>OU974056.1:0-1250000 GCA_918843915.1 Notodonta ziczac
CCTAACCTAACCTAACCTAACCTAACCTAACCTAACCTAACCTAACCTAACCTAACCTAACCTAACCTAACCTAACCTAACCTAACCTAACCTAACCTAACCTAACCTAACCTAACCTAACCTAACCTAACCTAACCTAACCTAACCTAACCTAACCTAACCTAACCTAACCTAACCTAACCTAACCTAACCTAACCTAACCTAACCTAACCTAACCTAACCTAACCTAACCTAACCTAACCTAACCTAACCTAACCTAACCTAACCTAACCTAACCTAACCTAACCTAACCTAACCTAACCTAACCTAACCTAACCTAACCTAACCTAACCTAACCTAACCTAACCTAACCTAACCTAACCTAACCTAACCTAACCTAACCTAACCTAACCTAACCTAACCTAACCTAACCTAACCTAACCTAACCTAACCTAACCTAACCTAACCTAACCTAACCTAACCTAACCTAACCTAACCTAACCTAACCTAACCTAACCTAACCTAACCTAACCTAACCTAACCTAACCTAACCTAACCTAACCTAACCTAACCTAACCTAACCTAACCTAACCTAACCTAACCTAACCTAACCTAACCTAACCTAACCTAACCTAACCTAACCTAACCTAACCTAACCTAACCTAACCTAACCTAACCTAACCTAACCTAACCTAACCTAACCTAACCTAACCTAACCTAACCTAACCTAACCTAACCTAACCTAACCTAACCTAACCTAACCTAACCTAACCTAACCTAACCTAACCTAACCTAACCTAACCTAACCTAACCTAACCTAACCTAACCTAACCTAACCTAACCTAACCTAACCTAACCTAACCTAACCTAACCTAACCTAACCTAACCTAACCTAACCTAACCTAACCTAACCTAACCTAACCTAACCTAACCTAACCTAACCTAACCTAACCTAACCTAACCTAACCTAACCTAACCTAACCTAACCTAACCTAACCTAACCTAACCTAACCTAACGTAACCTAACCTAACCTAACCTAACCTAACCTAACCTAACCTAACCTAACCTAACCTAACCTAACCTAACCTAACCTAACCTAACCTAACCTAACCTAACCTAACCTAACCTAACCTAACCTAACCTAACCTAACCTAACCTAACCTAACCTAACCTAACCTAACCTAACCTAACCTAACCTAACCTAACCTAACCTAACCTAACCTAACCTAACCTAACCTAACCTAACCTAACCTAACCTAACCTAACCTAACCTAACCTAACCTAACCTAACCTAACCTAACCTAACCTAACCTAACCTAACCTAACCTAACCTAACCTAACCTAAGCTAACCTAACCTAACCTAACCTAACCTAACCTAACCTAACCTAACCTAACCTAACCTAACCTAACCTAACCTAACCTAACCTAACCTAACCTAACCTAACCTAACCTAACCTAACCTAACCTAACCTAACCTAACCTAACCTAACCTAACCTAACCTAACCTAACCTAACCTAACCTAACCTAACCTAACCTAACCTAACCTAACCTAACCTAACCTAACCTAACCTAACCTAACCTAACCTAACCTAACCTAACCTAACCTAACCTAACCTAACCTAACCTAACCTAACCTAACCTAACCTAACCTAACCTAACCTAACCTAACCTAACCTAACCTAACCTAACCTAACCTAACCTAACCTAACCTAACCTAACCTAACCTAACCTAACCGTAACCTAACCTAACCTAACCTAACCTAACCTAACCTAACCTAACCTAACCTAACCTAACCTAACCTAACCTAACCTAACCTAACCTAACCTAACCTAACCTAACCTAACCTAACCTAACCTAACCTAACCTAACCTAACCTAACCTAACCTAACCTAACCTAACCTAACCTAACCTAACCTAACCTAACCTAACCTAACCTAACCTAACCTAACCTAACCTAACCTAACCTAACCTAACCTAACCTAACCTAACCTAACCTAACCTAACCTAACCTAACCTAACCTAACCTAACCTAACCTAACCTAACCTAACCTAACCTAACCTAACCTAACCTAACCTAACCTAACCTAACCTAACCTAACCTAACCTAACCTAACCTAACCTAACCTAACCTAACCTAACCTAACCTAACCTAACCTAACCTAACCTAACCTAACCTAACCTAACCTAACCTAACCTAACCTAACCTAACCTAACCTAACCTAACCTAACCTAACCTAACCTAACCTAACCTAACCTAACCTAACCTAACCTAACCTAACCTAACCTAACCTAACCTAACCTAACCTAACCTAACCTAACCTAACCTAACCTAACCTAACCTAACCTAACCTAACCTAACCTAACCTAACCTAACCTAACCTAACCTAACCTAACCTAACCTAACCTAACCTAACCTAACCTAACCTAACCTAACCTAACCTAACCTAACCTAACCTAACCTAACCTAACCTAACCTAACCTAACCTAACCTAACCTAACCTAACCTAACCTAACCTAACCTAACCTAACCTAACCTAACCTAACCTAACCTAACCTAACCTAACCTAACCTAACCTAACCTAACCTAACCTAACCTAACCTAACCTAACCTAACCTAACCTAACCTAACCTAACCTAACCTAACCTAACCTAACCTAACCTAACCTAACCTAACCTAACCTAACCTAACCTAACCTAACCTAACCTAACCTAACCTAACCTAACCTAACCTAACCTAACCTAACCTAACCTAACCTAACCTAACCTAACCTAACCTAACCTAACCTAACCTAACCTAACCTAACCTAACCTAACCTAACCTAACCTAACCTAACCTAACCTAACCTAACCTAACCTAACCTAACCTAACCTAACCTAACCTAACCTAACCTAACCTAACCTAACCTAACCTAACCTAACCTAACCTAACCTAACCTAACCTAACCTAACCTAACCTAACCTAACCTAACCTAACCTAACCTAACCTAACCTAACCTAACCTAACCTAACCTAACCTAACCTAACCTAACCTAACCTAACCTAACCTAACCTAACCTAACCTAACCTAACCTAACCTAACCTAACCTAACCTAACCTAACCTAACCTAACCTAACCTAACCTAACCTAACCTAACCTAACCTAACCTAACCTAACCTAACCTAACCTAACCTAACCTAACCTAACCTAACCTAACCTAACCTAACCTAACCTAACCTAACCTAACCTAACCTAACCTAACCTAACCTAACCTAACCTAACCTAACCTAACCTAACCTAACCTAACCTAACCTAACCTAACCTAACCTAACCTAACCTAACCTAACCTAACCTAACCTAACCTAACCTAACCTAACCTAACCTAACCTAACCTAACCTAACCTAACCTAACCTAACCTAACCTAACCTAACCTAACCTAACCTAACCTAACCTAACCTAACCTAACCTAACCTAACCTAACCTAACCTAACCTAACCTAACCTAACCTAACCTAACCTAACCTAACCTAACCTAACCTAACCTAACCTAACCTAACCTAACCTAACCTAACCTAACCTAACCTAACCTAACCTAACCTAACCTAACCTAACCTAACCTAACCTAACCTAACCTAACCTAACCTAACCTAACCTAACCTAACCTAACCTAACCTAACCTAACCTAACCTAACCTAACCTAACCTAACCTAACCTAACCTAACCTAACCTAACCTAACCTAACCTAACCTAACCTAACCTAACCTAACCTAACCTAACCTAACCTAACCTAACCTAACCTAACCTAACCTAACCTAACCTAACCTAACCTAACCTAACCTAACCTAACCTAACCTAACCTAACCTAACCTAACCTAACCTAACCTAACCTAACCTAACCTAACCTAACCTAACCTAACCTAACCTAACCTAACCTAACCTAACCTAACCTAACCTAACCTAACCTAACCTAACCTAACCTAACCTAACCTAACCTAACCTAACCTAACCTAACCTAACCTAACCTAACCTAACCTAACCTAACCTAACCTAACCTAACCTAACCTAACCTAACCTAACCTAACCTAACCTAACCTAACCTAACCTAACCTAACCTAACCTAACCTAACCTAACCTAACCTAACCTAACCTAACCTAACCTAACCTAACCTAACCTAACCTAACCTAACCTAACCTAACCTAACCTAACCTAACCTAACCTAACCTAACCTAACCTAACCTAACCTAACCTAACCTAACCTAACCTAACCTAACCTAACCTAACCTAACCTAACCTAACCTAACCTAACCTAACCTAACCTAACCTAACCTAACCTAACCTAACCTAACCTAACCTAACCTAACCTAACCTAACCTAACCTAACCTAACCTAACCTAACCTAACCTAACCTAACCTAACCTAACCTAACCTAACCTAACCTAACCTAACCTAACCTAACCTAACCTAACCTAACCTAACCTAACCTAACCTAACCTAACCTAACCTAACCTAACCTAACCTAACCTAACCTAACCTAACCTAACCTAACCTAACCTAACCTAACCTAACCTAACCTAACCTAACCTAACCTAACCTAACCTAACCTAACCTAACCTAACCTAACCTAACCTAACCTAACCTAACCTAACCTAACCTAACCTAACCTAACCTAACCTAACCTAACCTAACCTAACCTAACCTAACCTAACCTAACCTAACCTAACCTAACCTAACCTAACCTAACCTAACCTAACCTAACCTAACCTAACCTAACCTAACCTAACCTAACCTAACCTAACCTAACCTAACCTAACCTAACCTAACCTAACCTAACCTAACCTAACCTAACCTAACCTAACCTAACCTAACCTAACCTAACCTAACCTAACCTAACCTAACCTAACCTAACCTAACCTAACCTAACCTAACCTAACCTAACCTAACCTAACCTAACCTAACCTAACCTAACCTAACCTAACCTAACCTAACCTAACCTAACCTAACCTAACCTAACCTAACCTAACCTAACCTAACCTAACCTAACCTAACCTAACCTAACCTAACCTAACCTAACCTAACCTAACCTAACCTAACCTAACCTAACCTAACCTAACCTAACCTAACCTAACCTAACCTAACCTAACCTAACCTAACCTAACCTAACCTAACCTAACCTAACCTAACCTAACCTAACCTAACCTAACCTAACCTAACCTAACCTAACCTAACCTAACCTAACCTAACCTAACCTAACCTAACCTAACCTAACCTAACCTAACCTAACCTAACCTAACCTAACCTAACCTAACCTAACCTAACCTAACCTAACCTAACCTAACCTAACCTAACCTAACCTAACCTAACCTAACCTAACCTAACCTAACCTAACCTAACCTAACCTAACCTAACCTAACCTAACCTAACCTAACCTAACCTAACCTAACCTAACCTAACCTAACCTAACCTAACCTAACCTAACCTAACCTAACCTAACCTAACCTAACCTAACCTAACCTAACCTAACCTAACCTAACCTAACCTAACCTAACCTAACCTAACCTAACCTAACCTAACCTAACCTAACCTAACCTAACCTAACCTAACCTAACCTAACCTAACCTAACCTAACCTAACCTAACCTAACCTAACCTAACCTAACCTAACCTAACCTAACCTAACCTAACCTAACCTAACCTAACCTAACCTAACCTAACCTAACCTAACCTAACCTGACCTAACCTAACCTAACCTAACCTAACCTAACCTAACCTAACCTAACCTAACCTAACCTAACCTAACCTAACCTAACCTAACCTAACCTAACCTAACCTAACCTAACCTAACCTAACCTAACCTAACCTAACCTAACCTAACCTAACCTAACCTAACCTAACCTAACCTAACCTAACCTAACCTAACCTAACCTAACCTAACCTAACCTAACCTAACCTAACCTAACCTAACCTAACCTAACCTAACCTAACCTAACCTAACCTAACCTAACCTAACCTAACCTAACCTAACCTAACCTAACCTAACCTAACCTAACCTAACCTAACCTAACCTAACCTAACCTAACCTAACCTAACCTAACCTAACCTAACCTAACCTAACCTAACCTAACCTAACCTAACCTAACCTAACCTAACCTAACCTAACCTAACCTAACCTAACCTAACCTAACCTAACCTAACCTAACCTAACCTAACCTAACCTAACCTAACCTAACCTAACCTAACCTAACCTAACCTAACCTAACCTAACCTAACCTAACCTAACCTAACCTAACCTAACCTAACCTAACCTAACCTAACCTAACCTAACCTAACCTAACCTAACCTAACCTAACCTAACCTAACCTAACCTAACCTAACCTAACCTAACCTAACCTAACCTAACCTAACCTAACCTAACCTAACCTAACCTAACCTAACCTAACCTAACCTAACCTAACCTAACCTAACCTAACCTAACCTAACCTAACCTAACCTAACCTAACCTAACCTAACCTAACCTAACCTAACCTAACCTAACCTAACCTAACCTAACCTAACCTAACCTAACCTAACCTAACCTAACCTAACCTAACCTAACCTAACCTAACCTAACCTAACCTAACCTAACCTAACCTAACCTAACCTAACCTAACCTAACCTAACCTAACCTAACCTAACCTAACCTAACCTAACCTAACCTAACCTAACCTAACCTAACCTAACCTAACCTAACCTAACCTAACCTAACCTAACCTAACCTAACCTAACCTAACCTAACCTAACCTAACCTAACCTAACCTAACCTAACCTAACCTAACCTAACCTAACCTAACCTAACCTAACCTAACCTAACCTAACCTAACCTAACCTAACCTAACCTAACCTAACCTAACCTAACCTAACCTAACCTAACCTAACCTAACCTAACCTAACCTAACCTAACCTAACCTAACCTAACCTAACCTAACCTAACCTAACCTAACCTAACCTAACCTAACCTAACCTAACCTAACCTAACCTAACCTAACCTAACCTAACCTAACCTAACCTAACCTAACCTAACCTAACCTAACCTAACCTAACCTAACCTAACCTAACCTAACCTAACCTAACCTAACCTAACCTAACCTAACCTAACCTAACCTAACCTAACCTAACCTAACCTAACCTAACCTAACCTAACCTAACCTAACCTAACCTAACCTAACCTAACCTAACCTAACCTAACCTAACCTAACCTAACCTAACCTAACCTAACCTAACCTAACCTAACCTAACCTAACCTAACCTAACCTAACCTAACCTAACCTAACCTAACCTAACCTAACCTAACCTAACCTAACCTAACCTAACCTAACCTAACCTAACCTAACCTAACCTAACCTAACCTAACCTAACCTAACCTAACCTAACCTAACCTAACCTAACCTAACCTAACCTAACCTAACCTAACCTAACCTAACCTAACCTAACCTAACCTAACCTAACCTAACCTAACCTAACCTAACCTAACCTAACCTAACCTAACCTAACCTAACCTAACCTAACCTAACCTAACCTAACCTAACCTAACCTAACCTAACCTAACCTAACCTAACCTAACCTAACCTAACCTAACCTAACCTAACCTAACCTAACCTAACCTAACCTAACCTAACCTAACCTAACCTAACCTAACCTAACCTAACCTAACCTAACCTAACCTAACCTAACCTAACCTAACCTAACCTAACCTAACCTAACCTAACCTAACCTAACCTAACCTAACCTAACCTAACCTAACCTAACCTAACCTAACCTAACCTAACCTAACCTAACCTAACCTAACCTAACCTAACCTAACCTAACCTAACCTAACCTAACCTAACCTAACCTAACCTAACCTAACCTAACCTAACCTAACCTAACCTAACCTAACCTAACCTAACCTAACCTAACCTAACCTAACCTAACCTAACCTAACCTAACCTAACCTAACCTAACCTAACCTAACCTAACCTAACCTAACCTAACCTAACCTAACCTAACCTAACCTAACCTAACCTAACCTAACCTAACCTAACCTAACCTAACCTAACCTAACCTAACCTAACCTAACCTAACCTAACCTAACCTAACCTAACCTAACCTAACCTAACCTAACCTAACCTAACCTAACCTAACCTAACCTAACCTAACCTAACCTAACCTAACCTAACCTAACCTAACCTAACCTAACCTAACCTAACCTAACCTAACCTAACCTAACCTAACCTAACCTAACCTAACCTAACCTAACCTAACCTAACCTAACCTAACCTAACCTAACCTAACCTAACCTAACCTAACCTAACCTAACCTAACCTAACCTAACCTAACCTAACCTAACCTAACCTAACCTAACCTAACCTAACCTAACCTAACCTAACCTAACCTAACCTAACCTAACCTAACCTAACCTAACCTAACCTAACCTAACCTAACCTAACCTAACCTAACCTAACCTAACCTAACCTAACCTAACCTAACCTAACCTAACCTAACCTAACCTAACCTAACCTAACCTAACCTAACCTAACCTAACCTAACCTAACCTAACCTAACCTAACCTAACCTAACCTAACCTAACCTAACCTAACCTAACCTAACCTAACCTAACCTAACCTAACCTAACCTAACCTAACCTAACCTAACCTAACCTAACCTAACCTAACCTAACCTAACCTAACCTAACCTAACCTAACCTAACCTAACCTAACCTAACCTAACCTAACCTAACCTAACCTAACCTAACCTAACCTAACCTAACCTAACCTAACCTAACCTAACCTAACCTAACCTAACCTAACCTAACCTAACCTAACCTAACCTAACCTAACCTAACCTAACCTAACCTAACCTAACCTAACCTAACCTAACCTAACCTAACCTAACCTAACCTAACCTAACCTAACCTAACCTAACCTAACCTAACCTAACCTAACCTAACCTAACCTAACCTAACCTAACCTAACCTAACCTAACCTAACCTAACCTAACCTAACCTAACCTAACCTAACCTAACCTAACCTAACCTAACCTAACCTAACCTAACCTAACCTAACCTAACCTAACCTAACCTAACCTAACCTAACCTAACCTAACCTAACCTAACCTAACCTAACCTAACCTAACCTAACCTAACCTAACCTAACCTAACCTAACCTAACCTAACCTAACCTAACCTAACCTAACCTAACCTAACCTAACCTAACCTAACCTAACCTAACCTAACCTAACCTAACCTAACCTAACCTAACCTAACCTAACCTAACCTAACCTAACCTAACCTAACCTAACCTAACCTAACCTAACCTAACCTAACCTAACCTAACCTAACCTAACCTAACCTAACCTAACCTAACCTAACCTAACCTAACCTAACCTAGCCTAACCTAACCTAACCTAACCTAACCTAACCTAACCTAACCTAACCTAACCTAACCTAACCTAACCTAACCTAACCTAACCTAACCTAACCTAACCTAACCTAACCTAACCTAACCTAACCTAACCTAACCTAACCTAACCTAACCTAACCTAACCTAACCTAACCTAACCTAACCTAACCTAACCTAACCTAACCTAACCTAACCTAACCTAACCTAACCTAACCTAACCTAACCTAACCTAACCTAACCTAACCTAACCTAACCTAACCTAACCTAACCTAACCTAACCTAACCTAACCTAACCTAACCTAACCTAACCTAACCTAACCTAACCTAACCTAACCTAACCTAACCTAACCTAACCTAACCTAACCTAACCTAACCTAACCTAACCTAACCTAACCTAACCTAACCTAACCTAACCTAACCTAACCTAACCTAACCTAACCTAACCTAACCTAACCTAACCTAACCTAACCTAACCTAACCTAACCTAACCTAACCTAACCTAACCTAACCTAACCTAACCTAACCTAACCTAACCTAACCTAACCTAACCTAACCTAACCTAACCTAACCTAACCTAACCTAACCTAACCTAACCTAACCTAACCTAACCTAACCTAACCAACCTAACCTAACCTAACCTAACCTAACCTAACCTAACCTAACCTAACCTAACCTAACCTAACCTAACCTAACCTAACCTAACCTAACCTAACCTAACCTAACCTAACCTAACCTAACCTAACCTAACCTAACCTAACCTAACCTAACCTAACCTAACCTAACCTAACCTAACCTAACCTAACCTAACCTAACCTAACCTAACCTAACCTAACCTAACCTAACCTAACCTAACCTAACCTAACCTAACCTAACCTAACCTAACCTAACCTAACCTAACCTAACCTAACCTAACCTAACCTAACCTAACCTAACCTAACCTAACCTAACCTAACCTAACCTAACCTAACCTAACCTAACCTAACCTAACCTAACCTAACCTAACCTAACCTAACCTAACCTAACCTAACCTAACCTAACCTAACCTAACCTAACCTAACCTAACCTAACCTAACCTAACCTAACCTAACCTAACCTAACCTAACCTAACCTAACCTAACCTAACCTAACCTAACCTAACCTAACCTAACCTAACCTAACCTAACCTAACCTAACCTAACCTAACCTAACCTAACCTAACCTAACCTAACCTAACCTAACCTAACCTAACCTAACCTAACCTAACCTAACCTAACCTAACCTAACCTAACCTAACCTAACCTAACCTAACCTAACCTAACCTAACCTAACCTAACCTAACCTAACCTGACCTAACCTAACCTAACCTAACCTAACCTAACCTAACCTAACCTAACCTAACCTAACCTAACCTAACCTAACCTAACCTAACCTAACCTAACCTAACCTAACCTAACCTAACCTAACCTAACCTAACCTAACCTAACCTAACCTAACCTAACCTAACCTAACCTAACCTAACCTAACCTAACCTAACCTAACCTAACCTAACCTAACCTAACCTAACCTAACCTAACCTAACCTAACCTAACCTAACCTAACCTAACCTAACCTAACCTAACCTAACCTAACCTAACCTAACCTAACCTAACCTAACCTAACCTAACCTAACCTAACCTAACCTAACCTAACCTAACCTAACCTAACCTAACCTAACCTAACCTAACCTAACCTAACCTAACCTAACCTAACCTAACCGTTGTTCTGCAAACATAAAAAATTGGTTAAATTGATCATTTTTACAACTATTTTAAAATTTTAACATACCAATTCTGCTGGTCAGCTGCTCCCGCTGCTTTTCAGTGCCGTTGCGCTGAAAATTTCATACCTGGAACATATAAAATTAATTAATTTTACAAATTTTTACTCTTTTTTGGTCCTCCTCTAAATTTTTTCTTCTAAATTCTGACGCAATTTTTTCGCCCCGCTCTCCCCTCGTCGCCCCGCGTCCAACGACGTATCGCTCGAGGGTGTAGACCCACTAAAAAAACGAAAAAATCGCCCCCCCACCCACCCATTTGTGATTCACTACGTTAGATTCGTGGTGACCAGGCCATCATCTACATACTTCCATACAAATTGAAGATTTTTAAAACGCTTTTTGACGACATCTGAGTGTGGGAGCCGACTTCTGACGGCAAGCCTTGTGACTGTTGCAATTCGTGGCTTACAGAACGACATAGCTCTTAAGTTATTTTAAAATTGTCCAGCGACAAAATTTGGAAAAAACCAAACAATTTTATGACAAATTTCGACAATCGTCTTAGACGAAAAAATATATATTTACCGAGCTAAAATATATAGCTAACGTTATTGACTTGTTTGGACAAATCGTCATAGACGATCAATATTTATATTTTTATTTAGGAATAAGAATTGACTTTTAAAATTTACAAATTACTTTTTACAATTTACAATATATTTATTTACACGTTTTATTTTTATACACAATATATACACATTTACTCCCTATATACAATTTTAAAACTTAATTTAAGTGAATTATCTAGTCAATATATTAGTCCACTGTATTTTGAATTGTAAATAGAATTGTATTTTAATCTAAATCATTATAATGTTCGGCCACCGCACGCCCGTTAAAAAGACTGCTGTTGCTGCGGACAGCAAAAAACTGGCAAACCCTGTTTCAATCCCCGAGAAGGCTTTATCGGTCAGCCCAACGGGAACCGAGGTGAGCAAGACGACTCAGGTCCGGCGTAGCATCGACTCCTGGGTCGTCTCACCGAGCTCCCTACGGAAGGAGTATGGACCGGTAAAGCCGAAGAAAAGACATTCGCAGGGAAAGGCCGACCAGGCGGAAACAGACCCAACTCCCAATGTTCCTAAGAACACAGGGGAGAGGGAGGCCGCCAAATCGGCAGCTCCACCACCCAAACCCCTAAACTCCTCACCACTCCACAGACCAATCTGCACCACCAAGGCAGTAGCAGGCCGAAACTCCACAGACGCTCCAAAAAGCTCACCACCACCACAAACTAAAAATACCCAACCTAGAGTTGCTGAGGCGAGAGCGTGCCTGAACAAGGCCAAGCTCCACCTCAACAACTCTAGGAATCTCAAAACCGAGATAAAAACCGAGGTGACTCTAGCTGTGGAGCGCCTTTACCAACTGGTCAAGGAGGCGGAGTTGGAGAGAGGAGGAGGAAAGGAAAGGGAGAAGAAAACAACAGGACAGGTGGTGGAGATGGCAAAACAGGAAAATAAAAGGGAAATGGAACAGTTAAACAATAATCTCGAGGAAAATAGCAGGCTACTAAAAGAGACCTCAAGACTGCTCAAGGAGGCCAGAGAGGCAGAACATAAAAAACAAGCCCAGGGACTCGCAGAAACCGAAAGACATGAGGAGCTGATGATGGAGGTGCTGGGCATTAGAACAGCCACCGAGACCATCACAGCTCAAATCCCTGAGCTGAAAATGAACGCCCCCACATATGCCGAGACGCTCGCCGCGTCCGCCGCTGCCCCCACACGACCCGCCACCCCGCCGAGCCACCACTCCATCATTGTGTCCTCCCGCGAGGTGATGGACACCAGCGAGGAGGTGCTCACAAAGGTCCGCACGACACTAGACGCGAGAACGAGCGGGTTCCAGCTCCAGCGTGTCCGCAAGGTCAAAGACCAGAAAGTGGTCTTGAGCTGCTCCAGTAAGGAGGAGCTGGCCCGTATGGCAGCGAAGCTCAAGACCACGGGTGACCTTGCGGTTGAGGAGGCGAGGAACAAGAACCCGCTCGTCATCATCAGAGATGTCCTCTCCTATAATACGGATGAGGACATCCTCGCGTCCCTGAAGTGCCAAAATGCGGACCTACTGGCTGACCTCACCGACGCCGACTTCAGCGCCGTCGTAGTAAGATACCGGAGGAGGGCGAGGAACCCACTGGAAAACCATGTGGTCCTCCAAGTATCGCCCAGGATGTGGCTGAGGTTGACGACGGCGGGGAAGTTGCATATCGACCTGCAGCGGGTGGCGGTCGAAGATCAGTCCCCTATAGTCCAGTGCACCCGATGTCTAGGTTACGGTCACGGCCGCAGAAGCTGCAAAGATTCTATTGATCTTTGCAGCTTCTGTGGCGACCCGCACCCACGCGCGGACTGCCCGCGTTACGTCGCGGGCGAGAAACCAAAGTGCAGAAACTGCACACTGACCAAGTGCAGAGACATCGGGCACACTGCCTTTGATGGGGACTGTCCCATCAGAAAAAAGTGGGACAGCATAGCGCGGTCGAGCGTCGCCTATTGTTAAGGTCGCCGCGGGCGTTCAACAGGCACCATACGCACCCAACGAACTCGACACACACGACACAAGCCATACACATACACCACCACCACAAACATACAAACACCATAACATACATAACAAAGCCAAGTACGACCTGGAAACCACAACAAATTCGTTTGTCCGCCACATTCTGAGCAATGTTGGTCTGGAGAATTTCCAGGCCGTACTTGACCAACAAAACACACAACACAACACAAATAGACGCAGCAACACTGATGTGTTGCCAGTCTCATTTGCGCACACATACATTCCACACACAAACACACACTCACACTCTCCAATAACACACCCCAAACACGTCACCACACCCAACACTACACTCACGGCTCCATCATCAATAAAATGACATACACAATATTCATGAGAATATTCTACCCATGCATATAAACTGAATGGAGCCGTGAAAAACACACAACACACAAACTCGTCGTGTTCGTCGAGCGCGTGACGAAATCGTTATTACCCAAATTTTAAATATATTTCTTTTTAAATAATTCCACGTTTATACAAAACTATAATTTTACAATCTGATATTTATACAACTTTTACAATTTTAAATTTTTTAAATTTTAAAAAACCAAATAATACCTTACATTTTAATCTACAATTTATGAACAATTTAATTTACAACTTATTCTACAGTTTATACAACAATTTATTATATTATACAATGTTAGCTGTAAGAATTTAAATGGAAATATACATATTTTAACTTATACAAATTTATAATAACAAATGAAACATTATTTACAATCAATACAAACAATAATACCAAATAATTTTTACTTTATCTCTGATTTAAAGCAAATACAATTCAAACCATAAATTAAATATCGCTGATTCTATATACATGCCGCAGTGTGATAAATATACAAACAAGAAAATAATGATAATACACGAATGAACTTAATATGGAAATATAAATATAACAACAAACAAATAAAGGAAACTGAACATATTAAAACTGAACATATTAAATTAAAAGATTCTCATAGAAAACTAAAAGTATTAACAAGGTCTCTGACTCTGTTAGAGGAGAAGCGGCAGATTGTGCACACTAAGGGCACAATCAATTTAAAAAAAAAAAAAAAAAAAAAACCTAACCTAACCTAACCTAACCTAACCTAACCTAACCTAACCTAACCTAACCTAACCTAACCTAACCTAACCTAACCTAACCTAACCTAACCTAACCTAACCTAACCTAACCTAACCTAACCTAACCTAACCTAACCTAACCTAACCTAACCTAACCTAACCTAACCTAACCTAACCTAACCTAACCTAACCTAACCTAACCTAACCTAACCTAACCTAACCTAACCTAACCTAACCTAACCTAACCTAACCTAACCTAACCTAACCTAACCTAACCTAACCTAACCTAACCTAACCTAACCTAACCTAACCTAACCTAACCTAACCTAACCTAACCTAACCTAACCTAACCTAACCTAACCTTTTTTTTTTTTTTTTTTTTTTTTTTTTCGCTGGGAAATGCATTTACGCATACCGCCCGATACCGGGGGGAACTCGGGCGGTTATGTGGGGCTCCTGAACTGTTGTCCAGACTACCCACTAAAACCCAGCGGTCTGCCCTCGCCGCCGGTACTACGGAGCGCCACAGGATCGATATGCACTGTGACGCCCCGGCGGCAGGCCTGGCATTGGTGCCAGGCCGCAGACTTCAAAGTGGGACTAGGGTCCCCCCTCTGGGGATCAATTTGAGCAGGAGGTCCCCCGACCCCCCACCCAACATCCCGTCCCTCCACTACGGCGGAGGCAGGAGATGCGCATAGCGCCTCCTCCTTCTGCCTCGCCGTGCTCTTCGGATCGGGTCAGCAAAGGCATCTTCCTCTCTGACCCTCTCCGCAGCCTCCTTCTGCGACATTACTGCTTCGCAGAAGGAGATCATTGCCTCCCAACACCTCTTGTTGCCGAGCATGGCCTCAACCACGCTCGGCAACGAGAGGTCCCCTCCGACGACACTCGTCAGGTCGTTTCGTTGTAACCCCCAAGCGGGGCACTCCTCCAGCGTGTGGTGCACCGTGTCCACGGGAGCTCCACACGCATGACAGACAGGGGTCGTCTCCCGCCCGGCTATCCGATGCAGGTACTCACCAAAGCACCCGTGTCCAGTGAGCACCTGTACCAGCCTATATGAGAGCGGCCCTCGCTTTTTGAGCCAGGCCGCTAAATGAGGACGGACCGCCTCCACTGTGGCCCGGCCATATTGGGGGGACTCCAACAGCTCCCCCCACCTCTGCACAACCGCATCCTGTGCCCGCCTTCTTAAGCGCCGTACCGCATCCCAGTCCGGCACGGTGCCCCTCAACCGCTCATTCGCTCGGAAAGCATAGACCACCGCAAGCACTTCGGCCTCGAGCTCCCACGGTGGATCACCCGCCAAGAGCGTGGCTGCCATCCAAGACACCGTCCGGTACCCTCTTATGGCTCTCAACGCTATGATCCTCTGCGAACCTAACCTAACCTAACCTAACCTAACCTAACCTAACCTAACCTAACCTAACCTAACCTAACCTAACCTAACCTAACCTAACCTAACCTAACCTAACCTAACCTAACCTAACCTAACCTAACCTAACCCAACCAGCTTCGAGCTTACCCAAATTGTTACCGGCCATGCTTACCACAAATCTTACCTAAACCGCTTCAAAATAACATCTGACAGTACATGCCCATGCGACGACACCACAACCCAGAACACAGAACATCTCCTAAAACACTGTCCAATTTTTACCAACACTAGACTTAATCACGAAGGCGCATGCTCAATGCTAAACATAGACCCTTTTAAACTTAACGACATAGCCAAAAACCCCATCGCAATTAAATCTTTCATAACTTTCATCAAATCCATTATAAACCACTTAAAAAGAATAAATCGTACTTAAAAACCTTTAACTGAAAACAAATCTTCTCTGTATCCATTAGCAGAGGAGAAATTAAAAATCGAAACTTAACACCATAATACAATCGAGACGAAATACACATACTCGTACCTAAACATAAAACCTATTAACCCTTTGACTAAAGTCAAAGGGCCCAAAAAAAAAAAAAAAAAAAAAAAAAAAACCTAACCTAACCTAACCTAACCTAACCTAACCTAACCTAACCTAACCTAACCTAACCTAACCTAACCTAACCTAACCTAACCTAACCTAACCTAACCTAACCTAACCTAACCTAACCTAACCTAACCTAACCTAACCTAACCTAACCTAACCTAACCTAACCTAACCTAACCTAACCTAACCTAACCTAACCTAACCTAACCTAACCTAACCTAACCTAACCTAACCTAACCTAACCCACACGCGTTTAGGACATTATCTTGAATAACTTTTTCCCTAATTAACCTATTTCAGTAAAATTTTGCACAGAGGTGCCTTGTGGTATCCTTGTTAGTTTCTGATCCATTTTTCATCTCAATTTTCCCAATTTTCCTATAAACTTTGTCATTTTCTCGTAAATTTTTGGTCTTTCTAAACCTAACCTAACCTAACTTACAATAATACTTACCAAACTTGCTGGCGAGGTCCCTCGTGGTCCCCCTGCTCGTTGCTGGTATCTTGCTCCCCTAAATTCTCAAGTTCCTGAAACAAAAGTTTTCAATTAGTGTCAAATTAGCGTTAAATTTTCAGTTTTTGCCCCCCCCCCAACATTTTTGAACCAATCTACCGTCCAATTTTCGTTTTATTGCATCCCCCCCGCGACGCCCCGCTTCCAACGAGGGGTCGCTCGAGTGCGTAGCTTCATAAAAAATTTTCACTTCATACATTTTTGTTGCTACGAAAAGTTTACTTAAGCGCTCCGTGCGCGCAGTACATTTCACACGCGTTTAGGACATTATCTTGAATAACTTTTTCCCTAATTAACCTATTTCAGTAAAATTTTGCACAGAGGTGCCTTGTGGTATCCTTGTTAGTTTCTGATCCATTTTTCATCTCAATTTTCCCAATTTTCCTATAAACTTTGTCATTTTCTCGTAAATTTTTGGTCTTTCTAAACCTAACCTAACCTAACTTACAATAACTTCGTACCTACTTACCTGATACTTACCAAACTTGCTGGCGAGGTCCCTCGTGGTCCCCCTGCTCGTTGCTGGTATCTTGCTCCCCTAAATTCTCAAGTTCCTGAAAAAAAAGTTTTCAATTAGTGTCAAATTAGCGTTAAATTTTCAGTTTTTTCCCCCCCCCCCAACATTTTTGAACCAATCTACCGTCCAATTTTCGTTTTATTGCATCCCCCGCGACGCCCCGCTTCCAACGAGGTGTCGCTCGAGTGCGTAGCTTCATAAAAAATTTTCACTTCATACATTTTGTTCTACGAAAAGTTTACTTAAGCGCTCCGTGCGCGCAGTACATTTCACACGCGTTTAGGACATTATCTTGAATAACTTTTTCCCTAATTAACCTATTTCAGTAAAATTTTGCACAGAGGTGCCTTGTGGTATCCTTGTTAGTTTCTGATCCATTTTTCATCTCAATTTTCCCAATTTTCCTATAAACTTTGTCATTTTCTCGTAAATTTTTAGTCTTTCTAAACCTAACCTAACCTAACTTACAATAACTTCGTACCTACTTACCTGATACTTACCAAACTTGCTGGCGAGGGTCCCTCGTGGTCCCCCTGCTCGTTGCTGGTATCTTGCTCCCCTAAATTCTCAAGTTCCTGAAACAAAAGTTTTCAATTAGTGTCAAATTAGCGTTAAATTTTCAGTTTTTGCCCCCCCCCCAACATTTTTGAACCAATCTACCGTCCAATTTTCGTTTTATTGCATCCCCCCGCGACGCCCCGCTTCCAACGAGGTGTCGCTCGAGTGCGTAGCTTCATAAAAAAATTTTCACTTCATACATTTTGTTCTACGAAAAGTTTACTTAAGCGCTCCGTGCGCGCAGTACATTTCACACGCGTTTAGGACATTATCTTGAATAACTTTTTCCCTAATTAACCTATTTCAGTAAAATTTTGCACAGAGGTGCCTTGTCGGTATCCTTGTTAGTTTCTGATCCATTTTTCATCTCAATTTTCCCAATTTTCCTATAAACTTTGTCATTTTCTCGTAAATTTTGGTCTTTCTAAACCTAACCTAACCTAACTTACAATAACTTCGTACCTACTTACCTGATACTTACCAAACTTGCTGGCGAGGTCCCTCGTGGTCCCCCTGCTCGTTGCTGGTATCTTGCTCCCCTAAATTCTCAAGTTCCTGAAACAAAAAGTTTTCAATTAGTGTCAAATTAGCGTTAAATTTTCAGTTTTTGCCCCCCCCCCAACATTTTTGAACCAATCTACCGTCCAATTTTCGTTTTATTGCATCCCCCGCGACGCCCCCGCTTCCAACGAGGTGTCGCTCGAGTGCGTAGCTTCATAAAAAATATTCACTTCATACATTTTGTTCTACGAAAAGTTTACTTAAGCGCTCCGTGCGCGCAGTACATTTCACACGCGTTTAGGACATTATCTTGAATAACTTTTCCCTAATTAACCTATTTCAGTAAAATTTTGCACAGAGGTGCCTTGTGGTATCCTTGTTAGTTTCTGATCCATTTTTCATCTCATTTTCCCAATTTTCCTATAAACTTTGTCATTTTCTCGTAAATTTTTGGTCTTTCTAAACCTAACCTAACCTAACTTACAATAACTTCGTACCTACTTACCTGATACTTACCAAACTTGCTGGCGAGGTCCCTCGTGGTCCCCCTGCTCGTTGCTGGTATCTTGCTCCCCTAAATTCTCAAGTTCCTGAAACAAAAGTTTTCAATTAGTGTTAAAATTAGCGTTAAATTTTCAGTTTTTGCCCACCCCCCCCAACATTTTTGAACCAATCTACCGTCCAATTTTCGTTTTATTGCATCCCCCGCGACGCCCCGCTTCCAACGAGGTGTCGCTCGAGTGCGTAGCTTCATAAAAAATTTTCACTTCATACATTTTGTTCTACGAAAAGTTTACTTAAGCGCTCCGTGCGCGCAGTACATTTCACACGCGTTTAGGACATTATCTTGAATAACTTTTTCCCTAATTAACCTATTTCAGTAAAATTTTGCACAGAGGTGCCTTGTGGTATCCTTGTTAGTTTCTGATCCATTTTTCATCTCAATTTTCCCAATTTTCCTATAAACTTTGTCATTTTCTCGTAAATTTTTGGTCTTCTAAACCTAACCTAACCTCACTTACAATAACTTCGTCCCTACTTACCTGATACTTACCCAAACTTGCTGGCGAGGTCCCTCGTGGTCCCCCTGCTCGTTGCTGGTATCTTGCTCCCCTAAATTCTCAAGTTCCTGAAACAAAATTTTTTCAATTTGTGTCAAATTAGCGTTAAATTTTCAGTTTTTTGCCCCCCCCCCAACATTTTTGAACCAATCTACCGTCCAATTTTCGTTTTATTGCATCCCCCGCGACGCCCCGCTTCCAACGAGGTGTCGCTCGAGTGCGTAGCTTCATAAAAAATTTTCACTTCATACATTTTGTTCTACGAAAAGTTTACTTAAGCGCTCCGTGCGCGCAGTACATTTCACACGCGTTTAGGACATTATCTTGAATAACTTTTTCCCTAATTAACCTATTTCAGTAAAATTTTGCACAGAGGTGCCTTGTGGTATCCTTGTTAGTTTCTGATCCATTTTTCATCTCAATTTTCCCAATTTTCCTATAAACTTTGTCATTTTCTCGTAAATTTTTGGTCTTTCTAAACCTAACCTAACCTAACTTACAATAACTTCGTACCTACTTACCTGATACTTACCAAACTTGCTGGCGAGGTCCCTCGTGGTCCCCCTGCTCGTTGCTGGTATCTTGCTCCCCTAAATTCTCAAGTTCCTGAAACAAAAGTTTTCAATTAGTGTCAAATTAGCGTTAAATTTTCAGTTTTTGCCCCCCCCCCAACATTTTTGAACCAATCTACCGTCCAATTTTCGTTTTATTGCATCCCCCGCGACGCCCCGCTTCCAACGAGGTGTCGCTCGAGTGCGTAGCTTCATAAAAAATTTCACTTCATACATTTTGTTCTACGAAAAGTTTACTTAAGCGCTCCGTGCGCGCAGTACATTTCACACGCGTTTAGGACATTATCTTGAATAACTTTTTCCCTAATTAACCTATTTCAGTAAAATTTTGCACAGAGGTGCCTTGTGGTATCCTTGTTAGTTTCTGATCCATTTTTCATCTCAATTTTCCCAATTTTCCTATAAACTTTGTCATTTTCTCGTAAATTTTTGGTCTTTCTAAACCTAACCTAACCTAACTTACAATAACTTCGTACCTACTTACCTGATACTTACCAAACTTGCTGGCGAGGTCCCTCGTGGTCCCCCTGCTCGTTGCTGGTATCTTGCTCCCCTAAATTCTCAAGTTCCTGAAACAAAAGTTTTCAATTAGTGTCAAATTAGCGTTAAATTTTCAGTTTTTGCCCCCCCCCCAACATTTTTGAACCAATCTTGCCGTCCAATTTTCGTTTTATTGCATCCCCCGCGACGCCCCGCTTCCAACGAGGTGTCGCTCGAGTGCGTAGCTTCATAAAAAATTTTTCACTTCATACATTTTGTTCTACGAAAAGTTTACTTAAGCGCTCCGTGCGCGCAGTACATTTCACACGCGTTTAGGACTTTATCTTGAATAACTTTTTCCCTAATTACCTATTTCAGTAAAATTTTGCACAGAGGTGCCTTGTGGTATCCTTGTTAGTTTCTGATCCATTTTTCATCTCAATTTTCCCAATTTTCCTATAAACTTTGTCATTTTCTCGTAAATTTTTGGTCTTTCTAAACCTAACCTAACCTAACTTACAATAACTTCGTACCTACTTACCTGATACTTACCAAACTTGCTGGCGAGGTCCCTCGTGGTCCCCCTGCTCGTTGCTGGTATCTTGCTCCCCTAAATTCTCAAGTTCCTGAAACAAAAGTTTTCAATTAGTGTCAAATTAGCGTTAAATTTTCAGTTTTTGCCCCCCCCCCAACATTTTTGAACCAATCTACCGTCCAATTTTCGTTTTATTGCATCCCCCGCGACGCCCCGCTTCCAACGAGGTGTCGCACGAGTGCGTAGCTTCATAAAAAATTTTCACTTCATACATTTTGTTCTACGAAAAGTTTACTTAAGCGCTCCGTGCGCGCAGTACATTTCACACGCGTTTAGGACATTATCTTGAATAACTTTTTCCCTAATTAACCTATTTCAGTAAAATTTTGCACAGAGGTGCCTTGTGGTATCCATTGTTAGTTTCTGATCCATTTTTCATCTCAATTTTCCCAATTTTTCCTATAAACTTTGTCATTTTCTCGTAAATTTTTGGTCTTTCTAAACCTAACCTAACCTAACTTACAATAACTTCGGTACCTACTTACCTGATACTGACCAAACTTGCTGGCGAGGTCCCTCGTGGTCCCCCCTGCTCGTTGCTGGTATCTTGCTCCCCTAAATTCTCAAGTTCCTGAAACAAAAGTTTTCAATTAGTGTCAAATTAGCGTTAAAATTTTCAGTCTTTTGCCCCCCCCCCAACATTTTTGAACCAATCTACCGTCCAATTTTCGTTTTATTGCATCCCCCCGCGACGCCCCGCTTCCAACGAGGTGTCGCTCGAGTGCGTAGCTTCATAAAAAATTTTCACTTCATACATTTTGTTCTACGAAAAGCTTTACTTAAGCGCTCCGTGCGCGCAGTACATTTCACACGCGTTTAGGACATTATCTTGAATAACTTTTTCCCTAATTAACCTATTTCAGTAAAATTTTGCACAGAGGTGCCTTGTGGTATCCTTGTTAGTTTCTGATCCATTTTTCATCTCAATTTTCCCAATTTTCCTATAAACTTTGTCATTTTCTCGTAAATTTTTGGTCTTTCTAAACCTAACCTAACCTAACTTACAATAACTTCGTACCTACTTACCTGATACTTACCAAACTTGCTGGCGAGGTCCCTCGTGGTCCCCCTGCTCGTTGCTGGTATCTTGCTCCCCTAAATTCTCAAGTTCCTGAAACAAAAGTTTTCAATTAGTGTCAAATTAGCGTTAAATTTTCAGTTTTTTGCCCCCCCCCCACACAATTTTTGAACCAATCTACCGTCCAATTTTCGTTTTATTGCATCCCCCGCGACGCCCCGCTTCCAACGAGGTGTCGCTCGAGTGCGTAGCTTCATAAAAAATTTTCACTTCATACATTTTGTTCTACGAAAAGTTTACTTAAGCGCTCCGTGCGCGCAGTACATTTCACACGCGTTTAGGACATTATCTTGAATAACTTTTTCCCTAATTAACCTATTTCAGTAAAATTTTGCACAGAGGTGCCTTGTGGTATCCTTGTTAGTTTCTGATCCATTTTTCATCTCAATTTTCCCAATTTTCCTATAAACTTTGTCATTTTCTCGTAAATTTTTGGTCTTTCTAAACCTAACCTAACCTAACTTACAATAACTTCGTACCTACTTACCTGATACTTACCAAACTTGCTGGCGAGGTCCCTCGTGGTCCCCCTGCTCGTTGCTGGTATCTTGCTCCCCTAAATTCTCAAGTTCCTGAAACAAAAGTTTTCAATTAGTGTCAAATTAGCGTTAAATTTTCAGTTTTTGCCCCCCCCCCCAACATTTTTGAACCAATCTACCGTCCAATTTTCGTTTTATTGCATCCCCCGCGACGCCCCGCTTCCAACGAGGTGTCGCTCGAGTGCGTAGCTTCATAAAAAATTTTCACTTCATACATTTTGTTCTACGAAAAGTTTACTTAAGCGCTCCGTGCGCGCAGTACATTTCACACGCGTTTAGGACATTATCTTGAATAACTTTTTCCCTAATTAACCTATTTCAGTAAAATTTTGCACAGAGGTGCCTTGTGGTATCCTTGTTAGTTTCTGATCCATTTTTCATCTCAATTTTCCCAATTTTCCTATAAACTTTGTCATTTTCTCGTAAATTTTTGGTCTTTCTAAACCTAACCTAACCTAACTTACAATAACTTCGTACCTACTTACCTGATACTTACCAAACTTGCTGGCGAGGTCCCTCGTGGTCCCCCTGCTCGTTGCTGGTATCTTGCTCCCCTAAATTCTCAAGTTCCTGAAACAAAAGTTTTCAATTAGTGTCAAATTAGCGTTAAATTTTCAGTTTTTGCCCCCCCCCCAACATTTTTGAACCAATCTACCGTCCAATTTTCGTTTTATTGCATCCCCCCGCGACGCCCCGCTTCCAACGAGGTGTCGCTCGAGTGCGTAGCTTCATAAAAAATTTTCACTTCATACATTTTGTTCTACGAAAAGTTTACTTAAGCGCTCCGTGCGCGCAGTACATTTCACACGCGTTTAGGACATTATCTTGAATAACTTTTTCCCTAATTAACCTATTTCAGTAAAATTTTGCACAGAGGTGCCTTGTGGTATCCTTGTTAGTTTCTGATCCATTTTTCATCTCAATTTTCCCCAATTTTCCTATAAACTTTGTCATTTTCTCGTAAATTTTTGGTCTTTCTAAACCTAACCTAACCTAACTTACAATAACTTCGTACCTACTTACCTGATACTTACCAAACTTGCTGGCGAGGTCCCTCGTGGTCCCCCTGCTCGTTGCTGGTATCTTGCTCCCCTAAATTCTCAAGTTCCTGAAACAAAAGTTTTCAATTAGTGTCAAATTAGCGTTAAATTTTCAGTTTTTGCCCCCCCCCCAACATTTTTGAACCAATCTACCGTCCAATTTTCGTTTTATTGCATCCCCCGCGACGCCCCGCTTCCAACGAGGTGTCGCTCGAGTGCGTAGCTTCATAAAAAATTTTCACTTCATACATTTTGTTCTACGAAAAGTTTACTTAAGCGCTCCGTGCGCGCAGTACATTTCACACGCGTTTAGGACATTATCTTGAATAACTTTTTCCCTAATTAACCTATTTCAGTAAAATTTTGCACAGAGGTGCCTTGTGGTATCCTTGTTAGTTTCTGATCCATTTTTCATCTCAATTTTCCCAATTTTCCTATAAACTTTGTCATTTTCTCGTAAATTTTTGGTCTTTCTAAACCTAACCTAACCTAACTTACAATAACTTCGTACCTACTTACCTGATACTTACCAAACTTGCTGGCGAGGTCCCTCGTGGTCCCCCTGCTCGTTGCTGGTATCTTGCTCCCCTAAATTCTCAAGTTCCTGAAACAAAAGTTTTCAATTAGTGTCAAATTAGCGTTAAATTTTCAGTTTTTGCCCCCCCCCCAACATTTTTGAACCAATCTACCGTCCAATTTTCGTTTTATTGCATCCCCCGCGACGCCCCGCTTCCAACGAGGTGTCGCTCGAGTGCGTAGCTTCATAAAAAATTTTCACTTCATACATTTTGTTCTACGAAAAGTTTACTTAAGCGCTCCGTGCGCGCAGTACATTTCACACGCGTTTAGGACATTATCTTGAATAACTTTTTCCCTAATTAACCTATTTCAGTAAAATTTTGCACAGAGGTGCCTTGTGGTATCCTTGTTAGTTTCTGATCCATTTTTCATCTCAATTTTCCCAATTTTCCTATAAACTTTGTCATTTTCTCGTAAATTTTTGGTCTTTCTAAACCTAACCTAACCTAACTTACAATAACTTCGTACCTACTTACCTGATACTTACCAAACTTGCTGGCGAGGTCCCTCGTGGTCCCCCTGCTCGTTGCTGGTATCTTGCTCCCCTAAATTCTCAAGTTCCTGAAACAAAAGTTTTCAATTAGTGTCAAATTAGCGTTAAATTTTCAGTTTTTTGCCCCCCCCCCAACATTTTTGAACCAATCTACCGTCCAATTTTCGTTTTATTGCATCCCCCGCGACGCCCCGCTTCCAACGAGGTGTCGCTCGAGTGCGTAGCTTCATAAAAAATTTTCACTTCATACATTTTGTTCTACGAAAAGTTTACTTAAGCGCTCCGTGCGCGCAGTACATTTCACACGCGTTTAGGACATTATCTTGAATAACTTTTTCCCTAATTAACCTATTTCAGTAAAATTTTGCACAGAGGTGCCTTGTGGTATCCTTGTTAGTTTCTGATCCATTTTTCATCTCAATTTTCCCAATTTTCCTATAAACTTTGTCATTTTTCTCGTAAATTTTTGGTCTTTCTAAACCTAACCTAACCTAACTTACAATAACTTCGTACCTACTTACCTGATACTTACCAAACTTGCTGGCGAGGTCCCTCGTGGTCCCCCTGCTCGTTGCTGGTATCTTGCTCCCCTAAATTCTCAAGTTCCTGAAACAAAAGTTTTCAATTAGTGTCAAATTAGCGTTAAATTTTCAGTTTTTGCCCCCCCCCCAACATTTTTGAACCAATCTACCGTCCAATTTTCGTTTTATTGCATCCCCCGCGACGCCCCGCTTCCAACGAGGTGTCGCTCGAGTGCGTAGCTTCATAAAAAATTTTCACTTCATACATTTTGTTCTACGAAAAGTTTACTTAAGCGCTCCGTGCGCGCAGTACATTTCACACGCGTTTAGGACATTATCTTGAATAACTTTTTCCCTAATTAACCTATTTCAGTAAAATTTTGCACAGAGGTGCCTTGTGGTATCCTTGTTAGTTTCTGATCCATTTTTCATCTCAATTTTCCCAATTTTCCTATAAACTTTGTCATTTTCTCGTAAATTTTTGGTCTTTCTAAACCTAACCTAACCTAACTTACAATAACTTCGTACCTACTTACCTGATACTTACCAAACTTGCTGGCGAGGTCCCTCGTGGTCCCCCTGCTCGTTGCTGGTATCTTGCTCCCCTAAATTCTCAAGTTCCTGAAACAAAAGTTTTCAATTAGTGTCAAATTAGCGTTAAATTTTCAGTTTTTGCCCCCCCCCCCAACATTTTTGAACCAATCTACCGTCCAATTTTCGTTTTATTGCATCCCCCGCGACGCCCCGCTTCCAACGAGGTGTCGCTCGAGTGCGTAGCTTCATAAAAAATTTTCACTTCATACATTTTGTTCTACGAAAAGTTTACTTAAGCGCTCCGTGCGCGCAGTACATTTCACACGCGTTTAGGACATTATCTTGAATAACTTTTTCCCTAATTAACCTATTTCAGTAAAATTTTGCACAGAGGTGCCTTGTGGTATCCTTGTTAGTTTCTGATCCATTTTTCATCTCAATTTTCCCAATTTTCCTATAAACTTTGTCATTTTCTCGTAAATTTTTGGTCTTTCTAAACCTAACCTAACCTAACTTACAATAACTTCGTACCTACTTACCTGATACTTACCAAACTTGCTGGCGAGGTCCCTCGTGGTCCCCCTGCTCGTTGCTGGTATCTTGCTCCCCTAAATTCTCAAGTTCCTGAAACAAAAGTTTTCAATTAGTGTCAAATTAGCGTTAAATTTTCAGTTTTTGCCCCCCCCCCAACATTTTTGAACCAATCTACCGTCCAATTTTCGTTTTATTGCATCCCCCGCGACGCCCCGCTTCCAACGAGGTGTCGCTCGAGTGCGTAGCTTCATAAAAAATTTTCACTTCATACATTTTGTTCTACGAAAAGTTTACTTAAGCGCTCCGTGCGCGCAGTACATTTCACACGCGTTTAGGACATTATCTTGAATAACTTTTTCCCTAATTAACCTATTTCAGTAAAATTTTGCACAGAGGTGCCTTGTGGTATCCTTGTTAGTTTCTGATCCATTTTTCATCTCAATTTTCCCAATTTTCCTATAAACTTTGTCATTTTCTCGTAAATTTTTGGTCTTTCTAAACCTAACCTAACCTAACTTACAATAACTTCGTACCTACTTACCTGATACTTACCAAACTTGCTGGCGAGGTCCCTCGTGGTCCCCCTGCTCGTTGCTGGTATCTTGCTCCCCTAAATTCTCAAGTTCCTGAAACAAAAGTTTTCAATTAGTGTCAAATTAGCGTTAAATTTTCAGTTTTTGCCCCCCCCCCCAACATTTTTGAACCAATCTACCGTCCAATTTTCGTTTTATTGCATCCCCCGCGACGCCCCGCTTCCAACGAGGTGTCGCTCGAGTGCGTAGCTTCATAAAAAATTTTCACTTCATACATTTTGTTCTACGAAAAGTTTACTTAAGCGCTCCGTGCGCGCAGTACATTTCACACGCGTTTAGGACATTATCTTGAATAACTTTTTCCCTAATTAACCTATTTCAGTAAAATTTTGCACAGAGGTGCCTTGTGGTATCCTTGTTAGTTTCTGATCCATTTTTCATCTCAATTTTCCCAATTTTCCTATAAACTTTGTCATTTTCTCGTAAATTTTTGGTCTTTCTAAACCTAACCTAACCTAACTTACAATAACTTCGTACCTACTTACCTGATACTTACCAAACTTGCTGGCGAGGTCCCTCGTGGTCCCCCTGCTCGTTGCTGGTATCTTGCTCCCCTAAATTCTCAAGTTCCTGAAACAAAAGTTTTCAATTAGTGTCAAATTAGCGTTAAATTTTCAGTTTTTGCCCCCCCCCCAACATTTTTGAACCAATCTACCGTCCAATTTTCGTTTTATTGCATCCCCCGCGACGCCCCGCTTCCAACGAGGTGTCGCTCGAGTGCGTAGCTTCATAAAAAATTTTCACTTCATACATTTTGTTCTACGAAAAGTTTACTTAAGCGCTCCGTGCGCGCAGTACATTTCACACGCGTTTAGGACATTATCTTGAATAACTTTTTCCCTAATTAACCTATTTCAGTAAAATTTTGCACAGAGGTGCCTTGTGGTATCCTTGTTAGTTTCTGATCCATTTTTCATCTCAATTTTCCCAATTTTCCTATAAACTTTGTCATTTTCTCGTAAATTTTTGGTCTTTCTAAACCTAACCTAACCTAACTTACAATAACTTCGTACCTACTTACCTGATACTTACCAAACTTGCTGGCGAGGTCCCTCGTGGTCCCCCTGCTCGTTGCTGGTATCTTGCTCCCCTAAATTCTCAAGTTCCTGAAACAAAAGTTTTCAATTAGTGTCAAATTAGCGTTAAATTTTCAGTTTTTGCCCCCCCCCCAACATTTTTGAACCAATCTACCGTCCAATTTTCGTTTTATTGCATCCCCCGCGACGCCCCGCTTCCAACGAGGTGTCGCTCGAGTGCGTAGCTTCATAAAAAATTTTCACTTCATACATTTTGTTCTACGAAAAGTTTACTTAAGCGCTCCGTGCGCGCAGTACATTTCACACGCGTTTAGGACATTATCTTGAATAACTTTTTCCCTAATTAACCTATTTCAGTAAAATTTTGCACAGAGGTGCCTTGTGGTATCCTTGTTAGTTTCTGATCCATTTTTCATCTCAATTTTCCCAATTTTCCTATAAACTTTGTCATTTTCTCGTAAATTTTTGGTCTTTCTAAACCTAACCTAACCTAACTTACAATAACTTCGTACCTACTTACCTGATACTTACCAAACTTGCTGGCGAGGTCCCTCGTGGTCCCCCTGCTCGTTGCTGGTATCTTGCTCCCCTAAATTCTCAAGTTCCTGAAACAAAAGTTTTCAATTAGTGTCAAATTAGCGTTAAATTTTCAGTTTTTGCCCCCCCCCCAACATTTTTGAACCAATCTACCGTCCAATTTTCGTTTTATTGCATCCCCCGCGACGCCCCGCTTCCAACGAGGTGTCGCTCGAGTGCGTAGCTTCATAAAAAATTTTCACTTCATACATTTTGTTCTACGAAAAGTTTACTTAAGCGCTCCGTGCGCGCAGTACATTTCACACGCGTTTAGGACATTATCTTGAATAACTTTTTCCCTAATTAACCTATTTCAGTAAAATTTTGCACAGAGGTGCCTTGTGGTATCCTTGTTAGTTTCTGATCCATTTTTCATCTCAATTTTCCCAATTTTCCTATAAACTTTGTCATTTTCTCGTAAATTTTTGGTCTTTCTAAACCTAACCTAACCTAACTTACAATAACTTCGTACCTACTTACCTGATACTTACCAAACTTGCTGGCGAGGTCCCTCGTGGTCCCCCTGCTCGTTGCTGGTATCTTGCTCCCCTAAATTCTCAAGTTCCTGAAACAAAAGTTTTCAATTAGTGTCAAATTAGCGTTAAATTTTCAGTTTTTGCCCCCCCCCCCAACATTTTTGAACCAATCTACCGTCCAATTTTCGTTTTATTGCATCCCCCGCGACGCCCCGCTTCCAACGAGGTGTCGCTCGAGTGCGTAGCTTCATAAAAAATTTTCACTTCATACATTTTGTTCTACGAAAAGTTTACTTAAGCGCTCCGTGCGCGCAGTACATTTCACACGCGTTTAGGACATTATCTTGAATAACTTTTTCCCTAATTAACCTATTTCAGTAAAATTTTGCACAGAGGTGCCTTGTGGTATCCTTGTTAGTTTCTGATCCATTTTTCATCTCAATTTTCCCAATTTTCCTATAAACTTTGTCATTTTCTCGTAAATTTTTGGTCTTTCTAAACCTAACCTAACCTAACTTACAATAACTTCGTACCTACTTACCTGATACTTACCAAACTTGCTGGCGAGGTCCCTCGTGGTCCCCCTGCTCGTTGCTGGTATCTTGCTCCCCTAAATTCTCAAGTTCCTGAAACAAAAGTTTTCAATTAGTGTCAAATTAGCGTTAAATTTTCAGTTTTTGCCCCCCCCCCCAACATTTTTGAACCAATCTACCGTCCAATTTTCGTTTTATTGCATCCCCCGCGACGCCCCGCTTCCAACGAGGTGTCGCTCGAGTGCGTAGCTTCATAAAAAATTTTCACTTCATACATTTTGTTCTACGAAAAGTTTACTTAAGCGCTCCGTGCGCGCAGTACATTTCACACGCGTTTAGGACATTATCTTGAATAACTTTTTCCCTAATTAACCTATTTCAGTAAAATTTTGCACAGAGGTGCCTTGTGGTATCCTTGTTAGTTTCTGATCCATTTTTCATCTCAATTTTCCCAATTTTCCTATAAACTTTGTCATTTTCTCGTAAATTTTTGGTCTTTCTAAACCTAACCTAACCTAACTTACAATAACTTCGTACCTACTTACCTGATACTTACCAAACTTGCTGGCGAGGTCCCTCGTGGTCCCCCTGCTCGTTGCTGGTATCTTGCTCCCCTAAATTCTCAAGTTCCTGAAACAAAAGTTTTCAATTAGTGTCAAATTAGCGTTAAATTTTCAGTTTTTGCCCCCCCCCCAACATTTTTGAACCAATCTACCGTCCAATTTTCGTTTTATTGCATCCCCCGCGACGCCCCGCTTCCAACGAGGTGTCGCTCGAGTGCGTAGCTTCATAAAAAATTTTCACTTCATACATTTTGTTCTACGAAAAGTTTACTTAAGCGCTCCGTGCGCGCAGTACATTTCACACGCGTTTAGGACATTATCTTGAATAACTTTTTCCCTAATTAACCTATTTCAGTAAAATTTTGCACAGAGGTGCCTTGTGGTATCCTTGTTAGTTTCTGATCCATTTTTCATCTCAATTTTCCCAATTTTCCTATAAACTTTGTCATTTTCTCGTAAATTTTTGGTCTTTCTAAACCTAACCTAACCTAACTTACAATAACTTCGTACCTACTTACCTGATACTTACCAAACTTGCTGGCGAGGTCCCTCGTGGTCCCCCTGCTCGTTGCTGGTATCTTGCTCCCCTAAATTCTCAAGTTCCTGAAACAAAAGTTTTCAATTAGTGTCAAATTAGCGTTAAATTTTCAGTTTTTGCCCCCCCCCCAACATTTTTGAACCAATCTACCGTCCAATTTTCGTTTTATTGCATCCCCCGCGACGCCCCGCTTCCAACGAGGTGTCGCTCGAGTGCGTAGCTTCATAAAAAATTTTCACTTCATACATTTTGTTCTACGAAAAGTTTACTTAAGCGCTCCGTGCGCGCAGTACATTTCACACGCGTTTAGGACATTATCTTGAATAACTTTTTCCCTAATTAACCTATTTCAGTAAAATTTTGCACAGAGGTGCCTTGTGGTATCCTTGTTAGTTTCTGATCCATTTTTCATCTCAATTTTCCCAATTTTCCTATAAACTTTGTCATTTTCTCGTAAATTTTTGGTCTTTCTAAACCTAACCTAACCTAACTTACAATAACTTCGTACCTACTTACCTGATACTTACCAAACTTGCTGGCGAGGTCCCTCGTGGTCCCCCTGCTCGTTGCTGGTATCTTGCTCCCCTAAATTCTCAAGTTCCTGAAACAAAAGTTTTCAATTAGTGTCAAATTAGCGTTAAATTTTCAGTTTTTGCCCCCCCCCCCAACATTTTTGAACCAATCTACCGTCCAATTTTCGTTTTATTGCATCCCCCGCGACGCCCCGCTTCCAACGAGGTGTCGCTCGAGTGCGTAGCTTCATAAAAAATTTTCACTTCATACATTTTGTTCTACGAAAAGTTTACTTAAGCGCTCCGTGCGCGCAGTACATTTCACACGCGTTTAGGACATTATCTTGAATAACTTTTTCCCTAATTAACCTATTTCAGTAAAATTTTGCACAGAGGTGCCTTGTGGTATCCTTGTTAGTTTCTGATCCATTTTTCATCTCAATTTTCCCAATTTTCCTATAAACTTTGTCATTTTCTCGTAAATTTTTGGTCTTTCTAAACCTAACCTAACCTAACTTACAATAACTTCGTACCTACTTACCTGATACTTACCAAACTTGCTGGCGAGGTCCCTCGTGGTCCCCCTGCTCGTTGCTGGTATCTTGCTCCCCTAAATTCTCAAGTTCCTGAAACAAAAGTTTTCAATTAGTGTCAAATTAGCGTTAAATTTTCAGTTTTTGCCCCCCCCCCCAACATTTTTGAACCAATCTACCGTCCAATTTTCGTTTTATTGCATCCCCCGCGACGCCCCGCTTCCAACGAGGTGTCGCTCGAGTGCGTAGCTTCATAAAAAATTTTCACTTCATACATTTTGTTCTACGAAAAGTTTACTTAAGCGCTCCGTGCGCGCAGTACATTTCACACGCGTTTAGGACATTATCTTGAATAACTTTTTCCCTAATTAACCTATTTCAGTAAAATTTTGCACAGAGGTGCCTTGTGGTATCCTTGTTAGTTTCTGATCCATTTTTCATCTCAATTTTCCCAATTTTCCTATAAACTTTGTCATTTTCTCGTAAATTTTTGGTCTTTCTAAACCTAACCTAACCTAACTTACAATAACTTCGTACCTACTTACCTGATACTTACCAAACTTGCTGGCGAGGTCCCTCGTGGTCCCCCTGCTCGTTGCTGGTATCTTGCTCCCCTAAATTCTCAAGTTCCTGAAACAAAAGTTTTCAATTAGTGTCAAATTAGCGTTAAATTTTCAGTTTTTGCCCCCCCCCCCAACATTTTTGAACCAATCTACCGTCCAATTTTCGTTTTATTGCATCCCCCGCGACGCCCCGCTTCCAACGAGGTGTCGCTCGAGTGCGTAGCTTCATAAAAAATTTTCACTTCATACATTTTGTTCTACGAAAAGTTTACTTAAGCGCTCCGTGCGCGCAGTACATTTCACACGCGTTTAGGACATTATCTTGAATAACTTTTTCCCTAATTAACCTATTTCAGTAAAATTTTGCACAGAGGTGCCTTGTGGTATCCTTGTTAGTTTCTGATCCATTTTTCATCTCAATTTTCCCAATTTTCCTATAAACTTTGTCATTTTCTCGTAAATTTTTGGTCTTTCTAAACCTAACCTAACCTAACTTACAATAACTTCGTACCTACTTACCTGATACTTACCAAACTTGCTGGCGAGGTCCCTCGTGGTCCCCCTGCTCGTTGCTGGTATCTTGCTCCCCTAAATTCTCAAGTTCCTGAAACAAAAGTTTTCAATTAGTGTCAAATTAGCGTTAAATTTTCAGTTTTTGCCCCCCCCCCCAACATTTTTGAACCAATCTACCGTCCAATTTTCGTTTTATTGCATCCCCCGCGACGCCCCGCTTCCAACGAGGTGTCGCTCGAGTGCGTAGCTTCATAAAAAATTCAAAAAATCGCCCCCCCACCCACCCATTTGAGGCTCACTAGGTTGAATTCGTAGTGCACACACAGTCATCCACATATTTCTGAAAAATTTCATAGAGTTTCAAAATTTCAAAATTGATTTAACTTAATTCTGATTGAGGGTATACACCTTTGACGGCGAGCTTTGTATCGTCCGAAATCACTAGTTATCAAAACCTTAAAATATAAAAATTATTGCCCACTCTTCATCCATATACATTTGATCAAAGTCGAATTAAATAACATCATAATCTATACTTACCCTATTATATTAGTAAATTTTAACACATTACCATGTTCCACTCTCCGCCGCATTCTCGTCGAGGTTCTTTGAGCCAAGACGCCCCCCGTACGAGCAATACTAGCCAGGAAGTCCCGATGGCCAGTAGGCCGATTAAACTAAATATTGAGATTCCGCAGACCCCCCGCTCCAAAAAGCCAATGCATGACCCACCACTTCTCTCATTTGACACTGAAGCTGTCCCAACTAGCGTCACGACTCACGACCAGACGTTCATCCTTCCTCGGGCTCCAGAAGATCCAAGCGAACTATGCTCTGCCCACGAAGCCGTCTTGGAGGCCAAGTCTGCTCTGGAAGGTCGGGCAGCTGGCAACCTTAAAAAAGAGGTAAGGGAGCTTGTCGTAGACAAGCTGCTCTTCCTCGAAAAACTCATTATCAGCTTAACAGACAAAAATCGTAGCCTCACCAGCAAACTCGACAAGCCGCTTACAGCAGATTTCATAAACACACCATCGAAATTCAGCCATAAGATTAACCACATCATTGACCAAAACACCGGCATTAGGCACATCGTAGAGCACGACCTACGTAAGCAATTAAATGAGATGAAGCGGGACATCACCCGCATCAACAATACACTCGCGGAGGAAAAAGCCCACGTAGCGCCGCTACTTGAGTCCATAGAACCCATGCGTCATCAAATGGCTGAAATCGCAGAGAGCACAGCAGCCACGATTGCTCCTCTCAAAGCAGCTGTAGACGAGCTCACCGACCAAATAAAGACAGGAACCCACCCCCTAACACACAATAGTAACATCACCGTCAAACCAACATACGCAGAAACACTAAAAGTGCAACGGAATACGGTGATTGTTCAATCATCCGATCCCAAAGACACCAGCGAGCAGCTGCTCCAAGAGATCAAACAGGGTATTGATGTCATCGACCTTGGTGTAGGAGTCAATGCAATCAGAAAGGGAAAAGATTCGAAAGTAGTCATTTCCCTGGACTCTGAAGAAGGGCGAAAGACAATCAAGACCGCCATCGCCAACCTCAACCCGAAATATAACATCACTGAACCGAACCCCAAAAAACCGCTCATACGACTATCTGGTGTCACTAGGGATATGACTGATGAAAGATTAATTGAGGCCATACCAGCACAGAACCGCCACCTACTAGGAGACGTATTAACCAACGAGACCATGAGAGTTCGGCGACGAACCAAGACCAGAAACAACCTGCAGAATAATGTAATCCTGGAAGTGGGCCCCAACACATGGAACCGCCTCAAGGACCGCCAGTTAAGAATAGGATATCAAATCATCCCAGCTTCCGACCAGTCCCCAATCAAACAGTGCTATAAGTGCATGGAGTTCGGTCATGAGGCCAGATTCTGCGAGCGCTCTGCCGTCTGCGGTTGGTGCGCGGCCGAGCATGACACCAGGTCGTGCTCCCGTGAATCGCCGTCAAAGTGCTCCAACTGCAAAGCGGGCAACAACCATCCCGCCTACAGTGCCGAATGCCCAGAATGGTGTAAATATGACCGGTTGGCGAGATCGGTGATCAGCTACTGTTAACGCCGCGGTGGAAATTGGAAATAATAGCAACACTAGTTTTAATCTACGTATCGTACAATGCAACCTGGGTAAGGGTCTTGCAGCTACTCAGGAGTGTCTACACGAAGCTTCTCGCTTGGGCTATTCCATCTTGCTCCTGCAGGAACCTTACGTAGGGAGAAACGGTATCCTCTCAATTGCCTCACATTCTGTATTCCAAAAACACACCGGTGAAAAGCCAGTCAAATCAGCCATCGTTGTAGTAAACAGAGGGATTAGAGTAGTGGATCTGCCTGACATCAGCAACGAAAACATTATGTGCGTCCGGGTTGAACATAACAACATGAAATTGGGGCTAATCTCGGTATATTTTGAAGGTACTGAGAACATCGATTTGTATCTAGAACAAGTTCACCGAGCCCTCAGCCATATAGGAACCAAGAATGTCATCATATCAGGTGACATTAATGCTAAAAGTTACATGTGGGGTGAAAGAGAAGACGACGCCCGCGGAATATTATTCACAGAATTCTTGTCCCAAATTGACTTCACCGTTGTAAATGAAGGTAACAAACCAACATTTAGTGTATTTAGAAACGACAGACTATACCAAAGTATTGTTGATGTCACAGCATGCTCCTACTCTATTTACAATAATATACAAAATTGGACTGTTGATGAAAACCTAATTACTACCTCTGATCACAGAGCTATTACTTACACTATAACGAATCTCATAAAAGAAACAGATACACTACAAACTACAAGAAAATTTTACACTAAGAAGGCTAAATGGGAACTATTTGACGAAAAATTCACCGAAAATCTAAGAACACGAAATTTGAACGAAGAAAGAATTAAACTAATAAATAACAACGAGGAACTTGATAAAATAATAGATGAATACACGGAATCGATAACAGCTGCCTGTGAATCTGCAATACCAAAGTTTAGGACAAGAAACAAACCTAAGAGAATAGTCTGGTGGACAGAGGAGCTTGCTAAAAAGAAATCTGAAGTCAACAGACTAAGAACTAGAATAAGAACAGCAAACCCACAAAGAAAACCTTACGTGATAGCAGAATACAAATCCGTTCTAGAAGATTATAAAAACAGCATCTTATCCGCACGTACCACCAGTTGGAAAGACTTCTGTACGGGACAAGATGTGAAGACAGTATGGGACAAAATATACAAAATCCTAACACTAAATAAACGTGAAAACGACATACTGCTCTGCGACGAACACGGCCAAAACCTAGACCCACAAAGATCAGCAGCCCTATTAGCCAAAACGTTTTACCCTGAAGATGACAAAAATACAGACAACCCTGAACACTGCACTAAACGGTGTATAGTCGACACTATGATTGGAACAGTATTAGAAAACCCCGACGCGTTGCAACAAGAAAAACCCTTTACCTTACACGAAATTGCTAGCATTCTCAAAAACGTCCACCCAACCAAAGCCCCTGGGCTTGACGGCTTTACTGCCGATATCTGTTCTAGAGCTTTCCACAACGACCCGAAAATCCTTCTCTCTATATTTAATAAATGTCTACAACTTCATCACTTCCCCACCTTTTGGAAATCAGCCGTAATACGCATCATCAGGAAACCCAATAAAGAAAACTACACAACCCCCAAATCTTACAGACCAATAGGACTCCTTCCCGTATTGGGCAAGGTTCTGGAGAAAGCATTCACCACAAGACTTCTATGGCACCTTGGTAAACACAATCTTTTAAGCAACAAGCAGTATGGATTCATGCCACAGACAAGCACCGAAGATGCCCTTTCTAAAGCAATGACCAAGATCCGTGCTGGCATCGACTCCAAGCAGATAACGGCAGTCATATCGCTCGATATCGAAGGGGCATTTGACAGTGCCTGGTGGCCCTCAATAAAATATCAACTACTGAAAAAGAATTGCCCCCAGCCGCTTCTTCTTCTAATAAACAGCTACCTAACTAACCGTTCAGTGACAGTGCAATACGCAGGAGCTAACCACACAAAAACAACGGACAAAGGATGTATACAGGGCTCCACATGTGGTCCTCTCATGTGGAACCTGCAACTGGATCCGCTTTTAGAGGAATCCAAAAAGCTGGAAGCCCACGTGCAAGCGTTCGCAGACGACATTTTAATAATCGCTTCTGCACGTGATACAGCCGAACTAAACAGAATCGCCAACAAAGCCCTAAATGTCATATCCGAATGGGGAACCAACAATAAATTAAAATTTGCAGCCCATAAAACACAGTGTATCATCGTAACCCGTAAACTTAAATATGACACCCCCAATTTTGTCTTCTGTAACACTAATGTTGCCATATCCAACGAATTGACTCTGCTCGGTATCACAATAGATTCAGCTCTGACGTTCAAACCTCATCTGGACAAAGTCAGCTCGAAAGTAGCTAATATATACAAATCATTAGCCAGAGCGACCAGAGCCAACTGGGGTTTGAACGCAGAGATAAATAGACTCCTATACGTTTCTGTAATAGAACCAATTGTTACCTACGCCTCTTGCGCCTGGGCTCCAGTTACAAATAGACAATACGCTATTGATAAGCTAAACCGAATTACCAGGCGCTTCGCCATCCTCATATGTAAGGGACACCGCACCATCTCCCTTCCTGCCAGTATTTGTCTAGCAAGAATACTCCCTCTAGACCTTAGAATCAAAGAAAATGCAGCAATTTACGAGCATAAAAAAGGAAAGCGCCTATCGCAACTACCTAATCTTAAAATTGAAACCAGAATTAGCTGTTTCTCATTACCTCATCCGGCAGATAGAATCCCGAAGAAACACGCATTATTATCAACCAAGCAGCAGGTAAATGATATAAACAACACATACCCAAAAATATTCACGGACGGAAGCAAAACGGAAGATAAGGTGGGTGGTGCCGTGTCCTGGTGGGACGGAGAGCAAGAGTCGACCCATTCCAGCTTCAAATTACACTCGCATTGCTCTGCTTATCAGGCCGAATTATACGCGATCAAAAAAGCAGTGGAGATGGTGGCCGACGCTCGATGCGAAGGGGCCAATATCATAAGTGACTCGAGGGCTGCCCTGGAAGCACTCCAAAACCCCAACACAACACACCCACTGGAGTCCGAAATACTGGGCCTCATCAAAGAGATTGAAAGTGAAGATCGGGAGATAAATCTCTACTGGACCAAAGCCCACGTGGGCACTCCAGGCAACGAGAGAGCGGACCAGCTTGCAAAATCTGCGGCCGAGAAGAAGGTGGCCCCAGCTTATAAAGAGATACCCATGTCCTACGTCAAAAACACACTTAGAGAAAATACAATAGATCAATGGCAAAATAGATACAATAACTACCAAACTGGAAACATCACAAAACATTTCTTCCCAAATATCACAGATGCCTACAAAATATTAAAGAAAATTAAACTAAATAACATGACCACACAGATTCTAACAGGACATGGGGGATTTAGGCAATATCTACATAAATTCAAATTGACAAACTCTCCAGCGTGTGTGTGTGATGGCACAACACCTGAAAGCATCTTACATATCATTACTGAATGCCCTCGCTACACACTCCAAAGATATAACACCGAATGTCTAATCGATAAAAGCATCCGAACAGAGAACTTTGCCGAAATAATCGGAAATGACAAAACTCGAGGGCCTTTCATAGATTATATAGTGGCTGTCGCGCGGGTGAGCGCAAGGGCCAACGGATGCGCAAATGCATAGAATATGAAATAAAGAAATACATATCTATAAATAAATATATATATATATAAATAGAGTCATAAAGCAAACAGTCCAAAATAATATTGATAGTCAAAACAAATAAATATTCACATAAAAAAAAGGGGAAATATCAAATAGGAATAAAATATAAAAAGCATAAAACGCCACATAATAAATAGTGGCGAGAAAAAATTACACCAATTAAAAAAAAAAAAAAAAAAAAAAAACCTAACCTAACCTAACCTAACCTAACCTTTTTTTTTTTTTTTTTTTTTTTTTTTTTTTTTTTTTTTTTTCTTTTTTTTTTTTTTTTTCCGAGGGGAAATGCATTTACGCATCCCACCCGAGCCCGGGGGGGCCCAGGTGGGTATGTGGGACTACCGGGTTAGCCCGGACTACCCACTAAAACCCCTCGCTGTACCCTCTCTGCCACGAGTGCCGGGGACCCGAGCTCACGCAAGCGCTTCCAATCACATCCCCGGCGCGGCAATGGCCTATGTGGCCTCCTCTCTGGGTGGTCTACAGGACCACCCACTCCGGCCGAGTGGCGCTGTGTTGGTACAGGTAACACAGCGCCCCCTCTCGAGCCCCTGAACGGACGACAGACACCCCCGTGTCTGCCGTCTTAGGGCTCGGGAGACGCGAAGGCCACTACGTGACCATCGCATCTCCTGTCTGTGCGGCTTTGGTAGCCGCAGGGCGTGGAGGCTCCGCAGGGACCGTAGTCCCAGCAGTACCCTTTGCCTTCCTTCCCTTGGCCGGCGCAGGAGCGCAGGCCGCGCCTCCGAGCTTGTGGGCAGCTGGCCTGCTCGACGCCGCGCACACTATACAGTGCGGCGCGGCGGAGCATCCCTCGCTCTTGTGGCCCAGCTGCCCGCATCGGAAGCAAGCGTTCCCTCTATCTACCTCTGCGGCGCACTGCTCCCGGACATGCCCCAACTCTAGGCACCGGAAGCACCGCAGAGGTTTTAGCGGCAGTACTTTCGCCCGTGCCGAGGACCACCCAACCAAAAGTCGGTTAGCCTCGGCCACTTTAGCGGCCACACCAACGGGACATCTCATCAGGGCAGTGCCCAGACCGGACCTGTCCCTGCGGATCACCCCCACCTTTACAGCGGACGGCGGGCATTCGCCAACCCTGACGACCGCCTCCACTATGTCCGCTATGACGACCGAGTCATCCAGACCTGAGATGCGCAGATCAGCGCACTTCTCAGGCCTGGACACCACGACGTTATCCACACCTAGGACCTCCTGCATTTTAGCAGCGAGGATGTCGGCCTTTTCACCTCCGTCAACCCCCGGAAGCTCGAGTAATCGAGCCCCCGTTAGTGCCGTCCTAAAGGTCACGGACGGGACGCCCATGCCTGCGAGGTCGATTTGCCCCTTGGCCTTCAGGAACAGGCTTTCAAAAGTTACCCCCTTGGCCGCAGCAGCCGGCTGCAGCTTGAGGGCTACAGCTGCCGTGCGAGGGGGTCTCAGACTCGGCTTCTTCGGCGGTTTGGGCTTTACAGCCTTTGCTGCCGGTGCGGGGCCGGTGCCGGACTTGGCCCTCCGCCGGGTCACGACCGTCCAGCTCTCCGCTGACGTCTCTCCTGCCGGAGCTGGTAGAGCGGGGTTGGCCGGAGCGACCCGCTTTTTCTTCCCCTTCTTGGCCTTGGAAGGGCCAAGCTCTACGGGCGCCGGAGGATTCTCCAGGTCCGCCACGAGGTTGGTTCCAGCCCTGGGGGCACCTCCCGATGAGGCCTTGGAGGTCGAGGCCAGCGGCGGACGCAGACGCACCTCCGGCAACAGCCGTCCCTCTAGCGCCTCTAGGCGGGCGTTCACCATCGTTCCCACCGCCTCTATGATGGATCGCTTTAGCGTCTCCAGCTCCAATGGAGCGCTTTGAGGCGGTGGGATGCTCGTCTGTGCTGGGGTTATGGCACTCCGGACTTCTGCCCGGAGCGCGGCCATTTCGCCACGCAGTCCCGCCAGTTCGGCCCTTAGGCCGGCATTTTCTTTGGCCATCTTGTCCCTCTCTGCTTTCGACATTGAGGTCTGGCACAACTCAAATACCGAGTTGCTGATGGCCACAATCGCATCCTCGAGCATATTGGCGGACGGCCGATCTGATTTGGTCATCGATCGGCGGATAAAATCCAGCTGAGTCAACCAGTAATCCACCTCTTGTCTTCGCTCTTGTGGCGAAGGCTCCACCTCCTCGGGGGCATCAGGCTGGCACTCCCTCTGCTCTGCAACAGCCACTGTTGTGGGGTGCTCGTCCCGTCCTTTTGGGGCATCAGTCCCATCAGCCTTAAGGGTCTCCTTCCCACCCTTCTTCTTCTTGAAGCGGCCCTTTCCGTCTCTGGCAGGGCCAGGGGAGTAGCGACCACGGCCGCTTTTCCCGTCCCGCACTTTTTGCGCCTTTGAGGCCGGGCGGTCCTCCTCACTGGACGAGCCGCTTTGGCTTGTGTTGTCGTCCAATTCGTGCCGGGGCCGTTTCTGGAGTGAACCAGCCACCGACAGCCGACTTTGCGGCCTCGAGAGGGAGGAGTCGTCACTGTACTGCAATAACGTCCCCTCAAGCTCGGCCCTTGCCCACGCTCTGCGGTTAGCCTCCTCCTCCTTGTCTTTCGCAGACGCAGCCTTCCCCCCTTCGCTACGTACTGCACCAGTCACCTTCTCCTTGGGAGCAGCCTGAAGCCGCTCTACCACCACCCTCGCGGATGCACTGCATCCCGCACCATCCAACTTGTCCAATCCAGCTTGCTGTTTCGGTCCTTTTTTCGCGCCAAGGTCGTCTGTTTGTTTTGTGATCGTCTTTTTGTTTTTGTTTTTATTCTCCATCTTTGTTCCCACGATAATGGGGGAAGTGGGGGTCCACCGGGACAGAGACCCCTGTATCCCGGTAACCCTTTGTACACCTGGGGGGCGGGAAGTACCCAGGGGGGGACCGCTAATGGCTGGTTCTCGTCCCAGCCGCTCTTGCGAGCACCCGGCGTCACGGACCGCAACGCCGAGATCTCCGGATTTTTTATTGAGGTTGTCTCCTCTCGGTCCGGCCGGTTAAGGCAGGACCCCCGGTTCTGAGTGGGCCGTGAGACATGTCCACGACACCCAAACAGAATAACGGGATCGCCCGACGTCGGCAAAAGCCGAGTGCGCTTGGCAAACGCGCCGCGCGAAACACACCGTCTCCTTTCGGAGCCTTCCATTCATACATCACGCTTTCGCGGTTCATCCATCACCTTTGGACTGACACACACTCAGACATCCATCACCTTTACCCCCCCAACCCCTTACCCCCCCAACCCCTGCGCCGCCCGCGCCGCGCTACAGTCCTCTCTGAAAGCAGAGAGGTACCGAGAACGGCGCGGGCGACGCATTACCCCCCCCGTCGCCGGTCTGCCCCCGACCCTCTCCGAAGAGAGTGAAGGAGGCAGACAAAACGCGACTCCCTAGCCGGACTATCCGCCACCGTCGACCACCTCGACAGGGATGCTGAAGAGGTGGTCGGCGGTGCCCAGGGTGCACCACGAGGAGGTTGTCCAGCACGCACCCCAACCTAACCTAACCTAACCTAACCTAACCTAACCTAACCTAACCTAACCTAACCTAACCTAACCTAACCTAACCTAACCTTTTTTTTTTTTTTTTTTTTTTTAAGAGGGGAAATGCATTACGCATCCCACCCGAGCCCGGGGGGGCCCAGGTGGGTATGTGGGACTCCCGGGTGTAAAGCCCGGACTACCCACTAAAACCCCTCTCTGTACCCTCTCTGCCGCGTGTGTCGGGGACCCGGGTGGATGACAACACTTCCGCATCCCCGACACGGCTCAGCCTTTGCAGGCCTCCGCTTCTGGGTGGTGTAAAGAGCCACCCAGTCCGTCCGGGTGGCGCTGTGTTGGTACAGGGAACACAGCGCCCCCTCACGAGCCCCTTAACGGACGACAGGCACCCCCGTGCCTGCCGTCTCAGGGCTCAGGAGTCGCGATGGTCACTAAGAAGTGACCATCGCGTCCCCTACTGCAGCAGCTTTGGCAGCCGCAGGGCGGGCAGGCTTGGCCGGGGCTTTGGCCCCAGCAGCGCCCTTCGCCTTCCGCCTTCTGGCCGGCGCGGGAGCGCAGGCGGGGCCTCCGAGCTTGTGGGCAGCTGGCCTATTCGACGCCGCGCACACTATGCAGTGTGGCGCGGCGGAGCATCCCTCACTTTTATGGCCCAGCTGCCCGCATCGGAAGCAGGCATTACCTCTATCGGCCTCTGCGGTGCACTGCTCCCTGACGTGCCCCACTTCGAGACACCGGAAGCACCGCAGAGGCCTGGCCGGCAACAGTTTGGCGCGGACGGACGACCACCCGATGAGCAGCCGATCGGCCCCGGCCACCTTGCCAGCGGCACTCACGGGACACCTTACTAGGGCAGTGCCCAACCCCGACCGGTCTCGCCGGATCGCTCCCACCTTAATGGCGGAAGGCAGACATTCGCCGACCTTGGCTACCGCCTCCGCCACTTCCGCCGCTACGACCGAGTCGTCCAGACCCGAGATGCGCAAATCTGCGCACTTCTCAGGCCTGGACACCACGACGTTGTCACTGCCTAGCACCTCTTGCAGTCTGGCAGCAAGGAGGTTGGCTTGCTCCCCAGTGTTGGCCCCCGGGATCTCGAGTAAACGAGCCCCCGTTGCAGCCACCCTAAAAGTGATGGCCGCTATGCCCAGCTCCTCCGGCTTGATTAGGCCTCTTGCCTTTTTGAACAGCCCCTCATATGTGACCCCCTGCGCTTGAGCGGTCGGCTGCAGCTTTAAAGCTACAGCCGACGAGCGGGGGGGCCTCAGCTTTGGCTTCTTCGGCTTTTTCGGCTGCCGGGGCTTTGGGGCCTGCGCAGCCGGTGCAGGGCCGGATCTGGGCTTAGGCTTACGCCGTGCCACAACACTCCAACTCTCCGCTGGCCTCTCTTCCGCTGTCACAACGGGCGGAGCGGGGTTTGCCACAGCAGCCCGCTTTTTCCCCTTACCCTTCCCCTTAGGCTTGGACGTCCCTCCCTCACGTGAAGTGGGAGGGGGAGGGCCAAGGTCAACGGGCGCCGGAGGAGCCTCCAGCTCCACTACGGGGCTTACTCTAGCCGGCGGGATATCCGCCGCTAACGCCCGAGAAGACGAGGCCAGCGGTGGGCGAAGGCGCACCTCTGGCAGCAGCCTGTCCTCCAGCGCCTCTAGGCGGGCGTTTACCATGTTCCCCACCGCCTCAATGATGGAGCGCTTAAACGACTCCGGCTCAAACGGAGCACTTGGAGGCGGTGGGGTTGTCTCAACCGGGTTCTTTTGCGGCTTCCGCATTTCGGCCCGCAAAGCGGCCAACTCACCGCGGAGCACCTCTATTTCCGTCTCGAGCCGGTCTTTGTCAGCGGAGAGCTTCATGGTCTCCGACGACACAGTGGACCGACAAATAAGGTCTACGGCCTCTTTGATCTCCGCGGCCGCGTCCTTAAGGGTCCTGACGAACGTACCCTTAAGGTTCGACGACTTGGCCGCAACATCACCGATTAGGGCCACGTTACGGAGAACGTGACCCTTTAGTTCGGGCGTACAGGCCCCCGCAAATTTCTCGGGCATGCGGATCGGACGCAGCTCATACGCCTCGCGCGCCGACTCCGCCAGCTCCTTCTCCGCCTGCAGCTCCATTGCTGCCCGTTCCGCAGCGACCATCTCGGCCTTGGCTTTTGCCAGGCCAACGTATTCGCCGGTTGTTGGAGGCCGGCCTCTTCCTCTCGGGGTGTCGGTGCTCTTCAGAGCGGCAGGGCTCCCGTCGCTCCTGCCGCCCGAGCGCGACCGATCTCTCCCTTGGGGCTGGCTCTCCGACGCGTCAACACGCTTGAGGAACCGGCCCGACTTATCCCTCGCCTGTGAAGTGCCCTTCTCCACTTTCTTTTTTGGGGCTTTTAAAGTGGGGCGCTCCTCGTCACCCGAGCCGCCCGAGTCATCGTCCGTGTCATGTCGGGGTCTCTTGCGGTATGAGCCGCTGTACGACACCCGACTGTCTGGTCTCGAGAGTGCGGAGTCGTCGTCGCTGTCATACGACATCGAGTCCACACTCCCGGTCCTCGTTAATTCTTTGAGGGCAGCCATCAGCTCCCCTCCTCGTCTAAAAGGAGACGCGGACTCCCCCGAGTCAACGCGTTCCCCGCCAGTCGCCTTTGCCGAATCCGATTGCGAATCAGGTCCTTTGTTCATGCCATGGTCAGTAGTTTTCTGAGAGTCCGTCGAAAATTTAATTTTAAAAGCCATAAGTAGTCCCACGAGTATGGGGGAAAGGAAGTCCACCGGGCCAGAGACCCCTGTAACCCGGTAACCCTTTATACGCCTGGGGGGCGGGAAGTACCCAGGGGGGGACCGCTAAGGGCTGGTTTAACGTTCCAGCCGCTCTTGCGAGCACCCAGCGTCACGGACCGCAACGCCGGGATCTCCGGATTTTTTATTGAGGTTGTCTCCTCTCGGTCCGGCCGGTTAAGGCAGGACCCCCGGTTCTGAGTGGGCCGTGAGACATGTCCACGACACCCAAGCAGAATAACGGGATCGCGCATGGCAAACGCGCCGCGCGAAACACACCGTCTCCTTTCGGAGCCTTCCATTCATACATCACGCTTCCGCGGTTCATCCATCACCTTTGGCCGAAAAACACACACTCATTCATCCATCACCTTTACCCCCCCGAAACCCCTTACCCCCCCGTCGCCGGTCTGCCCCCGACCCTCTCCGAAAAGAGTGCCAGAAGCAGACAAAACGCGACTCCCTAGCCGGACTATCCGCCACCGTCAACCACCTCGACAGGGATGCTGAAGAGGTGGTCGGCGGTGCCCAGGGTGCACCACGAGGAGGTTGTCCAGCACGCACCCCAACCTAACCTAACCTAACCTAACCTAACCTAACCTAACCTAACCTAACCTAACCTAACCTAACCTAACCTAACCTAACCTAACCTAACCTAACCTAACCTAACCTAACCTTTTTTTTTTTTTTTTTTTTTTTTTTTTTTTTTTTTTTTTTTTTTTAAGAGGGGAAATGCATTACGCATCCCACCCGAGCCCGGGGGGGCCCAGGTGGGTATGTGGGACTCCCGGGTGAAGCCCGGACTACCCACTAAAACCCCTCTCTGTACCCTCTCTGCCGCGTGTGTCGGGGACCCGGGTGGATGACAACACTTCCGCATCCCCGACACGGCTCAGCCTTTGCAGGCCTCCGCTTCTGGGTGGTGTAAAGGGCCACCCAGTCCGGCCGGGTGGCGCTGTGTTGGTACAGAGAACACAGCGCCCCCTCACGAGCCCCTGAACGGACGGCAGGCACCCCCGTGCCTGCCGTCTTAGGGCTCAGGAGTCGCGATGGTCACTAGGAAGTGACCATCGCATCTCCAGTAGTCGCGGCTTTGGTAGCCGCGGGGCGGGCAGGCTTGGCCGGGGCTTTGGCCCCAGCAGCGGCCTTCGCCTTCCGCCTTTTAGCCGGCGCGGGAGCGCAGGCGGAGCCTCCGAGCTTGTGGGCAGCTGGCCTATTCGACGCCGCGCACACTATGCAGTGTGGCGCGGCGGAACATCCCTCACTTTTATGGCCCAGCTGCCCGCATCGGAAGCAGACATTGCCTCTATCGGCCTCCGCGGTGCACTGCTCCCGGACGTGCCCCAATTCGAGGCACCGGAAGCATCGCTGAGGTCGAGCCGGTAGCAATTTGGCCCGGACTGATGACCACCCAATAAGTAGGCGGTCAGCCCCTGCCACCTTGCCAGCAGCACCCACTGGACACCTTATAAGGGCAGTGCCCAACCCCGACCGGTCTCGCCGGATCTCTCCCACCTTAATGGCGGAAGGCAGACATTCGCCGACCTTGGCGACCGCCTCCGCTACTTCCGCCGCTACGACCGAGTCGTCCAGACCCGAGATGCGCAGATCTGCACACTTCTCAGGCCTGGACACCACGACGTTGTCACTGCCTAGCACCTCTTGCAGTCTGGCAGCCAGGAGGTTGGCTTGCTCCCCAGTGTTGGCCCCCGGGAGCTCGAGTAAGCGAGCCCCCGTTGCAGCCACCTTAAAAGTGATGGCCGCTATGCCGAGCTCCTCCGGCTTAATTAAGCCTCTCGCCTTTTTAAATAGGCCCTCATATGTGACCCCCTGCGCTTGGGCGGTCGGCTGCAGCTTTAAAGCTATAGCCGACGAGCGGGGGGGCCTCAGCTTCGGCTTCTTCGGCTTCTTCGGCTGCCGGGGCTTTGGGGCCTGCGCTGCCGGTGCGGGGCCGGATCTGGGCTTAGGCTTGCGCCGTGCCACGACACTCCAGCTCTCCGCTGGCCTCTCTTCCGCTGTCACTACTGGCGGAGCGGGGGCGGCCGTAGGAGCCCGCTTCTTCTTCCCCTTCGTTTTGGCCTTGGTCGTCCCTACCTCACGTGAAGCGGGAGGGGGAGGTTCAAGGTTGACGGGCGCCGGAAAATCCTCCAGTTCCACTACGGGGCTTACTCTAGCCGGCGGGACTTCCGCCGCTAACGCCCGAGAAGACGAGGCCAGCGGTGGGCGAAGGCGCACCTCTGGCAGCAGCCTGTCCTCCAGCGCCTCTAGGCGGGCGTTCACCATGTTCCCCACCGCCTCAATGATGGAGCGCTTAAGCGACTCAGGCTCAAACGGAGCACTTGGAGGCGGTGGGGGGATTGACTCGACCGGGTTTTGCGGACGCCGTACTTCGGCCCGCAAGGCAGCTAGCTCACTGCGAAGCTCCTCAATTTCCCTCTGGAGTCGGTCCTTGTCAGCGGAGAGCTTCATCGTCTCCGCCGATATAGTGGACCGACTCATTAGGTCCACTGCCTCTTTTATCTCCGCGGCCGCGTCCTTAAGGGTCCTGACGAACGTACCCTTAAGGTTCGACGACTTGGCCGCGACATCACCGATTAGGGCCACGTTACGGAGAACGTGACCCTTTAGTTCGGGCGTAGAGGCCCCGTCAAATTTCTCCGGCATGCGGACCGGGCGCAACTTGTACGCCTCGCGCGCCGACTCCGCCAACTCCTTTTCCGCCTGGAGTTCCATCGCCGCCCTCTCCGCAGCGACCATCTCGGCCTTGGCCTTTGCCAGGCCAACGTATTCGCCGGTTGTTGGAGGCCGGCCTCTCCCTCTTGGGGTGTCGGTGCCCTTCAGAGCGGCAGGGCTCCCGTCGCCCTTGCCGCCCGAGCGCGACCGATCTTCCCCTTTCTGGCTCCCCGAAGAGACAGAGCTCTTCAGAAACCGGCCAGATTTGTCCCTCGTCTGTGAGGTGCCCTTCTGCACTTTTGTCTTCGGGGCTTTCTGAGCGGGGCGGTCCTCATCATCCGAGGAGCCACCCGAGTCATCTTCCGAGTCTGGATGTCGGGACCGCTTGCGGTGCGAACCGCTATGCGACACCCGACTGCCTGGTCTTGAGAGTGTGGAGTCGTCGCTGTCATACGACATCGACATCGACCCCACACTTCCTGTCCTCGTCAACTCCTTTAGGGCAGCCATAAGCTCCCCTCTTCCTTTAGAGGCAGACGCGGACTCCCCCGAGTCAACGCGTGCTGCGCCAGTCTTCTTAACCGAATCGCTATGCAAGTCAGTTCCGTTATCATCGCCAAGGTCAGTCGTTTTATTCGAGTCCGTCGTAAATTTTAATTTCAAAGCCATCAGTAGTCCCACGAGTATGGGGGAAAGGAAGTCCACCGGGCCAGAGACCCCTGTAACCCGGTAACCCTTTATACGCCTGGGGGGCGGGAAGTACCCAGGGGGGGACCGCTAAGGGCTGGTTTATCGTCCCAGCCGCTCTTGCGAGCACCTGACGCCACGGACCGCAGCGCCAGGATCTCCGGATTTTTTAAAGAGGTTTACTCCTCGCAGCCCAGCCGGTTAAGGCCAGGCCCCCGGTCCCACCATCGGCCGCGAGACATGTCCACGACACCTCCGGCGGGATTACGGGATCGTCCGGCGGCGGCAAAAGCCGCGTGCACTTGGCACAACACCGCACGAATCATACCGTCCCCTCTCGGGGACTTCCTTTCATACATAACACGTTCATCCATCACCTTTACCCCCCCGAAACCCCTTACCCCCCCGTCGCCGGTCTGCCCCCGACCCTCCCCAAAAAGAGTGCCAGAAGCAGACAAAACACGACTCCCTAGCCGGACTATCCGCCACCGTCGACCACCTCGACAGGGATGCTGAAGAGGTGGTCGGCGGTGCCCAGGGTGCACCACGAGGAGGTTGTCCAGCACGCACCCCAACCTAACCTAACCTAACCTTTTTTTTTTTTTTTTTTTTTTTAAGAGGGGAAATGCATTTACGCATCCCACCCGAGCCCGGGGGGGCCCAGGTGGGTATGTGGGACTCCCGGGTGTAAAGCCCGGACTACCCACTAAAACCACCTCTCTGTACCCTCTGTGCCGCAAGGCTCGGGGATACGGTTACGCAGTAAGCTCCCGCGTCCCCGAACGGCTTGGCCCTTGTAGGCCTCCTCGCTGGGTGGTGTAAGGGGCCACCCAATCCGGCCGAGTGGCGCTGTGTTGGTACAGTAACACAGCGCCCCCTCTCGAGCCCCTGAACGGACGACAGGCACCCCCGTGCCTGCCGTCTTAGGGCTCAGGAGTCGCGATGGTCACTAAGAAGTGACCATCGCATCTCCTACCGCAGCAGCTCTTGGCGCAGCTCTTGGCGCTGCTCTTGGAGCCGCAGGGCGGGCAGGCTTCGCCGGGGCTTTAGTCCCAGCAGCGGCCTTCGCCATCCGCCTTCTGGCCGGCGCCGTGGCGCAGGCGGTGCTACCGAGCTTATGGGCAGCGGGCCTGCTCGACGCCGCGCACACTATACAGTGCGGCGCGGCGGAGCATCCCTCGCTCTTGTGGCCCGACTGCCCGCATCGGTAGCAGGCGTCTCCCCTGTCGGCCTCCACGGTACACCGCTCCCGGACGTGCCCCAGTTCGAGGCACCGGAAGCACCGTAGAGGCCTGGCCGGCAGCAACTTAGCGCGGACGGACGACCATCCGACCAGTATTCGGTCGGCCCCTGCCACCTTGGCAGCGAGCCTTACCGGGCACCTGACCAGGGCAGAGCCCAGACCGGACTTGCCCCGCCGAATCTCCCCCACTTTAATAGAGGCGGGCGCGCACTCGGCGACCTTGGCGACCGCCTCTGCCACCTCCGAAACCACGACCGAGTCATCCAGACCCGAGATGCGCAGGTCTGCGCATTTCTCGGGCCTGGACACCACGACGTTGTCTGCCCCCAACACCTGCTGCATCTTAGCCGCCAGGAGGTCCGCCTTCTCGCCGCTATCGGCCCCTGGAAGCTCCAGGAGTCGTGCCCCCGTCACGGCCGTCCGGAAGGTGATGGACGTTATGCCGAGGTCGGCTAGGTCAATCTCTTTCTTCGCATTGAAGATTAGCCTCTCGTAAGTGATCCCCCGCTCCTTGGCCGCCGGCTGCAGCTTTAAGGCTACAGCCGATGAGGTGGGGGGTCTCAGCTGCCGCTTGCGCGGCTTCCTCGGCTTCGCCCGTTGGGCGGTGGCAGCGGGACCAGCGGCGGGCTTGGCTTTGCGCCTTACCACCTTGGTCCATCCTTCTTCTGGCGTCTCCGCCGGGACCTCTGTCGGAGGATTAGGGTTCGCCGGAGCGGCCTTCCGGGTTTTCTTTTTCCCCTTTCCCTTGGACCTGCCTCCTTCCTGCGAGACCGTAGGAGGAGGAGGAGCCGGACCCTCAGCTGCTGCGAGTGCAGCGGGCTCTCTAGTAGAGCTCCGTCTTGGAACCACCGGCGGGGCTCCGGGAGCTGAAGCCAGCGGTGGGCGGAGGCGCACCTCTGGCAGCAGCCGGTCTTCTAGGGCCGCCAACCGGGCGTCCACCAAGTTCCCCACCGCCTCTATTATGGAGCGCTTCAAGAGCTCCTGCTCATCCGAAGCACTCGGGGGCGGTGGGGGGACGGTAGCGCGCGCCTCCTCGGCCTTGCGCGCCTCCTCAGCCTGGCGCGCCTTCTCTGCCTTACGCGTGTCCCAGCGTAAGTCGGCCAGGTTCGCCTCGACCTCCTCGAGCTGGGCTTTGAGGCGGGCGTTGTCTGCGGACAACTTCATTGTTTCCGCCGAGATGGTGGAGCGACTCATCTCCTCTACCGCTGCTTTAATGGCCGCGGCGGCGTCCTTCAGGGCCCTAACAAAGGTGCCCTTCAGGTTGCCGGACTTGGCGGCGACATCGGTGATCACACCGAGCTCCCGGAAGACATGGCCCCTCAGCTCAGGCACCGATTGTCCCTCTACGTTCTCCGGCGGCGGCCGGAATGGCCGCTGGCGGGTGGCCTCGCGAGCAGCTTCCGCCACCTCCGCCTCCGCCTGCACCGCTAAGGCCGCCCTTTGTGCAGCGGCGAAATCGGCCTTGGCTTTCGCCAGGCCCACATACTCCCCCGTGGTGGGGGGTCTTCCTCTTCCGCGCTTGGGAGCCTCGGTGCCCTTCAGGGAGGCAGAGCAACTGCCGCTCCTGCTTCCCGAGTGCGACCTATCGCTCCCCGCATCGTCTGCCCGCTTTGAAAATCGCCCCTTGTCGTCCCTGACAGATGGGCGGTATGCGCGGCCACGGCCGCTTGCCGCCTTGGGGGCCTTCGGGGTGGGGCTGTTCGTCTCGTAGCCCCCCAGGCTTAAGTCATCGTCGGAGTCGTAGTCGTAGTGACGGGGCCGTTTCCGGCACCCGTCTTCCGACATCCGACTGTTCGGCCTCGAGAGTCTGGAGTCGTCGGTGTCCTCAAACATCACCGACTCCCCACTCCCAAGCCAACTCTCTTCCGATACTGCGGCAAGCCGCTCGTCCCTCATTTTAAACGTGGACTCTCCCGAGTCTCCACGTGTTTTTCCAGTCAGTTTTTCCCTTTCCGTAAGCTCATCACGTCCAGTATTATCGCCAAGGTCAGTCATCTTTATCGTATCCGTCGTTTTTTTATTTTTAAATTTCTCCATATAGTTCCCACGAGTGTGGGGGAAATGTGGGTCGATCCGTGCGGTGCCCCCTGCACACGGACAAGCCTACATACACCAGGGTGTCGGCCGGTTCCCTGGGATCCTACCTCTTTTTGCTGGCCTCCCGTCAGCACCTCCTCGCCCTCTCAGGGGCGGATAGGTCATTTTTAGTGTGGATTCCGACCACGCAGCCCAGCCAATTAAGGCCAGGCCCCCGGTCCCACCATCATCGGCCGCGAGACGTGATACCACGACACCTCCGGTGGGATAACGGGATCGTCCGGCGGCGGCAAAAGCCGCGTGCACCTGGCACAACACCGCACGAATCATACCGTCTCCTTTCGGCGACTTCCACTCATACATCACGCTTTCGCGGTTCATCCATCACCTTTAGAAAAGCACACACTCATTCATCCATCCTCTTTACCCCCCCAACCCCGCGCCGCGTGTGCCACTCCACAGTCCACTCTGAGAACAGAGAAGTACCAGGATGACACACGCGACGCATTACCCCCCCGTCGCCGGTCTGCCCCCGACCCCCTCCGAAGAGAGTGAAAGAGGCAGACAAAACACGACTCCCAATGCCAGACTATCCGCCACCGTCGACCACCTCAACAGGGAAACTGAAGAGGTGGTCGGCGGTGCCCAGGGTGCACCACGAGGAGGTTGTCCGGCCTAGCACCCCAACCTAACCTAACCTAACCTAACCTAACCTAACCTAACCTAACCTAACCTAACCTAACCTAACCTAACCTAACCTAACCTAACCTAACCTTTTTTTTTTTTTTTTTTTTTTTTTTTTTTTTTTTTTTTTTTTTTTTTACGTTGGAAAACCCTTTATGGGTTCCCTTCCGCCTCGGGAGAGGCAGAAGGGATATGTGGGAGTCCCCGAAGGTATACCCACTAAAAACCAACGCTGTACCCTCTGTGCCGCGTGTGTCGGGGACCCGGGTGGATGTGTTCACTTCCGCATCCCGACACGGCTTGGCCTTTGCGGGCCTCCGCTCTGGGTGGTCTAGGGGACCACCCACTCCGGCCGAGTGGCGCTGTGTTGGTACAGGTAACACAGCGCCCCCTCTCGAGCCCCTGAACGGGCGTCAGGCTCTCCCGTGCCTGACGCCTTAGGGCTCAGGAGACGCGAAGTTCACTGGGTGACCATCGCGTCTCCTACTTGTGCGGCTGTAGTAGCCGCAGGGCGGGCGGGCTTCGCCGGGGCCTTGGACCCAGCAGTGCCCTTCGCTCTTCTACCTCTGGCCGGCGCAGGAGCGCAGGCCGGGCCTCCGAGCCTGTGGGCAGCTGGCCTGCTCGACGCCGCGCACACTATACAGTGCGGCGCGGCGGAGCATCCCTCGCTCTTGTGGCCCAGCTGCCCGCATCGGAAGCAAACCTGTCCTCTGTCTACCTCTGCGGTGCACTGCTCCCGTACGTGCCCTGCCTCTAGGCAACGGAAGCACCGCAGAGGTTTCATCGGCAGTAATTTGACCCTGGCCGAGGACCACCCAACTTGAAGTCGGTCAGCCCCGGTCACCTTGACGGCCGCACCGACGGGACACCTTATCAAGACGGTGCCCACTCCGGATTTGTCCCTCCGGATCGCCCCCACCTTTATGGCGGAGGGCAGGCATTCACCAACCTTGGCGACCGCCTCCGCTATCTCCGCCGCTTTGATCGAGTCATCCAGGCCCGAGATGCGCAGGTCAGCGCACTTCTCGGGCCTGGACACCACGACATCCTCAGCGCCCAGAACCTCTCGCATTTTTGCCGCGAGGAGGTCGGCCTTTTCGCCGCTGTCGACCCCCGGGAGCTCTAGCAATCGAGCCCCGGTTACTGCCGTCCTGAACGTCACGGCTGGGATGCCGAGATCAACCAGGTTAAACTGCCCTCTGGCTTTGAGGAACAGAGTCTCATATGTTACCCCCTTGGCCGCCGCGTCCGGCTGCAGCTTAAGTGCTACAGCCGACGTGCGAGGGGGTCTCAGTCTCGGCTTCCTTGGCCTTTTTGGCTTTGCAGCCTGTACAGCCGGAGCGGGGCCGGGGCCAGGCTTGGCCTTCCGCCGATAACCTTTTTTTTTTTTTTTTTTTTTTTTTTTTTTTTACGTTGGAAAACCCTTTATGGGTTCCCTTCCGCCTCGGGAGAGGCAGAAGGGATATGTGGGAGTCCCCGAAGGTATACCCACTAAAAACCAACGCTGTACCCTCTGTGCCGCGTGTGTCGGGGACCCGGGTGGATGTGTTCACGTCCGCATCCCGACACGGCTTGGCCTTTGCAGGCCTCCTCTCTGGGTGGTCTAAAGGACCACCCACTCCGGCCGAGTGGCGCTGTGTTGGTACAGGTAACACAGCGCCCCCTCTCGAGCCCCTGAACGGGCGTCAGGCTCTCCCGTGCCTGACGCCTTAGGGCTCAGGAGACGCGAAGTTCACTGGGTGACCATCGCGTCTCCTACTTGTGCGGCTGTAGTAGCCGCAGGGCGGGCGGGCTTCGCCGGGGCCTTGGACCCAGTAGTGCCCTTCGCCCTTCTACCCCTGGCCGGCGCAGGAGCGCAGGCCGGGCCTCCGAGCCTGTGGGCAGCTGGCCTGCTCGACGCCGCGCACACTATACAGTGTGGCGCGGCGGAGCATCCCTCGCTCTTGTGGCCCAGCTGCCCGCATCGGAAGCAAACCTGTCCTCTGTCTACCTCTGCGGTGCACTGCTCCCGTACGTGCCCTGCCTCTAGGCAACGGAAGCACCGCAGAGGTTTCATCGGCAGTAGTTTCACCCTGGCCGAGGACCACCCAACTTGAAGTCGGTCAGCCCCGGTCACCTTGACAGCCGCACCGACGGGGCACCTTACCGCCGATAACCTAACCTAACCTAACCTAACCTAACCTAACCTAACCTAACCTAACCTAACCTAACCTAACCTAACCTAACCTAACCTAACCTAACCTAACCTAACCTAACCTAACCTAACCTTTTTTTTTTTTTTTTTTTTTTCGTGGGAAAACCCTTTATGGGTCCCCTTCCGCCTCGGGGGAGGCGGGAGGGGTATGTGGGAGTCCGGCAGTCGGCCGTATACCCACTAAAAACCCACGGTGTACCACCCTCCGCCATGCAGAGGGGCGCCCCGGGACCATGGGAAATGCTCCGAGACGCCCCGGCGGACGGCCCGGCAATGGCTTTGCCGGGCCACAGGCGCTAAAAGGGGGACGACCTGGTACCACCCCAGTCATCCCCCAGACGGCCGAAATCGTGCAATAGGTAGTGGGTCCCCCGACCCACCACCTGATTTCGGCTAGTGGGGAGGAAGAAGGCGATCGTAGTGCCTCCTTCTCCTCCCCACACGTCTGCGCCGGAGCGGATCTGCCAGGGGGTCTTCCTCCCTGGCCCGCTCCGCGGCCTCCTTCTGCGACATCACGTCCTCGCAGAAAGAGGCCATCGCCTCCCAGGACCCCTCACTGTCGAGCATAGACAGAACTATGCTCGGCAGTGAGAGGTCCCTTCCGACCGCCGCAACCAGAATGCGGCGCTGCTCGACCCACGCAACACACTCTTCCAGGGTGTGTTGCGCGGTGTCTTCCGCCGCGCCACACTCATGGCACGCGGCGGTGGGCTCCCTCCTGGCTATTCGGTGCAGGTACCGACCAAAACACCCATGTCCTGTCAGCACCTGCACCAGCCTGAACGTCAGGGAGCCCCGGGGCCTCCCTACCCACCTCTCGAGGACCGGACGGACTGCGTCTATGGTGCGGAGACCATAGGTGGAGTCCGCCAGGTCCTCCGCCCATCGCCGCAGCGACTCCTGCTGCGCCCGACGTCTGGTGTCCAGAACGTCCTCAAACGTCGGGCGCTGACCGCCGCCGCTTCTCGCCGCCCTGAGTTGGTACACGGCGGCGAGAACCCGGGCCTCCAGCTCCCACGGGGGGCTGCCCGCGAGCACGCAGGCCGCCCCCCCGGATACCGTTCGGTACCCCCGGATCACCCTCAGTGCCACCGTCCGCTGCGCCCTGCGCAGCAGACGGACATTGGTGGCACTGAGGGCATCCACCCACACCGGGGCCCCATACAGGGCCATGCTGCGGACCACCCCCGCATACAGCCGGCGGCAGGTGGTCCCCGGCCCTCCCGAGTTTGGCAGCAGCCTTCCCAGCGCTGCTGCCGCCCCCACGAGCTTGGGGACCAGTCCGTGGAAGTGGTCCCCAAAGCTCCACCGCCCGTCCAGGCGGAGGCCCAGGTACTTCATCTGGGTCCCCACCCGGACCCTCACCCCGCCCACATCAATCGCCGCCCCAGGGGGCGGTCCACCCCGAGGCCCATGGAAAAGAAGGGCCTCGGTCTTCTCCGCCGCCACCCTAAGGCCCAGCGCCTCGATGCGGGCCACCACCAGGGAGGTGCCCACTGTGGCCAGCAGCTGCACCTCCCTCCAACTTCCCCCTCTGGCTACGACTAGGGTGTCATCTGCATAGCAGATGACACGCATCCGTGGCAGGAGGTTGCCACGGAGCACCCAGTCGTAGCCCAGGTCCCACAGGATTGGGCCAAGGACAGAGCCCTGTGGGACCCCACACCCGACCACCCGCCGGACCACCACCCCTCGCCTGTCGACGTAGGCGACCTTTCTCCCCAGGAGGTATCCCTCCAACAGCCGCCGAAGGTACTGGGGCACTCCGTGGAAGCGGAGCGCCGCCAGTATCGCCTCAAAAGGCAGGCTGTTGAAGGCGTTGGCGATATCCAACGATACCGCCAACACCTTTTCCCCCCGGTTGGTCGCCTCCGTCGACCACGACTTCAGGGCCATCAGGGCGTCCGTCGTGGACCGCCCAGCCCTGAAGCCGAACTGGTGGTCCGATAAATCGGGCCCCTCCTCCGACAGATGCCGGATGAGGCGGGAAGCCACGACTCTCTCCAGAGCCTTTCCCACCTCATCCAGCAACACGATCGGCCGGAAGGCCGACGGGCAGTCAGGCTGCCGACCCTCTTTCGCCAACAGGCACAGGCGGCCTTCCTTCCACGGCTCCGGGAACTGACCTGATGTTAAACATCGGTCAAAAAGTTCCCGGAGCCCCTCGCCCATGTGCGTGAGGGCAATGGCCAGCACCCTGCCAGGTACGCCATCCGGGCCCGGCGCCCTCCGCTTTTTGCGGAGGCGCTCCACCACCTCCTCCATCTCCCCTTCTGTGATTGGGGGGATGGAGGTGTCTTCGGCCTGAGCTTCTCCGACGGGGAGGCGCATGGGCGGTGGAGTGAAGTCCGGGCGATCCGGGAAGAGGGCCTCTACGACGCTGTCCAGCAGGTCTGGATGCATCGTCTCCGTCAAGGGGGGTCCCGCGGCTCGGAATTTGTTCCGAGCCGCTTTGTACGGGCGCCCCCAGGGATCCGCATCCAGGCCGGACAGCGTCTCCTCCCAACCCTCCTCCTTCGCCCGAGTGATGGCCAGTTGCAGAGCCAGTTTGGCACCTCTGTACCCCTCATGCAACTGGCCCTCCCTCACCAGGTCCCGGACCGCCCGCCGACGGCTGCGCTGGTACTCCCGCCTCGCCGCCGTACATGCTACGCGGAGGCGGGAGATCTCCGTCGACCACCAGTACACTGCCCGCCTCGGCGGACGACGTCGGGTTCGTGGCATAGCCGCATCACAAACCGCCGTGAAGGCGGCACGGAAGCGGGTGGCGGACTCGTCCACCCCCTCCGATCCGGCGACCCGAGCGCACCACGCCCGAACTATGGCCGCCTCCTCCGCCATCTCCCGGTCGAGGCGGCCAATCGCCCACCGAGGGAACGCCTCCCCAACCCGGGGAGAGGAGGACGGCATAGTCTGGGGGGAGGAAGACACCTCGAACCTGATGTAGAGGTGGTCCGAGAGTGTCTCCACCCCTCCCATCACACGCCAGTTGCGCACGCGGCGTGCGACGGCTGGTGTGGCGAACGAGATGTCCACCACTGAGCCGCCATTGTGCCGCACGCACGTGTGCGCCGTCCCAGTGTTGAGGAGGGACAGTCCGGACTCGACTGCCCACTCCTCCACTGCTGCCCCCCGAGGGTCCGTCCGGACCTCCCCCCACGCCCTTGACTTGGCGTTGGGGTCGCCCACCACCACCACTGGGAGAGGGGCCATCCTCCTCACCACCGGGCCTAGAGCGTCCAAAAATGCCTCTAGGTCCCGCAGCGGCCTGTTGGGGGAGAAGTAGATGCCAATTATAGCATACCCTCCCCATTCGGCCGCCACATACCCGGCTCCCCTCTCCCTTACCACGACAGGGCCTCCCTCCGTCCGACCGACGATGGCCACGGAGCCATCCAGATCACCAGCCCAGTTGGACCGGGCTGGGACGAAATATGGCTCCGCGACAACGGCTACATCGATGACCCACTCCGCCACGGACTGCAGGAAAAGATCTTGCGCCCCAGCGGAGTGGTTCAGGTTTCCCTGGAGGAAGCTGATATTGTTACACATTAGTGTTCCATGTCAGCTCCCTCCGACCTGTGGCCGCCGTCGGTCGTTGGGGCCCTTGTCCAAGGGGCCCCTTTGCCTTTCATGGAGGGGGGGTTGCAGCTTTTCCCCCCCATTATGTGGTCCGCTGCCTTACCGGCATGGGCACAGACGGCGCAGCGCATTACCGCTTTGCACGTCGCCGCTCTGTGACCCTCCTTCCCACACCGGTAGCATAGGCTGCCCCTGTCAGCCGCCGAGGGGCACAGCGGACGCGTGTGCCCTATCCCCATGCAGCGGAAGCACCGCATGGGCTTCGCATCCAGGGCCAGCACCCGCACCGAGCTCCACCCTATGAGGAACCGACCCGCTCCCACTAGGGTCTTCGCTACGGCGACCGGACACGACAGGAAAATGCTGCCGTCCCCCCCGCTATCGGTGCGGATCTCCCCGGCCCTGATCTGGGCCGGTTCGCACCCCCCCTTCTTGGCCGCCTCCTGGACCACCTCCTCTCGCGTGATGGAGTCATCAAGGCCGACGATGCGCAAATCCGCACACTTCGTCGGCCTCCTGATGTCGGCCACGCCCGCCAAAGCCTCCTTCAGCCTTTCTGCTAGCCGGTCCGCCTTTTCGCTACCTTGTGATCCAGGAATCTCTACGATCCTGGCTCCGGTAGCGGTTTTGCGGACCGTCAGCAAATCAATCCCCAGCCCCGGGAGATCGATCTTCTCCCGGGCTGCGGCAAGGGCCCCGGCGTAACTCGTGCCCCTCTCTTCCGCCTCTGTCTGCAGCGTAATGACCACAGCGGCGGTCTTGGGGGGAGAAAGCTTAGCATTACGGCCCTTCTTCCCCGTATTGGTGGCAGGGGGGTCCTTCGCCTTGGCGGGGTTGGGGGCCGCCGCCGGAGGAGAAGGCGAAGACTTCTTCCCCTTCCCCTTACCCTTGCCCTTTCGCGTGACGGTGGACCATTGTCCACCGTCTGCGGCTTGCGGAGTGGCCGTGGTTAGGGCCTGGCTTGCCTCCTTGGACGTCTGCGGGGCGGGGGGGGCAGCCTCCACCCTTGCTTGGACTGTCTGGCGGGGCGCCACTCGCCCCTGCTTGCCCAACACCGGCGACCTGGGCCTGACCACTGCAGGCCCCACAACTGGCACCCCAGTTGCCCGCATGCTCCCCGACGCAAGAGGGGGGCGGACAATAGGAGCCGGGAGGAGCCTACCCTCCAAACCCTCGAGGCGGGCATTCATCATCTCCCCGAGGGAGATGAGGAGGGACCGCTTCAGCTCTTCAATGGCCCCGGCAAAATCAGGCACCTGGGGGGCGCTCGTTGCCCTCGGAGGGGATTTTGGAGGGGCTGGAGCTTTCCTCTCGGAGTAGTCCCGACGGACTGCTCGAACCTCTGCCTTGAGCTCCTCCAGCTCCCTCCGAAGGTTGATGTTGTCCCTCTTAAGACGGCGAGTCTCCTCAGCAACCGTGCGGTCCGCCAAGCAGTCCACTATGTCCTGCAGGGATCTCGCCGCCTCCTTCAGGTCACGCACGCAGCCCCCCTGCAGGTGTTTCGACTTCAGGGCCACGTCAAGCACCTTAGCCACCTTCTCACCTGCTTTAGCCCTCATAGTCTCAGCGTCCAGGAACTCCACATCTTGAGGCCCACTGGACTCTGCGGCCAACTCTTCCGGGACTTTTTCCTTGCGGAAGGATTGACTCTGCAATTTCTTGTTAAAGTCGGCCTCCTCCTCTTCTTCGCGGAGGCGACTTATGTCCTTTCGTGCTTTGGCCAGCCCGTAGTTATGGCCTGGAGCACGGGCCTTCCCTCTCTTTGCCGCCGACACCCTCGCGGACTCGGCAACCTCGGTATCGGACCCCGAGTCCGACAGCACACTCCGCTTGCGACGCGCGATAAAAGCGTCCGACTCCGAAGAAGCGGACATTGCGCCGCCTTCGTCCTGAGGACCAACGCTCACCACAACAGGGGGAGGAAGAGCCTCCTGCGTAACACGACCGGGCTTCATCGAAGCCCCTGCACGCTGGGTCACAGACCTTTCTCCCGCAAAAACGATGCGAAGCGAGGGACTCACTTCACGCTTCTCACCCGACCCAGAAGGTCGCATTGTTGGCCCTAATAAGGGCCCTTTAAATATTGTGGGCTAACCGAGATTAACCCGCAACAAAACAACAACCAATCACAAGATGACTCCAACAGAACACAACAAAACATCCAATAACCAGCCTTCTACTTTGGTTGTTGCACAGTGCACTTTAGCCGAACACCGGTCTGCCACTCCGTTACGGTGGTCAGAACCGGGTCGTTGCCCAGGGAACGCGACGAGGACGCAAGCACTGTGGGGGGTTCCCCGAACCTAACCTAACCTAACCTAACCTAACCTTTTTTTTTTTTTTTTTTTTTTTTTTTTTACGTTGGAAAATCCTTTATGGATCCCCTCCGCCTCGGGGGAGGCATGAGGGGTATGTGGGACTCCCGGAATGGTATACCCACTAAAAACCAACGGTGTGTCCTCTGTGCCGCATGATTCGGGGACCCGGTACGCGGTGAGCCTCCGCATCCCCGAACGGCTTGGCCTTTGCAGGCCTCCGCTCTGAGTGGTGACGGCCACCCAGTCCGGCCGAGTGGCGCTGTGTTGACACACGTAACACAGCGCCCCCTCACGAGCCCCAAACGGACGACAGGCACCCCCGTGCCTGCCGTCTTAGGGCTCCCGAGACGCGGTGGTCACTAAGAAGTGGCCATCGCGTCATCGCGTGTTGCTGCAGCCTTGGTGGCCGCGGGGCGTGGAGGCTTCGCAGGGACCGTAGTCCCAGCAGTGCCCCTCGCCCTCCTTCCCTTGGCCGGCGCGGGAGCGCAGGCCGCGCCTCCGAGCTTGTGGGCAGCTGGCCTGCTCGACGCCGCGCACACTATACAGTGCGGCGCGGCGGAGCATCCCTCGCTCTTGTGGCCCAGCTGCCCGCATCGGAAGCAAGCGTTCCCTCTATCTACCTCTGCGGCGCACTGCTCCCGGACATGCCCCAACTCTAGGCACCGGAAGCACCGCAGAGGTTTTAACGGCAGTAATTTCGCCCGGGCCGAGGACCACCCAACCAAAAGTCGGTTAGCCTCGGCCACTTTGGCGGCCACACCAACGGGACATCTCATCAGGGCAGTGCCCAGACCGGACCTGTCCCTGCGGATCACCCCCACCTTTACAGCGGTGGGCGAGCATTCGCCAACCCTGACAACCGCCTCCACTATGTCCGCTATTACGACCGAGTCATCCAGACCTGAGATGCGCAGATCAGCGCACTTCTCAGGCCTGGACACCACGACGTTGTCCACACCTAGGACCTCCTGCATTTTAGCAGCGAGGATGTCGGCCTTTTCACCTCCGTCAACCCCCGGGAGCTCGAGCAATCGAGCCCCCGTTAGAGCCGTCCTAAATGTCACGGACGGAATGCCCATACCTGCGAGGTCGATTTGCCCCTTGGCCTTCAGGAACAGGCCTTCAAAACTTACCCCCTTGGCCGCAGCGGCCGGCTGCAGCTTGAGGGCTACAGCTGCCGTGCGAGGGGGTCTTAGACTCGGCTTCTTTGGCCGTTTGGGCTTTGCAGCCTTTGCAGCCGGTGCGGGGCCGGTGCCGGACTTAGCCCTCCGCCGGGTGACGACGGTCCAGCTCTCCGCTGGCCCCTCTCCAGATGGAGCTGGTGGAGCCGGGTTGGCCGCAACAACCCGCTTCTTCTTCCCCTTCCTCTTGGCCTTGGAAGGGCCAACCTAACCTAACCTAACCTTTTTTTTTTTTTTTTTTTTTTTTTTTTTTTTTTTTTTTTTTTTTTTTACGTTGGAAAACCCTTTATGGGTTCCCTTCCGCCCCGGGAGAGGCAGAAGGGATATGTGGGAGTCCCCGAAGGTATACCCACTAAAAACCAACGCTGTACCCTCTGTGCCGTGTGTGTCGGGGACCCGGGTGGAAGTGTTCACCTCCGCATCCCGACACGGCTTGGCCTTTGCGGGCCTCCGCTCTGGGTGGTCTAAAGGACCACCCACTCCGGCCGAGTGGCGCTGTGTTGGTACAGGTAACACAGCGCCCCCTCACGAGCCCCTGAACGGGCATCAGGCTCTCCCGTGCCTGACACCTTAGGGCTCAGGATTTGCGGTGGTCAGGCGTTAGGCCGTGACCATCGCGTCCCCTGCTGCCGCAGACTTTGCAGCCGCGGGGGGAACTGCCGGGGCCTTGGCCCCAGTGGCACCCTTCGGCTCTCGCCTTTTCGCCGGCGCGGGAGCGCAGGCAGTGCCCCCGAGCTTGTGGGCAGCGGGCCGGTTCGACGCCGCGCACACTATGCAGTGCGGCGCGGCGGAGCATCCCTCACTTTTGTGGCCCGTTTGCCCACAGCGGAAGCAGGCGTCGCCTCTGTCGACCTCCGATTTGCACTGTTCCCGGACGTGCCCCAGCATGAGGCACCGGAAACAGCGCAAAGGTCTTGCCGGCAAGAGTTTGGCCCGGGCCGAGGACCACCCGATTAGCAGGCGGTCAGCCCCAGCCAATTTGGCCGCAGCGCCGACTGGGCACCTGACAAGGGCAGAGCCCGTGCCAGATGCGCCCCGTCGGATCTCCCCCACCTTGATGGAGGCAGGCAGGCACTCGCCGACCCGCGCAACCGCCTCCGCGACATCCGCCGCGACTATCGAGTCGTCCAGACCCGAGATACGCAGATCTGCGCACTTCTCGGGCCTGGACACTACGACGCTAGCTGCGCCGAAAATCCGCCGCAGTTGCTCGGCCAACAGGTTGGCCTTTTCGCCGCTCGTGGCGCCAGGGACCTCCAGCAATCGGGCCCCCGTTGCGGTGACCCGATGCCCAATGGCTTCTATCCCCAGGCTTGTGACGTCTATCATCCTCTTTGCCTTTGTGAGGATGTCGCAATACGTGATGCCCCGCTCTATGGCGCTCGGCTGTAGTTTTAAAACTACAGCCGACGAGTTAGGGGGCCGGAGCTTCGGCTTCCTCTTCCGCTTGGGCTTCGTCTTAGGCTTTGTAGCCTGTGCCGCCGGTGCCGGGCCAGAGCGAGACTTGGCCTTCCGCCTCGTCACTGTGGTCCAGCTCTCTGCTGGCGTCTCCGCTGGGGCAGTTGTCGGTGGTACAGGATTCGCCGGGGTGGGCTTCCTCGTCCTCCTCTTGCCTTTCCCCTTTGGCCTCCCTCTGTCGAGCGGGACCGCAGGAGGGGGGGGTGCTGGACCTTCTGGGGCTGCGAGAGCAGTCGGCTCCCTTCCGGAGCTCCGTCTTTGGGCCGAGGCTAGCGGCGGGCGCATGCGCACTTCCGGCAGTAGCCGGTCCTCAAGTGCCGCTAGTCGGGCGTCCACCAAGTTCCCCACCGCCTCGATGATGGAGCGCTTCAGCAGCTCCTGCTCATTCGAAGCACTTGGGGGCGGTGGGGGGACGGTTGCGCGCGCCTCCTTGGCCCTGCGTATGTCATTCCGCACGTCGGCTAGGTCCGCTTCAACCTCCTCCAGCTGAGCTTTCAGCCGGGCGTTGTCGGCGGACAACTTCTCGGTCTCTGCTGAGACCGTGGAGCGACTCAGCTCCTCGACAGCGGCTTTAATAGCCGAGGCGGCGTCCTTCAGGGCCCTAACGAAGGTGCCCTTCAGGTTACCGGACCTTACGGCGACTTGCTCGACTATTTCGAGCTGGCGGAGCACCTGCCCCTTCAGCTCACCAGCCGCGACACCCTCGACGTTGTCCGGCGGCGGCCGGTACGGCTGTTGGCGGTTGGCCTTACGGGCTGCTTCCGCCACCTCCTTCTCCGCTTGCGCGGCCAGGGCAGCCCTTTGGGCAGCGGCGAATTCCGCCTTGACCTTGGCCAGGCCTACGTATTCCCCTGTGGTGGGGGGTCTCCCTCTTGCTCGCGTGGGGGCCTCGGTGCTCTTCAGAGAGACAGAGCGAGCGCCGCTCCTGCCTCCCGAGAGCGACCTAACGCTCCCCAGCGAGTCTGTTCGCTTAGCGAACCGCCCCTTGTCGTCCCTGGCTGGGCGAGAGACGCGACCGCGACCGCTTGTCGCCTTGGGGGCCTTCTGGGCCGGACGTACCTCTTCGTCCGAAAAGCCACCCAGGCTTGAGTAGTCGTCCGAGTCGTATTGACGGGGCCGCTTCCGGCCCCCGTCCTCGGACATTCCGCTGTGCGGCCTCGAGAGTGCCGAGTCGTCGGTGCTGAGCATCCCCGACTCCATGCTCCCAGACCTAATTAGCCTTTCGGCAATCCGCTTGCTCCACTCTAGAGTAGCCGAGTCTATTGTTTCTCCCCGCCTAGTCGTCATTCCCGAACCAGAGGGCTGCTCATGTCCGTTGTTCCTGCCAGTGTCATCGTTTTTTTGTGTGTCCGTCGTTTTTGTTTGTGTTAGTCTATCCATAATTGTTCCCACGATTATGGGGGAAATGTGGGTCGATCCGAGTGGTGCCCCCTGCACCCGGACAAGCCTACATACACCAGGGTGTCGGCCGGTTCCCTGGGTTCCTACCACTTTCTGCTGGCCTCCCGCCAGCACCGCCTCGCCCTCTCAGGGGCGGATAGGTCATTTTTATTGTGGATTCCGACCACGCAGCCCAGCCAATTAAGGCCAGGCCCCCGGTCCCACCATCATCGGCCGCGAGACGTGATACCACGACACCTCCGGTGGGATAACGGGATCGTCCGGCGACGGCAAAAGCCGCGTGCACCTGGCACTACACCGCACGAATCATACCGTCTCCTCTCGGCGACTTCCACTCATACATCACGCTTTCGCGGTTCATCCATCACCTTTGGAAAGCACACACTCATTCATCCATCCTCTTTACCCTCCCTGAAACCCCTTACCCCCCCAACCCCCTGCGCCGCCCGCGCCGCGCTACAGTCCTCTCTGAAAGCAGAGAGGTACCGAGAGCGGCGCGAGCGACGCATTACCCCCCCGTCGCCGGTCTGCCCCCGACCCCCTCCGAAGAGGGTGAAAGAGGCAGACAAAACGCGACTCCCTAGCCGGACTATCCGCCACCGTCGACCACCTCTACAGGGATGCTGAAGAGGTGGTCGGCGGTGCCCAGGGTGCACCACGAGGAGGTTGTCCAGCACGCACCCCAACCTAACCTAACCTTTTTTTTTTTTTTTTTTTTTTTTACGAGGGGAAATGCATTTACGCATCCCACCAGGGCCCGGGGGGGCCCGGGTGGGTATGTGGGGCTACTGGGTGTAAAGAGCCCAGACTACCCACTAAAACCCCTCGTCGTACCTCCTTGTCGCGAAGCCAGGTCACGGGAACGCTGTAGCGACCGCAATCCCGGCGCGATTTGGCCTTTTCAGGCCCCAGACTCTGGGAGGAAGGCGTCCTCCCAATCCGGCCAAAAGGGCGCCGTGCTGGTACGAACAGCACGGCACCACCTCACGGGCCTTGTGCAGAGCGACGGACACCCCCGCATCCGCCACCCGCAGGCCCTGTTAGGGGGGCAGGCCATCACCATAGGCCCGCCTCCTGCGCCCAGTTCTTCGGCGGCGGATCGCCAGGGTCGCAATAGCTTCCCTGTCCCTCTCCGCCGCCTCTTTCTGGGACATCACCCTCTCACAATACGTGGAGAAGGCGTCCCACGATCTCTCGCTGCCCACAATTGCGCGAACAACGGCAGGCAGCGAGAGGTCGTGTCCCACTACAGAGCGCAACTCGCGCCGCTCCTCCGACCAGGCTGGGCACTCCTCCAGCGTGTGCTGGGCCGTCTCCTCGGCACATCCGTCACAATGGTGGCATGCGGCCGTCGGCTCCCTTCCCGCCACACGACACAGGTACCTCCCGAAACAACCATGTCCCGAGAGGACCTGCGTCGTCCGGTAGGTGAGGGCGCCGTGTCTCCGATTCAGCCACTCTTCGAGGACGGGACGGATGGCCTCCACGGTGCGTCGGCCGGCACTTGGGTGCTCCAGCCTCTCGCCCCACTCTCGTATCGCGCCTTGGCGCAGCAGAACTCTGCGCCTGCGCACCTCATCAAAGGCCGGTGGATGGCCCTGGGCTCTCGCCTCCTCGCGCCAAGCGTATAAAGACGCGAGGACTCCGGCTTCTAGATCCCAGGGCAGGGAACAAGCCAGGAGGCACGCCGCCTCGCCGGAGATCGTGCGGTATCCCCGTATAGCCCGATTGGCCAACACCCTCTGCGGTCTGCGCAATAGCGCCACGCTCCGGCGATCCAGGGTGTCGGCCCAAATGGGGGCTCCATACAGGACCATGGAGCGCACGACTCCGGCGTATAAGCGACGGCAGGGGTCGCTTGGGCCGCCAACGTTGGGCAGTAGCCTTGATAGGGCCGCCGCTGCTTTCAGCACGCGAGGTGCTAGGAGCTCAAAATGGGAGCGGAAGTCCCACCGTCGGTCCAGTACCAGGCCGAGGTACTTCATAGTCGGCCGGACGTCGACGCGGACTCCGCTCACCACAATGTGCGCGTCTGGGGGTGGCGCATTCCGAGGCCCGTGAAAACACAGGGCCTCGGATTTACTAAGGGCCACCTCAAGGCCCAATCGCCGGATTCGTCCGACGACGTGAGCCACGCCTGCCGTCGCTAATATAGCGGCTCGTCGGAAGTTGGGGCCGCGGGCAGTGACCAGGGTGTCGTCTGCGTAACAAGTTACGTCAACACCCCGGAGATTGGCGCCACGCAGCACCCAGTCAAAACCCACGTTCCACAGGAGTGGCCCTAAGACCGACCCCTGTGGAACTCCGCAGGTCATGTCCAGTGATCCCCAGCCGTTTCGGCACGGATACGTCACACGACGATGCGACAAGTAGGCCCCTATTATGCGGCGCAGGTAAGGTGGCACTCCATGAGACCGGAGCGCCTCCTTGATGCAAGCCCAGGGCAGGGTGTTAAAGGCGTTGGCGATGTCAAGAGACACCGCCAAGACGACCCCACCCCGGGAAACCGCATCCTGCGCGAGGGACCTTACACGCTGAATCGCGTCAATCGTCGACCGGCCTCTGCGGAACCCGTACTGACAGTCCGCCAGATTCGGACCGACACTCTCAAGATGCTCGACGATGCGCCCGGCTATTACTCTCTCGAAGAGTTTAGCCACATCGTCGAGCAACACAATCGGCCTATAGGCGGACGGGGAATCCGCGGGACGACCCTCCTTCCTAATGAGGACGAGCCTGCCTGTCTTCCACCTCTGTGGGATTAAGGCTTGGGCCAGACAGGCAGAGAACATCGTCCTCAATCTCGGCTCCAGGGCGTCCAGGGCCAGGACCCACGCTCTGCCAGGGATACCATCGGGACCCGGGGCGGTGTTCCGAGCTCCCATTCGGGCAATAGCCCCTTCGAGCTCCTCCCGGGTTACCTCCGGCACGTTATTGCCGGAATCGGCGTCTGCTGCGTCGGGTGCGGCCATTACAGGCGGTACGTGCTCCTCCCGCTGTGGGAACAATGCCGTGGCGACCGCCGCCACCAGCTGGGGTTCCATGCTCTGCGTGAGTGGGGGGGCCCAGGGGCGAAGTCTGTTTCGCACCAACTTATACGGCCGCCCCCACGGATCGCGGTCCAGCGTGGCGAGAAATTCCTCGCGGCTAGCGGCGAGCGCCCTGGCAATTGCCACCTGCAGCGCCATGTTGGTCTGCCTGTAGGCGGCATACAGCTCCGCCTCCAAGGCTTCATCCCTTCGGCGTCTTCTGCGACATCTGGTGTACTGGCGCCTCGCCGCGACGCACTCTCTGCGCATCAGCCTGAGTTCTGCGGACCACCAGTATACTTGTCGCTTGGGAGGGAGCCTCCTGGACCGGGACATGGACGCATCACAAACTTGCGTCATCGCGTCCCGGAGCCATTCGGCTTCAACCTCGACCTCGACATTGCCAGGCGTAGGAAGCCACGACTGGACCATTGCCGCCTCCTTCAAGGCCTCCACATTGAGGCTTCGGAGTTGCCACCGAGGGCCATCCTCCCCCGCAGACCGGCTTGGGCCGGTTAAGGTATTTGGGAGGGCGGAGACGTCAAACCGAATATACCGGTGGTCGGAAAGAGTCTCTACGCCCTCCTCCACCTTCCAGCCCTGGACACGGCGCGCCAAGGCAGGGCTTGCGAACGATACGTCCACAATCGAACCGCCCTGAAACCGCACGCACGTGTCGACACAGCCCCGGTTGAGGACGACCAAACCGACCTCCAGGAGCCACTCCTCAAGCGCCTCACCGCGCACATCTGTTGCGGGGGATCCCCACGCCGAAGACTTGGCGTTGAGATCCCCAGCGACCAGGACAGGGCGAGGGGCAAGCTGCCGAATTAGCGACCCCAGCACGTCTAGGTAACCTTCGAACTCGCTGAGGGCTCTGTTAGGGGAGAAGTACACCGCTACGACCACTATCTCCCCCAACCGAGCCGCAACGAAGCCGGGACCTTTCCTTACGTCCTCGAGAGGAGGGGACCCCGCAGAAACCCGGCAGATTAGAGCTGCCGTGCCGGACCTGTCCACAGCCCAGTGGTCACCAGGGGGAACGAGATAGGGCTCCGACACTACCGCTACTTGAATCATCCACTGCGCCATGCTCTGGGACAGGAGGTCCTGAGCTCTGGCGCAGTGGTTGAGGTTCGCCTGCAGAATTCTCATGGGGGCCATTAATCACAAGTGGCCATCGGAATCCCCCTCTCCCCATCGACGTTTGTCGTTGGGACGGATGACTGCGTCTGAGCAGGGGCAATGGCCCCAGTGGCAGTTTTCCTCCGTCTTCTTTTCGCGGGCTTCGTAGCGCCGCATGCCTTGCTCCCCAGCTTATGGCCGGAGGGCTTCTTTTCTGCGGCACACACCAGGCAATAGGCCTTCTCGGTGCACTGGCGAGACTTGTGGCCGAGTTGGCCACACCGGTAGCAGGTCTGCCCGCGATCCACCTCCGCCTTGCATTGCTCTCTGATGTGCCCCACCTCCAGGCACTTGAAGCAACGCAGGACTCGCAGCGGCAACAGCTTTACCTGTGCCGAACACCACCCAATAGTGAGTCGGCTGGCCCCGGCGACCTTGTTGGCGGCACGGACCGGACAGCTGACAAATATAGTGCCGGGGCCTTTCTGACCCCGACGAATCTCACCCGTTCTGACGGCGGCTACTGGGCAGTCACCAGCCCGTGCAATCGCCTCAGCTACCTCCTTGGCCTCCACTGAGTCATCTAGGCCGGAAATGCGCAGGTCAGCGCATTTTTCCGGCCTGGAGACTATGGCATCATCTTTGAGGAGCTCGCTGAGCTTCTGGGCCAGCAGGTCTGCCTTAGCGCCACTTGTGGCTCCTGGCACCTCAAAGATCCGGGCTCCTGTAGCAGCTGTCCTGCATTTGAGCGCCGAAATCCCGATGTCCGTCAGGTTGACGGACTTCTTGGCCGCTGCGAGTATACCGGCATAGGTGGCCCCCCGCTCTTGCGCGCCCTGCTGCAGTTTGACAACTACAGCCGTCGATCGAGGGGGTCGCTGCTTCGGGGTCTTCGCCTGGGGCCTCGACTTATCTGCTCGGGCAGCCGGAACTGGGCCTGTGCCAGACTTAGGTCTGCGCCGTGTCACCACCGTCCATCCATCCGAGGTCGGCGCCTGCGGCGAGCCAACGGCACTACCTTGAGGTCGGCTGGCTTGTGTCGCCTTCTTCTTTTTGGACTTCTTCTTCTTCTTCTCCACCCGCTGAGCCACAGGAGGAGAAGCAGAAGAAGGGCCAGGTTCTGGCACAGTCTCCCGCACTATAGGAGCGGCCGTCCTAGATGCAGGGCCCTTGGGGCCCGTGGTCCTTGGAGCAGCCCTTGGGGCCGCTTTCGGAGGGACCTTGGCAGTCGCGATGGACTGACTGCGAGGTGCCTCTCTTGACGCCTCATGCGCCAACGGAGGGCGGAGCCTCTCTTCTGGCAGCAGTCTCGTCTCCAGATTTTCCAGCCGGGCGTTGAGCATGGGCCCCACCACCTCGATTATGGAGCGTTTAAACGTCTCCTGCTCGAACGAAGCACTTGGGGTGGGGGTCATATTCTCATCCCGGACCCGGATCTGCCGCAGGTCAGCCCGCAGAGCAGTTACCTCCCCACGGAGTTCAGTTAACTCCTCCTTAAGGCGGGCGTTGTCCGTCTCCAGCTTCTTAGTCTCCGCCGAAATCGAAGACTTGCTGAGACCCTCCACAGCGTCCTTAATCGCCTTGGCCGCGTCCTTGAGGGTACGAACGAATGTACCCTTAAGGTTTCCGGACTTTGCGGCCACTTCGTAGATTAGTTGTACCTGACGTAAGGCCTCCGTTTTCAAAGTCCCCGCTGTAAGGTCCTCGTCCGCCAAACACACTGGTGCGCTGCTCGGCTGTCGCAGATACTGGTTGCGCTTACGTGCAGCCTCCGCCATGTCACTCTCCGCCTGTAGTGCCAATTCCTCGCGCATTTTAGCGGCTGCCTCCTCCTTGGTCTTTGCGAGCCCGACATACTTTCCTGTGGTGGGAGGTCTGCCTCTTCCGCGGGTGGAGGCCTTGGCAGGTTGTTTGCCAGACTCACCGGCACGCTTAAGAAAGCGGCCGTGTTCGTCCCGCGCTTGTACAGGGGTTGAGCGCCCACGCCCACTCTTCCCCGCCAGCACTTTATGCGCTGGTTCATCTTCCTCATCAGAGGAACCGTTCTGGCTCAACTCTTGCTCAGAGTCATTCCGATGGCGCTTTCGGGGGTCTGGCCAGAATTTGGAGCCATCTCCCGACGCCCGACTATGAGGTCTCGAGGGTACGGAGGGGGACCCAGAGTTCGACATAAACTCCACATCCTCAGTCTCCGCACACTCTCCACTCTTCGACTCTGTGGACACCCGCTCTACCACCACTACAGCACGCCTACCAGCCACATAAAAAGCAGCATCAATTCCGTTATTATCGCCATGGTCAGGTGCGCCCGAAGGCGCAAAGCAAGAGACGCCCCCCCCAGAATACGAGGGGCGGCCGGAACCACTGCTTCCCACCGGGGGAAGCAGTGGTTCCGCGGAGGATTCTCCGACCGCAACGCGGCCGGTACCTCCCTGGGGTAATATCTCATTATCAACTTGCTCCATATTTTCCTTTTAAGGGTGAGGTCCCTATACCCATCCCCCCCTGCGCTAATGACGGGGATTCGCCCCCCCGCCTTCCAGCGTTCGGGCACGCAAGACCCCTCGCATTTGGCAGGCCGCAGCACCATTCTTCGCGGACATTGCACCCTCTCCTCTCACATACGTCACGCTCTCACCATTCATCCATCACCTTTACCCCCCCAACCCCCAAATCATCCATCACACGCTCATTCATCACCTTTACCCCCCCAACCCCGCGCCGCGTGTGCCACCCTACAGTCCTCTCTGAGAGCAGAGAGGTACCAAGAATGACCCACGCGACGCTTGTTGTCGGACTATCCGCCACCGTCGACCACCTCAACAGGGATGCTGAAGAGGTGGTCGGCGGTGCCCAGGGCACACCACGGGGAGGTTGTCCGACCTAGTGCCCCAACCTAACCTAACCTAACCTTTTTTTTTTTTTTTTTTTTTTTTTTTTTTTTTTTTTTTTTTTTACGGGGAGGAAATCTTCCAAAGATACCCAGGCCTCTTGTGGGGGAGGCCTGGGGTATGTGGGGTTCCTACCCACTAAAACCTCCCCGGTGGCCGCCTTCAGCACGTCAGGGGGACTCCGGGCCCTCCCGGAGAACTCGCCGGTGCCCCTCATGTGCCGCGCTCCCTCGCGGGAGCTCGCCCCGGGGGAGCAGATGGTCGCTCCCCCTGCACCCTCGCAGTGCACGGCGACGGGGAGCCACGCCCGCCGCCGTCCTCCTCAGGGTCGTCGTCGTCAGGGAACGTCCGGGGCCCACACCCTGGACGTTCTCGACCCCGAGGGTAGCCCGTTGTTTTGGGCCCTGGGCATCAGGGCCGGGGGGCCCCGACGTGGCGCAGCACGGCGCCTACGTCGGCGAGCGGGATCGGCTCTCTCCCGATCCCGCTCGGCGGACTCCTTCTGGGACATGACTGTCTCGCAGAAGGAGGTCACAGCCCCCCACGCCGCTTCCCCGGACAGCATAACCGATACTACGCTGCCCAGGGAGAGGTCCGATCCGATCCGGCGGACCAGGATCCGCCGCTCCGCGTCCCACGCGGGACACGCCTCGAGCGTGTGCTGGGCGGAATCCTGGTCTCCTCCACAGTGGTGGCAATTGGCCGTCGCTTCGCGTCCTATCTTGCACAGATAATCACTGAAACAGCCGTGTCCAGTGATGATCTGTGCAAGCCTGAAGGTGACTCGCCCCGTCTTCCTCCTCACCCAGGCTTCGAGGAACCTAACCTAACCTAACCTAACCTAACCTAACCTAACCTAACCTAACCTAACCTAACCTTTTTTTTTTTTTTTTTTTTTCCGTGGGAAAACCCTTTATGGGTCCCCTTCCGCCTCGGGGGAGGCGGGAGGGGTATGTGGGAGTCCGGCAGTCGGCCGTATACCCACTAAAAACCCACGGTGTACCAGCTTCCGTCTTTGTGTGGGGCGCCCGTGATCGCGGTAGCAAACTAGCCGACAAACCTGGTGGGAAGGTCCCCAGGGTCTGCGTTGTTGGTTCCATCCATAATAATTTCGCTTTTCTTGAACATACTTACCTATTTTGTCGCCGTCGTCGGTCAAATTTTAGTTTCTGGAATTTCAAAGTCAAATAACTAAGTACCTACTCATCTGACAGGTACCAAACTCGCAGGGGAGGTCCCTCGTGGGCTTCCTGACGGTGTCCGCTATCTAGGTCACCTAGATTTTCAACTTTCTGGAACAATAATTGCTAATTTGTCCTAAATTTTCAGTTTTTTCGCCCCCCTCAACAATTTTGAACCTAACTTTTGGCTAATTTTCATCCTATAGCATCGCCAGCGACGCCCCGCTTCCGACGAGGTGTCGCTCGAGAGCCTAGCTTCAAAAAAGTACCACCCACCCCCACCACCTCTGGTTCCGCGGAAAGTTTACCTACACGCGGAGCGCGCGGCACACATTCGCTCGTGTCGTGTCGAACATAAGTTGTTATTACTTCGTTCCTAACTAACCTATCGTTCCCAAATTTTGTCTAAGGGTGCCTTGTGGTCCCATCGATATTATCTGGTGTCTACTTTGTCTAAATTTTCAGATTTCAAAAATAAACTTGCTATTTTTTTTTTATCAAAAAATTTTAGTTTCTGCATACAAATAGTCCGATAACCGTCTATCAGTTCATCTGATAGCCGTCAAACCTGGTGGGAAGGTCCCCAGGGTCTGCGTTGTTGGTTCCATCCATAATAATTTCGCTTTTCTTGAACATACTTACCTATTTTGTCGCCGTCGTCGGTCAAATTTTAGTTTCTGGAATTTCAAAGTCAAATAACTAAGTACCTACTCATCTGACAGGTACCAAACTCGCAGGGGAGGTCCCTCGTGGGCTTCCTGACGGTGTCCGCTATCTAGGTCACCTAGATTTTCAACTTTCTGGAACAATAATTGCTAATTTGTCCTAAATTTTCAGTTTTTTCGCCCCCCTCAACAATTTTGAACCTAACTTTTGGCTAATTTTCATCCTATAGCATCGCCAGCGACGCCCCGCTTCCGACGAGGTGTCGCTCGAGAGCCTAGCTTCAAAAAAGTACCACCCACCCCCACCACCTCTGGTTCCGCGGAAAGTTTACCTACACGCGGAGCGCGCGGCACACATTCGCTCGTGTCGTGTCGAACATAAGTTGTTATTACTTCGTTCCTAACTAACCTATCGTTCCCAAATTTTGTCTAAGGGTGCCTTGTGGTCCCATCGATATTATCTGGTGTCTACTTTGTCTAAATTTTCAGATTTCAAAAATAAACTTGCTATTTTTATCAAAAAATTTTAGTTTCTGCATACAAATAGTCCGATAACCGTCTATCAGTTCATCTGATAGCCGTCAAACCTGGTGGGAAGGTCCCCAGGGTCTGCGTTGTTGGTTCCATCCATAATAATTTCGCTTTTCTTGAACATACTTACCTATTTTGTCGCCGTCGTCGGTCAAATTTTAGTTTCTGGAATTTCAAAGTCAAATAACTAAGTACCTACTCATCTGACAGGTACCAAACTCGCAGGGGAGGTCCCTCGTGGGCTTCCTGACGGTGTCCGCTATCTAGGTCACCTAGATTTTCAACTTTCTGGAACAATAATTGCTAATTTGTCCTAAATTTTCAGTTTTTTCGCCCCCCTCAACAATTTTGAACCTAACTTTTGGCTAATTTTCATCCTATAGCATCGCCAGCGACGCCCCGCTTCCGACGAGGTGTCGCTCGAGAGCCTAGCTTCAAAAAAGTACCACCCACCCCCACCACCTCTGGTTCCGCGGAAAGTTTACCTACACGCGGAGCGCGCGGCACACATTCGCTCGTGTCGTGTCGAACATAAGTTGTTATTACTTCGTTCCTAACTAACCTATCGTTCCCAAATTTTGTCTAAGGGTGCCTTGTGGTCCCATCGATATTATCTGGTGTCTACTTTGTCTAAATTTTCAGATTTCAAAAATAAACTTGCTATTTTTATCAAAAAATTTTAGTTTCTGCATACAAATAGTCCGATAACCGTCTATCAGTTCATCTGATAGCCGTCAAACCTGGTGGGAAGGTCCCCAGGGTCTGCGTTGTTGGTTCCATCCATAATAATTTCGCTTTTCTTGAACATACTTACCTATTTTGTCGCCGTCGTCGGTCAAATTTTAGTTTCTGGAATTTCAAAGTCAAATAACTAAGTACCTACTCATCTGACAGGTACCAAACTCGCAGGGGAGGTCCCTCGTGGGCTTCCTGACGGTGTCCGCTATCTAGGTCACCTAGATTTTCAACTTTCTGGAACAATAATTGCTAATTTGTCCTAAATTTTCAGTTTTTTCGCCCCCCTCAACAATTTTGAACCTAACTTTTGGCTAATTTTCATCCTATAGCATCGCCAGCGACGCCCCGCTTCCGACGAGGTGTCGCTCGAGAGCCTAGCTTCAAAAAAGTACCACCCACCCCCACCACCTCTGGTTCCGCGGAAAGTTTACCTACACGCGGAGCGCGCGGCACACATTCGCTCGTGTCGTGTCGAACATAAGTTGTTATTACTTCGTTCCTAACTAACCTATCGTTCCCAAATTTTGTCTAAGGGTGCCTTGTGGTCCCATCGATATTATCTGGTGTCTACTTTGTCTAAATTTTCAGATTTCAAAAATAAACTTGCTATTTTTATCAAAAAATTTTAGTTTCTGCATACAAATAGTCCGATAACCGTCTATCAGTTCATCTGATAGCCGTCAAACCTGGTGGGAAGGTCCCCAGGGTCTGCGTTGTTGGTTCCATCCATAATAATTTCGCTTTTCTTGAACATACTTACCTATTTTGTCGCCGTCGTCGGTCAAATTTTAGTTTCTGGAATTTCAAAGTCAAATAACTAAGTACCTACTCATCTGACAGGTACCAAACTCGCAGGGGAGGTCCCTCGTGGGCTTCCTGACGGTGTCCGCTATCTAGGTCACCTAGATTTTCAACTTTCTGGAACAATAATTGCTAATTTGTCCTAAATTTTCAGTTTTTTCGCCCCCCTCAACAATTTTGAACCTAACTTTTGGCTAATTTTCATCCTATAGCATCGCCAGCGACGCCCCGCTTCCGACGAGGTGTCGCTCGAGAGCCTAGCTTCAAAAAAGTACCACCCACCCCCACCACCTCTGGTTCCGCGGAAAGTTTACCTACACGCGGAGCGCGCGGCACACATTCGCTCGTGTCGTGTCGAACATAAGTTGTTATTACTTCGTTCCTAACTAACCTATCGTTCCCAAATTTTGTCTAAGGGTGCCTTGTGGTCCCATCGATATTATCTGGTGTCTACTTTGTCTAAATTTTCAGATTTCAAAAATAAACTTGCTATTTTTATCAAAAAATTTTAGTTTCTGCATACAAATAGTCCGATAACCGTCTATCAGTTCATCTGATAGCCGTCAAACCTGGTGGGAAGGTCCCCAGGGTCTGCGTTGTTGGTTCCATCCATAATAATTTCGCTTTTCTTGAACATACTTACCTATTTTGTCGCCGTCGTCGGTCAAATTTTAGTTTCTGGAATTTCAAAGTCAAATAACTAAGTACCTACTCATCTGACAGGTACCAAACTCGCAGGGGAGGTCCCTCGTGGGCTTCCTGACGGTGTCCGCTATCTAGGTCACCTAGATTTTCAACTTTCTGGAACAATAATTGCTAATTTGTCCTAAATTTTCAGTTTTTTCGCCCCCCTCAACAATTTTGAACCTAACTTTTGGCTAATTTTCATCCTATAGCATCGCCAGCGACGCCCCGCTTCCGACGAGGTGTCGCTCGAGAGCCTAGCTTCAAAAAAGTACCACCCACCCCCACCACCTCTGGTTCCGCGGAAAGTTTACCTACACGCGGAGCGCGCGGCACACATTCGCTCGTGTCGTGTCGAACATAAGTTGTTATTACTTCGTTCCTAACTAACCTATCGTTCCCAAATTTTGTCTAAGGGTGCCTTGTGGTCCCATCGATATTATCTGGTGTCTACTTTGTCTAAATTTTCAGATTTCAAAAATAAACTTGCTATTTTTATCAAAAAATTTTAGTTTCTGCATACAAATAGTCCGATAACCGTCTATCAGTTCATCTGATAGCCGTCAAACCTGGTGGGAAGGTCCCCAGGGTCTGCGTTGTTGGTTCCATCCATAATAATTTCGCTTTTCTTGAACATACTTACCTATTTTGTCGCCGTCGTCGGTCAAATTTTAGTTTCTGGAATTTCAAAGTCAAATAACTAAGTACCTACTCATCTGACAGGTACCAAACTCGCAGGGGAGGTCCCTCGTGGGCTTCCTGACGGTGTCCGCTATCTAGGTCACCTAGATTTTCAACTTTCTGGAACAATAATTGCTAATTTGTCCTAAATTTTCAGTTTTTTCGCCCCCCTCAACAATTTTGAACCTAACTTTTGGCTAATTTTCATCCTATAGCATCGCCAGCGACGCCCCGCTTCCGACGAGGTGTCGCTCGAGAGCCTAGCTTCAAAAAAGTACCACCCACCCCCACCACCTCTGGTTCCGCGGAAAGTTTACCTACACGCGGAGCGCGCGGCACACATTCGCTCGTGTCGTGTCGAACATAAGTTGTTATTACTTCGTTCCTAACTAACCTATCGTTCCCAAATTTTGTCTAAGGGTGCCTTGTGGTCCCATCGATATTATCTGGTGTCTACTTTGTCTAAATTTTCAGATTTCAAAAATAAACTTGCTATTTTTATCAAAAAATTTTAGTTTCTGCATACAAATAGTCCGATAACCGTCTATCAGTTCATCTGATAGCCGTCAAACCTGGTGGGAAGGTCCCCAGGGTCTGCGTTGTTGGTTCCATCCATAATAATTTCGCTTTTCTTGAACATACTTACCTATTTTGTCGCCGTCGTCGGTCAAATTTTAGTTTCTGGAATTTCAAAGTCAAATAACTAAGTACCTACTCATCTGACAGGTACCAAACTCGCAGGGAAGGTCCCTCGTGGGCTTCCTGACGGTGTCCGCTATCTAGGTCACCTAGATTTTCAACTTTCTGGAACAATAATTGCTAATTTGTCCTAAATTTTCAGTTTTTTCGCCCCCCTCAACAATTTTGAACCTAACTTTTGGCTAATTTTCATCCTATAGCATCGCCAGCGACGCCCCGCTTCCGACGAGGTGTCGCTCGAGAGCCTAGCTTCAAAAAAGTACCACCCACCCCCACCACCTCTGGTTCCGCGGAAAGTTTACCTACACGCGGAGCGCGCGGCACACATTCGCTCGTGTCGTGTCGAACATAAGTTGTTATTACTTCGTTCCTAACTAACCTATCGTTCCCAAATTTTGTCTAAGGGTGCCTTGTGGTCCCATCGATATTATCTGGTGTCTACTTTGTCTAAATTTTCAGATTTCAAAAATAAACTTGCTATTTTTATCAAAAAATTTTAGTTTCTGCATACAAATAGTCCGATAACCGTCTATCAGTTCATCTGATAGCCGTCAAACCTGGTGGGAAGGTCCCCAGGGTCTGCGTTGTTGGTTCCATCCATAATAATTTCGCTTTTCTTGAACATACTTACCTATTTTGTCGCCGTCGTCGGTCAAATTTTAGTTTCTGGAATTTCAAAGTCAAATAACTAAGTACCTACTCATCTGACAGGTACCAAACTCGCAGGGGAGGTCCCTCGTGGGCTTCCTGACGGTGTCCGCTATCTAGGTCACCTAGATTTTCAACTTTCTGGAACAATAATTGCTAATTTGTCCTAAATTTTCAGTTTTTTCGCCCCCCTCAACAATTTTGAACCTAACTTTTGGCTAATTTTCATCCTATAGCATCGCCAGCGACGCCCCGCTTCCGACGAGGTGTCGCTCGAGAGCCTAGCTTCAAAAAATCGCAATTTTGTGATTTACTAAGTTGGAAAAGTAGGGTACAGAACATCATCCATCTATTTTCTTAAAATCCAGTACATTTTTAAATTTTAAATATTGTTTTTAATTAAATTTGATTATAGGCACAGACCTTTGACGGCGAGCTCGACACGCTTCTGAAAGTAATAATCTTTAAAACACCTACAATTTCGAGTTGAGGCCAATTCCTTGTTAAGAAAAATCTGATAAAACCCACATTTCAAATTACTAATAACTTACTTTTACACATTTCATCTGGCAATTTGGTAACACACAAACCTTAGGAAACTTTTTAGGCTGAAAAGCACAATGTTTAAAACCCCGCCGCCCGGTCGGACCCGGCGAGGGAGCCGGGACGCCCCGGCGGCCGCCCCGGCGGCCTCCTCGACACCCGCTCCAGCACCCGCTCTACCAACCGCGCCGGCTAAGGCCGCAGTTCCCCCTCTAACACCCGCTCTAACAACCGCCCCGGCAAAAGCCAAAGTTCCCCCTCCAGCACCCGCTCTAACAACCGGCCCGGTAACTCCAGCAGCCGCTTCAGTGCCCGCTCCGGTGACCGCTCCAGCGACTGTATCGGCAACCGCCCCGGCACCCGCTTCGGCAGCCGGACGGTCCTGCAAATTCGTAGTTGACATTTTGCCCCCTGACCTGCCGTCGGCTACTGAGGTGCGGGACATCACCAGCTTTATGCGCGTGGTATCCGGCCTCACAGACGGCATTATAACCGCCGTCAATGATGGCAAGAGCGTCACGACCCAGAACAAGCGGCTAATTAAAATTGCAGCTGAGGAAATCAAGAAGGCATCCGTCGCCCTCCGCACCGTTGTATCCCTTCCCTCCCTCCCCCCAATGCCCAGCGACCAAGAGTTCAAAGAGGATCTCATCTCTTGTGTGAGGGATGAGATCGCTAAAATAACCATCCCGCCCCCAGCACCCATCCCCGACACAAGCGACCTCATCTCTTGCATGAGAGATGAAATTGCCAAAATCATCATCCCTGCGCCCGCTCCCTTCGCAGATCCCGGCGAAATCATCTCTTGTGTAAGGGATGAGATCGCGAAAATCAACATCGCTCCACCTGCACCGGCACCCATCCCGGTTCCCAGCTTCGCAGAGATCGCAATGAGCAAACCTCCTGTTCTAGCCAAGCCACCCGCCAAACCGGCAATCGTCATTCAATCGAATAATCCCGAAGCGACCTCTCGCACAATCCTCAGCCAATGGAGAAAGGAGATATCCTTTAAATCTCTCAAATACGCTCCTTCGAAAGTACACCCACTCGCCAACAATAAGGTTCGTGTCGAGTTCGACACCAAGGAACAATGCGATGAAATCATCAGCAAAGTCGCCAAAATCCCAGATCTCAAGGCTGAAGAGGGTCGTCCTCGACTCCCCTTAGTCATACTCAAGGGGATCAATAAGGATGTGCCCAAGGGTGAAGTAGCCGAACTATTAAGCTGCCAAAATTCCTTCTCTCCAGATGACATTCGCTTCTGCTTCGTGCTTTCCAATAGAAATAAGAACTTATATAACGCGGTACTCGAAGTGAAACCCGCCGTACGCAAATCAATAATCGAACTCGGCCGCGTAAACGTCGACCACAACAAAGTGCACGCCGAGGACTTCTCGCGCTTTGTGCAATGCCTCAAATGCCTGCAATACGGCCACACCAAAGCCAAATGCACCTCGGAAGTGCACCCGTGCTCACACTGTGCCTCCACTGAACACTCGTTCACAACATGCCCTGTCAAAGATGACAACAATAAACGCAAATGTTACAACTGCGCTCGTCACAACGTCAAATCTACTACAGGTAACAACAAAATAAACACAAACCACACCGCTGTCAACGCAAAACTATGCCCAAAATTGAAACTCGCCAAATCCCGCATTGATGAACAAACCGATTATGGTTATTAAGCCTATAAAAATAATCCAATGTAATGTACAACGTTGTTACCTGGCACAACATGAATTCATTCAACATTTTACATCAAACGATTACAACATAGCTCTAATTACTGAACCCTACACGGGCCGCAATCCGACCGTGCACTCAATATCTGGAATTAACATCTTCCAATTCACTACAACAGAGCGTGTCAAAGCATGCATTCTAATTAAGAATAGCTTCGGTTTCGCACTCGGCATCACTCAGCTGTCCACCCCAAATTTAGCAATAGCCCAATTACACCTCGGTCAGAGGAAACTATACATAGCCTCAGTGTATATAGAACCTGGAAATGACCCCTCCAACACCCTAGTAGCATTAGATACATTCCTCAGTTCAACCTCTGGATCGCTACGAGTCGTAGGCGGTGATGTAAACGGGAAACATCCGGAATGGGGAGAATTAACATCTGACTCCCGAGGAAATGATGTGGTAGACATCGTCGCCTCCCACGACATGACCGTCTGCAACTCTGGTAGAGTCCCAACATTCGAAGCCATACGATATGGCAGCCATACATCCTCCATTATAGATATCACAGCCGTCTCTAACAATATGATAGACCTTATGTCTGATTGGCAAGTTAACACTTCTGCGTGCACTAAATCTGACCATAATGCAATCCACTACCTAATCAAAACCAACGCCAAAGTAAAACCCGCAAAAACCCACTCAACCTTTAAATACCAATCTAAAATGGCCGACTGGGATGCATTTAAAGAAAAACTAACACAAAATATTATTGAATCTGAAATACTTAATACCAACTTCGAAAGCCTCGATGCTGCAAACCTCGATAAATTAATCACCAATCTCACCCTTATCATTCAAGCCACTTGTCAAAAAACCATACCTAAAAAACTACGCCACGGAGTTTACAACCCCTGGTGGAACGAAGAACTAGAAAGCATGAAAAAGGAATGCATCAAAGCCCACCACCACTTACACAACCTGAAATCACGAAATCAACCTCTAGACCAAGCTATCATCCAACAAAAACAGCTCAAAGAAAACTACGCAGCAGCTCTTAAGAAAACATCCACTGAGCACTTCAGGGCATTCTGCACTGCCCAAGACAAAGAAAACGTCTGGTCACTGACCAACCGCATAATAAAGGAAACATCTGCACAACGGCCCCCACAAACACTAAATTGCGGCAACACCTTCACCACCACATGCGCCAACACGGCCAAGGCCCTATTGGACCACTTCTACGCTGATGACACCGAGGATACAACCCAGCACCAAAAAGAACTAAGAAACCAAATACAGGACGAACCTGATACAGAAAACGACCCTCCATTCACTGTCGACGAGATAGAGAACTGTCTCGCATCAATTAACGCAAATAAAGCCCCCGGAGACGACCACTTGACTGCAGACATTTGTTACAACTTCTTCAAAATATTCCCCCACTTTTTAACTAACATCCTGAACCATAGCCTGAAAATACATCACTTCCCCACACCTTGGAAACACGCAATAGCCAAAATCATACCAAAACCCAATAAAGCCGACACTAGCCAATTATCCTCCTATAGACCCATTGGCCTATTACCCGTATTTGGAAAACTATTAGAAAAACTTATCATAAAACGCGTAGTTTACAAGGCGGATAGTCTCAATGGAATGAATGACAGGCAATTTGGCTTCAAAGAAAGCACATCAACAACTGATGCTCTTCAAACCGCAATAAACGAGATTCGCGAAGGAAAGCAACAGAAAAAACAGGTCTTGGCTGTGTCACTGGACATAAGAGGGGCATTCGACAACGCTTGGTGGCCCGCCATGTACAGAGGTCTTAAAGAGTTAAAGTGCCCAAGAAATATATACAAACTGTTAATCAATTACACCAAAGACAGAAGGGTCACTCTGCACTACGGCACGGACGAGGCATCGAAAACTACAACTAAGGGATGCATTCAGGGCTCTGTATGTGGTCCTGTTCTGTGGAACATAATTCTAGACAATTTACTGAACATCCAACTACCAGAAGAGGCCCACATACAGGCCTTCGCCGACGATGTGCTGCTAATAGTTAAAGGCCGCACGAAGCAGGCCGTAGAAGCAGTCACAAATGAGTGCTTAAAAATAATAGCCGACTGGGGCGAAAGTGTTAAATTATCATTCGCATCCGAAAAGACGCAGGCCATCTCATTCACGTCGCCCACTAAAACCGCCGAACTCTACATCAACTCAACCAAAGTCCCCATAATGAAAGAAATTAAGCTCCTCGGGGTCATCCTGGATGACCGCCTCAGTTTCATCAGCCACGTAAAATACATAATTCGGAAAGCTTCAAAAATCTTTAAAAACCTAAGCAAATTTGTCAAACCCACTTGGGGCATCCATCCAGCCAATGTAGAAACCATATACAAACAGGTAGTCCAGCCCATAATAACTTATGCCGCAAGCGTCTGGGGCGACGCTGTCAAATACTATAGTGTTCGCAAAATGCTAACCAGTTTCCAAAGGCAGTTCGCAATCCGAGCCATCCGCGCATTTAGGACGGTGTCCGCCGTTGCCTCGATCGCCCTGGCACAATTCGTCCCCCTGCATCTCCTGATACGAGAGCTCCACCAAATAGAAACCATAAAACAAACAAGAATCTCACCAGACTTACCCGAAGACATTCAACTCATAAAACCAATAACCAACCGTCAAAGATTGCACCCAGCCCATCGCAACAAAATAATATTCCACAAAATAAACAATATAGATGAACTTAACATAATAGTAACAAATACCCCAATACAAATTTACACCGACGGAAGTAAACTTGAGTCAGGAGATGTAGGTGCAGCCTACGTGGCATTCCGATACAACACTATCATAAATCAAAAGAAAATAAAACTCTGCAGAACCTGCACCGTCTTCATGGCGGAACTCAGGGCGATCGAGGCAGCCCTGATGTGGATAGAGCGGGAACAAATCCGAGAAACAGTCTACATCCTCTCCGACAGCCTCTCCTCACTAGCTGCAATACAAGACACAAATAATAAAGACCCTACTGTTAACTCGATCCACCACATAATCCAAAACACAAAACAGACCACCACTATAAAATTCGCATGGGTGCGAGCCCACAATAACATCCCGGGCAACGAATGCGCCGACGCCGCGGCCAAAAGTGCAGCGTCGGCAAAAACGGCCACCGACCACAACTTTTTCCCTCTATCGCACTCAAAGAGAATACTAAGATCCGAAACCATGGAAAAGTGGCAAAAGGAGTATGAAGATAGTCCCCAAGGAGCAGGGACTAAAGCATGGTTCACCAACATAGCTCAAATCACCGAATTTAGGACACTTTTTCCAACCAGCTTCGAGCTTACCCAAATTGTTACCGGCCATGCTTACCACAAATCTTACCTAAACCGCTTCAAAATAACATCTGACAGTACATGCCCATGCGACGACACCACAACCCAGAACACAGAACATCTCCTAAAACACTGTCCAATTTTTACCAACACTAGACTTAATCACGAAGGCGCATGCTCAATGCTAAACATAGACCCTTTTAAACTTAACGACATAGCCAAAAACCCCATCGCAATAAAATCTTTCATAACTTTCATCAAATCCATTATAAACAACTTAAAAAGAATAAATCGCACTTAAAAACCTTTAACTGAAAACAAATCTTCTCTGTATCCATTAGCAGAGGAGAAATTAAAAATCGAAACTTAACACCATAATACAATCGAGACGAAATACACATACTCGTACCTAAACATAAAACCTATTAACCCTTTGACTAAAGTCAAAGGGCCCAAAAAAAAAAAAAAAAAAAAAAAAAAAAACCTAACCTAACCTAACCTAACCTAACCTAACCTAACCTAACCTAACCTAACCTAACCTAACCTAACCTAACCTAACCTAACCTAACCTAACCAAGTCATTTTAATATTTAGAATCTAGTCACAAAATTGGAAATAATCAATCATACATTTTTGATTTTACTCGTATATACAATCACAAGTTAATTCTACTTTAAAATAGGTGCCGATTAATAATTCACGATCTAAGATCTATGCCGCAATGTATAGACAGTAACATAATATTCTAACATTGATACAAAATCAATTAACACAAATTTGCCTAAAGAAAACAGTATTAATCATATTAAAAAGGAACGTCTATAAATAAATAAACTTAATAACAAGGTCTCTGATTAAGTCAGAGGAGACGCGGCAGATTGTGCACACTTGTGCACAATCATTATAAAAAAAAAAAAAAAAAAAAAAAAAAAAAAAAATAACCTAACCTAACCTAACCAGTCGCAAACACGCTACCGTAGCGAGCAGATCGGTTTTAAAGTCGCTCCGCGTTTTTAATTCGCTAAAAATCGAAAAGTGATTCGATTACAGTGTTTCGGCGTTTCGGCTTATTTGACGGCGCTTGGGCAGGGCTACCCAGCAAACCAATTTTCGTGGTGATTGAGCTTCGTGGACGAAAGTTCTCCCACGAAAAGCGGTCAACAGTGAGATAGTGACTCCAAATCAGTGTTAGTGTAATATAGAAGACAGTGACTTATACCAGTGGATAGGTCTCAGGGAGACCTTTCATTTTACGTATTTTTTGTTAAAATCTGTTAAAAACTGTAAGTACTATATCAATTTTAGTGAAAAAATTTCCCGACTTTTAGTTTTTGACGTATATCTCGAAAAGTAAATCGATGACCTACAACTTTTGAAGTGCAATTCTGTGCGCCCAAGTGTCCTCTACAAGAGGATACAAAATTCCACTGCCATAAGGTCAGTACACACTGAAAAAAGACTTTTTTCTGACAGCGGTCCGAAATTGGTGCGCGACAAAAGTGACCACAGAACATTGTGACTAGAACGGCTAGAAAGCCCTCACCGAGCCCATTACATATATCTAATTCTTATTTCTCTAGGTTAAGTGACGGCGAAGTAATCGGCAAAAAAACAACATTTTTTGCGTTTTTCTCGACATTTTGACTTTTTAAGTGCTTATAACTTTTAATCGAGATCTATGACACACACTTTTCAAGTGCTTATAATACAGAGGATAGACTCCTCTACAGGACCCTGAAAGGAGATCCTGAAAAAAGAACATACCTGCGGAGCAGTGCGCTTTTTGCGGTCACAAATTGGAATTTACAAGTGTGTGACCCCCCCCTTTTTTGTGTTTTTGTACGGGGCTCCCCCCAAATTTTACAGCACAACACAGAGGAGACCCCTAGCTACAACCTCCACAAAGTCTCGCATTTTTCCCATGTGAGGCCTCCAAACGCAAGGTACAAAAGGGAAGACAAATTTCTACCACGAACCGCAAAACCGACCAAATAACGTGGTAAATACTTACGTAAGTTGGAAATACACTTTCTTACCTTGACCTATAGCGACCAGTCTTCGGGTGAAACCAGAAGAGGACCCCCCAAAACGACGTTGTACGTCGTCAGACAGATTTTTCAGACACGGGGTCCAGAGATACAGGTCCTGAAAGTTCTTAAAATTTGCTTACAACCATCCCACAACTAGCGCCATCTAGCGCCCAATAGGGAGCAACTCCGGTGCACCAGGAGAAGTGCCAGTGTGTGCGCCTGTAGTCACAGCATCGTCACTGCCGCAGACCCCGCCTCTTTCTTGAGAGTGTGTGTGCGGTCGCGACAGAGCCAGCGCCCCTTGGCGGCAGCTAGCAACAACATCACACTTGACGACTGCAGCGCCACCTGACGGAGGTGAACAAAAACTATATTAATAAGACATTAGCTGTAAAGGCTTAAGTGACTGCCCTATTGACGAAAATAAGTTAAAATTGTTGTACCTTGTTTGTATTATAGGACGTTGGCTAACCCAGCGGCGGCCAACATCACTTGTGGGCTTCCCACTCTTTAATTTAATTGCATAGTCCCTATTGACCTAGATTTAAGTTGACATTTATTATTTTTACCCCCTAGTTATAAGTATTTGATTGTGTTTTGCCCTAGGACAATTTTACATTTACTAGGACCGAATTCTAGATCGGCCAAAGTTTGACGGTGCCCGATACCAGAGGCGCTAAAAGCACAGCAGTGCTTTTACCGCCACCTGGCGGCGACTGGACCGAAACTTTTGGTCGACCACCTAGCTCCACCACTCCAGGTGGCTCCAATAGGAGCTAGGGACATTTTGTGACGCTAGGGGCGCCACTTGTAGGGTGGTCGGTGCTTTTACCGCCATCTGGTAGGCTGCACCGGCAACTTTTGCAAACATTATCTAAAAATTTTTATTACGTTTACTGTCCCTTTTGACATCGATTTAAGTTGTTATATTGACCTGTTTACTGTTGCGGCGCCTACTTAAATTTGATAAGCAAAATGCAATATCAGGTGATCAAGTTAAAAATTAACACAGGCAGCGACTAGAACAACGGTGTGACGCCACTTCGCAACCGGACTCCACCAAGTCAACACATTTTTTTTTACCATTTGTATTTTATTCATTATAAGCTGTTTAAAGGAAAACTTTGTTTCTTTCAAATGTCCTCCTGAGACATAAATTGGCGACCGTGACAGGACGGTAAAGTAATTTACTGTCTAGAATTAAAGGTCTGCCATGGCGCGTTCAACAAAGTCCGACACTTAGGCGCGAATGCCCGTGAAGCAGATCTTGGAGCCGAGATTGGAGAGGAAGCCTAGAGCCTGGATGACTATCGCCCTACGAGCCGGTTGAGCAGCTGCAGTCACGAAAGATGCGCCTCGCCGTCCGTCGGAAATGATCAGATGAGTGCCCTGGTTTTATCCATTCTTATTCTCCGCTCCATACATTCCAATCCTATCAAAATCCTAATAATATGCTAAAATAACACATCATTAATGATCTCCACATGCAAAATAGCTCTAATTATACGTAATATCCACAAATACAGTTTTTTTCACAATCATATGAAACTACCTACATTATTAAAAAATAACAAAATAAATTTTATTTTCACAATTTCGATTTAAAATCACGTTCAATTATTTTAAATTACTTAGTTCTCATATCGATTATATCGATTATTACATATTTTTTTAGAAATTAACGCCCAAACAGCCTTCAGTCTTTACTTTATTCTGTGTAGATAGAACATAATCTAATACCACTTCGCCGACTATTCCAGGAATTTCACCGCCCGTGATGCATTGTCATAACGAGCCGTCGTCAACCCGGTCAAGGTCATACATGGTCTAAGGCATGTGACCTATGGACACAACCGGTTTTCCCGAGCGGCAGGTGACACCGAATGAGGAGCGTGAGCCTGGCTTATTTATTGATTATTTAATATAGTTCATCTTTAATAAACGTTAAATTTCACATAATTATACGAATAAGTACCTATATATTGCATTGAATTTTTCATCTATTGGCTACTTAATTGTCGAAACAAATTGTTAAAAGGCCAAATTAGGTGCTAATTAAAATATACATAAGTGACTAGCATCATCCCGCCTATACTTACTTCAGGGTTGGCAGGCAGGCATTTGACTCATTGATCAGTTATTTCATTTGTTAATAAACATGTCTAGAGAAGATAAATCCAGTGCAAATGAGACTTTAAGGGAGTTAATGGTTAAGCGTAGCTCCATCAAGGGGCAAGTGACGAAATTCAAAAATTATTTAAATACCATAACAATTAAATCCAAACCCACACCCATTGAGATCACCGAGTTAACGCTTAAAATTAACAAGCTTGAGGAGTTGTCTTCTAAATTTGATGGATTACAATGCGAAATTGAAATTCTAAACTCTGCCAATATTTCTGCTGAGCTTGATGAGAGGGAGAATATTGAGAATGATATCATTCTTAGTATTGCCACTGCCAAGGTATTTCTTGATGCACACAAACCTCTTCCGAATGACTCGATCCATAAGTCGTTGAATGATGATCAAAATTTTGGATTCAAATTGCCCAAAATTCAAATATCAAAATTTAACGGGTCATTCTTTCATTGGTTGGAATTCCGTGACACATATTCAAGCCTTGTGCACAATAATGAGCGGCTTTCCTCTATACATAAATTTCATTATTTAGTATCTTATTTGGAAGGAGATGCAGCTCGCGTCATATCCAACCTGGAAGTGTCGTCTGACAACTATCAAGACGCCTGGAAATTGATGTGTGAGCGTTATGATAACAAAAGGTTACTCATCAATCATCACCTAAAATCGTTATTTAACGTTCAACCCCTCGCTCGTGAATCGGAAAAATCATTGCGATTTTTGGTAGATCACGTCACCAAGAATCTCCGTGCACTTTCTAGTTTAGGGCAGCCCACCACACATTGGGACACATTAGTTATTTTTATGCTTGCTGCCAAATTAGACACACACACGCTAACTAAATGGGAGGAACAACGTAATCTATACGACGACGTTCCCACCTTAGAACAATTCAAAAAATTCTTAATTAATCGCGCTGATGTGCTTGAGGCTTTAAATCGCGATAGGTTCAATAGCTCATCTAGGAATCCATCCAATAATAATAGTCGTAATAATAATGTGGAACGTGGTCAGTCCACTAAATCTTTTGTAAGTGCGAATAATAATCAAACATACACTCAAGTTTGCATAATCTGTGGCAAGGGCCATAGAATATATGATTGCCCAGTTTTTAAATCCAAGAATATTAAGGAAAAATATGCCGATGTTTCAAAACATAGACTATGTGCCAATTGCCTACGACAGGGTCATCCTATAGGTGAATGTCGATTAGGTCCTTGTCGTAATTGCAAAAAGAAGCACAACTCGCTGCTTCACGACTTTGAATCTTCCGCGGATAAACAGTATTCTGAAACATTAGTAAATTTTTCTACCAAACAAATCGAGCCTCAAGTTCTTTTATCTACAGCCTTAGTGAAAGTGTCTAATCCTGAAACGAATAAAACTGAAGTATTTCGAGCCCTTCTAGATTGCGGTAGCCAAGCATCATTCATAACACAATCTCTAAAACACAAATTATCACTTCCTTGCAATCCTATTACCTCTATAAATGTTATTGGAATCGGTAACCAATCGAACAATAAGGTCAATGAAACTTGTCTAACAAAACTACAATCCATGCATGGTTCTTTCAATATTACTGTTTCCTGTTTTGTTTTAGATGAACTGACAGGAGACTTGCCTAAATCATCTGTGAACTTACAAAAACTAAATTGGCCCAAAAACATATTACTAGCTGATCCCAATTTCGACAAACCCGCACCAATTGACATGTTAATTGGCGCTGATGTCTTTTGGAATATTTTGGGCAATGAACGAAAATCGTTGGGTCCTACGAACCCACATCTTATAAACTCCAAATTAGGCTGGTTAGTCGCCGGGCCTATCAATTCTAACAAACATACAAAATTCATCAATTGTCATTATACCCAATCTCAAAATTCATTCCACGAATCTAACATTGACCAGTCACTTGCAAAATTCTGGGAACTCGAAGAGTTACCCCCTAAAACCATTCTAAGTGCCAATGATAGATCTTGTGAGAGCCACTTTTTAGCTCACACCTTTCGTCTAAATACAGGGCGATTCTGCGTCAGATTACCACTAAAGGAATCACCAGACTGCCTAGGCGACTCATATAATTTAGCAAAAAAACGCCTATTAAATCTAGAAAAAAGATTTCGCAAAAATCCAATTCTTAAGTCACAGTATGTCAACTTTATTAAGGAATACTCAGACTTAGGACATCTTTCAATTTCTAAAACTCCAAAACCAGATTTGTCTTATTTTCTTTGTCACCACGCTGTTTTCAAGGAAGGTAGCGAATCCACCAAGCTCCGAGTAGTGTTCGATGGTTCCGCTCCCACCACCTCCGGCTTTTCTCTCAATAACATCCAACGGGTGGGTCCAAACGTTCAGGATTCACTTTTCTCCATATTAATAAGAGCGCGTCAGCATAAATATCTCTTAACAGGAGATATAGAAAAGATGTATCGACAAGTAAATGTGCACGAAGGCGATCGCAATCTTCAGTTAATTTTGTGGAGAGAAGACGAGTCCAAACCCATTCAAACATTACGGTTAAATACTCTCACTTACGGCACCGCAAGCGCGAGCTATTTGAGTACCCGATGTCTATGGCAGCTAGGGGAGGAGTGTGAGAATGATCTAATAAAAACTATAATTCAAAGAGATTTTTTTGTCGACGATCTAATAAGCGGTAGTAACGACAAAAATGAATTGCGATTTATTCAGCAGTCTATTTCTAATATTCTAAAGTCAGCTTGCTTCAAATTAAGAAAATATAAATCAAACATACCTGATATCTTTGACGAGTTCATAGATGCAAACGATGACTTGTCGTTGAGTGAATCTTCTAGCACTCTCGGGCTCGGCTGGAATCCATCTACCGATTGTTTTCATTTTCCTATTACAATGACGTCTGAAGGTCATCATATTTCCAAAAGATACATAATGTCAAAATCATTAAAAATTTTCGATCCATTAGGCTTGCTCAGTCCCTGTACTGTTCAATCCAAAATAATACTACAAAAATTGTGGTTACTAAAATGCGACTGGGATCAACCGGTGAACCAGGTCATTGAACAAGCATGGAATGATTTTAGCCTACACTTGCCTTCACTCTCGACTCTCCAAGTACCTCGAAGAGTTGTATGTGACTTACCAATTTCAGTAGAACTACATTGTTTTAGCGACGCTTCGCAGCTAGCATACGGTGCGTGTGTATATGTCAGATCAATAAGCTGTAACAATGAAGTCACTGTTCGATTATTGTGCGCCAAATCCAAGGTTGCTCCGCTAAAACCCACAACGATCCCGCGCCTAGAGCTGTGCGCTGCTTTGTTAGCTGCTCGATTATCCAACTCTGTTTTGGAGTCTATCAGGTCCGAACCATCTCGAGTGGTTCATTGGTGTGACTCTAGCATAGTGCTTAGTTGGTTGAACGGAAATCCCATGAAATGCAAAACATTTGTTGCCAATCGACTTGGCGAAATCCTGGAGACCACCCTACCATCTTCTTGGCGTTATGTGCCTACTGCTGAAAATCCAGCGGATCTAATATCACGGGGTATGAGCGCTGATCGTCTTAGTGGTCATGAGCTCTGGTGGTCCGGACCTAAGTTCTTAGGTAAAGGTGAATCCGACTGGCCCACGTTGAATCCAACTCTCCCCAATACTTTACCTGAAATGAAATCAAATACACTAATTATCCAAAATTCCATAATTACAATTGAAAACTATTCAAACCTCAATAAATTAATAAGAATGTTTGCTTATGTGAGGCGATTTACATTCAATCTAAAGAATCATAATAAACGGTCAGGCAAATTATCTGTTGATGAATTAAACGAATCTTTTTATTACCTTTGTTCAATGGCTCAGCGACAATCATTTCCTCTTGAATACAAGGCACTTCTTGCAAATAAACCCCTAGACAGAAAATCGAAGGTTCTATCCTTGTCGCCTTTTATGGATAATGATGTAATTAGAGTTGGTGGCCGCATCAACGCCTCTGACTTTTCTTATGATAAAAAACATCCTATTCTCCTTGATTCTAAGCATCATTTAACAAAAATATTTTTTGCTAAAGAACATGTACGTACCATGCACGCTGCGCCGCAATTATTATTGGCGATTGTGAGGGAAGCCATTTGGCCTACAAATGGAAGACGTTTAGCTCGAAGTACAGTCCACAACTGTGTTCGGTGCAGGCGCTTGAACGCTAAAACACTTAACCCAATGATGGGTAACCTACCTTCGCAACGCATCACACCCAATTTCCCTTTTACTTCCGTGGGAGTTGACTTCGCAGGTCCATTCCTTATTATTAACCGGAAGGGGCGCGGTGCTAAAACTCAAAAATGCTACTTATGCTTATTCGTCTGTCTGCGATACAAATGTCTACATTTGGAAGCGGTTTGTGATTTGTCGAAGGATGCATTCTTGATGACCTTGCGAAGATTTATCGCTCGTCGCGGCAAGCCAGCAGAAATATTCTGCGATAACGGTGGTAACTTTGTGGCGGCCTCGAAAGATTTAGCCAATTTCTTAAAAAATAATTCTGATCCAATAACAGACTTTTCAAATCAGGAAGGCATTAAATTTATATTTACACCGGCTTACGCTCCTCACTTCGGCGGCATATGGGAAGCCGGGGTGAAATCAGCAAAATTTCATATAAGACGTGTAATGGGCAATAATTATTTAACCTTCGAAGAAATTCAAACCCTATTTTCGCAAGTGGAGGCTATTCTAAATAGCCGTCCCCTATATCCACTCTCATCATCCCCTAACGATTTCCTCTCTCTCACCCCAGGGCACTTCATTATCGGAAGGCCACTCATCGCAGCTCCGGCACCAAAATTTGAAGACCTGAGCCGAAATCATCACCTGCGATATGCGCGCCTAGAACAAATGCATCAGCATTTCTGGCGAAGATGGATGAAAGAGTATATATCGGAGCTCCAACAAAGAACAAAGTGGAAAACCAATACGTCTCGCTTAAGTATTGGAGACTTGGTGTTACTAGAAGAGGACAACACTCCACCATTATGTTGGCGCCTTGGCAGAGTGCTGCGCTTGTACCCAGGCCCTGATGGAATCTCCAGAGTGGCAGACGTGAAGACGATACGAGGCTGTGTACGACGCCCCTTGGTGCGTCTCTGCCCTCTATTCTCCGAAGAAGAACCTGCTGCTGCTTAGCGTAGTTGAAGGACGGTCCTTCAACGGGGGGAAGATGTTGCGGCGCCTACTTAAATTTGATAAGCAAAATGCAATATCAGGTGATCAAGTTAAAAATTAACACAGGCAGCGACTAGAACAACGGTGTGACGCCACTTCGCAACCGGACTCCACCAAGTCAACACATTTTTTTTTACCATTTGTATTTTATTCATTATAAGCTGTTTAAAGGAAAACTTTGTTTCTTTGTTTTTATTTTATCCTATTATTAATTTGACCTGTTATTGTCCCTATTGACCTAGTTTTAAGAAATTTATTTTATTTTATACCATTTACAAATATACCACATAATTATTGACTATACACTTTAACATTTTACACAATATTTGGATATAATACATGAATTACAGCAGGATGTTTGGCATGCGCACGCCCGTGAAAAAGACCCAGAGGGCGTCCTCCTCCCCCCAGAAACCAAAAGCAGCTGACGACCAGACCCAAACCACTAGACGCAGTCTAGGGGAATGCGAGTCGGCGAACCCCAAACCCCTCCCTAAACCGACCACGGCCCCAGCGACGACCAAGCCAAAAACGGGCAGCAGGGCTGCACCAGGCGGGTCGTCTACAGACGCTCCAATAAGCCCGCCACCACCACCACCACTGCACAAAATCCCGTCTAGAGTTGCCGAGGCGAGAGCGTGCCTGAATAAGGCTAAGCTCCACCTCGGCAACTCTAGAAATCTCAAGACGGAGATTAAAAATGAGGTGGCGGCGGCAGTGGAGCGTCTCTACCAACTCGTGAAGGAGGCTGAACTGGAAAAGGGAGGGGGTAAAGAGAGAGAGGGGAAAAAACAGGAAGAGGAACAGAAGGACTCGGGGGAGGAGAGGAAGGTGGAATTGGACCAACTAAATAGGAGGTTGGTGGAGGCCGGCAAGCTGCTTGCTGAAAACAGCAAGCTGCTTGCCGAAAACACCAAGCTCCAAAAGGAAATCAGAGAGGTCCAGAAGGACGAAATCCGGGAAAATCATGAGGAGCTGATGACCGAGGTGTTGGCCATCAGGGAAACCACCGCGGCCATCGGCACCCAGATCCCGGAGCTCAAGTCCACCACCTCCACATACGCCGAGACGCTCGCCGCCCCCGCCGCCCCCACACGACCAGTCACCCCACCGAGCCATCACTCCATTATCGTGTCCTCCCGTGAGGTGATGGACACGAGCGAGGATGTGCTCGGACGGGTCCGCACCGCACTCGACGCCAAAACCAGCGGCTTTCAAGTCCAGCGCGTCCGCAAGGTCCGAGACCAGAAGGTGGTGCTGAGCTGCTCCAGCAAGGATGAGCTGACCAGGATGGCAGCCAAGCTCAGAACCACCGGGACTCTGGACGTTGCGGAGGCGCTGAATAAGAACCCGCTGGTGATAATAAAGGATGTCCAGTCTTACAACACGGACGAGGACATCCTGGCGTCTTTGCGGACCCAAAATGTGGACCAGCTAGCAGGCCTCACCGACGCCGACTTCAGCGCCGTCGTGGTGAGGTACCGAAGGAAGGCGAGAAACTCCTCGGAGTGTCACGTCGTCCTTCAGGTGCCTCCCAGGATGTGGCAGAGGCTGACGTCGGTGGGGAAGGTCCACATAGACCTGCAGAGGGTGCCGGTCGAGGACCAGTCCCCGCTCGTGCAGTGTATTCGGTGTCTGGGGTATGGGCATGGTCGCAAGAGCTGCAAAGAATCTACTGATCTTTGCAGCTTTTGCGGCGACCCCCACCCACGAGCGGACTGCCCGCGCTATACCGCGGGCGAAAATCCCATCTGCAAAAACTGCATCCGCTCCAAAGGGAAAGACACCGGGCACACTGCTTTCAGCGGGGACTGTCCTGTCCGGAAAAAATGGGACGACATTGCGCGGTCGAGCGTCGCATATGGGTGAGGTCGCCACGGGCGTGCACCTGGTGCCATATACGCTCGGAGAGCTCGACAGACACGGCACAAACCAACACAAATACTTCCACAAACACACACAACACGCAACCCACACAACACTCTCAAGTGCGACTTGGGAACCCGTTCAAATTTTATTTGACAGCCACATTCTGTGTAATGTGGCTGTCAAATAACCAAGTGTGGTATTTGCAAGGACAAAGCACCAAAAGTAACCTCCGATAGTGTAGAATTCAATTCGATTAGTCCTAGATCGCTTCTTAAGCACATTCAAGACAATACATCATCGGATACAGATGAACGTAGGTATTTCGTCGAACGTTCGAATTCCGAGAACCGGCGTCCGTATTCTGGCAGCCGGCCGTATTCTAGCGAACGGTCGTATTCTGAGAAACGTCCTTATTCTGCTCAACAATTGAATTGCGAACCCAACGTATATTTTGGTAACGTACCTGTTGATATTTTTGAAGGTCAGAAACCTTGTCCCGGTGGGTACACGGACTCTGTCAGGATACATAACGCTGATTTTAACCCCGACCAGTGTCGCCCCTTGATTACTGTTAATATATTGGGTTGTGTTGGTGTTGCGATAGTTGATACGGGGGCTACACACTGCCTTGCTAGCCCGTCACTATACCGTGTGTTGCGAGACCGCGGGATCGCATTTTCGGAATCGCAGCGCGTTATTAGTTTAGCCGACGGCAGCCAAAAGTTATGTGTTTTACTTGTGTGTAAAGTTCTTGTTAAATTGCAAGGCCGCGATATACTCACCACCTTCTTAGTGATCCCTGGAGCAGATACAAGTACGCTTCTCGGGCGTGATTTCATACGGGAAGCGAACATGGTGCTTAATCTACCTCAGGCTTCTTGGAGTTTTGCGAACGACCTTGAATGTAAGTACGATTTTGTTCAGTCTTATAGTCTCGCATCCACTGGCGAAACTGAGACGCTGAGTCTCGACGCATCGAGGTTGAGTTTGAGGCAAGATGAAGGTAGTAACTTGTCAGGCGACCAGCGCGCCCAGCTTAACCAGCTGATTGCCCACAAGGCTAGCCGCTTCGCCACAGAGGGTGAACCTACACGTTTTGCTCAACATCGCCTTAAGATTAATGAAAAGCAGGAACCTATTGCATCCCCTCCCTATCGTATGTCCCCAGCCAAGAAGCTGGTTTTACAAAAAGAGCTGGACAACCTGTTGAAGGCTGACGTTATTGAGGAATGCGAGTCTCCATGGGCCGCTAACGTAGTTTTAGTAGGTAAAAAGGATGGAGGTATGCGGCTCTGTATAGACTACCGTAAGCTAAATGCGGTTACGGAGCCGGACCGCTATCCTCTCCCACGGATGGACGACGTACTCCATGCAGCGAAGACCAGCAATTATATGTCAACCCTTGATTTGAGATCGGGTTATTTTCAAGTAAGTGTTACTGATGAGGACCGGGACAAGACGGCTTTTGTCACACCGTTAGGCACATTCAGGTTTAAGCGCATGCCCATGGGCTTACGCAATTTTGGTGCTACGTTTCAGCGGCTAATGGATAGGTTCAAATCTAACCTCCAAAATGTATCTCTTCTGTGTTACTTAGACGATCTTATTGTGCTTTCAGACAGCTTCGACAAGCATCTAGAGGATCTGGAGGCTGTATTTGACAGACTTGAATATTTTAGCCTAAGGGTCAACCGCGAGAAAACGTATTTCGCTCGAGACTCTGTTAAGTTTCTTGGTCATCTCATTGTTCCAGGTGGAATTCAAGTTGACCCCGATAAAACTGCCGCCATTGACAACATGGCCGTCCCCAAGAACATAACTCATTTAAAATGTTTTCTCCAGACATCTAGTTGGTTTAGGCGGTTCATACCCAATTATGCAGACATAGCGAGGCCCTTGACTTCTCTCTTAAAGAAGAACAGCACGTGGCATTGGTCTTCAGATCAGCAGTCAGCGTTCGACCGTATAAAACAGCTACTGGTGTCTGCACCGATATTACGTCAGGCTGACGATACCCAGCCATTTACCCTGAGGACAGACAGCAGTGGCTATTGTCTCGGGGCAGTTTTAATGCAGGGGGAGGGGGAAGACGAGCGCCCCATAGAATACGCCAGTCGACTTTTGACACAGGCCGAACGAAACTACACTACTACGGAACGGGAAGCTTTGGCAGTAGTATGGGCTGTATCCAAGTTCCGCGGGTACATAGAGGGTGCCGAGATCGTCGTTAAGTCAGATCACCAGCCCTTAAGGTGGTTGATGAGTGTGAAGTCACCAAGTGGTCGTTTAACCCGGTGGGCGCTTACACTTCAGGAGTTCAATCTTCGCATAGAGTACACCCCTGGGAAATCCAACGTGATCGCGGATACACTCTCGCGCCCGGCCTGTACAGACGACATAGGTTGTGACTTATGCCAAGCCATTGTTGACGTACCGACAAGGAACGCCCGCGACTACCGCGAGGCCCAGTTGCAAGACCCCGACGTCCGTAAGATTATAGAAGATCTAGAGGTAGAAGAGGATCCGTTTAGGGGGAGACCGTGGGCTGACCGTGGTTACATTGTTTCGGACGGAGTTCTCTACAGGTATGGGCCGGAGCCCAATGTGGAAGATGATGCCTGTCTAGTGGTGCCATCAAACGAGCGACATAAAGTACTTGCGGATTATCATGATGCACCTACCGCCGGTCATCTGGGCGTAGAGCGCACTCTACAACGTATCATGTCGCGCTACTATTGGCCAGGGATGAGGGCGTCTGTAGCCGAATATATTAAAGAATGTGTACTATGTCAGCGGTATAAGGTGGACACCCGCAAGCCAGCGGGACTTGTTCAATCCCCAGCTGTAACCCAGCGATTCGAGGTGGTTGCAGTCGACCTCTTCGGGCCGCTTCCAGAAACCGCAACCGGCAATCGCTGGATTCTCATAATTGAAGATATTTGCTCTCGATGGGTTGAGCTATTTCCGTTAAAAAGCGCGACCAGTATGGATTGCGCTAAAGTCCTCATAGAAGAAGTCTTCTTACGATATGGCATTCCCCGCCGTATGATCAGCGACAACGGAGTCCAGTTTGTCAGCGAGGTCATGCAACAAGTATGTTTCACTTTTGGGATTGATCAGTCGCTGACACCGTACTACCATCCGGAGGCGAACCCTGTCGAGCGAAAGAATCGTGATTTGAAACCCCAACTCGCCATGTGTAGAAGACTCCCAAAAGTGTATTTAAATAAAAGAAAATGTGTTAGCTCAAAATCGTCTATTCGGAATTATAACCGAGCACGAAGTGACTTGCAGTTAAGTTTTTAACTGTCACAAAAATGCACACGAATGCGGGTGACTTTGATTCGTTGCCTTCAAAATAATACAGGCGCTCCGCAACATGCCCCCAGGCGTTGAAAGCTTGCATTTCAACAGTCTTCATTAATGGGAAGTGGACAAATTTTGCTGAAGGACCGTCGAATTACTCCAGTTGAAGTCTTTATATCCGCCACGCGGGCAACTTGATCAGTGCCAGGGTGAAGAGTCACAATCCGACCCAGTCTCCATTTCAGAGGTGGCAGGCAGTCGTCCTTCACTAATACTAGTGTGTCAACCTTCAAGGGATGATTTGAAGTTTGCCATTTGGTCCGTTGTTGAAGCTCTGACACATACTCTTTGCTCCACCTCGCCCAAAAATGCTGTCGAAGTTGCTCGATCCGTTGGAATCTACTAAGATGACTAGTATTATTATCCTGGAGGTCCTTGGCTGGTAATGCAGTAAGGGGACGTCCGATTAAAAAATGTCCAGGCGTCAACGGCATGAGGTCTTCAGGGTGTGATGACAAGGGTGTGAGTGGCCGTGAATTTAAGATTGCCTCGATCTGAATCAAGGTTGAATTGAGTTCCTCGTAACTTAAATGACAATTTCCAAGCACTCTAACTAAATGAAATTTGGTGGATTTAACACCCGCCTCCCAGATGCCACCAAAGTGAGGTGAATATGCAGGAATGAAATGGAAGTTTATTCCTTCGTTTGCCAAGTCACTAGATAGAGAATTAGCATTGTCCTTAAAAAACTTAGCGAGATCATTGTATGCTCCGACAAAGGTAGTTCCATTATCGGAGTAAATGTTAGCAGGTTTCCCCCGACGAGATACAAACCTACGCAAGGCTAATAAATAATTACTACTCGTCATATCGCCTACCAGCTCTAAATGTATCGCCTTAGTGGTAAAGCATATAAATAACGCTATGTACACTTTAACGACGCGACAACCTCGACCTTGACGACTAACGGCAGAAATAGGTCCTGCGTAGTCTACCCCGACGGTTTCAAAAGGAAAGCCGCCAGGTGAAATCCGCTGCTGTGGTAAATTACCCATCAGTGGAGCTACAACTCTTCCTTTCATTCGTGAGCACCTAATGCAGTGGCGATAACAAGCCTTCGCCAAATTACGGCCACCTATCGGCCAGTTGGCCTCTCTTATTGACGCCAACAATAATTGCGGCCCGGCGTGCATGAGTTTTGCATGTTCACATTCAAAAAGTAACTTGGTAAATCGATGAGTGGACTGTATTAAAATTGGATGTTTTTTATCGAATGTAAATGAGGAATGTTCAAGACGACCGCCAACTCGCATAATATTGTCCTTATCTAAGAAAACATTAAACTTCATTAAAGGGCTCTTTTTTGGCAATTCCTTACCTTTTACCAACAAATCATATTCTGGAAATGATTCCATCTGAGATACACGAATAATGACGGTCAATGCATTACTTAACTCGGTCTCAGAAAGAAAACTGGTTTGAGCCGGTCGTCCTCTACATGCATTAATAAATCGCAGCATATACGCTGCTGCACGCTTAAGCCTATAAAAATTTGAAAATCTATTGAAGATAATTAACTTATTAGCATTAGGAAATTCGTCTACTTTAGCAATACAGGATATCTCGGTACGCGTATCTGGCAGTAATTCAGGAATTACTAAATTAGTAGGCCAATTGCCAGTAGACTCCTTTAAAAAACTAGGCCCTGACCACCACATATCGAGAGACTGAATGATCTCAACACTCACACCGCGCGAGATGTGATCTGCTGGATTTTCTTTCGTAGGAACATGCCGCCATTCACAATTTCCAGTTTTTTCTAGAATTTCACCTATGCGATTACGAACAAAGGTATTTAATTTGTATGGCAAAATCTTTAACCATCCTAATAATATTGTGGAGTCAGTCCAAAATACCGCACACGCTATGTCTGCTCGTAGCGAGTTCCTTACTTTTTCATAAAGCCGAGCACCCACTAATGCACCACAGAGCTCGAGCCGTGGAATGGTCGTAGCTTTAATGGGCGCAACACGACTCTTGGCAATTAATAGCCTGACTAGAGGTTTATCATTTGCATTGACGCTGCGAACATAAACACACGCGCCATATGCCTTTTCCGACGCATCGGAGAACACATGAAGCTCTAATCGTTCATTTAAATCTATAATCACACGGCGAGGGACGCGTAAATTGTTTAATAAATGTAATTTTTTAACAATGTCAGTCCAAATTTCTTCTACTTCCAACGGTAACGGCTCATCCCAAGACAATTTATGCAACCATAATTTCTGTAAGAGTATTTTCGCGGTTATAACTACAGGAGAAACAAGGCCTAGCGGATCAAAGATCTGAGAAATTATAGACAGCATAGAACGCTTAGAGTTGATGTTGGAGAGCGATGTGCCAATGGGAAAACATAGCTCGTCAGACTCAGCTATCCAGCCTAGGCCTAAAGTCTTGCTAGGTTCATTACCACCAATATTTAAATCTAACTGAGCCTGAGGGAAATCTGAGACTAACTGAGGCTCGTTGGATTTCCATTTCCTTAGGGGAAAGCGAGCTGAAGCTAGAACTGAGGTCAATTTAAGACGTATACTTTGAAGGTCACAAAGGTCATCCCCACCGCTTAAGATATCATCAACGTAACAGTCTCGTGTGATGATTTCGGCTACCCTCTTATCCTCACACTCAAGACCCACTTGTCTGAGGCACCTGGTCGCGAGAAAGGGGGCGCTTGCGGTACCGTACGTCACGGTGTTCAGCTGGAAAGCCTTCAGTGAGCCGTTTGGATTATCGCGCCACACAACCTGCTGTAAATATCTATCGTCAGGATGAACCAGTATCTGCCTGTACATTTTCTCAACATCAGCCATCAATATGTATTTATGTTGTCGAAATTGCAGAAGAATGGCTAACAGATCGTCCTGTACCGTAGGACCTACCATCTGTATACTATTTAAAGTAACGCCGGTAGAAGTTGGACTGCTTGCATTAAAAACTGCTCTCAATTTGGTGGTCGAGCTACTCTCACGTAAAACACCGTGGTGGGGAATGAAGTGAGCATTATTCTCAGAACTAAACTTACATTCTGTCATATGTCCCAGTGACTGATATTGCGACATGAAGTCTCGGTACATTTTGCCGAGATTCGGATTATTTATTAATCTTCGCTCTAAGGAAAAGAAACACTGTTTGGCCCGATGTAAAGAATTACCTAGAACGTTCGGGTTATCTTTCAACGGGATTCTGACACAGAAGCGTCCATCTCCTAACCGTGTGGTATTTTTAATAAAATGCTCCTCACACCGTTTATGTTCAGGTGAGAAGTCAGTGGCGACATTCACCTCTTCTACGCTCCAGAATCGTGCGAGCTGATTTTGAATGTCTTCATTAAACCTTTCGATGGCGATCGGATCAACTTGAACAAAATTGCACTTTATAGGATGCGAAATGGGTACTTGTCCCCAAATTGGACCCGAAACTATCCATCCTAACCTAGTTTCAAACAGTATAGGTTTGCCAACGCCTAGACCAATTCTTTGCGATCCTACTATGTCCCAAAAGATGTCTGCGCCAATAACTAAGTCGACGGACGTGGGCTCATAGAAGTTGGGATCAGCTAGACACACATCGGTAGGTATGTTAAGGTTGGACAAGTCAAGCGGACGACGCGGCACATTGTCTGTTATCGACGGCAAAACAAAACATCTTAGATTAGTCGCATAATGTTCATCTAATGACTTCATAGGCACATAGCACATTTTATTAATGTGCGAAGTTATATTATTTATGCCAAGTATAGATTGATCTATGCGACGATAGGGCAAATTTAACTGACGATACATTTTATTCGTCATAAGACAGGAGGTGCTTCCACTATCGAGAATGGCGCGTGCTATATGCTCGCGATTGTTGGAATCATACAACTTAATTAGCGCAGTCGATAACAGAACGTCGCCGCGTTGACCGTGTCCTTGGGGACTCGAGGCTGCGACGCTCGCCGACAGCGTTAAGTTAGGATTCGCATCGATGGTGGTGGGGGGCGTGCTGCTACCGTTGTTATCAGCTCGTCCGCTATGCAAAACCGGTTTGTCTTTAGTGCAATCTGCCACATGAATTAACGTATTATGTCGCCGTTTACATAACTTGCATCCAGGCCGTTTGCAATGATTAGCGTAGTGTCCACTGCGAAAACAATTAAAGCAAATCTTAAAACTAGGCAATAACTGAAGTCGTGCTTCGTTACTTAAAGCTAAAAATTGTGAACAATTATTTAACTTGTGATCGCCACTGCATTTCGGACATAATAATAATAATAATAATAATAATAATAATAATAATATTTCTTTATTTTTAAATAATAAGCTGCCTCTAAAGGTTGCAGCCAGCACTCATAATAGTATTAAACTGTGCTATGAGTGCTGGCTTCCATCAAGATATTGTACGTACAGGTTTTCTATACAAATAAATAAAATTGGAGTGTCTGTTTGTAATATCAAACTAACACCTTTTCACTAAGCGCACAGTTGTGTGTTATATGATAAGTAATATAAATTAAGTTATATAATTAAATGAAACAATAAAATTAATGTTAATGGGTAATAACAATTGTGTGTTATATGATAAGTAATATAAATTAAGTTATATAATTAAATTAATCAATAAAATTAATGATAATGGGTACTAAAAATTGTGTGTTATATTAATGGGTGAAGTAAATTTTCTGCATATTCATAAGATAATTGAAGGAGCCATTCACTAAGGGTTTTTTTGCATGTATAATGAGTCATTTCATACATAAACTCGGCGTTGAGTTTTGTGAATTATTAGTGACACTGTTGTCCGTTGCAATCATAGTCTTATGTTTTGCTGGTTTGTTATTCGTGCTAGTTTGCTGTGTGTGTGTGTGACGTGATAATTCTATTGTTTCAACGAGATCCGTACGAATTTTCATGAATTCAAGGAAGTGTTGTAGTGTTATTGGATTTTCCTTATCCAAACGGCCCTTGTGCTCCTCCCATTCACGAAACGTCTTGGAATCTAGTTTTAATGTAATGATATGGATGAGGAGCGTATCCCAGTGTTTAGTGGGTTCACCTAAGGATTCCAATGCACGGATATTCTTGTTGAACTGATCCATCATGCGTTTCAACATAGCTGACGACTCTCGGGTGACCGGTTCTATGTTAAACAACGCTGATACATGATTTTGTATTAATAATCTTTTATTATCGAAACGGTCACACAACAGTCCCCACGCTATTTGATAGTTGGACGCACTACACTGAATTGATTGAATTACCACAGCAGCTGAACCTTCCAAAGACGTTCTCAGGTAATGATACTTATTTATTACATCTATATCGTCGTTAGAGTGTATTAAGCTATCAAAAGTGTCGCGAAACTCGAGCCAGGTTTCATACGACCCGCTAAACTTGGGAAGCTGAATAGTAGGCAATTTAATCGGCTTGTTGCCACTGCGAGAACTACACTCACTAGGCGGTGAAGGTTTTTTGTGAGTTACCACTACTTCCTGCGCCTGACAGATAAGCTTGTAGTATCTGGATTCAAATTCGTCCCTATCCGATATCTGAGCATCAAAATTGTCTGAGATACATTCGAGTTTCGTTTGTACTTCGTCATACTGAGCATACAATGATTCAAGCTTACCTACACGTAGTTCTATTTCGCTAACATCTTTGGATGATATAGATTCCAGATCTAGTGCCTTCAGATATCCTGAAAATATTGTAACACGCCCTTTGTAACTACTGCGTTTCTTAATTAGGTCTGCTACTTCCTTAGCTACTTCCATATCAAGTTTATCACCTTTGGTAGACATCACGGAGGCAGTTGTTAATCCTGGAATTGACAATACAGCTAGTCACTACCTGTGTAATTACCCTTACAATTTGCCAAGTTAAATACAATAGGGATATACGTTTATTAATGGAGATAATTATCGAATTAAACAAACCAATATAATTAAAATACTCGTGAATAATGAAGGTTAATAATATAAGTTATACACACAAATTGTATTAAATTACTAATAATTATCTATTTGAGCCTACTTGTCTACATATAAAATGAGCTAGGACGGAACAATTGAACAAAATTAATAGTTATTTCACATTTAACACAGGTTCAAATTGAAGAAAAATAACCGTCACTTGCTCAATGACAAAGCAGATTTTGACCAAATTTAGATAATTTGTGCAACTACTAACCTATAATATGAGCTTATACACAAAATACTACCTTTAGAGTGTTGGATTATTTCTACAACGTTAAATCATATAAAATAATTGATGTCCAAGCCACTTTCTTCAAACACCACTTGAACTTCTTACGACGTTAGTTTAACCCGTTGAAAAAATAAATAATATTCCAATTCTCTTGATAAGCGCTTGTATTTCCACTTCCAGTAGGAATCCGGCTCGAAGGACCATGTAGAAGACTCCCAAAAGTGTATTTAAATAAAAGAAAATGTGTTAGCTCAAAATCGTCTATTCGGAATTATAACCGAGCACGAAGTGACTTGCAGTTAAGTTTTTAACTGTCACAAAAATGCACACGAATGCGGGTGACTTTGATTCGTTGCCTTCAAAATAATACAGGCGCTCCGCAACACCATGCACGTAGGTCAAGATCATACATCGTGGGACACTCATCTGGCATCTATAAGATTTGCCATGAATTCTGCCCTAACTCATAGCACAGGGTATTCCCCCGCTATGTTGACATTCGGCCGTGAGCTACGAGCACCAGCAGACGTCATTAACGACATGCGCGCTATTCTAGATGGTGATAAGTTCATAGCAAGTGTAACCCCTTACCTCAAGCGACTGTCGACCGTGTTACTCGACGCTAGAGACGTACACGAGAAAACGCAAGCGGCGCAAAAGAGGTATGCCGATGAACACCGCCGTCCTGCACCCGATTACAAGGTAGGTGACTTAATCCTACTCAAGACCCAAGGGTTGAATGACACTGGTCGAGGGCAAACTCCTAAATTTATTCCCAGGCGCGATGGTCCGTATAAAATACGCGAGGTATTAAGCAATGCCACATATTGTCTTGAACGTGTTGACGGAGAGGTTTTAGGAAAGTATCACGTCTCTCAACTTACTCCTTTTGTTGGGCAAATGCAGCAACCCTTACAAGAAAAACGTAAGAGAGGGCGCCCGCGTAAGCATTAGACTAGCGTTGATTGTCTATCACTACTCCAAACGCGAGGGCGTGGTGTTTGGATTAGAGGGGGAGGATGTAACGCGCGCGCGTTGTTGTTTATAATCTAGTTGAAACAGTACCTACATTGACTCCTCTACTGGCCGCTTGAATCTATGCGCATGCGTAAGAACCCCTCGACTGACCAATCACGGCGCGTCTGCTGACGCGCCATTTTGGACATTGAGATTCGCGCGCTCGGGGTGCGGATAACAAAGTGGTTGCCATGTCGGGTATTCGTTGTTATGATAAGAATATTATAGTTTGATTCTGTATTCGTAATTCTTGTGTAAGTTTAATTTGTAGTAATGAGTTATTAAAACACTGTGTACAAACTCTGGTGTTACGATTCATTTATTATAAACGTTTGTTTTTAAAATGTGATTTAACAAAACAGTAATGATTGATATTGTATAATCAATAACAATAAAATGATCATTTGAAATTTCATATTTCAGGTATATATGAGAAAACCGTCAGTACTATTACCAAAGAAGGAAAATTTACTGTAGAAGACTGGCAAAAGCAATGTAATCATGTGCGCACATTGAATATCAGTTTTTTTAAACAGATAGATGTATAGACACTGAATCTACAATTTTATTATAGAACTGAATGACGATTCTGATACAGAATCAGATAGCAGTTTTGATGATCCATCTTCATCAGGTAGTGACTTATCGACATTAGCTATCCGTATGGATCACTCCTATTCAAAATAAATGAAAAATGTATAAACAATGTATTTTTAACCCCCGACGAAAAAAGAGGGGTGTTATAAGTTTAACATGTGTATCTGTGTGTCTGTGTGTCTGTGTATCTGTGTATCTGTGTATCTGTGTGTCTGTCTGTGGCAACGTAGCGCCCAAGCTGATGAACCGATTTAAATTTTGTTTCTTTTGTTTATTAATTTAAATCATACATTGTGTGTTAAGTCAGCCGACCCGCATTGGATTGTCGCGTTTCTTTTTACGGGGAATTATGCAAACCTCATATGGCAACACAGATGTCAGGACAGCCAACTTTATAGCTAGAGGTAAAATAACTGTGAACGGTCTTGTACATATCTCTTATCTGTGATTATGATTTTTTTTTTTAAAGTTAGTTTAACGGCCCTGGGTACAAGCCCTTTTGAGCCTTGTGATTCTGACATTTCATAAGTGTTGCAAGTTATAAAACTATCACACCAAGAAAGGAATATATAAAGTGAAAAAAAAATAGCTGAGTCAGAGTCAAGAAGATTATGTCGGAGTCCGAATTCCACAGAATAAAATAACACCAATATAGCTTGAGTACCGAATCCTAAAAAAAAAAAGGTGGTGAAAACAACTAAATACCCAGTAAGTGAAGACATTGGTATAGAAATTCACGGATGCCTGATAGGAACGCTTTTAGCACGAAAATTACAATTATTATTTATTTCATTAAAAATATGGCCCACCCAGTTCGCCAGTGTCAAGTAACATATAGCAATACAAACACATTTAATAACAATCCAAAAATGTGATCGTCCACTTTGGAAAACCAAAATCTAGCAGAAATTACAATTGCGTAGGTATAGGCAATCTGACGCATCGGAATTCGGAAGCAAAATCGACTGTGGCGGATTCGTTAAGTTTCCGCCAATTGTAAGACCCCCTGAATCTGTCAGCAGCTGTATCCCTATAACACCTTTTGTTTTTCAAGTTTCTTCTAAAGCTGACAGTTTGAGAATTATAAAGTTACTAGCTATGCCCGCGACTTCGTCCGCGTGGAATAGTGTCTTTGGGTAGCATTTTTAATTATTTAGGCTATTTTTCTTACAAATAAGACACATACGGTTAAATACTTTAATGAGCTATTTGCAGTGTTTCACTGCAAAGAGCTATATTTCCATACAAACTTTCATCCCCTATTCCCTATTGTTATTTTACACCCTTGAGGTTAACACATTTACAAACTTTGAATGTCATATTTATGTATATCGAATAAACAACCAAAAAATATTATAGCTCTAAAAATGACGATACTTCCATACAACTTTTCATCCCCCTTTCAATCCCTTAAAACTCTTTTTCAAATTAAAAAGTAGCCTATATCCTTTCTCAGGCTCTAGACTATCTGTGTATCAAATTTCATTGAAATCGGTTAAGTAGTTTTGGCGTGAAAGAGCGACAGACAGATAGACAGACAGACAGACCGACAGACAGACAGACAGAGTTACTTTCGCATTTATAATATTAGTAAGGAAGTAAGGATGTTTTGAAAGAAAAAAAAAATGCCCATTCTGTTTCAACCTGTATATACCTACAGTATATGGTTAGAGCCAAGAAGCTTAAAAACGTTCTTGGTTGGAGCGCAGCGAATCATTGTTTTGTATCTTATCAATACTACATGGAATGGAATTGCACTATGGTTCCACTATGGTTCTATGTATTCTGGTATGGTTCCAGTTTGGTCTGGAGATATCACGTAGAACTATGGAGTGAAGACAGGTTTTTTTCATACATACATATGCTCTGACCCTCTCACACTTCATCTGAAATTGCCATGATAAACACAAAAAAATACCCAAACTAACGTGTGATGAGCCAAGATTTCGCAAGTCCATAGTTTGCGTGTCTGTTTTTTTATGGATTTTATTTACATATTACATATGCGTCAATTTGAGAATCCTCTTTTGACTTCGGTATTTATTTTTATATAGAAAACCAAAAAATATATCAACCTTTCACTTTCCTGATTGTCGGTAGCTGTTATTTTAATAATTTAGCAACACTGATAGAAAACTCAATTTGACACTATGGCCAAACTGTCAAAGATTTTCAAGCACTTCGAATTTTTAAATTAGTTTAATGCTTAAATAAAAGTGTATTCTTGTAATTTAAACGATGTATTGTGTTGTGCAAAATTGCAGAAGTGTATGGATACCAAACTCAAACATTAAGTTACACGGGTAATTGTATTTTACGCTAATCACCGTATTTAACCATATTTATATTATTTTTAATGGGAGACATAATAAAACATCAATGAATGATTATTATTAGTATTGTGTGGCTATTGATTAATGATATAACAGTTTATGTTGTACTTTTCGTACTATATTCATTTAGTTTTTTTTACATGAACATTTGACCTAAGAAGGGTGACCATCATCTCACTGTATTTCAGATTTTCTGAGTAAGGAAGGATACATAAGTATTATACTAATCATATATTCCAAAGTCAAAAATATCATCTTATTACACTTATATGAGTACCCACCATATATTGTGATTGTGCTAAGTTTATAAGTACCACAATCACAATGGGTACCTATTTTATGACGGGTGCGTATACCTAACTTTGCCCCCTGCACACTTCGACCCTAGGCAGGAGCCGAGCCGGCGCGGCGTTCGGCTCGCATACTTGCTCGCACTGGTACCGCGCTGTCAGTTAGTGACAGTTAGACCGTCACGCAGAGAACGCGCGTAAGCTCGAATGCCGGTTGGGTTATTTATACAAACAAATACAATTTGAGTGCCTGTTTGTAATATCAAAATAGCACCTTTTCACTAAATCCATATGCAAGTACATACTCGTACAGTACATTGGTAACAAAAAAGCGGTTTGTTCCGGGTAATCTCCGAAACGGCTGGACCGATTTTGACGGGACTTCCTCAGATAGCTGAAATATATTAGCTGATGCATACCGCATATTTATATTTTTAAATTTTAAGTAATTTTGGAAATGGTTTCATTGGCTTGTTTCATTTTTTTTTACTTGTTTATGATGAGTGAGTTTGTAACGCGTATCAACATATGTGATGTGACTTAAATGGTTGTATCTTTTGATTGCGGTGACTTGGAAGCTTTATAAATTATTGATTTTTCTTCTTTCTTTAAAAATATGTTCCAGTAATAGCAATAACACACACATTTAATAACAATACAATACAAAAATCAGGTGTGATGCGATTAAGATTAGAAAAGTCATGATAACATGACTATTCATTATCATCAAACAATCTATTTACTATTCTAATAAGTTTTGTGGTAGCTTCACTTCCACTGGAATTGGGATCACCACTGTTGCACAAGAAATCAATAGCATCAGCGACAGAAGAACTGAGTGTCTGCGCTGCAAGACGTACATATATGTATTTATTTTTATACTATGATAGTTGACATGTCCACCTGTAACTTTTTGGACAATTTTAACCCTTATTTCAATTGCACCATGTGAAGTTCTTTAATAAATTTAAATGACATTTCCGTCCGGCGCGGCGTTGTTAATGTGACCGCAATGAGGCAAACCTTTATGAACTAGATCGACGTCACTGCAACCAGCTACAACCTTCCGGGGAGTTTTTACAGGGCGGTTCACCATGTTATGATATTAGGCGGGAGTTTTGCAATCCTCATAAGATGAAGGTGATACAACACAGATGGTGACGGAGTGGGACCCACAGAGCCAGTACCGCGCCGCGTCGTGTGACTGCACTCGTACCATTTTGCCATTGTATCGCGTCAGGAATTAAAGAATGCTAAATATTAAATTATTCATTATATATATTCATTTATCCATATTGTATGTGCGTACTAGTGACGCTGCTCCTGCTAGCCGCACCTGTCGTGTATGGACATTCAATTCAATATCTAATTTGGTTTACGTACACTACCCGTCAACACTTGTGAGTTCACAAATTTAGAGTGAGTTATCCCATCGTTCATTATACTGCCATTGTGATCTTCCAATGTACCTGTATGTAATTGTATAATAAGACAACATGCATGACATACGAATCATTATTTAAATGATCTGATTTAGAGATACAATTGTTATTATTATTAGATTTATGTTTAAATTGTACTCTACCTATAATCAGACATTTCTAGTAAGCTTTAAAATATGCGTAGCATCTAATAAGCAGTGTACATTGTTAACACATATGTCTTGTAACGATCTTGACTGCGCTTTTGATATGTCATTTTGTACTGGTATGACAAAAGAAACATTGACATTTCTAAGATCGCTCTCTCAGACTTGATATTGATTTATTAATATGGGACCGAAACCGTCAGTCCTAAACTTGAGATCCGATGTTGTCGCCCTAAAGAGAGAAGCAACAAACACGTGACGTTATTCAAGGTCATATTTCTTAGCTTCAAAACATTGTTCGTGTTAAAACATCCAGTGTTATGTATAAAGTTCTTGGTTTGACCATAGGTATTTTAAGCGCAGCGAAAATGTTTAAATCTGTGGTTTGATTTGAACAGAGCATCAAACGTATGAAGATTGTTTAAAAAAAAAAACGTTGGCGGTAATTTTTTTGGAAGTTTTGGCGGGAATGTTTATATTCTCATTGGGAATTTTACTATTTGCTCGCTTATTGTGAATCTGTCAATCAGATTATAAATTAAAAGCTATCTATTTTATTTTATACATACAACTGAACGATGGATGTTTCTGATATTAGTAAAGTTGCTAGCAGAAAGAGACTAAATGCTGACGCAGAGAAATTAAGGGAGAAGGTCTCTCGTGAAACAGCCAAGATAATCAAATTAAAGGTAAATTATTTATAAAACGCTAGGCTACTGATTGTGCGAAATTTACTTCGTGACTTGCTCATAGATATTGGTAGGCACGTGATACTTGCAGGTGAGTGGAGTAGTAGGTAATAGGTACTGGTAGGTATCACACAAAAAAAAAGTTTTATGGTAGTTTTACGACGGGTTTATACTTACACTTTACCTGAGCATTTTGTTTACCTACAAAATACATTGATTGCGTGAGCATCAATCAACATGTTGACGCGGGCGTGATGAGCTAGTGGGTACAGTCGCGACTCGCAACGCAAGGTATGATTTGTTCGCAGGTGGCGCAGGACACGGCTTACTGGGACCTGAAGGAGAAGTTGGCGCAGACGGAGCGCAACCACGAGCGGCTGCAGCAGAACATGGTGGACGTGCAGATGCAGCTGGAGGCCGCCTCGGCGCAGAGCCAGCACGAGCTGCGCATGCGCCCCGACACGCTCAACAAGTACCCCCACACCCTCTGTCCCTGATGCCCTTGTTCCTTTCCATACTTCATGATGTGTTACACTAAACTACTGCTAGGTGTCTAAGTACCAATCTTCTTTAGTAGGTAGATAAATGTTGCTAAGTACCTACTATACTAATACCATTCATACTTCATACGGGCTGTGCCGGCGTTTGGGGGAGGGGGACGCGATGGGGCGACGACGACGTCCTGGGCCCCAAATTTGGGGAGGGCCCGAGGTCTGGGAAAACAGGAGCTACCAAACTTTCTATGTCCACGTCGCGCCGTTAGCTCTGGTTCACATCGGTTCAGCAAAAAAGTAATATCTATACTCTATAATCATTTCCTTAAGTCCGCCACAATATTCTTTCCCGGGGTGGCACTGGCCCTAACGCCGGGACCTACTGTTCGGGCCGTCTGTAAATACTCCTTAGCACCTGTCTATGCGAAACAAAGTATCGAGGACCCCCGGCGGCGCTGCGCAGGGCCCGCGGCACGCGCGACATGTGCGGCGTGCTGGAGGAGCACGCGGCGCGGCTGCGGCGCGGCGCGGCGCGCTGCCGCCAGGACCAGGCGGCGCTGGCCGGCGCGTACCGCGGCGCCGCGCAGCGCGTGCAGCGGGCCGGCGCCGCCGCGGCGCGCGCGCGCCTACGCGCCCGCCTGCACGCGCGGACCCACGAGGCGGCGCGTGAGCACGAGCCACTCCCTACCCCTACCCGGCCCACGGTTATATAGCGGCCCGCCCGCCGTATTGCCGACTCGTCATACCTCCTACTAAAAATATGCCGACTAGAATTAAAAGCCAACAGAAAAAGGCTGGAAAGAATAGGCGAGTAGGTAATAGCCCCTGATGATCGATGAATCCCATTGACGGTACTAGGCCCCCCCACAAATACCGGCCGCTCGCATTATACCTACTCGTTGCCCTCCCTCGTGAATGTACGGCAGGCGCGGGCGGGTAGTAGTAAGTATCTGCGAGCGGTCGCACCGCGCTAGGCGCGGTGGAGACCCGGTGTAGAGCGCGCGCCCCCCGCAGAGCGCGCGGCGGCGCAGCGGCTGGCGGCGGCGGAGGCGAGCGCGGCGGCGGCGGCGCGCGAGGCGGGCGCGGCGCGCGAGGCGGGCGCCGACCTCGCCGCGCGCCTGGACGCCGCGGCCGCCCAGCTGCAGCGGGTCAGTGCCGACAGCGTCAGAGTCGAAGCTCCCAAAAAGCGTACTAAATTGTTAGGTGCCTCTACTTTCAATAACATATAAACACAATCGCGCGGCCCCCGCAGCGGGAGGCGGAGGCGGGCGCGCAGCAGGAGGAGGCGCGGCGGCAGGCGCGCGAGGCCGCCGCCCGCTGCGAGCAGCTGCAGAGCGCCGCCGCCGCGCGGGCCCGCGAGTGAGTGCCGCCGCGCGGGAGCCGCCGCGCCGCAGCGGGCGGGCGGCGGCTACATGGTCGGGTGTCGCAGGCTGCAGGAGGCGGCGCGCGCGGCGCTGGAGCGGCAGCAGCGGGAGGCGCAGGGCCTGCGCGCGGAGGGCGAGCGGCTGCGGGAGCTGGCCGACGAGCGAGCCGCCGCCGCGCAGCTGCTGGCCGCCCAGCTGCAGGTCGCTCACTTGTCCTTCCTTGGTTACCTGCATCTACATGGGCACCTACCTATCTAAATCGTTCCATAAGGTTGACCTTTAACAAGGGTACCTTCTAAACTGTAGGTATCTGTAGGTAAGGTGTACCTACCTACCGTATATATTTTCATAATGTAAAATAATGTTATAAATGTAAATAACATTAACTTTTACTTTATTTATTTGTGGCACGTATAGATATAATTAGTGCTTAGAGCAAAGCGGTGGGTAAAGTACCTCACCTAGGTAAAATTAATTGACTCCGACTCTTTTCAGGATGCCAAAATATCACTAGAGCACCTGAATAAAGATCTACAGGTTGTTCTCGAAGAGAAGAAAGTGCTCGAAGAAACTATTTCTGATAAAAATCAGGTAAATAAGTAATACATATTAGGTAAGTAGATAACGTTGGATTCCGCAAACGATGCGGCGGTACCAAATTTTGGGGAAATCTATCGGATCGCAGCCTGCGCTTGTTCTTACAGCACGCGGAGAAAATGATAAAAGAAGCTGAAAACATGAAGGAGCGCCTGGAGCGGGCGGAGGCCGAGCGGCGGGAGCTCGCGGAGCAGCTCGAGGGAACCAAACAAGAGTCCGCCGCCCGCGCGGCCCGGCTCGAGGAAGCGGCGCGCGCCGCCGCCGCCGAGCGGGCCGCCTGCCGCGACCGACAGTACCCGTCGCCTGCTTAGCATTCGGGGAGGAGTCTCGGGGGCCGAGACCCAGCTAGCTCATCATACTAATTTACCGGACACAAATTACCTAGGCAATAAGTAAAGTTGATACCTCGCCTGTAGATTTATTTATTTAAAAGAGGTTTTTGTGTGAAATAAAATGTTCCGAGCCGGGTCGGCCGAAGCGTCGTCGACGTGTATCGTTCCGATCGGAACGCGCGCGACGCCACCGCTGCGTTCCCAGGACCGGCGACGAGCGGCGGATCGGCGAGCTGGAGAGCGCGCTGGCGGAGCGGGCGCGCGCGGCGGAGCGGCTGGAGCGCGACGCGGCGCAGGCGGGCGCGGCGCTGGCCGCCGAGCGCGCCGAGCGAGCGCGCGCCGACGAGGCCGCCGCCGCGCTGCGCCGCCGCGCCGACGACGAGCGCGCCGCGGCCGCCGCGCGCCGCGCCGAGCACGACGCGGCGCTCGCGGCCAAGGAGACCGAGCTGGCCGCGCAGCTGGCCATGATCTTGGAGTTGCGCGCCGAGAGGGTGAGCGACGACCCGCGCCCCGCGTCCCTCGCCCCGCGCCCCGCGCCACCTGACGGCGCGTCACTCTCCGCAGGAGCGGCTGCAGGAGCGGATCCGCGGCATGCGCTGCACCATCGACAACATCCAGAAGGAGCTGACGGGGCGCGACGCGGCGGCGCCGCGCGAGGCGGCCGAGCGCCCGCACGAGGCGGCGCCCGACATGCTCTACGACTTCCTGAGCGACGGCAGCGTGGACGTGAGTTCGTGTATTTTTTCTTTGCAGCTAGTCCCTCCGCTTCGGACCGGCGACGCGGCGGCGGCGGCGTCGACCGCGCGCATGAAGATGGGCGATAGTGCATGTGGCGTTAATAGTTACCTACTTTGTCACCGAACTGAAAGCGAAATCGAAGTAATGAAATAAAAACAAAAACGGACGGGTCGCACGTCTTCTGTCCTCACTTTTAAATAAACCTCGAAATGAGGTGCGAGGAGCCGACGTAGTAGTGGCACGCGGCGGCCTGTACTGTGGTGTGAGGCGCGGCCCCGCGAGCCCGGAGCGCGTGTCGTGTGCTCGTGTGCAGTAGCAGCGTGTTGCGCAGGCGGCGGAGGTGGGGCGCCGCTTCGACGCGCTGGCGCGGCCGCGGGCGCCGCCGCAGCAGCAGCAGGCGCAGACGCAGCCGCCGCAGCAGGTACGTCGGCGAGTGGCTTGCGCCCACGTTCATGAACCTACACCTGACACTGTTTTAGCAATGGTAATGTTTCGTTTTCTTTCCGTAGGTTACAAATTTATTTATTTTAGTTTATTTTATTAGGATAGCTTACTTAATAAAAATACTATAATTATAATCACAAGCCATTGTAAAGCGACAAGAATTTCCGTTATTAACGTCTCGGTCGTTGTCCCAGAAGCCGATATCGCTGTCGCAGATGAAGACCGACATGAAGATGAAACATCGCGCGTTTCTCAAAAACAAGCGACTCGATGGCAAGATGAAGAAGAACAAATAATTGTCTCTATGTAATAAATATTGTGTATTTTGGATTACTTACTTAACAGATAAATTAAACTGATTTGCGCAAACAAATACTTACAGAAGTGATTTGATTTTATTTCATCGCTATAATTTAGTAGATACAGTGCCTAGGTAGGCAGGTGCACGCGTACTGCGTACCTATGCCGTACCTATTACTAATATTTGTAAATTACATTTTGTAGGCATCAAGCCTGTTAATGGCTACCTAATTGTATAACAATTAAATGCAGTAACTGATACATAGGTGCACATTTCGTACGTTAATTAAAATAGGTAGACGTAGGTGAGATTTATTCATATTAGGAAGGAACAGCACATATAGTAAACCGGGCGGTATTTTTTTTACCCGAGCGAGAGCGACTGCGCGACGCAAAAGAAGGTATAGTCGAAATTTAACCATTTACGAAATATAACCATTTGTACTTAAATTCCACACATTGATCGTAGGTATGGCTGATTTAATCTAAAATCGTCTTTATGGCGTAGGATTAAAATCATCTTCTTAAAAGTGGACTGAACAAATTCGATTACTTATAATTTGCAGGAAACCAGTTCTTTTTTCCTGACATTGTTATCCATTTGTCCTTGATATCAGAATTTGAAGGGAAACTAAAAAATACATATTAAACGCTTTTATTCAACATCAAATGATACACTAAAAGCTAGAAAATATTTATGGGCGGGAACAATAAAACCATTCAATTTTTTTTTATTTAGTACTATATCATCTAGACTGAGCAATTGGAACCCAAAGTTTAACAGCTAAGTTTCTGTTTGATACGGACAATACTAAGCAGTAGCCACAGACTCACGGTTTAAGTGTTGTTTGCTTTATTTTATTCAATTGTTTCTTTATTTATCTACAAGTGAAAAACTACTATCGGGCCTTCTGTGTCCGCTAATGCACGTGAATGGCAAGGTCGTCCAGCACCGCGCGCACCGCGGCGAGCACGGCCGGGCGCCAGCGGCGCAGCGCGTCGTCGCGCACCGGCTCGGCGGCGGCGGCCGCGCACGCGGCGTCGTCGTCCGGGCACTGCTCGCGGAAGTGCAGCTTGCGCGCCACGCTCGCGTCCGTCACGTCGCGGTTGCGGCACCAGTCGGGCGGCTCGCCGCACCGCAGCGGCGTGTGGTTGTGCATCGTCACCACGGACGTCGTGTTCACGAAAGACTTCACATAATACCCTGGAATTAAATAATACGAACGCTCCATAACAACCGAGACCGACTGGAAAAAGGCGCTGATGAATGTCAATAGGAAATTACCGAATAAGATATTAATATAAATCACAGCAATACATTAAACAAAAAGAAACCAACCCGGAGGGCTGGTCGTGCGCGAGCGCCAGGTGTGCGCGAGCATGCGCGAGGGAGGCGGCGCGAGCGAATCGCGCTGCGCGGAGCCCACCACATAGTAGTTGTTAAACACGAGCGCGTCGAATGGCGCGCCGCCCTCCTCGCGCGACGCCGCGCTCGCCTCGCGATCCAGCAGCGCGCCCCAAGTGCCGTCCCTGCGAACACGGTCGCTCGTTCAATGAACTCTACCTACCCACTATACATAAGTCTGCGATAAGGTGCCAATGGAATTCTCGCAGGCAGACCTGTCGGGCACGATGATCTCGTCGAGGTCGATGACGGCGAGCCAGCGATGCCGGCGCAGGTTGCGATAGAGGCAGTCGTTGAGCGTGGCGAGCTCGCGCCGCATGTCGAGGAAGTCGCGCACGCCGCGCGCCCAGTGCACGCCGGACACCTGCGGCGGGTGCGCCACGCGCGTCACCGCCGCGAAGCCGCTCTCCTCGTAGCGCCGCAAGACGCGCTCCGTGTTCTGGTGCACCTGCCAGAGATCATCGCTCTTCGCGTCACACACGACTGGGTGTAGCAATAGCGACTGCGGTTCAATAGTAACGACCACAACGACGCGCTCACCCTGACGATGTATAAGTAAGCGCGCTCGGCGCCGAAGGCTCGCAGCAGCTCCAGCCACTCGGCGAGGCGCGCTGACACGTCGCTGCGGAAGTGCAGCCACTTGACGCACACGCCGATGGACGTGCCGTTGCTCACCGCCGCCGCCTCCTCCGGGAGGGCCCATTCCTGGGTCGCCGATTGGATGCTCTCAGGCATTGGTGCATTCTACATTAAATTTTACCAATAAAATCTCTCATCAGCCAAAACTAGTTAGGTATCTACATTTATTGGCAATTATTCAATTGGCCGACGGGTATAGAGCTTATGTTTACCATCGAAGTAAGTCATCATTAAAAAGAAAGAGATAATAATGTTATTTAGTACTTTAGGTATACCTACCTAAAAATAAATTGCAAAATCCGAGTGAAATAATGTGGAACTGGTAGGCAGGTACTAGGTACCTACCGTGCACGGCATACTGTGAGCTAACAATGCTACCAAGCAATTGCACGTGCAGACCTGTGGTGCGGCGCGATGTCTAGTTACCTGCACATTGAGCGCGTTGCCGGCGACGTCGCAGGGCTGCAGCACGAGCGACACGGCGAGCGGCGCCAGCTGCTGCTCGGGCGAGTGGCGGCGCGCGCGGCACGCCAGCACGTACGGCTCGTTGACGCCGGCCGTCGGCCCGCCCCACGACGACTCCCACGCGTACGTCGCGTCCGCCGTCTCCAACTGCGGCTCGTTGTCGAACGGGAACCTGCGCCGAGGGACCCGCGGACGCGATCCGCAGGTACATCACGTATTAGTTAGGGAATCAACAAGGATCAGGTTCGTCTCGAATCGAAAGGGTCAGTAGATCCTACCACAGCTGACAATAGAGCGCGGGAAGCGGCGTCACGTCACTGTAGACTAGCACCCGCACGAGCGGCTCCTCGAAGCGGTCGTCCCAGTACGCGCCGTAGATGTACACGTGGCCAGCGCTCCCGTTGTGGACGGTCAGCGACTGCCACGTGGGCGCCGCGTAACGCAGCTCGCCGAGCTCGGGGAACCTGGTGCAGGACGCGTCCGCGTACGAGTCGGGGTAGAGCTGGCGATGGTGCCAGTAGCGGTGCGGCAGCAGGCGCGAGAGGGCGGCGGCGGGTCGCCCGGGGGCGGGGGCGGGCGCGGGGGCGGGGCTCGGCGCGGCCGGGAGCGCCGCCCACAGCAGCGCCAGCGCCAGCAGCGCGCCCACCCCGAGCACCGCCCACCAGCGCGGGACGCTCGACAGCCTCATCTCCCTTTAACTCCACCAGAGCTTTTGGTGTTACCGCGTTCGACGTCGGTCTTAATCCTGGAATACAACAGACATACTCATTTTTAGGGTCCCGTACCCCATAAAGAAAATACGGAATATATAGGGGTATATGAACACTTTGTTGTGGGTCAAGACCAGTTTTCTTAGAAACATTAAATATTGACAGTAGATAGGTACCTTTTAATACCCGACTACGGCGAAGCAAAAAGGAGGTTATGATTTACACCGGAATGTAAAGTGTTTATGTTTTTTTTAATACGACATAGCTAGTAATAATGGTAGCAAAATATGAAATTGATTGATGGTCCCGGCATTCTTAACAAACTTTACTTTATGCTCCCCAATTGTTAGCAAGAAACAATCCCCAACTAAAAACAAAGACCCCTAACATCATGATGCGAGTGAGCAGAGACGGTTAGAAAGGTTGACTCTTCATTGAAGACATACAATTCATTACCTTCTTAACCTATAATGTTTACTTACTTTTTACCTTAATTACTATTAAAGCATGTAGGTGTGTTGTCCACTGCTGATTTAGCGATGATTAAAACATCATTAAATTTAACCAACACTGCTACATGTAGAAACCAATCATTGCGTTGGTGTTACCTATCAAACGCAAAACTATTTATTTTGTTTAGGCCTACGGGGGCACTTAACTGATATTGGATTTCTTTAAAATATCTAATTCCAATCTCTCGATTGTTTAGTTTGACAATCCAACTGCCAGTGCGCGGCCTGGTCGGTCATATTCAGGGCGCGTTTTTGCAGCACCTACGCAAACTGGACCCAGGTTAAGCAAATATATTTTTCATTACTCATACTCGGAATGTAGGTCTGAAGTTGCATGAGGAGCGGGTTGAAAGTAATTTTCCGCCCTAGGGAGAATCGGTTTCAACTGAAAGCTGTCAAATTATAAAAAAAATCTAGTTCAATTTTCACATTTCTATGGAACCATGTTCCAACTTTTTTCTACAGTCACTCAATTACAGCGCGATGTTAAATTGAAATAACATAAAGAAAAGTATTAATTAAAGAATATATATTTATAAATTACTTAATTATAATTTAGTTTCAACAATTTCTTTGAAATAACATAGATTTGGGCAAAATATGTAAAGATGAAAATGAAAAATAATGGCTAAATAATGAAGTTGGCCGGCCAACGACAAAAAAACAAAATAGGCGGCAATCCGATCTTTTTTTTCGAGTTGTAGAGTATTGTTCATACTTCCTTGTATTATTTCTTTGGCCAATTCCTGGTTTATTTTTACTTTCCTTGTATTCGTAATGAAAAGCACTGTGCTTACCTCGGGTGAAAGACTTGTTTTGTCCCTCGATCTATTGGCGCCCTCGCTACGCTCAGGCGCCAAACCACGTCTCGGGCCAAAATAAGTTACATTCACCCCTTGTGTAACAATGTACTATATTTCTACCTGAATTGGGTATAGAAAAGTACACAAGGTAAAATATTAATAATACCTATTTATCAGGTAAAGTATTCACTTCTAACCAAACTCCAAAATTCAGTGTCGATGCTTGAAATTTCAATTTACTTCACGGCAAAAAATATAAACAATGATAGGTAGTAATTTCTTAAAATACATAATGAAACGTAAGTACGGTACCCACCGGTACATACCCGGGTGGAGTGGAGCAGGTCGCGGCGCAGCAGGCGGCCATTTATGCTGACGACTATATATACCTACCACATACCTATATTTATTTATGTTAATATTATTTTATTTATTTAAATGGTTTCATGAATGTGTACCATACAGTAGGTATCTAGGTAAACTTATTTCAATAGTAAAAACATTATCGTGTTCCAATAACAACAATAAATAACAAGCATGCCTTCTTCAATAAACAACACCTTGCGTGTTCTGGATCGTCATTTGTTTTGAACATTCACTTCATTCACTAGACTGTGCTACCACCTCGCTACCCCCTACCACTGTGGTCAGCAGTACCCTCGTGTGGAGAATTGAAAGTTTTGGATACGGTCACCAACTAAACATCACGACGTCATGCATACCTACATTTAAAACGTTTAAAAATCTATTACGAATTATATTTAGAATTTAGAACTAGTAGTATTATAATAGATAGTAGTACGCATGCAGCACTTGTATGCGCATGCGCATATAGGTAGGTATAAACGGTGAAATCTATAACTATACAAATAAATAATATTGGAGTGTCTGTTTGTAATATCAAAATAACACCTTTTCACTAAGTGCATATCAAAGACACACGACACCTACAGCAAAAACGCGATTTAAATTTTTATTGTCTGTCTGTCTGTCTGTGTGTTTGTTCCGGGTAATCTCCGAAACGGCTGGACCGATTTTGACGGGACTTTCACTGGCAGATAGCTGATGTTATATGAAGTAACTTAGGCTACTTTAATTTTAGAAAAACTAAAAAAAACAAATGGGTCCTGTCGCGCGGGTTCAGAACGCGGGAGCGGGAGCGGTTAAGTTAAATTCCACGCGGACGAAGTCGCGGGCTCAGCTAGTACAGTATAAGTAACAAACAGAGTCAAATAGCGTAATTGTAACTAGAGACATAGTTCAAATACAATGATTACAATTGGGTAGTACTATTTGGAAAATAATTGATTATTAATTAACTTTTTGAACATATTATGCCCCATCATAAACAGATCTACATCTACAGAATAATTTGAATTGAAAATATTAACAGTTCGCGGGAAAAAAGTTTTGACGGTAGTTAGAAGTACAAGAAGGACTATATAGTTTTAGGTAATTCCTACGACATATAACTCTATAATGGAAAGTTGATTATACCAAATAAAACATTATGTAACAATGTGAAAGCAGCAGCGTCTCTTCGTTTCAGAAGTGGAACAGATGGTGATATCTGTAACTCTCAGCATAGTAACTTCCCATAGACTTACCATACACTCCTGTATTTTTTGCTCAAACGACCATGCCATTCGACAATCCTGCAGCTGTCCCTCCATTTAATATGCAAATTCGATTAAATATATGGGTATTTTATTAGAAAAACTTTTCAAAAAACATATATCTACATTATCAAATAAAGTTAGAAAATCTATATTAATGAAAACCCTAGGTGCACTCTGCACAAAAAACCATACTTATGTAAGTATATAAATCTATATGACAATCCAGTGTTTTGTATTGTCTATCAGCTTGGGGCAGTGCTATTAAGTCTGCAATCATAGAACTTGAGAGAGCCCAACGAGCAGTACTTAAAGTTATGTTAAAGAAACCCTACAGATTCCCTACCGACGAACTCTATAAAGAATTTGTATCTATTACGAACAATCAACATCACTTCCCAAATAACAGTCTACCGTCAGAAACATGCAGAAGGCAGGATCAATGCATGAAAAAAATGGCAATATATTGTCTAAACCGTTTACTGTTAACAATATGTAGGTATGTACAAAGTATAATGTTAAATGCGTGTGCGTGTGCGGGGCGGGGCGCGCGGCCGCTACTCGTCCTCGTGCAGCGAGAACAGCTTGGCCACCTCGAACAGGTCGTCGAACTCGCCCTGCGCCAGCACCTGCGAGCGAACCACGAGCCCGGGTTACTACCGACCGCCGCGGTCGCCGCGAGCGGGTCGCGGGCCGGCTCACCTGGCGGGCGACGTGCATGCGGTTGAACAGGTTCCACAGCAGCACGCCCACCACGCGCCGCTCGCGCAGGTAGAACACCACGCCGCGCTCGTAGCGCCGCGCCGCCGCGTCCGCCGCCGCCGCCGCCGTCTGCGACAGAGCCACCGATCAGCACGCGGGCCCCAGCCGCCCCCCCGCCGCCCGCAGCAGCGCCGCGCGTACCTCCTTGCGCAGCTCGGCGCGGGGCTCCTGCTGCGGCGCCGCCGCCGCCGCCGTCGCCGCGGCCGCCCCGACCGTCACCGCCACCGTCGCCTCCGCCTCGGAGTCGCTAGCGGCGGCGTCGCTGACCGCGTCCTCGGAGAACACCCCCACGGTGGGCAGCCGCGAGTCGATGATGCCTATCGCCTGTCGACAGTGGCGCGGTGAGCGCGAGCCGCCCGTCGCGCCGGGAGCGTCGGCGACGGGCGGCTCGCACCTCGTACCCGAGCCGGGGCCCGAGATCGCTCCAGAACATGCTCTGGTGCGTGTAGTGCCGGTGCTCGGCGGGCGAGGCGGCCGCCATGTTGGCGCCGGCGAGGCGGCCCGACACCACGGCGTGGTCGTGGTGCTCGACGCGGCGCCGCCCCAGCACCACGTCGTAGAAGCAGGCGGCGTCGCCGGCCGCGAACACGTCCGCGCGCGCCTGCAGCTCGGCGTTCACGAGCAGCCCGCCCAGCTCCGGGTGCGTCTCCAGCCCCGAGCGGCGCGCCAGCTCCGCGTCGGGCTCGCCGCCCACGCACTCCACCACCAGCTGCGCGTCCACGCGCGCGCCCGACGCCAGCCGCAGCGACACGCGCCCGTCCGCCACCGAGCTCTCCACCACCTCCGCTGCGGAAGCGAACGGTCAGCGCGGGCGGGCGGGAGGCAGGGGCGGCAGGGGGCGGGCGGCCTCACCTTCCGGCAGCAGCTCCACGCCCGCCTCGCTCAGGCGGCGCGCCGCCTCGGCCGCGAGGTAGGGCGGCAGCACGGCCGCCATCGGCGCCGCCTCGCGGAACACCTGCAGCACCTCGCGGCCCTCCGCGCGTACTGCAACACGACACGAGCGGCGCTAAGCCGCGGCCGAGCCGCCGACGGCGAGCGGCGAGCGACGGCCGCTCGTACTCACGTCTCTCGGCGAGCGCGGCGCTCAGCTCGCTGGCGAGGAAGCCGCCGCCCAGCACCAGCACGCGGCGCACGTCGGCGCGCTCCAGCTCGCGCGCCAGCCGCGCCGCGTCGCCCAGCCCGCGCAGCGCCAGCGCGCGCCCCGCCGCCGCCGCCGCCCGCAGCGGCTCCGCGCGCCGCGCCCGCACGCCTGCGACACACCGCTCGTCAGCGCGCGCCCGCCGCACGCCGCAGCGCCGCGGGCCGCCGCTCACCCGTGGCGATCAGGCACTTGTCGTACTGCAGCACGACGGGCTCGAGGCCGGGCGCGCGCAGCTCGGCCTCGTGCTTGGCCGCGTCGATGCGCACCACGCGCCAGCCGCGCGCCACGGCCGCGCCGTGCCCGCGCTCCGCCAGCTCCTCCACCGACGCGTAGAACACGGGCGGCTCGTAGGTGACGCTGCGCCGGCGGCCGTTCCACTGGCGGAAGGTGAGCGCGTCGAGGTCGGGAGCGCGCGCCAGGTCGGGCTCGCGCCACAGCTCCTTGCTGAGCGGCGGACGCATGTAGGGCAGGCGCGGCTCGTCGCCCACGAGCAGCACCTGCGCGTCGGGCCGCGCGCTGCGGATGGCGCGCATGGCGGCGAACGAGGCCGTGCCGGCGCCCACCAGCAGGAACTGCACGCGCGCCGGCAGCGCCGCGCCCGAGCCCGGCACCGGCGGCTCGGCGCGCTCGCCGCCGCCGCGCGCCGCCGCGCCGCCCGCCGCCGACCCTGCCGCCGACCGCACGATTATAACGCACTCAGTGGTCAGTGGTCACAATACCACAATAATGGTTTGCGAGTGAAACGGCGGACTCACCGTGCGGTTCACCGGGCTCTCTATCATCGTTTAATTTGCGGTAGAAGTACACCTGTAAAAATATCACTGATTACACTTCTTAGGAAAGAGATGGCATTATTTTTAGCGAGCTATTTACGATGACTGTCAGAATCTCGTGTGGCGGTACCGACCCCGCCGAGCGAGGCCGTGACGGCGAGCGCGGTGGCGGCGAGCGTCCAGGCACGGCGCGCCGTGTGCGGGGGCGCGTGCGGGGGCGGCGGCGGGGGCGGGGGAGGGGGCGGCGGCGGCGCCCGCCCCCGCGCCGCGCCCTCACCGCGCGCCCCTTCACATGTCAGCACGGTCTGGTGGGAGGGATGAAATTATGAATATCTTTAGTTCGATCAAAATAGAATCAGATCAGAATAGCTTGAGTTATCTTTGTAAGCTTAGTAATTGTTTGCTCACCCATCCCTAAAATATTATACACATAAAGACTTGTTATCGATTTTCTAGTGTTTATATGATTTATTTAGCTGTAAGTCTTCCATATTGTATTATTTGTAATAAATACATTATGTAAGATTGTTAAGTACTTTTCGTTAACATACATATATATATATGTATACATAATTACAACACACATTTCATTGCAGACTAACCACTTGCATGCTAACATTTAGGTGCTTCAGTTGCCGCTTTGTAGTGTCATGTCATGAGAGTAACGGCCTGTGTACACCACGATTTTTAAACGCGCTGATGACGCGCCTTTTAGAAACGTGCGTTGATGGTGCGCTTTTATAGGTGCAAAGGTCTACAGGCTGCGTCTAACTCACATCCTTATAGCTTCTGTATCGCTAAAAACGCACATCAATGGCGCGTTAAAAACATAGTGTGCACAGGCCCTAAGCACTACTAAGTTTTATGTACTCACACCAAGTCTCTTCTACATTAACACAAAAAAAAAAAAGTCTCTTCTAGTTTGCAGTGCCCTATGGGGCCATAATATTTCATTTCAGTACCATATTTTTTACCTTATGACAAACACCTGTGTATAATTATATTTTTAATTAAATTGTCACAATGTGTAATAAATATTGAGATTACAGGAGCCTAGAAGGGTTTCATATCAAGGCACACATTATACAATAAGGCTGCAGCATCTGTACCTACCGTCCTGTAACTCTTTATTTTCCTGGCATGCTTGAAAATGTTCAAAAATATGTTATTTAATTGCCTATAACAAATGGGATAATAACCACATAATGTCCACAGCACGCTGTGTAGTGTGTTACCTGTGAGGTGTGCACGGCCGCTGCGATACTGCCGGTGCCTGCAACAACACCAATCTTCTAGTTCACAAGTGTATATGGGGCTTCACAAGCTCCAGAGCCCCCATATACCTATTCTCAACCTAAATTAACTAAGTGGAGATAATATTATAGATTCAGAAACAATTGATAATTTCATAGCCCCAGAATCCCTTACTACATAATAGTTATACAACCAAAAATAAAGAAAATCATATAGGATATTAAATAAATATTACATAAAACAGATTGAACACGATACTTCCAGATATCTTAAATCTAAACTATGTACATTGAAGTCAAACTCAATTGATAAATAATGTTTGTCAAGTTTGAGTGAGTTTGGCTTTAATACAGGCAGGTACCATCGATTATGGTTGGTACCAAAAAACTATAGTCCAGAGCCTGCCTAGGATAGACTTCAGTTGCATGGTTAAGCTTGCCATTTTTTGCTGTAGCGCGATTGTATCACGGAAGAGAAGCGGCTGTGCGTGGCGGGCGCGGGAGTACAGTGTAGTGTCCGCCACTAAAGCAAATACAACAGATTCCTGAATGACGGAACTAATGATACCAACAGAACTTTTAGAGGATACTCACGAAATAATTTGTACACATCTCTTCTGGTCGAGGAGAATAATACCAGCGACTGGCTCTCGATATAAATTGCAGAAACTGCTCTGAGCATAACTAATTACTGAAAAGTTTCCACAAAATAAAACAAAAATTTCTTTATTTTAAATTAAGTATAAAAATTAATTCGCTTGTCCATTCCCGTACATCCCTGGATATTTTCTAAATATTGTGAATTGAAATATCCCACTTGTAGGTTATGTAGCTTTGAGCTTAAATGACTGACTTATGACTTGACTTGACAGCTTGACTGACCAGTGTTGCCGCTGGATATATTCGAGTTTACCATACAAAATAGTAATAATTTACCGTACTGTAAAAAACTGGCCAAGTAATTTAGGTTTCCGAACTGGTCCCGCCACACACTCCCGGCTGTTACTCCTGTAAACCAGGATCGACAATGGTGACCAATAATGACGTCGAGGTTTGACCCTCGAAGAGTTTTTGCCATACCTATTATAGGAATCAAACTCAAACTCAAAATTGTTTTATTCATGTAAGCCAACAAAGCATTTATGAATAGTCAGAATCTACCACCGGTTCGGAATGCTGCTTCCACTGAGAAGATCCGGCAAGAAACTCAATGGTTACTCATTTCAATGAATTACAAATGGTGTACATTCTCAGGAACAGCATAAAATAATAATATTATGAGCAGGCAACACCATTATCACTAAATAACTAATAGTAAATAATAATCAAATCTCCCTCAGATTTAGGTATGTAGATAAAATGAGAAAGATAGTTTAGTGTGGTGGTCATACCTACTCATACTTACATCAAATTAAATGTTTACGAACCAAAATAACAATTAATAAAACAGGTGCATAATAATATAATTGCTTTGGTGTGATGCCTTCTATGCTAAGTAAATGAATAGTATTTAACGGCAATGTTGTTAAGAGGCAAGTGAGTGGCCCAATACCCGCAAGCAGCACCCGCGCACGAGCATGACTTGAAAGCGGCATCACTCTCCTCAACCATAATAGAGGGAAGAGGGTGACCCGCTCCACAAAGCCACCGCAAGCGAGGACATTAAAGTGAGCATGACCAACAAGAATCAAGAACAATCAAGTTTAATCAGCTCACCAGTTTAAGGGGGGTTTCAGGGAGGGGGTCGACGAAGTGTGTTATTAGAACGAAGTTCCTTATCGCGCGTTGCGAAAGGGGGCTAGACGGAAAAAATTAAGTGTGTAACGACACAGCCAGTTATTTTCGTTTCGTCTTTCTATTACGCATTGAACAGTGTGGTGTCGCGACCAACTTTTACTTTTACTTTTACTTTTACTTTTACTTTTACTTTTACTTTTACTTTTACTTTTACGATTATTTTTGTTGAGTGAACAGGTTTTTTGTACATAATAAAAAATATAACAATAATTAATCGTGACAGTGTTTCTGCACAAGTTCCGGATATTGCAACTTCGTTCCATCCGGGTGTCCCTTTAAGTTTTTTTATATTAGAATAATAAAAAATCATTAAATTTTTTGGTAGGTAAACATTTTGCCGATCCATCAAATAATGAAGCAGCCGTTTCTAAGGTAAAAAGCTGAAAACGCGGCTTAATAAAAAAAAACTTAAGATTAAGGTGTTAGTCTGGAATTCTGTTAACTAATATCCCTTTAACAGCCGGGACCCATTTTTGGGAAGATTTTTAATAATTTATACTTTTCTTCCATTTTGCTGAAATTATCTTCAATAGGTACGAATATTATATAAAGTTTTGGAGCGAGTGCAAAATAAATTTATCAGGTACAAATATATAATACGGGGTATATCCATTTTATCCATTGATGTATCCTACTCTATTTTTCTTGGGAATGGTCGGATATAATGAACTAAGGGTCAGGAGGCAACTCACACTAGTGACATATCTTTAAGGTAATTAGAGGGAAGATACACAATGCGGATATATTGCGGTCGTCATCGTCAGCCGCGGTTGCTGGTGGAACCGTGCGCGCGAACTAACTTGCTGCGCGAGGCGCCGCTCACGAGCGCACTCTCAACCTCATTTCTGAGGACTTGGACTTATTCTGTTGCACTTTTGGTGAATTTACAAGAACAGAATATAGAATAACATATAGAATTTGCTATCTATACAAATAAATAAAATTGGAGTGTCTGTTTGTAATATCAAAATAACAGCTTTTCACTAAATGCATATGAAAGTACATACGATACCTATAGCAAAAACGCGAATTATAAAATTTTTGTCTGTCTGTCTGTCTGTCTGTCTGTGTGTTTGTTCCGGGTAATCTCCGAAACGGCTGGACCGATTTCGACGGGACTTTCACTGGCAGATAGCTGATTTTATAGCGGGTAACTTAGGCTACTTTAATTTTAGAAAAACAATTAGGGTTCCGCGTAAAAAAATAAAAACACTTGAAATCAAAGAGTATCTCCGAAACGGCTGGACCGATTTTGACGGGACTTTCACTGTTAGATAGCTGAGGTTATAAGCAGTAACTGAGGCTACTTTTATTTTAGAAAAACAAAATTCAAAAAATGGGTTCTGTCGCGCGGGCTTAGAACGCGGGACCGGGCTTTATTGTTAAGTTAAATTCCACGCGGGCGAAGTCGCGGGCTCAGCTAGTGTTAAATAAAAATAGTTAAATTATTTTTAATTTTTAAATTTGCACCAATATCGCATTGGGTCTAGCCAAGAAGCTTAGAACGACTATAAAGTTCTTGGGTCTAGCCTATAAAGATATTTGTATGATTCAAGTATGATTGTATGTATTGAGAAAATAAATAAATAATATAAAGTTGACTGTTCTGCGTTGCTTTGTCATGGGCGTGAACTGGTGTTCAATAAAACATTTTACTCAGCTAGGCGGCTTAATTAAATACGGTGGTTCAGTCCGGCCCTATTAAAATATGTGCAAAATTGCCCCGAATTTTTCATCAAACGCTTTGTCGGCTTACGAAGTATTTTTAAATCTGTGCTAAATGATAATTAATCGAAAAGCTTATTATTTCTGAACGCACCGTTTTTATGTCGATGTCGCATAGACTTCTTGCGCATAGAGGGCGAAAAAATGTTGTCAAAGTTCAAGATAGAAACGCTGTAAAGATTTTGACAGTTGCGGAAACGAGTACACGCATACGTAACTTTGCATTAGAATGAATGGGATGCATAGAGCATCTCAGTATATACAGAAGTAAAGTATTCTGTGATCTTACATATTATTATCTAAAAAAGAGGCCAGAGGCCATTAGGAATAAAAACAGATATTCTTCGGTTCTTCCTTCCCGAAAATAGTGATATTGTAGTCTTTGGGGGATAATTATCATAGACCAATAAGAGAAGATTATATATTTTACCCTTCTCTAGTTTCCATTTCTATTGTCATATTTTTATCTTCAGTTGCCGAGTTGCCGACGTAGTAGTAATATTTTCTTTGATAACGTAGCGGCACGTTATATTTATATTTTATAAGAAGTTATAGTGAAATAAATCAAAATTCCTCCAGCCTCAGTGACTCAGGGATCTTCACTCCGAACTGCTGATAAGTAAGTCGCAATGGAATAGAATTTTCAATTACTGTGTGATGAAAGCTATATCCTATTAATATTATAAATGCGTAAGTTTGTGAGTGTGGATGTATGTTTGTTACTCCTTCACGCAAAATCTACTGAACGGAATCGGATGAAATTTGGAACACCGATAGTTTATAACCTGGAGTGAAACATAGAAAGAAGTCTACGCGGACGAAGTCGCGGGCAAAAACTAGTAATTTATTAAAGAAGTGAAGTGAAATATATTCAATATAAAAACTTCCAGAATAGTAGAACTGGAAATCGTCTAGTTTATAAATACTAGGTGATTCGTGTGTTTTTGCCTGTGATAATGGCACATCTGCAATATGCTTTTTCACCATGGAATGCAAACAATATTGTGGACAAGTCCATGCGTGCCATTGCATTACATGACAAGTACTGCATGTATGTAATGTTAGTTGGCATAATGGGTAAATTATTTTTATAAATTATATTTTCTCATACATCTACCATGTCATAATTGAATTTAAAGTTGGACTCTGGTGTCAGTATTTGTAATGCTTTTGCTGACTTTTTAATTCAAATTATTTACCTACACCGTCTTTACGGACTCTTGTCCTCCCTTCTTTGAACTCTGGAGTTAATTCTAATGCGGCCAACATAAGTTCTGTTGTAATAATGGATTCCATAATATTTAATCTTTAAAAAAATCTTAACACCTAAAAGTCTGCTTGGCCTGATGGTCTTCATCCACACTTATTAGCTAATTGTGCTAAATGTTTAGTATACCCGGTTTGTATACTTTTTAAACGGTCTATTAAAGAGTGAGTGATGCCTAACATTTGGAAAAGTGCAACCATAACGCCAATTTATAAAAAAGGTTCCAAAAGTGATATTTGCAACTACAGGCCAATTTCTAAACTGTCTGTACTAGTGATGTAACGAATATTCGCATTCGCATTCGCGAATATTCGCATATTTTTTGACATTCGCATTCGCATTCGCAAGAATCTATGCGAATGTTTGGCGAATGTTTTTGAAAAACAAAAAGGAAATTATCTATAGACGGATATGGAATGTTAACAACTTGCAAGAATTATAAATTATTAAAACAAACATGCTCATAGGTTGGGCCTTATTGCATCGCTTTTAGATTCATAAAGCAGCTTAATACGCACTAGTGCTATTGACTTTACATTTTTTAAATCTTAATAAAGAGTTATTCTAAAAATAGTAAACATAAAACATTAAAATAAATTTATTTCTCATTCAATTTAATAGTAAATAAAACATAATATTATAAACATTAGATTTATTATATGTATTTCAAATAATATAATAATTGTTACCGGCTTTGCCAGACACATAGATAAATTTAATCAGCCAAATGCATGTCGGACTACGCATACTCTAGAGTTCCGTAGACATCCCGCCACTTTTCGATACTACGCAACGCATAAAATAAAAGTTTTATTTTTTTACTAGCTGTGCCCGCCGACTTCGTCCGCGTAGTATTTAACGTAACAAAAATTTCGGGATTATCGGGATAAAAAGTATCCTATATTTTAATCCCGGTTATAAACTATTTGTGTTCGGTTTGTTCCAAATTTCATCCAAATCTGTTCAGTAGTTTTTGCGTGAAGGAGTAACAAACATACATACATACATCCACACTCACAAACTTTCACATTTATAATATTAGTAGGAAGTAGGATTGATATGAAACATCGAATACGGCGGGTCACGCACCCTATTAATTTCTGCGAAATTAATTAACTATTAGTCACCTTTTTAAATAAAATAGTAAGAAGTTCTGTTACTAAATTTATTAAACCGGCATCATAGTCATTTTCAACGAAAGTGACACAAACTTTTATTTACTTTTTAGACTGATGAAAATTCTTATAAAGATTTTAATTCAAATAATTAAGTTGTGATAAGACTGGGTGCACAATCAGTGGTTTGAAACTCAATTTTGTTTTTTTTTTTAATTTCCTTATATTGATTTTGAATAGTAAATAACTTTCCTATAATGGGAATTAATATTGACAATCTGTCAAAGAATACTTCAAATAATTTTAAAATACTTTGTGAAGAATACCTCAATCGAGGGGGTGTGTAAAAATATTTTTTTACTCCCCTTTCTTAAGTACGGGTGGTACAATGGAATAACTTTGCTTTCAAAATTTAAAAACAGTTTTTAAGCGGTACATAAATTATTAAATTTTATTGTCTAGTTTGCAGTATTTTTGCCCTATAAAATTACTGTGATTGCAGACGGACGTGCCGAAACTATAAGGGAGTTTGACTACGGAACCCTAAAAACTTACGGCGCGCTATGTTGTTTTATTTTTCATTAATCCTGCAATTCTCTAGGTCTTAAAATAACGTGATTTGTGATTTTTTCAATTAAGATTGTAATATTCTAAATATTTTTTACTCGCTAGTAAGTTGTACAATGTCGTTTAAAATGCGTGAGTATTGTTAATTACACGCCTTGCCTCCATAACAGCACAGCCCTCGTGTTAGTCTCTGGCTGCAAACCAGCCTCGGTCGTAATTTAGCTCACTTGCACATAATGCAAATGAGCATTATTTACTTATCTATACAAATAAATAAAATTGGAGTGTCTGTTTGTAATATCAAAATAACACCTTTTCACTCAATGCATATAAAAGTACATACGATACCTATAGGAAAAACGCGAATTAAAATTTTTTTGTCTGTCTGTCTGTCTGTCTGTCTGTCTGTCTGTGTGTTTGTTCCGGGTAATCTCCGAAACGGCTGGACCGATTTCGACGGGACTTTCACTGGCAGATAGCTGATCTTATAGCGGGTAACTTAGGCTACTTTGATTTTAGAAAAACAATTAGGGTTCCGCGTAAAAAAATAAAAACACTTGAAATCAAAGAGTATCTCCGACACGGCTGGACTGATTTTGACGGGACTTTCACTGTTAGATAGCTGATGTTATAAGCAGTAACTGAGGCTACTTTTATTTTAGAAAAACAAAATTAAAAAAATGGGTCCTGTCGCGCGGGCTTAGAACGCGGGACCGGGCTTTATTGTTAAGTTGAATTCCACGCGGGCGAAGTCGCGGGCTCAGCTAGTATTTGAATAAAAAAAATACTGTCTTGAGGTAGGCAACTCAATTATAAATAGGATCTTTCTCTATTGATCTTGTTAGTCTAATTAATATAATAATTCAATAACATTTGAATATAAAATAAATTTGATTAATGAAATAATACTAAACTACCCTCAAATCAAAACAAATCTCTTCGAATTTACTTCGTTCTTTGAACCTATGGGTTCGGCTATGTTCAGCCGACACGAAATGTCCAGCTAACATAAATCCAGTCTAACATTTTGCGCGCTCTTCATTAACCTCCGAGAAATAGGCGTGTCATGAGTTTAACATGTGTATTTGTGTGTCTGTCTGTGGCATCGTAGCGCCCAAACAAATGATCCGATTTTTTTTTTCTTTTTTAGAAAGGTGTTCAGATCGAGAGTGTTCTTAGCTATGTTTCACGAAAATCGTTTCAACCGTTTGATAATTATCAGCACTTTTGTAATTTAAAAAGTCGTTTAATATACTTTAAAAAAAAAATCAATTTAGGGTTTCTTATTTGAAAGTCAACATTCGCATTCGAATTCGCATTCACGAATGTTGAAGCCAAATATTCGCATTCTTGTATTCTCAATGTCAAAAATTCAACATTCGTTACATCACTAGTCTGTACTGGCTAAAATCCTGGAGAAAGTAGTTCATAATCAACTATATGCAGCTCTTAAACACAATTTCTTACTGCAGCAGCATGGATTTATTTTGATGCTGTCACTTCAGGTGTGGACTCAGGAGGTCAGGTTGACGCAGTCTACACTGACTACAGCAAGGCATTTGATCGAATAGACCTCATAATTCTATTAACTACAATTCACGCAGCCGGGATACGAGGTGACCTACATAGGTGGCTCAGCTCGTATGTTGAAGATCATTGCCAAACTGTGGTCTTAAATAGATTTGCGTCTGCAACATCGCCTATTTCATCCGGCTTACCTCAAGGATCAATTCTCCCTATTATTGGTCCTCTTCTGTTTACTCTTTTTGTTAATGATATTGCACTATTATACTCTGAGGATTCTATATTGTTCTTTAGTAAGAAGTCAATTCGAATACGCCTCCCAGGTTTGGAACTTGCTCTATGATAAATATATTAACATCCTGGAAATACCACAAAAAAGTTCCTACATTTTGTTCATTTCAAGCATAAAATCCGAATTTATAACTATGCTGAGAGTTGTAGACATCACCATATGTTACCACTTTTGAAACAAAGAGAAGCTGCTGCTCTCACATTTTTACATAATGTTTTATTAGGTATAATCGACTCTCCATCCTTATTATCGGAAGTTAAACTCTTGACTCCACATAGAGTTGTATGTCGTAGGAATTACCTAAAACTATATAGTCCTCCCTGTGCTACTAACTACCGTCAAAACAATTTTTTCCTGCAAACTGTTAATATTTCAATTCAATTTATTCAGTAGATGTAGTAGACCTGTTTATGATGAGGCATAATACTTTCAAAAAGTTAATGAATAATGAATTCTTTTCTAAATAGTATTACCTCTGAATAGTATTTTGGTTACTTTATAAAGTAGTGGTAATTAAATTATCATAAATCAAGTCAATATTTATAAAAAAAATTAAGCAATAAGAACATTGTAACATTGCTAACTCATGAGACTCGAAACAGATGTTGTTGCAATATGAAGCGGTTGTACCGTTCCATATTTATGGGTGGCGGGCGACAAGGGCCCTAACCACGCTAGCTACTCAAATCATAATAGAAAAGCAAACGCTCGCGATTACATTTCAAACGCTCCGCTTTTGACGTTTTGCTGACACCATACCATATCAATGTCAGTAGAAATCGTGAAGCTCGTGTCTGCAAAACGTCATAAGCGGAGCGTTTGAAACGTAATCGCGAGCGTTTGCTTTTCTATTACGATTTGAGTAGCTAGCGTGGATAGGGCCCAGGTCAAGCGGATATGCAACCTCTACTCTTTTATTATTATAATTTCTTATGTTACAAAGGACTATCAGACTATCATATACCAAAAAAATTACATTCCCATTTTGATGTTTTTTTTTTTATTTGGAATTCTACAACAACAAATATTTATTTATTTATTTATTTAATTTGGTACATGGAAGACTTATAGCTAAGTAAACTAAACATAAATAAAAATAACTTAGCGATAGGAAAGCTAATTACAAGTCTTCACTTATAGCGACTGGATAAAAATTAGGATTGTGAGGAGTACAGATCCGGGTGAACCACAAGCCATTATTTATACTTATGTAGCTAACCTAGTATTACACTGCTGTCTTATACTTCATTATAAGTCAATCCAAGTTAGTTAAAGAAATTAAGGCTTAAGCACCTTCTGGCTGAGGACACACTGGTGACAAAAGGGTCAATATCGTACTGGAAACAAAGCTTATTGAAATGTCTACTAGCTCGCACAATGTAGCTGTTCTGCCTGTAATTAGTTGAAGCATATGGTATGCGTAAAGGTGGGTTAAAACGAATAGATTTGTATGGTATCTTAAAATAGATTTTGGATAGAAGTTCCGGGCTGTCAATATCATTGTTAAGGAGTTTTAATATGAAAAGAAAGTCAGCTATTTCGCGACGGTTTATAAGTGGTAACAGGTGGAATTTCTTACAAAGGTTGAGATATTCACTAGACTTGTACGGGACGTTTTGATGAAAGCAAAGATACTTGAAAAATTTCCTTTGAACGTTTTCCAATCGGTCGATGTATTTAAAATAGCGTGGGTTCCATATTTGAGACGCGTATTCAAGGTGGCTCCTGACAAAGGAACAGTATAAAATCTTGAGGGTTTTAGCTTCTGTAAAATGTTTTGAGATACGCATTACGAACCCAAGTGATTTAGAAGCTTTCTTGAGTATGTAATCGATGTGCGTATCGAAAACTAGTCTGCTATCGTGGTGTACACCTAAATCACAGACAGCACTACGTCGCGGTAAGGCTTCACCTCCTAAGGTGTAAGACGTGTCAATAATTGTGCGATTTCTACTATAAGTAATTACTGAGCACTTTAATGGGTTAAGGTCAAGTTTATTAGTACGGCAATAGTCTTCGAGCCGACATAGGTCAGCCTGAAGAGCCATAGCGTCATCTGTTGATAATATTGCCTTAAAATTTTCATATCATCAGCAAAACAGAGGAGTTTAGAAGACTGCAGACATATCATGATGTCGTTTACGTAGATGGCCAACAATAAAGGGCCGAGCAATGAGCCCTGAGGGACACCGCTCGGGACGAAAACCCAACTGGAAATGAAATTATTGAGTACTACAGCTTGCGACCTGTTGTCGATGTAAGAGGAGAGCCACTTTTCCAAATCACCGTGTATACCCATACCCGTGTATTCGGTCGAATGCTTTGCTATAATCCGTATAGACAACATCGACTTGCATGCCACAATCCATACTATAGGTAATGAAGTCATTAAGCAAGATCAAATTAGTGGCAGTAGATCGGCCTTTTAAGAAACCATGCTGAAAGGGGTTAAGAGACTTAGCGATGGCGGGATATAGCTGATTATAATATAATGATTTATTGATAATATACAACAATATTGAGGTGTTATACATCGTATCGTAAAGGCGGTCGGAGATGTTGGCGGCATGCGAGGCGGGCGATCTGTTCGCGCTCCTGGAGGGCGGCGCGGGCGGCGCGCGCGACGCCAGCGAAGCGTTCGGCGCTATGTACGCTAGCGTACGCGAGCCGTGGCTCACGCGAGCGCTGCTGCTGTACCACGCGCGTACAGGCTCCGCGCGCGCGCTCGACCTGCTGGCGCGCGCCCCCGAGCCGCACGCGCGCCACCTGCTGGACGCGCTGCAGGAGCAGCTGCGCGGCGAGCGCGCCGCGCGCCACCACGCGCTGGCCGCGCTGGCCCCGCTCGTGGCGCGCCGCCCGCCCTGGCTGCACCGCCTGCCCGCGCACCCGCTGGCGCGGGACCTGCTGCGCGCCGCGCGCGTCGAGCGCGAGCCGCCGCCGCTGCTGCACGCCCTGCTGGCGCTGGCCGCGCTGCTGCCGGCCGCGCCCGCGCTGGCCGCCGCGCACCCCGCCGACCTGGCCGAGGCGCTGCTGCGGCCCGCGCTCGAGCCGCCGCCCGCGCCCGCTGCACGCGCGCATCTGCAGCTCGCGCAGCTGGCGTTGTTTCGAGCGCTTTACGCCACGCACCCCTGCACACTGCTGGAGGCGCTGCGCGCGCAGGCCGCCGACCTGGCCGCTCCGGCCGCTCGCGACGCCTGGGAGCGCGCCGTGGCCGCGCTAGCCGACTCGGTGCGTCTGCACCCGGCGATCGTCACCGGCTCGCGGACGCGCGAGGCCGACCCTGCGCGCTGGGCGCGCCTCGAGATCCACGACGTGGTGGCCGAGTGCCGCCGCCTGTCGCCGCGCGCGCGAGCCGACGAGCCGGCGCCGTCGCCGCCGCCCGCCGCCGCCGCCGCGCCGCCCGCGGCCGCGCCGCCGCCCGGCTCGGGCGCGCACGCGGCGCGCGCCGCGGCCGCGCTGCGCCCCGGGGCCGAGCCGTGGTTCGCGCTCGCCGATCGCTGCGGCGCCGATTCGGCCCCCCACACGCCGCTGCCGGCGGACACGGACGCCGCCGAGCCGCCGGAGGCCGCCGTGGAGGCGACGCCGGAGAACACGCCCGCGCGGGAGACGCGCGCGCAATTCCGCTTCCCGGCGGAGTCGGGCGCCGTGCGCGCTATCGGGCGGCGCTCGCGGCCCGCGTCCCCGCCGCGCAAGGAGGCGTCGCCGGCGTGCGGCGAGGCGGTGGCGGCGCGGCTGGCGCGCATGGCGCAGGAGCGGCGCGCGGCCGAGTCGCCGGTGCCCATGGCGGGCGCGGCCGCGCCGCCCGCCGGCGCCGCGCTGCCGCGCCCCGAGCCGAGCCGCCCGCCGGCGCCCGAGCCGGAGCCGCTCAACGTGGAGGACCGCGAGGTGCTGGAGCTGACGGGCGGCGCGCGCGCCGAGGACGACTGGCCGGAGGCGGGCGGAGAAGCGCGAGAGCGCGCGCTGGCGAGCGACCCGCGGCGGCGCGCGCCCGCCCCGCGCCGCGGCCGGGCGGCGGGCGGCCAGGCGGCCTCGCGCGGCCGGGCGGCCTCGTGCGGGCCGCGCCTGACGGCCGCGCGCCGCGCTTCCGTGGCCGTGCAGACGGTGGACGCGTGGCCGGAGCCCTACGAATTTCTCGTCGCGGACTTCTACCGTGCCCTCCCGGACGAGAGCGGACAGGTGAGCTTGTCTGGTGAAAAACGAGAAGTGAATCTCACCGTTCCCGCGCAGATGCGTTTTGTTATTTATTTCGCACCCTTACTTTTGAATGTTTTTCACCCCCGGCGAAAAACTAAGGGTGTTATAAGTTTGATGTGTGACTGCCTGTGGCATCGAGACGAATGAGCGATTTTAATTAAGTTTTTCTTTTTGCTTGAAAGGTGTCATGATCGAGAGTGTTCTTAGCTATGTTTCATTTAAATCTGTTTAGCCGTTTGAAGATTATCATCAGCTTTTTTGTAGTTTATGAAGGGATATGACTCGACATTTGGTCCTGATACTTCTCTTTGATATTACAAGGACATGGTAACCCTTACCTGCACCATCACTTAGAATCTGCAGGATACTCAACTCCTTACCAACTTCCAGAAGAGTAATTGTGTTTGGGCTTAATTAAGTGTCCTCGACGGATAGATTATATAGCTAGATAATGATAAAAGACTGTCTGTCGATCGTAGCGTGTCCACTAGTATAGGTATAAAGCATAAAAAGCTAGAAATAAAACTTCAATTAATAACTGTTACAAGTAAACAATTTTAATATTTTGTAATTTATTAACTTTTAATGTAATATAGTAGCAATATTTTGATCAAGGCGTCGTATCTGGGTTTTCAAATGTTTGATTTATAGTTTTTACTCGATGACTGACATTCCTCTGGCCGACGAAGACTCGGAACACACACGGAAGAGTCAAGCCTCTTAAAAAATAAAAATAGAGACGTTGTGCAGAAGTCGCCTTTTCGTGTCACAGAACGAGTCCAGTCGGCCGTGCGAGCGGCTCGATGCGTACATGGCGGAGTTGTACGCGGGGCGCGCGGGCGGGGCGGCGGCGGGGGCGGCGCGCGGCGGGGGGGCGGCCGAGCTGGCCGAGCAGCTCGCGCTCGCGCACGCGCAGCTCATGTACGAGCGCTGGCGACGCGAGGCGCACGCCGAGCGCAACCGCCGCCTGCTGGGCCGCTGCCGCCACATGCGCGCGCTCGAGCTGCAGAACGCCGCGCTGCAGGAGCGCGTGCGGGCCGCGCAGCGCGAGCGCGACGAGCTGCGGGCGCGCGCGCGCCGCTCGCCGCCGCCGCCGCCGGAGCGCGCCGCCGCCGAGCCCGCGCCCGGCCTGGGCGCCGCGCTCGCCGCCGAGCGGGCCGCGCGCCTGCGGGCCGAGGCGGCGCTGCGCGAGGCCGAGGCGCAGCGCGCGCTCGACGCCGCCGAGCTGCAGCGCATGCGAGGCGAGTCCTTCGAGGCGGCGCGGCACGTGGAGGCGCTCGCGCGCGCCGCGCTCGCCGCCGAGCGGCGCGCCGAGCACGTGCGCCGCCTGCGCCGCGAGCTGCTGGTGCTGGCCGAGCGCGACGCGCGGCTGGGCGCGGCGGCGCGCGCGGGCGCGGCCGCCGCCGCCGCCGCGGCCGGCGCGGCGCGCGTGCAGCGGGACGAACGGGCGCTGCGCGCGCAGTGCGGGCGCGCGGAGGCGGAGGCGGAGGCGGCGGCGGCGCGCGCGGAGGCGGCGGGCGCGCGCGCGCACGAGCTGGAGGCGGCGCTGGCGGCGCGCGACGCGGCCGTGGCGGAGCTGAAGCGCGCCACGCGGCTCGCGGCCGAGGAGGGCGCGGCGCGGCTGCGCGCGCTGCAGGACAAGTACGCGGCGCTGCTGCGCGTGGTGCGCGCGGCCGAGGCGCGGCGGCTGGAGCGGCTGGCGGCCGGCGGCGGGGAGGGCGAGCCGGCGCCGGCGCCGAGCCGCAGCTAACTCTGCCAGCACGGAGAGCGTCGCGGACGGGTGGTCGTCCGCGACGGGCTGCATGAATGCGAAGATTCCGGTGCGAATACTGATAGCACCCGGCGCGTCCCGCTCGCGCTGACGACTGATCGCAGTGTCCGATGACTCCGTGACCGCCTTGATGAACTATCGGAAGTGACCAATTATGTATTGGCTCGTGTTTGCCGCCCCCCGCTGTATTCGGGAACCGAGGCGGCGGCCCCCGGACGACGCACGCCGGCGGCCCCGAGGCTGCTCGCAGCGTGCGACTCGCTTCTATCGTCGAGTTTCATAGATAGACGCCGCCGATGTTATATCACGTGACGCTTCATTGTATCGTTTTTGTTAAGAACGCTTAAATGTAATATTTTAGGAGAAATAAAAGATATTTCTTTCAAATTAGTCTTTATCATTAAAATCCACCATCGAACGTCGCATAATAATACGTCATACATAGTATATTTGGTACAAAATTCACAACAAAGTATAATATAAATAGTTAAAATATCAACAAACTCTTATTTACAATGTACAAAATATACAAATAGGTACAAAAGAATCAACAACATAAGTCTACGATATGATATTTGGTGTGTGCGGCGGTCGTCACGTCACGGTCACGGTCACGGCAGCGGCTCGACGTAGTTCTCTGGCACGAGGCCGGCCTTGCCGTTGAGCGTGCCGCGCAGCCAGCCCGGCTCGCCCGACGCCGACACGTTGGTGATGATCTGGTTCGGCTCGAAGGACAGCTCGCCCTCGCTCTCGCCCAGGCACGCGTACAACGTTCGCACCCGCCTGGGAACACGTCAATACATTCGTATCGATGTCGACCCGTCCAATGGCGCTCACAGATCAGAGCCGATCTATTACCGTCATAACAGAAGCAGAATAATCAATGTGTTTACAAAATGTAGAAATTGATCGTTGACGGCACTCACGTGTATCTGCAGTTGAAGGGTCGCGCGGCGGCGGCGGGAGCGGGGGCGGCGAGGGCGGCGGGGGCGGGCGGCGGCGACGCGCTGTGGCTGGACACCGACTCCGCCGAGCTGCTGCTGGAGCGGCCGGCGCCTGCGGACACAACGCGCATTAGTACACGGCGCGGCTCGGCGTCCAGCGGTGCAGCCGGCTGCGGGCCGGCGGCGGGCTCACCGCGCAGGTGCGCCGGCGGCGGCGCGAAGTGCTGCAGCAGCTGGTGGTGGTGCGGCGAGTAGCGCGCGCCCCCGCCCCCGCACCCGCCCGCTCCCACGCCCACACGCTCCACTACGCTCTGGAAAATAAATAATTGACAACTAAAATTAGTAACGTTCATTATATCTTATCGTAATACATCTATATGACAATAAAACAAACAATGTTTGTACATTTTCTAATCTTTAACTCAGTGTTACAGAATTTACAGATTTGTATGAATTCATTCGACATCATAATGTATGTATGTACTAGTGATGTAACGAATGTTGGATTTTTGACATTCGCGAATGCGAATGCGAATGTTGAGTTTCTAATAACTCTAAATTGTTTTTTTTTTAATCTTATGCGAAGACTTTTTAAACTACAAAAGAGTTGATAATTTTCAAACGGCTGAACCGATTTTCGTGAAACAGAACACTATCGATCAGAAAACCTTACTAAACAAAAAAAAAACAAAATTTAAATCGGATCGTCGGTTTGGGCGCTACGATGCCACAGAGAGATACACACATACACATGTTAAACTTGTAACACCCTTCTTTTTTCGTCGGGGGTTATAAAGAGCGCGCAAAAAGTTAGACTGGTTTGACGTTTCGTGTCGGCCGAACATAGCCGAACCCATACAGGTGGAAAGAACGAAGTTAGTCACTTAAAAATAATTCGAAGAGATTTGTTTTGATTACAATTTGTTTGAATTTGGGTAGTTTAGTATTATTGAATTAATTAAATTTATTTGATATTCATATTTTATTGAGTTTGTTAATATTTTAATAAAACTAACAAGAACAATAGAGCAAGATCCTATTTATAATTTAGTTACCTACATCAAGACAATTCCATATTTTTTTTAAATTCAAATATAAGTAAATAAGTGCATTATGTATAAGTGAGCTAAGTTACGATCGAGGCTGGTTTGCAGCCAGAGACTAACTGCGAGGGCTGTGATGGAGGCAAGGTGTGTAATTAACAATACTCACGCGTTTCATACGACAACGGACAACTTACGTGAGAGTAAAAAAAAAATTAAAATTTTACAATATTATCAGAAAAAAAACAATTCACGAATTCTTTTAAGACCTAAAGAATTGAAGGATGAATGAAAAATAAAACAAGATGGCGCGCCGTAAGATTTTAGGTTTCCGTAGTCAAACTCGGAACCCTTATAATTTTGCTACGTCCCTCTGTCATCACAATAATTTTATTCAGAGACTATTATGGCTAAAATAATGCAAAGTGGAAAAAAATTGAGTTTATGGACCGCAAAAAATCCGTGATTTTAAATTTTTAAAAGCAAAGTTATTCCATTGTACCACCCATACTTAAGAAAGGGGAGTGAAAATAATGTATGCTCACCTACTCGATTGAGGTATTGTTCAGTAGGTTTTTGAATTTGAAGGTTTCTTTGACAGTTTTTCAATATCAATTCCCCTTTACGAAATATTGAGCTACATAGTGGCCCTATTTATGTAAGAAGCAAGATTCATCATTTAAATTAGAACCAAATTATAAATGGTTTAATATAGGAAATATATAGTTATTTACATTAAAAATAAATATTTTAAAAAAATCTAAAGATTCTCAAACGCACGCACCACTGATTGTACAACCTGTTGAGTTTCCCAAAAACCGCCACTAGGTTTCGATTATTAAATTAAATGAAACTTCGTGTTAAGCGAGGTGTGAAAAAATAAAGAAGATTTATTCAAAATTCCCAATCACCTATATAAATTCGTTACAAATTTTAACAGCGCGTTGTAAACTGCCGCCAGCGCCATCTAGTACTATACAATGAACTAATAATTGAATGTGGCACAATTTGGGCATTAAACATTCCGCCCGCCATGGACAAAATGTCCATTACACGGATACGAATCAAACAATAAATAGTTTGAAGGAGTTACAAGACCTTATCGAATTAAATGGACTGTATTGCATCAATGAATAAAATATAGAAATTCTTATGTAACTCAATCAAACTTTTACAATTGATGGTTATTTTAGAAAAAACTAATCAACTAAAAAATTATGTGACAATCAACTAACCAAAATAGTGTGACAAAACATGCTGACGACAAAATTGTAATGAAATGAACTTAGATACTAAGGATAATAACTTATTATAACATAAAAAACAATCCAAATTCATTTTGTGGCTGGAAGTATAATCAATTTTGAGACAGGCCGTTTGATAACAGAATCTTTGCAACGCAATGATACAACTCTCGTAACACCATCGGGGCCTGTGTGTTTATGTGTTATTAATCCATAAAGCCATCTGGCAGGAGGCAAATCATCTTCAGTAACCAAAACAACATCACCCACTTTGGGTTCAGGAACATGATGGGACCATTTATGTCGTTGGTGGAATTGAGTCAAGTATTCGTGCGACCATCTACGCCAGAAATCTTGAACTAAGCGTTGGGTCAAATGCCAACGCTTTAGTGTGGTTATATTAGAATTCTCAAAATTACATTCGGGAATGAGCACTAAGGGTTCACCTATTAATAAGTGTCCTGGAGTGAGTGGGATGGGATCTTCTGGGTAACTACTTATCTGACTGATGGGCCTCGAATTCAAACACGCCTCGATTTGGGCCAGTACTGTAGTCATCTCCTCGAATGTGAGGGTGTGAGTACCTATCACCCGCTTGAGGTGGTGTTTGGTGGACTTCACTCCAGCCTCCCAAAGCCCTCCAAAGTTTGGAGAGTGGGGTGGAATGAAGTGCCACTTGGTACCATTGGTTGCCAACCAGTCAGCGATGTCTGCGGCTACAACCGACCTTTCCTGGGAGAACAATGCCTTCAACTCCCTGTTAGCCCCAACGAAGGTTGTCCCGTTATCACTCCACAATTCGCCACAATGACCGCGCCTCGCTGTAAAACGCTTAAACGCCGAAATAAATGCCTGAGAAGTCATGTCGCTTACAATTTCAAGATGGATAGCGCGTGACACCATACATACAAACAAACAGATGTAGCCTTTGGTGGAATGATATCCGCGACCCTTCGTTGGTCTAACACTGATGGGCCCTGCGTAATCCACTCCGCTTCGGTAGAAAGGACGGCTAGCGTTAACCCTGACTGACGGCAGCTGTCCCATTAATGGTGGGATTATTCGAGGAGAGTGACGGAGGCAAGTCACACATTTGCGAAAATGCTGTCTAACAGTACTCTTAGCATTAATGACCCAATACTTTGATCTCAAGTAATTGAGCATTAATTGAGGCCCACCATGCAGAGTACGTTCGTGAGCGTCTGCAACCAACAAGTTGGTAAAGTGCGACTTGTGAGGAATAATCACAGGATGTTTAACGTCTTCATGTACGCTAGCCCCGTGCAATCTTCCGCCAACTCTCAAAATTCCGTCGTCATCGAGGTAAGGATTCAATGAGGTAAGTTTCCCCTTCTTATTTAGCTGTCTATTCCCTTTTAGGCCGTCTATTTCACTCTTAAAATGCTGATTTTGACAGACTTTTATACAAGTAAGGAGTGCTTTATTTATTTCTGAAGGCGTTAGGCTAATTGTGTAGTTTAAAGTTTTATCTTTATCTAACCTTAAAAATCTTCTACAATAGGAGAGTACTCTCAGCAGCCGCGTTAATGATGAAAATTTAGTAATAGTGTCATTTTCGACTTCTTCAACACTTACATGACAAACCACCTTTGCCTTCCGTTCTTCAAGGTTAGTTGGCTGTAACACGCCCTTTTCATAATCTATTATTTCGTTTTTTAACCATACTGGTCCTTCTTTCCACAGCTTTAGCTCTGCACAATCGGCAGGATTGATGCCTCTAGATGCACAATCTGCGGGATTGTCCTGTGACCGTACATGCGACCACTGTGTGTTATCCAAAACAGTGAGTATTTCAGAAGTTCTATTTCCAACGAAGGTCTTCCACCTACTAGGGTGGCTACTCAGCCAGGCGAGAACCACTGAGGAATCAGTCCAAGCGTGTATGTTGTTTTTAGCAACATTCAAGGTATCTGCGACTTCACACACCAGTCTTGCAAGGAGAACCGCACTGTTTAATTCCAGCCGCGGAACAGAGACTTGTTTGACTGGGGCGACCTTGGTCTTGGATGCCACTAGACTGACGTGAATTTGACCATGATGGTCGATAGAACGCGCATAGACTACTGCAGCGTAGGCACTGATGGAAGCGTCGCAAAAGCCCTGCAATTCAAGCCCCCTATCAGTATCTCTGGTTTGTATCCACCTAGGCAGATTGAAATTCTGAAGCTGGTACAGATTGCTTCTATAGCTGAGCCAGTCATTCAATAAAGATGGAGGCAACTTCTCGTCCCATCCGATTCCTGACAACCATAATCGTTGAATGAATATTTTGGCCGTTGTGATTACTGGAGCTATCCAACCGAGGGGATCATATAAACGTGCTATGTCAGATATCACTCTTCTCTTAGTCACTGGAGTTTCCAGTTGTGGAAGTTGGACGGTATATTGAAATTGATCTAGTTTTCTATTCCACGTTAATCCTAATATTTTCATAACTGTATCTATGTGAAGTTCCAAACTATCCTTAACTACTGATCTATCATCTTTGATCCTATCTAAAAGTTCATCACTGTTACTGGACCACTTTTGTAACTGGAAGCCTCCACGAACGAGTAACTGATTCATTTGATGATAGATTTGTTCACCTTCATCGACTGACTGACAACCAGTCATCAAATCGTCGACATAAAAATCTTTCAATACACGATCTGACGCTAATGGAAAAGAGTCCCCGTCGTCATGAGCCAGCTGCTGAAGTGACCGGACTGCCAAATAAGGAGCGGAAGACGTGCCGAAGGTGACGCGCAACAATCTGTAATGTTGCAGCTCGGAGTCTGGGCTACCTCGCCACAGAATCCGCTGAAAGTCGACGTCGTCCTCCGATATTTTTACCTGTCTGTACATCTTGACGATGTCTGCTGAGAGGCAAATGGGGTGGCATCGCCATCTCATGATGACTTGACGTAAGTCAAGTTGCAAAGTAGGGCCGACCATTAAATCTTCGTTTAATGAAGCACCATTGTACCCTGAACAAGATGCGTCAAAAACTACCCGTACTTTGGTGGTGCTTTTATCATTGCGTATCACTGCATGATGCGGCAAATACACAGCATTATAATTCTTCAATTGAGACTGCGGAACCTGTTCTAGGTGTCCCAGCTGAATATACTCATCCATTACAGCACAGTACTGCCTTCTAAGTTCAGGAGCTTTTAGCAATCTTCGTTCCAGCATGAGAAATCGTTTACGAGCAATAGCCTCGCTTCCGCCATACTTACATTTGGGGTCATTGGACTTGAAGGGGAGTTTAACAATGTAACGTCCAGTTTCGTCCCGTTTAGTGGTATTAGAGTAGAAGGTTTCGCAATTCTGCTCTTCTTCAGTCAATATTTTAGGCACTGAAGTGGGCTCCGACTCCAATTCCCAAAACTTCTTAATGAGTTCGTTGACTTCTGTACTCACTAACGCGCTGCAACAGACTGGAACTGGAGGCGAGTTAATTTCACCAGACAAGATCCAGCCCAACCTTGTCTTCTGGGCGACAGGGCTTCCAGGAGGACCTTTAATTAAGCCGGTTAACATTACTTCACCTACAACACGCGTGCTTAGCAACAAATCTATTTTGCCAGGCAAATTATAGCTTGGGTCTGCAAGCTCTAACGTTGTCAGCGGGTGTACTACCTGAACAATCTTCCTCTCGGGAAGATGAGAAGTGAGTCTATTCAATACATAGGCATCGACATACAAGGCAAAAGAAGGGTCTAGGCGTGATTGTAATTTAAATCTAACTATCCACTTAGAGGGCAGGGAAACACCCTCATCATCGCCTAGTCGTAGTATGTCGGTGTGGGCAGACGTTTTCTTAAGACCGAGTAACTGTACTGCGGCCTCTGTTATAAAAGAGACCTGAGAGCCTTGATCCATCAAGGCTCTTAGCACAATAGCAGTCCCAGTTTGTGTCTCGACCTTGACCAAGGCTGTGGGCAACAAGCCGTGGTTGGGAACGTCTGCAAAGCAACAAACCTTATGCGCCCGCTGCTGGTGAGACCACACCCTACTGGATGCGTCTGCTAGGGTGCTATACTAGCACAAATACGTCATCAGCAGCAAGCCACCACTGTGTCGACGCAAGCGCCCTCTTGGGCTGGATACTCGAAACTGGTTTGTCTCACCAACTATCCGGCTCGAAGGACCATGTTGAGTTTCCCAAAAACCGCCACTAGGTTTCGATTATTAAATTAAATGAAACTTCGTGTTAAGCGAGGTGTGAAAAAATAAAGAAGATTTATTCAAAATTCCCAATCACCTATATAAATTCGTTACAAATTTTAACAGCGCGTTGTAAACTGCCGCCAGCGCCATCTAGTACTATACAATGAACTAATAATTGAATGTGGCACAATTTGGGCATTAAACACAACCAGTGTAATCACAACTTAATTATTTAAATTAACACTCCTTATAAGAACTTTACATCAGTCCAAAAAACATATTAATTTCATTTATGATATTTTAATATATATTTTTATGTTTACTATTTTTTAGGATAACTCTCTTATTTTTTTATTAACTCTTTACTGTGATTAAAAAGAATGTAAAGTCAAAAGCACTAGTGCATAATAAGCTGCTTTGTGAACCTTAAAACGGTGCAATAAGGTGTCACCCAATGAGCAAGTTTGTTTAAAAGATATATAATTCTTACTACTTAGTTGTATTAACATTCCATATCCATCTATACCTACATAATTTCCTTATTGTTTTTCAAAAACATTCACCTAACATTCGCATAGATTCTTGCGAATGCGAATGTCAAAAAATATGCGAATATTCGCGAATGCGAATGCGAATATTCGTTACATCACTAGTATGTACATTAAAATAAAATCTTCATAAAAGCGAAATTTAAAATGACCGGAAAACAAATGTGATCAGGGTGGGATGTAGTATGTAGTACAAAGCTAAGCTTACATTTGTATAAGGTCTTTAGTAGATCACGATTTGAATTTTGAAAACGAAATCTGTTTTATACTTACGATGTCATTTCTGGAGGAGACTGGCAGAGATGTCGGCGATGTTCTGTAACAAATTATTATCTTGATTAGATGAGAGAACATTGGTACCGACTCCAATTTATTTCGAAGTATTTGCGCGAGTCCGCGCTCGCCACCATTCATTATTTTGTTCTGCAACTCGACGCCCTATGGTCAAAGCGTGATGATGGTTACGTACCTCAAATTATTTTAATTAAGATGGATAACCAACAACAAGACTATTTTTAAAACTGATACTGTATTAAAAAATATTATTTTATCTAATTTTCATGTTAAATTATTACAACTTGGACATGTAATAAACACGAGTTATGTATTTTTCATTGTAAAATCATAACAACGATGGATAGGTATACTAAAGCAAAACTCGATATGGAATGTTATACTATAACCATTGAAATAATTAAGTACCAAATAATAAGATAATAGGTTCATGACTATAATCCATTGCCCCGTGACAGGTGGCAGGCAGGCGCTAACGATCTGTTAGCAATGTGTACTGTTCGTACTAAATCAGGAACCAGCAACATATCAATAACAACCGACAACTGAATAACATTTGTGGACCTAGTTTAGCTATTATACAAATAGGTTAGGATAAAGCCAATTATTAATTATTATTATACATGGTGTAACTCATGATTCTGGACCCCAGTTTAAATATTCCGTCGATATTTTCATAAACCAAGTTATTCTTTTTTGCATTTTAAAATTGATTTTAGCATGAAATTATATAAAATTATGTCAAGTGATTTTACATAAATAATTCAATAATTACTATTTTAGACATCAACTGCAATGTAACTTAAAACTCAATACAATAAAAATACAGTAAAATCTAACAATATAAAATTGTAAAAACTGATTTAAATCAGGTCACTAGTTTGCTTTTCAGATTAGTAGTGGACTAGTGGCAACGTAGTTCTTAGAACAAAAAAACTAAGGCAGAGAAAAAAGTTGCATAGTTACACGACTGCGCGACGCAAAGAAGGGTAATGTGTTTATCAGCCAGCCTATGCTTAATACCTACTACCTAGTCACCACAATATTAAATCCCTCAAATGAAGTGACAAGGTTTCCAAATGTACCGTTTTATACCTATAGGTACCTACCTAATTAAAACGTGGAAAACTAATAAAATAAATTTAAAAATGAAAGAACCCGACTACTTAAAAACTAAAAATAAAAAAAATTGTCCAGTGGTCTAGAATTCTGTTCAGTAGAACTCTTTAACAGTCGGGACTATTGGGACCCATTAAAAATCTAGACCGCTCAAATCTTCCTAATAATGGGTTCTGAAAGTTTAAGAGAGTACTATGGATGTTAATTATTACGGAAATATAAAATTACCACGTGTTTTAAGTCTACTTCATCAGTGTATATTAAGGTAAAAGGTACAATATCCTTCACCATGACACCAAAGAATAATAGCGAATACTCTCTCAATAATATCAACTCGTACATATTATGACACACACGGGGGCCCGGAAGTATGACTGTTATTAAATAGATGAATGAATTGCAAACTGTACCAACCCGGCGATCACAAATCCCGAGAGACAGATAATCATTTTGCACAACAACGAGGTAACACACGCGGCACTGCACTGAACAAGTGTCCGGAGTCGGCGCTGGCGACGCGGCCGGGGCGCGGTGCGCGAGTGAGCGCCGGGCGCCGCGCGCCGCCTATATACCGCGCGCCGGTGACGCGCCGCGCGCATCTGCCGCATGCCGCCGCGCTCGACCCGCCGGCGCACCTGCCGCCGCCCGCGCCGCACAGACCCGCACCCGCACCCGCACACACTGATTTATGGGCCTGGCCTCATATACGGGGCGGGCAGTCGTTTCACAAACTGATCGAAACGACGAATCGATATGTGTGACAATATCGTCAACGATTTACATAATCGAAGATCACGGAGATCACGACGAATCCATGCAATCTTGAACACCGTAACGATAAATCGACAGTTTATAATAATTTAGCCATTTTGACGTCCCACTCCTGGGCACAGGCATCCCCTCAACACGAGGGGGAATAAGGCCATAATCCAACACGCTGGCCCAGTGCGGGTTGGCGGATTTCACATGTCTTTCGAAAATTGATTAGATCTTCTTCTTCGACAGTGTACGGCTCATTGCAATTCGATATTGTCTCAGTCTGTCTACGAGGGCATGCTATTAATTGGGCTTTATGATGCCACCACGTTTTATTATCGTTCCGTCTTCATCACTCGACCTCGCAACGAACGATCGGTCGCTTAGACGACAAAATTAAAGCGATCGATCATTAAGATTGTCTTTAGATCGAAAGAAGCTGCGGATATGAAGCCCTTCACATCACGCCCGCACTGCCCGCACTGCTCGCAAATTGCACACGTACCTGCCGATAACATGTCGCGGCCGCATCCGAACAATTCGCATTAACTACTATTAATTGATTGAAGTGTTATAAAAAATATAAATTTTGAAGAAAATCGAATCTAATAAATAGCATGTCTAACATTCAACAAATTAGTCAGTAAACAAAATAATAATTATCCTATTATTGTTCAAGAATCCAATAAATACCACTTTGTTTGGTATATCCTTTATTAACCTATATAGCTAATATTTATGAGCAGAAACATGTATAGACTCGTCGAAGATAGGATAGGAGCAGGGCGCGGGCGCGGGGCGGGCGGCGCCAGGTGTGCATTCCGCGCACGCGCAGCTGCCGCTCAGTCCGCATTCTTATCTCTCGCGTAAGGCTTCGAATAGACCTCGCGCCCCGGATTCGCCCGATCCTTAGAGCGATTCCAAAAGGCCTCAAGTACCTACTCCTCCGAGACCGTCGTCTACCTGCCCTCATGCCACCGGGGCGTATAAATCGGTATGATCTCCCCATCATCCCCTACTTCTTTTAGTAAATTAACGTTTAAGATTCTCTAATTAAAATATAGTCGATATTTGTAATTTAAACTTGCACATGTGTTCACTGCACCTACAAGTTATTAGGGTCAGGAGAAAACAAGTTTTCCAACACGGCTGCAAGTTCGACTCTGCACTGCACATATTCATACATTACATAATTACGTTAATTAAATTCTTTTAATTGTGTGCGGTTCTATTCATTTCATATTTTATTCAATAGAACAAATCAAACAAGGTAATTCCATACCTAATTATAAAAAGTTAATATCCACGTGTTGACTAGCGGGGGCTCACGTGTTAATAACAGACAAAATATAAATAAGGTAAATGAACGTTAATTTACGTATATTAATATTATTATACAGGATGTAACGAATACTGAAAGCATGGATTCTACTCATGACTCTGGACCCCAGAATTTGAATTTTCCGTCAATATTTTCACTGTACAAATAATAAAGAAATAAATTTCGCCAGACGAAACACGAACTGTATGGTCCCAAACTAAGCAACGCTTGTAATATGGGTACCGTACAATGGACTGGGGGCGATCCCAGTGACACCCAGATCAGGGCAAATTACGTAAAGGCTATTTCCGAAATGTACCCTGACGGGAATCGAACCCGCAACACCATGTGCAGTGAGCCGAACGGCCTACGCTCGAACCTCTGCGCCAAGCGGTCGTCAATGACTGCACTGACTGCAATGTACCTATGACCTGAATTGGCGCCGACAACTAATGAAAGAAATTCGAGATCCTTAGTTACTTCTAGCCATTTATTGCTCCCAGGTATTTATGAAGTGGGTTCAATTTTTTTTTATTCATGTTTTTAGTGTCATACTAGTATTGCATTTCTGGTGACCGTAAATTGTCCAAATCTCTCAAAATACTAGACTGATTTTGATGAAGTTCATATGGGATTCCATGGAGAGTATACCCCTTCTAACAAAAATAATATTCGAAATCGGTCCACAAAAGAAAACAAACATCAATCCTCATTTTTTGGAAGTCGGTTAAAAATCAAAAATAGATAAGAAATGTTGTTGTGAGACAGTAGGAGGCTGCCGAGCGCTCTGTGCGCACAGCTGGAGCGCGGCCGCACCTGGCACGCGGCCGCTCGCCACAAAGGCTTCGCCCCGCACAGGCACTGATGTGCCTTACGGACAATACGCTCCGAGCACAATGAGAACAGTCTTAGAATGAAACTCGAAAATAATGCATTATTTACAAGTAACTGTTAGGAAAGGTAACCTTTATTAACAGCACGTGAATTTTGTGATCTGTATAAAAGTTAAATTAAGCGTTTTGAAACGATTTCATCAAATTTTAGTTTAGCGCGAATCTTGGGGAGTGGCGCGTGAAAGTTTCCGACACGGAAACTTTCGTCAATTGTGGATACGGGGGCTGATGCACACCTTGCGATCGAACGATCAACTAACGAACGGAGCGGTGGTGCAGACCGCAGATATACCACGCACCACGACAAGCGGAACATGCACTTGCACAGGCTATGGTCGAGGCCGCGGCGGGGGCGGCGGGGGCGGGGGCGGCGGGGTGAACCAGTGTCGGAATAATGAGTGGAGGTTTTGTTTTTTCGCTCAGGTTTTTGCGGCGAGCAGATGGTCTCCGGCCATTACCGCCGCGGCGCTTTCATCCGACACACCTCACAGCGCGGTACGTACGTCCACAACACGTTTGTAAAGTTGAACGTCGAATTGAAACTCGGTACCTACTTAATTTTGCGGTTTCTTTCATAAACCAACGATTTGGGATAAAAAAAACACATTCCGGTACTACGAGTATATAGGTAAATGTATCTTGAGTGGGTTTTGAGAGGTATGTTAGTTTTTTTTTATACAAGTCTGCCAACGTCGGCAAAACAGGGTTGTTACAAAAAAATCATTTGATTTTAATCACCTTGTTTAAAACATGTTTTAATCATTTTGGGAAAAAATCATTGATTTTTTCCTCCTGATTTAAATCAATGTTTTAAATAACGTTTTAAACATGATTTAATCAGTACTTGATAGTCAAATAAAACAGCGTCATGTACATGACGCTGTTTTATTAGTACATGTAGAAAATAAACGTTTTATTATTTAAAATATTTTATATTATCAAGGGCCTGCATCAGAATCGTCAGATAACACTTATCAACCAAATAAATATAGCGTATTGACATGATGTTCTAAGGAAAAACTGTCATGACGCCATATTTTGTGGATAAAAGTTGGGACGATTTTAAAACAGGCTCTTATATAACACACTTATTTAATCACCTGAGTTGTCTGTTATTGTGGTGGCCGTATCATATTATTTTCAATACTTTTGCAATTTGCATAATGTGTGTTCATTCTTACCACTAGCTCTATGACCTCCTTGTTACATATTTTGCACTAGCCGTGCCCGCCACTTCATCCGCGTGGAATAGTCAAAAACACTATGGTAGCAGTTTTAATTATTTCACAAATAAGACACATACATATAAATACTTGAATGAGCTATTTGCAGTGTTTAAGTAGGTAGGTAGTAGGTAGGTTTGTGAGAGCTATATTTAATGCAGACTTTCATCCCCTAAACACTATTGTTATTTTAATGTCATATTTATTTATGGCGATCAATCAACAGTCTAAAAAATAAGTTTCAAGCTTCTAGCTCTAAAAATGACGATACTTCCCCACAACTTTTCATCCCCCCCTTTCAACCCCTTAGAACCCTTTTTCGCATTAGAAAGTAGCCTATGTTCTTTCTCCGGCTCTAGTCTATCTGTGCTAATCAAATTTCATTTAAATCATTTCAGTAGTTTTAGCGTGGAAGAGCGACAGACAGACAGACAGACAGAGTTACTTTCGCATTTATAATATTATTAAGGATTAAGGATTTAACTCTACTAGATTTTAGCAGCCTCACATTCGGAACTTCAATGTAGTGCTTCCAAATATTGTATTCTTTCTTGGTAGAAGGTGCAGAGGTCATGCATGTTGATATAAGGAAATAAAGAATACAGGTTTATAAAATAAATAAAGCTGTATAGCTTAGAAAAATAACAAAATCACTTTTAAATTTAAAGGTTTTTGACACTTTGTGTACAATCACAAGTTCTGAAGGAAAGACACACACAATCGAGATGTCAAGTGTCAATGTCAAAGACGCGATCTGTGTAGAATGCGTTCCGATCCACGCAATGTCCGCTAATAAAAATCGAAAAAAACAATTTAAATCAGTGTTTTAAACATGAATAAATCATAGTAAAAGCATATGAAAAAAAACATGAATTAATCATCAAATCATTGATTAAAATGAATAAAACAAAAAAATCATTTTTTATTTCAATTTTGCTGATTTTTTGCAACTCTGCGGCAAAAGCGTGCGACCCCCCTGATGTTAAGCTATTAACGTAGTCTATACTTGATTGCAATACCAAAGGCATTGTTCGCACGATGACTAACTAAAGGGAAGTGGGACAGAAGGAGGGAAAAGGAGGTTTCGGCTTCCGGCTCTCTCACTTTTCGTACGAAAAGCAGTTATAGTAGATACATTACGGCCACCTGCCGTGAGAGGGCGGTACTACCCCCGGTAGCCAGCACGGAAATGAGCTGTAGTCAATTGGCTACAGGTTGGCTAGCACCGTTAAAAACCGAAAAGGAAACTCAGAGTTCCATAGTTTGAAAGAAAAACCAGAACACTAACTCGCGCCAATTCTATTCACTACGCCCAACTCGAACCTAAACTGTTATTTTGCTTTCATCGAAAGAGTTAAAGGTAGAATATAATAGAATTCATCGATTGAATTAGTAAAAAGTCTCTCGTCCAAAGCAGAGGCACGCGCCGCCGCCGCCGCCTCCCGCCGCACTCGCGCTACGATACGCAGCGGAGCCGTACTTCGGAACGCAATAAAACGATTGTTGCAATGAAAGGTGTCGTGTCGTGTCGTGTCGGAAGCGACTCGCTTCCTGCCGCGAGTTGCGCCGGGGGGGTGCGGGGTGTGAGGGGGGGGGGGGGGGGGACACGTGCAGCACAGGTACCGAGGCTGCACGGTTCCAATTACCCAGGAAATTCATCTACACTACTTATAATGTATTCTACATGATTCAATAGTCAAACATTGACGTATTATAATCCACAGCTAGTATAGTTTGTGCCAACCTGTTTAGTTATGTTTGTGTTAATAAATAAATAGTGTAGATACAGTAACGAGGGCGTCTGACTGATGGCATCGTCTACGGTAGGTAATTCAATGTAGTGGACATTGGACACCGACCCATATTATTTAAATACTTTGTTGGTTCAATTAAAAACACAGTTTTTTGCCAACTGTTTACAGAACAAGCTGCGTCGCTTGCGAGTATTAACCCGCAAAAGTTTATCAATGTGAAGGTAAATCCTATCGAGATTGTCAAAGATCGAGAACGGAAAGAGCTCAACTTAGGGTTGTTTTTAAGGTCCCGTACCTCAAAAGGAAAAACGGAGCCCTTATAGCATAACATTGTTGTCCGTCTGTCTGTTAAGATTAAGACGCTTTCTGGAAAAGATTTGTAACTTAAGATTCAGATCTTGCTGGAAAAAACGTTGAAGCACGATGAAGAAAATCTGAAAACAATCTAGATACTAGCACATGCTACGAAATTGTAATGAAAATTATAAAAAGAGTAATGAGTTAATTAAATCACGAGCTACAGCTGACCAAGTTAAAGAAGGTTGATTCTCCGTCGTTTCTGAATAAACTGAATACTGAGAGTCAATACACAACCGCAAACACAACGTTGTTTCTTGTATATCATTACTTTTTTATAGATACGATAAATGTTCGCTATTGAAATGGTTACGGAAGCCTTCATTGTGCATGGCCCGACACGCACTTGACCTATTATTTTCTCTTTGCCATCACGTCAGAAATGTAATATGTAAGATTGAACATTTGTAGTTCCCCTGCGCAGCGCTTCAAAGGGATGTACGCACACGTGGGCAGGCGGCACCTGCCGCGCATCTGCCGGTATCCTTTATACCTTCTCGCGAGCCAGCTGGCGTCTTCTTTAAATCTATATAAATCCTGTTCTATCTATTCAAAGCATCATTGAAATTCATAGGTTAAAGAATTCGATTATTTTGACTTTTTAGGATTCCGTATCCCTATCCCTACGAGTCTTCCGTAGTCCTATCCAGTCTGTCCGTCCGTCCGGACCTGTCACAGGGTCTCCAGTTTCTACGGGTTTCTGACAGAAGTTGATGTAATTTGGTACAGAAATACTTTAAGAGTAGATCTCACTTTCAAAAATATAAAAAGTGGTATAATTACTTTTTTTGAGGTACCTCGCCGAACATCTAAAGAGGGGATATTTTGTTTTTTTAGTTGCCATTCATGTGGGGTGTCAATAAAAGGTATTTTCAAATGAAATGGTGTTTTCATACATTTTATCATAAAAAAATTCGATTGAGATATTTTTATATTTTAAAGATTGATTCTAAATTAAACGTTATGAATTCCGACACTTCTTACATTTTTCTATTTCCGAAAGATGAATAATATAATGCAGACGAAAATTTATAAATTTTAAAAAAAATCCACTGAAATTACAGCAATAAATTTCTATTTTGTGTTAATGAATACGTGTATTTATAAAATGTTAATCGCACGTGGATAGAGGTCGGTATCTAGTAGTTGTAGATTGGGTAATATTTTGACCTCAGCTTTAATCAAAGTTTGCGTAATAAACATCGACACTTACATTTTTGTATTGCAGAAAGATGAATAAGATTATGCACACGAAATTGGATACATCCTACTAATCTTATTAATGCGAATGTTTGTGAGTGTGGATGTATTTTACACTTACACGCAAAAACTACTTAAAGGATTTGGATGAAATTTGGAACACTGATAGTTTATAACATGGATTAACACATAGGATACTTTTTATCCCGATAGTATGTTCCCGTGGAACAATTACGGATCCTACTGAACGGATTTGGATGAAGTTTTTATGTAACTGTCTGTAGCGTTATTTATAATGTCTTGAGTGCATTATATTGTAATACTAGCTGTGCCCGCGACTTCGCCCGCGTGGAATTTAATTGGCAAAGTTTCATACAGACTTTCATCCCCTATTTTATCCCCTTGGGGGTACAATTAATCAAAAATAACGATCGGATTGCCGCCTATTTTGTTTTTTCGTTGGCCGGCCAACTTCATTATTTAGCCATTATTTTTCATTTTCATCTTTAAATATTTTGCCCAAACCTACGTTATTTTAAAGAAATTTTTGAAACTAAATTATAATTAAGTCATTTAAAAATATATATTCTTTAATTAATACTTAACTTTATGTTATTTCAATTTTACATCGTGCTGTAATTGAGTGACTGTAGAAAAAGTTTGAACATGGTTCCATAGAAATGTGAAAATGGAACTAGTTTTTTTTTAATAATTTGACAGCTGTCAGTTGAAAGCGATTCACCCGGGCCGGAAAAGTATTACTTTCAACCCGCTCCTCAGGCAACTTCAGACCTACTTTCAGAGTATGAGTAATGAAAAAAAATTTTTCACTCCCCTTTCGTAAGTACGGGAGGTACAATGGTGTAACTTTGCTTTCAAAATATAAATACACAGTTTTGTAGCGGTACATAAACTTTTTTTTTGCCAATTTAAAGTAATTTATCCCTAATAGTCTCTAAATAAAATTACTGTGATGTCAGAGAGCAGGCGGACAGACAGACGTGGCGAAACTATAAGAGTTCCGAGTTTGAGCACGAAACCCTAAAAAATTACGGCGCGCCATCTTGATTTATTTTTCATTCATCCTGCAATTCTCTAGGTCTTAAACAAATTCGTGAGCTGTGATTATTTTTCAATTAAGATTGTGATATTTTAAATATTTTTTACTCGCAAGTGTGTTGTAAAATGTCGTATGAAACGCGTGAGCATTGTTCATTACACACCTTGGCTCCATCACAGCCCTCGCATTAGTTTCGGGCTGTAAACTAGCCTCGATCGTAATGTAATGATCTACTTAGTAAACTTGTCCATAATGCACTTATTTACTTATATTTGAATTAAAATATATGGGACTGTCTTGAGGTAGGCAACTAAATTATAAATAGGATCATTCTCTATTGTTCTTGTTAGTCTAATTAAAATATTAACATCCTCAATCGGATTTGGATATCAATTAATGCAATCATACTAAACTACCCTCATATCAAAACAAATCTCTTCGAATTAACTTTATGTGACTACCTTCGTTATTTCAACCTGTATGAGTCCCGCTATGTTCAGCCGACACGAAATGTCAACCCAGTCTAACATTTTGCGCGCTCTTTATTAACCCCCGATGAAAAAAGAGGGGTTATATAAGTTTAACCTGTGTATCTGTGTGTCTGTCTGTGGCATCGTAGCGCCCCAGCGGATGTTCCGATTTTAATTTTGTTTCTATTTGTTAGAAAGGTATTCTGATCGAAAGTGTTCTTAGCTATGTACCATGAAAAAAGGTTCAGCCGTTAGAAAATTGTCAGCTCTTTTGAAGGTTAAAAAGTAGTCGCATCGGGGGTTTAAAAAAATTTCAATTTAAAGTTATTTGAAAGTCAACATTCGCATTCGCATTCGCGAATGTTGGAGCCAAATATTCGCATTCGCGAATGTCAAAAATCCAACATTCGTTACATCACTAGCATGTACATGTTTTTATTTTGTTGACTTTAGGTATTATTTGAAAATATATGTATAAAGACATATTGCGCCGACCCCAGATAATGGGAAAAGGTAAGGCAGATGATGATGATTATATGTATAAATAATATAAAAAAACAGAACTAGTCATCAAATATAGTGTCGTGTTTGGGTTTTTGATGTGCAAGCGATATTTAGCGCCGCCGCAGCGCCTGTCATACTTACAGCGCAGTCAAGCGAAGGTAAAGCTGACCTTCGAAATATCTTGGAAAGCAAGTGTATGCCAGAATTTGGACTTCCAATGAACTAGCCTACAGGTATGGGGCCATATCGCCAAGGCTAGAACGGTTAGACTCCCTTCCTCCAGCCGGTACTTGCAAATCTTGTAGGTTGGTACCTACCTAGCCTAATATACCTATATTCTAAGGATCATGGTGGTAATCAGTCATGGTTGTTATGATTTAATAACTATTTTTGTAAACATGTCAGTGGTAATATCTTGATCATTTCATAATTTTAAAATTGGTACTTAAAACCAGGCAAAACAATCTAGGTAGATTAGGTATTTTTTATATTCACGCAGAAAGCATAGCCTGGCTAAATAGTTTAGGTTAGGGTTTTTTTTTCTATAACCACCCATAAATCCTATCCAGACAAAACAATGTATAGGGGATTTAGATAAGGGTTATTTTTTATAACTAATCCAAATATCCTGGGCTCACTGAACAACTTAAGCAGGTAGGTATACCTGCTACAGAACCCTTCATTGTGCGTGGCCTGACAAGCACTTGGCTAATTTTTTAAAATATTTTTCATTACTCATACTCTGAAAGTAGGTCTGAAGTTGCCTGAGAAGCGGGTTGAAAGTAATACTTTTCAGGCCCGGGAGTTTCACTTTCAACTGACAGCTGTCAAATTATAAAAAAAAAAACTAGTTCCATTTTCACATTTCTATGGAACCATGTTCAAACTTTTTCTACAGTCACTCAATTACAGCACGATGTAAAATTTAAATAACATAAAGTTAAGTATTAATTCAAGAATATTTTTTTTTTATTACTTAATTATAATTTAGTCTCAACAATTTCTTTAATTAAAATAACATAGATTTGGGCAAAATATTTAAGATGAAAATGAAAAATAATGGCTAAATGATGAAGTTGGCCGGCCAACGAAAAAAAAACAAAATAGGCGGCAATCCGATTTTTTTTTTTCGAGTTGTAGAGTATTGTTTATACTTCCTTGTATTATTTCTTTAGCCAATTCCTGTTTTTATTTTTATTTTCCTTGTATTCGTAATGAAAAGCACAGTGTTTACCTCGGGTGAAAGACTTATTTTGTCCCTCGAACTATTAGCGCCCTCGCTACGCTCGGGCGCCAAACCCCGTCTCGGGACAAAATAAGTAACTTTCACCACTCATGTAACAATGTACTATTGAAGCGAAGCTTCTTTACGGACGTTCGGGGCGCTCGCTACCCGGGCACTAAAACGGTGAAAAGCGTAACGCGTGACGCGTTAATATAATATATCTAATATCTACTGCAAAGCTTCGCTTCTTTCGGGCGTCCCTAGACGGCACTGATTTTTTTCTTAGCCAATACTTAAATGTATCCTGGTTTATTGGTGGCGTGATATTCGAAAAAAAAAAGACGAGACATATACATGACGAGACGAATACATGTTTTATGACATCCTAGAGCATGTACTTGAATGACTCATATCCACAGATATAGATTTACATTGATAACGCAAGTTTCACGATTTGTATTGAAACCAAGCGTGCCGTATTTTAAACACCTACTGTGACGTCATTAGCGACGGGAAATCCAAACCGCTTCAAAGACACCGATGCCACCGATGCCCCTCCGCCCGCTACGATTCCCTCGAGTGATTATCACGCTCATACTCATATTTTTATATCTGTAGTCACGAGGACTGTAAGTTATCGGCGACCAACCTCGACGTTTGGTCGGGGTTTTCGTAAACGCTAAGTACATACATTTGCGTTACCTATGTAAATCTATATCTGTGCCCATATCCGAAAATAAGCTTCATAATCTTGATCTATAAAAAAAATGTGGTGTAGAAAAATCGCCACATTTGCCGAGGATAGACTATGAATCAGAAACCATCCAGGCACATGCACAAACTTACCTCCGTAGCGTGCGCCGTCGAGCAGGCGCGGGCGCGGCCGCTCTGCAGGGCGTGCAGCCGCTGCAACGATCATGTGTTACCTGACGAGTCCGTTGTGCGGCGGCGCGGGCTGCAGGGCCGCGGCGGGGGCGGCGGGGGCGGCGGGGGCGGCGGGCGGCGGCTGGCCCTCGAACACCTCGGGGAAGTGGTCCAGCAGCGTCTCCACCACCACGTTGTAGAACTTGAGCTCGAGGATGGAGGCCACCGTCTCCAGCTCGGGGCGCAGCAGCGTGGGCGCGAAGCACACCGCCAGGTTGGGGCTGGTCATGAGGTTCTTGTCGCTCCTGGCGGCCACGTTGCGCAGGTGCTGCACCACGAGCCGCAGCATGTCGCGGTTGCGCGGCGGCAGCGCGCGCACCAGCGCCGCCACGCCGGCCACGCGCTCGCCGCGCCGCTCGCACTTGGCCACGGCCACGAAGCGCGCGTGCAGCGCGTGCGTCAGCAGCGGCTCGGGCAGCGCGCGCAGGTAGCTCTTGAGCGCCGACGTCAGCGTCTTGCTCTCCCACTCCAGCGGGTCGGCCAGCGCCGGCGGCGGCGCGCGCCGGCCCGCGCCCGCCGCGGCCACCAGGCGCGCCACCTGCGCAGCGCGGCTGTAGCGGCGGGCCGGGGGCGGCCCCCCCGCCCCCGGCCCGCGCCTACCTTGGACGCGACGCCCGCCACGCGGTACAGGCCCTGCTCCTCCAGGCCGCGCGCCTCGATGGCGGCCACGACGCGGCGCACGAAGGCGAAGCCCGCGTCGTCCAGCGCGCAGGCGGGCGCGGGCGCGGCGCCCGGCGGCTTGTGCTTGAGCGCGGCGCGCGGCGGCTCGTCGATGGCGCGCAGCCAGGCGGCGCGGTCGGCGTCGCCCAGCGCCTGCAGCGTGAGCGGCGCCCGCTCGCGCTCGGCGGGCACGGCCTCCCAGCAGAAGCGCCGCTCCGCCGGCTCCGCGCACAGCCGCGCGCCGCACACGCCCACGCTCTCCGTGCCCGCCGCCTGAGGAGTGTTCTCATTGTTACCTATTGGATCGGATCGAATACCCGTTTTCGGACCCAGTCCTTCCATCAAATTTTGTATCGTTGAATACGTAAGATGTTGAAATAGTCTAGCTAATCCATTAAATATTTGGGGGGTAGAAGTTGGGTTGTTCCACCAGGATGCGTTTATTAATACATTGTGTCCTTTTATTAATTTACTATTTTTTTTTGTACGACGAGGAATAAATAGTACTTACAGTTTTGACATTGATCTGGTTGTATGGCGTGAGTGAGAGCATCTGCGAGCTCTTCTCGTAAGTGCAGTAGTGCTTGTTCCACGTCGTGGTGCCGAACGCCTCTGCACACAACACAAGCATTTTACTAACATCGTATCTTAGGTTTGCACGATTCAAGCAACAGACATCGCAGTCGGCCATGCCGTCCATTCGAGCGAGATAAGGAGCGGCGTGTACTCACTCTTCTCCATCAGGAACAGGTACCCGGCGCGCGCCGCGCCGCCACCCTCCTCCGCGACCTCCTCCTCCTTGCTCTGCCGAACAACAAGCCACGTCAGAGCGCGCCGCGAGATGTCCAAAGGCGCCGACTGAACCATATCATTTGCCGCGGAATACACATGCTCCACCCGAGCCGTCGACTCGATCAATACAGCCAGTCGCCGCTTCAACGGTAACATGCCCCATCGGTGGGTCTGGACGGCTGCTCGCGCTGGGCCCTATCATTCGGAACGGAACATGGAGCGCCCGACCGGACCTGCAGGTCCATAGTTTATCATTACACAGCATGCTTGCCGACTCTTTCAAATATTGATCACACGACGAGAAGCGTGCAGCGTGCGCATGCTCCCTAATGTAATGAGGTACTCACCAGCTGGCGCACCTCCATCATCTTCTTCATGAGCGACTCGGTCTGTTTGCTCATCTCCTCGAAGTTGCTCCGCGTCTGCAACGCGCCGCCAGTTAGTACCCGCCCGCGCCGCGCGCGCGCTGACATGCCACTCGTAAGTATTCGCACACACTCGCACACAGTCGCACACACTCGCACACACGTGAGCACATGCAGAATGAATCGTGCCACTCCGGGCCACTGCGCGGGTGACGCGGTGGCTGACCACTTATGTATCTACTTGAGAGAATGCCTAACATTTGACACGAACCGAATGATTTCTTCAAAATCCTGTTTCAATAATACTGTGACCAACATTATTTTTCATTACTCATACTCTGAAAGTAGGTCTGAAGTTGCCTGAAAAGCGGGTTGAAAGTAATACTTTTCAGGCCCGGGAGTTTCGCTTTCAACTGACAGCTGTCAAATTATAAAAAAAAAAAACTAGTTCCATTTTCACATTTCTATGGAACCATGTTCAAACTTTTTCTACAGTCACTCAATTACAGCACGATGTAAAATTTAAATAACATAAAGTTAAGTATTAATTCAAGAATATATTTTTTAAATGACTTAATTATAATTTAGTTTCAACAATTTCTTTAAAATAACATAGATTTGGGCAAAATATTTAAAGATGAAAAAAAAAATAATGGCTAAATAATGAAGTTGGCCGGCCAACGAAAAAAAAAACAAATTAGGCGGCAATCCGATTTTTTTTTTCGAGTTGTAGAGCGTTGTTTATACTTCCTTGTATTATTTCTTTAGCCAATTCCTGTTTTTATTTTTATTTTCCTTGTATTCGTAATGAAAAGCACAGTGTTTACCTCGGGTGAAATACTTATTTTGTCCCTCGAACTACTAAACCCCGTCTCGGGACAAAATAAGTAACTTTCACCACTCATGTAACAATGTACTATTCTTTGCTAAATTTTATCTCGTGTTGAACACAATCTCTCAAATAAATTGACTATATTGGAAGCCACTGCAAATTGGATGATTTTCGTCCGAGTCCCCGTGTGGCATCCTTTTAACTGGCATCGCTCGTACGAACTCCATGCAAATTAAAATACGCCCGAAATGGATATGTGTGAAGTTCGTACGCGCGATGGCAGAGGTCGTATGCAAGGGAACTCGGAAGCGGGCTCAGATTAGTGATGTGGTGAGGGTGAGAGGCACGCTACACACGCGTCACCTACAGGGAGTCAGTGCGGTGGAGCCCGGCGGCACGGCGCCACCTGCCGACGTACACACAACACTTTATACGGATTTGCTCCACTGATGGTTTGTCTCGATTCAGCCGCTAGAGCGCGTCGTCGATCGAACGTTACGCTGTATAGTTTGAGATATGATGCAAAGTAACATTCGCAACTTGATCTCCAACCTTACGTTCGATTTTAATAAAGATCTGAGCTATGCAAAAAGAGAAAGGGCATATTTAGATGCCACGGTTGACACTATTAAAACCATGGCGGATGTGTTGTTCGCGAGTGCCGGCGCGGCACGCACCCGCTGTATGCGCAGCTGCAGGTCGCGCACGCGCGGCTCGGCGTCGGCGTGCACGTCGTGCGCGGTGTGGTGGAACGTCCACCAGCCGAACACGAAGCCGAGCAGCGTCTCCACCAGCTCGAACTTCTTGCGCTCCTGCACCGCCTGCAGCTGGAACACGTACTCCAGCGACGCCTGGCAGAAGTCGCGCTCCGCCATGTCCATCGCCGCGTCCGCCTGCACGCACACAACTACTACAGCCACTGGCACGACACGAGCGCGACCTACTGAACGGGTGACGGGTGAAAGACAATAACACACGCGGCACGGGCACGACGCAGGGGTGGACCCGAGCACCTGTGCCCGTGAAGTGAGCGTGTACAGTGGATGGCGCAGTGATAAGGGATAACCCTGTGGAAATTTTGGACGGATGTTACTAGTGAGACAGGAACCAGCCAGGCTCACGGCAACGAAACTGTTGATCAATGGAATTCGTAATTTAAAATGATTTTTCTTTTTATTCATGTCATACAGTCGCAAGCACAATCCGTCACTCCGATAAATTGGACTAACCACCGCCGCTACATACAGCTTTGTATAGCCATTGCGACAATATGTAAAATATAAGGTCGTGGTGTCGTCCAATCAGCGCAGTTGTAATTCTACCGCCGTGGACGCTGACGGCGCGGCGCGAGCAGCGCGAGAGACACAATGACAGCGCGCAGCGTCAAAGCGCGGCCACAGTCTGGCCTTGTTAGGCGCGTGCATAGTGCATACATATACTACAATGTCTCGAATGATTTAGAAATTAAAAATAATATAACACAAACCTCTTGGAATACGTTTTCTGGTTTCTTGGTAGACAGAGACAAGGTCCGCTCTTGGCTTTGGCAGAATTTCGCTGTCTTTTTATCGAATTTCTTCTTCCCCTCCTAGGAAAATAAGAGCCGCGTTAACGAAGAGTACTCGGGTGTATACTACGAAATCGCTTACCGTGTAACGTGATCTAGAGGATTTATAATAAGTTTATTTGAAACACGTTGGTTTGATAACCCGGTGTTTATTTTATTATAATTATTGATTATTTATTGCAAATTACTCTCCTTCACATATAAATACAATTATGGCCCAATTTAATAATACCATACTAGTATATTCTAGTCGGAAATGCATGTAACAAGCCATGACACAAGAGTCGAGGTAAAAGTAACTTGACTTGGTTCCGTGACGCTGCATCGCGACGACGCGACGTGGGCATGCGGCGGCGCCTGTGTGACTGTGTCATTACGAACGAGGCGACGCGGGCCGGGCCACGGGGCTACCTACATACAGAAGTACACCGTGCCGCGCACGAGCGGTCCCCTTGCCACCAGCCGTGACGATCACATTGACAATGGCTAGAACTGCCGTGTGAAATGGCTTACTGGTTAGGTTTTTCATGAATAGGTATGCGGGTGAGCGTGTCTAGTTAGAGCTACGAGATAGAGTCGGTCCATATTGCTCATCTGAAAACATAACATGGGTGATGCAGCATCACTGAGCCTTAGGGGGACTGTAATCGCTTCCCAATAAGTGACCCGGCTGGGTGTTCGTCTCCCTTTTAGCATTGTACACATCAACAAGGGACGCGACCGTTACAACTTTAAAGAGCTGGCGCAATCAGGTTCAGGACTTCGTGTGGCGAGTTCGACGATAGCCGCCGCTGGCTCGGCCGCCGGGCGCGGGGCCGTGGCGGCGGCGCGGCGGCCGAGCCGAGCGTCAGTCAGCGGGACGCAACTGCTCCGAGCAGTATTAGTAAATGGCTGGCAGGCGGCGCGGCGGCAGCGCGGCGGCCGAGCCGAGCGTCAGCGGGACGCAACTGCTCCGAGCAGTATTAGTAAATGTCTGGCAGGCGGCGCGGCGGCGGCGCGGCGGCCGAGCCGAGCGTCAGCGGGACGCAACTGCTCCGAGCAGTATTAGTAAATGGCTGGCAGGCGGCGCGGCGGCAGCGCGGCGGCCGAGCCGAGCGTCAGCGGGACGCAACTGCTCCGAGCAGTATTAGTAAATGTCTGGCAGGCGGCGCGGCGGCGGCGCGGCGGCCGAGCCGAGCGTCAGCGGGACGCAACTGCTCCGAGCAGTATTAGTAAATGGCTGGCAGGCGGCGCGGCGGCAGCGCGGCGGCCGAGCCGAGCGTCAGCGGGACGCAACTGCTCCGAGCAGTATTAGTAAATGTCTGGCAGGCGGCGCGGCGGCGGCGCGGCGGCCGAGCCGAGCGTCAGCGGGACGCAACTGCTCCGAGCAGTATTAGTAAATGGCTGGCAGGCGGCGCGGCGGCAGCGCGGCGGCCGAGCCGAGCGTCAGCGGGACGCAACTGCTCCGAGCAGTATTAGTAAATGTCTGGCAGGCGGCGCGGCGGCGGCGCGGCGGCCGAGCCGAGCGTCAGCGGGACGCAACTGCTCCGAGCAGTATTAGTAAATGTCTGGCAGGCGGCGCGGCGGCGGCGCGGACATAATGTCGTGGTTCAAGGGCAGCTAATGCTATGCGCGCCGTCGCTGCAAGATCTATCCTGCGACAATCTATTACACTGCATCACAAACTCGCATCTATATTATTATTAACTAGCGGCCCGTCCCGGCTTTGCACGTTCAGAGTAAATTTCTAAGTAGTTCTGAAAAGAACTGCCTAACTAACCTATTTCATAGATGTGCATGTCGCAGCCAACTAGCTTAATTCGCCGTTCAATTAATAGGCACTTTATTAAACAGCGCCGTTCAACTAGCGGCCTAAATGATGTTCAGCCGTATCGTCTGTTACAACATTTAGTAAACTGGCTGGCTAATGCTTAGGCAACTGGTTGACATTTATGTACTACAAAACTTTTTCAAAATACTACCCAAGCAGAGCGACCCTAATGGGTTTAGGTTAGGGTTATTTTTTATGACCCCACAGAAATCCCACCCGGCAAGTAGATTCGGTGTATCTAAACAATTTCGTAAAATACCTAATAAAATTATTCCATCAAAGTTGTTTTTTGCCGACGCCATATTGACCAAAGAGAATATAATAGAGATAGTGACAGTTTGGTGTGTTTCGGCGCTAGGTGGCAGAAAGTAGAACTAAATTCAAATGAACAGGCTAGGCATGTAATTAAACGGCTAGGCAAGTTATTAAACGTCATCGATCCAAGTAATTTGCCTAGCTGTTTGATCAAATGGCTGAATATCATTCAGGCCACTAGTTGAACGACGCTGTTTAGTAAAGTGCCTAGGCTGTTAATTGAACGGCGCATTAAGCTAGTTGGCTGCGACATGCACACCCCTCTCCCGTAATTCGGTGCCTGGCCACGGCGCGGCGGCGCGGCGGCGGCGTTTATTTTTCTACTAGCTGAGCCCGCGACCTCGTCCGCGTGGAATTTAACTTAACAATAACTCTAAATTGAAAATTTAAAAACCCCCCGATGCGACGACCTTTTCATCAAATCAACAGAAAATCTGTGTAAAAGTATGAGACATTATTTTGTTATGACATTATAATTATTGACATTAGAATAGACAACGAATCTAAATATTGATGCCACGGAGGTTTCATTCATAGTAAAATATTATCAATTATGATTCAATTTCATGTAATTACTCTGGTTGAGGTGGACGGGAGCAGCCCAGGGGAAGAATTTTCAATAACGCTAAAATTATTTTAAATTAGATTTGTTTTTTTATATTTATTCTCAATGGCGGAGCAGCGCACTCTAGAATTATTATAACGTAATATTCCATGACAAAACAAACAAAATTTAACGCATGCGCGTATCCATCATTTGACACGTGACTTATGGAACGTCTTTAGTTCATACACAAATCTCATATAAAAATTGATAAAATATTATATATTTTTTACTAGTAATAAATATAGTCTATGTTACTCAGGGATAATGCAGCATTCTAATGGTGAAAGAATTTTTGAAATCGGTCTAGTAGTTTTTGAGTTTACTTGTTACAAAGATTTTGTATGTTTGTAACAAGTAAACTATAATAAATACAAATCTTTTCTCTTTATAATATTAGTATGTAATTATAGATTAGAGTAGATGTGAAATGCCTCCGTGTGGACGTAGAATATTTCCTCATTTAACCTAACCCAGCCCGTAGCTCGATAAGGATTTGATAGTGTTGACAACGTAGTACGGGGAGTATGGGTATGTTTTAAAAAACATTACCTTGACAGCCCCGATGTGCTCCTTCCGGAATCTCTCCAGCGGCTGTATGATCTGCTCGTGCGCTCGCCCCAACTGCAACACAACACGACTCATTTTATATTTACCTAGGTCACACTGGCAGTTGCTGGATTGTGATAAATAATACCAGATATTATATTTATGCTACATTTATTGTTTTACGAAGTACACTATTTACACATTTTTTCATTCGTTGAAACTATTATGTGAAGCAGTGAATCCAGTCTTCAGACGGGTTCAATGGCTTCGTAGAACGAATTCATAGCCGCTTCCTGGCTTGTAAATCGTATACTCTAACCTTATTTTGAATTTTCGGAAACATAACAAAGTAATTTAAAAAACCTAGCTTACAAACTGAACTAAATGAAAACTAAAAAGTACCCCTACCCCTTTTTTTCTTAACTTTCTCCGGCAAATCTTCGAAACAAAAGACCCAAGCTTCCAACTGGCTTTTTATTTGTAGTGCAAACAGTACACCCGTGTTTCGTTACCTGTCACTATATCACAGACAGCTAATGCCTGTCTGTTATTAAACTTTTTCACTTGGCTCAATCCAATATAGTTATACTCGTATGGATTATACACCTATTGGTATATGTATTTTATTAAGATAAAAATATTTATTTATCTCTAAGTCTACATGTTTGCAGGTTAATTCGATTACAAATGACGTCCGTAGACTTGAGGAACAGAAAAATAAATTATGTAAGAGTGCTTAACTTGTGACCATTAAACTAGGCATTGCCTGTATCTTAAGGGCCAGATATATTGGCAAAACAATTGCACGATGTCGAGAATAATAGAAGATTATACAAATCAAAAACAAAAAACTAAATTAAAATTAAAATATGTATAACAAAAATAAAATTCTAAAGGAATATTAGAAAGTAAAATATGTAAGAGGCAACCAAGGAGTGTGTGTGTTTGTGTGTGCGTGTGTGAGTGCGTGTATGTGTGTATGCATGTATAAATAATAGCAGCTACTTGAAAAATTGCTAAAATTAGTATATTTATGCAACATTGAGCAATTAATCTAATACAAATAGTTCTTTCTTCGTATTCATTTAGTAGGTAATTTTCATGAGGTCTTCCGTGTCACTATATGGTAATTGGGATAGCCAATTCTTCAATTTTCTCTTCGCAACGTTTAAAGTGTATTTCTTAAACTTTAATATGGCATCGTAAATGTAGGGGCCTAGAAATCGTAAAAAAATTTGTGCAAACCGAGAGTTTACCCTCAAGGTGAAGGCGCCTGTCTAGCCCGCGAAATACAAAATATTCGAGTATTTTATAGTTTATCCAAAATCTGAAAGCATTTAAGACAACATTTTGTGATTTGCGACAAACACAGTATGAGGTGCATTTATTTTACTCTAAATATTATCACGGTGGATATGATAGTAAATCACTAAATATACAAAAATTATCAGATTATCTGGATAGCTGTGGTTTTTGAAATGTTTTAGAGTACGTTGGAAATATAAATAAAAGCACTGCACACGGTCTTTGTCGCGAATTACAAAATCTGCCTTATATTATTGTAAGATTTTGAAAAAATTCTAAAAAACCTCAAAACATTTGAACTTCGCGGGCTAGATGGGCGCTTTAGCCTTAAAGGTGGAGCTCCAAATTTCCACTTTTGTACCAAGACTGGGTAAGCCTCAGAAGTTATTACTTTTTTATGCTGCATCAGAACTGCTTTTAGATTGTATATTTGCCTAACATTGAGAACTTGAGCCTCCGAATATAGAGCTTGTGTAGAATATCTTCTCTTTTTACAGATACAGTAAGAATTTGCTAACAAGTGATTATTTGTCAGTTTCAATCAGCTGTCCTCGTTCAATTAATATCGGGTTCTGTGACCGCAGGCGCCGGCCGACGGTCACCTACATCATCATGGCGACCATAACCATGTCTAAATTCTCCGAGCCACGATTACACAGAGCTGCTACATGGGGCTTCATCACCAAATGCCTTTATTTATTCAACAAACATTTATATTATTTATATTGTAAGTGGCCAGTTTCAGAAACTTTTTGTATACCCCGAGTATATCTATCTATATATATAAAACTCAAAGGTGACTGACTGATCTATCAACGCACAGCCCAAACCACTAGACGGATCGGGCTGAAATTTGGCATGCAGGTAGATGTTATGACGTAGGCATCCGCTAAGAAAGGATTTTGATTAATTCCACCCCCAAGGGGATAAAATAGGGGATGAAAGATTGTATGAAACTTTGCCTATTAAATTCCACGCGAACGAAGTCGCGGGCACAGCTAGTGTACCTATAAGTGCAGTGCAGCGTTATTGCCGCCATGCGCCGGCGCGGCGGCGTCGCCGGGGCCAGCGAGCCGGGCGGGCAGGCCCGCGCCGCGCCCGCGCCGCGGTATCTGGTGCGCGAGTCCCGATCGCTGCGGCGCGTCTGTTTATCGCTCCATTGTGTACTCAACCGTTAACAACGTTACCGTATGTGCCAATTATTAACTGACAATCTCGTCATTGTCTTTGATAATGACTGATTATTCACAGGTATTGGTGAAACTACGTACCAATGTTAATCATTATTTTCTCTATAGTTGAAGACTTAATAAGCATTTTGGCCAGTCGGTTCATTATGTTGTACCTAACTATAGGTACCATATCATTCCTTACTGGCTCGTGTGATCACGCGCGCACGCCCCGACGACGCGAGCCGGGCTCTCCCTCGCGTCTCGCGGCCGCCCCCGGCGCGGGCGCGGGCGCCGCCGGCGGCACGTCTCTCGTGGCAGCGACCGCCGTCATCAAATTTCCAATTTTAGCCCCACTTTGACAACATCGCCTTGATATATCAAATTAGAACATTTATGACAAATTTCTAAATCCAACGGTACATACCTATCTAATTAGCATAGCCACTTAATGACAAAAGTGGATCTCAAGGAAACAAGAAACCGTCGTCGGTCGAACCGGAGAGAGCGATACATTGGTACCACCTACTTGTGGTGCCTACCCACCGACTGGTTGTGTTGTGAGGCGCGGCGCCCGCGGAGAGCAGGCATGGCGCTGCGGCCGCCGATATCAAATCAGTTGTCGCCGCATTACACTTTCGCCGTTACAACTACCCGTTTAGATGTAACTGTGTAATGCTGTCCTGTCCAGTTTTTGCCAGGTCAATTCAGAATTTGAGACAAAGGTTTAAATGTCCTAAAAATACTTACAAGAAAGATAAACACGAGCTATGTCAAACATTACTTGTAAAGTTAGCGGCGGGTACACGGTTAAAATCGTAGGTACTGCTTAAAATAACTTCTATGGAATGATAGCGAAAGTTTGAATAAGAAGATAACAGCTAATATCGAGTAACAAAGGCAGCTATTGGAAACAGCGCATCAAGTTATCAGTGAGTACGTGCGGTATCTGCGCGCGAGTCAACACACTCTCCACGTCGTAGGTGAATCACGTTTGATAGATTGTACATTAATTGACCAACGCGAATGGCACCAGCGCGGCAGCGTCGGGCGGGCTTGTCGCGCGCGTCCCAGGGCACTCGCCGCGAGTCGCCGGCTCATTGTGATTCCGGCGGCGCGGCGCGGCGCGGGCGCGGTCGGTCGTCAGTTACGGCGACTTACACGATGCGGTACGCGTCTAATTATGTCAACGCCCTCGCCTTGTTAGCATTCATCCCGCGAGGCGCGAGCACGAGCACGAGCCCGGAGCGCGCCAGTAAAAGTGATCGCTCATTAATGGAAGCGAAAGTGATTTCATGAAGGTCGTCTCGCACTTGTTTGTAAACACGACCGGTCGCGATTCACCGTTACGTTACGCCCGCTGCGGGGACCCCACGAAATCATTTCCGAAAGCAGGAAGCGTGCGGTGCGATGTGGACGCCTATAAATAATGTAGGCATTCGATCGACCAGCAACAGAACTCGACATCGGCCTACTTTTTAGCTCTTAATACGGAACTTTATAATGGAATGTTATTGAAAGCGAAATCAGGGATTTTCTTCGATACTGGGCAGCACGCGCCGGTTACTTTACGTTTAAAATATATGCCGACATAATAATAATACATAAACAAGTAGTTAATATGTGTTTGTATACGATAAGTAGTTCATCGAGATGAGTCGAACAGGTGTTGGTCGACCTGCCTGAGGCTCCCCCATATACGGTGCGATCCGTGGCTTCAATCCGTCGTTTCAAACTGATCGAATCGACGAATCGATCATGTTAATGTTGTGATAACGATATTGACAAATATCGTTAACGATTTACTTAATCGAACACGATATCGTAGGTCGCAACAAACCCATGCAATCTTGAAAATCGTAACGATAAATCGAGATAGCTCTTCGCGATTGCCGAATCGATTTTTGTCTCAGTCTGACAACGTATCTCTACATGCGCCACACGCGTGTGCCATTGGCTAGCGCATTATCATCGCAGCATAATATGCGCATACCGCATTTTAACGACCGCTTGGCGCAGTGGTTCGAGTGCAGGGCGCTCGTCTCACTGCGCAGGGTGGTTGCGGATTCGATTCCCACCGGAAAAAATACAGAAATGACCTTTTCATGATTTTCCCAGGTGTGGGTGTCATAGGGATCGCCCCCAGTCCATTGTACAGTACCAATAGTACAAGCGTCGCTTAGTTTGGGACCGTACAAATTGGTGTGTCAATCTAGCGATATTTATTTTTATTTAACGATCGACCGTGGCGATTGTCCGCAACGATCAATCGATTCGGGTATGAGCGGCAAAATTGAAGCGACCAATCCATACGATTTTCTTCAGATCGATCGAAGCGACGGATCGCACCCTATTTGGGGTCCTTAATGTAAAGAAACTTACGAAACACGGTTCCATTTTATGCATACCTTCAATAATGTTAATTATAAATATTTTACGATATCGCACATCAAACCTGGTGCAGTGTGCGTTGTTTTCGAAAATGAGAGAACTACTTATGGCGTTGCTTCTTTTTCTGCTGACTGTACTGTATACTGTCGATTAAATAACTATCACTCGGCGCTGATTTGCATGTTTCCAACATGAAATCTGAACGTTATATCTGAGCCATGGCCTGCGCAACCGTCTGTGGCGCTAGTATCATAGGAATGGGTATCGTTTTAATTAAATCTGTGGATCGCGTCGCTTGGGCGGCGGCGGCGGGAGGGGCGGCACTCACCATGCGGTCCCGCTCGTCCTCGATGGTGCGGATGAGGTGCGCGAAGTGGTGCAGCGAGCGGCCGATGACGCGCTCGTCCTCCGTGGTGGAGGCGCCGATGCACGCGAACTCGAACTGCTCCATGCTAGTCGCCAGCGCCAGCTGCGCCGTGCCGAGCCCTGCACCATATATTTCATCATTATTTTCAGTAAGTATAGGTACACCCTCCTTTGACTTCCTATACTACCGGCTGCTAGTAGCAGGCGTGCAGGCCAATTACACAGATAGTTTCTCGCTTCATAGGTACCTATCACGTCAAGACCTGCACTCATCTTCTGCATTTAATATCCTTTGGTTTTGGAATATAACTAATAAAAAGTCTGCAGGGGTTGTGGCACGCAGGTCGTGTGCTCACATCATCAGTGTGTAGGTCGTCAGTATCTTCGGGTATCGGTATGGGTAGGTCAGGTAAGCCATCCGATTGCTTATTGAGCCAATTTTGTGTGCGTGCGATATTGAAAGTCTTATTCATAATGCTCAGTAAAGATGATTGATATGGAAATATTTACTAGTCTTTCGGAATAATCCATCTGATTTGAGCTTGCCGTACATTTGACACAGTGTCTTGGAGGGTTGAGTGATGTGTTCGAAAATATAAAAGTATTCTAATTAATGACATCTTTGAAGTTTAATGTAATGATTTAATATTAAGTTGTATGTTTTGTATTGTGTGTACTTTTTTCCTATTCTTGTTCATAATTTTCCTCATATAGGTATTCTATTTGCTTTCACTTGTTCTGTCTACCTGAACCTGTAACTGTTGATACTATTTGTCTGCTTATATGTGAAAGCTCATAATTGGGCTTACCTTTACTTTATGCTTCTTGTCTTTTAAGTTTTATGTGTATTGTTTAGCTGTAAGCTTTCCAAAAAGCTTAAAATATTAATAAAAGAATAACCTAGTACTTTTTGGTACAAGTAGGTATTTGTGCATTGTGATAGTGAATCGCCCTTGAACGCGAGATTAAGAAACGCGACGATAAGAGGCTGTGCAAGTTAGCCAAACGACGAAGCAGCAGTTATTATCAGACGCGGACCTTATCAGCTGCGATAGTCATGCTACGCTAAAAATACTTGTCGGTATTAGGGAACTGCTTACTGGCGGACGCATTTACAGGCGAGCTGAACACTGGGGGGTACCCAACCGACCAGCGGCTACAGGTAGGTAGGTATAGGTAAGGGACCATGAGGAGGGTAGAGAGCGCAGTAATATAACAATTATCAAACAAATCAATATGGGTTGCTGACAATACTGAAATCAATATTTTGCAATTACAATAACAGCTTGTATGGACGGTTAATGACCAAATTGAGAGCCATTAATGAGCCGGCGGCGGCGGCGGCGGCCGAGCGCGCGTCGCCGGCTGCAGTAGGCAGCCACTGATAATGCAGTGCTCGCTACAGCTGTAAGGAACACTTTACATTTCTGATTCAGGTAAGTATAGAAAGCACAAACCGAGTGGGATCTGGTACGCACCAATTTCAAAAGGAACCTATGGGCATTCCTCTTTTTCGGGAGTCACGATTTTCGGGCGGCACAACGTGCATAAGTCAGCACAAAGTAAATTTTTATCTAAAATCAAAATGGCCATGCTAACTTCTCGGACATCATTCCACTCACTCTAATAGTCCATAACAACAATTTATCCTAGGTGTAAGGAAGATTGGTATCTTGACTACATACCTATGAGTAGATAGGTATATTGCCAGTAGTCGTAACAATCACTGAGTCATGTGCAAATGTCTCCACAAACATACACACACTAACACAATTGATTATCATGTATATGTATAAGGACATTGCCATAATATGTTACATAGCATGAACACAAATACTCTAATTACTTTATCTGTAGAAGAATAGTATGCTGACACAAGCTTGTTCATAGCTTGCAATTAAATAACATCACCATAACATAAATGTATGCATGGAACATAAAAGCCACACAATTTGGTGCATTGGCATAACTCGTCATGCAAACAGAGCCAAGAGACACTAATTAAGAAAGTCATTGACACACATACCAGTGGCAATGGAGCGTACGTGCAGTGATTCCCCTGCTCGTGCAATAACTGCACCGCGGTGCTACCACACAACACTCGTTTCAACTCTAATAAACCATTGTATGGAAGAATTAAAAGTGACAACATACACAATGTCATTCAAGTCCCATTTGTTATTTCAATTTGATGGTAACATTCTTATTTAACATCTAGATACTTATTATATCCTTCATTACAATTTATGATATCATGTCAATGGTACAAATAAACATTTGGAAATAATATATTGTCAGCACCTTATGTTGAAATAATTTATGGCAATAAATTTAAACAGCCTTTATACTAGAACTAAACTTTACAAACTTTATAATAGAACTGTGTAGTTTTGGCAGATAATGGGCCAATGTGCAGCTACAGTCAATCACACATAGTTTTGTAGGATAATGCCCACAGGAAAACTTTATAACGAAACAATAACAACTAATTTGATGAAGTTGTAGGTAAAATTGAGAACCTCCTGCTATTTCAAAGTCAGTTAAAAATTAAAGCGGATAATGTAATTCCTTAAGTGTACATCAGTGCCTACCACCACTCCCACCATTATATACTATGACTACACTGTAATCACAATGTCTGTTGTGAAGTGTGCAGACAACACTTCATACTGTGTGTTTATATTATAACTGGGACATTGGACAAGTTTAACAAGGGCCAAATTGAGCTGTTATCAACTGCACTCATTCACCAGAGGGAGGGCTTTATGTAGGTATACACATATTACACTAGCCACAAGGATTCACTCTCATGGGAATGTTTCATCAAGTCTATGTAAGTTTTAGATTATGCTGCTATTGTCTCGGCTGCTACTGTGCTCTAGTTAATAGGTCAGTGTGCATTGCTGAGAGTGGGTCGCAGTGCAGTGTTTATACGCGGTTACACGACTGTTTACCAGCGCGACAATGACGCAGCACCAGACAGCCGCGGCAAACGTATTGTGTCGCCGTACACACGACGCCGGGCTGCCTTTGTACGGCGCATGAGTAATAGAGAGCGACCTTGACGCCTACGACAGCCGAGAGCGCGCGGTGAATGGAGGACTCACGTTTGGCGGCCTGCACGACATCCTTGACTTCCTTGATGAGCCGCTTGATCTGCTGGCTGGTGCGCTCCAACTCCTTCTCGTGCCTCTGCAGGTTCTCCCGAAAGTGCGGGCTGTCCGCGAGACACTCGGTGAACTCGAGAGGCTGCAGGCCCACGCCCATGGTCACCCACTCGCACTGCTCGCTCGCGGATTTGACACCATGCACTTTCACCGAGCGCACACCGGCGCAGTCATCCCGACGCAACACTCAACACTCACATCCACGGACGGAATAACACAGGAATGAGGACGAATTGAACACTCTTATCTAATTCTACAATATTGAGCAATATGGATATAAAGACGATATGTTCCACTGCAGCCAGATAATTACTGCGTAGCTGTCAAACACAAACTGTCAATGCCACAGACCAATAAGAGAACAAGTTGTCAGTGCATAGACCAGTGTTGCCAGATCCAAAAGTTGTAATTATCGAAAGTCATCGTAAAAATGATCGTATAGCGTCATATTTTAGCTCCTCAACTCCAGTCCGCACCCCCCGGAATAATAGTTAAGAAAAATGAAATTAATAATTCTTTTGCCGTTCTCCAAACAGTACACTTCTGACAAATACTAACAAGAATCACAACCATGTCTTCCATTCTGTTTACAGGTTGTCTGGTCTGAGGACAAAGGAACGTCTATGACAAATATGTTTTGCTTTAAGCGTTGCTCAAAATGTTTGTCCCTTTTACATAACTCAGCTATCCACTACCGTACATCGAACCGATGGCCAAATTATCGTACATCCTATAATTATCGTACGGTCTGGCAACACTGCCATAGACTAATAATATGATATCAGTGTTAGTCAAGCAGATTATATGTAAGTGTTATCGTGAGTTCGCACTGAACGAAACATGTTGATGTCTCTATTTTTTGTTGTCATAAAATAAAGACAACACTATGTTTGGTAAACATGTTTTGTCCAGTGCGAACTCGCGGTTACTCTGTCACATCCAAGGTAACATCTACACACCGAAGTCTATGCATCACAACTTTCATCACACCCAAGAATTTTATAAATAACTAAGAAAATATCAAATAATAATTTTGTATATAAGCTTCTTGATCACACCCACACCCCTTTCCTATATATTACTGTACCCTTTGCCCCTTGACCACACCCAAGAACTTTCTTGACAAGAAAAAAGCGCGGGAATCGTCGAATTTGATAGGCGCGTTTTTTAAACTTAAATTTATAAATAATCATTTTATGATAGTTAATTGATCGGTAGGGTAGTATTTTGTATTTATTATTATCTATTCGTTTATTTTTTGTTTTAGTGTATATATTTCTGCTGGTAAGTTAAGTTTTTCTATTTCTTTCATCCATTGATGGAACCGCCGGACCCGGGGGGCACGGTCCCCCCGGTGGGATGCAATATTACTATATCCAATGAATCCGGCATGGATACCGATTGTTCGTCCCGTAGTAGGGATCGTAAATTAAAACGTTCACGACAGACTAAAATTTGCAAGCACTGCAATAAAAAAAAAAGGAAGAATGCTAATACAGAAGCATATAGCATTTCTGATTGTATTTGTGTACATAGTAACATAGCTATTGAAAAAATTACTCCATCTGGGTCTTTGGGGGAATCAGATATTGCTGCCCTTAAAACCCCAGAAACGCCTAATTCGAACTCCTCTCAGCCGCCTCAAGTAGGTCGTAAGATTTATTCTTCATCTGACTCTGGTCCATACATTGTACATGTGCAAAAGATTCTTACCGAAGAAAATGATGGGACTTACCTGCATCCAGTTACGTTTGGAAAGTTTTTAAAGAAAAATGCCTTCCTCAATGTTGTAAATGGTAGTGTTAAAAAAATTGGCAGAAACAGAGTTTCACTTGCGTTTATCAATTTCACAGATGCTAATACTTTCATATCACATAATAGCCTACAAACAAACAATTTTAAAGCTTTTATACCCTCATTTAATGTTACAAGAATGGGTTTAGTGCGTGGTGTTCCAGCTGAATGGTCTATTGATGATATTAAGGAGAATATCTCTGTTCCTATAGGCTGCGGTGAAATACTAAAATTAAGGAGAATTAATTATAAAGTTGTTGTGGATGGGAGTACTATATGGAAACCTACACAAAGTGTGGTTCTGACAATAGATGGTCAAGTTTTGCCAAAGCGGATTTATCTGTGTTATAATGCCTTACCAGTTGATTTATACACTTTTCCTACTGTTCAATGTTATAATTGTTGTAGATATGGTCACACAAAGCTTCAATGTAGGTCCAAGCCTAGGTGTTTTAAGTGTGGACAAGGTCATGCCGGGTCTTCATGTAATATAGAGGAGGATATGTCGTCATGCTGTATGTGTGGCGGTTATCATTTTGCTACAAATAAATCCTGTCCAGAATTTTTACGACAAAAAGATATCAAAAGTTCAATGGCAAAAAATTGCATTTCGTACCTAGAAGCGTCAAAATTGCATCCAGCAACTCATAAGTTACTTTATTCTGAGGCATTAGGCCAGGCAAGTTCTAATAAAATCAATGTTGGTAAAGTAATTGATAATAATATAAAAAAACAAAATTTAAGCAATAACAGTATTTCTTACAGGAAAACTATTTTTAAGCCCCGTGGTGCTAGCCCTATTCTATCTAAAGGTTATGATCGGGAAGCACACAATTCATTAATAAGAGATTTAAATTATCAACCATCCTCCAATGGGTGCGCTTTAAATGTGAATAAAACTGACGATAAATTCACCGAGTCTTCTGTATCAGAACTTATTGTTGCATTAATTAACGCACTTTCTCAGTACAAGTCTTCACCGTCCAACGTTGCCACTAGTGTAGATGCTGTAAATAACTATAATACTCATAATGGATCTTTCACACATAATCCAATGGAACTGCCGGAGTATAGTCAGTAAAAAAAGTGAGCTTATTCATTTGATAAACAAGCATAATCCGTCAGTAGTCTGTCTTTCCGAAACTTGGTTGAAGTCGGAGTCCAATTTCAGGATTTCTGGCTTTACCTGTTTTCGACAGGACAGATCTGACGGGTATGGCGGTGTTGCCATTCTTGTTCGTAATTCTTGTATTTTTTCTGCATTTCCTCTCCCATCGCATTGCGATGATATTTCTATTGTTTCAATACATGTAAATAATTTATGTATTGTATGTGTTTATATTCCTAAGCCTTCAGTGACAAATTTTAGAGAACTTAAAAATATGATAGGTCTAATTCCTAAGCCTTGCTTAATTTTGGGGGACTTTAACTCCCATCATCAAGTATGGGGTAGTTCTGTTTCTAATAGTTACGGTGAAGATATCTTAGAGATGGTCGACACCTTTAATTTATGCATTCTAAATACCGGATCTCCCACTAGACGAACTGCCCCATATGAAAATATTAGCGCTGTAGATTTATCTTTTTGCTCGCCAGATTTAGCCTCACGTTTGTCTTGGCAACCTCTTCCGTTTACCTTTGGAAGTGATCACTTCCCAATTTTAATTTCTTTCCCTTATCCTAAACCTATTAAATTTGTTAGATCTTCACGGTTAAGGCACAGATTAAAAAAAGCGGACTGGGATAAATTTAAATGTAAGGTTGATAGCAAAATTCCTCAACTCATTTCAATTTGTCAATAGTCAATAGTCAATAGTCAATATTTTATTGCATTCCATATGTGAAGGGAACGAAAATTCATGTAATCAGCAATTTTCAAATACTCTTTTAGAAGTGGCCGATGAACTTTTCCCAAAGAAAACTCCTCTAAATTCTCTTCCTTCCCCACCGTGGTGGGATAATGAATGTACAAATGCTGTGAAAAAAAGGAAAGAGGCTGAAAAGATATATTGCGATGAAATGACTTCAGAAAATTTTCAGGCTCTATCTGAAATTATGGCTGAAACTAAACAATTATTAAAACAAAAAAAAATTGACGGTTGGAAATCCTTCTGCTCATCTATTTCTCCTTCAACATCTTCTGCTACTGTTTGGGAAAACATCAAAAAATTCAAATCTGCTGTCATTAAACCCCCTGTGTCTGTTTTGCCTCCTTCTTTATCTGATTCGTTTTTAGACATTCTTGCTCCACCCTCTGTGAAGGAATGCTCTGTATCATTGTCTCGTCCTTCTATTACTCCATCTTCCCTGGACTCTTCCTTCTCGTTGTCTGAGTTAAAGGGTGTGCTTTGTGGCCTGAAAGACTCATCCCCTGGCCTGGACAGTATTCCATACTCTTTCCTGTCACATCTCGGTGATCCCGCTCTTTCTCATTATTTAGATTTAATTAATTCTGTTATGTACACCGGTAACATCCCTGACACGTGGAAAACACAATTAATTATACCGTTTCTAAAACCTGATAAACCTCCTGCCTCTGCATCATCATATCGCCCCATAGCGTTGTCTTCAGTTTTATTAAAAGTTGCGGAACACCTAATTAAAAACAGACTCGAATTTTTCCTTGAAAATAACAATTTGCTAGCGGATAGTCAGTATGGTTTTAGGAAGGGCAAAAGTACAATGGATAGTCTTGCTATACTTACTACCGACATCCGCCTTGCATTCACACAGAATAAATCCGTTTTGTCGGCATTCTTAGATATTCAAGGAGCATATGATAATGTAATAGTATCAATTTTAATCAATAAATTACAAAATTTGCAAGTTCCATATGTGTTAATTAATTTCATTTCAAATATATTATCAGAACGATGCATTCAGCTATCCTTGGATAATGGATCTACGCTATCCCGAAACGTTTATAGAGGTCTCCCTCAGGGATCTGTACTAAGTCCCTTGCTGTATAACATTTACACATATGACTTGGAGTCTGCCTGCTCTCTAAAAGATGAGCCTAAATCAGTAAATGTTCTTCAGTATGCAGATGATTTATTACTGTATGCCATTGACAGCTCAGTTGATGATGCTTCTTACACTTTGTCTCGATCGTTGGGGTTTTTGGAGTCTTGGTTAAATAGTAATGGCCTGGAGTTGTCTGTGTCAAAAAGTAATATTGTATTATTTTCCAGAAAGCGTACGCCTCCTCCAGTGTTAGTTCAATATAATAATTCTTACCTTCCTGTTAAAAATCAATTTAAATTCTTAGGAGTAATACTGGACTCAAAACTTCCAGGTTTACCACATTTCGATTTTCTTGTAGCAAAATGTGAACGTCTGATTAACATGATGAGATGTCTAACAGGGGTATGGTGGGGGGCTCATCCAGCTTCCCTTAAGTTGGTGTATAATGCTTTGATTAGAAGTGTTTTAGACTATGGCACATTTCTTTTAGAACCCGGTAATATAGCAGGCTTCAAGAAGTTAGATCGGTTACAATCCAAGAGCTTAAGAATATTGTCAGGAGCTATGGGTTCTAGTCCAGTAAACGCCCTGCAAGTTGAATGCTGCGATCCGCCTCTAAAATTACGGAGGCAGTATTTATCAGATAGGTTTCTATTTCGTTGTTTACAATTTTCTAATCATCCTATAGTTTCTAAATTATATCAGTTGTCACAACTAATCTCTTCATCTTCATATTGGGCTCATAAAGCTCCTCCCTGCTTAATAAAAAGCTTTGAAAAATATTCTTCTCTTTCTGCTCAAGTTACAAACTCATCACAACTTCCATTATTTAAGTATGATTATCAATCGCTAGTCCTCTCTCCTGTCTTAGAATATAATATAGGTATTAAAAAAAATGATTTGGAACCTAATTCTGAATTTTTAACCGTTGTAAATAGTAAGTGGCCTGAATGGCATCAAATTTTCACGGATGCGTCTAAGCATTCTTCCGACACTTGTGTGGGTGTTGGCGTTTATCACGCCCAGTATAATGTAGTACAAAAAATTAAACTTCCTTCTGAGGCATCTGTGTTTTCTGGTGAATGTTATGGTATATACAAAGCCTTAGAGTATATTAGTATTTGCAAACTACGTAAAACAGTTATTTTCTCAGATTCTTTGAGTGCATTACAAGCAATATCCAGGTATCCCTTCAATTCAAAAGTCCACTTCCCAATAATATACGACATCCGTAATTTATTATATAAAATTTTCTCTAATAATTTAACAGTTACTCTCGCTTGGATTCCGAGTCATAACGGTATAAGAGGTAATGAGAAAGTTGATCTCCTAGCAAAGGATGCATGTAATTCTGGTGATCTATTCCCATTTAAGAATTATTTCCATGATTTGCTAGCTTTACCCAAGACTTATCTCTATAAATCTTGGAATATGCTATGGTCAGAGTCAGCGAAGACTAAAGGATCATATTATTTCCAAATTCAAAAGTGCGTTCCCGTAAAACCCTGGTTTTTTCGTATGAATTATCCTAAAACATCCACTTCTATAATCACTCGTTTGAGGCTAGGGCATACTTGTTGTCCAGCTCACCTTTTTAGACTCCATATAATAAATAGTCCGCGCTGCGCTTGTGGCGAGGATGTCGGAGATCTAAATCATATTATTTTCGCGTGTCCTTCTTATAATCATTCTTCCTTTTTTGACGTGTTAATATCCCTTCGTGTTCCTCTTCCAACTTATCTTCCTAGTTTATTTATTTATGACGATATAAATATATATAATGCCCTTGTTTCTTTTATATCATCCAATAACTTGAAACTTTAATTATTTCCTTCCTTTATGTAAATTATATGTAGTCAATTTTGATTTAACTATTTTCCCGATCCGTTTTTATTGTTTTTCTCGTTCTCTTACTTTGTTTGCGTTATCGATTCCTACGTTTTATAAATTAAAAACTTGAAATTGGCAAAATACACACAGTGTGACGCCATAAAAAAAAAAAAAAAAAAAAAAAAACTTTCTTGACCACACCATAGATGTATAATATTATACATCTATATGTAACTAGCACCCAAATCACACCATCATACGCTTCACGCAGCTTGCTATATACCTCTAATCTGTGGCCAAAACGCGCCCCGTCGATCTGGGAATGTGTGAATCGAGGGACCTATCTTGAAGATTGGATAGGGGAACCCTGTCGTGAGACTAATTTAGTAATAACTTAATAAAATAAAGAAATACAATATATAATTTTTATATTGTAAACCAACAATGAAACACCATTGTATCATAGTTCCCCACACCCCTACGAGTCCGTCTTGCTGGTCTCGCCGCGGCGCGTGCCCTCCGACGTGTCGTCGGACTCGTCCGAATCGGACTCCTCCTCGTCATCCTCCTCCTCTTCAGAATCGGAGTATGGAAAGGAATAGTCGCCGCCATCAGCGGTACCCTCGTAGCCTAAAAAAGTGTATAAGTGGTTCACATTCAGCATCAGAGGGTAAACATTTTTTTCTAAGCTTGGGAGTTCCAGTGGACAAATCGAAGAACTATAAAATACCTGTGTCCCCATAGCCGGCATCGTCGTCGTCGTCCGGCATAGCGGTCCCCTGGCGCCCGTAGCGATGAGAGCGCGCTGCGGAAACGTAACAAGTGCCGTGATTACCATGTTTTAAAATTGCTACATATAAAATACGAGTGATAGACAGTATATATGGTATATCTCGTTAATATATTTACTAGACATGCTGAGGTCGGCGGTGAGGTGCGTGGGGTAGGCGCAGCGCGGGCAGGGCGGCGCCGCGCGCCGGTCCGGCTTGGCGCCCTTCCGGCGCACGTGCTCGTCGCAGAAGCACGTCTTGCAGCGCAGGCACGAGTACTGGCCCAGCCGGTTGCAAGACTGGCCTGCCAATCACAAGGAAACATCACTGGCCTGATATGGTACATTTTGAGTGCAACGATGTACTACTACCATAATCAGTACTACAAGAGCTTTAACAAACTGTGGATACACTTAATTGTCTTTTACTCATTACATCCTGCATGTACTTGTTCATACCTATGTACTCGCGTTAATTTATCTTTATTACTAATGTCCATGTCAAAGTTTATAGATTAAATCATATATACGAACATTTGTAGGTCTCAGATTCAAGGACCTGACAAGATGCCTGGTGCTCAAACTGGTCATCCTCACATAGGAAACCCTGACAGAAGCAGCAGCGAAAGACGCGCCCGCCGTGCTCCCAAACACCTGCAGATATAATTTTTGAAGTTATAACTTCATCACTTTAAATGAATAGTTATAATATTAAACTGTAATTGATACAGCACCTCTCTCGCACTCGAGACAGACCGCATCAGCCAGCGGACAGATGCACGCGTGCGCCGTCAGGCACTTGCGGCCGTGGCACACCCACGCCTCGCAGAAGTCACAGATGGCACCCTGCAACACACATGCATGAAATAAACATGTTCTAATACTAAAATTAAAAAGTTTAAATTTTAGTAGTTTAAATTAGGTTTAAATTAAAGTCATTTTGACTTGAATGCACTCTTAAGCTAGAAATACATAGGGAGCTTATAATTCCTTTCATTTGAAGTAGGTGCCCATACTAGTAAGTCGGGAGGAAAGGAAGGACCTGACGTAGGAAGTACCTAAGAAGTTGTCCTAACATTGTGTAAACATAGTGGCACCAACTCCAAGTGAAGGAATTTATATTGTAACAAACAAAGAACCTCCCCTTTTGTTGGAAGTCGGTTTAAAAGAGAAAACTGTATGCGAATTGGGACTGTAATTACATTATGATATTGTACTGTCCACTTTAAAATATTGTATGACAATATTTTCTTACCACCATCCCCATGCCGGTAGTGAAGACTCCGGGGTGTCTGACGACGCAATCCCCCGACTTCAACATGCACTTCACCTTGCCACAGTGCGCACACGTCGGCAGGCGCTGCACTGCCTGACAGAAATAGCAGAAAGCACGGTTCTTCTGCTTTCTATAACAACATAAAATACAATGCAATAAAGCTATAGTTACTATTTCACTGAATAATCACTAACATTCTAAATTTTAAACATAAAAAAAATATAATATAATTTGGCTATCTCTATGTATCTCGGGCAAGGGAGGTTGAGTGGACTCTTTATCAAAATAAAGTGAGAAAAAACCGGATAAATGACGTGGCAAATAGCTTGAACGAGTTAGAATGTTTTAGAAACATGAGACATAAGTAGAAGATTCTTGTAGCAGTTTGGTATAAGCAGTTATTGAATTTACTTCTGGCACTTGTCGCAGTCCATGGGCACGTTACAAGGGTGCTGCGCGAGGTCCACATTCTCACGAGAGTTGCGGATCTCCTTCTGACGCAGTTTTTGTTTCTCTGCTTTTTTACGTTGTCCAGTCTTTTTCTTAGGCATTATTATCACCAACAATATTTCTATTCACACACAAAAAATATATTTTTACTAAATTTTGTTAATAATCAGCTGATTTGTATGCATGCGTGCAAGACAATCTGATAGATCTGTGATGAAATTATGACATGATCAGTGACAATGACATAAAGAGTGAATGACAGATGATGACAGCCGGACAGATTTCTGAACGAAGAAGCAGTCAGTCAGTCAACATAAATAAATAATCCTACAAAACTAAATAGGTCAGTGAATGACGTAAGTGGCTGAGTATTACCGTATATTATTTTTCTTCAAGTGTGCTTTTCGTTTTAATACGTTAATACGTAACTACTTTGTTTAGATTCGAGTTTGAAAACAAAACAAACATTTTTTTATATTATTTATATCGTAGTCGGTGTTCGTACGTGCACCGCCTTGTTGGTCTTCGTGTGGAGGGCGAAGTTTTTGATGTGAACTGAGCAAAGTACGACGCACACCCCGCTCGGGCCGTACGGGCAGTTGTTCCCAGGCTCTTCGTTGTCGTGCTTAGTTTGTACGCGAATTGAGGGGGAAGTAGAACAGTTATGATTTCCCCCGTCGACATAGTGAGTACACAATGATTGCCGTATAACATCGCATTAGTTTGCATTCCAATTGCACTGCTTAAATAAATAATTATATTTTTTGTTGCTAAATCATTAAAATTTATATTGTGTGAACATGATAATTTTTTTTGGGAATCTAGAAAAAAAATACTTGCATAAAAATACATTCTATGATGTGTAATGAGTGTGGTATTTAAGCTGCATACACAACAATATTTCATACCAGCTTCTATTTATAAATTATAAAATATTTTTTATAAGTAAGTACTTACCCATATAGTCTATTGTATCTAGTAGATAGCTTTGCGTTATTATCTCTTTATTTTTACACATATGTTAAGAGCAATAGCTGCATCAATAATAGGCCTAAGTCATAAATATTTATTAAACCTTGGGATATTCACAATCACTATTTCAATTGAGTAAATTTAGTTTTGATAAATATAGCTACATGCCAGTGCTGCCCACAAGTTTATATTTAGTACGTCATGTTCCATCTGATGTCAATAACAATAGCTTCTTTGTGTGTCTACCGCAAGATGCTTTGTGTTAGTTAGAAGAAGACAAAATATCTATTGCCTGTGAGGTCAATAGTTGGCATCCATATGTTGACTCTTCAGAAGTCATGACTTGCATCTATACAAATAAATAAAATTGGAGTGTCTGTATGTAATATCAAAATAAGACCTTTTCACTAAATGCATATGAAAGTACATATGACACCTATAGCAAAAACGCGATTTAGATTTTTTTTTGTCTGTATGTCTGTCTGTCTGTGTGTTTGTTCCGGGTAATCTCCGAAACGGCTGGACCGATTTTGACGGGATATTCACTGGCAGATAGCTGATGTTATAAGCAGTAACTTAGGCTACTTTTATTTTATAAAAACTAAATTTTTTAAAATGGGTCCTGTCGCACGGGCTCAGAACGCGGGAGCGGGCTTTTTTGTTAAGTTAAATTCCACGCGGACGAAGTCGCGGGCTCAGCTAGTTTGAAAATAAATAACTGTTCCAATCAATTTATGCAATCTGGGTCCATGTTTTATTTCCGACGGTTTCCACTTGCATCCCGTTCCACCTTAGAAGGTGGATCATCAGATTGCCATGTATTGAATTGATTTCTCATTGACAATGGAATGATTGCACAGCAAAGGTACCAATACACATGAGAACGGCATTTATTGTAAGAGCGCTCGAGCGGCGGTTGAAGTAACTATGAGCAACTACTTTCTACACTTATTTTTATAAATCGTGTTTTTCTTACACTATCATAGGTAGTGTAGTTTACCTACTTCACATTTTATTATTTGTTCTGATATTATGAGATGTGATCAAACTGTATGTAAAATATAATGCTGTGTGGTAGATGAAGCGCGTGGGCGTGGGCGGGCGGCTGGTGCCGTTCTTCAAGTGCGTGTGCGTGTACTTCGTGGCGCTGGGCGCGGGCGGCGGCGCGCCCTCGCCGGCCGCGGTGGCCGCCAAGTGCGCGCCCGTGCTGTGCCTGCTGCTCGTCGTGCTGCTGCACCATGCGGCGCTGCCATACCACAAGTCGGTACACACGCGTCAACACACGGTTGGAGATAGGTTACCACTAAATCGCCACCTTACTGTTCCACAACTCACACATTTTGCTTGCAGGAACGTGTGGTCAATATGGAGTCGAGAGAAACCTTTTCAATTGAAAATCAATTTAATTATGCTGAAAAGTTTTAGCATACTTAATGAAAATATTGATGGAAAATTACAACCCTCGGTTGGGGGTCTAGAATTATGAGTTAAATCCATGGTATAATAATATATGACTATAATTTTGTCCGTGTATTGTGCGTGCGTGATACAGCGGGGAGGTTCGTGCGTGACACAGAAATTCCTACATAACTAACATTTCGAACTTAATTAGGTACCTAGTCCACCAGGTCTGATAATAAGCCCGATATTTTATATTTCGCAATGAGTCAGTGGCTCGGTGCGTTTGTTTATCAACCTTAAGTACCTGCCTACGTATATATCTACCAACAATAATGTCAGTGCTCCTCGATCGTTCATTGTTCTACCGACAGGGCGTATAGTCGTGAACCGTCATATAATAAAGAATCTTGGCTTAAAAGACGCTTTCACAATAACTTCCGCCTCATCGGGAATATTGTTCATATGTAAAACAATCTTCTATAAAGAAGTTCTTGTCTGTGCGCGTGTCCTTTTCGTTCTCAAGTTCATTACCAGTACTGTAATCAGATTTTATCTTTAAGCATGAAATTGATTAGGTATCTGCAGCGACGTAGAATATGGTGAAATTCTTTGTTGTATGTGGGTGATTCCAAAACAAACGGAAATAACCACATGCGTTGTTATCTCGAGGAGACCTTCATGTTATTTAACAAACCGATCCCTAATGGTAGCACCGACGCGACGCCCACCCGCACCGATCAATGGCTGCGATGATAAAAGATACATTATATTCGAGTAGGTGGACTCGCGCCGGCTAGCTCGAGTGGACCAGGGGGTTAACCTCCTTTCCTTTATGAGCACTCAATCGAGGAGAGGCTCCATCGCGGGCGGCCAGCTAACGGTGTCTCGGCGCGGCAGGGGCTGGTACGCGCGGCGCGTGGCGTGCGGGCTGGCGCTGAGCGCGCTGGGCGACGCGCTGCTGGTGTGGCCGCAGCACTTCGTGGCCGGCATGGCCGCGTTCGCGAGCGCGCACCTGGCGTACATCGCCGCCTTCCGGTTCTCGCCGCTGGACGCTTGGGCGGGCGCGGCGCTGTACGCGGCCACGGCGCTGTACCTGACGCGCGTGGCGCCGCCCGAGGGGCTGCGCGCGCTGGTGGCGGGCTACGGCGCGCTGCTGGCCACCATGGCGTGGCGCGGCGCCGCGCGCGCCCGCCCGCCCGCCGCGCGCGCCGGCGCGCTGCTGTTCCTGCTGTCCGACGCCATACTCGGGTACAGCCTGTTCGGCGGCCCCGTGCCGTGTCAGCAAGTACGTGCGAGCGACCGGCGGCCGGCGGGCGAGCCGGGCGCTCGGTACAGCGTGTGTCGTGTGCAGGTGCTGGTGATGGCGACGTACTACCTGGGCCAGCTCGGCATCGCGCTCAGCGCGCTGCAGGCGCCGCCCGCCGCGCCGCCCGCCGCGCCGCTCGCGCGTGCCGCTTAGTGTCTAGTCGGGTGGCGACTCTTGTAAGATTCTTCCTTTCTAGCCGTAAGCAGTATCTGTGGTGTAGTGTAGAGGAACTAGCTATATTGTGTTCTAGTGTCGGTAGATGGTATATTTTGTAAGTGTTTACACGAGGCGCGTCGCCTCCGCGCAAATGTTCAACGTGGTTGGGTGCAATTGTCTGTGATATGGGACCGATTAAAACGTCTTCTAGTAGGTACACTCTTACAATTACGTATTCGTTCATCGTTCGGAAAGATCGGTCGCGTTATTTATATTGCCGGTCCGGTCGGGTACGGATCTGCCGCAATTTGTGCCAAACTGTTGCCGTATTCGATAAAACCAACCGCGCGGGCTGTCCGAGACGCGCCGCCGCGCCGCCGCGCCGGGTGTCGGCGATCTATGTCTACGGTGCAGAGTCAGGCGAGTAGAGGGTCCTCGATGTTCTAAATTATATTTAATTTGTTAATAATTTGTATATTATTGTGAACTTTCTATTTGTTGACTTACGACAACATAAGCATCCGCAGACATTTGTTCCGTATATTTCCACGTCGTCGGATTAATGCAATCTTCAGCCCGACCGAATTGTTCGGCTGTAATTAAGACTGATCATTAGGTATATGTGTATTCTTGTGCCGTCAATTCGTATCTCGCGGCGCGGGCCAGCCCCCGGCCCCCGGCCCCCGGCGGCTGGGGGCCGGCAGCTGATGATCGGCGCCCGACACATTCCAAGCCACGTTGCCAGTACGAGCCTAGTCCCCGCTTGTGATTTGATAAAAACCCGTTGACGTAAGAGACACGTTTTCGTTTTTAGGATTACTAGCACGTGTGTTTATCATATTACTAGTATTCCCTTTAGCCCCTCCAACTAAGCTAATGCTTGTGCTAGGAGTGAGCTCCCGTCAATAGTTGAATGGCCAGGATGGGGATCAAACCCGGAACCTCTCAGCTACGAGGACGACCCCTCTAACCACTAGGCTATTGACGCTTCTAATTTGATTTCTAATTGTAAATATCTCTAATTTCATGACTTAATGTCTGTAGATTGACACAATATTATAATATACGCTTATTCTGCCGTCCTGCACGCTCGAGCGGCAGGTCGCTGCCCGCGCGGCCCGGCCCGGCTCGGCTCGGCCCGGCCCGGCCCGGCCCGGCACCGCCCCGCCCGGCCCGGCCCGGCCCGCCGCCCGCAGCGTAGTCGCCTCAGTACCGTACCGTGCCCTGTGCACTCCCTACCTACTAAGTATAATTTGTATGTAACTGATCCATTCATTATTGTTACATGTAAAGGTTGAAACATATAGGGTATACTTTTTTCAAAAATTTACTTTATAATTCTAAAACTGTCCACTTTAAAAGTTGCAAAAAAATAGTATTACCCTTTCTGTTGCACCTGGTATATGTATGTATTTAATAAGCGTAATCGACGACTGTACCTACTTTTAATGTATGAATCTCCATAGAGTTGGCTCATTCGTGGTGATCATTCGATCTGACATTCTAAAATTGAATATTTTGTACTTATGTATTATAGTTGTAAAGTCGCCCTATCTTAGATCTGGAAATGATTGTAGCTACAGCACGTCCCTCGATGTGACACAGATACTTTACAAAACATATCTCCCATGGCTGTTAGTTGGAATGAAGCAGCTAGCGAAGTCTTCTAAATTACCAATTCATGTTGAGAGGTCTCACTTGTATTGTACCTTTTAGACGTGACTATTGGAGGATATTTTATTAAACGTTATATTATTGTAATAAGTTAAACTTACATAGCTATTATATGTGCATGCCTGCGATAATAAACGAGTGGGATGAAACAGCATATTATTATTTTAGATTCTCCTAGAAACTGCAATGAGTTGCGGGAATATAGAACACAGTAGACTTTGTAATAAAAATATTTATTAAAATATACTTATACAAACTTAATTATTACGATAACTTAACAACAATTGTGTACAAGGCGTCGCCGTCGCGGGGACCGACATGAAACTATGCGTAGTCGCTATGTACAAGGCGAGAGTGAACAAGCAAATACAGGGTCATTGGTACAACACTAACAACTCAGGACTATAATATCCATAGCATACTAACAACATAAAATCATTTTTTGTTCTATGACTTTTAATAATTCATCAGAATTTTATACAAAAATAAAATATTTATATTAATTGTTCCAAATGTTACGAACTCTACGCATTGCGTCATACATCGTGTCCTTGATGCGATTGCAGGTAGTGCAGACTTAAAGAATTTAAATGTGTTAGATAGAACAATGCAATCTTTTATTCTCGGTTCTTAAATGTAGTTTTGAAAAAGTTAAAGACCAATAGTTGTCTTTTATAATGTCAGTATTGCGGCTCTGCAGGAGTGTGAACAAGTGTTCTAGCTATAACCCTGTACATCGCTAACCACGCAATAATGTCAAATTGTAATGTTATATACTTATATCGATGAAATTTCGGGTACACAATAAATAGTTTCAACTCACTCCGTGAGACACAGTCAGTGCAGAATATAATTGAAGAATTTGTAGAGCCATTAACACGAAGCCGTTTGAACAATAGTAAAGTTTAGTTTGGATAGTCTCCAATCATAAGTAATTGTGAACGCGTCGTGGAGCTACCTCGCCCCCGGAGCGGTCGCGGTCGCGGTTCGTCGTCGAATGTGTTCGCACGGTGTACGTGCCAGCGCGGCGGTGCGGCGGCGCTACTCGCGGCTACTCGCGGCGCAGGTTGTCGAGGCGCGCCTGCAGCTCGGCGTCCGCGTCGCTGGCGGGCGCGCCCGACCCGCCCGCCACCGCCGTGGGCTGCGCCGGGGTCTTCGCTGCAACGCGACACCACCCCAACTCATATATTTGTAGTTCATCATTAACACTACAAGTTATCTAGTACCATCCGACTGCTACTTTATTATACATGTTGAAAATAACTCGGGAGACACGGTCGTCGATGTGTTGTTTATTGTTACTGTGCCAGCAGTCTTAATACAGAGAATAGATTATTCTAAATGTGCTGACTCACCGGAGACCGCGAGGGAGCCGGTGGCCTGCGGCAGCCCCGACAGCTGGTCGTTGAGCTGCAGACCCAACTCGTCCAGGATTTGAGACACCACCGCGTCGCTGGAAACAAAACGCGATTCAACATACATTCATCAATAACAAGTTGTAACCCTGTCCAGCGTCACGCCAGGTCTAGTCCACGGAGGCCGGGCGTGGTTGGCGGCTGGCGCGGCTCACCTCTCGTCCTCGTCCTGGTCGCCTTCCATGGCCTCGTCAATGGAGTCGTTCATCATCTCCTCCTTCATGTCCATTATCTCAGACTGCTTCTCAAACTCCTGTCAAATAATATTTAAAGACTTTTTAACCACTGCAAAACGATATGTTATCATTTATGCTGAAAAGTTGATTGGACCAATCAGCATACATTTGTGTCAAAAACAAAGAGCAAGGGAGTTGACACCTCTTTTTAGACTTTCTCATAGTCTCTGGTTATCAATGGTTAAGGCATTTGAATATTTGTTTTATATACTGCAAACTACGAATTTGAACATAAGGAATCTTTAGTTAATTAACCAAGAAATCACATCGGATTCTCCTTTGTGTGTTTGTACTGAGTAGATGCCTACATGCCTATATTCTAGAGTATTAGAGTAGTCCACTATCATTAGTATCATATCTGTTACTTGATTGAATAACAAGTCTCTCGGCAATTGCAGCATGCCACCCCCCAGCAGACTGTGCTGACCTGCAGTATCTTCTGTATCTGCGGCATGTTGAGCTGCCGGTTCATGGTGGCCATGGCGCGCGTGACGCCGCGCATCGCCTGCGCCATCGTGTTTTGCGACTTGAGGGTCTGGATCTTGAGCGCCACGGCTTGGATGTTGGCCTTCATCAGCATGAACTTGCGCACATACCGACGGGTCCGCACCAAGTCTTTCGCCATTATTTTCACGGCATCCTGCTCAAATGTGTTATGGTTAAGGATTACTTTTTCCCCTTCATTACATTATACTAATCCCAGGTTGACAGCTTTAAATAACGATAGTGGCGATCTGTCCCATACAACTGACTTTGCATATAATATAATTTGAATTGTAATTTGTAGTACCTACTTGAAAAGGATGACATTAACATTGACGAATAATTGTATTAAATTCGTTTATTGACATTTAATTTTTGACATATCTAAATTCTCCGAATTTTAATTTTGCTGTGCCCGACAGGGTCCATATTGATCTTTCACCTTGTTATACCATCTTTGTAATACATATGGAATGCAATAAAGTATTGACTATTGACAGGGAAACTCAGTGCCAACCGGTCAATGCCGCAGTATTGTAAAATATGATTGGGTTTTTAAGTTACCTATAAAACTACATCACAACTAATGTTTTATTAAAACAATCAGAATAATCTTGTGCCTATATCTAAACAGTCTCATGGTTTGAACAGAGTCAGTAAGAACAGTATAGAAGCTTTATCCTACAAACCATTTGTCCCTCCTTAGCAAGTTTCTTGATATCTGCGATGACTTTCTTCTCCTGCTGCTCCATCTTCATGCGCTCGCGGTCCAGGTCACGCATCGCCTTGTTGAGCGCGCGCTGGTTCTTGCGCAGCATCTCGTCCGGCGTCATGCGGTGCCCGAACAACCACTCCATCATAACTCACCAGACTGACCACCTGCACATACCATTTCATTGCTTCAAATCTATACTCATTTTATATACGTCATATTATGTTCTTATTTATTTTGGTCATTCAGAAACGCGTATGGTTAATTACCTGACTATGAATGTTTAATTTTGTGTTTATAATGCAGAGGCCTGGTATATAAAGTGATGATTCACCATCCCAATCCGAGGTCACTAATTCAAGAATTTCATGAAGAATAAAAAATCAAGAATCAAAATAATCATGAATTTATGAAACTACTGTTCAAAATCTAAAAATTTAAGCACTAATAGAATACAGTTCACATAAAATGCATTTTTCTTGTTTATTTTACAGTAGGTACATAAACGCAAACGAACAAGTTATCTGTCAATTTTTTTTTTTTTTTTAAAGTTAGTTTAAAAGCTGTTATCTGTCAAAGAGAATTAGTGTTGCCTTACTATCGATAGGTTATCAATATTATCGTGACCTCGAAAAATAGTCAGAAAATCGATAGCCTTAACGATACTATTGAAATTATATCATACCATCGATAGTATCTATCCAAGAAATTGAGCAGTACTATTGATAAAGTGCAACACTATCGATACTATCACTATTATGGCGTATTTTACTACAATCACTGTCGATACCTACTATCGATATTTACCCAAAGTTCAATAGTATTGCTCCGGAATTTCAGTCAACAGTATTAGTTCATTAGTATAAATAATTAAATAAATAATTTTAGCCCTTTTTGACGTCCCACTCTTGGGCACGGGCCTCCCCTCAACACGAGGGGGATTCAGGCCATAATCCACCACGCTGGCCCAGTGCGGATTGGCGGATTTCACATACCTTTCGAAAATTAATTAAATCTTCTAAGACATGCAGGTTTCATCACGATGTTTTCCTTCACCGTAAGAAAGTGATAATCATACAGAATTATTATGATTCGCACATAGATTTTGAAAAATCCAGAGGTTCGAGCCGGGGTTTGAACCCGAGACCTGGTAGCCCGCAAGACGCGTGCTTAACCAATCGGCTATCACTGCTATCAGTTCATTAGTATATTAAAATATTATTATAATGAATAAGGTATGTACATTTTCGCTAGCAAGCACGATAGTTGCCCATTTCGAAACGAAGGTATATATATTTTTTTTTTTTTTTTTTTTTTTTTTTTTTTTTTTTTTTGAATTGACTATATGTTGTTGGCCAGAGTGGCCATAACAACTTCACCCGGACAGAGGGCGAGCGCAAGTGCGCTCCAGCCATAGGGGCAGGGGGGCAGCTAGCTCAAGGGCGTCACTAGGGACACGACCTCGGCTTGGGCCGCTGCCAGGAGAGGTGGCGAGGGTAAATCTACCACCGGATCGGAACGCGACCTCGACTGAGAAGATCCGGCAAGAAACTCAGCGGGCTTGTCGGGTGCCAAGGTGCGTCTAGGTAAGTAGACGCACCTTCTAGCGGAAGCGGGGGTTCGTCGACCTCGCCGGCGAGGTCGGTGTCTGGCGGGGAGTGTGCGTGTGTCGTTCTCCTCGACATCTGAGTCTAGGAGAGCGGTGAGTGGGTCGGGGGGGTATATATATATTATTACATTATAATATATACATAGTACTGTGAGTCTGTAAATAATACAATATGTACCAGGAATGTCGGAAGTAAAATGAAAGGGAATCATATTTATTAAAATACTAATATTGACGTCTATATATCGCGGAAAAAAATACGATATATCGGTAATTTTAAGAAAGGTTTTGCGCTTTTAAAATAATAATGTATTTAGCTCAATATTTAATACCAATAGTAATTTTTATTCAAAATTTACTACATAGACTACTAGTGCTGGACGACGACATGACTCGTGTCGTGAAACACGAATTCCAAATTAGAAAAAAAGTAAACAATTCACGAGATTGAGGTTATTTAAGTACCGTGATCACTCGCGAACACAATAGATAACAAAATAACTAACGAGTAAATGACGTGGGAGCGGTTTCGCATTACCTCCGATCCAATCCCGTGAAAATATGGATCTAGAAAACTCGGACTGAATTAATAAATATATCGTTTTTGATACAATTTTAGATATTTTGTATCGATATATAGGCTAAAATGTCGATATATCTATATTTTTCAACAAGCCTATACAATACTACGTAAGACTGATATATATTTATATAATTATATACTCCTAACTATCGATTGTCCTTCGATAGTATTGCAATTCTGTGTTTTATTCTGTGAGTGGCACCGACTGCGACCAAAGAGTATGTAATCCTAGTATATACAAGGATTACAAGGTACTCTGTGCTTCAAATGAAAGAAAAATAACAAGGTCCGGCCTTATTAGTCATAGGGATGTGACATTCTACATAAAAAATCGATTATTAATTAATCGTTTTTTTAAATGAAACATTGAAGTACCAATAATCGAATTTTGTTTAGAAAAATAATTGATTTATACTATTTTTTTAAATTAATTGCAAAATATTGTATTAATCACAGATAATTAATTAAAAATAAACAACAGAAATAAGGAATTTATAAATAGTCAACACAAATTAAAGTTTTATAGTTTATAATCAACATAACACCAAACTAAACTTTTCTAATAAAAAAACTAGAAATTTGTACGCAATTTGTTTAGGAATTAGAGCTTAGCTAAGCGTTTGGATAATGTTCGGTTCCTGGCCTTAGTTAATATGACGCCAGCTTTCGAGAACAATCTGTCTGCTGGATCTGAAGCCGGTACCAAAAGGTGCTTACACGGCAACTGTGTCAGTTTGTAATAAGCTCTCCATAGCTTTTCCAGGATTCTAAAGCGTATTCTTTTACTCCTATTTGAGGCGCAGCTATGTACAAGTTTAATTCGGATGTGAAACCTTTTAATGTACATCGTAATTCGACCTAATGGTATTTAGCGGTCCGGCCAGACTTAAATGTCGAGGTGTGGGATATTAAAATCGATTATATTAGATATTAAGATCGCTTTTTATTTTTAATCGTTTTTTTATTAAATCTTTAAGTTTTTCACTACCCTAATTAGTCATGTTTGACATAATATGTCATGTCTTGCAATGTCTTGACAACAATAGCATCAATGAATAGTATAGTAAATAGTTGTATTTGAATTTTGAATTCCTCCAGTGTGCAACGCAGGGCAGGGTTTAGCTTGATCAAATAGTTAGTTCTATTGTATTATCTTTGTTAGTTATTACATACTCTGACCACAAACGTACTCTTTGTTTTCTTCTTATAAAATTAAAAAAATGAGTGATGATGATATTACAATCATGGAAGTCGACGAAGCGGAACCGAAACCCTTAAAATCTAACACCGGAGCAAGTACTTCGAGTAAACTTACATGTCATTTGCCATGGATCGAAAAGTACCGACCAGTGGTGTTCGCGGATATCGTGGGAAACGAGGACACGGTCTCGCGGCTGGCGGTGTTCGCGCGGACAGGCAACGCGCCCAACATCATAATAGCCGGGCCTCCGGGCGTGGGCAAGACTACCACTATACTGTGTTTGGCGCGGGCGCTGCTGGGCTCCGCGTTCAGAGATGCCGTGCTTGAGCTCAACGCCTCCAACGATCGCGGTATAGACGTCGTACGAAACAAGATCAAGATGTTTGCACAACAAAAAGTAATTGTAGTATTTACCTATCTGCTCTGTTCAGCATTGGGAGATTACTGAATCTTTGCCTTGCCTTTACCCTGTAGTGGAATAGACCTAGAGCCTACAGGATCAGTGGTGTAGCAAAGTAACCATGGGCCTGGGGCTAAAATGAAATTGGGGCATAAATACTTTAATAGTGGAAATATTTCTCATTATCAGCTCCCTACCGCCCAGTACAGTAGATAATATTTAATTGTAATTCCCAATATTAGAAATGTGAAAATTTGTTGGTTTGTTACACTCTCACATAAAAACTGATTCTGATGGATTTGTATGAAATTTTGCACACTGATAGGACTCAAGGTATTGGTAGGACATAATTTTTATTTATTTATTTATTTTATTTGGCTCTTCAACAATGAGTACACTATAACAATTACAATAGATCACTCCGGACTTAAGTTTAAGTGCCTCATTACTTAAAGAAGAGCACTACATGCACCAAATTGTACGCATAAACATCTATGGAAACAAAGAGAGAGAAAAAAAAATACTATATTTGAGTTATCCTGATAAAAAAAATGATCCTGTGGGATCACTTTCAATGTTGGTCTCTATACTTAGAAGCTTAATACAGTAAATAATATAGGTTGACATCCAAAGTTTAAATGGAATTAAATTAAAACAAAGTAGACAGCTAGCTGTGTTAAATCCTGTTATGTTCTATTAGAGGTGAGAGATATTTCTGTGATTTCAGTTCAAGCTGTTCAAAGTTTGTTGAGCAGGGCTCAAAAACATAAAAGTCGAAAATTCTTTATTTAACTAGGATATCATATTTTATTTTTTTGCTATGTTGTTAATTGAGGCTGAGGGGCCCAGAGGCCCACTGAGCCCTATGGTAGCTATGCGCATGATGAATTCTGTCTTTGGCATTGTAAATTCAAGTCCTGAAGAAGTTAATTCAAATACCATTATATATAGGTGACCCTGCCAGCAGGCCGTCACAAGATAGTGATACTAGACGAGGCAGACAGCATGACGGAGGGCGCGCAGCAGGCGCTCCGCCGCACCATGGAGCTGTACTCGCACACCACGCGGTTCGCGCTCGCCGCCAACAACAGCGAGAAGATCATCGAGCCCATACAGTCCCGCTGCGCCGTGCTGAGGTACTCCAGACTCACCGACGCACAGATACTCGCTAAGGTTTGAAAGTTTCATTTACTGGACTATGATATTTGCGGTGACATGTGACTGTATGCTAGCTTTTCAGGAGTTGACTTAAAATAGTCCATGGTTTGAAGGCATGCCAAATAGCAATAACCATCAGGATTGAGTCAACCTTAACTGAGTGTTCTGGTTGATTAGTAGCCATATCATAGTATTCTTATTCTTATTTTTTCTGAATTATCGCCACTCCTTCGATTGTGAATTTGCGATGTATGCGAGGCAGGTACTGGAGGTGTGCGAGAAGGAGGGCCTCTCGTACACGGAGGAGGGCGTGAGCGCGGTGGTGTTCACGGCGCAGGGCGACCTGCGCGCGGCGCTCAACAACCTGCAGTCCACGGCGCAGGGCTTCGCGCACGTCAGCCCCGACAACGTGTTCAAGGTGTGCGACGAGCCCCACCCCATGCTCGTGCGTTCCATGCTGCAGGCCTGCACCAGGCAGGACATACACGAAGCATATAAAGTGAGTCCTATGCCAGCCCGTAGTAAATACAACTTTGTGCTATATGTGCCATCACAGTAACATAATAGGTCTACTAATTTCCTTTTATATTATATTGCTTGTCTGTTGGCATAACCTTCACACTGGTACGGAAACAGTAGTATCTGCCTATCCTCGGAGAGACTATCCCCCTTAATATTGTACGATGATTGTCACGTCCCGCGGTCGTGTTCCAGGTGATGGCGAAGTTATGCAAGCTGGGGTACGCGGCGGAGGACATAGTGAGCAACATATTCCGCGTGTGCAAGACGCTGGAGGCGGACGAGGCGCTGCGGCTGGCCTTCATCCGCGAGGTGGGGCTGACGCACATGCGCGTGGCGGACGGGCTGGGCTCGCCGCTGCAGCTGGCCGGCCTGCTGGCGCGCTGCTGCCGCGCCGCCGCACCAGCAGCGCCCGCCCCCTAGCCGACTGGTAGCCGGGGGGGAGGGGGGACACCACGGCTCACAGTATTGGAGTGAATTGCCACATACAGTACATATCAAATAAATGAACAGTGTTTTGATTGTGTTTGAAAAGTGTCGCCTGTGGTGTATCAGCATTTAAATTAGTTTTAGAACTGTAAATAATGTGTCGTAAGATGATAGTATAGTGTTTTTAGAAATAAACATCCTTAAGTTTTATGCATAAAACGTTAATTTTATTTTTAAAAAATGTAATATCAAATTTCATTATACAATATATGCTTATACTATGAAATATTCTTAACAATGTATAAAAATAAAAAGTGCATACAATCATATCGTAAGCATTGTTGAGGATAATGGAATGCTCGCTTCACCGTGTGATCTCCAGCAGTTTGTTGTGCTCCGTCATGAGGCTCTGCAAGACACACCACCATTACAAATAGTATCAGATCAATCATCCATACTTTGTATGTACTGACCAAAGACCTTTTAGAAATTTTCGCTTCCGTATCGACCGACCACTAGACCATGGTTCGACCACGTTCTACATATTTATCTACATACAATTGACTAAAACGTCGCACCTGAAGCAGCCAATAGCATCTTTTAACAATTTCAAGTTGTCTTTTACCATAGCCAAGTACTTTTGTCTCTCATTTTAATTTTATATTTTACACGCTCAACTTCCAGTAAATAATGCAAGTACAGTGAGAGTCTACGCCTTTATCGGCGAGACACGAAAAGATAACATTACGGAACAATCAATGCTGTCATTATTGTTTTGGTACTCAGCATCTCATTGAAAAATAATATGGTTTTGAACTCGTGTATCATTTTGCGTAAAGTTGTATGTGGACGGAGCGCACGGGCGGCGTAGTGCTAACGTGACGCAGCGCGGCGCTAGCGGGCGCAGCGCTAACGGGCGCGACGCTAGCGGACGCGACGCTAGAAGACGCGACGCTAGTGGATGACGCGCTGCTCGTCGACGGGCACGTCCTCGATCATCTTCTGGTGCTCCTCGCTCAGCGCCTGCCACACCACCACACGCACACACTCGCACCACATTCAACTACGCAATGTCTTACTACATGAAGGTCACTCAAACAAAGCTACAGTTCATACGAGTTGGGACAGCGCACGAAGGCGGATACTCTGCAGCGGCGCCACCATGATAAATAGTGGTCAATCATAGTGGGAAATAATGAACGTACATCGTATATTAATGTACATTTACTAGGTACCGAGATAATTGTCTTTTTAGCGGCGCCGCTGGGAAGGATACTCGCAGCGGCGTTTACGATGTACGGACATTATACAAGGTGAAACAAAAAGGGTATACTAATTTTTTTGCAACTTAACTTTGTAAATCTAAAACTATGGGCTTTGTGGGCCAGTTGAAGTACTAAAGGTTTTGTAGACTTGTGAAATATGTCAACAGCTGTATTCCTATAACACCTTTTGTTTTTCAAGTTTCCTCCAAAGCTGATAGTTTTAGAATTACAAATTTAAGTTTTGAAAAAAATAGTATACCCTTTTTGTTTCACCTAGTATAGGTACGTGAAACGTGATTGGTCACTATTTACAATGGTGGCGCCGCTGCAGAGTACCACGCGATATCTCGGCGTGAATCTATGGCCTCGAGGACCCTAGTGCCGCACCTTTTCGCTGGGGATAGGGGCGCCGCTGGCAAACGATAGATTCGACGTCGAGTATGGTTTATGTAATTGTCAAAACTCGTTAACTTCCAAATCGATGGTTGCACCACCACCACTAAATAAAGGTATCAGCCATCAGCTGTCCCCGTGCCGTTGCAACGGGCGTGAGTGACACATGCGCTCCGTCCATACAACATGCAAGCCATGCACCGCATGAACTAGCCGCGGCTTCACATTATTTTTCTTATTTACGAAAACTAAAATCTATTTATAGGTATAATCCAGATACTAAAATAGGAATTGGAGTACTGAAATACAAATGTTTGGTGATATATTTAAAAATAGCTGAATAGCAAATGGCTCCAAGCAATGATGAACTATAGGTATCGTGGGATCTCCGACGTGCTGGGGTGTAATCGATGCGACCCGATTTCCCCAAGTCATTTTATAATTTAATGTCAAGGTGGTCAGGTTGAGTTTACTCACCTTAAAGTACTTGACGGTCTTGACGCGCAGCTCGAGCGTGGCGGCCTCGTCGCACACGAACAGCGTCTGCGGGTGCTGCTGGAACGCGGACACGGTCCACATGTGGTTCACGCCCTCCTCCACCGCCTTCGCCAGCGCCAGCGATTTGTGCACCCCCGTTATTAGAATCATCACCTGATGACCAAATATTCCAAAGTATACACATAAGCGCAAGAGGTATAAAAGTAGATCGCTATAATATGATATAGTGTAATTGGATGGCGCGCCGCACCTCCTTGGCGTCCATGACGGTGCCGACGCCGACGGTGAGCGCCTGGCGCGGCACCTTGCTGATGTCGTTGCCGAAGAAGCGCTTGTTGGCCTCGAGCGTGTCGTAGGCGAGCGTCTTGACGCGCGTGCGCGACACCAGCGACGAGCCCGGCTCGTTGAACGCGATGTGCCCGTCGGGGCCGATGCCTGCACGCGCACCAAATTATATCAGTTACAATGTACCTATTTGACATAATTAAAAACATTGTTTCATTATATCAAAATCCATCTTTGTTTTTTTATTATTAAATTTAATAGGTACCTATTAAAAGTAAAAGCCATCTAAACAAAGTTTATTATATCTGAAATGTCAAAAAATTATAGCTATCAAATTCCACGGAATTAAAATCGCATTATATTCGTCTAGAAGGGGCAGACGGCGGCGGCGGCGGCGGCGGCGCGACTGACCTCCGATGAAGAGGTGCACGCCGCCGGCGCCGTGGATGAGCGCCTCGAAGCGGCGGCACTCCGCCACCAGGTCGGGCGCGTTGCCATCCAGCACGTGCGCGTTGTTGGGGTCGATGTCCACGTGCTTGAAGAACTCGTTCCACATGTAGTAGTGGTACGACTCCGGGTGGTCGCGGGGCAGGCCTGCCGGCAAACACTTGCTTGGTTATATACTTACCATCACGAATCTCTATACGTAGCTTATTGTGCGCTGGTTTTTTTTTGTGTTAAGGTCTATTATACCTTTAACATTTATGAAGATATCAAACGAGTCGTGGCAGATGGCTCTGGTGTGGGTGTGTTCCTGACGCGTCTAGTTGCCATGCCTATATACCCCTTACATCTCCGACACCTACCATACCCTGTGAACACCTTAAAAAAAGGGACACACACCCCCCCTTGGCTCGCTTTTTGTGCAACGATATAGTAGGTATAGGTCCATGATACTCACATAGTCTTAATGAGTCTGCAACGCGAGCGGGCACGACAGCATCAGAAAATTCCATTAATAATTAAATAGCGCGAATACACACAATTCACAATAAAGTGACAGTATATTCCGCTTCTGCGCCCGTGAATTAATAGCGAATGGGGCTTAAGGTTTTACAACTACATTATGGTGGACAACTCAACGACCTCCTGCCTAGGATTAACAAAATTGAATTACTGGCCGCGAAGACTCACCGACGTACTCGTCCATATTGAAAGTGGTGACATATTTGAAGGAGATCTTCCCCTCCTTGTGGAAGTCGATGAGCCGGCGGTACATGCCGAGCGGCGTGCCGCCGGTGGGCAGCCCCAGCACGAAGTGGCGGCCGGGGCCGGGCGCGAACTGCGTCACGCGCTGCAGCACGAAGCGCGCCGCCCAGTCCGCCACCACGCTCGCGTCCTCCAGGATTATTAGACGCATCCTTTATTTATTTCTGGAAATTACATGGTAAGCATCAGCGTTGTATTTTGGATTGGCGTGCCGGGATATAATAATAATTAAATCACGCCTGACGAGAAGCTATAGGAAATGGTCATAATGTTCAAATTCAAGTCGGTCACCACTTAGGTACCAATAAGCGGGCGGCCATATCATTCTGTGTCGGATATTAATTAAAAATAAATAAGGGCGAATCTTTGAAAGCAACGACTTTAATTATCTATTCATTTTCGAAACGTTTAACGGCCGTATACCTACCTACGCAGTTAAGTACTTGGTTTGCGAAATATTCCCAAGTGCGCACGTATAGTGGAGAACGTTGCATCAATAACATTAGGCATGTTAACATATTTGCTCGAGGTGTTAAAGTATGTGTGCAATACAATCAATACAAAACAACGTGTCGTCGGCACTTGCAGATAAAGTGTCGTCGTCCCAGATATAACATAAACATCATTCGCGGTTCAATAGGCTCTCTGCGTCCGCGCGTCCGGCTATCTGACGCACTGTTGCGGTGTGTGGTGTGTGGTGACCGCTTAATAGCGGCGATGATAAAAATGATGCGATCGTTAATGTTAACTATATTATGTACTGCTTTTTTTAAAGGAATACATTATACATAAGTGATACATATAATCACACCTGTTTTTCAAAACAGTGGAAGCAGAGTCTACCTCATTTAGGAAGTTATAATTATATCTACAGTTCGCGCGCTCTCGGTTGGCCGGAGTGAAGTTGGTTCAAATGGTGTCGCACATTACCTAAGCGTATTTCTTACGAAACATTTAAGGCTAGACCGCACTAAGCGACACTTCACGGCAGCGGCGCGACGCGACACTTAGCGACAAAATATTATTTGTAAGAAATTGTATGAGGTATAACGCACTACGCAGCAGCGTAACTACGCGCCGCGACACTGCGCGACAAAGTTGATCAACTCATCAAATCTGCCGCGCCGTGTAGTTCCGCAGCCGTTAGTGCGGTATAGCAAGCGACGCGACACTTCACTTTTTTCAAGTTAGAACGTGTTTGGCATGTAGTCAGGCAAGTTGTGTTTAAAATGGCTTTCGACAACGAGAAATTAATTATATTAGTCAGTCAGTATCCTGAGATATATGATCAGCAAATGAACATTACATTAATTCTCTAAGGAAAAACAACATTTGGTGGGAAATTGGCGAGGAAATGGGAGCATCACGTAAAAAATAATAATATAAATATAATAAGTTTCTTCCATCTTCCTCAGTAATTGCCGAACGACTGACAGACAAAATTTGCTGCAAACTGTCGCGGCACTGCAGTTTAAGTGCGGTATACCTAATAGTGTCGCTATGTGTCGCGTCGCGCCGCTGCCGTGAAGTGTCGCTTAGTGCGGTCTAACCTTTATGGCGATGACGCGACGCTATAACTAAATCCAGGCAGGCCAACTGACAATTGGATCCAGCGCGGGAAGGATATTACCAAACATTAAGGACGTTTGACGTAATTCAAACACAAATATAATAATTGCTATCATTTATATCGACTTTATACCAAGTAGGTACTATAGCGATCCACTGCTGTAAGTAGCCTTTTAAGCGCCCGGTGCGAGCTCATATAACTGCGCCCTTGAAAACTTAATCCAGTGGGGTATTCACAGTTGAAGGAAAGTTTCCGATGTCGGAAACAACAGCTTCCATCCGCCTTGCACGAATTAATTAGAAGAAGGATGGAAGCTGTCTTTTCCGACACGGAAACTTTCCATCATGTGTGAAAGGTAGGTATGCCTAGTCAATTCTGCGTCCTTCCAGTCTGCGCCCTGTGCTCTGGCACCGCCTCAGTTACGGCACTGGCCATCCGCCCCGGCTTCGCCCAGCTTTTTTCAACTAATTAATGTACTTAATTCGATTGTAGGTATGTACCTAGTACAACTCACCTGGCAGAACTTCTTCAAATTTGTAGCGTTGAGAACTAACCGTACAAACAGGCAGATGCGGCTAGCGACTCTATTTTAAACTATTACAAATGATTAATAAGAATATACATAATACCTACATAACTACACGCAAAAACTTATCAACAACCGGTTATACATACAGAGCATTTCGATGACCGCCGACCGGTGGGTATGGTCTTCCTATTTCGCCTAATAACAACGAAAATTACACAATAAAAAGGTACGTAACTTTTTATTCTATACGGGTAGAAACATAAAGGGTATACTTACTTTTTTTTCAAAACTTACCTTTGTAATTTTAAAACTATCAGCTTTGGAAGAAACTTGAAACACAAAAGGTGTTACAGGGATACAGCTGTTGACAGATTTTATAAGTCTACAAAACCTTTATACTTCAACTGTCCTACAAAGCCGATCGTATTAGATTTACAAAGTAAAGTTGCAAAAAAAAAAAAAAGTATACCCTTTATGTTTCACTTGGTATAATTTTCGTTGCAAATTTCCGGATTAAAATCGATATTATAATGGATCGAGTTCATTGACATATAGGTATAACTCTGCTTATCACATGTCGAACTAAGCGTGATGTTAACAACCATTTTCATTAACAATCTGTTAAAAAAATGATAGGTTTTGCTTATAGCCGTTTGTGGAGTAAGTATTGTTGCGGAGAGATGTTCGTTACCCGATACAACTTGTATAACTTTAAGTCTCTGTGGTAGGTACCTATATTCGACGCCGCGAAATGTGTCATTAACCTCTGTACAAGGTCACTTACCTCTCACGTCGCCGCCGCTGCACTCCCTGCTGATATAAGTATTGTAAAATTCGTTTAATTGATCAATCAATTGGGATTACAATAACACACGACCGCCAGGCTGGTAACAATATTTGTATATGATAACAAACAACCGATAACAACACGGCTAGAGTACTCACTCGGCCAACGATAATGAACGTCACTCCCACAGATTACTAATGTCACTTGTCACACCCTTTGACAGCCGGTCTCGGTGTTGACATGTAAGAAAATGAGTTTCGCACGTTGGGAAATAAATAGTCAAGAGTTCCAATAAATGTTATTTATTTCTATTACAATAATACTTATACGGAGATTACTGATAACAGAGACTCTAGTCTCTAGTAACTAACTATGTCAGAACTATAACAACAATAATATTTTATTAACTACTAAACGTCGCTTTTCAATCCGACAAGTAAGTAATTTGGGCATTAATTTGCAATTTATTAAGTTACTGAGAAGTAAATAGCCAATGGTTGCCAAATAATATAAAAGTACAAAATCAGTTCGAGAGAGCAAACTGTGGTCTGTGTTACAGTTGAACTTATGCAATGTCAAAATTCCTTTATTTTAAATTAGTGTTTAATTACGGCACCGTTTTTTGTTGTTTACTCAATTTTTTGAAAGCTTAATTTATTACAACAAAAATCGGTGCAAATATTCCCCTACGACGACATGCGACACTAAGGCCCATATTATTAAACCGATCTCAAGTCTGAGAGCGATCTTGGAACTGTCATCCTAACGTCACCCCAGTACAAAATGGATCGATTTATTAATACGGGCCTAAGGCACTGCTTGCCCTCAGACGTGTTATTATTAAACATAAACGTTTCATTTTCAAGAACCCTCATTAAAATAACCTATACTTATTTACTTATGAAAAAATCTACTTATAGTAATTTTAAGGATACACAGTAACCATATCTTATGACCAGCTACTTGTGCCAATGTGAACCAAGATATACAATAAATAAAATTCCGTGACGAAATTATTATATTTCGTAACTGTTGTAACTACATTGCTCCCCGTTGATATGTCGATTGAAATTGATAAAATGGAGACTTTTCCATGAATCGATTCAATTTCAAACCGAAAAGTTACAATATTAATTTCTGTTTGCGAAATTAGATGAAACAGCAGTGCAACAGTTACGTAATAGCCACTACTGATGATAAGATGTACTTATCCACGACACTGAAATGGTAAGGCTCCAGTTCCACATGGAGGGTTTCCGCTCGACAGCGTGGCATGGGCGCCGGGCGTCAGACAGATATTTGACACAACCACTCACAAGGCAAGGCGTCCTCAAAAGTGTTGCCATTTCACATCAAGTTTAAATTAAATTCACGGGTGACCATAAAAAAAATACTCAGTGCCATATAACAATCCGTTCAGTAGATAAAAGCGCCCTTATCATGAGAGGCAACTTAGGAGAAGCCCTGTGCTTCTGAAAAATTATTCAGTGTTACAATTTTACAATTAAAACAGCCTCATTTCCAGGTGGAATCGATGTCTAGACATAAAATAGCAATAATTCCATCTCAATCTAACTAAAAAAAACATACATCACTTGTAACGCAAATTAAAACTCAATTTTTGAGTGAAAAATGTTGTCTAAAACTCTGAACTATAAAACTCGCTCGAGCGTCGGTTAAACGCACACTTACTTCAGGGTCACATCTAAGAATCAGAACCGCAAAGCAACTTCTTAAGTGTCAGGGTGGGAAGCCGTTCCTTCGTTCGTTTCTGCTTGTTTATCTAATCTTTAGCCACGCCACCTCTCCGCCTCCCCGCGCGTGCCGTTACACGCACACCACATATCACAGACCATTCGCAACAAATCTTACCTCCAACAATAATTATTTTTAGTTTTGACAGTAATATAACTCTTATAAATACACTAATTTAAAGTATTTACTAGAGATAGAGTTAGTAATCTTTTAAAATAGTTAATTACGTTGAACTTCCAGGAGTCGTAAGACAATACCTTCGAATACCGTAACAATAACAACTTCGGTCAATTTGAGTTATTTGTTATGAACAAGTTGTCTTGTGCAGTGTTATGCAGGCACGACCGGACGCTGTATAAAAGCGCGGCGCACTGTTACTGAGCTGTATATGGATACCCCTTAAGTTCTACTTACATCAATCAGATTAATAATGTCGCTGGGGACACCATTTTTTAATAGTTCTAAATAATTATTCAATATGTATCTCTAATGGTAAAGAGAAAGATACGTGTAACATGAAAGAGGCTTTTGTCTCATAAACACTTTAAAAGATTAATATTTTTAGTTGAATCAACAACAACACTGTTAGGTGGCTATGTATGTGCAATATTTAATCAATGCTACAATAGTCCCCAATGATATCACTACAGGAAGGGCGGCGAAGGACAACACTGGTGTTACCGATAAAGTTAAAATACTAAAAAGGAACTTTCTCAAATTACTAAAGAAGAGTCGATAAAATCTTATATTTACACATTCCAATCACGATTGGAATCAACGAATTAAGTCTCCTTTGCCGATCACTAGGATCGGACCGGCCACATCGAATATCTCCCGCGCATCAAGCGCAACAGAACCGGATGAACGAACAAACCGAGTCGTAATTAGTAATATTACGTAAAATATGTGTCTGTTTTAGCGGGGAAGGTAGGGCGGCATTCCGAGCGCGTCGCCCAGCGCTGCGAGGGCGGCGGGGGCGGGCGGGGCGGGCGGCGCGGGCGGGGCCGGCTGGGCGGGCGGCGCGGGCGGGGCCGGCTGGGCGGGCGGCGCGGGCAGGGCGGGCGGCGCGGGTCAGTCGGCGCGGGCGCGCTTGGCGGGCGGTTCGTCCTCGCCGCTCCAGTACGCGTACTCGGGCAGCCACTTCAACAGCTGCGCGTCGAAGAACTCCTCGAGCCGCTTCGCGTCTTTGTACAGCTGGCTGTCCGGCTGCGAACACCGCACGGCATCGATGAGACACTCGTTTTCAAATAATAATGTTTGTAGTATTTTTAAGTACGGCATGAGAGGTCGGGCATACCATGTTGTACTGGTACGCGTTGCGGAACAGCAGCCGGCAGTCGGCGACGAACTGCGAGACCTGCGAGTAGCGCTGCGGGCTGCACGGCTGCAGCTTCATGCGGATCATGTCCAGGCACATCGGGCGCGCGACCTGCACCACACGACATACACATGCCACGCCATACTATCAATACCGAGAGACTACGACGCCTCGTAAGAACGTAGTGCCGGGATTGTTTGTCGTTATTGTGTATGCAATATCGTCCGAGTCATTTCTTCAGGTGATTAAAATTTCTTTAATTAACATGTAAATTCCTGTAAACGGTAATAAAGCGGGGAACCACTCCTACATTACACGGCGCCGCGTGTCGCGACCGGATGTACGAAGCGACGGAGCGCGTGCAGGGGCCCGGGCGGTACCTTGGAGTAGTAGTGCGTGTTGTGCTGCGGCACGGGCTCGCGGAAGGGCAGGCTGGTCTCGTACTGGCAGTACAGCTCCAGCGTGACGCGCTCCACCAGCTTCTGCTGGCGCGGCGCCAGCCCGCCGCCCGGCGCCGGCGAGTCGCCGCGCGTCGGCGCCGGCAGCTCCGCGAAGTTCACGCACAGCAGGCACTGCCACGTCTCCGTCTCGCTGGAACGCGAGGAGATGTCAGTACCCACTTTTGCAACCAATCAGCGCAACGCGACACTATTCGAGTCACCAAAAAAATATTTAGGATAATGAAATTGCTACGCAAATCGGAAGGCGGCAGACGTGCATATTTTTTTTTTTCAATGTGGTATAGGTAGGTTCCGGCCGGGCTTCATCCGTCGGACGGCCGGCCGCTCCGCTGCCGCGGCTGGGGCGGCTGGGGCGGCGCGCGTGAGCCGGGGCGGGTGCAGGGGCGTACTCACTCGGGCAGCTTGTCGATGGTGGGGATGTGGCAGTACTGGTGGAAGACCTTGGGGCACTTGTCGCAGCACATGAGCTCGCCGCCGTCCATGCACACGGCGCACCAGTCCTCGTTGGGGTCGGCGGCGCGCGCGGGCTCGGCGGCGGGGGCGGGGGCGGCGGCGGCGGGGGCGGGGGCGGCGCCGTCCGTGGAGGAGTGCACTGCGGGCGCGGGGGAGGGCGCCGCCGAGCCCGCCTCCGCCACCACCTGCACGCCGTTGGAGTCCAGCTTGGCGATGGTGGCCATGAGGTCCTGCACCGACGCCGCGCACACCTTGTCCAGCTCGCCCGGCACGCCGCCCTGCGCACACATCGCTCAGCGCCGGCCACACGACCACACACACACACGCGGCCATGGAGGAGGAGAAGCTACTTCAGCCGGATTGATCGTGATTCGATATCGTCTATCGAACGGACGAGGAGTTAGCGAGATAACGGAGGATCCGAAGGGACTCTATCGATGAGCTTCTAAATTTCACTTTGACAAATAGAGATTAAAAGATGAAGTCGAAAGTTCAGTTGGTTTTGAAGTTTAAGAATGGTTCGCGAGGTTCCTCGCTCCTGTTACAAAGGAAGCTATTCTTCAAGTTTTCGCCTAGGACGATTAACAATTATAGTGCAAGCTCGAATTTTACGAGCCTAATAACAAGTTATCTCCAGTTTATGGAGCCGTCGGTGGAGGGACCGGCCAGGGATGACGCGGCCGCGGACTCACGTTGAGGCTGGGGCTGGGCGTCTTCGGGTTGGTGGAGGTGACGGCGGCGGGCGCGGCGGGCGGCCGCGCCAGCGTGATCTTGAAGTCCTGGGAGCCGGCGCCGCCCAAACCCAGGCTCATCTCGAAACCACCTGGAGCGACACGAGGGAACATTCTGTACTCCGCGCTGCGACTACAACAGGATCCAGACCGGATCGTTCCGGAAGGTGGGAAGCGAACGTGATGTACAGACCGTTGGTGAGCGAGTGCTGCGGGATGTGCCACTTGGCGGCGGGCGCGGGGGCGGGCGCGGGGGCGGGCGCGGGCTGGTGCAGCGCGTAGGCGGGCGGCTGCGGCGCGGGGGAGGGCGTGCGCGGCCCGCCGCTGCGCCGTCCGCCCGCCCCCGCGCCGCCGCCGCCCCCGCCTCCCCCACCCCCGCCGCAGCCGAACGCGTTCGATGCGTACGCGCCCATCACTGGAAATCGGTTGCGTTATGAACTCCCTGTAGCATTGTAATATTGTATTGCGAATCGGACCATTCGCCACGGAGAGATTCCCGTCCATCCAATTAGAAAACGCTTACCGCTTTATTACAATAAGTTAAAACATGTAATAAACACGAGGTATGTCAAGTTAATAGTATCTTTGTAATGTTACTTTACGTTTTCCACACGAGTCTCAGAAATGTTCTATTAGTCTAGAGCATCCTTCCCAAAGTGGGCAATAACACCCACTTGTGGGCGCTGTAAGTCTAAAGGGGGGCGGTAAGAGACCCAGAAAAAAATGGCGTTTTGTAGGTCATAATAGTCACAATAATCAATTAATTAAATTTGACTTTATTGTGGTTTTTAAGTAGATGAATAAATGGGGCAGCTAAAAAATAATTTATTCTCAAAGTGGTCAGTAAACAAAATAGGTTTGGGAACCACTGGTCTAGAGTGTGAGAGGTCACATTATTTCAAGTGAGAAAGTTGTAATGAGGGTCGGTCGTCGCTCACTCTGCTGGTAGGCGTGGTGCATGGCGAGCTGCGCGGGGTGCTGCGCCAGGCGCGCCGCCGCCGCGCCGCGCTGCTGCGACTGCGCGTTCAGCAGCCCGCGCAGGTTCAGCTCGTTCACACCTGCCGCACACACACCCGACCCTCGCATAACTAATTAATCAATACTTCCGATAACATTACAATTCACATTTAGGCACTGCCGCAAATGCAATGAGTTACAATTAATTAGATTCGTGACTAAGCTAAGTTTATATGATCGCTCGGGGCTTCGCAATCATTAGTCTCGAGCTCAAATGTTTAACTCAGTTTCTGTTTGGACGAGCGCGCCACACGGCCGAGCCCGCCGCACGTGTAACAAGCGGTGTGGCGGCAACACTGACCGTGCAGATGGTGCGGGTGCGTGGTGCTGGTGACGTGCGGGTGCCGCAGCGGCGTGGGCTGCCGCGCCCGCAGCTGGTGCTGCAGCGGCAGGTAGCCGCCGCCGCCGCCGCCGCCGCCGCCCCCGCCCGCGCCGCTCACCGCGCCCACGAACGACTGCAACACTCATTATATTAACTGAAGAAAATATTCAAATAATTTCCATAAAATAGATAGATAGACATCTAAATAAATATCATTACTGTTTTTTTTTTGGGACAACCTACATACTGAAGAGAATACCCATACGAGACTACAATCTATAAGAAAATAAAACTAAAGTATATAGAAGCATACATTATAATAATCGGCAAATAAAGAGATACAAACATGGCAAGTGAAACTTAATCTACATCCAGATTTTAAAGTAAGAATTATAATACATTCATATCGCTACAGTGAAATAATAACAACAGTAGGCATGTTACTAACACCAGCGATGCGACTGACCTGGTACCGCGCCAACGTCTGAGACATGGAAACATTTTGTTAAGTCAAATATAATTTATTGATACAGTTCGGTTCAATACTAATATACACGTGAACATGGCGTCGTTCTGTTCAGGGCCAGCCCTGGGCCCCGACACTCACGGCTGCAGTGGAAGGATAACCAAGAACCAAGTAATTTTGTTTTACTATCAGATTTTGTCGTTTTGACGTTACATATCAGATTTTATCGAACCTGGCTTACAGGAGCTACAGTGGTGGGAGTGTGTGACAGCTACAGTGGTGGGGTATACATAAGGTGTGCGTGCGCATGTGTAGAGGAGTGTGTGTGCGATGCTCACCTGATGCATGGCGACGTGCTGCAGCGCCACCACGGCGGAGTGCGGGGGCGGCGCGCGCGCGGCGGGGGCGGGCGCGGGCGCGGGGGCGGCGGCGGGCGGGTGGTAGGGGCCCTGCGCGCCGCCCCCCGCGCCCGCCGCGCCGCCCGCGCCGCCCCCCGCCGACCCGCCGTCCACCTTGCCGTCCACTACTATCGCGCCGATTGTCGACAGCACTGGAAAATATATTGAATATCAGGGCGAAATCTCCGGCTTTAATCTCTTATTATTCGTTTACGATTTCTCCTCAAAACTTACAAACAACCAATGGGTACTATAACGTATAACTCGAAATCTGTATTCAAGTAAAACCGTAATCAATATAATCTAAGAATAATCATCATGAGTTCCACATAATATAACTAGGCATGGTAATGATTGCTACTTTCAATTCATTTTCATTACGTATTATATTTTTCTTTCACTGTTATTTCACCAGTGATTTTTCATAGTCAATGATTTTATTCAGAGTGAATTTTCACTATGAGACGTAATCCTATGAAGTCACTGTTCGATGAATTATCATAAAAACCGCGACAGTATCGAACGCTTTGCTATTTCATTGCAATGACTGCAACGATTTTTCACAGTTTCTACCTATGTCAGTAGCAGGTGCTGCTTATGAAAACCTATATAATATGATTTTTCACATGCTACCTGTGAAATGTTCCATCACTAAATATAACATCTAATATCGCACTAGAAAAACTTGTGTAAAAAGGATGAAAACCCGGCGTGCCATAAGGGTGAAATTTGACCCGTGTAGCGCCATGCTGCATATAGTTCGGCACAAAAAAATTAAATTCGGTGGAGTCGCGCAGATTAGAACGAACACAAGTAGAATATAGTTCCGTAGAGTGTCGGTGACATGGAGCGCTCGGCTCGCTCGCTCGCTCGCTCGACTCGCGACCTACCTCGCACGAGCTCGGGCAGCTTGTCGAGCGCCAGGCCGATGCGCACGGGGATCTCGGGGTTGGGGATGTCGGTGACATGGAGCGCTCGGCTCGCTCGCTCGCTCGCTCGACTCGCGACCTACCTCGCACGAGCTCGGGCAGCTTGTCGAGCGCCAGGCCGATGCGCACGGGGATCTCGGGGTTGGGGATGTCGGTGACATGGAGCGCTCGGCTCGCTCGCTCGCTCGCTCGACTCGCGACCTACCTCGCACGAGCTCGGGCAGCTTGTCGAGCGCCAGGCCGATGCGCACGGGGATCTCGGGGTTGGGGATGTCGGTGACATGGAGCGCTCGGCTCGCTCGCTCGCTCGCTCGACTCGCGACCTACCTCGCACGAGCTCGGGCAGCTTGTCGAGCGCCAGGCCGATGCGCACGGGGATCTCGGGGTTGGGGATGTCGGTGACATGGAGCGCTCGGCTCGCTCGCTCGCTCGCTCGACTCGCGACCTACCTCGCACGAGCTCGGGCAGCTTGTCGAGCGCCAGGCCGATGCGCACGGGGATCTCGGGGTTGGGGATGTCGGTGACATGGAGCGCTCGGCTCGCTCGCTCGCTCGCTCGACTCGCGACCTACCTCGCACGAGCTCGGGCAGCTTGTCGAGCGCCAGGCCGATGCGCACGGGGATCTCGGGGTTGGGGATGTCGGTGACATGGAGCGCTCGGCTCGCTCGCTCGCTCGCTCGACTCGCGACCTACCTCGCACGAGCTCGGGCAGCTTGTCGAGCGCCAGGCCGATGCGCACGGGGATCTCGGGGTTGGGGATGTCGGTGACATGGAGCGCTCGGCTCGCTCGCTCGACTCGCGACCTACCTCGCACGAGCTCGGGCAGCTTGTCGAGCGCCAGGCCGATGCGCACGGGGATCTCGGGGTTGGGGATGTCGGTGACATGGAGCGCTCGGCTCGCTCGCTCGCTCGCTCGACTCGCGACCTACCTCGCACGAGCTCGGGCAGCTTGTCGAGCGCCAGGCCGATGCGCACGGGGATCTCGGGGTTGGGGATGTCGGTGACATGGAGCGCTCGGCTCGCTCGCTCGCTCGCTCGACTCGCGACCTACCTCGCACGAGCTCGGGCAGCTTGTCGAGCGCCAGGCCGATGCGCACGGGGATCTCGGGGTTGGGGATGTCGGCGCGGCGGCTCTTGATGCGCTGCAGGTGCTGGCACACGGCGCGCTTGGCGTGCAGCAGCGCGGTGTCGGAGCCGGCCGCCAGCGCCGCCGACACGAACTGCACGCAGTGGTCCGTGATGCACGCCAGCTGCTCCAGCGCCTCCTTCTTCTCGCTCAGCGTGCGCTGCTTCGCGTCGCACACCTCGTTCAGCCGCAGCACCAGCTGCTTGCCGCGCGTGTTTATCGCGTTCGTCAGTCTGCGGGCGCGGGGGACACTGGGTTAGCGACACCCATTCCGAAACCTTATTTCGTAATTATGATATAGCATGACTAAAAGACTCGGTGAAATGCGTGAACTAAGGCAGTGCCAGCAAATGTTTGTGTAAGCGTCGCGTGGGCGACTCACTTGACGACGGTCTGCGTGATCTCGTGCACGAGCGCGCGCTTCTTGTCGGCGATGAGCTGCTGCCGGTCGCGGATCACCTTCATGGCGGAGCCGAGCAGCACGCGCTTGTAGCTCACCTCCGACAGCAGCGACGATATGTTGGAGCGGGCCTGACACACGCACGCACGTTATTATTACACATCGTTAACTTCTGGAACACGACACGAACTGATCAACAATCACAGCGGGTATATAACGCGGGTGTAATGGAGTGGTGGGTACCTGCGCGGCCATCTCGGTGCTGAACTGGTACTTGTGGTCGCGGTGGTGCTGCAGCTGGCAGTCGCGGCACGTCAGCCGGTCGCACGTCTCGCAGAACAGCGACAGCCGCTCCTGCACACATGCAGCCCCCACGTGTTCAAATGTCGGTAACATCGGACAACGCAAACAATTAATTGATTGATTGATAGCCATTATAGCCGTTTCGTACGATGAGTGAGAGAGCAGGAACCCCAACACTCCTTCTGTCCCACTTGTCTTTAGGTCGGCGAAGTGCGAGCAAAGCCATTGATATTGCGAGCTTGTACAGGTTAATCCCATCAAAAACAAAACTTCAAGTCTCGCAACTCAGTTCTCTACCGTAAAAAGAGGTGAGATACATGTAATACCAAGTTGGTTACTTTATTAAGTAGTATACTGTATTAGTAAACTTTAGTTAAGGGACCTTCTGTCTTCATTCAGTATTACATAACTTGCTAACCTAACAACATCTTATTGTGACCATATCAATATTAAACATCTTTTAGGTTTTAAATTAAATAGATTGACTTGGACATCGCATGAAAACACAATGTATTTAGTTTAGTTTAGTGCTCGGCGCGGAACATGTCGTGCGCGCTGCGCGCCGAGCCCTGCGCCGCCTGCAGCTACGTACCTGCACGTGCTCCGCGCAGAACATGTCGTGCGCGCTGCGCGCCGAGCCCTGCGCCGCCTGCAGCTACGTACCTGCACGTGCTCCGCGCAGAACATGTCGTGCGCGCTGCGCGCCGAGCCCTGCGCCGCCTGCAGCTACGTACCTGCACGTGCTCCGCGCAGAACATGTCGTGCGCGCTGCGCGCCGAGCCCTGCGCCGCCTGCAGCTACGTACCTGCACGTGCTCCGCGCAGAACATGTCGTGCGCGCTGCGCGCCGAGCCCTGCGCCGCCTGCAGCTACGTACCTGCACGTGCTCCGCGCAGAACATGTCGTGCGCGCTGCGCGCCGAGCCCTGCGCCGCCTGCAGCTACGTACCTGCACGTGCTCCGCGCAGAACATGTCGTGCGCGCTGCGCGCCGAGCCCTGCGCCGCCTGCAGCTACGTACCTGCACGTGCTCCGCGCAGAACATGTCGTGCGCGCTGCGCGCCGAGCCCTGCGCCGCCTGCAGCTACGTACCTGCACGTGCTCCGCGCAGAACATGTCGTGCGCGCTGCGCGCCGAGCCCTGCGCCGCCTGCAGCTACGTACCTGCACGTGCTCCGCGCAGAACATGTCGTGCGCGCTGCGCGCCGAGCCCTGCGCCGCCTGCAGCTACGTACCTGCACGTGCTCCGCGCAGAACATGTCGTGCGCGCTGCGCGCCGAGCCCTGCGCCGCCTGCAGCTACGTACCTGCACGTGCTCCGCGCAGAACATGTCGTGCGCGCTGCGCGCCGAGCCCTGCGCCGCCTGCAGCTACGTACCTGCACGTGCTCCGCGCAGAACATGTCGTGCGCGCTGCGCGCCGAGCCCTGCGCCGCCTGCAGCTACGTACCTGCACGTGCTCCGCGCAGAACATGTCGTGCGCGCTGCGCGCCGAGCCCTGCGCCGCCTGCAGCTACGTACCTGCACGTGCTCCGCGCAGAACATGTCGTGCGCGCTGCGCGCCGAGCCCTGCGCCGCCTGCAGCTACGTACCTGCACGTGCTCCGCGCAGAACATGTCGTGCGCGCTGCGCGCCGAGCCCTGCGCCGCCTGCAGCTACGTACCTGCACGTGCTCCGCGCAGAACATGTCGTGCGCGCTGCGCGCCGAGCCCTGCGCCGCCTGCAGCTACGTACCTGCACGTGCTCCGCGCAGAACATGTCGTGCGCGCTGCGCGCCGAGCCCTGCGCCGCCTGCAGCTACGTACCTGCACGTGCTCCGCGCAGAACATGTCGTGCGCGCTGCGCGCCGAGCCCTGCGCCGCCTGCAGCTACGTACCTGCACGTGCTCCGCGCAGAACATGTCGTGCGCGCTGCGCGCCGAGCCCTGCGCCGCCTGCAGCTACGTACCTGCACGTGCTCCGCGCAGAACATGTCGTGCGCGCTGCGCGCCGAGCCCTGCGCCGCCTGCAGCTACGTACCTGCACGTGCTCCGCGCAGAACATGTCGTGCGCGCTGCGCGCCGAGCCCTGCGCCGCCTGCAGCTACGTACCTGCACGTGCTCCGCGCAGAACATGTCGTGCGCGCTGCGCGCCGAGCCCTGCGCCGCCTGCAGCTACGTACCTGCACGTGCTCCGCGCAGAACATGTCGTGCGCGCTGCGCGCCGAGCCCTGCGCCGCCTGCAGCTACGTACCTGCACGTGCTCCGCGCAGAACATGTCGTGCGCGCTGCGCGCCGAGCCCTGCGCCGCCTGCAGCTACGTACCTGCACGTGCTCCGCGCAGAACATGTCGTGCGCGCTGCGCGCCGAGCCCTGCGCCGCCTGCAGCTACGTACCTGCACGTGCTCCGCGCAGAACATGTCGTGCGCGCTGCGCGCCGAGCCCTGCGCCGCCTGCAGCTACGTACCTGCACGTGCTCCGCGCAGAACATGTCGTGCGCGCTGCGCGCCGAGCCCTGCGCCGCCTGCAGCTACGTACCTGCACGTGCTCCGCGCAGAACATGTCGTGCGCGCTGCGCGCCGAGCCCTGCGCCGCCTGCAGCTACGTACCTGCACGTGCTCCGCGCAGAACATGTCGTGCGCGCTGCGCGCCGAGCCCTGCGCCGCCTGCAGCTACGTACCTGCACGTGCTCCGCGCAGAACATGTCGTGCGCGCTGCGCGCCGAGCCCTGCGCCGCCTGCAGCTACGTACCTGCACGTGCTCCGCGCAGAACATGTCGTGCGCGCTGCGCGCCGAGCCCTGCGCCGCCTGCAGCTACGTACCTGCACGTGCTCCGCGCAGAACATGTCGTGCGCGCTGCGCGCCGAGCCCTGCGCCGCCTGCAGCTACGTACCTGCACGTGCTCCGCGCAGAACATGTCGTGCGCGCTGCGCGCCGAGCCCTGCGCCGCCTGCAGCTACGTACCTGCACGTGCTCCGCGCAGAACATGTCGTGCGCGCTGCGCGCCGAGCCCTGCGCCGCCTGCAGCTACGTACCTGCACGTGCTCCGCGCAGAACATGTCGTGCGCGCTGCGCGCCGAGCCCTGCGCCGCCTGCAGCTACGTACCTGCACGTGCTCCGCGCAGAACATGTCGTGCGCGCTGCGCGCCGAGCCCTGCGCCGCCTGCAGCTACGTACCTGCACGTGCTCCGCGCAGAACATGTCGTGCGCGCTGCGCGCCGAGCCCTGCGCCGCCTGCAGCTACGTACCTGCACGTGCTCCGCGCAGAACATGTCGTGCGCGCTGCGCGCCGAGCCCTGCGCCGCCTGCAGCTACGTACCTGCACGTGCTCCGCGCAGAACATGTCGTGCGCGCTGCGCGCCGAGCCCTGCGCCGCCTGCAGCTACGTACCTGCACGTGCTCCGCGCAGAACATGTCGTGCGCGCTGCGCGCCGAGCCCTGCGCCGCCTGCAGCTACGTACCTGCACGTGCTCCGCGCAGAACATGTCGTGCGCGCTGCGCGCCGAGCCCTGCGCCGCCTGCAGCTACGTACCTGCACGTGCTCCGCGCAGAACATGTCGTGCGCGCTGCGCGCCGAGCCCTGCGCCGCCTGCAGCTACGTACCTGCACGTGCTCCGCGCAGAACATGTCGTGCGCGCTGCGCGCCGAGCCCTGCGCCGCCTGCAGCTACGTACCTGCACGTGCTCCGCGCAGAACATGTCGTGCGCGCTGCGCGCCGAGCCCTGCGCCGCCTGCAGCTCGGCCATCGCCTCCTCCCTCGACTTGATCGTGTGGTCTTTAGTTATCTTTAGCCTGCACACACATCACGGGTACAGAACTTATATTGCCGCCGTCACCAACAATAGTATTATGATAGTGTTACTTGTATTATTAATATGTATGTTAGTTTATAAGGTATATATATTATAATGGGCCTTTGACGCTTGAATATAAATATCTAAATATAACTCAACGGTGACTGACTGACTGACATAGTGATCTATCAACACACAGCCCGAACCACTGGACGGATCGGGCTGAAATTTGGCATGCAGGTAGATGTTATGACGTAGGCATCCGCTAAGAAAGGATTTTGATTAATTCTACCCCCAAGAAGGGGATAAAATAGGGGATGAAATTTTGTATGAAACTTTGTCAATTAAATTCCACACGGATGAAGTCGCGGGCACAGCTAGTTCTATACATAAACACGTGAACAGATTATGCGACAGTACCTCTGATGTGCGTGCACGCAGTTGTCACATATGAACTCTGCGCAGTCGACGCAGTAGCTGGTGGCCGGCTCCGTGTCCTCGCAGCTGTTGCACTGCTGCTCGCCCACGCCCGCGCCTGCGCACAACGCACACCGAAACGGCAATGTACCACGCATAAGGTTTCATATTTAAGTTAACTTGTGAAAGTGAGCAATATTAAATATATTATGCTTTTGAATTAAATTTGCATTACATTATTTATTATGCATGGCGGGACTGCCCAGTACTAGTATTAGTACTCATATTTTATTTATACTGTGTATTTTTTAACCCCCGACGAAAAACGAGGGGTGTTATAAGTTTAACATGTGTATCTGTGTATCTGTGGATCTGTGTGTCTGTCTGTGGCAACGTAGCGCCCAAGCTGATGAACCGATTTCAATTTTGTTTCTTTTGTTAGATAGGTATTCTGATCGAGAGTGTTCTTAGCTATGTTTCATGAAAATCGGTTCAGCCGTTTGAAGATCATCAGCTCTTTTGTAGGTTAAAAAAGCCACATTCACGGCCAAAACCAATTCCCTCGGCTCGAATCCATTCGAAATTTGAGATGATTGGATTTAGATTTATTATATTTTTAAATGATCGTAATAGTCTGAACTGGCTTTTTACAATATTATAAATTTGAAAAGTTTCCCTGATTCTGAAAAAAATGAATATTTTATCAATTTTATTGAGATTTGTGTATGAACTAAAGACGTTCCATAAGTCACGTTTCAAATGATGGATACACGCATGCGTTAAATTTTGTTTGTTTTGTTAATGGTCATGGAATATTACGCTATAATAATTCTAGAGGGCGCTGCTCCGCCATTGACAAAGAATATAATAAAAAAACTAATCTAATTTAAAATAATTTTAGCGTTATTGAAAATTCTTCCCCTAGGCTGCTCCCGTCTACCTCAACCAGAGTTATTACATCAAATTGAATCATAATTGATAATATTTTACTAGGAATAAAACCTCCGTGACATCAATATTTAGATTCGTTGTCTATTCTAATGTCAATTAATATAATGTTATAACAAAATAATGTCTCATACTTTTACACAGATTTTCTGTTGATTATTGTACATCTTAGATTATAAATGAGGAAGCCAAAACAAATGATTTAATGGTGCTTTCATAATCTGGCATCGAAACTAGTTGTACCAGATGAATTTGCGAGATGAGCTATGGATACTGAGCTACGGGAGCTACGCAAATCGCGCTAACATCATTATTTGGAAGAACTAGGTAAATTATACATTTGATGAACAGGTCATCGCATCGGGGGTTTTTAAATTTTCAATTTAGAGTTATTTAAAGATAACAATATATTGTATGACCATTTTATCGGTCATACAAATTACTTACACATTAACTGTCAACATGCAATTTAGAGACGCCAAATCTTCTACACCCAACTGCTTTATTAAAATCACTGATAATCAAGGTGTGTTAATTTTATTTTAATTTACACAAAACCATATCATATCATAGAAGCATCTAAATAGCTTATTTGATGTCAGATAAAATTTTCTGCGAATAATCTCAAAGGGAAGGGCCCATAAGGCCGCGCCGCCCGCGTCGTTAGGTAATGTTTATAGTTACCGTTGGTGCCGGCCTGCTCCAGCGCCATCTTCTCGAGCACGAAGCGCTGGTCGATCATGTTGGCCACCTGGCACTGCAGCCGGCACGCTGGGCACATCACCGTCACGCGCTCGGCGCCTGCGCGCACACAACACAACACACTATCAACTCAACAATACCTTTAAACAAAGCATAATGAGTTCCAGGAACATTGCAATTCATAAAGTCTAACAAATTCTTACATTATTCATTGTCACTGTTATATATTTCCGATTTAACATGAGATCAAGATAGGGCTATGACGCAATGGATTTCTATTAACAAAACAGGGTTGGATAATGTACCTAAGAAATCTCTAGAACTGGCGTGTTTCTCTTCAATCTTGGCCTTCACGCACGGCTCACAGACGGAGTGCAGGCACTCCATGAGCTTGGGTGTGCCGTCAGCGAGCGCAAGCGTCGCGTGGCACAGCACGCAGCGCATGTCGGAGAACGGAGCGCGCGCGGCGCTGGGCGACGCCAGGGAGTCGGCGCTGGAGCCCTTGCACGCGTCCCCCGAGCCATCGGCGCCTTCCGTCCCTTCGGCGACGGCGCCCCCCTCGCTGCCCGCGCTGCCGCTAGCCACGCCATCTGGTGTGCTGCTCACCTACACATATTGAAAGGTTGAAATAAGTATGCTATAATAATGATGGCTAAAATAAATCATCCTAGCTAGAAAGCACATAATATTCTAAAATTTTTCAGAGTACAAATAAGACAAAGTCGTTATCTAAGAGTAAGCTTAGATTTATATTTCCCCTTTTTAGGTCACTATGGCATACCACACTAGGCATAATTGTGACATTCATTAAAATTGATCCACTCAGACTTCGGAGACCAACTTCCTCAAAATTAAATTTTATTACAGGCAATAATAAAATTTGCCTATAATATGTTATTATATTTATTAAAAGAAACCACACGGTCCAAGAACGAAGATCAAACTATATTTGACATAACCAAATTACAACTTAATGTCAGTGTACCCACATAACAATAATTATAGTTAAATACCCCACAATCAATACACAATATACCTTTCCATCATAATCTTTAAGACCCACTTATATAATGCAATACAATAATTAATGTAATTTAGAAAATAGAATAAATCAATCAACAATCTGGTATGCCTATTATGTCCGGCCACAACTCTGGAGGTGGTATCTCAATTGGTGGTTCCGGTGTAGATGAGCTTGACCTTGAGCGGTTTCTCCACTCTGTCGATACTGGTTCATCTCGGGTTTGAATAAGCACCCGGGACACTATCTGATCCGCGTGCCGCCGATGTAACTCACCATCCTCCGTTCTTACCATATAGGAGCTAGGGCCTTCCACTACTTCTATTGTGGCCCTATTCCACTTCTCCCCTGGGCCATAATTCCGTGTCAGAACGGGCTGGTCGACAGTGAAGCTTCTAGCTGGCGCACTCTGTGCTGCTGTCTCTAACTGTAGTTCCTGTCGGCTTGGTGTGTTATCAGGATGTAAGCTTGACACAGCCGTTCTGTATCTACGTCCGTTTAGCATTTCTGCAGGGGTTTTATTGTTAGAACTGTTCGGAACCGTCCGCAATGTATACAAAGCTTTCGGAAGCTTTTCAATCCAAGGTATATGGTTCAAAGCCAACTTTTTTATCTTATTCTTAAAAGTCTGTATAGCGCGTTCAATCTGTCCGTTAGAAGCCGGGTGATAAGGCGGCGAATACAAATGCTTTATACCATTGTTCTTCAAAAAATTATTAAATTCCTGAGAGGTGAATGCCCTACCATTATCTGAAACTAGAGTTTCAGGTAGGCCTTGTGATGCAAAAATTTTCCTGCATACCGCTATGACAGTCTCACTCGACATTGAGGAGACAATTTCCGCTTCAAACCATTTACTATAGCTGTCAATCAAAACAAGAAATGTCTTTCCCTGGAACGGACCCGCGAAATCCACATGAACCCGGCTCCAAGGTTTCTCCGTAACAATCCATGCTTGTGGATCCCTAGGCGGGTTGTTTCTAACAGCTTGACATGACTCACAGCTTCCGACAGTGCTTTCAATTTGAGCGTCCATACCTGGCCACCACACATAGCCTCTTGCATATGCCTTCGTTTGGACTATCCCTGCATGGGGGGCATGCAATAGTTTTAATACTTCCTGTTGTAAACAACCAGGAATTATGACTCTGTTACACCACAATAAACATCCTTTATTACGGGAAAGAGCCTCTCGCCGTGTCCAATATGGCTGCAATGTAGGGTCTGTAATCTTGTTAGGCCAACCGTGAAGGACGTGGAACACCACCTTCCTAAGAACTGGATCTTTATCTGTGTCAGTCGCTATTTTAGACGCATCCAAATTCCAACCATCTGGTTGTTCCTCTAGCAACAGTACTTCTCTCAACGGTTTCACAGCTATCTCTGATGTTTCGCGCTCTGTCCACCTGCTGAGTGCATCAGCGTTCCCAATCAATTTTCCCGGTCTGTACTTAATATCATAGTTGTAACATCCTAGTTTCAGGGACCAACGCAACATTCGGGGGGAAATTTGATCAGGGATGAGTTTATTTGGATTAAATAGACCCACCAAAGGTTTGTGGTCGGTAATTATGCTAAATTGACGACCAATCAAAAAATCGTGGAACTTCTTCAACCCGAACATGATAGCCAGCGCCTCTTTATCAATTTGTCCATATCTTCGCTCATGTGGCTGTAAGGTACGTGATGCCATCATAACCGGTCTCTCACTCCCATCATCCATTACATGTGCTAATACTGCTCCGAGCCCATACTCAGATGAGTCACAAATAATAACTAATTTCCTTTTGAGGTCATACCCCACCAAAGTCAAATCCGAGGACAAAAGATCTTTAGCCTTGTCAAACGCTCCTTGCTCCAGCTCGCTCCATGCCCAAGGCGTTTTCGCTTCTAATAGCCGGTGTAGGGGCTCTAAGATACTAGCTTTATCCGGAATAAACTTTTCATAAAAGTTATATAATCCTAGAAAGGCTCTCAAAGCTTGCTTACTAGTCGGCGCCGATTTCTCTTTAATTTCTTTGACTTTATTCGGTGACGGGTGCAGTCCCTCTGCATCTATCATATGTCCTAAGAAGTTGATACAATTGGAAGCAAATACACACTTCTCCATCTTCAACCGTAGGCCCAATTCCTTCAACTTTTGTAAGACTGCACGTAGCCTCGTATTATGTTCTTCAATATTCTTTCCAGTTATTGCAATATCATCCAAAAGGCATGCAACGCCTTCTATTCCAGCGAGGGCTGAAGACATAACTCTTTGGAAAATGCCTGGTGCCGCATTCACTCCAAATGCCAGTCTATTCATTCTCATGAGTCCGAGTGGTGTATTCAGCGTTAAGAGCAACGCGGTAGCCTCATCAACCTTTAATTGTAAATATGCTTGCTTTAAATCTAATTTACTAAAAATCCGCCCACCACTGAGTTTTACAAAACTTTCTACTGCAGCCGGCAAAGGATATGTATCAACATCTATTGCCATGTTCACCGTTGATCGATAATCTCCACAAATTCGCAGAGAACCATCACTTTTCTTCACTATTCTTAAGGGTGTAGCCCATTTCGAATACCTAATTGGTGTCAGTATTCCAGAATCAATCATTTGATTCAATTCGTCTTCTACTTGCTTTTTAAGTGGAAATGGTACAGGACGTGCTTTTAAAAAACGTGGTTGAGCATCAGCACGTACATTTAGGGATACTTCTGGACCCTTGTACTCCCCCAGGACTTCATTGAATAAATCAGGAAAATCTCTTAAAACATCTTCTTTTACTTCTGCCAAGGTCCAACAAATTCCTGATATTTCCAACCCTAGAGCTCTAAACCAGTTTCGTCCCAAAAGACTTGGTCCATTTCCTGACACCACAATCAACTCGCACTGTGATTCTTTATTTCCCAACATGACTCGCACGAACGTGACCCCTAATACTGGCAATACTTCACGAGAATAAGTAACTAACTTCACATTAGTAGGTCGCAGAGGTGGGGGTGTTTCCCACAGTTGTCGGTAAATAGTTTCCGAAATGATTGTCCGCGATGCACCAGAGTCAACCTCCATACATGTCTTGGCCCCATTTATAGTCACTTCAGCCTTAATCGAAGGGGAATAGCCTTCTGAGCAAACATAAACTCCCATCATGTTTTCGTCTATTGTGCCGACCGCTGCTTCTTCTTCTTCTTCTTCTTCCACCACCTGATGCTGTTTCTTTGTCTTCTTATCACATGCTGACGCAATGTGGCCTAGGCGCCTACAAGCGTAACACTTCGCCTTAACGAACGGACAACGCTCGCCATCTCTGTGACGTCGCGTACAATGGCGACATTCCGTAGCACCTATTTTACCAATTTCCATTGGTTCAGCCGCGTCTAGATGAGTTTGCTTCGTATCTGTTTGTCTAGTCTCTGGGTACAAATCATGCGCAATCGCCTGATGATTAAGACACAGCTGCACAGCTGTTTCATATGTCAGGTTTTTCGTTCGCAGCAACTCGCGGCGCAGGCGGTCATCGCGCACGCCCAGCACCAGTCGATCCCTCAACTGACGCTTTAAATCCACGAAGTTGCATTTCGCACCCAGCAAACCAATGGCCGCGACGAAATCTTGCACGCATTCCTTCTCAATCTGTTTCCGCGTATGAAATTTTCCAGCTTGAAGTATTTCATTCAATTCCGGTTCATAAAATTGGTCTAACACCGCAATAATGTCATTAAACGCCACTTCAGTTGGTCGTTTGGGAACCAACAATGACACAATAAGTGAATAAGTCTCTTTTCCACATTGTGATAAGAATATGGACCGGGCCTTGTCAACATTTTCACTTCCCACACCGGCCACATCCAACGAACACAATAATCGTTCCTTATATTCACACCACTTATCAGTCTTAGTGTTAAACTGTCCCGGAAACACAATGTTTGCTAAATTATACGCCATTATCACAATAATAATGCAATTATCCGCAGTCGCCAATAAAAGAAACCACACGGTCCAAGAACGAAGATCAAACTATATTTGACATAACCAAATTACAACTTAATGTCAGTGTACCCACATAACAATAATTATAGTTAAATACCCCACAATCAATACACAATATTTATGATTAATATTTTATTATAATTAATAATTATTTGGTGGTATCTTCGGGATAAAAGTATCAAAATAAATTTTAAATTAAAATTAAATCCATTTACCACTTGGCACAGTGGTTCCAGCATAGGCCTTAACCTAATTTGTCCAGGTCTGGGTGTCACCGGGATTGCCCCCAGTCCTTTGTACAGTACCCATAGCACAAGCATTGCTCAGTTTGGGACCATACAGTTGGTGTGTCTAGCGATATTTTTTTATTTATTGACTAGGTTCATAAAAGTAGGTACATCGCTAAAAATAGTAGTACAAAGTACAGGTATAAATTTCTATAACTTGTAATGAATCCTAAATAAAGTAAGCTTAAGTTTTATGTAGCACTTAACACTGAATTTTTATTTATTTGACAGATCAAGAGCAAGTCTAGATCGGGGAGACATATATGACCTCGGGCAGAATTTATTTGTTTTACTACTTTAGGGAGGTAACAAATGCATTGAATAATATCCTAACTGGTTATAATTATTATTATGTGAATGGTCTTTGTTAGCATTACACCATTTTCATTTTACTTTAATAGTTATTATTTCTTCCTTCTCATCCTTGTATATGTATATGAAGAATAAGTTCTGCTGTAAAAAACTCTATAGAATTCATCTAAGTGAATATTGAATTAGGTCAGCTTTACCAATATGATAGAATTAGAAAGCTCTATATACTATTACCATAATATTACATAAATACTATCTAGAAAGGACTTCAAAATGGAATAGACATATAAAACAAATTGAATTACCTACCACAACACAAAGTATGTAGATGTTTTTCAGTTCATATGATATACTTACACTTTGGGGCGACATGGTGCGCCTGTGCCAGCTTGAAAGATTAATAGAATAAAACTGTTTACATGACATGCACAAGGTCCTTACATTGAGCGCGGAGGCGGGCGGCGCGTTTGGGTCCGGGTGGTCGTCGGACACCTCCTCCTTGATGGTGACGCCGAGCAGCGGGCCCAAGTCCATCAGGGCCCGCTCGATCTCCTCACCACTCGGCTGAAAGTTTATGTTTTCCATTCAAGTAGCTACACTGTCCTGCTGAGTGCGATCATTTCACCAGCCGCTCCGAAATTTCCCTGTTTATAGTTCGATACACTTTCACTCGGTGCCCTCAAGACACTGGCACGTCGACATAGCTAATTGAGAACCTCGATTGCGAGATATTGCAGTCCAGGAGCGTCGCTTTAAGGCCGACCCTCTGAGCACGCCCTGATACACATCAACTTCGCTGCCCTTGCATCTACTTAGATGAGGGGTTTACAGGTATCATTCGTTTATAATAAATAAAAATATCAACAAATAGTCCAAAATTTCAATTCAACATGCGTCCACTTGACGACAACCATCAACAAAGCATAGATAAGCTAGATTTTTATTTGAAAACTATAGATTTACAATAAATCCTTCATGATATATGAAATAATAAAAAGAGTGAAAGTGTATATCCAGTGGATTGATCATACAAAATTACATTGTTTGTTTATACAATTTACTTAAAGATAAATTACAAATATAAAATAAATTAAAGAAAAATAACATTATGGCTCTTATGATTGGCGGATAGAATCAGTTTTTTTCCACATCCATAAATTGTGATATTTTTAGCATATGTAATAATATTATTTTGATAGGTAGGTGATCATTATTATATTAGCACACCGTTTTTTAAGTCTGTGATATAAGTGATACTAGTCACACTAATTATCACCGAAAAAGGGTTTCCCAGAATGATATTCCTTCAGATTTTCCAATAAGCGGGATTAAGTCAATACTAAGAAATAATACGATAATTATAATTATTTAATATACAAATTTAATGATTCCTATATCTCCTCTAATCTAAAGCACAATCGCGTCTAATGTTGAACTTAGTAATCATTTAGATTTGGAACGCAACTGCACGTAATACGACGTTGACATGACATTTATGTGACAGATAGTGACAACACGTCGAAAATGGCTGACTCTGGGCCTAGCAAAAGCGATATTGAAGCAATTTTTCAAAGATTACGAGCTATCCCAGCTAATAAAGTGGGTATTATTTAACAGGTGCGATGTACAGGTATCGATGTTCAGTGATAGTTTAACTGGAGGCTGTGTGTGCAGGTATGTTTCGACTGCAACGCCAAGAACCCTACGTGGTCGACGGTGACGTACGGGGTGTTCATCTGCCTGGACTGCTCGGCGGTGCACCGCAGCCTGGGCGTGCACCTCACGTTCGTGCGCTCCACGCAGCTCGACACCAACTGGACATGGAAGCAGCTGAGGAATATGCAGCTTGGCGGGAACGTGAACGCTGTGAGTGCCATGCTAGCTATTACAATATGTTTATGTTATTTTTAGGAGAAGGATCTTAGCTCTTTTTTCTATATCTACCAGAAGAGTTTCATTTGAATGTAAGGAACCCATTCTAGCAAAAATCATCCTAATTATATTATCATATAAGTGGCTTTATTGGGGTGGAAGATGTTCATATTTTTAATCTCCTCTACAATAGATGATATAAGTAGGTATTATTTTAAAATGACTATCAGATCCCTGGCTTAGTAGAAATCATGGTTTGCTAAGAAGCTTGTACTACCTACTTTTAAAGGGGTGATTGTAAATTAATCTCAAATAGTTTTCCAACATTGTTTTCTTAGTGATGAGTAATCACAGATCTCTATCAGTACCTCAATGAAGTGATAATTAACAGTAGATAAAGCAACATATATGATCAAGATAGCGTCTCTAGTTCAAGTCAGTTTGTCGTCTACCTTCAGACGAGTCGCTTGAATCCAACTTGTGCTAGTGATCAAGTTGCTTGAGGAGTGTATTATATTGGTCGCAGACACAATTCTTCCGCACCCACGGGCTGGTGACGGATGATGCGCGACAGAAGTACAGCTCCCGAGTGGCACAGATGTATCGGGACAAGCTGAACACTATGTCTGAACAGGCTATGAAGACATATGGGACCAAAGTGAGTACTAGAATTTACCATTGATTTCTTTCGCCCACCCAGATTTGCTATATTATTATTATTTATTTATGTCCCAAAGAGGCCTTAATCTAAGTAACTAACTGTTTTTGATAAAAGCAATAAAGTGAACCGTGGAATGATAAATAACAGGCTAGGAACATTGACAACAGCAAGTGTCTCATTCTCTTAAACTGGTGTAAGGTGTAAATTACATGTACATATCTTAGAAAATGTGATAAGTGGACTTATTTTCTTATAATTTATGTTTTATTTCATGGCAGTTTTTTCATTTACAGCGCTGGGTAAGTCACTATGTGACATAAAAATAAGTTATAAAATTAGTGATTTGGTTGAATATCAAACTTTTAATATGATGTAATTTTGTATAAAAACAATTTTATTATATTAAATACTATTGACATGGTTGGGAAAACTTAAAATAAAATAGACATCAACATTTAGAAGCTTTTGTTGCCAGATTGTATTCTGGCTTATAATCTTGTAGCTTTTTTCCCTATCTTTTTCAATAATGTTAACCTGTTACAGCAATTTGTTTTACTGGAATTCCATTAACAGAAGATGTATATAATTTTTCTCTATTTAGCTACATAATTAACCATAAATCTAATGTGGCTCTCTTCATGTTGGTTGGTTTAATTATAAGTATAGTGAGCAACTGAAATATGTCTAAATAAATAAATAAATATTCACAATGGATGTCAATCAATAGTATAGCCACTTACGCCGTTGACTCCTTGGGGAAGGTTAGGAATGTCCGGTAGTCAGTGGCCATCTTCCTTTGGATGATTGATGACTTTTGTTTTGTGATTCATATTGGTAGGATGGAACACAGAATCACTGTTGTGTCCATCACATGTTTTGTTTTGATAACTCAAACAATTGTTGTTATCGTGTGCAGTTGCACCTGGAGGCGGCGGCGCCGGAGCCCAAGGCGAGCAAGGAGGCCGAGGTAGACTGGTTCGCGCAGCACGCCGACCCGACTAACACTAGCCAGCTTGCGTTCACTGCACAGGTAACACGCGGCGCACACACACACACACACACACATATGGATAACTAGTCATATTAAAAATAAAATAAATTCTAATTTAGCCCTTTTGACGTCCCACTCCTGGGCACGGGCCTCCCCTCAAAACGAGCTCGGCTATCACAGCTTAGTCATATTATTAGAATTTATTAGAAAATATTTGGGTAAAGAAGACAGGAAGTCAAACTCAAAAATTTTATTTCTGAATTTAAAGCAAATTATTATTACTTAGGATAGAAAATAGCACAAAGCCATAAACAAAGTTGGCAGGAGTAGTTTCATGCCCCAGAATTTTCTGTTCTTAGTAAATGCTGTTGTATCAATTATTCTTAAAGTGGTGTTGTATTATACTCACAGAAGTCTACAAGTCCAGATAAATATGTTGTTATGTACTCGGCGCAAGCGAGGTATGTCACCGCCGCCATGCTTGTTGTCGTGTTAATTGTGCTGCGTTCAAACAGTTACACACCATCATACCACTGCACTATACACAGTCTAGGGGAATAATATTATACACTTTACAGTTTTGAGACCCATGTAGCGTACAGTACCCCAGAAATATGTAATTCATTGTTACGTCATTTTTAGAGTGTTATCATGCTATGCGGATTTGAAAATAGTAAAGTGCATATATATTTGCCCTTGATTGGACCCGCACTCGCGCACGGCCCGCCTACAATGGACGCGTACGAGTGCCCGCACTGCTTTAAGAAGAATGAATGCAAATGCCCCTGACCGATCCGTGCCGTGCGTGCCGTGCGTGCGCGCCGACAACTCGACGGATAGTGTTGTTCGAAATATCAGTCGTGGATAAAAATTACCTGTGCATTGTCTGCGAAAGTTTTGTTTTGATTTCGTAGTGTTCACTTACCATTAGGCGTATATATGTCCTGCGCGCCCGTGCCGCGCGTGCTCGCGCCGCACGCTTGCGCCGCAGCTCGCGGGGCGGCGCGGGCGTGCTTTGCGTGAATCATACCGTCCATTATCACTACAACTAATATGTTTTTCGTGTCATACCTATTTCCTTAAACATAATAATATAATTTTTTTCCACTTTAGATAGAATCTTGGAACATTTATCTTGTACCGTTTTCAGTTTCACTAAAACACAGGTCAGTTTCCGGACATAATTTAATGTAACTCATATTTTGTTGATCATAATATCCATGGTGTGCTGTGTGGCGTGTTCTTACAATAAAATAAGTGCTATGTTAATTTTCAAAATGGTTACTGCCAAAACGTTTTTTATTAAACTATTGCTAAGCAATTAACGTTTACATTGAAATGTCTGAGTGCTATCGACATGAGAAAAATACATAGAATTGTTTAATGAAAATGTTGATACCTTACTTAAGTAGCTGTATGTGCTGTAAGTTAACGCAAAAGTCCTGTAGACTCATGAGCTGCAATACAAATAGTTGTCGATCACGTCATATCCTTGTACTAATTTATAATTAGCGGCCTCTCATCAGATGGAACAAAATGTTATTGTTACGTTTGCGTAATATCCGTTGATATAAAGAACCGACATACCTATGATATAACTTAGTTAACGTAGGAATCCCAAGTTCTATTATACTAATTACCGAGTGGGTAGTGCTCATGCACGGATAAACCCTAAAGTAATGGCTAATCTATAAAGCTCCGGGGATAAACTCTCTAGTCGCGGTGTTTGTTGCCAAACTCCTCCGAAATGGCTCAACCGATTTTCATGAAATTTTGTGTGCATATCGGGTAGTTCTGAGAATTGGTCAACATCTATTTTTCATACCTCGAAATCATTTATATGGCAGAACAACGTTTGCCGGGTCAGCTAAAATCTAAAAACCTACAACTAGAATCTGAATTTCTGCATGTGTCTAGCGAGCTATTTCTACGACTAATATCTAATCTAGAGGGGTTATGATAATTCCCAGGAAGGAAGATCTTGGATGATTAATAGGAAATGCGTACAATTAAATCTAGTTGACAAGCCTACCGACTGCGCCAATTATGAAGGCTAGTTGGAGGAGCTAAACAGTACAAATTTTATAACAAAACTAATTTATTTCGGTACTGAAATGTTGTAATATTATTATTTAATTATAAGAAGGTAGGTGACAATTGATCGACGTAAATGGCAAGACTAGAGTGTGAAAAGACAGACACCGCCAGGGGCCGTGTCTCCGTGTCCTAATTATTTATTATTGCTGAGTCGGCGCTTCGTGCCCACCGCGGTTACGAAGCTGTTTGTTACCATGCCAATTGAGTAGGTCGGTAGTAGTCTCGTCCGCGATTCCCATATTGTAAAAAATATGTAACAAGCATAATTAATACGATATATTTTATAAACAAGAACGGACATACACTGATTACTGATCGAGACTATCCAAAATCCTTCAAAACATCCTCAATAATAGGATTGTAGAACAGCTTTTAAATCGATAATTTAAAGAAAATAACTTGTATTGCAAAAGATAATTCAAATTGAACATTAGAAGAAGCCAATAAGTAGTAGGTGTGTATGTTGTCGGCACGGTTTTCATTGATGCATTTAATACTTGAATGTTATTGAGTTACTGTGTGATGATGAGTGTGTTGTGTGTGTGTGTCAGGTGCCCGCGGCGCCGACGAGCCCGCTGAGCCAGCAGGCGCGGCTGTGGGAGGCGGCGCCGGGGGGCGGGGGCGGCGCGGCGGGCGGGGGCGGCGCGGCGGGCGGGGACGCGCCCCGCGCCGCCCCCGGCGCCAGGAAGCCGCCCGCCAAGCGCGCCGGGGTGAGCCCACACTGCTGCCTGCGACTAATTCCTTGGCATGTCCATACACTGTCAAAGTGGAATCGTTTATTTTGTGGCCTACTGGGGGCACCTAGAAATCTGCAAATCTCTGCCTAAGTTTTAAAGGATCAAGTTTTGTAATGACAGTGCTGCTAGACCAACTTTATAAAGTAAAATCTTGTAATGTATGATTTGGCGTAAAATTTTGGTTCTTCTTAGTCGGGCACTCTTGTCAGAGTGGTCGTGGTTGCGCTGACGAGGTATATGGTGGAAGGTTTGCCTTAGCATTTCAAAATTTTGGTATTTTATTTTAATAAGTGTCTTATGCCCGCAGCTGGGAGCGCGCAAAGGCGGCTTAGGCGCCACCAAAGTGGCCGCCAACTTCGACGACATCGAGCGGGAAGCTATCATGGCTGAGAAACTCAAAATGGAGGTATGAATGTTTACGAAACGCGTGCTTGGACGGTAGATATCTAGCTATAATATGACGTGTATTGATAACGCATGTTGTGCGGGCAGGCGAAGGCGTCGGACGGCAAGGCGACGCTGGAGAACGTGGAGCAGGAGGTGGCGTCGCTGCGGCTGGCCTACCGCGAGCCCGCCGGCCGCCCCCACGCCGAGCGGCTCGGCATCGCCGCCGCCAGCTCCGCCGGCAGATCGTACGCACGCCACCCTTCCTTACACTACACGCGCCCGCGCGCCCGCTCCCTCCCATGGTCACAAATAGCATTTGCCCGCGACTTCGTCCGCGTGGATTTCAGCCAAGTATCCTATGATTTAATCCAGGGTATAAACTTTCCATGTGCCAATTTCATTCAAATCTGTTCAGCCTTTTTTGCGTGATCGAGTAACAAATAACAAACATACAAACTTGCGCAATTATTAATATCAATTATAATAAGGTGTATTGTTGTTTAGCGGCGTGTCGCACTCGGCGACGTCGGACATGACAGTGATCGAGCAGGAGGACTCGCCCGCGGCGCGCGCGCAGCTCGACGACATCGACGACTTCACGTCCTCGTTCACCATGATCAGGTACGTCGGCCACGGTAGCCGTTGGACGACACTCCATCGACTAATAACGCCGCTCGATGATGATTGCATAAATTAATTGTAATCCGATAAAATGTGGACAGGAACGAGCCGTACGGCAACAGCCGCAACCTGGACAAGCTGTTCGGGGACGGCGACCGCAAGCCGGCGGGCGCGGCCTCCTTCGACAGCGTCCACATCGAGCCCGAGCCGGCGCGCGCCGTGCACACCATGTTCTCGAGCGACGACCGCCGCGCCGGGCCGGCCGCGCCCGCCGCCGGCCCGGCCGGGCCCGCCGCGACCGCCGGCAGGAGCAGGCCGCGCCGCGCAGAGACCGTCGACGACGACTCCGCGGTCAAGAAGTTCGGATCCGCGAAGGCGATCAGTTCCGCGCAGTTCTTTGGTGAACAGGTCAGTGAGAAACTGTATGAAATGAGACGATGCGACATTCAAGTTTACCCGAATATTGTACTCTTGGTGTATTGCCGCGGCCCTAACGTAAGAGTGAGACATAAATTTTTTAGAAGTCACAAATTTGTCATTTGACAAGAGAATATTTATAAACTTTATTTCCATCCTGTCTAATGATCCCGTGAGTTGTGTACCAGTGATGTGTTGCCCGTGCAGGAGTCGCGCTGGGAGCGGGACTCCAACCTGTCCCGGTTCCAGGGCAGCTCCAGCATCTCGTCCGCGGACTACTTCGGCGGCGACGCGGCGCGCCACGCACCGCGCAACGCCGCCTTCAGCGTGTCCGCGCCCGACCTCGACGAGGTGAGCGCGCCGCTTTACATTACATACTACATCACTGCCACTAGCAATGTTCCGAATTTGTCATGTTTCCGTTGTTCTTCGCTTGCAACTTACAACTCTGCTGGAGGAGTGCGCCGAGAGGCAAGGGCCATCCATAAATTACGGCACACGAATTTCATGATTTTTGACCCCTCCCCCGTCCTTGTCACGGCTGGTCACATTTGTGAGACCCCCCCCCCCTACCTAGTGTGATGTCACATATTTTGCAATTTTACATTTACAAATTAAAACAGCAGTCCCGAAATAATTTTTATTTCCATTTAAAATTATTTTTCACTAAAATTAACGTCCAAAATATGTGATGTCACAAAATTTGGGACCCCTCCCCACCCCTTGTCATACTTCGTCAACCCCCTCCCTCCCCTTAACGTGTGACGTAATTTATGGATGGCCCTAATGAGAGCTGCATGTTTATAGCATTAATGGGGATAACTTTGGCCCTATGCAGTATTTCGGTATAAATTGTGTGTACCTTTGCCGGAGTGTCGGCAATGTCTGACCACCTGCGCGTGTGCGCGGCATGCGGCAGGTGCGCGAGTCGGTGCGCGCGGGCGTGACGCGCGTGGCGGGGCGGCTGTCGTCGCTGGCCAACGGCGTGGTGTCCTCCATCCAGGAGCGCTACGGCTACTGATACGAGCCGCGCGCGCCGCACGGACCGCACGCACCGCCCGACCCGCACTGCCGACCGGTCATACGACAATGCGTGTGATGCGTGCGTCGCTCGCGCAGCCGGTACGTGTGCGATACATACCAATATAACATCTCTACGTGTCCAAATGTTTTGCTGACGAATATGTATTTTTAATTTGTTTCATTTTACCATCCCCATCCCATGAAACCCTCCGATTGAGAGGGCCCGTGCCCAGTGGGTCATCAAAATGACAATGAGGGCAAAATTTGTCGCGAGACGGCGCCACGTTGTCGTGACAGACTACGACAGGCCAGTCCGATCAAACGACATCTGGGGAGCTGAAATGTTGCCTTTATAAACTTCAGTTACAATACAATTTATAGGAAAACAATGTAGGATTTAATGCCCTCAACACGATCGCAATAGCGCGTTATCTTAATGTACCGTCACGAAAAGGAAACGTATTACACGTCAATGATATAAAAATAACAATGAGTCGCGAAGTAGACGCACGATCATAATCTATCAGATACACATCCACTCAGTTGTTGAGATCGCCAACTGTGTGATGGAGGGTTGTCATCACTGTTTGGTGGACTTGTAGCCTTATCTTCTCTATGTTATCAACATATATAGCATCGCAGGAACGCTGTACGTAGATAAAGGATAATAATTAAATATTGTACTTTTATAATTTGTATTATCACACAATTTATCGAGGACACTAGTTAACATTTCATAACTGTATCTGAGCGAAATAAATATGTTAGAGTATAAATCATAGTTAGTATTCAAGTGACATACTACAACTGTGTGACGTAACTTTGGTTATGAAATAAAACTGCAATATTACCCATGAGTTCCGAATTTCGACTCTATATTCAAATCAATAAAGCACAATCTTGATTCTATTACTTTATTATGAGAATAACCCAGTCTAGTACTTTTGATAAATCTGTTCTATGCGACATTTGGATGGTATATTTAACTTTCCATGCCACTTTCTTGTATATTTTCATTCTTATATGAGTGTTGCATAATAGCTTCCATTGTCTATGGTTTCTGTATGTGGAGTCCCGCGCCCCGCGCCCCGCCGCGCTTGTTCATACTACGCCCACCATTGCATTACAATGTTAACGTATGATATCACTGATGGCGTGTAAATATTGTAATTATCTTATTGTATAGAGTTAATCTTGACCATAGACTACTACATGTATGAAATACACACGATAGCACTGTAACTTCTATTTACTTGTGGTTATCTATGTATCACGACCTTTATTGCAATGTGAAGGTCCTAACGTTCATAGTTTTATTTGGTTTGTTTTCATATAGTTCATTTTTTCATTTATTAGTTGTACATGTTTATTTTTTCAAAATAGTTTTGACATATATATCAGAAACCCCAAACAAAAATACTGCCCGCGTGGGATGGTGCCAAGACCGTTGGCTGCATTTCCTCGTTGAATCGATCGGCTGTTTTAAAAGAACGAGGAAAGAGCCAGCTCTCTTTCCTTCTCTAGTTTTATTTTACCTTGATAGCTTACCGTGCGTTCGCACTGGACGAAACATATTGCTGTCTCTATTTTATGAAAACAAAAAATAGAGACAACAATATGTTTCGCCAACATGTTTCGTCCAGTGCGAACTTACGGTTAGGTTACGATTTTGTAATGTGTACATAATAGACAACACAATAATGTTTGGTGTACTCTTTTTATGTTTTGAAATTGTATTTATATTCAAATGTTTTCACATTTAGCAAATTGCATCAATGTTTCACCCTTTAATTCTATACGAGCTTTGACCTCCAATCGTTACCATTTGAACTGGCCCCGACGCCGAAATGGGTGTAGCAATCTTAGTTTCTCGCATTCCAAATTAAAATCTTGCAAAGCGCATATTTTCAAGATTTTTCGTTATTAAGTCTAGAGCACAGTGTAGTTCGCCAGCAACGGAGCAGCATTTATCGTCTATTTATTTTATGTGAAGATATTTTTGTTTATAGATTTTATTTGTATAGTGCACGTCGGTAAGTTAGTAGTTGCGGAAGAAGGCCGGCGTCGCCGGTGATATTAGTAGGGACGTCGAGTTGATATAACTGGCACAGCGGCGCGCGGCGAGAGCAGGCGCGTCACACTACACTAACGAATAAGAATGAGATAATCTCGCTCGCACGCGCACACTGCTACGAAAGTGTCGTGTGTTTACGAGTGTTCCCGCCTGCGTTCGCCGTGCGGCCTGTACATAAGCTTATAGTTAGATTTATTTTTATCCTGCGTAAGTTTCGAATTATAGCGAAACGAGGGCCACGCACGTATACCTACATTACCTACATAATGAAGAGTTCAATAAGTGTGTAACATCATACAATTGATTTGTTTGAAATGATGTGATCTTTCAGTCGGGTACTTCCAAGCCGCCGCCGCTCGACTGGGGAGTAGCTAAATATTCTCTTGTCCGAAAGAGTACCGCTTCATTGTAAAGGGCGCGCCCCTCCTGTTCATTCAATATTTTATAGTTATCGATTTTTTTTAGACGAAAATTATTGATATAAATATACAAAATTATATTTGCTACTTGTTTTATTATTTTTGTCCCACAAGTAAACCCAGGACTTTAACCAAAGTTGTATAAATACTTGTATTACTCGTCAAAATAAATGCATTAATATCCTCAATTAAAACATGTTTCAAATTCAATAGGACAGATCTAAAGGTTCGACATCACACTTTTGTAGCGACAATGCACACATTCTCCAACGACACAGTGGAAGGCACGTAGTAACACAGCCGGGCGTCGAACCCCAGCTCCCTCAGGTACAGCACCCGGCCCCAGTCCAACAGCGCCTTGGCGCGCCGACCCACCTCTTCGCGGTATTCCTGAGACATCACTTTATACTCCTTTGGAGGAAGCTCTTTTATCGGTATTGCTGACAACATAGACTTCACCGCATCGTTATTAGAATTATTATGTTCAGAATTCTCCAGATCATGGCTCAGATTTCCAGTATTTTCTAATAATGTAGTGTCGTCATGAGTATCTGTTGGAGCGGCTCGTCCCGCGAGCGCACCGCGGCGGGGGCGGGCGCGGCCGTCCCCGCAGGTCGCCCACGACACCACGCCCAGCAGCACGCTCAGGTCGGCGCCGTCGATGCCCAGCTCCTGCATACCAGTTACAATCAATTGGTGCTCAATAATACGAATGGTCGAAATTGCATGAGAGTTGATCACACGTCTGGAGGATCAATTAATACTCGTTATTATCTCTGGATCAACCAGAAACCCCCGGGAAGCCCGAGTGCAATAGTAAGATCAGTAGACCCGCTATGAGATCCTAATAGGGCGTTCGGAGTTGAACGGACGTGTGAACTTATATGAACTTTTTTAGCGCTCGTAACCGACGCGTCACCTGCAAGTGCTTGTTGGCGACGTAGGCGGCGTGCTCGCAGCGGTGGTGGCAGCAGGTGGCCAGCACCGCGCCGCACGTCTTGTGCACCACGCCCGGCGCCGTGATGCAGCGCAGCGCGTAATCTGCACACACATCCTGACATAAACAAACACACCAACCACTAATAAAACTAGTGTTGCATGACTATCGATTGCCTATCGATAGGTTGTCGATACTATCGTGACCTCGAAAAATAGTCATAATATCGACAGGCCTATCGATACTATTGCATTTTTACAATACTATCGATAGTATCTATCCAAGAAATTGAGCAATACTATTGATAAAGTGCAATACTATCACTATTATGGCGTATTTTACTGCAATCAGTGTCGATACTATCGATAGTTTTACTACATCGATATTTACCCAAAGTTTAATAGTATTGCACCGGAATTTTAGTCAACATTATTAGTTCATTAGTATATTGAAATTTTTTGTATCTAGTAACTTCCCTTTACTCACTTAATTTATTTATTTATTTATTTGTACTCAGGCAACGCAGGCCCATAGATATATACCTTATAAACTAACATACATATTTATATTTTAACATTAACACTTAAACTAAAACTATGGGTGGTGACGGCGGCAACCTCCCCCGAAAGCGCCTAAACACCAATTTATGCGTCTGCGATTAGTTTGACCAAGAGTGCAGAGTAATTCCTAAGGTTTGAATTCAACACGATACTATTGAATTTTGGTAAAAACAATTGATAGTATCTATACCCAATAGTAGCGATACTATCGATAGTATCTATACCCAATAGTAGCGATACTATCGATAGTATCAATACCCAATAGTAGCGATACTATAGCACTTTATCAATAGTATTGCTCAATTTCTTGGATAGATAATATCGACAGTATTGTAAAATTGCAATAGTATCGATAGGCCTATCGATATTATGACTATTTTTCGAGGTCAACTATCGATAGTTAGGCAACACTAAATAAAACGGCCCGAACGGAATTAACGCAAAGTTACCACCTAAAGGCTACCAAAACTACATCCACTATTCTTCCCGGCCCGTTTCTCCCGACTCAGGGTTACTAATACTATATCATGAGGTACTCGAAGACTAGATCGCAGTCTGTTTAGACGAGCGCTACAAGTAGCACATACCCGTGGCGGCGCCGCAGAGATGCTTGGCGAGCCCCACGAGCTGCGCGGCGTCGCGCACGGCGGCCGCGCGCGCCAGCGCCAGGTGCGCCAGGTCGGCGCGCAGGCGCCGCGCGCGCGCGCGCACCTTGTTGTCGCGCTTGTGCCGCAGCGCCGCGCGGTCCACCGCCAGCGCGCTGCTGCCGCACCGCTCGCCACAGCACCACGCTTTGCACGCGTAGTATGATAACTGACCTGTATCAGATTATTCTGGCTTTAGAGAAATCCGTAGTGTGCTGAAACGTCCACGTGTAGCTTTTGGCAGAGCTCGATTCCTTATTTTCATCAGACACATTGTAAGACCATTCTTTTTGTTTATAAACTGTGTAGGTCTCTAAAAGCCTAGTACTAAGAGAATCAGACTGGCCTTTCCCGGCCCCCAGCTCGACGTAGCAGGTATGGTCTTGCACCAACCCCTCCTCCTCCAGCAGCCAGAGCAGCCGGGATGCCTGCCGCAGGTGGCGGCGTGAGCTCTCCGTGCGGTCGCTCTCCGAGAACTCATCCACTACTGTGCTGTGGATCGGCCGCTCAGGGGCCATTGATATATTTTCCTTTATATGCTCTGGCAAAGAGACATGAAGTTAGTTATGTGTATAATTATTTTAAATATTTGATAATTTTAAGTGTTCTCTGCCAGTCAAGCAATAGAGATCAATATACATTGGATAGATTTTTTTATAATTATAGCCATTGACATAAGCAATAATATGTATATGAATACTTGCAACAAAATATTGGTGAAGCTTTTGTAACTACAAAATTAAACAATGTTACTCACTATCATAGACTAGATTAACTTTATCAATAACTTGCATCAGAGTTTCTTTAGAGATCTCACTGAGCGGCTTCCGAGGACAGACTTGCATCGCCGTGGGGGCATTGATGTTGTGCACTATATAGGGCGGCGGGTCCACCGGCCGCGCGTTGCAGATCAAGAGGTGCTTCTGTAGCTTACTTATGTAAATAGTGCTAAAATACAGAATTCCTCACAATTATAAAAGTTCAGAACAAAGTATTTTAAGTTTTGAATAGGGTCTCTGAAAGCTCTCACACTCACTGTTTAGGGTCATTCGGGCACGGTATACGAGTGTCGTCCTGAAAAATTATGAATAACGATAATTTATAGTCACCCATATGGAATGGAAAGTAAACAGGCGGAACGTTTCAGAAACACTTTGTCAAGTTTTAATTTAAAAGAATTGAGAGTAAACTTTTTACACAACATTTTAAGTGTCCGATAGTGTCGATACCTGGCCATCTCCAGTCTTGGGATCAGGTTCATGCTCGCCGCAGTACTGCCTCCCAGGCCGCACAGTCATTCGGCACAACCGTTTCTTCCTCACCACGAAGTATTGGCACTGGGGTCCGCTTGTAGATATTCCGGATTTATTTTGTACCTCTGCCATTATAATATTTATTCCCTTTGTTTACAAATATTATGTTTTGAGTTGAGGTTATAGTCAAAGAGAATATAATAGGAGTGAGAATATCACAGATTAGAGATATGTAGCAAGGAGAATATAGGAGGAGTGTGTAATAGTGTTGCCTATACAAGGTACTCTGTATGCCTGACTATCGATTGCCTATCGATAGGTTGTCAATACTATCGTGACCTCGAAAAATAGTCATAATATCGATAGCCCTATCGATACTATTGAAATTTTACAATACTATCGATAGTATCTATCCAAGAAATTGATCAATATTATTGATAAAGTGCAATACTATCGATAGTATCGATATTATTGTGTATAGATACTATCGATAGTATCGATACTATCACTATTATGGCGTATTTTACTGCATTCACTGTCGATACTATCGATAGTATCTATACCCAATAGTATCAATCTATCGATTGTATTGTAAAATTTCAATAGTATCGATAGGCCTATCGATATTGTGACTATTTTCGAGGTCAACTATCGATACATCAACTATCGATAGTTAGGCAACGCTAGTGTGTAACCACTACACGTACAAGTTACTCTGTGCACTCTCTATTACATTCTCTTTGCGTTTAGTTAACGTTAAGTGTTGCCTTACTATCGATTGCCTATCGATAGATTGTCAATACTATCGTGACCTCGTTAAATAGTCAGAATATCGATAGCCCTATCGATACTATTGAAATTTCACAAGATAATACAACAATTTTCAATATACCTACTAATGAACTAATAATGTTGACTAAAATTCCGGTGGAATACTATTGAACCTTGGGTAAATATCGATGTAGTAAAACTATCGATAGTACCGATAGTATCGACAGTGATTGCAGTAAAATACGCCATAATAGTGATATTATAGATACTATCTATAGTATCAATACCCAATAGTATTATCGATAGTATTATCTTAAACTCGATTATACAAAAGTACTTTGTGTTACCCACCAACCAGTTTAAACTCTGTTTTCCGGAGCCAAGAAGCTAATAATATAAAAAAAAATCTTGTCCGGAGCATTTCCAGAAAGCAAATTTTCATTTCACGTATTGTGTTGCTAGGTTATCATTAATTTCTATTGCCAGCTATCCAAATATCTTGTGTACTAGTAAGGTCTAACCGTGAGTTCGCACTGACGAAACATTCACTCAAAACATGTTTATTTTCAAGTTATTTTCAGATGTTTTTGACAGTTATCGAATTGCGTTCGCACTGTCTATGAACATGTTGCATTGAAATCTGTTCGACAACTCGTTGCATGAGATAAGTATCACAGCATGTTTGTAATACAAGTTGTGATACATCAGCACTCAATATGCTGGATGCATTGTTGTTGAAATAGTTATGAGAATTGTTTTTGGAATTTCACCCCAAATTACTGAGTTACCAACAAATTATTGTTATTCATGGAATAAATTTTGTATATATTTATTTATTTAAAGATACCTATAGGTATTCTTTTTACAAACTTTTAATTTATGTATCGGTTTTGAGTATTTTTCAACACCAAATTACTACGGATCACATTACAATAAAAATGAACTGCTACAGATCCTATGGTGGTACTTACTAATTTGTATGATTTGTAGACCAACTTGGATCCAAGCGATGGCTATTTTTTGTTTTATCAACTAGTATTATATTCCTAGTACCTATATTAAAATTAAGAATAAGTAATAGTACCTTGGTACTTAAAATGAATATTGTGCTAGGTACTTAAACGCAATTTTTATGGTTGCTCAGACACCCTTCGATATTACATTCCCTTTGCCTTCGAGATTAAAGGTGAAAAATCCTTGGACTTGGCAACATTAAATGAAATATTTACGAACATTTCTGGATAACAATAAAATGGCAGAAAATTACGTATTTCAACAAATCTCGAAACATGTCGTACGACAGTGCGAACGCGAGCAGTAACAAATCTACTGACAAACATGTTAATGTATGATGTTTCAGTTCAGTGCGAACGCAGGCTACAACAAATCTCGAAATTAATTCCGAAACTTATCTAGTTTCCGGCAATGCGAACGCAAACGCTAACAAAACATGTTGTGACATTTGTTCCTACAGCAAATTTCACAACATGTATCGCGACATGTTTTTTGGTGCGAACTAGGGGTAAGGTACTAGTCAAAGCAGCTATCGGAACTTATCGAAAAACCGAACGACAAAATTATTCCTACTCTTAAATTTTCCTGAAAAGTCATATTATTTGAATCAAGCTTTTGGAATTCATGTAATTATAATATTGTAAATATTTACTAACAATAATAACTGCATATGTCTACTATATTATCACGGGTTTATATAAAACAATAAGGGAAGTTTTTTATTACGAGCGATACCTAATTAATTAGGTACTTGACAGATTTATCGATAACGAATTCTTTAAAATGAATTTTGCACTCAAGTCAAAATAAGGTACACACACCATAAGGTGAACACTAAATGAAAGTTAATTTATCTATACTAATATTATAAAGAGGACATATTAGTATTTTTTATTTTTGTATGTTTGTAACGAGTAAACTCAAAAATTACTGGACCGATTTCAAAAAAATATTCCAACATTACAGACGTTTTACCTAAAAATAAAACGTATATTAAAATTACTTACCTGATCCGAAGTCTAATATAATATTGAGATAAGCCATCGCTTCCGCTTCCTTTTCTGTCCCTTTTCCTCCTTCTATGTGTGTCTTGCCGTCTCTTTCGCACGCCCTCCTCCTACCACCACCACAGTAGCGACGTCTCGAGGAGACGTTCGTCCATTTTGTATCTCATTGACTTGGTTGTTTTTTGCAAGTAGGTAATCACCAGGCAGTATTTAAAATTATTAGACTTCGGATCAGGTAAGTAATTTTAATATACGTTTTATTTTTAGGTAAAACGTCTGTATTAAAATACTGTACCGTGATCCGAAGTCTAATATAATATTGAGAGATGTTTGTTATCGCCTGGTGGTGGTGGTTAACGTCAATGTGAATTGTAACTAAATAAACAATTATGAAAGACAATTATTTATATAGTATATACCTGCATGTACGGAGTACATGTCCATTCTGGCTCTTCAAAAGCTGCCTTTGTAGCTATCTAAGCTACGCGTCAACCGAATGAAGTACCTATGTAGGTAATTACATATAAACTTTAAAGGTTAAATACTAATAAAAAGCAGACATTGTAAAGAATAGAGGTACAATAGTTTAATTGAACTCATTTGTTAACATAATAATTCTTGTGTATTCAATATAACATCAACTATATTTTATTTATTATAAATCAACAGAGCTAAATTGCTTGGAAAGACGGCGTTATATTATTATTATTATTTGATTGTGAAATCTGTCTACAATAGAATTTCTTAAACGTCTTTTGAGACCTCCAGTTACCCCTGGCAAGAATATCATCCACGGGAACATTTTCGATCCAACTTTTAGACGCAACTGCGGCCCTGAAACTGCCAGCTGATGCCCTTACACCAGAATCCATTAATAATTTTTTGACCCATCCTGAAATCACACATCTGGATGCAGGCTTAGGCTGACCACAGGTTGTAATAAACAGATTTGTACAATTAGCTGATTCTCTTCTATTCCGCCCGATTTTTATTAATTGATTTATCCAATAAATAGGATCTAAACTTCTATTATCAGGATTCACGTTTAGACGCCAGCCAGACTGACGATATTTCGAGGAATCAGTTTTAGATCCAAAGACTGGCCAAAAAATTATGTGATTGTCTTGGATAATACAGTTTTCAGGGTTTATTCGGAGAAGAGTTAAATCATGAACTCTTCTCCCGGAATATAAAAGTAAAATAGCGGCCGTGTGCCTTGATATTTGGTAAAAACTATGGGTCATAGGATCCACTTGAGACATAAATCTAATAACTAATTCAACATCCCATACGGGAGGTTTGCTAGGAGTTGGATTCGACAAGGCAATAGATTTCAAAATACGCTTTACAATAGGATGGCTACTAAGACGTTCTGACCGCTCTGGGTCACACAATGTTGAAACCACAGATTTGTGTACCAGAATTGTGTTATAAGACAATTTCTCGTTGTAATACAAGTCAGCTAAAAACCTTGCTAGATCTGACCCTGAAGGTTTAGATCCGGAGATTCCATGTTGTTGTGACCACTTAATCCACCTAGCCCATGCAGGCTTATAAGTTTTAATTGTTGATGGACGCCAACTGTTAATTAAAAGATTCTTTTGCTGCGGCGTCCATTCCTTCAGTTGTTCACTCCAGCCCCACATCTCCATACTTCTAGCTCCATTTCCTGCACATTTTGAGGAGGGTGGCCCGTCGACGCGTCCACTAGGACTTGATGAAGATTTCGAATTGTCCAAGGTGCTGCTGTCGCTCGGCTGCGTAGGTCCGGGCGCCAAAACACTCTGTCCCACCTCGGTGCTACAATCAGGTAAACACCGTGGCAACTGTGTAGATGTTGTAGGACTTTCGGTATCAAGAAAGGAGGGGAAAACACCCATGCAAGAGGATAACTCCAAGTTTGTGACAGGGCGTCGTGGAATTCTGCTTGCGAGTCCTTGTAGTCCAGGCTGCAATATCTGGATACCACCCGAGTAAAGCGTGTTGCAAATAGATCTATTACCGGTGTGCCCCAGTTGGCGAAAACCTGTGTAGTTACTTGAGGTAGAAGGTGCCACTCGGGCATTACACGATGGCGAGACAGATGATCGGCCTCGGCGTTGTATATCCCAGGAATGTGAAATGCTACGAGATCTATCCGATAAGTGTCTAACAGTTGAAAGATCTTGTACGTTAAGTCCAAAAGATCCTGTGACCTCGATCCGCCTTCGTTGCGCAAGTACGCTACCGCTGTTCTGTTGTCGCATTGTAGATGTATCGAAGAGGACCGGAGGTTCGGACCTTGCTCTTCCAAGACCTTCAAAATTACTAGCAGCTCCTTCATATTTGAATGCATCTTCTTCTCCGTAGGTGGCCATTCTCCTGAAATACTTGTATTGTTCAATCGAGCACCCCAAGCTATATCTGAAGCGTCTGTTACTAAGAAGTTCGTGGGATGAGACACGTGAATCCGAGAGCTCGTTCCAAGATGTTTGAGCCACCAAAACAACTCTATTTGCGATTCCTTGTTCAAGGTGACGAACTCCGAATTGCGGATGTGATGGAAGATGGTTAGTCTTTGAAGCTGCCGATAATGAAGCCTCCCGCGAGGGACAACAAAACTGGCGAAATTCATCATTCCTACAAGACTCTGGAAGTGGACTAGTCTCGAAGTAGGATTCTCTAAGAGGTTTAGGATTGTTATCTGTATCTTGAGACACTTTGGCTTTGGGAGAAATTTGCGGTTCAGCCAGGGATCCCAAACAATTCCCAGATACTCTATGCTTCTTCTTGGACTTAATACAGATTTTGCAAAGTTTACTGTCCAACCGAGATATTTCAGAGTATTTAGGGTTATGGCAACATGCTCTTTTAGAACAGCAACATCTATATTTGCCACAAGGAAGTCGTCCAAGTAGACAAGGATTCTGATACCTCTTTGGCGAAGCATTTGAGCTATCCAATTGCTTATAGTAGCAAAAGTTTTTGGCGCCGAACTTAGCCCGAATGGTAGACACGTCATTTCCAGCAGTTCTTGGCGGTACAACAAACGGAGGAACCGTCTGTGCGTCCTTCTGATGGGTAGATGAAAATAGGCTTGTGACATGTCTATTTTTACAAGCCAGTCGTTCGGTTGTAAAAACGTGGGGATCTTGTGAACGTTGATCAATCTGAATGGGGTTGTTAGTACAAAACGATTTAACGACCTCAGGTCGAATATTGGTCTCATAGATCCGTCTGTTTTGGGGACGAGAAACATGCGTGATAGGAAACTCTGGGATGACGACGCCGGCACTAGCACACGTTCTGTTTTCATTTTCATTATAACAGCTGTCATTTCTTTTGTCTCGTGAGTAGCCTGGTGGCTGTTGTAACAATCGGGAAGGTGTAGTGGTGGCCGATCCAAAAATGGGATACGGTAACCTGAAATTATCTTGAGAATGTAACTGGGCGCGCCCATCTCGTGCCACCTTTCTCGATAATGTACCAGCTGACCGGCACGGAAAAGACTCGGTGAGTCAATATTTCCGATTGCTTCTCCTATCCCGGTGGGATGAGGGAGATTGTTGCCTGTTATGGGCCACTTTGATCGCTGATTGTTGATCATAATTTCTTCGACCATTTGACTTGCCTCTACCCCGAAAGGGCCTGTTGGAATTCATAGCGCCACGTGATCTATTTGGGAAGGGTTGAGCGTTGCTCCCCCTTCGTGAGTTTTGATTATGAAATCTGCCAGATGTACTAGCAGAAGGGCCTGAGGTGCTTGGACCGGCCTGCGTTGCAGGAGTGCGGTCTTTGGTCCGAGGCCAAAAAGTTTTTCTAATGCCCCCCATTTTTTCTAGAGCGGTGGTAAATTTTTCAGCATTAAAAAGATTATTACATGATGGGGGTATTTTTCGCAACATAGTTTTATGCAAAGGGTCTTTCAGTGATGAAAGAATTGCTTCTCTTCTATGTTGGATAACTTCAGCTCTATGACCACAGGCCAACTGAAGAGCATCATTGGAAATTTTTGAAAATTCGCCTGTTACAAAAATATTTTCAATCTTTTTATGAATCTCGTTATAGCTCAAATCAGGCGTAGCCTTTATCGACTTTAAAAACTCACGGAGCTCTATTTCGAGATGATCTTTTTGTTTGATAAGCGCATAACTAATGGCTGCAAACGCTCTGTCCGCGTTGGCTGATGAACGAGACGTATCATAACGTTTTACTTCCTCGTTGGCCTCAAGCTCAGTAAAACCGGGGGTATGACGATAATTTTTCTGTACCTCTGAATATCTTACATTCTGCCATTCATCGTCATCAAATCGTTGAATGCCCTTCAAAAGTTCTAGGTAAGCTGAAGGGGTTTTCAAAATATCGGAGTCCTTTAATTTCGTACCAATGGAAAGAGAAAATTTGAGTTCACACTCCTCCGTTTCCGAATGATTGTCACTATACAGGTTACCACTAACGTCATCATCGATGCAATCGTTTAAGTAGCGGTTATCTCCATCAGGCAGACTAATTTGTTCATTAGTAAGTTTTGATTTAAGCTCATTTACTTCTGCAATTAATTTATCTAATTTACAGTTCTTATGCTTATACTGCTTACGCGTACGCTTCTTGCAACGACGGCGAGAACGTTTATCCGATGAGGAAGAATCGGAACTGCTACTAGAGTCAGATGAAGTTGAGTCCGATAAATTTCGCTTCCTCTTTGCATGTTGTGAACATTCATTAGAATTAGGAATATTCATATTATAATCACTCGGGTTCACATTAGCAATATTATCACTCATAACTTATTACTCAATTACCAATCTAAAAGAAAAATTGTTATTTGTTACCTGGTAGAAGAGAAAAATAAAACATATTCCAATACGTTACAATCAGGCAAAAGAACATATCTATAACACACAATAATCCAATATAATATACCGAACGGTCACACCGTTAAAACAAAAAAATCATTATTTTAAAAAAGGTCATATAAAAGTCAAGAAACCTTTATGGAGGAAATAATGAAATGTTGAACTCGTACACTGGTAATAATGCTAAACACTTACCGCGCTGCTTGATCTGCCTTTTATAACACTCACAGAAATGAAATAGAATAACTACAGAAAGCATTAAATTCTATCGCGTATGAATTTCCAACAAACTCAATTATAAGACTTTATGAAGGTACTTTGATAAAACTGGAAATATTTTCAACTGTTTTGCGAGTTCATTAGATTTAATTTTAAATAAATATAAGACTTTATTTAAAATGATTAATTATTAAATGGAATAAATTCAATTATGTTAGTGCTAGCACTTTGTACCAGTCTGTTCGAAGCGAAAACAACAACGTCAATGAGATACAAAATGGACGAACGTCTCCTCGAGACGTCGCTACTGTGGTGGTGGTAGGAGGAGGGCGTGCGAAAGAGACGGCAAGACACACATAGAAGGAGGAAAAGGGACAGAAAAGGAAGCGGAAGCGATGGCTTATCTCAATATTATATTAGACTTCGGATCACGGTACAGTATTTTAATAGAAGGTTACATTTTCCCTGAGTAACATAGGCTATATTAATTACAAGAAAAAAATAGGGATCCCTACTAAAACTTCAATTATGAACTTAGGTGTAAAAAAATCCATAAAATGTCTTTCACCGCATGCGCTGCGGAAACATAATCAAAATATCTACAAAAAAACTTCGCGAGACCATATTTTGAATTTGATAGAAATAGCTTGCTACATATCTCTAATCTGTGATAGAAATGCCAACCAAAATCAGACCATCCATGTTATCTATACCTTAGTATTAAACCATAATATATCCAAATAAATCATTTCGTTGTATTTAAATCGGACATTCCATTCAAAAGATATTAGGAATAATTATGTCAAAATGATCAAATCTATTCAAATTGAGTCAACAAATTGAATATGTCTCTTTGGAATATGTAATTGCATCGTGAGTGAGAAGCCAATCAACGTTTTTTTTTACGAACGGCAACAAATGTTTTTTGGACGTCAACAAAATTTTAGGTTAGGCGTCGCATCGTTTTGGTTTCCTTTTGTTTTTCTAACGTATTATGTAGTGCTGGTGGTGGAAAATGAATTCCCCAAGTAAAGATACCGAGGAGCCGTCGTCGAGCACGGCGCCGGCGGACGAGGGTCCGGGCGGCAGCGGCGGCGGGCCCGCGGTGGCGCCCGCTCGCCCGCCCGCCAAGCGGCGCCTCTCCAGCACCGTTATCGAGATCTCGGACACAGAGAGCGACGACTCGGACGTGTGCGCGGTCAACTCCTACCAAGCCTCGGCGGACGAGGTGAAGAGGATCCGAGGTGGTTAGTCCCGATAATTGTATCTGCAGGGTATCTTTTTGTTTTACGCGGGAAATTCAAATTTCAGTGTTTATTTACTGAAGGTTTTATTAAAACATACAGTTTGGTGACCTTTATAAAAGTGAACCTATGAGATTTTGTAAATATTGTCACTTACTTACTATTTGACCCTTTTTCCTTAAATGTGATGAATGCACTTGATCACTAATACCTAAAATTGGTATTCAATTAGATTTAGAAATGGTAGGTTAGATAAACATACATTGGGTTGTCTCTGTGAATTAAAAATAAGAATATTTGCATTACTGACAAGATAATAATAACTGTGTTCTCTTCCAGCGGACTACTCTGCCTCCTCCTCATCCTCAGACTACAGTTCAGACTCGGAGTCCCCGTGGGAGGATGATTCTATATTATTGGAAGACCTCAAGGCTGACATCAAGGCTGTCAAGGCACCTCTTAACCCTCGCGCTAATAGGATGGATGACCCAATGTTTAACCCTAAGATTAAGGTATGGCTTTTGACCAAACTTTTTTCATTTTCGGAAAGTATTTTGTAGCTCATTGTTTCAGTATTGAAAAGAAGTATGAAAGTATATGGAAGGGAACATTTTAAGGGGCAATATATGACAAGACTTCACAGACCTGCAAAAGGGGCAGGACAGCAGGACCGTAGGATATAGCAATTCACCCCTAAATGCCCGCCCTTATACTGAAAAACAAACAGTTTTGGCTTGCATATGTTTTTAGGGCTTGCAAGAAGTTTTGCCAAACAATTGATGAATCATTTCACTTCTTTTACCCCTAATTGTTCATTTCAGTCACAAGAACTGATAGACAGATTAACAACACACTGGCAAGAGCAGAAGGACCTCACAACGGACACCGTGACATTGTCCTGCGAGCCATTCCGCTTGTGCCAGTTGCATGACTTCCTCGCCAACCCAGAGATGATTAACAACATAGTGGACGACATGAACACCCTGGACTGGTCACGAAAGAAGATGGACCTGTACGAGTTCCACCAGACGGCCGACCTGGCCAGTCTCACATGGCAGAGAAGCATCAGAGGCATATATGAGCTGTTGAAGACTGAAGTAATGAGTTGGGTGAGTCGGAGAGCACACCTGGTGGTTGATAAAAACTGGATTCACTTTTCCTTTTTTGTTATGGCTCGGGCCTTTTGGATAATTCTGCCAATGTCAAGTGCGGCAAATTCATAGTATGCACTGGGGTGTTTAGCGAATGTGAATAAAATAAAAAGTAAATGAAGAATTAAAATTGAAAAATCACAACACACACCAAACTTAGACAGGACATGTACCCCTTTTACTTATCTCCTCATAGAAAATTGTTGGCCTGTAGTTTATGCTTTTAGTTGGAATACATACCTCGTATTAAGGTAGCGGACTCATGAGTGGTTGTGGACTACTGGGACTGGTGCATCACAACATTGTATAATATAAATGTAATAATGTGTGTGGTGCGCGGCAGGTGTCGCAGGTGACGGGGCTGCAGCTGCGGTCGGTGTCGGCGTCGTGCTCGCTGTACGGGCCGGGCGACCACCTGCTGCCGCACGACGACCTGCTGGCCGACCGCCGCGTGGCCTTCATCCTGTACCTGGCGCCGTGGCGCCGCCCTCGCCCCCGCCCCCGCCCCCGCACGCCGCCCCGCGCGCCGCCCCGCGCCGCGCCCGCCCTAGAGAACGGCGCCGGCGACAAGCATGACGTCGTCGAGGTCACCACCTGGTTCATTTCAACCACCACATTTGAAACTGCACTTTATTAATATTCTGACAGTTTGCTCCTTATCCCTTAGTTAGTTGTGTGCTGGACTTTGAAGAGATTGCATGAGGACCCATGCATATGTATATAATCCACACATGTAACCGAGGCCTGAATTCCCTTCACTTTGAGGGGGTGTTTCAAGCGTAATTGCAATAGGCTCATCCCCATTGCACTGCACTTATGCTCAGGCTTTCGGGGGATAGGTGTGATGGTGTATACTAAGCTAAGTAGCACGGCATAGAGATGGCAATGTTCTTGTGATTTTGTTAGTCTGAAAAGTATTTGTGGGTTGACTCTTCGAGAGCGTTTGGATCGCTTCCAAAATGATGTGTGATTGTACGCGGTGCGCAGGTGGAGGAGGCGGAGGAGGCGGAGGAGGCGGAGGAGGAGGAGGAGTGGCGCGGGTGGCGGCGGCAGATGGGCGGCGCGCTGCAGCTGCTGGCTCGCGACGCCGCCGGCCGGCCCGCGCACGTGGCGCGCTCCGTGTGCCCGCGGAACAACATGCTGGCCTTCTTCAAGGTCGGCGCCGACTCCTTCCATCAGGTCGGTCATCCACTACGGGCTTCATGTTTATTCAAACCGCAAATCACAGCTCGGCAAAAAAAAATATATATTGGAAAATAATTATTTTACTAGACTATGCAATTAGTATAAGTTTATGTATATGTCTGGTCTTATTTTAATAATGCACGATATATTGCATGACGCCTTAGAGAATGCTTATAATGACGTACCTACCTACCACAAAAATATAATGGATGGGTTGGAGGGTAATGTTCTGCTGAAATCCATGTAAGTGCAAGCTACTGAATCAGAACTTTGTTTGTACATTGTTGATCACGTAGGTGGAGGAGGTGCTGTCCCTGGAGCTGCCGCGGCTGTCCATTAACGGCTGGTTCCACGGGCCGGCGCCGCCCCCCGAGCCCGCTCCCTCCCCCGCCCCCGCCGACCCCGCGCCCGCCCCCGCCCCCGCCCCCGCCCCCGCCGCTGAGCTGCCGACTGACGTGCCGACGCGGCCCCACACAGACATAGTGAGTGTTCTGCCGCGGTATCATCGACCAAGTCCACATTTTAAAGATCAAACTCGAATTTATTTTGCTTAGGCATATGGGGGCACTTGTAAGTACCGGTTACGTGGTTATAAATGCGACAGTTGACCTGACGTGCCAGGGGTCTGACATTCTCGTTATTGTTTAAAGCTGGTTTTGTTAATCCTAAATATCCCACCAAAGCAGTACGCAGTTGTTTTCAGAAGTATTAATTAGTTTCCCATCAAACACGGGCAATGAATGTGTGAACAGAGAATGAAGTACAGTACAACTCGCTGAATTTCTGTGGAGTTGGTGTTCCTAGTGGTGTGTGTTGGGCGGCAGGTGGTGCTGCACCAGTGGATCGAGGCGACGTACATGTCGCCGCGCAGCCGGCTGCAGGTGCAGGCGCAGATGGAGCGCGAGAGCGAGGTGTGCCTGGCGCAGCTGCTGCAGCCCGACAAGTGCGACCAGCTGCTCGCCGCGCTCGCCGACCCAGGTCAGCGCGCCGACACCATCACTCGATAGTCACGTCCGGGGAACTACTCACATACACTCCGGTGGTTTTTCCACCAGTTGAAAATTTTGACAATGGTTTAAGTTCGCATTGTAATGCCTGCATTAACCGTCGTCAGTTTTGGTCAAGCCGTAGTTAAGGCCTGGACAAATTTAATCACCAACATTACTATTGATAATCATTATCATATCAAGATAGGGGACACTTACGACAAAGGAGTAAAAGGGCGGGATTTGATCAGCAATAGTAGAAGGCAGTATATAAAGTAACAATACACCCTTAGCGGTGCCGTGGGAGCGCGCGGGCCCGGCGGACCGGCGCCGCTACTCGCGCGTGCCGCTGGGCTGGGCGCGCGCGCAGGCGCCGGAGCACCCGGTGCGCGGCGCGCTGCAGCTGGCCTCCAGCGCCGCCTTCGTGCGCCTGCTGGCCGACTGCACCGACCTGGCGCTGGCCTCCTACGAGCGGCTGGAGCTGCAGCGCTGGTGCCCCGGCGACTACACGGTGGGTACCCCGCCGGCGGTGTTCGCATCCCGGGCGGGCGGTCCATCTTTTGTACTCGATACAATGGGCACGGGAAATTAGACGCGTCTTTTAGTTGCGCCCCGAAAGCGTCCCGAGTTTCGCATGATTCGGTCGAAAGAAATCGAATATGATCATATGCGGCGATTAAAATTGATAGTATCGGCGGTTCTTTGTCTTTTTCGGGGTATTTGATTCGACGTTAGAGAATTTATCATTCAAATCGAGCACTCGGCCGCTTCACATGCCGATGCTTAACGATTCGCCCGCTCTGACATCGTGTCGACGAAGCCGGCCCTGACCGTGTACCCCCGCAGCTGCTGCCGCCGCGCGAGCAGTACCAGCACGCGCGGCTGGAGGCGGTGCTGTACCTGGGCGTGGCGCGCGGCGGCTGCGGCGGCGGCACGACGTACGTGGCGCCCGAGGAGGAGGGCGGGGAGGGCGCCGAGCCCGCGCTGGTGGCGCTGCCGCCGGCGCACAACGCGCTGGCGCTGGTGTACTGCGACCCCGGCGCCGCCGCCTTCACCAAGTACCGCGGCCGCCTGGCCGCGCCGCCCCGGGACTGCTTCTACATCCTCATCTGCACCTACCGGGAGTGACCGCCCGCCCGGCGCGCGGCGGCTTCTCGACTCACCGGGAACTTGTTCTCCGTCGTGGTACATTGAATACTACGAACGATTGCTCCCGAGGTATTCTGTGAACGACCGCTCACCCGGCGGCGCGATGTTAGCGAGGAATCGGCACTGGTTCCGCGCTACTACAGGAGCGAATCGTTTACAGAGTAGCACGGCTGCTCTTTGATGGTCGAGTGTAAAAATTGAGTGTCTGAATGTTTGCAGAAACTGCGAGCAATAGATGCTGATATGTGGATCAGTTGTTTCCTTTACGATGATTAATAATTTATTATGACTTTATTTACACTTTTCAACGGCTCCGCGCAGGCTTCTTGTACATGCGGCGGTTCGATCGAGACAAGACGACATACTTGGCACACAGTCAAATACGACTAATGAATGAATTGAATGATTACTAAACAGCAAATAAATTATGTTGTATGTGTGTCAAATCAGTGTAAACCTATGCAATTATGATTATCATCCACCGTTATCGATTCACTGAAAGTTTCTATAGTAGCTGTATATTAATACAAAATTTTAAATGTTTGTAAACTAATGGTGGTTTGACGTTTCATTTCACCCAATGGGCCTTCCCATGGGCCGTAGAACACGACAGAGTGCCTCCCATACTGGTTGAAATGAAATTACACGCTCCGTTATTTTTTAGGAGCATTGTAAGTTCTATAGAAAGCTTCTTTATACATGTTTAGTGCGGATACACATAAGAATGTAACTCATCTGTCCCAGCTCAACGCGAAAAGTAACAAAATACTTGTGAAATGTAAATACTAATTATTTTGCTAATGAATAATGATATTCTGTATAGGGGATAAGTAAATGAATTAAAGACGAGGCTGCGAGACAGGAGTGTTTCAATAAAAATAAGTCGTTTTGTTGATTGCGAAACAGTAGGTTTCGACATGCGATAATGATTTAATGCTTATTGTATACTCTTCACGAGAAGTCTCAGAGGATCCATAGCGCTGCGCTGTCTTTTAAAATGTTCGTTTTGCTTCTACCTTCACACCACGTTTACGTAATTAAACACTAATGCATTGTAATTAATGTATATTAAATAGCTTAATTCGCCGTACAATTAACAGCCTAGCCACTTTACTAAACAGCGCCGTTCAACTAGTGGCCTGAATGATATTGATTGAACGGCGAAATAAGCCAGTTGGCTGCGACATATACATAGATTATATATTTCTCATTGGAGGCCTGCAATGGTCTACTATAAATGGATGTCGTTTTGCAAAACGGAATCAACCCACATGTACTGCTGAAGACAAAAACAAACTTGTGTTAGTGGTTCTAGGTTGGTTTCAGTTTGCAAAAGTGTGTGGGTTGATTCAATTTTGCAAAACGCCGTCCAAATTACACTACGAAGAATAATCAAACTATCTTAAATAATGCAGTCACAAATGCATCACTCGGTGAGAGTATGCTGTTAACATTCGATATATTTTTATAGTTTCACACATCACAGGAAACACTAGACACGGCTAGCTTACCTATATGAAATAGATGAAATAAATTGTGTGCGTGTAAGAATGTGTTCATGAGTTGACCGCTCGGCTCCAGGTCGAGAGATAATTTTAGTAAATTTAATAAATAATAGTTATAAGTAATTTGTAACTGTGTTTGTTACATTTTGTACATAATAGAATTATTGAAAAATAAAATGGTAAGAGTTTGCTATGTTTTATTTCATTGAGATGAAACTCAAAAAAAAAATCCTATTTGAAGAGAATGTTGCAGATACGATGAGCAAAAATATTTAGCCGCGAGTGAGCAGGTATCTCAAAGGCAGCGCGGTCAATATGTGCGCTGATCCGCTGATATTAAACTTCTTCATATACCGGACTAGAAGTACTTGTGCGCCGGACGCCCTTTCAAGCGAACTCACTTCCGAGTAATCCGATATTAGAGCTTCATATATCTCAGTTAATTTATAGCACAGGCAGCATGTATCCGAACTTTACCTATTTATGAAGCTTTGCAATCAAGTAGGTAATCTAATAGCGAGCAGGTGACACTCCCACCGGGACCACCTGGGAGGTAATTTATTTAGGAAACTGTTATTTTGGAAGATACGTTTATATTGTATTTAAGTACCTACTCGTGTACTTTTATGGTTAATCAAGTTTAATCAGTATACAAAATGAAATTATGTATTTGATACAAAATAATATTAAACTGAAGTCACCAGTTTAAGTTGAAGTTTGTTTACTGAAGATGGGATATGATACTGCGGCAGCCAGCTGTCTGCCCACCCTGTACAGAGTCTTGCGTGAAGACATGGGGAGGATCTCAAAGTTTGTATGACTTTGTATCGGCTTCAATATTGTAACATCACGTCCGCCCTGCGGGAGCCAATCAGCAACGCGGGCTCGCGACGACACCGCCACGGCTACGTGACGACCGTTTGTGTGTTCCTTTACTGAAGACGGGAAACATGATGGGTTGGTGATGGAGACTTGGTTTTAGCTTTTAACGAAGCATCGTTAAAAGTTAACCGACAAACCCTGTCAAACTAATAAAAAGAGTTATTGCTTTGCATAGTGATAGCTATTGCCTACTTGATAGGTACTTACTTATTTCGGAAGGTAAAAGTATTTTCCAATAGATCGTTGAAAAAATATTCCACACGAAGTGTGGCAGACAGCTCAAGCATGAGTTTTATATTGAAAACATTTTTTTATAGAAAATTGTGGCTACAGAGCGCTCCTATCACAATGGGAACAAACAATTTTACATGGGAACATTCTGAGTAGACACTGCGGCTAGCGACTACAGAACGTATGAAATAAACTATAAACTGACAGTAGACATAATTTATTATAAATCTACTTGCATGTAGGTAAGTAGATTCTTTTTCCATTTGCTATTCTTCGTAGCAGATTCAAAGATAATCTGTGTAACGGGAATGTGTCGCTTGTTCTGGCTGCATTTCCAAGTGGAACAGGTAAGCCGCTTATGAACACACTGCTGGCGGCGGCTCACGAGTGTAATGTCGATTATACAAGCGACATATCGTAACCACCGTCAAGGAAGTCGTTTTATACAAATCCTACTAATAGGTAATATAAATCCGAAAGGTTGTGAGTATGGATGTATGTTTGTTACTCTTTCACGCAAAAACTACTGAACGAATTTTGATGAAATTTGGAACACAGATAGTTTATAACCTGGATTAACAAATACAATACTTTACTTAATTCTACGTGGAAGTCGCCGGCAGAAACTGGTATTTATTATTTGTATTTAACTGAAAAGTATCGATATAATGTTGGCAGTATACTCGTATACTTACTTAACTTAATAAATTATACTGTACTTAATAAATAATAATAATTAGCCCTATTAAGCCCTTTAACGACTCACTCCTGGGCAAATGCCTCCCCTGTACACAAGGGGGATTCAGGCCATAATCCATGACCCTGGCCCAGTGCGGTTTGGCAGATTTCATGATTTTCTAAGACAAGTGGGTTCCCTCACGATGTTGACCTTCACCATTACCAAGTATTGAATACGCGGTTTTGAAAAAAAAAGAATTGCGAATCGTTATCTGTCAATAAACTAAACTCCACTAACTCAGCCTAGTATTGGTATTGGTATTGTTGCTAGTGTCATGTTACCATTTTTTAACCGACTTCCAAAAGCAAGGAGGTTCTATGTTCGCCCGTATGTTTTTTATGTTAGTCGTATTTCGGATATTTTTGAAACGAATTACTCATTTCTCTTCTTTACGGTACGAAAGCGTTTGGTCTAATGGCTCTCATTTATCGTGCTAGCCTTTAATTCATTCAACATCACGTCTAGCTATTAATTCAAAGCAATGTTTGAGGTCATGTAAGTCAGCAGGCGGGAAGTAGAAAAGTGATGTTGTCATTTTTGTTTTAATTTCCATGACTTATATGTTTTTAAATTATTATGTACTTACTGTTTTTTTTAAGGTAAATGTTGGGTTATTTATATACCTAGATAGAATATCTATTTTACATAATTTCGCTCAGTGGACCGTTATAATATGAACAATTATAATAAATAGTTTTGCCGTAGTGAGAACATGGTCCGTGGACACAAATAGCGGCAAAGCTAGGAAACCATTCGGTCGAGTGCACACGAGCGAGACGACGCTTCGCCACGTCTGCGTTGTAGAGAAACATAGATTCCATGTATCTGTTGAAAAAATATTTTATGACTACGTCGAGCAACTTTTGTATTGCCTTGGACATCGAACTGTTGCTGAACTCCTACATTTAATAGTTGTCTACCTAATTGTCTTGTTACTTACGCTTGGTTGGATGTTAATTCATGTTAATGAAGTAGTTACTATTGAAATAAAACTATTTTTCGGATTTTATCGCGTTTATTTAATTTATGTTCCCGACGTTTCGGCTGCTTTACAGCACTTTCTGCGTGGATCGGACCGCAAACAACAACTTAATATGAGGGTACCCAGTTACTAACTATGACATCAGGACGTCTAACACCTCAGTCCCCCCGTGACCATGGCTGCTGTAAAGCAGCCGAAACGTCGGGAACATAAATTAAATAAACGCGATAAAATCCGAAAAATAGTTTTATTTCAATGTGTAGTATTCGCGTAAATATAAGAAGTAGTTACTAGTTAGTACGCAGGGTAAGTACTTCGTATAATGTTATTATATATTTTAAAACTAGCTGAGCCCGTAACTTCGTCTGCGTGGAATTTAACTTAACAAAAAAGCCCGCTCCCGCGTTCTGAGCCCGCGCGACAGGGCCCATTTTTTACGCGGAACCCTAATTGTTTTTCTAAAATTAAGATAGCCTAAGTTACTCCTTAAAACATCAGCTATCTGCCAGTGAAAGTCCCGTCAAAATCGGTCCAGCCGTTTCGGAGATTACCCGGAACAAACACACAGACAGACAGACAAAAAAAAATTAAATCGCGTTTTGCTATAGGTGTCGTATGTACTTTCATGTGAAAAGGTGTTATTTTGATATTACTAACTGACACTCCAATATTATTTATTTGTATAGATAACATTCACCGAGAAGGTATCCAATTGATGCTCTAATTAAGCAATTAATCGGGGTTCATGTTCGTTCTGGTATTTTCCTCAAAATACTGACTGTTTACAGTTTCTGCAACATACTTTCACGTAATAAACAAGTATCGGCAGGGGCGCGTTAATAATGCCCCGAGCCGGACCCGCCCGCGCCGCGCCGCGCCTCGCAAGTGCGCAACACTTCACTGGCGCTCACTCAATAGTTATTGTTTCTTCGAGTTTTCCTGTGATATTTTGCTCTTAGATGTGACATTTTAATATTGTGAGTCTTTCTCACTCGATGACCTGCTTTCACTCTAGTTGTTAGTTTCCGATAAAGTTGATAAAGAACAACTCACAATGTATTGTTGTAGATATAGGTGTATACTACTGTACGATAAAGTTTGAAAGTAGATACAATTTACCTATATGATCACATTCTGCCGTGTGCGCGAAGCGTGGTTGGTTCATACCGGATGCCGCATCGTCGCCGCGCCGCAGCAGGCTTGCTTCGTAAAATGGTCAAATCTGTAACAAATCTCTCGATACCCAACATGATATCTCAACAGGTACCTATATAGGCAGGGAGACAGGAACTGTCCGTTCTATTCTATATTCTGTGGACTAAATAGAGCTTAATTTTATTATTTTCACGTTTGCATTTATTTGTCCATTGTCATTCTAACGAAACTATATTGTTTTTGTATCGACGGCACACAAATATAATTATTTGTTATAGTTTTATGTTTGTTTTGGAAGCAAAGATTTGATATTTACAATAGTTTGTATGGCGTCGCCACATTACCATAGTGTTGTCGCCAGGTTACCATAGTGGCATCGCGACGCTTTCATAGTGGCGTCGCGACGCTTCCATAGTGGCGTCGGGACGCTTTCATAGTGGCGTCGCGACACTTCCATACTGCCGCGCAATTTATAAACGCAGTAAAGAACATGTAAGTAAGTGGTACTTACTGCGTTTATGAATTGTGCGGCAGCATAGTGGCGTCGGGACGCTTTCATAGTGGCGTCGCGACGCTTGCATAGTGACGTCACGAGGCTTCCATAGAGGCGTCGCGACGCTTCCATAGTGGTGTCGCGACGCTTCCATAGTGGCGTCGCCATGTTACCATAGTGGCGTCGGGACGCTTTCATAGTGGCGTCGCGACGCTTCCATAGTGGCGTCGGGACGCTTTCATAGTGGCGTCGCGACGCTTGCATAGTGACGTCACGATGCTTCCATAGTGGCGTCGCGACGCTTCCATAGTGGTGTCGCGACGCTTCCGTAGTGGTGTCGCCACGTTACCATAGTGGCATTGCGACGCTTGCAAAGTGGCGTCACGACGCTTCAATAGTAGCGTCGCGACCCTTTCATAGTGGCGTCACGACGCTTCCATAGTGGCGTCGAGACGCTTCCATAGTGACGTCGCCATGTTACCATAGTGGCGTCGGGACGCTTTCATAGTAGCGTCGCGACGCTTCAATGGTGGCGTCGTAACGCTTCAATAGTGGCGTCGCCACGTTACCATAGTGGCATTGCGACGCTTGCAAAGTGGCATCACGACGCTTCAATAGTAGCGTCGCTACGCTTCAATAGTGGCATCTCGATGTTACCATAGTGGAGTTGCCATGTTACTATAGTGGCGTCGCAATGCTTTCATAGTGACGTCGCCATGTTAACAAATTGGTGTCGCGATGCTTTCATAGTGGAGTCGCGACATTTCCAAAATGACAATGTTGAGCTGGCAGCAAATAATCTATCTATTTGTGAAACTAGAATTTTGATTTGTTATTATAGTAATAGTATATAGCAATAGTAAAAAAAAAGTAAGTACAACGCACGCATACGATGGCAGGAGCGAGAGAGAGCACAAGCTCACAGGGTTTTTAGTTCTGTCAGAAAGGTTTTTATCTCATGGCTGCTTTTTTTCTTGAGAACGGGAGTCACCATTAGAGGCCCAACGTAGCACAAGTCAGCACACCGCGTGATTATGTATTTTTTCGATAATACGACTTTGGCAAAAACATAATTACTTATGAAGTTTGTTGTCAATTACGGCTATGTTTATTGAAATAATAAAAAAACGGTTTGCAGCACAAGTCTAGCACATTCCGGCACAATCTAAAAATTTTCGAAAAAACAAAATGGATATGCTGGTGCAAAATGTTTTTTATCTGATTGCCGTTTTGTTTTCTGAGATCGAGAGTCGCGATTTGCGGCACAAGCCTAGCACAAGCGAGCACAAAGCTTAGTTTTACTCAAAATTAAAATGGCTATGCTAACTTCTCGGACATATAGTTTGTAGTTACTGTTTGCGAGTGCGGGAGCATGTCGCGCCAGATGCGACGCGGGGGTGGCTTGGGGCCCGGGGCCCGGGGCACGGGACTCTGCCAGGGGATGGAGACAGTCCTAATTTTAATCGTATGTATGTATCTTGAGGAACATTAGCAACATTATAAAAGCGGCGACCGACTTTGCATTTCGTTAGTAAAGTAGTATAACCTCAGGAGTTAGTAAGTGCACTGCTCCCACCGCGCCGCAGCCCCCGGCTAACTCACCTGAGCAGCGGAGCGCCACAACTTAGGTACTAGTTCTGTGTGTTGTTTAGGCTTTGAACACACGAGTTACCTTCAAGTCGTACCGGTACGACACATTAGTGTCTTAACAATTTAAGAGGTAATTCGGATGAGCTAACGGCAACTATTGCCATCTTGAACTCCTAAGCTTATAAATGTGTAACAGCGAACTTTAGACCTTTGTTACTAGAGCAGCTGTACCTTATTAGAAATCTATTTATTGGCTAATTCCTGAATTAATCAGCTGTCATTTTCATTAGGATTCAATTCAAATAATCTGTACACCATAGAAATCACGAGGCCCCAAGCATTGTTTAACTATTAAATAGTATTATATTGGTTACATCCGGATGGTGTCAATGATTGCCATGGAAAATGTTAAATTATACTTAGATAAACATTTTTTCTCGAGAGATAATAAGGTACCCATATCTCTTCAATACGTGCCACACAATTTCTAAAATGGATATGAAAATGCCGTGTCCCGCGTGTTGAGAAGGCCCCACACAACGACAACAAGTTGTATTCAAACTCCACATGTAAATACCGGAGGGCCATTAGTGGCGCTGTCGCGGCCACTACACGTCACCACCGCCCGCACTTACAGGACCTGTACAGATGGACTTAGCAAAAGGTTGCATAATACTTTGAAATAGCAATGAGCCGAGTATATCGAGTCACCTTTCCCTTTCTGGATTAGTTTTTAAAGTCAAAGTCTGACTATTCAGGTGTCGCTACAAATCATCATCGACTCATGCTTTCAGAGTAAAGTTATTTTGAAACACTTTATTTTGCTGGAGTGTGCACGCACAGGTGGATTTGTGGTGTTTGTTTATGTTCTTTTTGTGTGTAGGCCCGCTGTCCCACAGCTGCGCAAACGTCTCTCTCCCATTGCTTATTAGGTTCTTACAAATGGATACTGTATTTTAATGATTTTTTTTCATTTTATGGATAAACTATGGAAGAATCTTCACGTAGCGTTAATTATTATAAAGTATCCTAGTTTCCCCAGTTCTAAGTATTTTATCAAGCTTCAGTTAAAGAGTTGAATAATACCGTCGTCGTCGCAGTCACTGCTGAGACTCGAGGATTGTACCTATTGTTCTATGATAGAATACTATTAAGATATTACCTGACGAATTAACTTTTGACTAATCTACGTTAATGTGCTGTCGAGTTTTAGTCTGCTGTACTTTACAACTTCTCGCCAATAACCAGGTTTGTACGTAGTCTGATTAATTAATTAAAAATAATTATCAAATCAAATCCATTATTAACACAAATGTGAACCACGGCCCTGCCTGCGTGGATATCGAGTAAAAGTAGCCTATCTATAGTATATTCCGTTCAGCTGTTATTGCGTGATGCTCAGTCAACGCTTAGGTACAAAACAAAAGCACAGATATTATAAGTAGGGATTTGTTCAAGTCCAAATGATGTTCCTCGCACAGGGGCGATGTACACCGCTATTATTACCTACTTATTTCCGTCAAATGGTTAATGTTTATCAAAGTTAACCAACAGAATACAAGTCACTACTGCCTTTCAACCACACTACGATAAAACAAGCGAAAGAGGGATCAGGAGCGTAGTATAAAGACAGCAGTTTTCTCTGCCATCCTCCACGGTATACATATACATAGGCGTTGGTGTATTTACTTAGACATGTTTCCAATTACCTCATTTAATATGAAACCTGGAGTACCTACTTATTTATCTACGTTCTATCCGGTCAATATGCGTTTAACATTTGCAACAAGCTATAAATTCAAGACCTAGATACCTATCTATCTATCACAGATAAAGGTTACAAAGGTGCCGCCACCAATGGCCACGGCTTGTTGCCTCGCCGATAATGTCCCACTAAACTGAGCTCACGCTGACCGCCGCCGCCGTTATCTGGCTTGGAAGACAAACGGCGCCTGATTGATCCTTGTTGTCTCAGCTCGAATCATTTCTTGCAGTAATGATGTGATAAGAAAACTGTATTAGGTACTTTTTAGAATATTTCCATTATTTTATTTGTATTTTATCAGTGGCCTTCACTGTTTTTCCTGACGTTTATTGTGGTTGGAATTTTTATCCACGTATCTCGTCTTGTAGCCAATGTTGGCGGCAGTGATCTCATAGCAGTTAGACTTGAAAAGAGGTTATAAATCTTTAAGTAGTGAATTGTAAGGTACGGTAGTTGCGAGTGTGGAGATGAGGGATGGGTTTTAAATAAATCCAGGTTCAATAAATATCTCCCTACATAAGCCAACCCGACATATGTAATGCTAACCAGAATGAAATTAGAGTTTATTGGGTGCAAGCGCGCCGCCCCCGCGCCCGCGCGCCCCCGCCCCCGCCCCGCCGCGCGCCGCCCGCCCCGCGCCGCGGCTCAGCCCGTCGTTATCGTCTGTTCATCGGCATTAGGGGTGTCCACTTCGAAAAAACATCGATGTTTTTTTCGATGCGATATATCGCAAGTGTGTATCGATGTCTTTCGATATATCGATTACAAACATCGATGTTTACTGAAAATCGAGTACTTTTTCTAACATAAAATCGCACCACAAAGCCCTCACCTAGTCAGCCTTCTGACACTCCACGCAAGCGTCAAGTTATAATTATTATACTACTCCTACACCAGCACTGTCCATGTGCACATTTATTGTGTGTGTTCAAGGATGCTGAATGTTGAAGAAATCTATATAACTATAAGACAAAAACTACTTTTCATGGTGTACGACCATACACGTACATTTGCCGAAGCAGCATTCACACTTTGACCCAAATGTTCACATTTACGCAAATTGTATTGCAACCAAAATCAGTTCGTCATCGGTCATCAAGCAAACCGCACGTTCTCACCCCTCATTAAATTCACTCCCATTACTTAAGTTTAATGTCAGTTTTATAATATAACTAGCTGAGCCCGCGACTTCGTCCGCGTGAAATTTAACTTAACAAAAAAGCCCGCTCCCGCGTTCTGAGCCCGCGTGACAGGAGCCATTTTTTAAATTTTGTTTTTCTAAAATAAAAGTAGCCTAAGTCCTTAATATAAGTCCCTAATACTCCCTAATACATCAGCTATCTGCCAGTGAAAGTCCCGTCAAAATCGGTCCAGCCGTTTCGGAGATTACCCAGAACAAACACACAGACAGGCAGACAGACAGACAGATAGACAGACAGACAAACATTTTTTAAATCGCGTTTTTGTTATAGGTGTCGTATGTACTTTCATATGCATTTAGTGAAAAGGTGTTATTTTGATATTACCAACAGACACTCCAACTTTATTTATTTGTATAGACAACTTTTATCAGCTAGATCAGTATTTCTATCAGCCCTACCCAACCCCTATCAGACAAATTAGTACGGGCATCCCTGTACACATGGAAACCATCACTGATTCAAATATTGTTTATAAAAAATTTTAACCATGAATGAGAATGATTTAGAGATCAAACTGAGTTTTCATTAAATTCACTGGTATTCGATATTTTATGAAAATACATCGATACATCGAGTGAATCAACAGTTTGTCAAAACATCGGATCGATTCGATGTATCGAATTAAAAACATCGAGTGAATCGAAAAATCGATGTTTATTGAATATCCCTAATCGGCATTACCCCAGCGCTGGGCTTACGCAGGCTACCTGTCGGCCCACGAACCATGAATATAAATAAAGCAACCGAACGTCTCTCCCTATGCTTGCAGATTCCGATCGTAAATGAATTATATTGTTATGAGTTTGTACTTTGTAGGTATTTTAGTAAGAAAATACTTAAGTATATGTTTTATGTGGAGGATCGGCGGCGGGTTAAGGGTTATGCATTAAACGTCGGTAAATAGGTAAGTACCTATGTGATAGTTATGTGAAGTAAAATTGATTGAACAAAAAATTCAAACTTACCCATAGTATGTTACGTACCTATACAATTATAACGTCATAGTAATATTACTGGTCTTGTATTCGCTCACACCTTTTTGTTATTACTTATTTACCTATACCTAAGTAAGTATAAAATAAGACGAAATTTGGAATTCGGAATAAATTCGTTTCACATCATATTTTTATCAGAAAAGCCATCATATCCATACGCCTAAAATGTAAAGAATCGTTTAATAACTGAAGTCGTACAAACGTGATTTATTCGTACATTGTGCTCACAAACGGTCTGTAAGTAGGTACCGCGAAGTAAGTAGGAAAGTACTTGCCTCACAACATAGCGCGCGCGGCTTGTACGGGCTCGCTTTGTGATTTGTTCAAAACAAATTTGTTTAGTAATATCATAAGAATGCTGCTTTACTTACACGCAATTGTTAATTCAAACGGGATGAAAGAGTAACGACAAATCAGAATGAAGTAAGTAGGTACTTAGGGCTAGTTGCACACGAAATGTGTGTTGCTTCTGTTGGGTTGTGAAGTCAGTAATTTTGAAGCCAACAATCCCCGATCTTGAATCTTAAATCTTGATCTTGAAATTGTCAGTATTCCATCAAACAGCTAAGGCTAAGAAACGCAGATTTTGGATAAACTATAAAAATTCTCGAAAATTTTGAATTTCGCGGGCTAGATGGGCGCTTTAGCCTTAAGGTGAAGGCGCCTGTCTAGCCCGCGAAATTCAAAATTATTGACAATTTTTATAGTTTATCCAAAATCTGTAAACATTTAAGACAACATTTTGTGATTTGCGACAAACACAGTGTGCAGTGCGTTTATTAATACATTTATTTTACTCTAAATATTATCACGGGGGATATGATACTAGTTAATCACTAAATATACAAAAAATGCCAGATTATCTGGATAGCTGTCGTTCTTGAAATGTTTTAGAGTAAGTTAGATATGTTATTAATGCATTGCATACGGTCTTTGTCGCCAATTACAAAATGTTATCTTAAATGTTTTCGGATTTTGGATAAACTATGAAAATACTCGAAAATTTTGAATTTCGCGGGCCAGATGGGCGCTTTAGCCTTAAAGTAGAATTATCCGCATATGAAAAGGGATCGCAACAAAAGCTGTCATACTCAGAAACACGAGTAGTTCGCTCCGCGAGAAACCTCCTTTTGACATCTTTTATTTTTTAGTGTAACTGGGTGGTGTTAGCACACAGCGACACCACACAGCGTTAAAGAAAAGTACTTGGACTTAAATAGACTGTAGCTTATGTAAAACATTATTATATTAGCGGTAATATAACTGGCAACACAGGCTACCGACCAATCAATCAATCACATTTAGCGCTGCGCATCGCGGGATAGGATTAAACCGCAGTTTGATTTACACACTCGCGTCGAGTAAACTCGGAGCCTCGCTACAAACACGATCATTCATTTTTGCAACCTCACTGTCATCCGGACATCTAAAGCAGGGTCGCTGAGCACGAAGTCGTGAACTGCAACTGTATGAGCGAGACGTAATAGATTTACGCGGGAGTGACAGAGACAGGTAATAACAAGTCATTATACGAAATTCTTCGTGCTCAGTGACCCTGCTTTAGCAAGCATCCCGATATAAAGTTACAATCATCTCAAATCACTTGAGATAGCGCAACAAATGGCGATTCTACGCGGGACTAAATACTTAACGTTGTAACATCTTATTTAGTATTACTTATTAAGAACATTTTCGATAAGTCTGTTTCACGTGATTTACTCGCGAGGAACTAACAAGGCTTTTTCTCTTGTCATAGTTGTTCGTCTTACCATTTGATCAGCATAGGCCTGGACGGAAGTAATCACAAAAATAACCAATGTTTCAAATCAAGTACCTACAAAGTTATACATTTGTATAATAAATAACACATGAGAATAAAGTTAAATACCAATATATCTTCACTAACTTATCACTGTGACATAATCCATAACGTGACGAAATCCAAACAGGTGGACACTTATGTCAACAGCTCATAAATCGAAAGCTGGCAACACAGGCGACGAACCAATCAATCAAAGCGCAGCGTGGCGTGGCGTCGGGACGCGCGAACACCAGCTCTCACGGGGCCAACAATGCGAAGGATTTTATCAGGCATCAACACGACAGATCTGTCAAACAAACATGTACCAATCATGGACGTAGTACACATTATTTCAATGGTACCAATACATAGATTAGAATTTAGTCACAACCTTTCCCACAAACTGTGTATAAATGTTCTTCAAACGTTTAGTCAGAGATTACTAACTATTATAATTTCCAACATGTCACGTTGTAATTTTGTAAAATAATGATATCTACTGCTTAAAAATAAGAGCAGAGCTTGCATTAGTCTTCGTAAATCTTGTATTCCTATATGGAACGCATAGCATGACATGACCCGACATTTGGTATGATGTTACTTTTATTAATGCATCTGATGGATTAGGTACTAAGTAGTTACATATAGGGTTTTTTTTTATCGCCAGACGAACACACCAACTGTAAGGTCCAAAACTAAGCAAAGCTTATACTATGCGTGCCGTACAATGGACTGGGGGCGATCCCTGACACCCAGACCGGGGCAAATTACGGATAGGCCATTTCCTAAATTTTCCCCGGGCGCCGGGAATCGAACCCGCAACCACTATATGCAGTGAGCCCAGCGGCCTCTGCGGACCACTGCGCTGAGGCCACTGCGTCAAGCGGTCGTAAGTCGAATGTCACTAATCACTATACGGATTTAAAAAAAAAGGTAAATAGCGACAGGTTTGTATGTATGTACTATAGGTAGCCATACATAGGCCGGAGTGCGTGCCGCAACGGGCGGAACGGACGCGCCCCGGGGGACACCACTTCCCTGATGAGATCTGCTTCAAATATAGGTACAGCGACTCAGTAGTGATAGTGTTACACGCCCCGCTTTCAGTCAACTATTGTCTTTGCCATTTTAAGTATTTAAACGTAAGACTCGGAAGTTAAATTTAATCAAGCAGGTACTTATTATTTACATTTTGTTCTGATCTGCTCGTTGATAACTTCCTTCATTAGTCATAACTGGACAAAGGTATCAACTAGTGCCTAAATCTTTATGCAAAATTATATTCCAAGTAATAACTCTATTGTGGTATCAAGAGATCACGGCGAGGCTGGCGTGAATTTGTCACGTGGCTTACTCTGAATACAGATCCCAAATAAATTAGCATCTATTAAAAGTGTTAATTATCGTAGTTATTAATAACGAATTCATGAATAAATCGCGCCGCCCGCCCGCCCCGGGGAGCCGAGCCGAACCTTGTGGAATAATTATTTGTGACACACAAAATAACAGAAATTACCTATTTTATTTTATTTAATTTTATATACCTACTTTATGATCAAATAGTGTACATAGTGAAATGTTCCTTTAGCACAAATGACCGCAAACAGTCCGCAGTACTAGGTACATTAATATGGAGGTAGATATCGAGGAAGGTACTCAGGTTAGCTTACAACAGAGAGATGTTACTTACTATGTAGCCTATAAGGTTTACAACTTTTACAAGTTACAGCGCATGCTTTGTTACAAAACGACGGTCGGCATACTAAACTTGTTTACGTAGTTAATAACTGAAAACACATGATATTATCGACTTAATTTACACCTTATTACAATTTCATTGATACATATTTTTTATAGTTATACATTTTATATTATACAAAATAACGTAGGCAAGTATCGAAACAAAAATATTAAATCGGTAAGTTTATATGTATTTTTTTACTTTTAGAGGTTTTTTAGTTGTGCTATTGAAATTAATTTGGAACGTAATACACTTTTACAAGAGGATTTGCTGTTAATGAGATTGATCCCCAGGTAATATTATAGTAAGCATGAACACCTACTGGCTACGATAGTTACTTAGTTTCGTGAATAAACCATGAGCTTGTGATAGTTGAGATTTAAAATATAAGGTTGGTGAAGGCATTGGCAACACAGATGGCAGGTCTCCACAGGCTGGTGGCACGGCGGCCCGGGCGGCGGCGCGGGAAACTCATGAATAACGAAACTGTAAATATATTGTGCCGCGCGACCACTGAGTCGTGATCTCCGATGCTACGGGTGCTTAATTTCCTGAATGACTTCATTATTATTGGTCAACCCAAATACAAGAAATACTTACTTTGCTCACTTTTTGTCGGTCACATTTATAGCTAAACACAGTAGGTTTTACTCACCCAATAGGTAAAACTTACACAGAAGATCGACGTAACTAGCTGTTATAGCTGTATTTCATGTGTTGAGTGAGAGAGACACCTTCCGTGAAAGTGTGCTGAAAAAGCTTTCCTATGCCGTAACAGTGGGTAAAATAAGTATCATAACTAGACATAAAAATAGGCGACAGCCAGCGTGTAAAAATATGTAAACTTGGATATCTGAATTGCTAAAAGTCCGAGCCAAGATAAAAAGTTGTGTAACTTTATTCTGGAGAATTTTTTATCAATTTTGTAATTTTAATTTAGTTCAAATGTCGTTCATGCTTCAGTTCTAGGCTCCGACGTAGATAGCGGACTCTAAAAAGAGATAGGGAAATACGAACGTAAAACGTTTTAGATCTAAACAAAATTTAGAATAAGCTTAATTTTGGCGCTATTATAATATATTATTGTTAGTTCAGTGATTCGGAACTGCAAGTTAGTGCCCGTTTTATGAGCTTAAAGAGCTCTCCAGAGCTTGAAATTATTTTCATGCTCTTTCCGTATAAAAAATAAATAACAGTGTATCCCATAAACCCGTATCGGGTGCAGTAGATGCACTCACCCGACTCGAATTTATCTTGTAGCAATTAAACAATTTGTGTACAACACAATATTGAATTGCGTTTGCAGTGTAAATAGTTCACTTTGAACTTTGCTTGTGTGTAAATAAAGATTATAGTGGCAGCATTTTTGAGGTTCGCAGTTGTTAGTAATAGATTGGGGCTACCACTATGATGACCTTTGATTAAATCTCTCGCTACAAACGAGCTATACCAACCCAGAAAATATTCATACCATCACATTTATTTATTTGTAAGTAGGTACAGTAAGTAGGTTCTGTGCATCACCATCTTTAGCATTCACTAAAGTGCCACGCAAAATATCGTGCATTATTAAAATAAGACCGTAACTATACCTATATAAGTTTTATGGTGTAAAGTTTTATTTATCTTTTGTTGTTATATAATACACAGGTAATGATATATTATTAAAGTTTGTCTATAAAGTGATTCATGGTCCTTTCTATATACTCTCTCTCTGCTCTGAAAGCAAAAGAAAACCTACAACTTATAATAAAATATCCTCTAAAAATGATCGATAACGGTTGACCACCCTAGTTTCGATTTAATAAATCGCTCAGTGCATCGGATGCAGCATCCCATGTATATTTACTACTACTACTAAAACTACTAAAACATGCGCAGACCCCAAGTAATGAGAAGGGCTTTTGATGTAAGGCTACGAACTTTTCTTTTTCGTGAGGAGATTATACCTATGAGGTGCTAAGCGACTCACACAGAGCGGTTGCACGTAAGCTATGTGTCGCGTGCTATAGCTATTTTTAGACTTTGTATCCGTCGCTCAATTAGAAAAGCGAAACGATGCTATATGAAAATTCTGTTAGATATCAGCGCGTCCTATTTCTTCGCATGCTATGCTCGCATCCAGTTAGGCATTGTCCAGCGGGTGTTACGTCAACAATCCTTTGTCAGTCAAAGATGTTTGTATCGTATAGCATAATTAGTTTAGGCGGCCACTAGAGGGCACTTTGTGGCGTGGCCCAGATCAGCGAGATGGCCCGGATCTAATGTCAATGCATCCGGATAATGTGTATTACCAGATTAATTGCTATATTAACAGCAGAGGCGGATGTATGTACAATAGTACATTGTTACTCGAGTGGTGAAAGTGACTTATTTTTCCCGAGACGGGGTTTGGCGCCCGAGCGTAGCGAGGGCGCTAATAGTTCGAGGGACAAAATAAGTCTTTCACCCGAGGTAAACACTGTGCTTTTCATTACGAATACAAGGAAAATAAAAATAAAAACAGGAATTGGCTAAAGAAATAATACAAGGAAGTATGAACAATACTCTACAATAGCTTGCTACATATCACTAATCTGTGCTCTACAACTTGAAAAAAAAAAAGATCGGATTGCCGCCTATTTTGTTTTTTTTCGTTAGCCAGCTTCATTATTTAGCCATTATTTTTCATTTTCATCTTTAAATATGTTGCCCAAATCTATTATATATTTTAAAGAAATTGTTGAAACTAAATTACAATTAAGTCATTTAAAAATAAATATTATTTAATTAATACTTAACTTTATGTTATTTCAATTTTACATCGTGCTGTAATTGAGTGACTGTAGAAAAAGTTTGAACATGGTTCCATAGAAATGTGAAAATGGAACTAGTTTTTTTTTTATAATTTGACAGCCGTCAGTTGAAAGCGATTCTCCCGGGCCAGAAAAGTATTACTTTCAACCCGCTCCTCAGGCATCTTCAGACCTACTTTCAGAGTATGAGTAATGAAAAAGTTGTTGGTTTGATGCATACCTAAATTTTATTACATTGTCTCTACGGTGATAAGGAACCATAGGGAAAGGTAGAATAGATAATAATAGTTATCTCTATACATAAAAAGGTTAATTGTCTCACAAAATGGACTTGTCGTGTGCTTATATCTTTGTGCGTATATTTTAAAGAATGGATTGTCGGTTTACTATTTAAATCTTCAGTGGGTTGCTTCTAACTAGAATGCCTCATATAAACGTTTGAAACTGACCTTTCGAATAATAAAACCTATATTTTTCTCTTCTCCATATATTAATTAACTCAGTTCAATTTACGCGTCCAACAAAAAATATGTTGCGTAACTTTTGTACATTGAAATTCCGTCCGAAAAATTTACAGTCCATGTGCGTCCCTCTGAGCCCCGTCCGTCCCGTCCCGTGCCCGTCCCGCGCCGGGCCCGTGCCCGCGGGCCGCAGGTCGCAACTGCGTTATGTGGCCCATTAGCGGTCATCGCCGCTATTCATCGTAGCAAATTCATGCTCGTAATTTCAATTAAGTTTTTATTGCGTGAATTTGTGTTTTTCAGCAATCGTATGTCCACAGAGCAATATTTTTTTGAAACCTTCCGCATATTTCAGTACAATACAATCTGGAAAGTTATAAAAATCCAACTGCAGTTCTTTTTCATTACATCACAGCGTATAAGCACCTAAGAAATTTGATGTAGGACCTGAGTCTCGTTTGAAAATCGAACCCTATCGTTTCGACACATTGAAATGGATACTCGCTCGTAGTCAACGATATCCAGCGTTCTCAAAATCCAACTAAAGCTCCAGCCTCTATCTTCTTCTGCGTCGTTCCCTCACTGCTGAGGATCGTGACCATATGTGATCTGTCTCCATTTGCTCCTGTCCTGCGCCAAATCAATAGATCGTTGTAGAGTTTCTCCTGTTGCCTCTACAATACTCTTAGTCCATCGTGTTGGAATTCGACCTCTGGAGCGCTTCCCCTGCATCTGTCCCACGATCAGCTGCTTCTCCAGCTCATGCTTTTGCGACCGCATGATATGTCCAAAGAAGCTTAGTTGACATTGTCGGCATACAGAGATAAGTCGTTTTTTGATTTGGAGCTCTTGTAGGATGGATTCGTTCGTTCTCCTGGCAGTCCATGGTATCCTTAGCATTCGTCTCCAGCACCACATTTCAAAAGCGCTTATTTTACTTACGTCTCGATTTTTGAGGCACCAGGTTTCAGCTCCGTATAGAAAAATTGAAAACACCAAAGAATGCACTAAGCGTATTTTGGTACCTCGGCGTATACCCTTGTTCCTCCAGATTCTCCCGAGGCTTGACATTGCGCTTTTAGCCGTTGCTATACGACGGCCCAGCTCATTATCCATCCAGCCTCTATACATAATATATTTAAATAATACCGGATGTCAGTTGTTCGCCAATTGCAAGTTCACATATAATTAGTGTAATTTGTTTGTTGATTGCGGTAATGGATCGGCTATCAATCCGCCGTGGTGCCTGCCGCGCCATTGCAATGACAGCTTTGCGGATAGATTTAAAGATTAATGTTCACATTGCGGTGAGTTTTCAATTTAATCTAACTAGATGAACAGTATATGTATCAACCCATTACCTAGGAGTTGCCTACCTACGGTCTATTCAATACTAGTACTTCGGTGGGCTTGTTGGGCTCCGCTGGACCGACTATTAAGAGACGGCACTGACCCAGTCATTTGCTAACGCAGTCGTTTACGTATCGATTGTTACTGCGTATGTTTGTTTATAAATGTATTCTTTGGTAGGAGTATGCGGTGGGTATGCCGAGTCTGTACTGGGCACCTGCTTTTGGAAAACTAAATTAATTTAAAAAGGGACTTTCTGAATAGTTTTATCAAAATATCATAGAGATTTTTCAAACCACACACTTTTGCTTATCAGGTGCAAATTTTCGTACCATAACATCAAAAAATACAGAAATCTTCAATACTCTTACTGCGATCTAAGATTTCAGTGTTGTAGTGAGCACATACCTTCGCACGAGCTACTCCGTAACTCCGCGCGCCCCATCGCACTCCAATTCACCGCGATAATATCACCCGATTTGCTGAATAGCTCCACAAATAGGCGCTGCTACAGGTAACAGTGCGTAGTGACGTCACAGGTAGGGATGATTATAGAGGAAGGAGCGGTGAGCTGGCAGCCGGGGTCTACAACGAAATGATGACTCTGTTAGCGCGTTTGATTGCTTGCTGATTTAGGATAAAGTGTTTATTGATAGCTATTTGAGTAGAGGTAACTAAAATACCTTTGTGTTAATTTCTTACGAAGCAAGCGAGCTGCATTATATATGCCTAATATATTGTTGTTTATTTGCTCCTTATATCAAAAAGTGCTAATATCTCAGTATAATTCAAATACAACTGGTCTTGTTCCATCCGTGGGTGGGGACCTGGTGATCTGTAATAGGTACAGGTATTTTCATGCCTACCTCAGACACCAGCTCCTCACATATTCTAGACTATGCACATACCTGTATTTAAATAGATATAAGTAAGAGTGTAATAATGTAAGGTATATTTTTGTGAGGAGAAATAAATAAATATTATTATATTATGATTATTATTTTCATTGGTTAGTCGATATTTCAATCATTGCTTTCAACTACTATTTATATGCTAAGAAACATCAATTTTTCGAGGCTCCAAATAAGTTTCTTAAGTCATAAAATTTTAAAAAACTTGTTACGCTTCGTTTAGGTTCTAACAAGGCTACAAGCACTAACTTGTTCCTACGTGGTAGAAATCTCCGGACCCGGTTATTTAGAGGCCCCTTTGAATCTCGTGAAGCCATGCCGTTCTTTCTTGCATTTTCCATTTTTTTAAACAATAGACTTATATTTTGTGTTTATTAGCAAATGAATCTGCGTTGTAATAAGTTAGGAGGGTAACTTTACATAAATTAGACTTTATTTAGTTTGAGACAATATAATAAAGTATAGGTACCTATTTCCTATTCTTGGTTGTATCCATAACGCCACTGATGATCGTGTCTATATTTTACTGTAGCAAAATTCTGTTTGGCATTTCTGCACTGATGCTGTTTCAATGAAATACCATTCAAAATAAGCAATATTAAAAAAACAATATTACCAGTTATGGACGGCGTCACGTGCGTGACTATATAGAGCACACAGGCAGTGTGTGTTTGTGTACGATATGGCACCATACACTATGCACACAAATCAGCTGGATTGCTAGTCTGTTCCATTTCGTTACGTCGCGTCGCTCTGCGGATTGGATTGGGGGCTCTCAAGGATATGTTGGATATAGGCTTCCAGTACTGTAGTGATTGAGTTTATATGGAAACTATTACCCAATTGAGAATATTAAAATAAACCTGTGTTCAATTCATCAAGATTTTAGCTGCTTGAATTTTTACATCACGGTCTACCAATTCCATCTGCTAGTTGTATTAAAGAGAAAAAACTAGAACATCGATTAAGTAGAACAGTTTTCTAAAATTCACGAATATTTATATGGACTAAAGCAAATGTTTTATTAAAATGATCAAATTCAGTTTTAAAATATACATATTATGAACGCTTATAGTCAGCCGTTATTTCAGTTTTATGTACATACTACATAAATATATTGTCAGTATAATACATGATCAATCAGAACTCCAACTTGACGGTCAGCGGTTGCGTCATGCAATGTGTCTGTTCAACCGAGTGAACAAATATTCTCTTATTCAACGATATTTTTCAATATCAGATTGCTGCGTGGATTTATGAACATCGCTTTTCAACCGCAGAATAAAAATATTAATATTATTAATAAAATAAAAGTCAGGATTATAGTAAAAATATACTTTATTTACATCAGACTCTCTGATCCTGGCAACCATTGCAATGTCCCATTAAAGTATACAGGGTCCTTTCTTAGGACAAGGAGGTCTCAGGGTAGCCGGCACATGTACGATTATGTTTATCGATCAGAATGTGGATGACTTTTATACAGACCTACGAACAAAACGTGAACTTAGATAATACCGTAGTTTATTAACGTTATGCTGGGTTGAAAAAGAAAACAAGGACATTTCAAGCCAGTGGTGGTTTCTTTTGTCCTGTTTCTAGGATAAAAGTGGTCTAGTTAACATGATAATAGATCTCATTTACCCAACAGACGCTTTTTTGCGTGAATAAGTAAGCAACTTCATCTACATTTACTAAAGCAAGAGAATAATTAAACTTTTTCTTCGTCTTATTCTACATTCTTGAAGATTTTTATAAAAAATCCTTAAGTATGTGCATTACAGTGGACAATATAATGTTACGATTCTTTAAATATAACTTACATGTTCAATTACTTTTATCATCAATTCCTATTAATTTATATTGCGATGGTGCCTCGGCCTATTTGTTTTCTTTATTCGAGTAATTAAAATTTTAAAGCGAACAGTTCTCGTAAAAATTGATTTCATGTGTTCACTGAGTGGCCTCTCAAACTTTTGAATTCAGTTTTTAAACCCTCACACTTTTATTGGTACAAGATATACTACAAGAGTCGAAGTAGAACTGAGTAAGAAAATAGCTGAAGCTTTAGTTAAGATGAAATTGACTTAACACGATAGGAATTATAGGTGTTTTATTACCTAGCCAATAATTTTCTGTAATATGTTTTGGGGTAGAAATAAATAAAACAAGATTCGGCTTCCGAATAAACTTTTATTGGACAAACGTGAACTTCTGACGAAGCCCCATGGTACAATGTACATCAACTTGACTACAATTAATTAACTAACTAGCATTACATACAGTTATACTAATGTAGTTACACCCCTGGCGGGACGACACACTTTATATCAAATGTCGTAAAAATAAACGTCTATTTCTTATAAATATAATTAATTTTGATAAAAATCTTGTTTACACTAGAAGGTGACACAGTAAGATTATTTGTACGAGTATTATAATTTCAAAAGCGGAGGAGTAAAGAATCGAATAAAATATAACCTTTAAATTAAATTAACAAATAATATATATAGTTTTAACAAAATAAAATTAATTCAAAATAGCGTACTTTTTCAGCACTAACTTGATCAAAAGGAAAACATGATTATATTTGCCCCGTTCTCCCCGATATTTTAAACAGTTCAAAGTATACAAGGAATATTTTTAAAATAGGAACTTGACCGCTAGCAACTGGTAATGCATCTCACTGGTTGGGAGTAAGACGGATTACGCTTGTTAGTCTATGATAACATCAAAACAATGGTCAAAATAATTAAGTAGTCAGTTTAGATTTTTTCCAATATTGCGCTACTTAGGTACAAATAAGATTCTGAAAATATTCGGATTACTTATCACGAAATTATTTCTTTTTGGTAAAACGAATCTACAAAATAAAATTAAATACCGGTTTTGTGTACGTTTAGGAATTTGAAAGACAGAAATATTTCGCGACTTTCACGATTATTTTCATGAATTTATTTCCTTGTAGCGTCATTTTGAACCTTTTAATAAAGTTATTTATACGGAGAGACAGACAGTACCTAAAGATATGACAGTTGTTATACATTATAAGTTAGTTTATATAATACACAGTTTCCAGTGGTCTAGGCCTCGTTTCTCGATGCACTGCTTTCTGAAAAATATAAATAAGTATCATTAGCACCTAAACGTACTATTGAGTACCACTTTAATATTTCTGTTCTGTAATTTTCGTACTTTAATAATTAGGTGTCCCATTGCAGATTGTACAAATCTTTTTAAGTACGTTTATCTGGTCACGTTTTTTACATTATTATTCCATGAACTTCTTTCTTAATTAATCTTGTATTTTATGAAAAAAATAGAACACGTATTTAGTTGCAAAACGTCGCTACTTTTGGTTCTGAAAAGCGCGAAATTACAACGCGACCTGAAGCAAACTGAATTAGTTTGGAAGCGTTCAATATTAACGCGTGATTAACTCGAGTGAGGGAACTTGTTTGCGTTTGTTCTCGGCTCGGATCGGAGTTTTAATCTGCGCGGGAATTCGCCGCAAGAGAGACGGTACCCCGGGCGGGCCAGTGGGAGAGTGGTGGCGGAAACGGAAAACCTTTTAAATATGTTTGTATAGGTGCCGGTTTAAATTTAACTATGGAAAAATTAAATACGATACGAATAGTTTTAACATTAGTTTGAGCAATTAGTTTGTTAATGCATTTACAAATAGTTCTCTTAATATTGCACTAATGGGCACTACGAAGTACAATGTACCTTATATAAGCCTCTGGCTCTTAACCGGTCGCCTGTATCGTCTACAGCGGCACTGAAGATCACCCGAGGAGTGTTTAATTTAATTACTGCCTAATTAGGATTCTCGCACTCACCGCGGCATCGCCGAGACGCGATACCCTTCCGTTTGTAGCGGTTTTATGTAACGCTTTTAAACGTTTGATGGCGGGCAAATACTTGTATTTATTCGATTAAAGTTTTTAGCTTTGTTGGTTTTGAATATTTGTTTGAAGGTGCAGTCAGTAGGAATAAATGCGTTATTTACACGGACCAGTCACCGTTTCGGAGTCCGCACTAGGAATAACTTGCATCAAAAAATTACTAAAAAGTTGTGGATCGGAAGCGAGGGTAACGCATTATTATTATTGGTGGTCTATCGAAAATCTTATGCACCTCATTAAGCGCATGTGTTTCGGAAACTGTTGTCCTGGAGTGTGGAGTACAACATAATTAATACTTACCTAAGTACCTAGGTATTATTGATAGACTTGTATATATAAATGGGCCCCTAATGCCGTCACCAAGATAACTAAAGTATTTACAGATTTATAACATTGCTAAACATAAATTACTACTTACACCAAACTATTTAAATTGTTTATATACATACTTGCTACATTAATCTAACACCACGATATTATATCGACGTCTAACACCAACACAAAGTGAGAAGAGAAAGAGTAAGACAGATGAAGAAGAGGAGGTAACTAAGCTCTACTGTAACTCTACCGTCAGCATACAGAAGTTGCTACAGGGTCAGAAATAACATATATTATTACACTTGTGCGAAAAACACAAATCTATAGTGCAAAGTTTGTCAGAGTACAAGGATGTAGTGCTAGTGGAAGCGCCACGGTCCAAGCGTGGTTACCGTGTTCATCGTCTAGCGTGTCGGGCTCGTAGTGCGCTGAGCGCTTGCCCCACATTCCTCTTAGGTTCGTCCAGGCGGGCTCGCGCTTCCAGTAATACGCTCCTGTTGGGTCATATTGTATCTTTGTAATTTGCTGTTTTCTTTTCATGGCGTATGCGAGGTCATGTGTCAGGTTTGCAAAATTTAATGTCATAGTTTTGGAAGATTATGGCATGGTGGTTTAGGTGCGCATAAAAAAAATGTATTTAGTGGGCAGCCTACCTTTTTATTAAAATACACCAATTAATCAAATTTCTCATTAAGTAGGTAAGCCGGCCGTTGTCAAATTGATACGAAATTATGAATTTTAACGCGCAAAAGATTCTTTCAGAACGCGGCTAGCCCGACGGCATATTGACAGTGGGCTATTTAATTTAAAATGGCGGCGGCGGATTATTATCTAATTCTGTCGGCTCGGACAAATTCCGCCTCCGCTACAAATTTATGAGGGGGTTTGTGGAGCACCATCTAAATGACATACGCGACGGAGAGCCGGTTTATTACGCCGCCGGCGACTTGATGCTTAGATACTGAATATTCGTTTGATGGCAGATTTATGAAGTGTAAAGACAGATCATGTACTCAAATCGGACCAGTAATGAAATCGAAATGTCTGTAACCTAGATGTTTTATTACAGGAGGATAATAAACAACGCAGATATAGTACCTAGGTATTCCTAGATGAAGAACTTGTGGGACTGTTGTACACTGTGAGTGGGATTACGAGCTAGGATTAGTGTGAGTTTTGAGCGTACTCCCATATCGATGGAGTGATCCAATGACTGAATGTAATACTGCACGTGTCAGGTATGGGTTTGATCACCCGATCGTTATAATGGAGCCGGCAAAACTTGTACTAAGCCCTTAGTAATATGATTCCTCCGTGTTTGTTGTGTGACTATTATAAAATGTATTAGACATATTTTGTTTGTTGTGCTAATGCATAGGTAGCAGAGTTCAGTCTCATTTATCAGTGAATTTAGGTTTTACATCTCAACTCGAAATTTAGTAATTTGTAATGCTCAGTGATCTAAGCATAAGTTCTGACTTCGATTGATCGCGTCGTCGCGTCTATTGAAGCGGCAAACGCAAAATGTTAGAAACAGCAGCAATTGTAAATGTAAATCAATCAATTAACGCGGATCGCATCAATCAGGGCGTAGCCGCGCGCCGCGATAATTGTCTCTGCCGTAGTTTTGAATAAAGTATGAAAATGTATCGAAGACAATTTATTGGCAAACTTTTATGACATGTCTCAATTATATACCCATGATTGATAGGCGCTCGTAAACGTTTGTTATTAATTAAATTAGATTTAATCACGGAGATATGCCCCGGATTCGATAATCGTGGTTCCATTAAATTAGTATCATAAGACAGTATTACTTATTATTAATATCGACAACTCTAATCTTAGCTTAAACTTCCTAAACAACGTTCAAATGACCTAATCGAGACCTCAGGTGTCTGACTATAATAGTCTCTAACTCGGTATTAACGAATTAGCTTGACTCTAAATTCTGCCAATATTTTGTCTAAAGGTCCACTTCAGCGTAGCTAAGCGTTTAATGAATTGAAATTTTGTTTTAGCGTGAGTTATTTAGCCAAAGGGGGCATATACCGCTGTTGTATTGTGCTTGCTTGACTGGTCTCTTCCCCCAGGCGCCGTGCAGGGCGGACCAGGCTTTCTTCTCGGGAGTTTCCATTTGTTCGTTGTCCAGCTATGAAAAACAGAGGGTAAAATTGGATTTTCCTATTAATACACCCTGGCCTTTTAAGAGGTATAATAATTTGTAGCGTTGACCTATATTTATTAAAACATAGAGCCTATGCGTGTACACCCACCTGCTGGATGGGGACGAGTTGTTCGATGGCGGCGTCCAGCTCCTCGTAGTCGGGCTCCTCTGAGCGCTTGCCCCACGAGCCGTGGAAGTTCGCCCACTTCTCCTGCAAGACAACATGACCATTATCTCATGCAAGTATACCTACTTAGTCCAGATAGAGTTATATCATCGAGAGGTTATACTTACAGGTGCTCGCTTTCCCCAAGCAGAGCTCATGTCTTGCCAGCCGCGCTTACCCCAGGCCGAGCTCATGTCCTGCCAACCGCGCTTGCCCCACGCGGAGCTCATATCCTGCCAACCCCTTTTGCCCCAAGCGGAATTTAAGTCTTGCCAAGCCCGCTTGCCCCAGGGAGCCACGGGCATGTCCTTCCAAGCGCGTTTACCCCAGGCGGAGTTCAAGTCCTGCCAGCCCCGCTTGCCCCACGCTGAGCTCATGTCTTGCCAGCCGCGCTTGCCCCACGCGGAGCTCATATCCTGCCAACCCCTTTTGCCCCAAGCGGAATTTAAATCTTGCCAAGCCCGCTTGCCCCAGGCGGAGTTGAGGTCTTGCCACCCCCTCTTGCCCCAGCCGCCTCCTCCGTGGAGACTCGACCATGCCCTTTTGTCTTCCTCGGTTAATTCTACTTCGTTGTCAGGCTGGAATAGGATATAGGTACATTATTGTAAGCAAATTGTTCCGGACGTCCCATTGCCAGTTGAGAGATCTCAACGGTGCAACAAGTGAATTCCATTACTGGGTTGTTTATTTGGATTTGGTTCTGGCGAACGAAGCTTTCTAAAGTATGGTTGGAAAATCGGGCGCGTAGTGTTAACGCGCGGATGACTCAAACCGTATTATTATTCCATTAGGGTTACGCTCTCGGAATCTTAATTATGGAGTGGACGAAGCGTCTGAAGCAACAGTGATGTTTTCCAACTTTTTAATATTTATATCCTTTTTTGTGAAGACCTTATGAATTGGAACGTGCAGCTCATTTGTGTAACATCTTTAAACAGGATAGTCAGAGAGCCTACTATCACAGTTTCAAGGAACAGAGGAACAAAACATCAGCAACAACTTCTCACAAAAAAAATCTACTCTTAACAGTTCACTATGTTTTATTGGTAATGGTTTGCCCGCCCACAATGACCCCTATTCAATACAGACGATATCTAAAACGCGGTTTCTTAAGTTTTCTATCAGCTGTATGAAGTTCCCTTCGCAGCGGTTGGCGGTTCCATCAGCCGACTTGGAGCGTGCCAAACTACAATTCGTTCGATTGCAATAAATAGTAGTAGGTACTTATAATTATTTTATTAAGTACAATTTCTGTATACCTTTCAGAAACATCGATTGTTAAACGTGACCAAGTTATAGCGATGATGTAATCTTATCACAGTTTACAAGTAGGCTATAAAATGTGTCTACTTATCTAGTTTATGATCGGTTGATTTAATATTTGAGTATCTACGATTATTGAAACATTCCATTAATAAAATCTCATCGAGTATTAAGATAACTGCATAAACATGAAACACACCGTAGGTAACAAAACGAGATGCTGAAAAGGATATAAACCTGGGAATCTAAGAGATGAATTCTATTTTGTATAAAACTGACTGAAAATTATTGTTACTTCACGGTCGTATAACGCACATAAACGGGTTAAAATACGCTTGATATAAAAAAGTCTAAAAATATGGTCTAAATGTGAATGTAATGTTCAAAAAACGCCATTTGGGTTGTTAACCTGCGCCGCTCTACAAAACCAACAGTTTCATTGTAGCGTACAATTCTATTGTAGAACAGCCGACTCATGAGCTAACATAGCCCGAGCAAATTAATTTGTCTAATGCTATTTTTGCTTGTTCATTTAAATTGATTTTGAATAACGAAAATTGGATTCATGAATTTGTTTGGAAACTTGACCTACTTTACTATTAACAAGATTAAAATAAACAAGATTATCATCACCATCTAAACCTTTTTTATCCACTGTATACCTAGCTCTTCAGAGTTAAGATATTTCCTTTAAAAAGTTATACGAGTAACTACCTGTATAATTTTATAAATGCATGGATATTTGCCTCACTCCGCAAGCCTATTTTGGTCAGCATCTAAAATCTTTGAATAATAAATGGCAGATCCATTATGTTTTGATCGGGTTCCAATTAAGTTGATGGTGTCGTTACCCGGGGGCGGCGGGCGCGGAGCGCGGGGGGGGGGGGGGCGCGTAAAAATTAACAGCCCGTGCTATTGGTGCAATTAAAAATTATTTTACATCCAACTTTGTGCGAAATTGGAAAAATAAGAGCCAGGTGTTTAATATAATTAAATTCAATTGGACTCCCTATTGATATTGACTTGGCTATTTACCTGCTTACCGCGGCATAATATTTAAGTATTTTGTATCATGAGATCTATAGATTTGTTCAGCCGAGCATACCTTCAAAAGTTCAGGTTTGAGAAAGCTCATCTATAGCATTGTACAATATAGAACCGGTGAGTGGGTAGGAGTGTTGTGTCTGACCTGCGGGGCGACGTCGTGGTGAGGTTCTTCAGCGGCGGCCAGCGCCAGCGTGGTGACAGCCGACACCCAGAGGGCGGCCACTAAGCGACGCATCTGTGGACAACAAACACCGAAACCAATTAGATATAGTGTAGGTAGTGCTTTTATGAAAAGCACTCTAGTTGCACTGAGTTTCTAACATCCTTAGATCTTACAACTTGCAAGAGTTTCCATGTTCGTAGGGCTTTTTTGAATATATTTTATGTTCTATAATGTCTTATGTCTATTGTCAATAAACTAAGTCGTAACACTGCTATGGGACGAGCGTAGCAAGCTTTAAATTCGACGCTATGTAGACCGTTAACTAAAGCCTGTTTAAGAAACTAAAAAATTACGAATTCAACGAGCAATTCTGGGTCACCAAAATAGTCACACCACTTTGTACAATGCTGGCTAGCTAGTAGCATCGGGATCGTGATGCATAAGTGCACCGAGTATTGCAAGTAATGGAAGGGTAGCTATGAATTACAAACGTAGACTTCACATGAATGGCTTCTGATCGAGTCACATGTTCTATTACTTATTCAGGTATTCAATTACGTGGCACTCGACCTTGTAACCCTTACTGCAATAGATCTTTATAATCGGGTTATGACGTCACAGCACATTCAACAAATAGCTGAAGTTCCTACATCGAAGGTATCGTTGTAGTATGCGGTAATATTATTTTCATTTCGACAAGTTAAGCTTTTATTTCTGACTCAGCGTCATAGCGAGGGTCATTGTAAGTCGTAGCTTTACCATGCGAGTTACCCACGTTTTAATAAGACCGATGAATAAAAATAAATAAAACATTAAAATAACATACTCATATCTCATACATTATCGATTCTAACTATCTGCGAAGCAAACTAACAGTCCTACTATCTTGTCCTCACTTTAAAAATAAAGGTGTTCCAACAAAACACGAGTAAATGTCAACTCGTAAGTACGTGTCGGGTGAATAGGTCATGCGAGCTGCGACATAGGGACGCTATTTATATGCACAGCACTTGCCGGCTCCCGGAGACACGCTGGATTTAAGTGCATCTGTGCTGGATCGAGTGCTCAAGAATTTGGATGATGTGAACTGAGGTTATCTTTAAAAGTTGGATTTATTTCGTTGTAAGAGTGTTGCAAAAGCGGCTATGCAAGTGCTGGGGTAGCCAGATCAAGCAAAGTGTTATCCTTACTCTAAGAGAGTTGAAATTTTCTTAATGGAAACAGACTTGTTCCCTATTTCGCACGCATAAACTTGCGTTGGTAAACTAGGTATGTCATGGGCATGTAAAAAGTTAGTAAGTAGTTACGCATAGTAATGTGGGGTAAGTAATTTAACTTTTAATTAGGCAATGAAGACAAATGTGAAGTCAAATTTGGTCTAAGTTAAAATTTCAACTTTTCAAGATGCAATTAATAAATTTTATTAAAGAGTTTTATACTGAGAAACCAATTGAAGCTTGGTGAACCATTCGGTTTTTACTCCGGTGTTATGGAATATAAAGCTTCAAGAAGACATTACAGATATTATTTCACGTTAGTTGCAATCCTTAAAGACACGAAGCGAAACGGCGCAGCTGCTGCGCAGCGGAGCTCCGACGCAATCATCTACCATAAAGGTGGCTACATAAGTAACTGCAGGCATGACGAGTCTGCATGAACAATCATTTTGTAGGTACATGCTGGCAAGACTTTACAATAGTCTACAAACTGTACAAGCAAGCTGGAACAGCATCAGATTTTAGACGAGCGATGGACGACTACGATGCGCTTGCATCGCACTAACGTGGCTTGTTTAAGCAGCATTATCATGCCGCTTGCAAAATAAATTGTTCATGCAGGCTTGTCAAGCTTGCAGTTTTGTGTGCAGCCGCCTTAACGCACAGTTGTTTCCATTCAACTTTTAAATAGTTTCATTTAAATCCCTATTGATGCACCTACTTTGTGGAGTTTTATAGCTAAATGAAAAAGATTCTTTATGATTTCTTTCTTTATACTTGCGAATGTTGAGAACTACAAGCAAAAACCCTTTCTTATTTTATAGAAACAAGTATGTGTTACCTAAAATGTATGTGTGCTTATTTTGTTAATTTCATGAATTTACAAAGGTAAAAGTAGATCTGCAATATTAAGCCATTGCTCATAAATTACAATTAGGTAAGTATGACGATGAATTCTACGTAAAGGACCCCCCGAAAATGGGAACAAAGGCAGTCGGGCACTGGACTGATCATAGTGAGCGAGTGCCCTTTGCTTTGAAGGCTCGTCTGAGTAATACAATATTCCACCTTACGGCCATTAGCACTTCACATTTCATTGCTATCGTTAGCTGCGCACAATTTAGCCAATCGGCTTCTAAGGCCGACATTAGCTCGATAATGTGGACTCGTATCGATAGATTGGGGTTTGGCGAATGTGCAATTTGTCGACAAATCGGCTTTCTGAGAAGGCCTCGCGGAGCCGGCGGTCACATCAATCCCATTGAGAGCCCATTCTTGTACATTCGTATGGCCACGTCAATTGGAGATTTATTGTCACATTGTTCTGACTTGATTTGGATGTTGGAGATCAAACATTTTTCTAGAATATTTTCTAAGATAATTTAGTTTTATGACGAAAGGGCGACGAGTGGATAATCAAAAAGTATAAAGTACTGAGCTAGTTGTTTCAGTAGCTTCAAATCTTATTTCTTTTATCGGTAACATAAGATTTCGTTCATAGTTATTAATACTTGAACTAAAAGCCGCAATTTATCTGGACTCTGTACGATGTATTTCTAATTAATTTGAAGTTTAAATTTATATTTTAAAGTTTAATTAGTGTAAATTATATAATCACATAAATTATAACGACGTTTAAACATGAAATAAATCAACAGCATACGAGTGAACCAGTAGTCGAAGGCTGTAGCTGAACCCCGGGCGACCACGAGGCTACGAGGCGCTACGAGGCACTTACACATTGAGTCTTTGCCATTAAGGCAGTGGGGGTATCTATAATATTTTGGTATTTTAGTAGATTCAATCATTTCTATACTGAAAATAATTTAATTTGGACCAACGTCAATTTTAAAGATCACGTCCCAAAAGTTTGAAGATAACAATATTATTGTTCTGCACACTTGTTGTTTTACCCGGAAGTTGGAATAGACAAGCTGCCTATTTGCAAGACTGATGTCAAGTAAAATTAAATTCCAATGTCACTTTGTGGACTCAAATAAAAAGAGAATGTATCTTATTATGGCAGGAACAAACCACACATGAGACAGATAGATCAGATTTAGAGAAAATTTGACATGCCCACGTTCCAAAAGGTAGTACCTACTGTGCATTAGCATTTTGAAATTATTTCTCGTTGCTGAGGGTCACAAAAATAAAAGGAAAATTGTACTTAATAATACTCTCGATGCAAATGAAAGGTGTAGTCAATATAAGTAACATCCCGTGCATAGGAAGTCCCACAGCCGAGCTGCAGTGTTCTGCGCCAGAAACAATAGTGTCTGTCTGAAGTAGGGCGGGCGCGGTCACCTCGTGCTTCCGCCCATTGTCGCCGGCATTGTCCGGGCGGGCGCCACTGTGCCCCTCGCCTGATTAGCTCCCACAATGCTAACTTTAGAGAGCTGTGTTTACCTATCTACTAGAATAAGAAGTTAAAAATGTAAGTTCATTTGCAAATGATTTGAACGAATAATTCTTTTGTATAACGACATAGGGTTTTTCAAACGGCAAGTCTACAGGCCGACATGGCGACTGCCCCCTTTAAGTTGCAGGTGTCCCGACAGCTATCAGTCACATCCGGTGGACCGTCTGTCGTTGGCCTACCTACGCAATAAGAAAAAAACTTAGTAACGTCATTCAAAAAGATAACACCACAACTATTTAGAGGTGCAGAAAGTAGAAAATCTGTAAGTCGCATAATAATTAACGGCGTAACTATTTTACGTCAGGTAAACGGTCGAATCGTACTGATAAAACTCAATGCCACTTAAATTATAACTATTATGATCAAGGTTCAATCTCATATCCCCAATACAAATTAGTTTATACCGCCCACACCTTGATACAACTGATATGTAGTTATTCTAGTTTCGAACTAAATAATTGGTGCTAAGATAGGACGACATACAAAACTATTTTGATTATTATTAATATCAAGGATGAAAGAGCATTCAAATGCCAATATCAGTTGAAGACGTGAAGGTTCTTCAAGAAACATTATCAATATAAAGGGTTGGTTCCACATTCATACCACGAAAAGTCTACACCTGGCAACTGACTAAGCGTTGGATCGTGGGGATTTGGGATGAAGTAAGTTTATTCTAAGATACCTTCTAACGGACGGATTCGCAAAAGAACACCGATTCCGACCAAGGATGATACGAGAGGCCATTGAAATTAAAAAACATCCTAATTTCAATAGGGAAGATGGCTGGGTGCTACCACCAACTTGGGATCCAGTAATTAATATAATTAAATCCAAAACCAAGCGTACCATTGCAAGACCTCGAGACACAGTGAGCACTTTCTGCGTGGATCGGACCGCAAATACCAACTAAATTTTGAGGGTACCCAGTTTTTAACTATGACAGCAGGACGTCTAACACCTCAGTCCCCCCGTGACCACGGTTGCTGTAAAGCAACCGAAACGTCGGGAACATAAAAAGTAAAAATAAACGCGATATAATCCGTAAAAATAGTTTTATTTCAATGTGTAGTATTCGCGTAAATATAAGAAATCAATAATAAAGATACAGTTCAAGTATACCTAATTTTTATTTATTGCTCTGTTTCTCTCGGGTGAGATTGATTCGACCGGCTTACAAACCAAATGCACTAAATAAAATGTTTTTTTCAGTGTCACTGAAAGCTAAATGTTTGCTTTGCAATTTTGAAAACAGATGATTGTCTGCCGTATTGATATCGTCGTTCCGATCGGTTTGATAAATAATGTTGTCGCAGCGGCATCACCGAGCGCCCTCCCCGGGGCGGCCCTGTGTGTCAGCGAACTCGGTGGAATCGACATTGACAGGCGGAACAGCGAGTGCCACGGGAATGTCGCGCCACTGTCGGAAAACACTGATATTTTAATATAATGTCTAAAAGGAGCCCCCTCTTGCAAACCGACTGAAGAAACTGCTTTATGAAAGTGTCCACAAAAATGTACAGTCCTTTGTATACTAATAAATTTACGGAAAATTCTTGTATTTAATTGAGGGTTGAGTTTGTTGCTATTTGGATACAATTATAGCCTCAGGTTGCAAATGGGACGAGACAATTTGTACTTAAATTCAAGATTACAGGTCCTAGGTAGGTGAAACGCGTTTCGAAGTGTCTCAATGAACCCACCATCAAGACTTAACTTTAGATAGATCGTTTTAATACGGAGGGCGTGTGATGCGACGACACGACACGCGCTGTCAGCAGATTGAACAGTGCTGCCAGTCGAGCGATCCGGATTGCGAGAAAATTGAGGGACGGTCCAGGGATGCCAACACGCACACTAGTAAGTAAACTTGATCTGATAGTTTGTCAAAAATGTATTCTTAAACTGTAGTAGTCAAGAATAACTTTGCGTGTGTTGTGTATGAGTTTAATTTGTTATGGCATATGTTGCTCCGAATGGTTGGACTTTTCCTAGAAGAAGGTAAAACTTATAATATTAGAGTAATTTGCAAAAATGCTTAAAATGTTGGCGTCATCTGTAGAAAGAGGATAAGTAAGCTAATCAGTTCTACAGGCAATATAGTCATCTTTGTCTATAATTTCCATTAATATTTTGTGACAGCCCTGACAGAGACACGGCCACTTAAGTTTGAAGTGGCGTTCGTCCACTAGATTACATCAAATCGTACAGTTAATGAGACAACTTTGTGAGAGACGAGCTGAAGACGAGTGGAGTGGAGTGGAGTGGAGTGGAACCCGGACTCGGACAGACGGACGGCATTATTGGATAAATATAAATGTATCTGTTTATTGAAGATTTTTAACGTTTCTGGGTTGTTTGTTTTATAAAAAGGGACGCTGTGGGACGGTTCTCAAATAGATCAAGGAGAATATTTGATGCTGTTCGGGTTATTCGCGACTTTACACCTTTGAGGGGAACTATGGGAAGTCTTTTGTGACTTATAATATGAAATTCTACTAATTAGGTGCTTGGTTTTTATTGTCTCATTAATTTACTATCATTCTTAATAGAAGAAAAGCGATCATTCACACGGCAACTTTTTTATAGATTTTACTTTATCCAGATGACAAATACAATGTAAAGGCAGAACTTACAACACATTATCAAAAATGAATAGACAGAACAGTATCGTCAACTTCATGTGAGTGACCGCTAAGTTAAAATAACATGCAAAGCCACACCAAACAGCTGTTCCTATTTGTGAAAAAGTTCACCAAGCACCTGAAATCGGCTTTTCATCATTTAACACTTAAGAAGCCCGCAGGGCACAAGCCGCCCCGCCTCCGCCTGCGTCGCGTGCAGCTCTCGTCCCACCTTGTTGCTCATTAGCTCAACTTCACACAAAGTGTTATAATTAACCACTTCATTAACAATTTCACTGTTGGCAGGTACTTATAAGTTTAAAACTTAATGTGGACTTAAGAATAAGTCCGAGCGTTTACAGATGTTGTTTTGGCTGGCGAAGTCATTCTGTCATTGTCAAGGAATATCAAACTTATTTCCACGTTTTTGTCACACACCTAGTCTTTTTGTTTAAGAGTGAGACAATCAATATTGTATCAGTAGTCTCAATATATTTTTCCCTATTTTGTTCCGTCGTCGGACCGTGCTGGATTCTACTTCGGGCTCGTAATGGGTATTAATCTCAAAAGAATTAAGTAATCTCAAATAACAGGTGAAAGAGCTCTTGCATCTCGAGCTTTACACGAACAATCTGATCACTCCAATTCTGTTGATACATTACCGGATCAGCGTAGGATTTGGCGATCAGTGTCAAATCTGGCCAATTTCGACTTAACGGATCGAAATGTATTGCGATCAGGGTGGGGGGTGAAAAATACTCATCGACACCGGCCAATCCGGAGATAAGATACGGAGATACGGCTGGAGCAGGGTTGACAGATTGTGGGGTACTTTAAAAGTGTGTGGCCTTTTGTTGCGATGCTGAAAAGGGAGAAGTGTCACGAATATAACTTCTTTTTTTAGTAACTAGAGGAAGACTTGTACTTTTCTAGGTGATGTTATTTAATTTCTAAGTAGGTATTAGGAAGTTGTCTTTAAATAAATTGTTCCTCCTGCCATCCTTAGTTTCTATACAGCTCGCCGGCTCCCGGACAAATTGATTTCTCGGTAACCAGCAGACGCCACTCGAATCGACTCGACTTTAAATCGATACTTTTGTCGAGTCGCGGTGTTTACTCGCCGCATTCAATTGTGAGTCGAAATGAAACGGCGGAATGTGGATTATTATTTGGCAAGATGTGTTTTCAAGTAGGTACAAGACAAATCATTGTGTTTTATTGATTATATATTCTAATTTCGTATTAAAATCTTTGATAAAATAATTTATCAAAGATTAAAATATCTATTTATAGATTACTTTCTTCGAACAGATATTGATATATTTTATATAGAGTTTTTATGCATATTTTCCGCCATATTTAGCGAAACTGAGAGTGGCGTTGCGAATCAATTGCATGTTATCCATTAGTTACCAGAAGTAGTGTGTTTCGGGAAGAGGTTATCTTGTTATTCGAAGTCATTAGATCGCTACTTCCTTACTCTTAAATGCTTCATCATCATAATTTGAAAAGTTTATCTATGACGTTTGACGACCGCTTGGCGCAGTGGTTCCGGCGTATGCCGCTCGGCGCACTGCACATGGTGGTTGCGTTAGATTCCCGCTGGGGTAAATTTCGCAAATAGCCTTTTCGTAAATTGCCCTGGTCTGGGTGTCACTGGGATCGTCCCTAGTCCATTGTACGGTAACCATAGTACAAGCGTTTTTATTTTATTTGACGTCAACAACGATCGACGTCTTTATCAATTCCAAGTCATCGCATCCATGATTCAGGAGGAGCCATTCCTAGAGACATGAAGTATTATTAGCTCGTTTCCGAGTATCTACGGCTCGCTAAATTAGTCGCTCATGTCGGTCGATAGTCTGGCCGCTGCGTGCGGTCGATAATGCATAAATAGGATACAAATGCGATGACCTGTGCCCGCACCAGCGTTACCGGACCTCTCGGGGTTAGGTTGCTTTATAACAGCGCTTATCAAGCCAGAATTAGAATACTAAAATTAATAGTAGTTTGGTTGATTGGCTAAGCTGATTATTGTGGTCAAACGCGTTTCTTGCATGTTCTTCTCCATAGGATTTTGTTTTGGAACATGCATCTAGTTCTTGACTGTTTAAAAGTGCCAGTTAATCCGGCCTATTTGAAATAAAAATATTTGAATTTGAATTTTAAATAGCTAATGAATTAGATACAATTACGTATAGAACGGTCATATATTCTATTGACAAAAAAAATAAAAATAAGTAGATAATACGAATGAAAAACCTCCCTTGTCCTTATAAATTACGCAGTTGTCAAATGAATATGCTCATTTGCTGAGTTTCTAAAATAATTGTCGCGTACGCTGCTACTCCGATTGAACAAAAGCGGGCTGTTTACATACTTTACCCAGCGTAAAGTGTGGCTAACTAATGCGGCAGAGGCCAGCGCGAAATGGCCTATGTACGTGTGATCTCATTAGCTGTGACGTAGATATTATTTATGTTCTGATGGTATTTATAACGGGATTAAATTGTCACCGGCCCGCAGGCTGCATGGACCGCACACATCCCTCTTACGTTCAGGGGGAGCTAATTATTAAATAGGGCACACTATCATGTCTACAGTATAAGTCTCCCATTATGTGAGAAATTATAAAGACTATATCTCTCTGACACCACAACTCAAAACTTTTCAAGTACCTACAGATATTTAGGTAAATTAGATGCTAAAAGCCTAAGTATTAATAAACCTCTATATAGGATTTCGTGTGATATAAAAAGACGTGAAGAAAGATGTTTGCTATTGCACAAAAAAGGGGAGAAAAAACTTTAGTAAGCACATCTGGAATCAATTTGTAGAGTCAGTATCTGAACTACAATAACAGTAGAGCACAGTAGAGCACATTCGCTGCTACAGATCGGATCAAGTTTCAGTTGCGAGTGCTTCCATTTTATGTTTTAGACGATCTCTGTAGGTAGTTTTATAGTTTCTGAAAGAAGATATCGACAGACTAATAGAGTTCTATATCATACATGGAAGGATATAAAAATGTTCGAATAAATTAATACTATGACACCGCTACATTCTAAAGTCGTAAGTACATATATGTGGAACTTTGCATATTATACTTTTGCGAATAGTATACCATAGTAATAGGTTAGGTAGTACAGTTTAAAGTCCAATGTGATGGAGGGAATAAGCTGCAAGTAGTAGCTCCAGAAGCAATATTTTCCAATGCAACTGGCCCATTAATGAAAGAGAATCTCGCAATCGAACGCTAATAGGCAGTAGAGTGTCTGGGATATTGGCCTATATGCCTATTGGAAGTACCATCAGGGTGAGTTACACACATTTTCTGAATAAACAAACATTTTATATTGTTGGTACATAAAATATTCTTTATAGTCGTTGTGTTTAAGCAAGACAGCTTTATTTTTAGCCGTATCGATTTTAGTTTAGTCTTTGTAGACAACATAGCAATTATCAAGTAACTATATTGGGCACCGGCCAAAAATGTTAAAGTTAAAATATTTCGCAGTAATAGTCTTATTTTAAAGCGTAGGCACATAGTTATAAAGTGTTAGCACTCTTAATGGATTACAGCTTGGGTAATAGCCGTTCCCACATTTTAAATAGTTGGGATTCGTTCCATAATGAGAATTAGTTTAGAACTTCCACACAATGGGATGCGAGCCCGGTGCCGGCGAGTTTGCAACTCGTAAATAAATATGAATGGAGCCGTTAGAATAAGTTTCTCATTATTATCAATTAATGACTCCATAATATTAGGATAGGATGCCCTCCGCCTCTCCCAAGACTCCTTAGTGACCTATAAGAACTGAAGATGTTACAAAAATAAAATAATGTAAAATACGGTGACGTGGTCACGTGTGAGCCTGGCATGTGCTCCACCTGCGGCTGCGCCCTCTGGGAAATAGCGAGATGATATGTGTGTGACAGTCCGAGTGATAACAACAGTAATAAACATTCTTTCATATAATAGCAATATCTGAAGGAGATCTAAATAACGGGATTAAACAAAGAATTAAAATTTAAATAGTCTGAGACAGTCAGCGAGTGATCCGCGGCCAGGGCCGGCATTTTGACTGACTGAAGAAGAAGTTGTCTCTGTGCCACCAACAATTTTAAGTTTAATTGAATTAGTATAACCTACCGAAATGGATCAACGAAAATACGCAAAGCAATGAGGCTGAGAGGAATATTGGGACCTTTTAAAGATTGTACTAAGTATAATGTAGAGATTTAAGAGATACCAACGATAAAAGATTCGTGTGTTTCTAGATGTGTTTTAAGAAACTTCTGCCTCTTAAATGTAAGGCAACCCTAAGCCGCCGTCGCCCGCAAGGAATACCTTCCCCAGCCTTCACTAATCGCGAGCTAATAGCGATAATTGAATACACTCTATAATCGACAGTCGATTATCGATACACTCGGTTTATCGGCTTACAACAAGTAGGGACCGCCACTTTTCGAGGATTAAATCAGCGAGACATTGGAAATTGTTTTGCGGCTTATTTTTCTATTTACCTTATGTCGTTAACTATAATGATACATTTTTGAAAAATATGGTTAACTGAACTGGTACAACTGTAAGGTGTTTAAGTAATGAGCAAGTCTTGGTATGGACACACATTATTTTAAGCGAAGGTATATTTTATAATTAATATTTGTATCCGTGGTAAGGAGTAACAACAGAACTGATATTATTCGAGCAAGAAAACGGGGGAACCGTCAGACTCTACCCTGATTTCTACTTCGTACCTACCCTATGATTAATTAAAAGTTGCTTTCCACAAACTAATAGGTGGTCTAATTACCGGAAGTATCGGCTAAAGTTGCGTCGCGATGCGTCTTAAACGACTTTACGATCGCTCGCGCACTTCCGGCGGGGAATTAATTATGTAGAGCAGTTTCTGAACACATCAGATAATTGTTTTTGTGTAGAAGACATTGAAGAGTTAGTCGACGCATGGAATATATTTTCCTGTTCCACTTGATCAGGCCTACAAATCTCAATGCTGGTATGTCTATTTAGGACAATTTGCTAAAATGTAAGTAACAATTGTGCAGGCTATTGCTGAACGGGGGAGCCCCTTGAATATTCGTGGGCTTCAGGCAACAATCCACCGCGATGCCCCAGTGTTGCTACTCCTAATGACATTATCTTACTTATTTAATCTGAGGGTTGCTGGAATATTTATTTGTATACTTAATAATATATTGTTCATAGATTGCCGCCGGCGAATAAGATGTTTTATTGTGTGTCTTGCAAATGTTTGTCCGGTTTATTCGATTTTGTTAATATTTTGTTGCCAATTCGAGGTGACTCGACAGAGGGGTGGAGACACACGGAGAACATGAGCGTATGCGAGAAGAGAATGCAAAATTTTTAGAGTGAATTACATGAAACTTTGTTTGTAACAATGTATATTAAACCGTTTACCGGCGATACATATTTTTCTGCAACTACATTTCTTCATTTTCAGACCCTGATATATGTTCAGTTGAACAATATGAGTGAGAACAATTTTTCAAGTGGGAGCGAATGGCCAAATCCGAAACTATGAGGAATAGCGAAAAATACTCAAAGCAGTCTCGTTAGCTATTTATTTTATTTTATATTCATAGCTAGGAATCAAAGCCAGGATTTTGAAAAAAACACACGATTGTGTCCTGGGAAAAGAAATAGCATTTTTTTTATTATTTTTCTTACATCTTACTCCGGCGCCGTGCAAAATATAATGCGTTATGAAAGTATAAGATGTTATAAAACAGCCTAGGTACTTGATTGATTAGTTACACGCACCTAATATTTTACAGAACTTGAACATCTCAATGTTGTGAACACCAGCAATATCTTACCGTATATTTCCAGTTTGAATATTATATCGACAATCGATGGGACGCGATGATTTATTCAACGTCGCTTACCTTACGGCCGCGGCGCGCGGCGCCACACTCATGGGACGTTGCTGTTTGGCAGGTCAAATAACTGTGCTATCTTTATTATCACTTATTTTAAATGTTTCTCAAGTTACTTGTGCTGAAAACGAAGCATGTTCAAATAATTATCACGTGTATAGAGTTCTAAGGTATAGGTAAGTGGCTCTGTTCCTGCGAAAGCTTTTAATTTAATTATGTGACTATTTAAGGAATGTTCAGCATTGGAAGCAGTATATTGCAGACGCAAATGTTTGGTATTTGATAGTTTTTAATTAATTCTGGTTATTTTTCCCGAGTGGGTTTGTGTAAACATACATAGATATGGGTACTTTAATAGTAACTAAAACCTTCAACTGTATGTTTAAATACGAGACAACTGATTGAATTAGGTGCTTGTCTTTTAATAGGTAAATATTGAGCCATGTTTAATCGAACCAGATGGTCCATGTATTTGTTTGTTTTACCCAATTTATTCAATATATTGTAACCTACTTCAAAAATATTTAGTACATCGAATAATACAGTTAAGCTGAAATATTTTTCAGACATGTTCGATTACGTTGATAGGTATTGCAAGTTTCAAAGTGACTCTATTAATAAAATCCATTGAATAAAGCAAGCAAAGAGTTTTATTATTATGACAAGTGAGTTATGTTAATTGACACATTAAAGTGACTAAAGCTTGGCACATGAAAAGTTTTTGCATAATTAAGAATGAATAATTTTAGTGTAAAACATTATTGAAAAAATGAATCTATTTATCTTTGAGTTGAATTGAATTAAATAAATTACATTGCTTGATAACATAGTGTTGACAATGAGTCTGGTTTAAAGTAAACTTAATGCAATATGTTAGGTAGTTTTGCCTGTAATTAGATCAGCCCTTGTTTTCTAACATTTCTTATGCAGGGACTGGCGGGCTACTCGCCTTAAACGAGGGGGAACCAGGTGGCTGTAGGCTAGTGCGAGTTGACCTTCACATATTTTTGAATTACTGTACCTCTTAAACTGTGTGTAATTAGCTGCGTCCCCAACTATGTGTAAATGTTACGTATTATTGTGAACAAATAATAGGTATATAGTGTGTGGGCGCAGCCGCTCACTGCTGGCCGTGCTGCTGCTCATGGCTCGCGCCAGTAATTGGGTATTAGGAGAGTGTGCACGAGTGTCGAGGGAATATGAGGAATATTACATTGTGACGATAATATATTATTGATAAAATATATGAATGATCTTTATTGTGTGGTTTTAAAATTGTGCGGTAAGTGAGTGGTTTTATTTTAATTATGTTTTAAATTTTGTAAGTATTATAAAATGTAACACCAATTTATCTGAAATTATATCTCAATCTATGTTATATCTCTTAATTGGCAATGAGCCGTATCCTAAAGGCACGTTCATGTTTGCCCAAATTTATCTCATGTTTGATCGTAATTACAATCGGCTTCGTATTTATCTGATTTGATCAAATTGCACGAGTGCGCCCGAGGTAGCGCGGCGGCGGCGGCGGCGCTCTGGAACCCGTAGTGGTCTGATGAGCTACGAAGATAGCTGCTGTCTACAAACTTCACGTGTAACTTGCTCCCTACAACGTCAGCGACATGTAATACTAGCACGATCGTAATCATAGTTTATTTGCCTAAACTAGACCCAGTAAATGTATTGTAAGGTAGAGCCAGTATTGTAACATATTTTTCTTTTTCAGGATTTGAGATCACGAGATTGACAGTATTCAAGAATCCAGTGTGTTTAATAGTTAACATTAACTTAGCAAAATGTTATTTCAAGTGATACTCGTGATCAGGGTTACACGTGAGTATATTTTAACTATTATTCCTTAACTTGAATACCTTTTCAAGTATAAAAATACAGGGTTTGCCCGATATTCATCGTAACCCCCAAGTACCTACTGTTTCGGACTTTTAAAATAGTCTGTAGGTATATCTTTGATCCAGAGCAATCGACATAAATCTTTGCCCACAAATATTAACATGAGGTAATAGTACCTACTCGTAAATATAATTCGTCAACCCGTCTGTTTGTTCGCAAACACTGTCTCCTCGCGCCGCGGACAGTAATGAGAGAGATGACGTGTCTCTCTTCATTTACATGATTGTCTCGCAAAGCTTGCGCACTATAAATTGTTTATATACACTGTCGTATAATACAGAAACAAAAACCCATTCTTAGCATAATTGTATGATGAATGTTGTGGAAAGTACTATTGTTTTAACGATCATGTAGGTACTTACATCATGAGAGCATTCATTGAGATTGTGAAAGATTCACCAAAAATAGACACAGTGTTGGTTTGTGTATTGTATGCGAGCAAACTGTGACGACTTTATTGTATAAATCTTTGATGAAGTTTTATCAAAGGTATAAATAGTGTTTCGTTATACAATCATAATTAAATTTTTAAATAGTCAATCAGTAACGGGTCTGAGGGCGGATGCAAATCTGTCAGTGGATACAGGGCGGTGTAGTATTCAAATTTGTGGCGGGCGGCGCTCCCGGGGCGCTCCCGGCGCTCCCGGCGCGGATTATACAGGGTAAAGATTAGGCCCTACACATCCGCTAATGAATTTCTATTTATACGGCGGAATAAACGGGGATAACTGTCGAGTTTCCAAATTGTATATTCCAAATAAACAGAAATGTATACCTACTTATTGAGGTTGAATAAATTTATCGCCGCTTCAGGTAATTAGTCATATTTTAATGCCATAAAAATTATTTTGTAGTGTTTTAAGTCAAGGTTACCGAGATTTAGATTGATTCGGGATGTTTTCCGCTAGCTTCGTTGTAGTGACAGAAGTTGTTTAAATCGTTATCGGTGTTTTAGAAACTTTGGACACGACTTCTTGACGCACACAAAACCAAGTCATCTATACAAATAAATAAATTTGGAGTGTCTGTTTGTAATATCAAAATAACACCTTTTCACTAAATGCATATGAAAGTACATACGATACCCATAGCAAAAACGCGAATTAAAAATTTTTTGTCTGTCTGTCTGTCTGTGTGTTTGTTCCGGGTAATCTCCGAAACGGCTGGACTGATTTCGACGGGACTTTCACTGACAGATAGCTGATCTTATAGCGGGTAACTTAGGCTACTTTAATTTTAGAAAAACAATTAGGATTCCGCGTAAAAAAATAAAAACACATGAAATCATAGAGTATCCACGAAACGGCTGGACCGATTTCGACGGGACTTTCACTGACAGATAGCTGATCTTATAGCGGGTAACTTAGGCTACTTTAATTTTAGAAAAACAATTAGGGTTCCGCGTAAAAAAATAAAAACACATGAAATCATAGAGTATCCACGAAACGGCTGGACCGATTTTGACGGGACTTTCACTGGTAGATAGCTGGTGTTAGAAGCAGTACTTTTATTTTAGAAAAACAAAATAAAAAAATGGGTCCTGTCGCGCGGGCTCAGAACGCGGGAGCGGGCTTTTTTGTTAAGTTAAATTCCACGCGGACGAAGTCGCGGGCTCAGCTAGTATTAAATAAGCAAGTAGGACCTACCCGACTAAGTACACACAAACTTTACGAGGAACTCTTCTAATGCATCTTAGCCTATGTCTTCGGAAGGCTTCAAAGTGATAGTTAATAACCGCTTGTCCCGGCATCCGGCCGTGATTGAGCTGTCGGCCGGCACGGGGCGCCTGCGGCGGCCTCCCGCCAGCTACTCTATTATCTTACGTTACTTTTATTGATGGACGTCTCTACTTCTCATAAGATAAGGGATTCAATCTTAAAATAATATAAGAAAAACAAAAATAATTGAAATTAGGATTTTTTGAGACTATCTTAGTACCTACGAACCTTCTTCAGATTTCATGTAACCCCCTAACATTTTGAGAAAAACTTGAGGCAAATTCAAGATAAGTTTAATCTGTTGATAATAGGATTATTTTTTTCCAAATTAAGGCGAGGAATTTCAAAAGCGCAAATATCGCCCGTATTGCTTTGGAGTAAGAGCCGTGTGGCCGCGGCGCGAGCGTCATTGTTGCTACAAATGTTAAGTTTTTTGTAATGCTAGGAATCCAATTGTAAAACTCCTAAGTATAACGGATAAATCGTCTAAATGTTTTATTCAAAATCATTTTGGTAAACATTTAATTTATACAAAATCGTATTACTTATTGTTATAAAACTGGTTTGAAGTTGGATTTAGAGATATTTTATGCAGTAAAGTGAAAGGAATCGTATAAAAAATACACAAAAAAAAACTAAATGAAAAATAACTTATACAAAACATAATCCTTCTTTTTGGCTTTGCCGTATAGTCTGGTACTTAGAATTTACACTTCATACAAATATTCATGTTTTTTTCATTTTACAGACAATAGACATGTCTCTTATTTTGTACTATAGTAGTTAGTACATAATGGTCGCGAATAGTCTCCTTAGCGATAATGTACTTAGTTTGAAATCCGTTTAACTATTTTATCCAATCTAATGATATCGTTTTCAATCAGGATTAATTCGAAGATCTCATAGTATATGCGAGTGCAGATTGTTTCACTTTATATTATAGTCCATAGATTTGACTCATTTATTTCGCATATTCTGGGACAATCGTTATAGGATGTAGATGTTCCAAGATGACTATTTCCTATATTTTTAATTTTCCTATAAATTTCCTTGCCCATCTCTTTCCATAATCAATTGGTTGATATTAAACTTGTAAGTTGCAAGCTGCGGAGGCTGTCGAATGGCTCCCAGCCGCCTCTTAGTACAGCGATCCTATCTGCGTGATTAATGGTGCGACGGAGATGACACCGCGCTTAGCGACGATATATAAGCTGCTGACTTTTATAAAGTTGAGAAGGGGTGGAAATAACCCTATCGGGATGGGGATGATTATCTGACAAGATTTTAAAACGTTAAATTTAACGGAAAGTTGGGAGTCTTGAAAAGTCTGTAAAGAATTGAGTCTAGACAACTTAAAATACTGTTCCTATAATGAAAGTTTATTGAATAGTTGTTTTTATTTGGCTCATGGAAAATGAGTTCAGCTGATTGGCTATGAAAGTATTTATGATACACTTAGAATAGCTGCTGCTGTAACGTACCTATCATTTCGTACATAAAAATATTTACTTTCATCACCACAAAACATGAAAGTTTCCAAGCGTTTTCTAAGAAGACCACAACACAAATACAAGTTTATAACGAAGTGTGTACAGTCGCGGGCAGCCTAATGAGGTGGTAACGAGGCCGGCGGCGATTGCACTCGCAGGTACCTCTTAAACGATGGAAAATATTTTTTTACATTTTTTATGCGAGAAATTACCTGAAAAGGCAGGTAAGCGTCGCCATCGACGTTTCGCTGTTTATGTTCTTCACGTAACGACAGGGTGTTAAAATAGGGTACTTAATGTTTTACGTGAGAAATTTTGGTGTTTAACATTTTTATTTTATTTTAGCAACCTCGGGAAATACCTATAGTATTGAATTGTATTCGGTCGTTTCGTGTTTTCAGCGTAAGTAGATAGTAACTCCGAGTAATTAATGGTAGAAGAGAAAAATGTAGGCCCAGTCGCGAGTGGTAACGAGTTGGTAATGCAAGCCGCGGGCCGCGGGCTCGCAGGGCCCTAATTACAGCCACAGGTAGTTGCAATGTTAACTGAAGAAAATATTTTCCTTTACAGTTCTGTTTGAGATTGTACAAGAAAACATCGCAATTTCAAGCTAAGGTCCCTTTGAGACGTACTGTACTCGCTGCTTTTTTGCAACCGAATAATTTATAATTATTACAAACTTTTCACACGAGATCTCATGCCATCATGTGATCTAAACAGCCTGTGATAAGAGTATTTAATACTTCAATGGACATGTTTGACATCAGTGAGGCGCGGGCGGGCGGAGGCCGCACCGGCGGGGCTTCCCTGCACGAATAACTTAATCCTAATCCTCATCGGCGTATTACTTGGATCATGTAGTGAGAGGTTGTTATATAAATGGCTATTCATTGGCGCGAATAACATTATAATCCCGTACAAAATTGTTACCTGTAAGGTTTTTTAATCATCCTAGATTGTTACCGATTGTCGTCCAGATATTGTCAATATTCGGATACAAACAAAGAAATAGTAATAGATTATTACAATTTCTTTGGACACAAATGTTACATGCGGCAGAATATCACGTCCTAGACCCATTGCGTGCCGTGCGGGCGCGTCGACAGATCAACGCGGAACAAACACGAACTATTGTAGGCCTCTTTACATTTGCTTTAAATCTCTGATTAATACCCAAATCCGTAATTACGCGGATCTATAAAAACCCGCGCCACCGGCAAACACATCCGGCGATTGTGATCCGCGGCCCCGGGGCGCAGGCACGCCTCCTCACCGCTGCCGTATTTGTGTTACATCACTGCTTGTACAGAACTCATGCACCCATATTCTTCCTATCGGTCCATGGACACAAAAAAATATGAATTCGGTAAGATCTGTTGGAAGAAACGAACTCTTTGGTAATTTCAATTTCAATGATGCGAATATACCTACAAGATGCAAAGCAAAATTCTATCTGAGATTAATATTACCGTACGTAAAAATCATTTTGGGTCACATTAAGCATTTTCCAATCACACTTGAAATTTAGGCGCAAATAATACGTGATTCCGAGGAGCGATGGCAACATCGATCGTACTGTGTTGCCAGCGGCGCCAATATATCGCAGCTCGGTCAATTAAGCGTATTGCCGTGCTAAATTTGAGAGAAAAGTTGTATGTTTTGCTGAAACTTAATCATTAACTCTAAAATTATAGTTAAATAGATACAAGCCTTGCTAGTTTGTTTCGGGTTGAGATAATAACATAACTACTTATACTACGAACTTTTGAAAATGAAAAAATATATAAACGTATTCGAAGCTCTTAATTTAATCAACATTTATATTCGATTTTTTGTTATCTATCAGCATTGTTTTCAGATTCGATTTGCTTCATTTTCCGTGTCTAACCGTGAATCTGTGAGTTCCGCGTCGCGTCGCGACGTCTGTCCCCCCGGGGAGTTGCCTTTGATATTAAAAATTGTAATTATCAATACGCCGCTTCCCTCCATGATTGATACCTCTTGTTGTTGTTCGAATTGATAAACCATCGTTTTTTTGCTCTTTTATTACAAATGGGAATACTGAGCTGGTGATTAGGTATATTTTTTAGAAATTAATTTGTAGGACTTTCTAGGTTCTCCTCAATGGAAATGTAGACTTGTAATCGTGTTACCTATGCTCATGGAGATATACATATAACATAAACTTTAAAAAGTACCTACTATAGAAAGAGAATGAAGATTTTTTGATAATTTATTTCGCTAGTCCACCCTTGGCCAGTGCGTTAAACTTCGGCCTTAACACCCCGTTAGAAATCTCAATGGTGAAGTATTGAAAGTGCTGAGGTCAGTTTTTTCCCAAAGGACGTGTGGGAGTGCGAGTAAATCTGCGCACTTTACATTCAGTGTGTGACTTCGCTATTTATCGCTATCTGTGAAATAAAACTACCGGGGAACACTACAGAGCGGTCGTAAATGCAGAGCAGGGCGTGCACTGCGCTGCGAGCGCTGATACCCACGATAGAGTTTACGACCGGCAAACCTACGCAATACTGTGACATTAGGACTAATAGCCGATAATATTTGACTATTTTTTATATATTAGATATTAACTAAAAAACTGAATGTATTAGGAAATACGACAGAAAGTATGGGAAGAATATTGTAAAGGATTAAAAAATTTACTAAAAAAATTATCGAATGTTACATCTATAAAAAAGACACGTGAGTCTCACGTTTAATAATTGTTTTTTCAAATTAGATAGGTATACCAATGAGTATTGACGTCATATTATTTTTTTTTAAAGGAATACGTCATATCGCCCGGGCCTATGCTGATGTACGGCGCGACATTACAAGTGCGCACTCGCGCGTGCGGAGTGTCGCGTCGCCGATAGATCAAGTGTTTATGGCGTTTTTATCGCCGTGTGTAAACCCCTTTATGGGGTAGATAATAATGGCATATAACAATAAGTTTACAGATCGCGTTACTTATGTTTTATAGTTATGTGTTGCTTTAACAATCACTTAGGAGAGCGATTACCGGCTTTGTTCATTTCATTAATCCTATTGATCAATGAAATTTGGTTAGTAAGTTTCTCAATCTTTGTCGGTGACTGTTGATAAGTAAAATAATTGTAGAATATATTAAAAAGTAGTACCTGCAGATTGATGTACACTGGGAGATTAATGTAAATTCTAGAGACGATATTGCAGCAATAGTTGTTTTAAATGCTTCAGGCGGCTTATTTCAGTGCGTCGTTCATTCGCAATTCACCTTCTCACAAATTCACAGCGACATACATTAATCAGTTGAATAATGTGAAACATTTTGCTATTTTATATCACTTTTCACAGTGTGGGTTATGTTAATCAATTTTGGATTTCCAATTAGTCATAGTCACTGGCATTTTGAAATATGTTACAGTTTGTAAATCTAAACCTAAAGTTTTCGAGTTCTATTATCAATCTTTAATCAGGTTCAGCAAAACATTAACTAGTTAAAAAATCCTCATCGTTGTAAGAATATTGACCACGTTTAAGGATCGAATTTCCCTCACACTTTTCGTATGTTTATGTTGTCCCGGTTTACCATTAAACGGTCAACCGTCGGGTAATGCCCGTTCGCCCGGGACTCGGGACCCGGGTCCCAGGAGCCGGGTGTAATAGCATTTTAATTCAGTTACGCGGGTTAATTGCGCGGCCGACGCGAGCAGGTGACAAGATGTACGGATTACATGGGATATGATGGGTGTGATAGCATCTCTTTGCATGATATGTGTGCCTGGTACTTGTTTTCTTTCGTCATGTCGTTTCGAAGAGGAGATAATCAAATTTTATTTCGAATGATGTGCGGGACATTGTTGGAGATATATCTATAGTAGATACAAGCTCTTTGCTTGATATGAGTCCCTGATACTCTTGAGATATATCGTCAAGTCATTTCTAGAAGGTATAAATAATTAAATCTACATATGGGACTTTGGTACTCTGGCGCACAGTCATTCTATTCCGACACTTAGTGTGACACTTCAAAAGTGGGAAAAAATAAATTTTAAAGCTGATATTCATTTATTATTAAGTTTATCTCAAGGCAATCAAGTTATAACACCAAAAAAGAGAGATTTGTTTCTTAGAAACATTACTGTATTTCCCAAGTGAAACCTTCACATTTACACAAGTAACACAGAAGCCGTCGTAAATATGTAATGTATTTAATACTCTTACATACAGAATAACACGACTGAAAGCCACTTCATTATAAATTCCAAATTTAACGAATTTGCCTCACCTTGCATTTAATCATAACTTTGATTATGTAAAACCAATTAAAATTGTACTCTGCTATGTTGATGAACGGTCGGTTATCCGTTGCGTGTGTGATTTCGGAAAATATGAAAATTCTCCCATATAATGCCGGGTACACACTCTGTATGGAAATTGCTGCCCACTACTGTGTGTTCGGGCGGTTACGTTTATTTTTTTTCGTTGATTGAATAAACAATAAAAATCACTGCAGATTGTTAAACGAATAAAAGATTTATAATTTAACAGAGTGGTACTATTGTTTCATAATAGTCATAAAGAGTTTACAGATAAAATTTATTGAGACATGTCGGTAATGTTTCATTTTATAACCAAACGTTTTTGTGTTTTTATTTGACTTTAATTTCAGTGTGAAATGACCAGGCTAAATTCAGTTAAGTGTCCTTTTTCAGCCCGCATGGTTTAATTGAAAATAAAAAACATGGTCTTCCAAGAAATAAGCCAACCATATCACCTAACAATCAATTAAGAAACCGACATCACTAACAGGAACGTATGGTATTAAAGGAAATTATCAGACACAGAATATCAAGTTTTCACGGTCATTGCACAAGGAACAATTAATCGACTGAGATACATCCTGCGTCAGCTTGCATTAATTTAATCCAGACCAGGAGGTCTGGATTAGGATAGGAATCCTCCCAGTGGAAATGACTCTACTCCGCTTTTGCTGCCAAGATTCATCCCTAATTAGCCCTGAATAGTTCATTCCTATTCGGTACTGTGGGAGAAAAATGTTGATATATATCTTTGCGGGCGGTTCGAGGAATTTAAGCTAATTTCCCTTATTGCTCTGTTGAGGTACGAAGGTCTAAATCAGAATATTTTTATTATTTTACCTTATCTTATCCACAGAATGTATGAGTCGTCAAAAATGTCTCACAATTATGTTTTGAGACTCTACCACCATTCGGAATGTCACTCTATGGATAAATTGGCTAGAAACGGCATAATTACTGTCTGTGCTTAAAAATAACGTGGGATTTTTTTTTTGCCTGTTGGAGTTTGTTATCTGCAAGGAAGTTTTAACTAGGTACCTATTCGGCCGGTGTTGCTGTCGAATATTATGCTCGAGTATTGTGGCTAGGTGTTTTGCACAAAAGTCAGAGTCTGAATACATGTAATGCCTCTAGGCAAACAATCCGATCCAAATCCTAACCCGATACCAATATGTTATATAAATGCGGCTATATATAAGTTGAATAGTCGTCGTTACGATAGTCTGTGTGCATTTATCCTGATAACTTGATATATCTATAAGCTTGTGATGCCTGTAGTGAATGGAAATGGGCCACAGAGGGGTTAGCTATGAGATTGATGGTGTTTTTGTAAAGATCTACATTAAAATACATGGTTATAGTGTGGAGCAAGACTGTAGAGATTGTGATTGTCGAATGTTTCGTATGTAATTGAACCTGCGACCTTCTCAGAGGCTCTCAAACCGTAGCGCTACCATGCTATTAAACGGGAACATTACACAGAGCAAGATAAAGTACTGCAGACGACTCCTATTTCCTGGTTGAAGGAGACGCCCAAGCATTTATCATTGGGTATAAGACCTGCTGAGGTTTGGGGCTATTATATGCCTCACAAGTCAAGCAAGACTCTATCACCGAACCAAACGGCGCAGCACAATCCGCTGGGAAGGGACGCTCCGGTGTTCGGACACAATGGTGCTAATTGTAGTGTATTTGAATACGTTCGGTACTCACATGCTGTAGGCAGCAGTATATACGAGGCGGTTATGACGATCCATATGACGGTAAAAGTCGCAATCGTCAAAATTGAGGACACGAGGAAGGGTACCAAGAATATGAGCTTTATTAATCGTTTTATTATACAACAATCAGTACAAGCAACTCGGTAGTATGACGGTCACGTGCGCGAAGGTAGATAGTGTCGCTAATTGAACCCCTCATTCGGGGACAGGTTACATTTCTAATTTGATTTGATAACACAGTACATACATTCTCAGCAAACTGTTATAAAATAATGAACGAGATTGAATTAATTAAGTAGTTAGTAATAAATTGGGGATTGCTTGTTTTTTTTAGTACCGCGACCAGAGTGAATCTTTTGCACAGTTTTTTAAAAACTGTGCAGAAAAACAATGTTTCGTAGTGAATGGTTCGAGACAATTTTCTATTCTACATACAGTGCTTTATGACGAAAAAATTAATGTAATTTAAAATTAACCGTATCATCGCAAATAAATTATACACGTAATATGTCATATTTTACACGTAGGTACCTAATTGTCTAATAGATGTTGGTAGTTTATTCAGTATATTTATTTGTAAAAGATGGCAATTTTTGTAAATATTAATCATGGACACTTCGGGCGCCCTATTCCATTGTTTAAAAGGTATTCGCTCCAACCGCTAAATTCAAATTACGTGTAGAATGTGCGACATTTTTGTCGCTTCCCCCGGCCCCGTTTAAAATCCCGCCCACTATTCACAATCTCCCCGGCAGATGTAATTTTCGCGAATAATTTCGCGTGTCTATGAATTAATTCCAGCAGACATTGTTACTGGGTAGCCACTTAAGAGGACCACTCTACATTATCCAGTAATAGATGCATTACAACGGTTTTTTATAGAAATGGCGCGTGGTTTGTGTAATGGTTGGTAGTTGCTGCTATTTTGTTGGTATTTTGGCGTAAATATTTTTATGTGTAATTTTTTGTGTGAAAATCTACAGTCTACTTGGTAAACCTCGCAGCCCTGGCTATGACATGACTTATGTTATTCTTATTAGATGTACCTAATAAGAACAATAAAACTCATGTGGAACCAAACCAAATTTTGTTATCGTAACGAGGATAAATGTTTCTGTTACTTACTGATAACAAGATGTGTTAATAAAAAACCTCCTAGAAGTTCGAGTCCCTGACTCGTTTTTAATTCATTCCTCCACCATTAGTACCTGGCATTCATTTTAAATGGAATAAAAAAGTGGTCAATGTTTCACTGGGTGTATACAATTTTTTATAGCCCCAGGAAATAAAAGAATACTTACAGTATTCCGACCCCTAATGAATCCCAGTAGCTCATTAGCAGAAGTTTTATTTCAAGATACATTGCTGCTTTTCTTTGGGAGGATTAAAACTTGGCAGAAGTGAGGCGTAATTCAATGTAAAAGTGGGTAAAGTGTCGCGTCGCGGTCGGCGGTCGGCCGCTAGCGTTGATATTCTCATTAGCGCGGGCATCCGACGCTGTTAAAGTTTGTAATCCGTTCATTTTTATGTTTAAAGTAGCTACGAGCGTTTTGTTAAGACAATTTAACAGATTTTCTCCTGTCTTTGATGCAATGTAGGTATTAAAAATAATGGTTTATGTTTTTTCATGAACACAAATTCTTTTACAAATAAATTGCGACGGATTATTTTTTTCATAGCTCTATTTTCATGAAGCAGACCGCTGGCCGTTTGGCTGCGTTTAGATGTAAGAAAGAGAGGTTATTTTACGAACAGCCAAAATAGATAGAAATAGATTTTTTGTATAGGGTATAAGAAAAAAAGCCACGTGTTGGTTTTAAACTTTTTACGTTAATGAATTGATAAATTTCGAAACTCACTTAATTACTTATCGTGAAACATCGCTGAAACTGTCTTTAATTAATGTATCAAACTTCGCTCTTGGTACTTCTCACAGCGACGTTGAAAGCCATTTAGCTGGGAAGCTCACACAACACCGACTGCAGCAGCCACAGGGCGACGGCGACGCGGCTCCAGCGGCTCAGTTCCATCTGGAGCCCGCTCGTTAGTGCATTCCCATGTACCAGCTGTGTAGTATTAACTTCACTACTGTGGTGAAAGAATCAAATGGTTTTCAGATATACTGATTTAGTAATTTAGATATTTTGAAATAATTGTAAGACAATATTATTTATAGGAATAACAATGAGTGTTTTGTCAGTTTTACATCTGATATTTTCACCCGAACAATTTTTTTGGTTTTCGGTGGTTTCGGTGGTTTTCTTTCTCAGGAAGACTTACGACGAGATCAATCTAATATTCTAATAAACAAAATATTAATAATGTTACTAATATTTTGTTTATTCTTAACGTAGGGATTGGACAAGTATGGCGAAAAAGTGTTTTAAAGTCTAAGGCCTTTTGTTAATAAATGCGGTTAATTTAACGAGGCATTCAATTAAATTCAAATAAAATATGAAAATCAGCAAATATATCGCTGGCCGGCCCACCCATCCCGAGACGCCGTGATTAATGGATTAAACAGAGATTAATTCAATTTGGAGTCTTAACGAAGCACTCATTATTCCGGAGCCACGCCCGAGCCGCGCTCAGATTCACTAAAGATTACTAGCTCAATATTTTATAAACTCTAAAGCGAATACAAGCTACTTTTTCCTACTTCATTTTTGGATCTATACGAAACAACATGAAAGTTTACCTAAGCAGTCTTATAAAAGCAGAATGTCACTGAGATATCTTCACACCTTATCAGTCCAAGAGTTAATACGTTTTATTTATAGAACGTTTTGGTTCAGGTGCCTCACTCTACTTTACTAGTACTCTACTAGTCATTTCCTCGGGCGCCCCGCATGGTGTTCAAGTCTGTCAAACCGTATGAAAAAACATTTTCGTCTTGTATTTTTGCACGCTCAATAATGTCTTGCATTAGAGTCCGTGTATATCACCGTTATATCAGTTTATTCGACTTTTAGCAATATTTACATATTTTTCCTTTAATAAGATTTTCGGGACTACACTGCTTTAATAAATCATAAATCATAGTTTGATAGCCTCAGCAGTGTAATGTACGATGGTGTAGGCACTTGAACTGGGATTTGAATAATATCGATGGAGGAAGAGCGTGTCAGAAATATCTCTATGGTTATGGCCGGCGAATGTGTGCCGCAACTGTAATATATCTTTTTTATACCCCACTGTTTCAGATCTCCATCAACTCCGAATAGATTTGAGCTAAGCTGAAAAAAATATGCCAACTCAGTGTATAATATATCTAAAATCAGAACTATGTTCCTTTGCAAAAAAACTGTTTAATTACACCTTGTATAAAATAGCAAGGCTTAATTTCTCTTGAGACGTATCTATTGTCTATCGTTTGCTGTTTAGAAAAACAAAGAAATACACTTTCGCGTCTGTTAGTTTATGTTCAACATTTAATAAATTGTCACGACCAATTCTAATAAACACTTGGCCCTCACATAATGCCCCAATTGCCTACCAAGATAATACTTGTCACTTCAAGATTACCTACCGATGTTTTAGAAGGTTTCTGTATCCATTGCGCGTTTTGAGCGAAACAATACAATGTACTGACGCAATTTGGTCACGTTGGACGCGTAATTTGATGAAATAAACGAGTGTTTTGTAAGCCCCGAGTTCTGTTCCAGACGTTAGACACCTTTTGTTCGGAACAATGTGTTCCTTTAATTTGTTTGTTTTGTTTCGGGCCTGGTACCGGGGCCCGCCATTTTTACCAACCGCCTAGGGTTTAACATTACCTATTTAAATGGATTAATTGTGGATAAACTATTTAAAGTAATACTGGCACCATAACACAATAAATATACTTTACATTAAGCAGGCAATATGAATCAATAAATATTATGTCCAAGTTTATCACACACATTATTAGTGCATTTAGATTTGAAACTGGCATATCTCTATCTGTTAACAAGGCGCGAAGTCTGTAGATACGCTATATGTACTATAAGGACTGATTAAAAGGCTTTACAGTGCACCTATGTATATTAATTAAGTACCCAATTACGGACCTCTAAATAAGAGATGATGATGAAAAAGATGGTATTCAAAAGATCATAAATAATGATCTTTTGAATACCATCTTTTTACGTAATTGACAATCAAGAATATTATGTTCTACGGTAGGGTAGGTGTTATTTTTCCCTTCATATCTCGCCTACAAAGGATTTTTATGATTCAACGCCAAATTCAACGTCATTTTTTTTTCGAAGGGTCCGATTAAATGTTATCACAGTTTTTTGTACCGTTAAATTATTATGTTTTATGTTAATCTTGGTAGAGTGCCTTAAAAACAGTTTTTTTTCATCAGCCAATCACAACGATTCATGTCCAAACAATTTTTCCACGAATATTGATCACGTATAACTTTGCGGTCGAGTTATAAGTTCCGGTAATCCGGTTGTGTTCCGCGCGCGTCTCGCAACAGACGCCGCCGGATCACCGCCGGTGCGACGGACAGGTGTACGGATATATACATTGGTCTTGTTTTCTATAACATTCTATTGTTTTTATTTAAAATGGTAATTATTGAATAAATGATTAAGTAGTTAAATAAATTAATTTGTGATGTATGCAAGTCAAAAAAACCTTGCGTGAGTAAAGTATACTCTACTTGAAAGTGGTGTGGTAATTATCTAAATAACCACTCAAAACTAAATTCATTATTCAATTAAGCCCACCTTGACAGTAGCACAATTAGTTCAGTAGTGTCTTCCCGTCGCTCAGTCTAGGTACTGTCGCGTGGTAATGCCACAATTCTTCTCAAACAATGGCATTTGAGGGTCCAACGAGATGTAATAACACATAAAAAGGTAATTCACAGGTAGCTGGGTGACACGTAAAGGCTATCTAATTTAAAATTTTGTTATGAAGTTATATAGGTTACAAATCGTAAACCTTGTTTTAATATTGTCGAACAAAGAAACGAATGTAGTCCTGAAATAAACGCCGCTTATAATAACGGACTAGGGGCGTTCTTAATAACATCACAAATTATAGACCACAAAAATGATTACAAAAAGAGTCGCCAGTGTTTTTATAAAATACACTCTTAATTAGTTTCCCTTGCCACCATACTGGGGATAGGTAGTGTAATTTTATAATTAGAACTGGTAGGTTTTTATGCTTGTTTGAGCCACCGGCCGACTCTAGAATCTTCAGGCTGGATGCCTCTGATAAGACTTAACATCTGTGATAGCAGGGATCGACAGCTTAACGTGTCCTGGGTATTTGTTCACAGCTGGGAGCGCTTCTGTTACTTTACGTAACTAAAAAAATATACAGTTAATCTAGTGTACCGAAAATGTCTTTGTTCGTATTACATATTCGTAACACATTTCCCTAATATCATAATTGATTGATGGGTTATAAAAAACTGTTCATTTTGATTGATGGCGATCGGAGCAACTCGTAAATCACCCGCTCCCGAAGTGGCGCGCGTAATTATTCGTCAATTGCGAAACTTCTATGCTTCCACTTAATAAAACTTTCGGATTGAACGCAGCCGTTTGATATTAATTTGGATTCAGCACTTGCAGGGTAGCAAATTTCTTGGACTCGGTATGACCAAATAAAATTGGTAGAAGTTTGGAGGCAAAAATGGGTCTAGTTGGAAGAGCTACCTGTAGCTCTAACGCGAGTTTTACTCGTGTATTACGCTCGCTAGTTGCTAGCGTACTTAAAATATTTCTATAATAGTTCTCAAAGTCACTCATCATTCTCTTGAGCAAACCATTATTTTATTGCACCTTAGTAGATAGACAGAATTCGCGTTCAGAATAATAAATCCACTGTTTTGTAAGAATACACAAACTGTTCCACATTCAGATATTTCGCTCGTAAAACATACGTGATCTGAAAGCGACGGATCGTTACATTTTCGAAGGGTTACACACATTAAAAATATGTACAATTGCTTTTTATTGGATGTACATGCAGCATGATGTAGCAGACGTGCCTCATGAACTAACAGTTTAGAGTTTAGATGTCATTTTTCGTTATGTTTAGGAAGAATTTTCTTGCGCGTTTAAGCGAACCGAATCCGAAACCGGATCTCCTACATCAAGTTATGGTGATAAGTGGGTATTCTGTGCAACTAATGCTTACAATATATTATATTTATCTGCCTTTTCGGAGAGTTACAGCACCAAAATCCATAATATCGCTAAATACCTTATTTTTTTGAAATTGAATTCTTGTGCGTTCCGGTTTCATCGATCCTAGCTTAAGGAGTAATAATGTGTGGCGGGCCTGGTCCCATTAAATAGTCGCCTTACCGGAGTTCACGTATGTTTATTTTCCACACGACAGAGCTAAGCTCGCTCCAGCTATGTTCCTTCGAGGCTCGACGAAAGAAATCCCCATATAACAGGGTAAGACATCTTTACCACAAGACTTTAATAATAATATCTCAGCGATGTTATGTTCCGTAAATATTTGTGAGTTGATGGCTGTGGGACAATTTCAGGACATTTTTAGGGTTCCGCACCTCAAAGGGAACACTAAACCCTTGTTAACGAGTGAGATTTACTGCGGTAAAGAAAATCCACGGAACCCTCAAACCGACTCGCTCTTGAATAGTTTTTATTTGGTGTCTCAGTAGAACTAATTAATAGACTTATTAAACGGTCCACAAACATTGCTAGCTCGATATCTGGTGATGCATCTACATAATTTACATTGCGTTTATAATGTTACAATAGTAAGTAAGTACACTATCAGAATATTTTTTTTTACTTTTGTATATTATGAACATCTTAAATAAGCAGTGTTAGCCGATTGGTTAAGCACGCGTTAGGTCTCGGGTTCAAACCCCGGCTCGAACCTCTGGATTTTTCGAAATCTATGTGCGAATCATAATTACAATATGATTATCACTTGCATACGGTGAAGGAAAACATCGTGAGGAAACCTGCATATCTTAGAAGATTTAACAAATTTTCGAAACACATGGGAAATCCGCCAACCCGCACTGGGCCTGCGTGGTGGATTATGGCCTGAATCCCCCTTGTCTTGAGGGGAGGCCCGTGCCCAGGAGTAGGACGTCAAAAAGGGCTAAAATTATTAAATTATTATATTATGAAAATATTTTAAATTTGAATATTGAAAATACCGGTCGCGAATAGAACTTATTTTGATTACTGTCAAGAATTTATATGTACAACAGCAAAAGTGTCAGGATGGCAAATGGTAATCGGACCACAACAGTGCACCGCCTAGCCCTTGGAATAAATGCACTTTTGTATTTAAATTCAGATGGAGAATCCGGAGTCTGTGGAGATATCATACCGCTTTATTACAAAATCTTTGCAGTGACTTCAACCTAGCTTTACAAAGCTCGCATATGCATACATAAGCCAGCACCCACGCCCTCCCTAGTCGTATCCGTGTACAAACTAGTCCCTAACTGTCGCCCTTCCACTAGGTGCCTTGTGTGAATTATACACACCGCCGCGAGATAAGCAGCTGACAAGAGTATTATGGAGATGCGGTGTTACTGCGTGTTGCGTGTTGGTAACATACGTATACTTGAGACAAGTTTTCTAGGTTGGGGTGTATATATATAAAGTTTGAGTAAAGTTACATTGTGATTAAATTTCAGTTTAATTTCGACATACTTTAATAGCTAGATCGTAATATCGAAGTAATGAATGTCACATGTGGCGGTTTGGCTCAGTATTTCAGATTTAAGTTAGTATTTCTTAAAAGAAAGTGGTGTCCTTATAGCGATACGTCTAAATTAATATGTAGCCTTTTGCTCGTCCGTCCGTCGCCGTGGCTACGGATCAGAAGGTACCGTCTTTAATAAAGCGCGACTTAATTTCAAGTTAAAGGAGATATGAAATAAAATAAATATTTAATATTTATACCGAGGTTATTGAAGTAGACGAAAAATTGACTAAAAATAATAAAAATGAAGGAGTACTTGTGTTGTTTTGATAAGAAATCGTGATGGAAAAATGTAAGAAAATAATTAAATTAGGATCTGAAATTAAGAATAATTAGAGACACCATATTTTGTTGCGAAAACTTGAGTCTTCATTACGTATCAGTTACAGCGATTGCGTATTTCACGTTAAGAAATACTATTTTTTAATTGAAATAACTTAGGTCACGTAATTCTTAATAGTATATAGGTAACATAACAATGTTTTTGCAAATGAAATTGGAACTTAATATTAAAATATCATCATGACAATGACGTGGTCTGTAAACCCAAATATTCTTTTATTGGACATTATTTGATAAATGCTAGTAATATTTCATGTCTAAATGTAATTACCATGATGCAAACCCTCAATGGCTTTTCAGACGGGCACAAGTAGGTAAGCTAAATTAATAGCTTTTGGTTAAGATAGTTAATCGATAGTGATCGCACCCATAAATACGAATTTAGTCGAAAAAGCAACTTAGATTTCTTTAAACTTCGTGTAATAAATAATGATAAAATATAAGGAATAAGGAATGATAAAATTAATATATCCTGATAGTTCCGAATTATTATATTATACATTTTTGGGGCAAAGGAAAATACGTCATATAAGTAAAAAACTAATTATGTATCTACTGAGTTTTAAAACTAAATTATATTCCGGGTTATCTTATAAAGCCATTGAAAGACTTAAAATATTATTAAAATGTACCTAAGTCTACAATAAACAAAAACGTTTAACACTAATTCAAATGTATCTTAATCCTGAAAATCGCTTGGGTGCCTGCTAAAGGGAAATAATGCTACGAACACGCTGTGTGCTACGAGCCGCGTAGCACCGTAGCACGTGCGTAGCGTTGTTCAAAGCTAACATTTTATAAATCCATTTGGTAACCGTTCGTGAATCTTGGGCATTAAAGTAATTGTTTCGCGTTTAAGATTATAATTATTTGCTTAGTTAAGTGGAGATTAAATTTTAAACGTCTTTGTGCGAATTGTTTTTGGTGTAATTGTTGTTTAAGCCTTAATAATATTTAAACAACATACTTTGTTGTTATTATAGTGGCATATAGTTATAATCAGAGATATGGCTGTCAAAGCGAGAACTGCCTGGTCCCTGGTTGTAATGGTGGGGTGAATCTGAGTAGGGTTTATTGTGATATTCTTCATACGTTTTCTCAATAATTAACATTAGTGGACCAATGAGTAATAGGACAAGTCATCTTTGTGGAGATAATGGAATAATTATATTATATTGTGGACGCAACCTAACATTCCTGGTAATGAAAATTCATTACTAATGAGTTCTAGTATGTTCTTTAAAAAAAAAACTAGTAAATTATATATTTAAAAAGCTATTTCTGTAGCAGAATTTTAACGTTTCGGATTTTTTTTCTCTAATCCACTAAAAATTAATCTCGTCTTCCTTGAAAATATTGAGTTTGGACATTATCCGTACCATTAAACACATTTATATACCCTAGACATCCTGATAAAATCTTTGAAAAAATAAAACTTACCGTGATAACTCGACGTAAAGTTTTCCTTGAGCGACGACGTGCACCCTACTGTGCGCTGCTGTGGTCACTGCCAGCCTTCGGAGGGCTGGAGGCTTATATACCAGCGAGGGCTGCGGGGGCGACGGGGCGGGGCCAGTACTTGCTACTCCCGGCACCAACTCCTCCCCATTTCGACAGCGATGGTGACGTCGATGGTGACGTAATTCACCGGAGTTTATTAATGACTGGCGAACAGGTGACATTTAGGCTTTGGAGTTCCAAAAATCACCTCAACTGAAAAGAGGTCAAAATTTATAGGGTTTTAAGGTCTGTAAAAGCATCATCTTGCCTTAGCTGAAACAGTCAGCCCAAGAGCTCGGATGCTCAAGAGTCAAGAAATAAAATCTACTTTACGTTTCCACCATCCTAGCCACCTGACTTAAATTTATTTTGAAATGACAGTCAGGTCCATGGTGACAGTAATCATTTTTTGGCACGAAGGCGGCAATCTCTCAAACAGCCTCTCGTGGAATTTTGATTGGAATTCCTGAAGTTTGGACACGACAAGTCACCGTGTTGATGTTCACTTCGAACTTACGGCGGGAGTGGAACGCTGAGTGAAAACTCTAAACTCTAGCGGAGTTTTGGAATTACGAACAGGCGATACATGGATACTATGTTTATTGTATGTGCAACGACTTCGAGTTTTTTAATATACTATCAGTTAGTTAAATTATAAGAAAATGGGTAATCAACTTTTCAAACAATTCAGCTTAACATCACACATTAAACGCATGAAATTATGTTCAACAATGCAATAAACAGCAATTGTAGTTAACGGCGAGCCTCGTAACTACATGCTCATAAAGTTAACTGGACACCGGACATTTTTCACGACCAACACGATTAGTAATAGCTTGTCTAACGAGCGGAAAAATGGTTTACTTTTTGGTTTACGTTACAGGGCGGATCAGGGCTCTCATGACTTGAAAAACGTGTTCAGGAACTAAAGAGAACGAGCTAATATAAAACCATTGCCGCTTGGCGCAGTGGTTCGAGCGTAGGCCGCTCGGCTCACTGCACATGGTGGTTGCGGGTTCGATTACCGCTGGGGAAAAAAAACGGAAATGGCCTTAGTCGGGTGTCACAGGGATCGCCCCCAGTCCATTGTACGGTACCCATAGTACAAGCGTTGCTTAGTTTGGAACCAGACAGTTGGTGGGTCAGCCTGGCGATATTTATTTATTATTTACTAGCTGTGCCCGCGACTTCGTCCGCGTGGAATTTAATTGACAAAGTTTCATACAAACTTTCATCCCCTATTTTATCCCCTTGGGGGTAGAATTAATCAAAATCCTTTCGTCTTTACGTCATAAAATCTACCTGCATGCCAAATTTCAGCCCGATCCGTCCAGTGGTTTGGGCTGTGCACTATGTCAGTCAGTCACCTTTGAGTTATATATATTTAGATTTACTATAACTTCCTTGTATGCAACAACATTGGCGCTAGATCTGTTGGTCCCAGCGGCTTGACTGTTCTCGCTTTATATATGGTTAGTCCTGATACTCCTGAGATCAGCCAACAATGCAGTTATGAGACACACAATATATTTATGTGAGAGACAGATATAGAAAAATGTAATTAATTACCGTCCTTTAAATAGTGGTAATAATGAGCATGAGATAAATACTTTTACACGCAAAAATCATTTCCTACACAAAACAATGACATTTAATTTGAAATAACTGAATGCCTTGCTCACTTGCTCATATATTACGGTTAGAGAAGTAAGACAACACATTTAATCATGTTTAGCTTCGGCCATTGTTTAACAGTTAGATGGTGGACTATTAGACAGATGAGTCCCTCGCGAAGTTACTGTTTGAATGTAGTCTGGAGAGTCTAGAGACTTGTAAGCTAGATTGTAAAGTAAGAACCTATTTATTTTCCTTTGTTCAACTCACACCTTAGTTTTAAGGTGTGTTACCCTTACGAAACTCTGATTGAATAACTATAAAAAAAGAATACTGGGAAATTTTACTAAGGGAATATTTTGTGAAACAGCCCTCATTTACAACACAATGTTTCTGTCCTGGCAACCCTGATAGTATGACTGACGGTGGGTAGTTAAACCCAATTGATTCAGTTATAGGCATACGATTAATTATTTTATATTCCTTCCATTACTGCGGGGCGGCTTTCCGCTATATAAGGGATTCGAGGCAATTAGCAGTTCAGTCTGTTGACAGAAGCGTCACTGCGAATGATGCCATAATCGCATTCACACGGCGAAGCGTCCCACGTTTGATGGTATTACAGACCCGAATACGTTTACTGCAATGTAGGTATTTAATAATGAATGTGAAAGTGGATTTTATAACAAAAGCTGCGGACTAGGTCTGGTTAGGAATATTTTTGTAATTTAATTAACTTGGACTTGAACAGTCGCTGCAACATTTTTTTTCGAGTTTTCTTGACTCAGATAATAATTTTCTTTGTTACAAATAGTCAGAAATAACCGCTCGAAAATACTAGTGAAGGATAAGTTAATGTGGAGATAACCTTATTTTACTCAATTTATACACGTGTCTCATCTCATAACACAAATGAATCAGTTTGTCTAGCATCGGATCAAGTGCGTCCAATCTGCAGAGTCAACAAATCCGTTTGCACGATATTGTTATTATACGGGCGATCATCTGTTGTTGTAACATGCCTAATATTTGTATTATACAATATTATAACTTTGTCTGACATTGCCATTCCATATCTATTTAGGCTTCGTATCAGACCTCTGAAATAATAACTGGAAAGGTCGCTGAGTGGAAAAAAAAATGACACACAGTTAATTTATTCTCACTATTTCAATACTTATCTGGAGTTATTTTTCAGTGCTATCAGCAGCTACCAGCTCGTTACCTTACGCAGAGGAGCTGGCTGCCGGCGCCACCCACACCGCCGGCCAGGTGGTCGCCAACTCCGCTAAATATATGGAGCAGTTCTCCATGTTCCCCGATAAATCTGGAGAAGTAAGAACGTCGATATTTAAATATTGTATGACTGCACAACCCAGCGAAATAAAACTGTAGTCCAACTCCACAATAAAAATAATAATTGTCACATCATTCATCATAAATCTTTTTTATAGGTCCAACGTAGGTTTACACTAGGCGACGTTCAAACTTGCGACGGACAGAACGACAAGTGTCTGTATATCGTGTTCGACGGCGACGTGCTGGATCTCACGGATTTCGCCAAATATGTAAGCACCTCCTCGCCCTTCCGGCGCTCCTAGTACACATACTTATAAACTTTTATCCGCCAACGCACACTAAAGAGAGGTGTTCTTAGTTTGACGACCTCCTGTATGCTGTTTCGTAGCTTCAGATCGAATAGACCGAATTTGATGAGGTTATATTTGACCGACTCCAAAACAGGTGAAGGTTCTCAATTATATTTTTGTTTGATGAGTCGAAAATTCATTCATATAGCTTTATTCCCCTCTGGTCACAACGACGGTTTGTCCGCAGCACCCCCCTGGACCCGAAGTCCTCAAGAAGTGGGCTGGTCAAGACGCGACCCAAGCGATGCGATCATCCGGCATGCCTGCTGATGTATTCAGCTTGCTATTGAAGAAGTTCATCATTGGGAAGATCGTGAGTCCATTTAAACACTCAGGGCTTCCAGGAGCCCCCCTGAATATAGATTGACCACAATATCGAAATAAGGTGTTCGAGGATAATAATAACAAAGGGTGAAAACTTTGAAAGCAACAAAAACAATTTTCGGTTTAGCTCAATCTTTAGTAAGTGTGTTAGAGCTAGGCAAAGCCTGTATTTCCTATTTCAATTTTTTTTATATTCAGATGTTGAGTAAAACTATAATAACTTTTTCTAATGTTTATAGTACGAAATGATTCCATGGCAGGTACCGGCTGATACTTCGAAAGTGTCGCCTGCAGTCACCACAACACCCAAGCCGTCACAGAGCTGCGGGTGGATCTCTTCTAAACTTGGGTTATGCACATAAGCTGACCAGACAGTCCAGACACTGTGTAATCCGCCACCTCAAAAACTTACAACTCGTACTTTTATAATTGTTATGTTATTTGTCTGCAGGTAACACGCTCTGTGTTAATGAAGTCGTTAAAATTATAACAAATATATTTAGTAGGTACTAATGGTATCTAATTTCGAAATAAATAAAACATACCTTAAATTTTCTTTGTTTTAATTATTACACAGAGTATTTAAACTTTACGAAGATATTTAGTTAGTATCCACAATGTCCACATGGATCAGTGCGTATTAAAAAATCGCGTCTATAATTTCTAATTAATGTTTTACAGATTGATTGATTATACGCATTATTTAATTCCTTCGTTAAATATGAACTTTTAAATACTTACCATGTATTTATATTCAATTAAATCATATCGAAAGACGTCACCGAGAAATTCCACACATTCACGCGAGTGATAAGGAGTTATCAATCAGTGATACAAACTTACAATCTTATCATTATCAATCGAGCATTCAATACTCGGTACAGGTAGTAGCATCGCAAGTGTCGGCTGCGGTTGCAGACAGTGTGTGTTACGAAAAGTAAGTTTATATACAGAATACTTGTGGTGTGCCACAATTTTCCTAAGTTCTTCAGTATTATTGGTGAATTGCCCTAATCGATGCGTAAGACATTTAGAATTAAACTTTTTATGAAAATTTTATCCTAAGTAGACACCCCTAGACTGAAGAAATTCCAGACTAGTCTCGTATCCTTATCATACTTCTAATCCGTTACTACCAATAAAAAATATTGATAGACACTAATAATTATTCGAAAAAGTATTGTTCATTCTTCTAAACCAACACAAATAGCACACAGTCTGTTGTCACTCTGCTAAAATAAAAAAACAATCATTTACAAAATCTTTCACACAGCTGCGAATCATCTCGCCGATACTAGTTATCAAGCAAAATTACTGTATTTAAATCCTATTCATCCGTTCTCATGCTGCGGTCTCACAAACAGACACGATACTTATAGTATCAATCCTATAACAAGGCGCTCTCCGTCGAAGTCTTGGACTATCACCTAAGTCGTTTATTTACCCGGACTACCTCAGCGCTTGGTGTTTCAGTAACTGTTACAATGGGTGAGGTGGCCAGGTACACACTAGCCGAGGTGGCGACGAGGAACGGGAAGAATGGCCAGCCTATCTGGTTGGTGTACAAAGACAGCGTGTATGATGTCACCAAGTTTATACACGAGGTGAGTCATAAACAACCATATCCTTACTAGGTGCGTTTGTAGATTACAACAAGCATACATTTTCCAGCTCTAAGGCGTCCACAGCTGGACATAAGTCGACCTCCTACAGAACTATCTGGTATATATCCTGCATTTTGGAGTCTGCACTTGCAATAACTTGCATCAAATAATTCCGAAAATGCGAGGCGATAGCGGAGGCAACGCAACGTTTTATGATTGGTATATCCAAAATAATAATGGATTGTGATTGATCGATCGTAAATCTTATACGCCTTATTAAGCGTATATTTTTGGGAACTTTAGTCCCAGAGTGACTACTCCTCCAATGACATCTTCAGTATTGCGAGCCATGTGCCACTTATCTTTACAAGAGCAATGTCTGTTACTATTGTTTATCTTATGACTAACGATACGATACAAAAATTTAAAACATCCCTTAAAAGAGTGACCTTCGAATATTTTTTTTGCTATTCTAAATGGCATCCCAAATGGGTGTAACATTTTTAGGATGCCTAAGTAGCTACTATTAAATTATGATTTGATTTTAATTTAAACATTGACTCGCCCACTTGATATAGGTGAATAATACTTTAATATTCATATTTATTTTGGGCCACAGTTAGCTCTTACTTGCGAGTGGGCGTTGTAGGATCCCTATCCTTAACTTAGTCTTAACTTCTGGTCATCTTCTTGATAGCCTGTTGTTTTGCATGCGCCAGCATCCCGGAGACCCGAGCACGATAGAGGAGGAGGCCGGCATGGATGCCACGAAGGCCTTCGACGAGGTCGGGCACTCCGCCGACGCGAGGCAGATCATGCCCAAGTACAAGATTGGAGAAATCGTCGAGGTAGGTAACTTTACAGTTATCTAATAGATGGAATTTAGCTGCTTTGATACAGTGATCTGAGGTTCGATATCCGAACACCTCACGGATTTTCGAATATCATGTGCGGAAAAAGCAAACATTATAAAATCTGTGCGTCTGTGAGTTCTTTACCACTTGCGCACTGAGCCAAGGGAGTGCAACTTATAGCTACGCATTTCGTGATTATAGTCTCGGTCGTTTGGTGGTCCAAATCACAGACATTAAAACTGTGGTCCAAATATAATCAGTATTATGACGACCGCTTGGCGCAGCGGTTCGAGCGTAGGCCGCTCGGCTCACTGAACCAGGTGGTAGCCAGAGGTTCGATTCCCTTCAGGGTAAATTTCGGAAATGGCCTTTCCGTAATTTTCTCTGGTCTGTGTGTTACTGGGATCGCCCCCAGTCTATTGTACGGTACCTATAGAACAAGCGATGCTTAGTTTGGGACCATACAGTTGGTGTTGCGCCTGGTGATATTTATTTATTTATTATGTTATACTTTATAGAAATATAAATAAGTTCACTCATTTCTACTCCATCAAGTGTCCATTTAGAAATAAATAAATTATAACTGCTGTAGATATTGTTATCGCGTACATGGTTTCTATTTCCCGTGAAGTGCAGCGCGTGGAGCGGTACTACGAAAGGTTTCGCTAATAGTGTTCGTAATCGCGCGATTAGAGTGAGTGCGGCGAGCGCGCCGCGGGCGGCCCGCGCCGGCCCTGCCAGGTGCCCAAGCATCCAGGAACAAAAAGTGAGGATAAGTCTCGCTCCGATTTTAATAAATCTTTCTCAACTCCCAGAGTGAACGAGTACACTCTTGAGATATCATTTGTACTAGACAGATATTTCCAAATTGGCTAAAAAGTTGTGATTTTATTAATATCGGTCAGAGAAACGTAGTAAGATATAGACTAAAATGTAATGAAAATTGTACCTAATCAAAGTATGTTCAATACTCAATGGAGGTTCGGATTAATGCTAAAATACCTATAGGTAATTTGAACAAGAGATGTAAGGGGACTTGTGAGAGCGGAGCAGGTATAATTTAGGGAGTTTCAGATTTTAATACAATGTAGTGTTGTCTCAAGAACCTCCTAAGTAAAGGTAAGATCAGATCAACCTGTCAGTTCGCAAAATAACTCAGAAACGGAATATCCCAAATTTTACAAAAGTGTTGGCAACCCCACTTTAACTGAAAGCTTACTTCACTTGACTGAAGAAACGTATTTATTGTAAGTAAATCTCCTTATTTCAGTTTTATTTATATCTATTCTCTAAGTCATTTTCTGTAGTTTTTTAATAAAGTCTCTAATTACTTGAGGTATTTTAAGAAAGGGACCTTCCGAATAATAGTTATTTCAAGATGTTCAGGATAAATCATTCCATTACGTCTCATCCTACGTAATGCTAGATAGAAATCTTCGAGTCCTGACAAATGTCATTCATTCTTGAAGGAATGGAACAATAGCGCGACTGAGCGAGCGGCGCGGCGGCGGCGGCGCCTCGCGTTTGTTTCAACTTGATTAGTTGCTTTGTGAGATACACAAGTAAAAATATCAAGGAATTAAATGAACAAAGAAAGAGACAAAGTTCAATTCTATTCAATAGTTAATAATTAAACAAGTGAAGGTTATATTATAGTTAACTTTATATAATATACTAGCGACCCGCGCCGGCTTCGCACGGCTTTCTCTACTATTTGTAAATTTAATCCCATCAAAAACAAAACTTGTAAAAAAACCCAAGTCTCGCAACTCAGTTCTCTACCGTAAAAAGAGGTGAGATATATGTAATACCAAGTCGGTTACTTTATTAAGTCCCTACTTAAGGGACCTTCTGTCTTCATTCAGTATTACGTATTATGTAACTTGCTAACCTAACGACATCTTATTGTGACCATATCAATATTTAAAACCTTTTATGTTTTAAATTAAATAGATTGACTTGGCAATCGCACTAAACTAAATACATTATGTTTTCATGCGATGTCCAAGTCAATCTATTAAAATTAAAACATAAAAGATTTTAAATATTGATATGGTCACAATAAGATGTTGTTAGGTTAGCAAGTTACATAATACGTAATACTGAATGAAGACAGAAGGTCCCTTAAGTAGGGACTTAATTGAGTAACCGACTTGGTATTACATATATCTCACCTCTTTTTACGGTAGAGAACTGAGTTGCGAGATTTGGGTTTTTTTACAAGTTTTGTTTTTGATGGGATCTCATTTCTTTTTGCAGACATTGTTCTTTCTTTCATGGCAATTTCGGGCAATTTAGTCTACTTAATACTTACTTTTTTGTGGGAGTTTGGTAAAATTCATATCATAAGTAAGACAAGACATGTCCCAATCTTGCTTTTTCATTCCGTTGAACATTTTACAAGTTACCTTTGAACATAATTATATCTAGGTACCAATGTACACCTAATATTCCATTCCTATTCCAATATATTATTCATAATAGGTACACTGATTCATTAACTGCAAATGTAAATTTGGTCTCCTATACATTTATATGAGATTACAAAGTTATTTATGCAGTTGGTGTATCTAGAAAACTGGACCGAAATGTCAAAATATTTTAGTTTTTCCTTGATTTATACACTAAACACTAATTGTATTCTAAATTTGAAGCTTCTATGTCTGCTAGAAGTGCCTTAGAGTTTTGATGATCGGTCAGTCAGTGAGTGACAAAATTAAGAATTTTGACTAGTTATAATTCTTAAACTACTGGCTCAAATTGAATGAAATTTGAAATATACCGTGTTTATACAATGCCTGCTTGGTATCTGAAAATTCAGGGTTCTAGTTTTATCCTCAACGAAGTTATAGGGGGTCGAAAATGGCCTGAACTGCTTCGAGAAAAGATAGTACGGCCGTGCCGCGCTCGACGTGCCGTGCTCGACTTCGGGGGGCACTGCCGTGCCCCCAGATTAGAATGTATTATACATATAAACCTTCCTCTCGAATCACTCTATCTATAAAAAAAACCGCATCAAAATCCGTTGCGTAGTTTTAAAGATCTAAGCATACATATGGACATACAGACAGCGGGAAGCGACTTTGTTTTATACTATGTATTGATTACCTCGAAATAGTTAAGTCAGCCACTCTATTGGCTAGGCAGTTCATAAAGTACCGCCATTCAATAAGACGTGTAGGGCGTTCGTTGAAAAGATTAACTTAGCTCAACGTCCATCGAACTTTTTACCGAAAACTAGCTTTGAAAGAAAAAAGCTGAATTAAAAGGCTAAGGCAAAAACTGGATTAATAGACTCCGGCTTATTAAAATTTAGTTCATTTTTGTCATTGCAGCTTATTATACATCTAACAACTATACCTACAGCATCCATTTGTATTCCCTGTAGGGGTGGATAGACGTGCACTACATTTGAACTTTTCACCGACCGCCATAGTATTTCGATTAGTAGGGGAGCGGGGGGCTAGTTGTAACAATTTTTCGCTTTTTGGCTATGGAAGCTTACTTGTTTGGTATTTATGAAATCTAGCAGTACTATTCCAATTAACAACTATTCAACTATCGATTCCAATTAAACTTTTGATCAAATATGTAATGACATTTTTTAGAAACGGCTTTGAAAAAAAACTGACGAGTGTTACAACTTACCCCGTGATTGGGGCTTGTTGTAACAGGCTTGGGGCAAATTGTAACATTAGGAATTGAAAGGAAGTTTTATATCTTATAAAGATTTATTTGGCATATTTAGCATAAGAAACTTCACAAACCCTAAAACAAGTTTAGACTTTTAAGTTAAATTTATAAACTAACAGAAAATATTCCAAAATAAACATATAACATGTAATTTCTTTACTTAAACTATTAAGGCATTTTAGGCTTACAGCCATTTATAATCATAACTACTTTAGTAATCAGACTTTTAATTCATTAAGCATTATAAACCTCAGGCACGTTTTAACAAACTTAAAGTTTTGAGTTTTATTCTTAATCTAATAGAAAAAAATATCAAATATTAACAAAAACATGGTCTTTCTTAAACTATAAAGGAACTTTAGGCTCACAGCTATTTATAATAACAAAATCTCAATTCCTTCAGTAATCTGTCTTTTGATTGCCGTAGGTAAAATATGAAATCAGTCTTAATGGCATGGCTTAAATTAAAATGTTTTGCAGTGGTTTGTTTACACTGGTTTTATTTTCCAAGACTTTAGAAGAAGCACGTTCAGTTTTTCTTTTGTAGTGTATCATTCTGAAATCAATCATTCTGAAAGCAAAAAAGTAGGTATTCAAAACATGAAAAGAATTTAAATATGTCGCGCATAATTTCATAGAACTTATATAAATAACGTATAAGTAACAAGTTACAACTTGCCCCGTAAAAGTGTTACAACATACTCCACTGCGAGGTTTTTTGAAATAACCTCTATAAAAAAAAATTAGCTTACTTGGTGTGAAATTACATTCAATATAATCAAACTAAACCAATGCTAAGTGTATTTGTATAAATCAACAACTGCTAAACAATTTGAAATCTACGATAATCAATTTTGTATAAACAAAAAAAAGTCCATTACCTGGCTTAATCGGAGCGCCTGCTCAACACCGCTTCCTGAGCCGTCCGGCGGGGTACCGATCCCGTTTACATGATAGAATGGGTATTACGTAGTAGGTTAGGTTGAAAATAAAACAAATATTCTTGTATTATGTTGGTAAAAAATGCTTGTTACTACTTGCCCCTGTTACAACTAGCCCCCCGCTCCCCTACGAGTAAATAAACTAGTAACTTAATGAATAACTCCTTACCTCGTAAAGTTTAACCTCGACTTGCCAACCTGTAAGCATGGTAGTGGCGTATAAGTGTTGCCATTAGAAACATACTCTTTTTGCAAAACAGTTGTATTGCTAGAATAAATACAGTAGTTCCAGCAGTTATCTTAATTTATAAACTTTAAACTCCCAGGAAGAGAAGCGATACGACGCCAACGGCAAGAAGAAGAAACGCGTGATAGCCGCCAAACCCGAGGGCAAGCCCGACACCAGGAGCTGCCTGAACATCATCACTTGTGGCCTCGTGGGATGACCTGACCGCCTGAGCCTGCTACCATCGGGGACATTAGCTTACTGCCTACCATTAGGGTTATTTTTGTATGCCAATACTTATTTAGCTTAATCGCCATTACAACTGGGGTGGGGTATTTTAAATCATTAGAATTGATATCAGATACGGATTCGGAAACTTCAAACGTCTGTATTTTAGCCTCCTTTAAAGTTATTTTGATTATTGCACAGTTAGTAATCGTAAGATATATTTGATTGCTAACATTAAAATATATTTTTCTCAATAGGTTAAAATATGGCAAAAATACAAATGTTGAATGTTTCCGATATCGATTTGAATGACTTAAAATAAATAACCCTAGGACCGTTCCAACGAATTTGTTATTTATTAGGTCCTTCATAGTACCACAAAGTAATACCACAAACTTTTTATGGTTTTTTTTGTATGAGTATTGTATGAATATTGTGTATTCAAATGCGGATTGTCTGATCGAATGTCCCCATGCAATAACTAATAAAGTTGCTTTTCCGCTAAGGGCGCCATCAGACTTATGCTACAATCACACGATGAACACCATAACCTATATTATACATTTTATGACACCTAATGGCCGTATTCGTAACCCTTAAACGAGTACACGATAAAATGTAGGTATGGATAAATCGTTGTCGCGTTAACAGTGTGAATTACGTACTAGGGCTAATTATTTGTAGGGGATAGACTTCAAGTAGGTAGTGTAGTGGGTAAGTACATTTATTTGAACCCGATTAGGCAAGCTGTTTAGGTGTATAAGAAGGCGACAAATGGATCATTTACGCTTTAACTTGGATATATTATTTTATAAGGTATTTAATTTACGTTTTAAACATTTTCTATCAATAAATACTTTTTGTTTATTCTGATGTTTATTTACTACGAATAAAATAATTGCACATAGGTACTTACCTGAGTTTATTCTGGAGGCACAAGATATGGAAATTAGCGCCAATATCACCTCCGCTTATCGAATCTATGTATACGCAAGTAGCATTATATCAGATAACTTGAGGGAGAAGTTTATCAACAAATATGTTGGAACAGATCCTTAACCTTTCTTTTTATTAAACTGCGATTTACATTAGGTACAGGTACCCATAAAGAGTAAGCCTTGTGATAGGCGGGTACCTACTTATAAGCAGCGCAATAGCAAAATAGAGTAGTAGGTAATTATTGAGTGATATAAATGTATCAATTTCCCACTCTTAAATCCATAAATAATTTTTGGACCTGAAAAAAGTAAACAAAAAGGTAGGTACTACTAAAGTTGTATTCCTACATACTACTGCCGCCATCTATCGACACGATTAAATACTAAGAAATAGACTAATTAACATAAAAAATACATTTATTGCTGTTATTTAATTGGAATTTATTAACAATGTATCCATTTTCAATTGCATAATCTTGTTAATGTTTATGCAATATAAAAATGTAAGAAGTGTCGGAATTCAGTACGTAAATACTGATATAATCTTGAAAAGTTAAAAATCTCGCAAACGGAATTTTTGATGATAAAATGTTGTATGAAAATACAATTTTATTTGAAAATACCTTTTCAACGATACACCACATGATGGGGTAACTAAAACAAAGATCCCCTCTTTCGTTGTTCGGGGAGGTACCTCAAAAAAAGTAATTTTGCTACATTTAATATTTTTGTAAGTGAGATACTCTTAAAGTATTTTTGTACCAAATTACATCAACATCCGTCAGAAACTGTAAAAGTTATTATGACTCTGTGACGGACGGACGGATGGACGGACTGGATGATCGTATAAGGGTTCCTCGTAGGGACTACGGAACCCTAAAAACTACCGAGAGCCGCATTGTATATGAATAATTACATTAGGTATATATAGTTACTGGCTGTGCCCACGGATTTCGTCCGCGTAGTATTTAACGTAACAAAAATTTCGGGATTATCGGGATAAAAAGTATCCTATATGTTAATCCCGGTTATAAACTATCTGTGTTCCAAATTTCATCCAAATCCGTTCAGTTGTTTTTGCGTGAAGGAGTAACAAACATACATACATACATCCACACTCACAAACTTTCACATTTATAATATTAGTAGGATTTTAAATCCATTTCCACCCGGCACGGGTGGCGGCGCACGGAAGCTGTCCGTTCAGGGACTTTCGCGAATTTATTGGAATAAGGGCAGCTATTTTTATAGCACCATAGGTATAACGGTTGGTTACCTACCGGGCGCAGGTACACACATTGCCTAGCAAGTGGGGCCTTCTGTGTACCGACTATGATTCAGGCAGCGCAGAATAGCACGATTAGGCCATTTCGCCAGCGTCAGCAAGTGGACAATCCCTATGTTAACTTTTCCTCAATCCGCAACTTTGCTAGCCGACTGCCGAAAAAGGCCAGTCGATGACAAAGAAATTGTGATAACGTTGGTCGGTGTAAATAAAGCATAATCATCAATTCTTCTAGATATTAAGCACTCGCTATCCCGAAATGTATTTGCATTTGTCACGACCCTAATCCACGATCGAGAGCGGCGGTAAACGGCTCAAATATAGCGGGTGACGTGCGGAATTGGACACAAAACAGACTTACCACCATATTGATTGTAGATATGTAAGGTATTCGAGAAATGTATTGTGTAGAGTACCAATGTTTTTACCTAATATCATTGGTGTACACTGTGTACTGACTCATACCTTCCCACGAAATGTTAAGCGTACCTATCTATTAGGTAAAAATGTGTTTTGATTCTGTTCATTTTCGGTTAGCTACCTAGGTATAAGATTGAATCATCCTGCAGTTCGTTCATTTACACACAATCATGGGCCAAGTTTCTAAATAAATAAATATCGCCAGACTGACACACTTGTACTATGGGTACCGTACAATGGACTGGAGGCGATCCCAGTGACACACAGACCAGGGAAAATTACGAAATTTATCCTCACGGGAATCGAACCCGCAACCGCCCGATGCAGTGAGCCGAGCGGCCTACGTTCGAACCACTGCGCCAAGCGGTCGTCAAGGTATGTGTGATTAATTCATCCTGCAATTCGTTCATTTACACACAATCATGGGCTAAGTTTCTTAAAGCATCAACATTTTAGTTACCTACCTACTAGGTACTTAGGTACAGATTTTATTGATGCTACCAAAAGTTTAATTAGATGACCATTGAACCTTTAGCCGAAAAGTACATTGGGATAAATAACATATGAGTGCCTATAGAATATAAAAATAGGGTTCAGATAAATAAAGAAACCGATAACCTATTAGATGCAAGCTCCTTGGAGAGTCGACACATTTGTGACAAGAGCAATGGACGATTAAAGTGTCCGATTAATGTGTCTGGATTATCCGAATCCTTCATGAAATCAAATTAGACAATTATCTATCTACTGGGACCTGTCTCACATAACATTTAACAGCTGAATACCCAAATCAGAGCTGCCTCAGATAACTATGTGTATAAAACTGTTAAAAGACGCCACTTTCTAAACTGATGAGTAAGTAAGTACCTACTACCTAATTATAGGTTTACCGCCTTACGTATAAACTTTGAATAGCGGGTTACTAATTAGTTATACACCGTCTCTTTGTCTGTCATCAGTAATCTATATATATATAACTCAAAGGTGACTGACTGACATAGTGATCTATCAACGCACAGCCCAAACCACTGGACGGATCGGGCTGAAATTTGGCATGCAGGTAGATATTATGACGTAGGCATCCGCTAAGAAAGGATTTTGATTAATTCTACCCAAGGGGATAAAATAGGGGATGAAAGTTTGTTTGAAACTTTGTCAATTAAATTCCACGCGGACGAAGTCGCGGGCACAGCTAGTTTGACATAAGTATTAAAAAAGAAGACAAAGCATGGTTTAACTACACAATCGCTAACAACGTTTATAAGTAGGAGAGTTAATGTTTAAGTAACAGTGCCAATTATTCAAGTAAGAATGCTCCAAATCCCAAGTAGATCTGTTTGATTCGTGCCTTCGCATATTGATGTCGTGCAATGTACCTACCACTAACCATAAAATGAAATTAATGGAAAATTGAATTAATCTTATAGGTTAATACCTATCTATTCACTATTATTTTGTGGTCTAAAACTGATACTACAGTGTAGGTACTAAATAGGTGTGTAGATACTTTTCCGAATCTCATACAATATGTGCAAGGCTCAAAGGCTCGTCCTAGCTCAAAGGTGATGAAGAGCACGTTGCAGAGATTTTGAGACAAGTAGCGACACCTAGTTTAGATATAATCAAACTATGAAGAAATGATTGAATTTAACATTACTCATTGAGCAGTTAATAAAATGCACTTATTTCTACACTATAGCACCTATATATTTTTGTGATAATTTTAGTGAGAGCTAGTAATATAATCTATCTCGAAATATTTAATCATGTTTTTGTGTAAAGTGCTCTATCTAGTGTAGCTTCTAGATTTCAGTATAATAATGTACTTAACCTTCATACAAGATTCATAGAATAGTCGCTAGGTGGCGCTTATTTCAATATTGAATTTAACAAAAAATGTATTGTAATTTGTATACGACTCCGCCTACTTGAGCAATGGAATCGAGGCTTGATTATATGATAGGATAGTTAGAAATGTATTGTGTTGTGAAGCAACCATAACTAAGACAATTGAATACTATCATGCAAGTTCTCTCACAAAATCATAGCGACGCTTCTTCAAACAGCAGTCAAAATTGACGGCATTCACTTGGTGACACAGGTCTAAGTTCGAAGCTACACGTGTCCCTACATATGAAATTCTATTTCAGATGCCTCGTTTCTTGTGTGACCTACTCTTATTTTCGATGAGTGCACACAAAAAGATAAATAGGTATTACAAATTAGTATTGTCATTACGCAATGTCGTTATCGTAACAAAGTGAACTGGAAATGAAAGTCGCGCTTATCCAAATCGTTTATTCAAGCAAACGAACATAATATGAACAAACTATAACATTAAATTTATCTACTTAATGATATTTACATTCCATACCTCGCTTACCTTATGATTACTCTACGTACGTACACCTAGGACGCTTATGCTAAACAGTATAAAAACGCAGAACATACCTAAATTTCGCAAAATTGTACAATTAAAAGTATGATTCCTTAGGTCAAACCGAAACATTTGGTTTGATATAAGTATAACAGAATTATATTAGAGTGCTCTTGCATTTGTAGACATAAATCATGCGCCTTAACCATTCTACATTAGATTAAGTATGAACTTAAGGGTTTCACGCCGAAAAAATATATTCTGCATTTTTAACAATATTACACTTTTATGGAACAATTATTGATACTTTATCAATAAAATTGTCATAGTTTTAAAATCGGAAGTGCCCTCTCTCGTTCCCTTCTCGCGGACATGATATCGAGCCGAAACCCCCCTAATAGGCACATGGTCGCCGCTCATCAGCCAGGTATTTTAGCATCTTCTGTTCGGATCATTGGGATATCTTAATACTGTAAATAGCCTCAAAGAGTATTGCGAGTCTGATAGATAAAGATACGCCACTGATCCAAAACTACCTGTGCAACAAATAAAATGCCAAAAACTCAACAGATGGTCATACATAAAAAAACTTAAATAGTGCATACTACATTGTGATTTAACTAAAACTAAGAAACAAAGTTACCGTGTTTCCAATGGCTGCACTAAAACGGTTCACTTTGTGAACAATAATTATGCAAATGAAATGTTTGCAGCCATTAAAATCAAGGAAATAATGAGATATAAAATATAGTCTAATTTCTAGCACACTACATACACACGTCTCGTGTCCGAAAATATTAGAAACAATCAACTCTGCAAGTTGAGGGAACTCTTTGGAAACTTAATAAAGCGGAAGACGTGTTTCAGAAACAGCAATTTAATGTCTTGTACAGCTTGTACTTGCTACATCCAATCCACATTGTGTGAGTCAGTGAGTTCATAGTGTTGTTATTACATGGCGTCACATTATTTTTAAAGAATAAATTTACTGAACATAGTTTTATAACAAAAGCCAATAACATACAAAAATATCAAATACAATAAAACTTATAAGCTTAAAATTAAGCTGAACTTTGTGTACATTTGACAACTTAAATGTTTTCAAAAATAAATGTTTCATTAGTGAATGCATAGTCCAGTTCAATTCTAAGCATAATATGCACAACAGGCACTTAAATTAAGGTATATCTGGGTCAGCAGCCTGCGCTACACAATGCTAGTAGACGGGCACAGATCAGAACAAATCAGGAAATCAGTGCACAATCCTTACATATTTATGTATTAATTTTAATTTATAAGAGTATGTAAATAAAATATATTTAGTAAAAACTCTAGGATATTCTCTACACAGACCCATTTAACATACAAAACTCGATAAACTATATTCATTATGATTTAAAATATACTATAGTCTGAGAGATGCACTCAGTGTTTTCTGAAATTTACAATCTAAAATACCACCATTCATCGGGTCACTCGTCACTCACTGTGGCTCTGGAGTCCGTCACACCACTCGCGGCTAGCTAAGGGCACTCTGAGAATACTCAACAGTTCAGTGGGCGAGTCTTCACTGCTGCTGATTTGACTGCGCCGCTTGGCTCGCCGACTTGGTGATCACGATGGTCTGCTTGCCTCCCACGCCGGACTTACCCAGCTGCAGCATGTTCGACGGCAGCGTTATGATCTTGTTGCCGCCCATCGTGTTCGTGGACACCAGCTTGACGATGGTCGCGCCGGGGGCGATGCTCTGGCCCTGTGCGCTGGACGCGGACACCGCGGTTCTGTTCTGCATCATCGCCACTTTCGGCATCGTGGCTACAGTCATGCCCGTGGATGTCTTGACGAGAGTCACGTATTGAGGCGCATTGCTGGATTGCGCATTCGATCCCGGCGTCTTTTTGATTATGACGGGGATTCCGGCGTTCCCTCCAGCTTGCCGAAGGACCGTGGCGCCCGTGGCCGAGCCCGTGCTCGTGGTCACCGTCGCAGTCTGTTCCCCCGACTTAGCTGTCACTATCTTGTACACGGGTGTCTTTTGACCCGGGATCGTGCTGCCGGCTATCTGTATTGTGCCGCCGCTGCTCGCTATGACGGGTAGATTACCAGCTCCCAACTTGACCGGTACGCCGGCCTTGGTCTGTAGGTTCGCCACTCCACCTTGCATGGGCATGCCGCCTGCAGCTTTAACTAGGACATTGCCTGTGCCGATTTTGACATTTCCAGCACCCAGCTTCAATGGGACATTTGTTGTGGTGACTTTTTGGACACTATTGGCTGTAATCTTTCCCTGAATATTGGCGGTGCCGATCTTGAGAGGTACAGCATTCCCAGCGAGCTTCATACTACCCGCGCTCAGTTTAACAGGCATTGGGGTACTTCCACCAGTTTTGACTTGCACGAAGCGGGGCGTGCCGCCGCCGCCCGCCGACGAGCTAAGAACGATCTGTGCACTGGACTGAGCAGTAGATACTCTTACGGTGCCCGGCGTCCCAACTCCACTCACAATTCTGGTGACTCCTTGTGGAGTGACCGCCGCGACCTTGATCTGCTGCGATGAGCCTGGCGTCGCCGCCGCTGCCGGGGACTTGACTACAGTCTTTGTTTGATACGTAGCCTGTTTGAGTGGTGTGTTAGGAGTTATTTTGACTGCAGACTGCACCGGCACCTTGATAGCTGTCGGGACAATCTTCTGAGGGGTCGAAACGATCGGCGTCACGGCCGGGGACACGGCAGTGACTGCGGGGCGGGCCGGCTCCACAACAGGAGGGAGCACAGATGCGATGGGCGATGTGAGCCCGAAGGCTTTCGCTGCATCAGGCTGGCTGGCCACCGGGGAGGCTGGTGGCGGCGCGGCCACCGGCTCTGGCGCTGACGGGAAGCGAGCCGGTGTAACCTTTCCACATTTCTGTACTTGTAAAAGATAAGTAGTGATAGTATTCATTGAAGGCCAACATAATTCTAAGGAAGTTGTTCCAGCCCGAACAAGAGCAACACGGTTTGCCTGCGGAGGCACTCCCACTTCTAGATACCACAGATCCTTACAGCAAATCTGATTGTTCCATGTTTTCCTGTATCCATCTCTTCCTGACCATATGTATAGTCTAGTTTGGATAGCAACAGCACTGTGCCCTGCCCGGGCGCGAGGGACGCACTCCTCAAACTTGTCCAGAGCTATATTATCCCACGTCATTGACTCTAAGTTGAGTGATGCAAGAGTGTTGGTGCATTTCCATTCCTTTTCATGGGTGGCGAGTTTGGATTCATCAGGCACCAAAGGCACCCAACCACCATATACATACATGTGATGTCCGATGACTGTGGCAGTGTGCAGGGAGCGGGGCAGTGGTGGGGGCCCCCCTACCTCAGGACGAGACCATGACATGCTGTCCACATCGAGCACCCACAGGTCGCCGAGTCGCGAGCCGCTCATGCCCCCATAGATGATGAGTGATGATTTCCCAGTGTTTCTGTCTGTGTATGCTACACCACTGTGAGACTCACGGGGTGGTGGGGACTGGCCGTATGTCAGTGGCATGTCCCATACTGTCATAGTAGAATTAGGGTACAGCTCTAGGGTATATAGGTCATTGAGATACCTGGGTATATTGTTCTTGGGGTCATCGCTCTCGTTAGCCAGCCCGCCAAAGAGGTAAACCTTCCCATTGAGGAGTGTGAAGCTGTGACCGAGTCGAGGGCACGGGGGCAGGCCCTGCTTGGGAGGCAGAGGCTTCATGCGCTTCCACTCCCATCGTGACGCTTGCAATTCGTACAGATCGTTAGAATACTTGCCGTACTCCACCATGCCGCCAAAAACGAGAAGACGTGTCCCATCGACCACGAACCCGTACGCCGCGCATCCTGGAGGCACTTCCCCTTTCGTGACTGGAACGAACCATTGGTTTGTGGTGGTGTTGAAGACGTGCAGCTCGTGAACTATCCCTTCGTTTCCGCCGCCGAAAACTATCATCAAATCTTTTATGGCGACCGCGCGATGGCCATGGCGAGGTCGGGGCTGCGGACCGGTCGGGTTGTAAACTTTTTGCCACTTAAGTACGGCGTTTTCCTTCATTTTTACTAAACATTTGTCACTAAAGCTTTATACCGTATATATCGCTCGGGATGCGTATCTTCAGCATAGACAATGAGAAACGTCGTAAATAAGCTTTGAAGAAAATATTCAGGTTACTTGAAGCTACGTAAGTCAATCTAATTCGGATCTCTCTTTCGCACTCGTTGATCTCAGCTATGAGTAAAAAAAAATCACCTTATGAAGCTTCTAGTGTATAACAAAAATGGCGTTAGCAACAGCGCTGCCAACTGAACTAACACTAAAAGAACGGCGTCGGACGTCAAGAAATTGTCTATGTCAGAATATAGTTTTAAAATATTCGGCCAGATTCTTGAAACAGGGCATCTTGTTTATGGCGTGATCGGATATTTTAAATTCCTGTAGGTGCGACGAAACCAAAAATGGCCAGAAATGGATGTGTAAAATTGTACCTATATTATGTGAATTTTAGGTGTTCCGAAGCAGTTTACCGATTATTTGTGTTTACATATCATTGAAAATTATGTTCAAAGACAATTTTTTGGCATAGTAAGACACAAAAAAATGTAGAGTAAATAGTAAAAAAATAGTACATACATGGAACAAATATAGTCAGTCGGTAGGTATAGGTCATGTTAAATACTTGATAAACGGAAGTGCGTTAAATTAAAAAAAAAATACTAACTGTTATTTATAGCTTTCATTAACTAAATACTGTTTAATTTTTCGTAGTTCTTTCCTTTTCAAATGAATGTATTTATTCTACTTATATTGACCATAAACAAGTCAGCTGTACAGTTATATTTTAAACAGTCTGATTTTCTTTTGTGTACTATCAACCAAGTGTCTCCTTCTTTTATCAAAGAGTATCTCGTACAAATCTTTTGTTGGCTTGCGCCCGATATTAATAACCAATCTGATCCAATATTTGCTATTTCAAATTGTTATTGTAATCTATAGTTTGGCTGTAGCTTGCTTATAATTAATCATAGATTGCGTGCATGCAGATCGATTTCATTTGATACAAAATATAAGTACATAATAAACTTTAAAAATAAATCATCAAGTAAAATGATGGAAGCCATAAACCATTTTACCCGACTGCGTGACACAAATGAGGGTAATGTGTTTATCAGCCTATTTATGTATGTATGTTTGTTCTTTTCTAGATAACAAACGCGTGGGTCAATTTTGATGATTCTTACGTCCTTCTATTTGTCTTAGTTTTGCGAGTGTCACTATATAACCGTAATCGAAGATTAATATGGCGACTGCCAGATGCCATATTGTGAAAAATCAAAAAAGTAAAGTTGACGAACTATGTTAAGTAGTGTTTCATTGAATAGGTATTTGAAAATCATATTTAGGATTCTGAAACCTTTTTTTAAAAAAAAACAAATTACCATTTATGATACACAACGATTTAATGTTGGTTCGAAACCATTCCCACTTCAAATTTTAGTACTAGGACTCTAGATGGGTTACTCAATAATCAGCACGATATTAACTCCCTTACTGAAATGACAAGATTGCGTAATTAATGGTATTATAATATGTTATAAGTAAAACTAAAAAACATAAATCGAAAAAGTTAAATTAAAGAATCTTAAAACCCATCTGCGTATAATTTTAACTTTAAATAGAAAATCTAAAGAAAACAACTAGTGCAGTTATCTAGAATTATGTTGAATAATATTACTTTAACAGTCTGGACCCATTATTGGGGATGTTTGAGCAGGACTAGACTTTTCATTTTTTTTTAATTCCATTTTTTCTTGTTTGATGCACGGGATATTTTTTATCATATTTACGACTAGCGGCCCGCCCCTGCTTCGCACGGGTACATTGCGGTTCAATTATTCGAGTTTTAGTAAGGATCCCTAATTTTTTTTGAAAATATATTATAGCCTATGTCACCCGGGGATAGTGTAGCTTCCCAACAGTGAAAGAATTTTTCAAATAGGTTCAGTAGTTTCGGAGCCTATTCATTACAATCAAACAAACAAAGTTTTCCTATTTATAATATTAGTATGACAGCAGCTGTGAAAGCGAGATACATGCAAAAGGCGTTACTGTGAACGAGATACATAAAGTATATTTTGTCTTGCTGAGCGGATCGGTTTATTTGCATAGATTACTATATATATACATAACCAGAATAAAGTATCTATGTGCAATATCGATATTGGATTATGTGCTGTGATAGTCGGGCAAACATTTTTGAATTTGCCTTAACAACTTCTATGGCATTATGTTTATAAGGGATCCAATAAAAAAAAACTCGTTTATGACTAAATCATTCTTACTGTGTATCCGAACGCGTATGTTATTAGATTGGTAGCTTTGAAGGAAAGCGCGGTAATGGGTGACCATCGAAACTTCACTTTGCTTGTCGCATTCGTTGAAGGAACTTTAATGAGTGAGTATGCGTGGGGGAGCTGTGATTGAGTGAGCATAGAATGTAATGAATGAAATTAGAAAAGGCGGGAATTTAAATAGTATTAAATTCCCGCCATTAAAATGAATTTTGCCATCTACTAAATTGAACATCGTTAACTAGTAGGTACCTACTTTACAATCATATTACTACGCTGACAATATATCTGTTATGGCAACAATGCAATAAGTAGCTAGTCTTTTTTGCGGTTTGGCTTTAATTTATGTTATCTTTTTTGTAATGGCGCGGTGTCGCGACGCTTTTAAAGTATTTATAGTTGCGTCACACCGCTTTTATCATATTACTAGCTGTGCCCGCCCGCGACTTCGTCCGCGTGGAATTTAATTGACAAAGTTTCATACAAACTTTCATCCCCTATTTTATCCCCTTGGGGGTAGAATTAATCATAATCCTTTCTTAGCGGATGCCTACGTCATAACATCTACCTGCATGCCAAATTTCAGCCCGATCTGTCCAGTGGTTTGGGCTGTGCGTTGATAGATCACTATGTCAGTCAGTCAGTCACCTTTGAGTTATATATATTTAGATTTATAGTTGTGTCGCGACGCTTGTTTTGTTTAAAAAAATAAATAACGTTCCCTATTGAAATTAACTCTACATTATGCGTGGCCCGATAGTTGGCTGGCTTCCAGTTTAAGTTTTCTTTGTTGTATTGTATTTTAAATAATTAATTAAGGGGACGAGTGCCGCCAGGTAGGGTCCGCCTTAGGGCCTGTGCACGCCACGTTTTTAAAGCGCGCCGTCGACGGTGCGCTTTATTCCTACAAAAGTCTACAGGCTGCATGTGACTCGCGTGCGTATCGCGTCTATCTTTACAAAAGCGCGTCAACGCGCGACGGCGCGTTTTAGTAATAAGGCAATTTGCCACCAAATCACGATTATTATTAAAAAATGAGACATAAGGTGAGCTCAGGTAAGATCGGACATGGGTGAAGACCGGATGAAATTAATTCCCGGCGAATTTGGCCATGTTTTATAATGTTGACAACATTTTACAAGACGCCATTTTATTCTGCCGCGACCAGTACTTCCTGCTTGTCGCTCCGACAAGTTGGACGTGTGCTACGCGCCAATAAGCAAAAAAAGGGAATTTTCGATATTTTTCGGTCTTCCGATCTTCCCCCTTTGACTTTTGATTGCATATTTCGGCGAGCATAAAGCTCGTTTTATTACTATTTTCTCTGAATACTGTGTTTTATGGGCTGATAGCTAGATAGAACTGATCCAAACAGTCCTAGGGTCACTGTAGGCAAAGATCCGGTCTTCACCCGGGCAGGACAAGATCGGATAAAATGTACGCATTAAAAAAAAGGGCAGTGGCTGTCAAACTTTTATTATATGTCGCCTTGAATGCCATTCAAATTAAATGTTTTTGTTCACATTACACCGTTCATAATATATAAATCAGATCCAGAAAATGATTCTTAATATAAACCATTAAGGTTACATAATAAAACATCATTTTTTTCATATCTAGGTTATACTTTTTTGACACATTACAAAGTTTGAGAATCACAAAATCACAAAATTTTTGCATCACGGGCAAGATCGGATCCCAAAAACCAATAATTCGATAAATCGATCAGAACATGTGTGTTTGTTGGAATAAAAGGTTATATTTTAAATATGTTTTAGAAGGATAAATTTTGGATATAATACTTTATGGACATTGTTCTCCAAGCACTAGAAGCAACTTAAAATTGCTGTCCGGTCTTGCCCTTTGACGGTAAATTTTTCATAATGCCCAAAAAAAAATGTCTCGTCTTTGCTCACGTATAAGTCGGAAACCAATGAGTTTACAAACACAACAAAAATCAGGGCTAAACTACGTATATTCGTTAACAATTAGCACCGTGTTTGAATAATCTGACGTATATAGAAGTTGAGAAAAAAAATAATCTAGTCAGGTTCCCTCAAATTCTCAAATGTTAGTCCGATCTTCCCTGAGCGCACCTTACCTACTCATTTAATCGAAGATGGTAATCTATATTTGGTAGGCACTATGGTGGTTTCATGCGTGGTATATTCCAATTTCACTTCCAAGGCTTTTCTGAACTATCTTCTTACCTACCTACTAATTAGTAACTTATTAAATTTCTAATAAAAATAAAGTAAACATTTAGCAAGAAAGTAATATTTACTTGGGTAGGTACTTAGGGGGCGTCCATTAATTACGTGAGGCATTTTTGAGAATTTTTCGGCCCCCCCTCCCCCCTTGGTGAGAGATCGTAAGATTTTCTTCAACTCCCTCCCCCTTCCTTAATCTCACGCGAGATTCTTCAAAATTTATGTTTTGGCTGAAAACGGTTGACCCTAAAGGCCATCCTTGCAATATCCCGCTAATTCTCTGCTCTGCGGGGTTCGGACGAACACGACAGACACTATTGTCTCAGATTTGGCCATATTTTATTTTAAAATATTTTTTCTCGCCATTTTACACCGTTCTCTGCTAGAAAAATAATGACGTGATATTTGCCAAGACCCCCTCCCCCCTAAGTGAGATTTGGAAAGATTGAGCGTGATCCCCTCCCCCCATAGAATACCTCACGCAATTAATGGGCGCCCCCTTACTTACCAACCTATATGTTTTTGCGAAGCTGTGAATGTTGAGATGCAGTACAAATTTAAGTCTGTTAGTTAAGTATATAGATGTACTAACTGATGCCAACTTTAACGTAGGTAAAGTAGTTATTTAGGTAGTTATTTCCCTCGGGGCTACGCCCGGCGCCCGGCGCGTGTCGCGCTCCGCCCCGTCGATTCATTAACGGTAATTCGTTTGTCCTGCGCTTTGAAAACAGCAGGTTGTTGTTCCAGCTTTTTCATCATAGAGTCCCTAATGATTTTATTAAGCTCGCTGGTCATTGATCGCAACTTCATAAATGTCACATGAGTCGACATAGGTACTTAAATATCGCGTAAGTGCCGCCAACGGTCGTGCCGTGAGAAAACAAACAGTTACCTGATCAAGTAATGAGTAGGCCAACAAAGTACCTACATACTTATGAATAGTCAGAACTTCAGAAGAACCCGTTCCGAATGCTACTTACTGAGACAAGTCAGCAAGAATATCAATGGATTCTACCTACCTACCTACAATTTTCAATGGGAAACATCATTATTTGTGGGTGCCGAACACGAACGAAACTTTTATATTTAGCTACATTCAGCACTCCTTCAAGAAAATGAAAACTAAACAAAAATACCGAGTGTGGTGGAATACCTACGTATTAAGGTATATGATAGGTACCTAGTACCCACACTCAGCTGGTTCACGACATACAACCCGCCGAGACATTGCCAAAACTAAATACATATAGTCGTAATTTTCGTCTACTAACGAGTTTCGTTGGTTCGTATTCTGTATTAATATTTTTTTCTTGAAGTACTTATTTGTAATTTTACATAGTGCCTACCTAATGAAACGACACTTGTCGCTAAAAAACCTAATCCTAACGTTAACTAAAATTAACTTTAATTCCAAACGAGTACAGCCGGTTAGTATTAAAAATGTAGCAAATAAAATAAAACTATAATAAAACCTTATCATTATCATCGTGCTCCTAATTCCTTATTTTATGCAAATCGATGGGCGCGGCGGTATGTCGAATTTCTTGGTGGAGCCTGATATTAAAATTGTTGTGCATTTAAAATTGTTGGTTGTAAAATGAGGAAGTCGGCTACATTTTTGAAATGTTGATGCTGGTGTTGTGAAACAGAACCGGCCATTTTCCCAGGTTTAGGGTTTTGTATTCATACTATGGAACCCTTATAGTTTCGCCTGGCTGGTCCGTCTGTCCGGTCATCTGTCTCACAGGTGTTTTATTCGGATATGATTAAATAGAGAATATAAACTAGTTGGTAATTACATCAAAGATGCCTCAAAGCCTCGTATTCTTAAATTACCTGCTGTAATTACAAAACGCGAAGATAAGGTCTATGAATTACATTTCGGTGGTATACATCGGTATTTAGGAACCAACTAAAATATTTGGCTCCTAATGCGGCGGTATTTTAAAAACTTATTTTCTCCTCAATTTGTGAAGAAAATACTCAACTGTTAAGTGTTTTCAATAAAAAAAATATAGCCTTTCCAATATTTGAACCTAAACAAAAACTCACACAGTATAAAACTATCATCTAAAACACTATTTAGCAAATCGTATTACTCGCGTGCATAAAGTCCGAAATGTATGAATTGCGCGCTCGAGTCAGCTGCTAGCGTCAAAATTACCGTTTAATTTAAAGCATATACACATTAAAGCACTAATTTTATAAGAATAAACATGAACAGATAAATTATTAGTTAAATAATGTATCTTGCAGACAAATATATTCTTAATACATCGGAATAAGGTGCCATTTTTAGAACCCCTCGTAATTGGATGGCTTTACCTTAATAGAGTAACCTAACTCTATTAAGTTTTCTATAGTCCTACTAATATTATAAATGCGAAAGTTTGTGAGTGTGGATGTATGTTTGTTACTCTTTCACGCAAAAACTACTGAACGGATTTGGATGAAATTTGGAGCACAGATAGTTTATAACCGGGATTAACATATAGGATACTTTTTATCCCGATAATCCCGAAATTTTTGCTAACTTAAATACTACGCGGTCGAAGTCGGTGGGCACAGCTAGTACTACATACATTGCTATGTAGACCTGAGAGAAAAAGCTTTCGTGAGCGTTCTATATTACTGTAGCCAGAGGCGGACTGCCAGACTGGCCTCCCTAGGCCGTGTAGTACCAGCCGCCCCTTCTCACCTCATCGTTTTCTAAGTCGTATCCTATGAACTTACATTTGCTTCAATTTCATAGTAAAACCATTACGATATCAACATTGTAATGCAAACTGGATTTTTTCGTGTCTGGAGTATTTTAATACTTTATAATGATTTAGTGTACTGTTATTTAGTATCGTCACGCATTACTATATTTTTCATTACTCATACTCTGAAAGTAGGTCTGAAGTTGCCTGAGAAGCGGGTTGAAAGTAATACTTTTCAGGCCCGGGAGTTTCGCTTTCAACTGACAGCTGTCAAATTATAAAAAAAAAACTAGTTCCATTTTCACATTTCTATGGAACCATGTTCAAACTTTTTCTACAGTCACTCAATTACAGCACTATGTAAAATTGAAATAACATAAAGTTAAGTATTAATTCAAGAATATTTTTTTTTAAATGACTTAATTATAATTTAGTTTTAACAATTTCTTTAAAATAACATAGATTTGGGCAAAATATTTAAAGATGAAAATGAAAAATAATGGCTAAATAATGAAGTTGGCCGGCCAACGAAAAAAAAAACAAAATAGGCGGCAATCCGATTTTTTTTTTCGAGTTCTTTATACTTATCCTTGTATTATTTCTTTAGCCAATTCCTGTTTTTATTTTTATTTTCCTTGTATTCGTAATGAAAAGCACAGTGTTTACCTCGGGTGAAAGACTTATTTTGTCCCTCGAACTATTAGCGCCCTCGCTACGCTCGGGCGCCAAACCCCGTCTCGGGACAAAATAAGTAACTTTCACCACTCATGTAACAATGTACTATTTCATTACTCATACTCGGAAAGTAGGTCTGAAGTTGCCTGAGGAGCGGGTTGAAAGTAATAATTTTCCGCTTTACTTTTTTTGGGAGAATCGCTTTCAACTGACAGGTGTCAAATTATAAAAAAAAACTAGTTCCATTTTCACATTTCTATGGAACCATGTTCCAACTTTTTCTACAGTCACTCAATTACAGCACGATGTAATATTGAAATAACATAAAGTTAAGTATTAATTAAAGAATATATTTTTAACCCCCGACGAAAAACGAGAGTTGTTATAAGTTTGACATGTGTATCTGTGTGTCTGTGTATCTGTGTATATGTGTATCTGTGTATCTGTGTGTCTGTGTATCTGTGTATCTGTGTATCTGTGTATCTGTGTATCTGTGTATCTGTGTATCTGTGTGTCTGTCTGTGGCAACGTAGCGCCCAAGCTAATGAACCGATTTCAATTTTGTTTCTTTTGTTAGAAAGGTATTCTGATCGAGAGTGTTCTTAGCTATGTTTCATGAAAATCGGTTCAGCCGTTTGAAGATCATCAGCTCTTTTGTATGTTAAAAAGCCACATTCACGGCCAAAACCAACTTCCACGGCTCGAATGCAATCGAAATTTGAGATTATTGGATTTAGATTTATTATATTTTTAAATGATCGTAATAGTCTGAACTGGCTTTTTACCAATATTATAAATATGAAAAGTTTCGCTGATTCTGGAAAAAATGTATATTTTATCAATTTTTATATGAGATTTTTGTATGAACTAAAGACGTTCCATAAGTCACGTGTCAAATGATGGATACGCGCATGCGTTAAATTTTGTTTGTTCTGTTAATGGTCATGGAATATTACGTTATTATAATTCTAGAGGGCGCTGCTCAGCCATTGAGAAAAAAAAAATCTAATTTAAAATAATTTTAGCGTTATTGAAAAGTCTTCCCCTGGACTGCTCCCGTCCACCTCAACCAGAGTTATTACATGAAATTAAATCATAATTGATAATATTTTATACTAGGAATTAAACCTCCGTGGCATCAATATTTACATTCGTTGTCTATTCTAATGTCATAACAAAATAATGTCTCATACTTTTACACAGATTTTCTGTTGATAATTGTATACATTTGATGAAAAGATCGTCGCATCGGGGGTTTTTAAATTTTCAATTTAGAGTTATTATTAAATGACTTAATTATAATTTAGTTTCAACAATTTCTTTAAAATAACATAGTATTGAGCAAAATATTGAAAGATGAAAAATAATGAAAAATAATGGCTAAATAATGAAGTTGGCCGGCGACGAAAAAAAAACAAAATAGGCGGCAATCCGATCTTTTTTTTTTCGAGTTGTAGAGTATTGTTCATACTTCCTTGTATTATTTCTTTAGCCAATTCCTGTTTTTATTTTTACTTTCCTTGTATTTGTAATGAAAAGCACAGTGTTTACCTCGGGTGAAAGACTTATTTTGTCCCTCGATCTATTGGCGCCCTCACTACGCTCAGGCGCCAAACCACGTCGCGGGCCAAAATAAGTTACATTCACCCCTTGTGTAACAATGTACTATTTTTGCCACAATTAGCCGCCCCTAATATCTGGCTACCTTAGGCCTGGGCCTAGTTTGCCCGCCACTGTACGTCTCTTTCAACGTGGAAATAATGCATACATTTTGGCGTACAATATCAGGAAAGAAAGGAAGCGTGGCGAATACCTATAGGGCTGTCCCGAGTCTTGCGTCGTGTTTATATCGATTCAATATTCTTGTATTAAAGTACCTATAACGACCTGGGTTGTGACTTGTGAGCTAATATGAGATAAACATATTATTTGAATCATTTTTAGGGTACTAGTACCTACCCTGATTTATTTAAAATTTGATATTAGTATGAATCGTTATGACACTCATAAACTTAAATCTAACCGCGAGTGCGCATTACTTTCTTCCATATTTGTAATCGCTTGAAAAAAAAAGTGACTATGTACCTACCTACCAAAATAGATTGAAGCTCTTTTATTTATCTCAAGTTTGAAAGGCTGACTCTCTTTGAGCTATACCCTATTTCATGGCGTGATACTCTGCAGCGGCGCCACCATGATAAAAAGTGACAAATCATAGTGGGAAAAAATGTACGATTAACGTATATAATGTACGTATATCGTATTTTAATGTACCTTTCCCAGGTACCGAGATAATTGACATTTTTAGTGGCGCCGCTGGGGAGTATGCTCTCCAGCGGCGCCACCTGGTTCTCATACTTATGAATGATATTGGCTGCTAAATTTTATTGGAAATAAATGTACCTATGCAGTCTACTATGTACATGTCAAAAAACATCAATATTATACAGTAGTTTAATTTATTTTGATCATTTATATTACCCTAAAAACGCCCGAACAGCTTAGGTTCACATACCTAGCACCGACAAAGCTAATGGTATTAGCAACTATATTCTATTGGAAATAAATGTTTGGACGCTAAATAAGAAGTACATGTTAAAAGATATAATTATTAGACCGTAGTTTATTTTTTTTCATTTATTTAAAGTTGTCTTAAAAATGGCCGTTTACAGTTGATATTCACATGCCTGGTACTTACAAAGTATTATGGTTTAGCAACTATATTCTATTGAATATATATATACGCATCCTGTATATTATTTATAAGTTACAAATTATCATTATAAGACGATTGATTAATTTATTTCAATTAATTAATTTTACCTTAAAACTCCCGTATACGGGTGAGGTTCACATACCTAGCACCGACAAAGCTAATCGTATTAGTAACTATATTTTATTGGAAATCAATGTTTGAACGCTATATGAGAAGTACATGTTAAAATATATAATTATAAGACAGCAGTTTATTTTTTTTCATTAATTTAATGTTCCCCTAAAAATGGTCGCCTACAGCTGAGGTTCACATGCCTGGTACGAACAAAGTATTATGGTTTAGCAACTATATTCTATTGAATATATATATACGAATCCTGTATGTTATTTATCAGTTACAAATTGTCATTATTCAATTCAAATCGTTTATTTTGTTTAGGCCTACGGGGGCACTTACAAATTGTCAATTTCAACAACCGGATCGGAACGCGACCTAGACTGAGAAGATCCGGCAAGAAACTCAGCGGGCTTGTCTTTTTACGTCATATTTTTTTTTAATCGCCAGTTGCTTATATTCAATAATTACAAAGGGTAGTAGATATTAACATAAATATTATAATAGCTCCAGTTTGTTGCCTTTTGATGTTAACAAGAATTACACAAATAATTCGGACTAGTAGGGCAATACACGCTCCGCTTTGACATTATTATTGACTGTCGAGATTTGAGCTGCTTACTCCCAAGCTGATTTATCATCCAAATAATCCGAGATTTTGTAATAACCCTTTGCACTGAGTTTAGTTTTAATTAGGGTTTTAAACTTATTGATAGGTAAATCTCGGATTTCAATGGGAAGCTTATTGTAAACACGTATACATTGTCCCATAAAAGAATGACTTATTCTGTGGAGACGAGTTACATGTACGGATAGCTTGTGCTTATTCCTTGTATTAATAGAATGAGCGTCGCTCCTTTTCTCAAAATTATTTGCATGTTTTAACGTACATGAGATTTTCATAGATAAATTGTGACACAACAGTTAGAATATTTATTTCTTTAAATTTTTCTCTGAGGGAGATTCTTGGAGCTAGATTGTAAATAGCTCGTATAGCTCTTTTCTGCAGAACAAAAATGGAGTTTAAGTCAGCAGAGCATCCCCAGAGCAGTATGCCATATGACATAACGCTATGGAAATAACTAAAATAAACAATTCTAGCTGTTTCAACGTCGGTTAAGTGCCTGATTTTTTTAACAGCATATGCCTCACTGCTGAGTTTACCCGACAATTTTTTGATATGAGGACCGCATTGCAATTTTGCATCTATAGAGATCCCTAGAAAGACAGTTTCCTCCAAAAGGTCCAATTCTGCTCCATTTAGTCGTATATTGGTTCCTACTTGTCTCACATTTGGCGTTGAGAATTTTATACATTTCGTTTTATTCTCATTAAGTAGAAGATTATTTACATTGAACCAATCTACAACTTTAGCGAGTGCGTTGTTCACATCGTCATAATGTTAAAGCTGTCTTTTAATTTTAAATAATAAATTTCATAATATTTTTTTAAAATCTTCGCCAGAGTCACAGGACGAACGGCGGCGCGGCGTACCTCAGCTATAAACGGGCGTTTTCAAAGTAGGTTTAAATTTAATAAAATAAAATAAACTGCTGTCTTATAATTATATGTTTTAACATGTACTTCTCATATAGCGTTCAAACATTGATTTCCAATAGAATATAGTTACTAATACGATAAGCTTTGACGGTGCTAGGTATGTGAACCTCACCCGTATACGGGAGTTTTAAGATAAAATTAATTAATTAAAATAAATTAAACAATCGTCTTATAATGATAATTTGTAACTTATAAATAATATACAGGATTCGTTTATATATATTCAATAGAATATAGTTGCTAAACCATAATACTTTGTAAGTACCAGGCATGTGAATATCAACTGTAAACGGCCATTTTTAGGGTAACTTTAAATAAATGAAAAAAATAAACTACCGTCTAATAATTATATCTTTTAACATGTACTTCTTATTTAGCGTCCAAACATTTATTTCCAATAGAATATAGTTGCTAATACCATTAGCTTTGTCGGTGCTAGGTATGTGAACCTAAGCTGTTCGGGCGTTTTTAGGGTAATATAAATGATCAAAATAAATTAAACTACTGTATAATATTGATGTTTTTTGACATGTACATAGTAGACTGCATAGGTACATTTATTTCCAATAAAATTTAGCAGCCAATATCATTCATAAGTATGAGAACCAGGTGGCGCCGCTGGAGAGCATACTCCCCAGCGGCGCCACTAAAAATGTCAATTATCTCGGTACCTGGGAAAGGTACATTAAAATACGATATACGTACATTATATACGTTAATCGTACATTTTTTCCCACTATGATTTGTCACTTTTTATCATGGTGGCGCCGCTGCAGAGTATCACGCATTTCATGACGTCGCCATGAGGCTAGCGTCAACGCAACTATAGTGGCGTCGCGTCGCTGCTCTAGTGGCTATTATAGCGCCACAATGCCACTTTATCAGCGTCGCGACGCATTTATATTAGCGTCACGTTGCTTTCATAGCTTTGTCACGACGCTACCAAATTGGGGTGTGTCGTGTAGTGTTCCTAATCGAACTATAGAGAAAAGTACCAGAAAGTATTTTAGTTGTATCGACTCGGGATCTTCCCTAACTGATTACTATTCTATCACCTTCTGTCATTAATTGCCAGAATTTCGCGAAACACACGAACTGGTATTTTTTCTATCAGTCTCATTCGCAGGTACTAAGGTTGATTATTTGAATTAATTGGGGTCAGAGCTTAAGCGCTTTTAAAATATATTTTTTCTGACTAAAGACGTTTCTAAAATATATTTTTTCAGCTTTAAAATGAGCAAGATTGAGAAGTAGTTGCGACTACATTTTATATAAATTGATAAACTTTGAGATGTTCTTGAATAAGAACTTTGTAAGTTGGAAAGTTAAGCTGGTTTTGATGGAGTAGGTACTTTTAATCCCGAATAAAATACGAGTATTTTCTGAAATCTACGCGGATCATGCGGGATGACCGCGGTCAGGTTTAGTACTTACAGCACAGTATATAAATAAATAAATATCGCCAGACTGACACACCACCTGTATGGCCCCAAACTAAGCAACGCTTGTATTATGGGCACCGTACATGGACTGTGGGCGATCCCAGTGACACTCAGACCAGAGTAAATTACAAAAACCCCATTTCCGAAATTTGACCCGGCGGGAATCAAACCTGCAACCACCCGGTGCAGTGACCCGAGCGGCCTACGCTCGAGCTCCAAGCGGTCGTCATATCTAAATATATATAACTCAAAGGTGACTGACTGACAAAGTGATCTATCAACGCACAGCCCAAACCACTGGACGGGTCGGACTGAAATTTGGCATGCAGGTAGATGTTATGATGTAGGCATCCGCTAAGAAAGGATTTTGATTAATTCTACCCCCAAGGGGATAAAATAGGGGATGAATAATCCCGAAATTATTATTAAGTTAAATTACACGCGGACGAAGTCGTGGGCACAGCTAGTTATGTATATATTATTTTATTCTCGTTATATACTTACACCAACACCCAAAGTTTGGCAACAAAAATAGCCATTAGCTGAATACATAAAGATACTTCCGTCTACTGAAGTTGCAGTAATTTTCCTGTAACTTAAGTAATAATTTTCACTTAGCATTACCTACCGCCCGGCTAAAAGGCCTCACTTTCAAAGTAAGGGCTCTAAAATGTTCCGTTTAAATTATGTGGCTCTTTGTGGCTACCCCAGGACGTACAAGATTTTTTTAAAAAGGTTTTGTAAGCCGTCTTAAAGGCCTTGTTACCTCGTACCCGTTCCGGATAGACAGGCAAAGCCGTGGCTTTAACAGGCCCTAGCGGGTTCCATTCACGGCCAAGGGTGGTAAATGGTCTTTAGGGGTTGCATTGCAAGTGGCGACAGTGCGAGAGCGGCTGCTGCGCGCTACGCACGTAGCTACGGACCGACTGTGTAGCGCTACGATCGCGACTTGCGAACTTTGAAAGTTCTCATAATAAATAGTTTTTTGTTTTAAATTAGAATAATACAAAACTGCAGTAATATGTTTGGTATTTAAGACTTGGTGTATGGTAGTTAAGTATTTAAGTGTGACTTTGATGATAAAAACTGTAATACCTACTTACGTAGCTAAGTATAACCGTGTAGTTTCTGGTGTAGTTAAGTACATAAAGTAATAGATTGAGGAAAATAAATCGAACGCAAACATTTTTTAAATAAAATAAAATTGATAGATAGACATTTTTCAGCAATTAGCTATCCGCCATACTAAAGTGACTTCTTAATAAAAAACTATTACCTAAAGCAAATAAATGAGCAATAAAATGCATAGGAACATTCCAAATTGAAATTAATGAAACCAAAATCCAAGATGTCTGAGTTTTTTCGCGCGAACGAGACGAGCGTGCACTTCATACAGCGATGCACTAACCTGAGCTACTTCGACTGTACCGAGGAGGAGATGCTGTATCTGATGATGGGGCCCAAGAGACTGCCGCTGCAGAAGATAGTGCCCATCTCGGTGCTCCTGCTGGTGATCTTCCTCACGGGGGTGGCGGGCAACGTGGCCGTCTGCGTGGTGATAGTCCGCCACCCGGCCATGCACACGGCGACTAACTATTACCTGTTCAGTTTGGCACTGAGCGATCTCTTGCTGCTGTTGTTTGGTAAGTTGGCAATTGAAAATAAATTGGTGGGTAAATTTAATTTAAGTAATTTTTATGTGCCAATATTGTTTTTTACATATTCTGATATTATTTTTCATAAATATTAAGCAAATACAAACATATTTTCTAATGTAGTTTGCTAAGGCTACTCAGTTATGACGTCTCAGGTACTACACTAGCTCACAAGTGTTTTTTAAAAATATTCAGAGAGATTGTCAAAGGTATTATTCGATAAATAAATCAAAGGCATTATTGCCAATCTTAACTAGTAGTAATCGTAAGACGTGTATGTCGCACGAGCGGACCTTCAAATAGGTCCCTATACTTCGACACTAATATTAGAAATTAAATTGGTAGTTTGTAATTATTTAAGTATATCTATAGGAGATAATCTCTGGAACTACTGAACCGATTCTAAAAATTATATCGCTATTAAAAGGCTACACTATTTGTAAGTAGTACACAATTTGTAAGTGCCCCCGTAGGCCTAAACAAAATAAATGATTTGAATTTGAATTTGACACTATCTACGCGGGCAGAGGCGCGGGTCAATTTCAGTCTAAATATATATATAGTAGACTCTCGTTAATTCAAACCTGCGATAATTCGAACCTCTCTATAACTCAAAGTTATCACGAGTTCCCTACAAAATCGAACTAAATCAATACATTTTTATGCACTTGGTAATTCGAACGAAAAAATGCAAATGCGCAAGTGCACATCAGGACATGCACAATGAAGGCTTCCGGACACATTTAATAGCGAAGATTTCTCGTATCTATAACCAAAGTAGTGAAACACAAGAAACAAAGTTGTATTTGCGGTTGTCTTTTGAATCTCAGTATTGAGTTTATTCAGAAACGACGGGGAATTGACTTCACTTTAACTTGGTCGGCTGTAGCTCGTGATTTAGTGAACCAATTTCTCCGGTTATCATTTTAATTGCAATATAGTGTCATGTGCTAGTGTCCATATCTTTTCTAGATTTTCTGCACAGTGTTTTAAGTTTTTACAGCAACATCTTAAAGCCACGTTTTCAGCTTAAACAAATTCGGGTCCCCAATACAAACTGTTTACCCTTATTTCACACACTTAGGGGTAGAGTTTTATAAAACGCTGAAAATTATATTTTTTATTTATAATGAGTAACCTTAATACTAATTTTCATGGCTCTAAGTTGAGTTTTTTTTTGTTACCCATACAAACTTTCATCCCCTATTTTATACACTTTGGGGTGGAATTTTACAAAATCCTTCCTTAGTGGATATTTACGGTATGAAAGGTACCTACCGCCCAAATTTCATGATTCTAACAGCAGCGGTTTCGGCTGTGCGTTGATTCCTTTGTTTTGATTAGTAAATTTGAAAAAAGTACCAAAATATGCCACATAAATGGCCGTATCTTTTGATAGCGTTGTCTTAGAAGCCTATTTTTTTTTACATTTACAAGGGACCATAGCGTTTGATATTTGATATTAATTTAAACTTGATATCTCTATCCGTTTCTGAGAAAAAAAATCTAGACAGACAGACAGAAAGACAGACGGACAACAAAGTGATCCTATACGGGTTCCGTTTTTCCTTTTAAGGTCCGGAACCCTAAAAACGACGCGTTAATTCGAACTCAACGGCGTCCAACACTCTACAATTCAAAGTTGCAGAGAGAAAGAGGTGGAAAGATTGTAAGTAGGTACATTTTGCCTCAAGTTCAAACTTGTATCAACTTGTATCACGAATTGGTTTGTTTAGTTATCATTATCATTATTACAGAGTTATTTCGAAAGATTAATTAATTCACATTATGAATACATGTATGTACACGAATGTACTTACCACTAAACTTTTGTCATTGTGATAGAATAGCAGTTAATAAATAATAATTGATCAACACTTAATAGTTCGAAGTTTTATTTATTTTCTCTCACAAATTTCGAACCATTTGATATTTCAAAAACTCGATAATTCGTAATACTTTAAGAGTCCCTCGTCACTAAAAGGTGACTGACTGACATAGTGATCTATCAACGCACAGCCCAAACCACTGGACGCATCAGGCTGAAATTTGGCATGTAGGTAGATGTTATGACGTAGGCATCCGCTAAGAAAGGACTTTGATTTATTTTACTCCCAAGGGGATAAAATAGGGGATGAATAATCCCGAAATTTTTGTTAAGTTAAATTACACACGGACGAAGTCGCGGGCGCAGATAGTTCTAATATAAAACTCATTAAAAATGACGAAACCTTTGTCAGAAACACAAATTAGCTAAGCGATTTATTTTTAGGGAACTCAAATAACTGCTACTCCTGTTATTTAGGATCTTCACTCGGCTCGAACCAAGACACCGAGACTCGACTTCCGGGGAGTGCGGGGAATACTAAAATTTCTTGGATGGAATAACGACGAATGAGGAGTTCATTAATATACTATCGGCTTATCCCAGACACAATGCATAAATAGGTAATACTTAATTAACCTGATTACCGTCCTATTTCTAAGCAAGAGCCTCCTTTATGTGAAGGGGATTCAGGCCATAGTTTACTGGTATAACGAACTACGCACGTCTTTCGAAAATTAGTTCTTTTCAGCTTTTCTCTCGATGATTACTTTCACCGTTTAGTGACAAAAATATACTTATATGTGGGTAACTTGATTGGGTTATATATTACAGAAGCAATTATTAGAACTTTTAAAGACTTGTCTTCATAAGTTGTTGAAAGAGCGCTTAGAAGCCTTTTGTACTGTATTAGCTAAAATTTCCACGTTAATTGGAAGGTAACTCGACTTATTTGTTTGTTTTCGCTGCTTTGTCCATTAACTTGGTTTGCGGATGCGGATTCAGGCCGTCGTTCGGCACGTCCCGAGGGCTTTATTGGGTCTATTGGGGACATGTATTGGAAGCCAATCTCGTGTTGAGACTGGCCCAAACATGAGATATGTATATCGCGGTCTATAGGATAATACATTCTCACAGTTGCTACGATGTTAGACGTCAAAACATGTGTAGATTTAGAAGTTATGGAGATTGAGCCGAGACAATAATCTGAAACCAAGAAATTTTCACACATGACACAGCTCTACCGAGTATCACATCAACAAGGACTCTAAAAATGGGCTAGGCAGAATAGTGTGAATATAATAATACAGAACAGGTACATTAAATTGTTTCAGTTTTGTCTAGCTAAGCTAACACCTGTTTTTATTTACTTTGGACGTACCTGTAGGTATGTAGCTATATTTGATTAAAATATAAAAGATAACTTGAATTTCGATATGATTTGAGGTCGGATCGAAATGTGTCCGACCCTAAAAAGGTCTTATTTGCTTTTTACTTATGTGAAAAAGGAGGTCTCGGTGGATATATATGACACACAGAGATATGGCAGGACGTCACCGACAGGATCGCGGCCGTTAAACGATATTGATAACCTTCCGGCCCATAGTTGCGGGCCCGGAAAATTATCAATTTCAATTGTGTAGTGGCCCGTGTGATACTATGTTTAGTAAGAGTACGTACCTTAATAAGTTAGGGCTACACAATAGTCCAAGTTGTTTCGACTTTGTTTGCTTAGCTAAATATGTATTTGTACCTACTCTAGAAAAATATAACCCTTCTTCCGAGGCGGTCGGGTTTAAAGAAACATCGAATCGGGTCTGCAAAGGTACTATAGGTCCATCAACACAAAGTTGCGTTTGCGAAATAAAAGCGGACCTAAAATTAATTCATTGAAATGCACCTCGGGCATTTTTTGGGTGCGACCAATTAAACTTCGAGCGGAAAGTTAAAATGAAATGTTGTAAAACTTTGAATTATTCCGAGGGTTCGTCGAGTTTTTGTAGCGGCGCCGGTGAGCTGAATGTTTTTTTTTGTAATACTGTTATCTGAATGTTTCGAGAGCCTAAACATTCAAAGGCTAACAAAAAGCTTTGATGCGTGTATTTTTAAGACCTTAAACACTTTTACAATTTCCATAAATATTAGATATACCATACATGATACAATAATAATGTTGAAATCAATTTGTTCTAGAGCTAGTAGGTACTCACCTATAAAAATAATAATATATCTGTCCATTAGGATTATGGGCATTTTGAGTAAAATAATTATTTACCCTAGTTCCGATATCTACCTACTCTAGGTATTAAAAGGATACAAGCCCGCCGGGTTATTAGCCGGATCTTTTCAGTGGAGGTCACGTGCCGATCCGTAAAAAAATAAATTCATAAATGCCTCGGCAGGCATGCAAAGTAATTTGTCAGGAATAATTTAAAATCAAATTGGGAAAAACAAAAAGGGAAACACCAAAAAGTAAAGGAAAATAACAAAATATATATACAAATATCTTCTTATAGTCATTGAAGTGCCAAAAAGGGTGCTGAGTAATCGCGCTGAATGGCAATAAAATTTATTCAACATCGACTGTGTTCTAGTCATAGTCTGAAATGTAACATTTTGTATAACCTTCAGACATTTCAAACGGCGAAATATTTAGAGTATGACGATAAAACCCCAAATACTAAACAATTTGGTATACAGTTAACTCGCTTACATAGCGCGGTCGTCGGTAACCGCCGGGTTCGACTGAGTGCCTTTGTTTAGTGCCGAGGCTGTTAGTTACATACTTGTTACTTACAAGTGGTTTCAACTATTAGGCGCCGAGAACTTTGTATTGTATCTAATCAAATAATACACGATTTTGCAAGCTTGCTTATTTATTAGATACAAATTGTTTTCATTGTGGGTAAGTTAAAGGCTTTACACGCAAACACAAAATAGTAACTTTTAACCGTGCTCCACCTTTTTTTAAAGCATTGTACTTTGTTTTCGTAATCTTAAGTCAGTGTCATGCCGGGCCCAGTTAATCCAATATAATACCATTGTGTACCTAATTGATATTTTGTTCTTAATTACCTTATAATAGTGATAGTGTGATTTTCTAGATATTTTATTAGCATCCAAGCAATGTGTATTATGGGTTAATCACGAAGCAGCGGGGCATGATTACGTTTAATCTGTAGGGGAGACTCTACCGTGCCGTTTATAGGTTTTAATATAACTGTAGAGGATTAAATTACTTCATAATATCCTGTACTAGTGTGCGATTAGGCGCCGCTCCAAATGTCGGCGCCAAATTGTGCAGAAGAATCGCAATTTAGGAAATTAAATGCATTTTTAAATGTAGGTACTCTGATGATTACGAGTACCTATCATAGAGCTTATTATTAGTTGCAACATGGTATGGTAGGTAGAAGGTATTATAATAGATAGATGTTGGCGGATTACTACCATACTCTACTGTATTAAAAAAGTGATCTTGGAAATGTCATCCTAACGTCATTCCATTACAAAATGACATATCAAAAGCGCACAAATCCGGCAAGGTCTGTCTATATACTCGTAAATGTATGCGCCATAGTCTCGTATTCGAATCCCATCAACATATGGTAATGAGGTGATATATACGTATATTATGATAATGTCTTGATACCGTACATGCATATAATTTGTCGTCACCCCATATCGAGCATTGGCTTAGTTGGAATAAGCGTAGCGAATATTTCTGAGGGCTTTGGTTAGAATTAAAGTTCTAAAAAAAAATTTCGCTTTACAATCCTTATGCTATGGTTAGAATTAAGTGTTATAGCTAACGGGGTACAATGTCGTGACCTGTGAAACTGAAATGTGAACGTTAAAATAATAATAAATAGAAAGACTTCAAAAAATCTGCGTGTACTAATAATACACCCTATAATAACAGGGGACCTACTAAAATCTTCCATTTGGAGTCAATATTTCTTGTGTTAAACTAAGTTTTGAATTGCTGATAACAGTAAATTATCGATATCTCCAACAAAACAAATATATGATAAAACCAAAATTCTCAATCTTACACAACTTTATAAATACTACACTTGCATCTTAGTTAAAAATATCGCGACGAATTTCATTCAATCCAATCTACATGTGCATAAAAAAGTATATACACACAACCTAAGAAATAAGCATAAACTTGAAGTTGCTAACGCGCGGACTAATTATGGAAAAAGCGATATTGTTTGAGGGAGCACAACTGTACAACAAGCTACCAAACGACATAAAGGAATGCGACAACATTACAATGTTTAAAAACAAACTAAATAAATTATTAAATACCTTAGAAACTTGATTATATAGCGCTAGAAGTAAAGTTATTTATAATTTAATTGTATCTCATTATAAGTGAACTGTACGTTCTTATGAGAAAATAAATCTTTAAACCTTATCTCTCAATCTACTGAACAAATTTCATAAAATTATGAGACCACCTGGACAGTAGACCTTTTCAAACAATTTTTTTTTTTTAATCGTTGAACATACATAAAAATGCTTTCAAACCTACACGAGGTTCTGAATGAAGAATAGAAGGAAGAGGAGGCTCCCTTTTTGGAAGTCGGTTTAAAAAGAACATCCATAGTGATGTGGATTTGAAAAATACTTTCAATCAGTCGGTACTAGGTATGTGCTCCTTATGTACTCGCACCGGCTCCGCATGCAACTGTTCCCGGGAGATGAGTTTGCCATCCACTTTATATTCATGTTTGCACATACCTAGCGTACGCCGATGTTCACGTTCCTTTTAGAGAGATTTTTTAATGAATTCCCAATGAGAACTTATCTCATAAATGTATTTATCTTTTTCTTTATATAATAAAGTTCGTAAGCAAGCGTACGACCGGACTGATGATAAGCAACTGCTTAAAAACGGTAATGGCATTGTCGCACGCATGTTGTCAACCGTAGGGGGGTTGGGCAGGGGAAGCGGAAAGGAGAAGGAGTTGGGTTGGCTCTCTGCCTCGTACGAAACGCCACTTTACGCCAATCTTCTGTGTGAGGGTAGTACTACCTACCCAGATAGTATTTAATATCCGAGCTCTACCGTTGAACATGATGCAGCTTATAAACATTGTGAAACTATCAAACGACGGCAGAAGTGTAAAGTGTACGAGTACGATGCTCAAAGGGACGTTTGCATGTAAATAACATTTTTAAAATGCCTTTTATAGCTTAGTTTTATAGCTTGTACATAAATGTATTTACAACAAACAGAGAATATTATGAAACTGCCCTGGTTCCGTCAGTTACCAACTCGAAAATACTTGTTTGCTAGCTCTATCCTAGCTTTTATGTCGCTAGAGAGTGCTCGGAAAGTTCTAAAAACTTCAGATACTGTTAGCAACATTAACAAAAGGTATACTTCGTAACTTTAAGGATGTGTCGAGTTGGAGCTTTTAGTGCAGACCGGACGTGCCTATTCGTATGCAAAAAAACCTAACTTCGCTAAAAAAGGATAAAAAGTCGACTTGGAATCGTTGCCAACTCACGTCATATGTATTTCTTTCATTTGGCTTCCCTTTTCGCATTTAGTCATTGTCAAGTAAAATGTTATATTCAAATTTTACTGTGTATCAAGCTTAGGAAGGCCCCACAAACCTAGTTTACCCGCCAAACCCTATCAGTGACGTGGTGGATACTTTACTGACAAATTCCGAGACTTATTGGGGAACGGAAAGACTCATGTTCACCAATTTTATTCCAATTGTCTGCACTCACAGACATTGGTGAAAATTATTATGTTTAATATTCCATAAACATTACACATTATAATACAAAGAAACACAATATTTGGAAATTAAAACATAAATAACCACATTTATTTTCCAGATCCCCCCTAAAAGTCTCCACGTCGTATTTCTCTTACACCACTATTTATGCGATCCTATTTCCTCTTTTCCATATAAAAGTAGGTGTAGAAACTACAAACTACCTGCAATTTTTCTTGCGACTGTGTGCCAAAAACACCAAATTATCCTCCATCAATATGCCTCCAACCCTATCTCACGTACTTTAGATTCTTTGTACCTGCCGCATAACACACTACTATTTTTACACTTTTATACCTTTGTTGAAATTCTTAAATCCTTTATCAGACGTACCTTTTAAGTTTTAAGTCCTCACAATCGGGCCAGTCGTTAGGTAGTAGGTAATTTACTTTTATATTATTCTACTATGGATTTCACGAAATAATGTGCTACACTTCATTTAAATTCCAGCCGCTACTTACAGCGTAATTGTGTAACGAATTTTAAATACATAGAAACTGAAATTCAATATAATAATTTAGGCTAATTTTATTTTTTTTCTAAAATAAAATTAGCCTAAATTACTGCTTATAATATCAGCTATCTGCCAGTGAAAGTCCCGTCAAAATCGGTCCAGCCATTTCGGAGATTACCCGGAAAAAACATACAGACAGACAGACAGACAGACAAAAAAATTTAAATCACCTTTTTGCTATGAGTGTCGTATGTACTTTCATATAGTGAAAATGTGTTATTTTGATATTACAAACAGACACTCCAATTTTATTTATTTGTATAGATGAAGTACATAATAAGTTTATTTTACTTTTAATTTTATTTAAATATGTATTATATTCATTATAATGTGTAAGTACTTATTCTGTTGTAATAGCTTAGTGGTTTGGGTAGCAAATGCTGTATGTAAGACAGGGTATGAGGAGGCTTTGGCTGAAAATCAGCGCCGGAGGAGATCTCTTTCCCCTCCAGCACATGCTGAGCCAAATGCCTTTCGGTACAGCTCACACGGTACATCTATTTTACTTATTTTATAATTATGTGCTGTTCTTTTCTGTGTGTGCTATGCTGATTAAATATTTTTCATTTCATTTCATTAATCACGCGGGATTCGTCTCCTAGCCAGTTGGAGTCTTTGCAAAATGTTTGAGATATTCGTTGTACATGAGCTCAATGCTGTTTTATGTAATGTAGTTATCTTCTATAGTTCTAAAGAGTATTGCATCGTCGTGTAGATTCGTTTATTGTATCCGTTTTTCCGATGCGTGTCAGGATCGCTACTTTTGATAACGTTTATAGGTTATTTGCGGTCTTGATACAACGCTGCTGATACAGTCGTTTAAATGTTGGTTTGAAAATGAATGAAAACTTACAACGAATTTGATACGTGGCGATGCGATACGGGGTTACAATATTCCATATAAGCTTGTGTCGTTGACAATCTAGATTAGGGATACCCAATAATTACATTATAGATTCAGTTTCAAACGTCCGTAGTTGATTCATTTCACAGAAAACCTATTTGATCTCGCCTATTTCAAATTGAAATTCTGCCAATATATTGAGATGCATATTATCTTGTTTCAGGCTTGCCCAATGATCTGTCAGTGTCGTGGCACCAGTACCCGTACAGCCTGGGCATCATCTTTTGCAAATTACGAGCTCTCATTTCAGAAGCGTGAGTATGAAGTACAAAATTGAGGTCTATCGGTCGCAACTCTGCCTTCTGCTTATTAGATACTGGGTTCGATTCCCGTGTTATATGAATTTCTTCTTCCGAAATTTAAAGTGTGCCCCGTGAATGGGAATCCCTTTAAAAAGGTTTAATGTAAAAAAGTTGCCAAGTCTCCGAGCGCGTTTTCCTAGCTTCACAAAGGTGTGAGATGTGTAGAGCAAGTTTTGAATGAACCCTTAACTCTACATTCAATATACTTACTAGAGCATGATAGGAAAATGATGTAGAGAACGATAGTGTTAGCATATTACCAAAATATACAGCTTTTTCACATGTCGATGTTATTGTAGATTTTACATTTGGCTTCAATCGAGGCGTACACCGATAGTTTGCTCGCTCCAAGAGACACGAGGATTTAATGCCAGCTCTGAAAATGTACTGATCAAATGAAATGGCGACGGCCATGCGTGGCATTCGCACGGAAACATACAAGGTTTTTCGTGTGTGAATATTGTGACAGCTCCGTGTTCTTAATGCTGTACATATAATGTTAATTTTATATATTTTGTTCACAAGCGATGCCTGCTTGCTCTTCTTAGTAAACGGCTGCTGCTAGGAACTAAAAAATGAGTGCAGCCAAAGATAATGGTAAATATCTTCCACTATATGATTCCTTAGCGGTCCTTAACGGTGTTAACAGTGGCGGAGTTTCAAATTTCCAAGGTAAAGGCTGTAAAGTTTCTGCCGCCCTTGTCTCTACAATTGTCATGGATGCATGTCTGGATTATTTCTACAATCCAAAAATTTCGTTGAAATTGCACGTCAAATAGTCATCGACAAAATTTGTTACAGAGTTCTATCTGTAAAACAGACACCGTCATGCAGAAATCTTTTTGATTTCTATGAGGTAGCAAAAAAAAAACCGGTCCCCAAATTTGCCGCCCCAAAAATCTGCCGCCCTAGGCTCCAGCCTACTCAGCCTGCTGGTAAATCCGCCACTGGGTGTGAAGACGACACCGCTTTTTCTATACATTTATGACAGATGATGGCTGTAGTCGGTACTTTATCCAAGTACCGACTACAGCCATCATCTGTCAAAATATGGAAATTATCGGTGTCGCTCTAACCATCTTTAATCGCCATCTTCCATCGCTCTAATCATTCTTTGACTTGTTAAACAACTTTGTCAGACAAAGAAATCCAAGTACTTACCTAAACAACGTAACGAGGGACACATTATTGTGATAAGAAAGGCCTTCACTCACATAGACACGCAATCTTTTCTAATTTCCGCGTATAATGGCTGACCATTATTATACAAAAACGCTTATCATACATTTTTAATGCTATTGAAAGGTTTTATGACCCGTTTCTGGGGTGTTTAGAGGGAGAAGTCATGTATTTACTATATCTAAGGAGCATATTACCTTTCTTTATTCAGTAGTATCCTCTAAGTTTTAATAAATAAATATCGCCAGACGAACACACCAACTGTATGGTCCCAAACTAAGCATCACTTGTACTATGGGTACCGTACAATGGACTAAGGGGCGATCCCAGTGACACCCAGACCAGGGCAAATTACGAAAAGCCCATTTCCGAAATTTACCCTGACGGGAATCGAACCCGCAACCACCCGGTGTAGTGAGCCGAGCGGCCTACGCGCGAATGACTGCACCAAGCGGTCGTTCAGTGTTTCTGTTTGACTTTGTCTTTGCAACACTGTTCAGACTTCAGGCCATGTGCTTTCTATCCGCATGAGGGTGCTTAAAGCACCTCCTTTCATTATGCTAAACATTCCGTAACTTTAAATTATATTTAAAAAAAACACATGACAATCTTTGACAATCGTGTAGGCCATTCAGCTCACTTGATACGCTGGCAAGCTCAAGCCCCGTGCGGGTCGGGTTTCTGAGGCCTTTCTCTGGCGAAGGTGTTACTGATTTACATGTGTTAATCATACCGTGTGATAAGTATGAGGGACTACACCCACAATATTGGAGTGTTTGTCTACCGAGGGAGTCAGGTGGATACCGTGGCTTCTACACACACCATCTATGCTAATCATTATATAGGCATTGCTCAGCACAACAGTGTATGTCATGTAACGCTAATTAATGCTATCGGCGCTGGTTTAACCACAGTGTGTTCATCGGCTCGTTTATATTGACTAGCTATTGGAACCGTGTTATCAATATCTAATGACAAACAGTCTAAGAGATAGCGCGCGGCGACACTAAGGGCCTGTGCACACCGCGTTTTTCAAACGCGCCGTCGACGCGCGTTTTAGAAACGTGGGTCGAGGGCGCGCTTTTTCCTACAAAAGTCTACAGGCTGCGTCTGACTCGTGTGCGTATCGCGTCTGTATCGCTAGAAACCAAAGAATTTGTACTTAATAATAATGTCTTATTATTACAAATTCTTTGCTAGAAACGCTCGTCGACGGCGCGTTTAAAAAACGTGGTGTACACAGGCCCTAAGTAAGAACATTATTGATAATACATTATTATATCTGGTAACAGTATGCGACAGAAGGCTGTTCACAGCTTCGAGGGAAAAAATCGGAAAAAATCTTTTTTTAATTTGAGTAGGTATGTCACCCACTGGAATCGCCCCTAGTCCATTATGACAACTATATAATGTAGATGTTACTGAGTTTGGGACAACACAGTTCGTGTTGTCAAAATATAAAAAAATATTGATTTAACGCTTGTAGGCAAGTTTCGTTAGTAGATGGAATTCCACTTTGTGCTTGATACATACGCAGCACGATGCCTACTCATCTGCCCATCCAGGATGGCCAGTGACCAAAAATCACGTCGAGTGCTTGACGCGCTTCATTCTGGCTTGAAATTATATATTCCGGTGCACTTAAACATACGCCACTAGCGCTTACATGTTCAAACAACCCTGTGCTTACTTTCCCCTATAAACGTTGCGGGACTAACCAGACTTCATAAAACTATTTTCGTGAAACATAATTTGCCGTACGCAATAATGCTAGAATCGGGCGTGTGAAGTCGCGCGTGAAACGTTGGTGCTTAGACACCACACAGAATAACGTCCAGAAGGCCAGTCGATCTAGTAGTACAAATATTTTTCGTTGACTCTAGTGATTAGCGAGCGTCAAACTCGGTCGGACTGCGATATTACAAAATTCAAGTGCTAACTACAAATGGTTTATACAATACGACTTGGTTTACTGCGGAATTACTTTACAATGTTCTTCGAAGCTTCTATAGCCTAGAGGAAATGGGCCGCCCTTGTAACTGAGAAGTCTCAGTTTCGATCCTCATCCAGGCCATTAAACAATAGACGTGAGCCGTGTACGGACATACTGCTCAGTTAGAGAGGGTAACGGGACTACAAGTAATATGGCTTATAACCTAACATGGCTTATTTTATTGAACGGAAAAATAAAAAATGACCCAAACGGTCGTGTTCTCATAAAATGGAAATGGATAGTAGTTACTGTGAGCTATTGCTCCTACGTGTCCTTGCCTCCACATGAAAAGCTCTCGAATATTCCATGGCCCGTAATAAAATAATTTCATAATGTGAAAGCATTTTCCACGCAGATGTAGAGTATTTCAATTTCCAACTTCGCCGCATTCAGTTCCGCTACAGTTGCAGCGGATTTCACTCGAACACAATGCGCATATACATATAACGGAACTTTTTCAATTTATTATTGCCAATACGCAGTTTAGCTACACGTCTACGAGTTTTGATTTTAGAACACTTTATCGAAATGCGTCGAAGCTCGGTAGATGCCGCTAGTATCGAATTAAATCGCCATGAGTGTTTTTTTCTCTACTCCCACGGAATATTCCTTCCAGGGCTTCGTACGTGTCAGTGCTGACAATCGTGGCGTTCTCTTTGGAACGGTACCTGGCTATCTGCCACCCGTTACACCTGTATGCTATGGCCGGGCTCCGGAGAGCGCTCAAGATAGTGGCGGCGCTGTGGCTGCTGTCGCTCCTGGCGGCGGCACCGTTCGCACTGTACACCACCGTCAGCTATCACGATTATCCTCCAGGCAAGTGTAGTACACTTATTTTTATTCAAGACAGGTTATAAAACGTTATAATTTACATCCAACTCCTCCAATTCTTTCTTTCGATTAAATTCGTGCGGGTTCCAAGACAACTTAATCTTTCCCCGAGACTCGTCGAGGGTCAGACCTCGGCGTCATCATTAGACACCATTGCGATTCTGGCTAACAGGAGTAACAGTGGTGGGAGTGTGTGCTGGGACTAGCCCCATCATAAATTCAAGGTGGGTCCTGATTCTGTAGGTAGATCAGCTTGTCTTAACTAACCAACTAACGCATTGCTATCCTCACCATCGCCGTCATGTATGAGGAATACATAAACACTCTTGAATGAGTCTTTCGTTTACTTGTGTCAGTCATAGAATTGGAATTATCAGATGGCTGCACTTTCTTAAGAAGTAAATATTAGGGTTGAAAATCATCCTGTTAATAACAATTTCACTAGTTATCAGTGGTACCCTAGTTAATTGGATTAACTTATTTCTGACTGACCAAATTAGATTTATATCAGACACAAAGGAATCGCTGACTCAGATACGATACGAACTGACTCGGACAGACATCATTTTCAAGTCTAGTGAGACAAGCCCGAAGTTATGAATAAATTGACGAGAATTAATTTACCAAATATTTTCTAATAGTCTAACACAGCTATTATAGCAAGCACCGTGTATATGTCGCAGCCAACTAGCTTAATTCGCCGTTCAATTAACAGCCTAGGCACTTTACTAAACAGCGCCGTTCAACTAGAGGCCTAAATGTATTCAGCCGTATCGTCTGTTACGACATTTATAATTAAGCTAGTTGGCTGCGACATATAAAATATTTTATGCTCCAATTGCTGTTGCTTCCTGCCTGGTATCGTGATGTGCGCTGATTATAAAGCAGCCATATCGCTATTTCGCGAGACGAGCGACAAGCGCGCGCGTTGAACGGGGAATCCGATGTTTTTTAATTTCCCATAAAAAACCTTCCTTATTTATATACGCCTGAAGCAACAAACAATAGTACGCTTTAATAGTCCTTAGTTTTAAACAGATTCTACTCATCTGTTAATGTCCCAGGGTCCGGCAACGCCTCCCTGGAGTCGGCGTTCTGCGCGATGCTGGAGCAGCCCTCCTGGTACCTGTGCGAGCTGAGCAGCCTGCTGTTCTTCATCCTGCCGGGGCTCGTCATCCTCGCGCTCTACGTGCGCATGGGCCTGCGAATTAGGTACGTGCTGGGGTACGTATCTTGCCACCTACATTGATGTTTTGCCAATTGTACTATGTCAAAAATACTGTCATCATCATCATCATCATCATCAGCCGGAAAACGTCCACTGCTGGACATAGGCCTCCCCCATGGAACGCCACAATGGACGGTTGCCCGCTATCCGCATCCAACGGCTCCCCGCGACTCTCACCAGATCGTCGGTCCATCTAGTGGGGGGCCGTCCAACTCTGCGTCTTCCGGTTCGAGGTCGCCACTCGAGAACCTTTCTTCCCCAACGGTTGTCGGTTCTACGAGCGATGTGGCCTGCCCATTGCCACTTCAGCTTGCTGATTCTGTCTATGTCGGTAACTTTGGTTCTTTTGCGGATATCCTGGTTCCGGATCTTATCACGCAAAGAAACTCCGAGCCTAGCTCTCTCCATAGCCCGCTGCGTGGCTTGGAGCTTGGAGCAAAAATACTGTGAGTATTATTATTTTCTTAAAGCCATATCGTCAAACTGTCCGGCAAATGGCAGTATACGGTTTTCTTACATAAGATTGTATGTAAGGAAATGTCTCTATTTCCTATTTTTTTAGCAGATTTTCAGCGATATTACATGTAACAGTATAGGTAATTATGATTTTCTGTGATGTCGTGGTGTGAGACAATACCTAAGTTACTGGCGATAAGCCTATTAGCAAAGATAATAATAATAGTTATCTATTAGGTACATATAAGATATGAGCTTTTGATTAATTGAGCTGCGTGGTTTTTCCTTCACGACCCCCGGATATCCGGATATCTGCTGGCGCTGTGGCACTGGAGTTGCCGATAGAATAAGTAACAAGACATTTGCCATCTAATCTATTTCCTGTTACAAATAAATATCATATTTCAGCAAGAAGGCTCACACCTTCGCAATGGCATCATAAATAATAATTTTACGCTATTTATTATGTCGCCATTTTGGCTAAATGACTACCAAATGGCATTTAATGTCATAATTACCAGAGATATCCCATTTCAAGAACCATTAAGGTGCTTGTCATACTTTTATTTGTTAATGCTTTTCACTTTGTGATATTAAACTAATTGATGATGTAGAAGCTTTTGCAAAGAATTTTTAAAAAACCTGGATGGTAAAGATCACCGTAGGGTTACTATTAAGTAATTATACTTAGGTGCGTTTTGCCATCGTTCTAAGTTTTACCAGAGCAGGCTAATGTTTGCAATAAAGATTTTCGATCAAGTCTAATTTGAAAGTTCACGCAGTGTGTACCGGCTTTTTTTAAAGTTTTTTTAAGGAAAATGTTATCTGTAAACTTCTGCCTACGCCTGAATACGTTTCATCCGATCACTCCCCCTCAATACGATTTGAAGTCCAACTTTCTCCTTCAATTATAATTCCCCCATTTTGAGAAGAGATATGGCCAAATAGTCTGCCATTTAAACGACGAACAAACAAATAAATCACATTGTTAACAAAAGAAGCCTTAATTTGTAAATGAAATGAAAGTAACAGTAAATTAGTAAAGTTTCAGTAGCTACATTGAGAACAGTATTCTATAAATAATAAACTTTTCATTGTGAGTCAACACATCGTTCTACAAACAAAGACATAGGTAATTTAAGTTACGTAATGGTTGAATCGGAACATAAAATATAAGTATAAATGATTTAAGATTTTATGAGACCACGTCTATGCACTGGCCTTCGCGCGGTCAATTTCGAGGGCGATCCAGAAGCTCTACCATGGGTTTTACGCTCGCTGGTCGCTATCGTCAACGTAATGCTATTTTTTATACACATATTTTATGTTACTACCGACTCGCAAATGTAATAGATAACGGTATTGCTCTATTCTGTTGCTCTGGCTTCACAGACATATTTTCCAGATAAACTAAATATTTTTCTTTCATCGTTCCATATTTACACGGCCATGCAATAATAATATGGTACTGAACGCAAACCAATTAAGTTTCAGCGCATTTATCCATTCAATGAATTGGTGGTCCTTCACACTTAACGGGTTTCCAAAACAAATATCAATTTACGCCTTGATTAATGAAAGTTAACGTACACTTTTGTGTTTTCAGTGTTTTCAGGAGTTTGTCTCATTATATTGACTTAATAAGGGTAGGATTTCAATGTCTTTATTCTCGAACATTGATTGTTTACAAAATTATTTCATCCAATTATTGACAAACATATTGCTAACGATTCCTGAGTCGCCCCGTTTAATGTACTTCCTTCACGCGTGACTCCTGAAATACGAGTATACAGTTCTTAATATTCTTCTAAGTCGTAGCACTCTTGTCAGAGCGGTCGTGGTCATGTTTCGGTCGGTTCTCGTGCCACCGCTGCTCGTACGATATGTCGCCATGTGGGTCTATGTTTGGCTAAGTGAGAGCAGTCGTTCACGGTTGAGTGTGTCACGGATTTTATGAGGTCTGTCCACCGTGTTGGATAGCGCCCACGTGATCTCTTGCCTTCAACCTTCCCTTGCACCACCAATCGTTCCATTGATTTTTTGTTGCGGGTGATGTGCCCAAAGAACTTGAGGATTCGTATTTGCACAGTCGACGATAATCTCTCTTTGATGTCGAGTTCTTTAGGGATTGAAACGTTAGTTCGGTACGCGGTCCATGGGATTCGGAGCAGGCGCCTCCAACACCACATTTCCAGGGCGTCAATCTTTCGACGGTCTTGAATCCTCAGTGTCCACGTCTCAGCTCCGTACAGAAATTCTTAATATTACGACTCAACAAATATTCACATTTTAATAAAAGATGTCTATCGCCGTTGGTTATCAAGCGAACAGATTACTTTCGGCGTGAAATAAAAAGCGTATCATAATTCTACATTTACAAATTGAATAGGGCCGGGCCGTAGCACCGGCGCGTCATTATAAGAGAGCCCATTTTTCTAATATCCAGTAAGTAATAAGCTGAACCCATGTTGTCACATACGAACAGAGCGTTAATGTGCTTCCACCACCCACACCCCATCACAGCGTGAACCAATTCCACGGGCCATTAGACACGACGCGATGGACACATTGCTAGAGTATTTCAAATAGTGCCAACCGCGCTCACCGACGGTAATTGGAAACTCGTGGTGTTTTGGCGGAAGTGCTGCGCCACGAAATTGTTACATACAAAATAAAACATTTTTTTGATAATAATAATAATATCGCCAGACTGACACACCAACTGTATGGTCCCAAACTAAGCAAAGCTTGTACTATGGGTACCGTACAATGGACTGGGGGCGAACCCAGTGACGCCCAGATCAGGGCAAATTACGAAAAAGCTATTTCCGAAATTTACCCCAGCGGGAATCGAACCCGCAAACCACCATGTGCAGTGAGCCGAGCGGCCTACGCTCGAACCACTGCGCCAAGCGGTCGTATTCTTTGCTTCTTTGGATATGTATAGGTGGAAAGCTCTTCCAATAATTATACAAAACGCAGATATAATAGACACTTCTAATAAATGATTACAAACTTAAATAAAAAATAAATAAAATAAAAAGCCTTTATTTCTACAGTCCTTGAAGGGTAATCACATAAATATGGTTAGAAAAAAATAATTAACTGAATAATAATAAAAAAAGTACGTTAATACTTCAATAAATTTTTCTAAGCTAACGATACTGCAGTCGCCTTGACGGCGTAGGCCTCCCCTAAATCCCTCCACATATCTCTATTCCGTGCCTTCCTCATCCAGTCGGGTCCACAATTTTTGACAAAAATATCTCGCCATCTCTGTTTTGGTCTTCCCTGTTTTCTCTTTCCTTCTCGTGGGATCCACTCTGTGACCCGCTTTGCCCATCTAAAATTTTCCATCCTACATATATGGCCCGCCCAGTTCCATTTAGTCTGTCTGATCACTTTTTTTACATCCATTATTTTAGTTCTTTCTCTTATGATCTTGTTACTTATTTTATCCGAAATCTTCAATCCTAAAATACTTCTTTCCATCTTTCTCTGACACACAGCTAGTTTCTCTTCGGCTTCCTTTCTCAAAGACCAAGTCTGGCAACCGTATGTTAAGCATGGTATTATTGCAATTTCATAGACTTTTTTCTTTATGTGTATACTTATTCCTTTACTCTTCATTATTTCCTTCAGTCCCCAGTATTTTTTCCACGCTATTGCTATTCTTCTTTTCAAGTCTTTTTCGGTGCAGTTGTCAAACGACACTAATTGTCCGAGATATACATAGTCTTTAACATATTCTATATTTTTACCCTCTACTTTGACGTCATGTACCTGTCCATTCGTTATGATTTTTGTCTTGGATGCGTTGAGTGATAGTCCCACGCTCTTGCTCTCTCTCGCTAACTCACTGACCATAGTTTCTAGATTGGGCGCGTTTTCCGCGAAAATGACGATGTCATCTGCGAAACGAAGATGACTTATATATTCGCCATCTATACTTATTCCTTGGCTTTCCCATTCTAATTTTCTAAAAACTAATTCCAGTACTGCTGAGAAATTTTTTGGAGACAAGGGGTCTCCTTGTCTTACCCCTTTTTGGACAGGAAACTCTATTCCCTCTTTTTCTAACCGTACTTTGGCACGACATTTGGAGTAGATGCTTCTGATCACGTTTATATATTTTATGTTAACGCCTTGTTGTGCTAGTGCAACCCATATTGCTTCGTGATACAAGGAATCGAATGCCTTCGAATAGTCGATGAAACACATGTATAGAGTGATTCCATATTCATTTGATTTTTCTATCATTTGCGTTACTACTTGTATATGATCCATCGTTGAAAATGATTTCCGAAAACCGGCCTGTTCTCGAGGTTGATTCTCATCCAAAGTCTGTGAGATTCTATTCAGTATGATTTTAGAAAATACTTTATATAAGTTCGACATAAGACTTATTGGCCTATAATTCCCGAGGTCCCATCGGTCTCCTTTCTTGTGAAGGAAAGTTATCGTAGATTTCGACCACTGTACTGGTGTTGATTCTTTTTCGATGATGTTATTAAACAGTATCTGTAGGGGTCTTTGCAGTAAATTATAAAATGATTTTAACAATTCATTTGTAATATTGTCGCTGCCGGGAGTCTTGTCGTTTTTTTGACTTTTTATGGCGTATTCAATTTCAGATAACATAATAGTTTGTGGTGCCATCGCCGTCATGTTAGTAGCGTCATAACACGTATACTCTTCACATTGACTCAAGTTACTATTAGAGGTGTATAATTCTTTGTAGAAAGATGTTGCTTCTTTAAGTATGTCTGGGCGTCTGGATAGTATTCTTCCATTCTTATTTTTTAGATTCACTGCCCACTCTGACTTTCAGCGCTTTGTAAGCTTTTCGGAGCGCTCCTGTTGTATGTATGAAGTTTTCAAATATATTCTGTCGTTTTATCTTCTTTTCAAGTGCTATGTTTTTGTTTATTTCTTTACTGATTTTTGTTACTTCTGCCTGTATTTCTTTGGTTCTTTTTGTTTTGTATAACAGTTTTCTTTTCTCCAGCAGGTTTTTTGTCTGTTGGTTAATATAGTTTATTTCTACTTTTTTACTTTTTGGCATTTGTTTTAACATATAGTCTATTTCTTTTTCTAGTTTATTATATTGTTGCTGTACTGCATCCGATGCGTCTAGGGATTTCATTAGTTTCTCTTCCCAATTATTAGTATTTCCTATGGAAAATTGTGGATTTTCATTTGTATAGATTCTGGGTTGTATATTTTTCCTGTTTCGATTTGATTGTACTGAAAGTTTGCATCTAATCATTCTATGGTCTGTATTAAAATTAAGATTGTGAATAATTTCAAAATTCTGTACTTGGCTGTGTTGGTTCGTGAGTATATAGTCGATCTCGTTATAGTTTTTGCCATTTGGGTGGCGCCAAGTCCATTTTTTGTGCGGTTTACGTTTGAACATGCTGTTAGTTATTTTGAAGTTCCTTTCCAATGCGAATTCTACTAATCTTTGTCCATGTGTACTCCTCGTGCCATATGAGTATTTTCTGAATATACTTTCCTCTCCTCTTTGCATTTCACCAACCCTTGCATTAAAATCTCCGAGTATTAGTACATTTTTTGTTTGCACGGAGTCAAGGGCGGTTTCTAATGACTCGTAAAATAGGTCGATGTCTTCGTTTGTATATGATTCTGTGGGGCCGTATACCTGAATGACGGACCATATAGAATTTCCTGCTAATTGGATCTCTAGTATTGCTACCCTGTCAGAGAATGCTTTGAAACATATTATATTATTTCTTAGCTTCTTGTTTACCAAAAAGCCAACTTCATTTCTCCGTTCATGTGTAGCCGTATGATAAAGTATGAATTACGATTATTCTAGTATCTGATAAGAGAGTTTTGACCTTAAGACATGCGATATAGACGTCCTGAGTTTGTGTATTTTTTCTGACATTCTTATATTCATTGTGATTTTGGGGGTTTTGGTCTGGCTTCCGTGCCGTGTGGTCCCGGCTTTATGTGCCGTGTGGTCCCGGCTTTATAATAGGATCACCCCATCTCCTCCCGCGGGTGCCGTGGGAACCGGCAAAGGGATATACAGGGAATGGGCAGCAGCGTTCTTTATGTATGTACCCACTAACAGCTACTGCGATCACCAAGACGCCTGCCAAGCGCGGTGATTATGGCAAAACCCCCCCATGAAAGGCACAACAAAGTTACGGCCCCCAGTCCCCGGCAGCTCCGCTATTCCTGGCTTTGGTAGCGGCCACGGTAACGGCGGGGCAGGGGGTGCTAAGAATCCCCGGCAGAGATCGTGCTACCACCCCCGACGACTGGACCTGGCAACGTACAACACACGGACGCTCAGGACTGACGAGAAGTTACTCGAATTGGAAGAACAGTTGGAAAAGTTACGTTGGGACATTATAGGGTTATCTGAAGTCCGAAGACAGGGACAGGACACGATAACACTTAAATCCGGTAACCTGTTCTTCTTCCGGGAGGGAGACCAGCCATCCCAAGGTGGTGTCGGGTTCCTTGTCCACAAGTCCCTCGTTAACAACGTTATTAAAGTCGAGAGTGTGTCGAGTAGGGTAGCGTACCTTATACTCAGAATTACCAAACGGTACGGACACTACACCGAAGACATCCCGGACATCAGCCTATACGAGATTAGGATGGCTCTCAAACAGCTTAAGAATAACAAGGCGCCAGGCGATGATGGAATTACGGCAGAACTTCTGAGAGCGGGTGGAAAACCGGTACTAGTAGTCCTCCAGAAGTTATTTAATTCCGTGATCTTTGAGGGCATTACGCCAGAGTCGTGGCACAGGAGCGTGGTGGTCCTTTTCTTCAAAAAAGGAGATAAATCCTTATTGAAGAATTACAGGCCCATCTCGCTCTTGAGCCACGTATACAAGCTGTTTTCGAGAGTCATTACGAATCGTCTCGCACGCAGGTTTGATGAATATCAACCTCCCGAACAAGCCGGTTTCCGAAAGGGCTTTAGCACCATAGATCACATACATACGCTGCGCCAGATTATACAGAAGACCGAGGAGTATAACCGGCCCTTATGTTTAGCGTATGTGGACTATGAAAAAGCCTTCGATTCGATCGAGACATGGGCGGTACTGCAGTCTCTTCAGCGATGCCAAATCGACTATAGGTATATCGAAGTGTTGAAGTGTTTGTACAGCAAAGCCGTCATGTCAATTCGACTCCAGGATGAAAGCACGGAACCAATCCAATTGCAAAGAGGCGTGAGGCAGGGAGACGTAATTTCTCCGAAACTGTTCTCAAATGCATTGGAGGACGTTTTCAAGCTTTTGGACTGGAGTGGGTTTGGCATCAACATCAACGGCGAATACATCACTCACCTTCGTTTTGCCGATGATATAGTCATTATGGCGGAGTCGCTGACGGACCTCGGTACCATGCTCAGGGACCTCAGTATGGTCTCCCAACAGGTGGGTCTAAAAATGAACATGGACAAGACCAAGATCATGTCAAATAACCATGTTGTACCCATACCGGTAGTTGTTGGGGACGATACTCTCGAAGTTGTCGACAAATATGTTTACCTAGGACATACTGTCCAGTTAGGTAGGTCCAACTTCGATGAAGAGGTCTCTCGACGAATCCAACTCGGCTGGGCAGCGTTCGGGAAGTTACGTAATATCTTCACGTCCGAAATTCCGCAGAGCTTGAAGACTAAGGTCTTCAATCAGTGTGTGTTGCCAGTGATGACCTACGGAAGCGAAACTTGGTCCCTTACAGTTGGCCTACTGCATAAGCTCCAAGTCACGCAGCGAGCTATGGAGAGAGCTATGCTCGGAGTTTCTTTGCGTGATAAGATCCGGAACCAGGATATCCGCAAAAGAACCAAAGTCACCGACATAGCTCACAGAATCAGCAAGCTGAAGTGGCAATGGGCAGGCCACATCGCTCGTAGAACCGACAACCGTTGGGGAAGAAAGGTTCTCGAGTGGCGACCTCGAACAGGAAGACGCAGAGTTGGACGGCCACCCACTAGATGGACCGACGATCTGGTGAGAGTCGCGGGTAGCCGTTGGATGCGGATAGCGGGCAACCGTCCATTGTGGCGTTCCATGGGGGAGGCCTATGTCCAGCAGTGGACGTCTTCCGGCTGATGATGATGATGATGATGATGATGGTCTGGCTTCCCCACGGTGACCAGCCGGCTTGGAGAAGGTGGGGACAGAGGGGCAACTTTTAGTTTTTTGGGGTTTCTTGAGTATCACGACTTATCGTGGGCCGAGTAGTAGGATTTAGTTGTGGTGTTCGTAAATAGTTTTTTATGTTTTGTGATTTGTTCTTTTTTGATGCTTGTTTCGGTCTTTCCTCTTTCTCATCTGTGTTCTTACAAACTTACTAATTATTTAAAAAATGTTATAATATACACTTTAGGTCGATCTTACGTGCTGGCACTACCTCGATTCAGCCAGTCCTTATATATGAGCTGTATAGCTAATTGGCTTGTGCTTGTCTCTACTACCGGCAATGATAGCCACTATTTGTCCGGCAGGACGACCCACGCCAGCAAGCCTGGCAGCCCTGGCACCCTGAACGGCGTGAACGGCAGCGTGCACGGCGAGGCGCGCCAGGCGCAGTCCAAGAAGACCATCATCAGGATGCTGGGTACGACTGTCCTTTATCCCACTTCCATGCCTTTTACACTAGATTTAATATTCCTAGGCAACGTCTATTTTACAATATAATCATTTTAGGCAGGTGCGATGTCACGGTAGACGTTGAAAGCGGCGGCACGTCGATCTGGTATAACGCCGCTGAAGACTTAGATCACTGGAGGTGAATGGGGGACCTTTCTTTGCCGAGCAATGGGACGAGGCACATTTTACAAAAATACTCTGTTTTGGTGATACGTATCATCCTCAATCCGTTTCATATAAAGATTAAATAACAAAAATAGGGCAATATATATACTTTAGTACATAACAAATTCTAATGAATATTACAGTGTAGTAAGTAGCTGGCTCGCCAGCGCCAGTGCGGCGGGCGGCCGTCTGTCCGCTATCTCACCGATCTGGCATACGCTAATTACACGCTGTAATCCTATAGCGACATAATCTTAACTATATTTTAGGCCCATGACATGTTGTGCTCGCGACTTTTGCTAAAATAGGTCACGCTAAGTATGGGTATTTTATAATTTAAAGTTATATAATATAATAAGTTTAATCAATAACCAACAAGAGGAACTTACTCCACTGCCTCTAATAACCAAAGCACTACAGCACGCCACGCAAAGCTAGAGTTTTAGGTACCTACGGGGTTGAACTAATTATCTATTCTGTGGCATGGCCTAGAAAAGTGCAGTGAGTTAGATTTATAGCGAAAAACAGCGCGGGTAGTAATTAATATCCGTAGGCATTAATTAAAAGATTAATTCCATATAATTTCAATTGATGTACAGTCGGAGAATTAAATAAAAGGTTTACCACCAAAGAGAATACAATACTACGTTTTACCACCTTAGAGTCGACTTTTCCTTCCACGAGTGCAATAAACAGTAATGCCAACATTCTAGTGCAACATTTTAATAACATTGTCAACTTATTATTGCCTCCATGTTACGTGTGTAGTATGTCACATTGACAGGCACTGGGAGTAAAAATAGTTTTAATAAAAATAAAAACCAAAGAGTATACAATTACTACGTATATCAAAAATATTAATGGCAGGCAAACCATTACACAAGTTAAAAAAACCAAACAACTTTGTTCTGAGTAAATTTAAACTTTATTGTCGAACAGTTAGAGCATCATTTTCTATGCAACTATCTGTGTTTAGTCATATGTAAGTTCGTTTTAAAACGTAATATGTGCTTGCAACACGATAAATGAATAAATTTGAAAACTGGTTAAGGTTTTTGTACCCTTACTGTACCTACCTATCTAAACTAAATAATGTTGTGGAGTTCCGAGAACCCATAATTTCGTATCATAAAATTAATATAAAATATTATACAGGGTCAACTCAGCATTTTATAAACCCGCACGCTCCCATTCCTCCTAATAAAAAACATGAATGAATAGTGCGAAAATAAGCTTGAAAAAAATTAATATTAAACTATTTTTGCCTGGTCATACCGCTCAGTGCTCTTATACAGGGTGCGCTAAAAGCTGGAAACTGTTTGTCACTGTCGGTCGACTGACAAAAGTCGGACGCGGTGACTAGTATGTACCTAGACTGTACTTGATTTAAAAAAGGACGAGCCATAGAGTAAGTCAATACAGAGCTTGCCTAATTTTCGAATTATTATAAGAAAATGACCTAAGTTGACATTGCTGGAGATACTAATAAAAGATGGCTGTTTTCCATGTATGTTTCAGTGATATAACCGCAACAGCAAACTACGCCTTTAAACTTGATAATATATTACTTAAATTATGTCAATTGGGTGAGTAAAGCCAAATACCTTAAAAGTTTTCCCTTCGGGTAAAGCGAAGTATTGTGACAATAGCTTTTGACTGCTTAGGAACATTAATCTTTAAAATAAATCGGTATTTTTGTCGATACACAATAGAACCTACCTGTGTAAAATATGTTTATCTCCCATTGAAAGGCATCTCCGATTTTAACCCCGTCTCAGTTGATAATAGCTTTCTTTGGGAAAGCTCAACTGAGCCCGGCCTGTCTCCAGTGTGAGGCCCTCACTAATATAGCTGGCGCTTTCATAAGTGTCTCAATGGACCTCGATAATGGACGGGTATTCAAATGTACCTTTTTGAATAACAGAGTATTTTTATGACCTTAAACACAAAGTTAGGTGGGTACTCGCGATGGGAGAATGTTATAATTTTAAGGATTCTATTTATGAATCTTTGTTATTCAAAGGTCAGAGTCGTAATTCCAAGGTACCTCTATGCAAAACCCGTAATGATTTCGGGTTGCAAGCGAGCGAGGGCTGTCGCTCAAACGTCCATTGAACTGCAACACGAAATGGATTCGTTAAATGACTATAACATAGTTCCTGTGCAAGCATAACTGATTCAGAGTAGTTACAACTATAAGGAACCTAATAGAGGTTGCTTTAAGAACCATAAAATTTTTGAATCCAGTAAATTACCTAAGTAATAGTTTTTGATGGATGTATTTGGGATATGCCGCGAAGATAAGCCCTCAACGTAAACTAAAATAAACTTTATAAACATAACTTACAGTCCCTATTTGTATGCATCATGCTCGATGATGACAGATGACATTGTACCCCCAGCGGCAGTAGTGGTCGCGTTCTTCGTATGCTGGGCGCCGTTCCACTTCCAGCGGCTGTTCTTCATCTACGGGACCGAGTCTCCTCATTACCACACCATCAACGAGTACTTGTTCTACGTGGCGGGCGCCTTTTACTACATATCGGCGACTGTGAACCCTATACTATACAATGTTATGAGTCATAGGTAAGATAAGATACTAGTATATCATCTGTGGGTGAGATGGTCCACTCTTGTAATCTTGCTGTAATTAAGGGTCTTCTGAATACAATGGACAGTATACAGTACTCTAGATTTTACCTACTCTTGATTGACAGTATTAGTACCGAATAATGACTTTTAGTCAAAAAGCTATCCAAATAGCTGTGATTATCTCGGGCAATTGTGAATGTACGAACTGAGTAGGTATTTTGACTACAAACAATTTAACTTTGAATAATTTTACGCAGCTTTATTAGCAGCATTAAGTCCTTCATTTTGGTTTTCCAAAGTGTATGGTTACATTTTTGTTTTGTATTGTTATAAAAAGTGTTTGTTATTGTTATTATAGCAGTGATAGCCGATTAGTTCAGCACGCGTCTTGCGGGCTACCCGGTCTCGGGTTCAAACCCCGGCTCGAACCTCTGGATTTTTCGTAATCTATGTGCGAATCATAAATTCTATATGATTATCACTTGTTTACGGTGAAGGAAAACATCGTGATGAAACCTGCATGTCTTAGAAGATTTAACCAATTTTCGAAAGACATGTGGAATCCGCCAACCCGCACTGGGCCAGCGTGGTGGATTATGGCCTGAATACCTTTCGTGTTGAGGGGAGGCCCGTGCCCAGGAGTGGGACGTCAAAAGGGCTAAAATTATAAAAAAATATTATTGTTATTAGACACTGGCGAAACACCTATTAAACTGGGTGGGCCATATTAGTTTTAAAGAAAGAACAATAAGAAGCGGCGCGTTGCATGTCCAAATATTGTCCGCTATTCCTATCTAGCACATTTTCACACTGTAATTCCTCCACAGATACAGAATAGCCTTCACAGAGACACTCTGCTGCGGTAAGATCCTACCCAAGAAGAATAGGTATCGCGAACACTCCAGCATCCGAGAGACCATGGTCAACCACACCTCGGAGGGCGCCCATCTCGTCAGGGTCCGCTCGGAGATCCAGAGCAGACGTAACAGGCTGAACAGGAGCCGCAGGAACAGCTGCTATGGCCCTGAGACCACGAGCCTATGCAGCGATAAATGGAGGCAAGAGACTCCGAAGAAAATGATTCTCGTGAACGATAGGAACAGCGTTAATACGACTATATGCAATAATAACGAAGCTAGTCAGCTGATGTACTGCGATTTCAAGATTGATGATCACGACGTTACATAAAATGGAACTAATAGTATAAACGAACGCATTTAAACTTTACTAAATGACAAAATCATTGGCGATTCTAAGATCAACCCGATGTGCTTTCTAAATATGATAAAACTTCCTTTGGTTTAATTATTTCTTTTTAAACAGTATAATCATGAGATGATTATTGAATTCATTTGTTTTAAAGCTTTTGAAAATTATTTTCGTACAAATATGTAATTTAAAAAGGTATATTGTTCCTCTATAAGAGGACTTCAAAGATTAAAGTATGATTTACATATAATAGATATTGATTAACATATTTAAAACTATGTCTTAGGGTTAATCATCGATTTAGGGATTAATATGAATAATATTATCTAAAAGAAAGTATGTAGGTGGTAAAGATTATATTATATAGTTCTGAAATTCTCCTGTTGGGTAGTCCTCAATTTCATAACAACAAAATAACAACAATTATAATATGATTTTATAAATAATTATCGTTGAGATTGTAAAGTTCAAAACAATATCAAAAAATACTGAGAACCAATTCAATGATTTAATGAATGGAAAAATAAAAAGCACCAAATTAAATGTGGTCTCAACACATATCTTTTCAATTTTATCTCAATTGTTCAGTTTTGTAGTTCCAGTTGGTTTGTGTATCGGCCAAATCGCGGATTTGAGTCCAATTTACGCATTTTAATCAATTCCAAATCTAATTTGGCGGCACAAATGGTATATTTGTATGAAAAACAAACAATCTCTGGAGGCGACGGAAGAGCGGAATAACGCGGCTTCCCTCCCGCCGCCGGCACTCACTTCAGAGAAAACAATGCCGAGTAATACCGTGATCCAGGGGGGCTACTCTTAGGAACGATAATCGATATATCGTAACATTTATACTATCGAATACTACTCTAATTTCCATCTATAATACATCTCCGAGTGTGCTAATCTACAAATATGCATATTTTTATATGATTTATAATTAAATATTGTGCAATGCGTATCGTGCAATAGCAAGGCATTATCTTATATTTTTTTGTTATTATAAATTTTTATCATAAATTATAATTATATTTCTCAGAACGAATGCTAAGTGCATTAAGCTAATGCTTATAAATTAATTAATGGTTGGGCCAAAAGCTTGCAACTAAACATATTTTTTTCTTATATTTACGGGAATACTACACATTGAAATAAAATTATTTTTACGGATTTTTTTTTGTCTAACATTTCAGACCCCCCCCGTGACCACGGTTGTTGTAAAGCAACCGAAACGTCGGGAACATAAAAAGGAAATAAACGCGATATAATCCGTAAAAATGGTTTTATTTCAATGTTGCAGCTAAACAGCCATTTTCACTTTCTCACTTTCCTCATGTCGGTACCCGGGCAGCTATATTTCAGTGGCATGGATGTATTTGTAACTTGTAAATATTAAGGCGTCAAGCAAAAGAAATGGACTTGCTTCAGGATTTTTTGTAAAACACAACATCTCTGTATCTTGTTCCTCTTCTCATATTTTGGCTTATATCAATAAGTTTATGTTTTAAATGTGTAATTTATTAGCTTAAGCTCTCGTCTTCCGATTTCAAAGTATATAAGTACCATATTCAATTTAAAACTACTAAATATCGAACTATATTTTCAACCAGATTTATTTAAAAATCATACCTATAAGTATATGCTTACGTAAAGTTTAGGTCTATATTTGGGACTAGTTAAAATCGCTAGTTTTAGTGAATACCTAACACGGCTAACGTTGTAAATATTTAATTATTATTGAAAGTGTGTGATATTAAAATGTAACGTATCTATACTGAAATGTTGTGAATATGAATTGTAATTGTCTTAATGTTATTTGAAATAAACCTTTGGCCTAATGAACTCCATGATTTGTTTCATTTTTGTATACAAGCTAAAGCTAATTAATGACACCTAGACCACATGGTTGTATTTCCTACCTCTCGTTATTCAAAAAAGTAATAAAGTAGTTCCTAAACACTTAGGTTACATAATAATAATAATTTTAGCCCTTTTAACGTCCCACTCCTGGGCACGGGCCTCCCCTCAATATGAGGGGGATTCAGGCCATAATCCACCACGCTGGCCCAGTGCGGGTTGGCGGATTTCACATATCTTTCGAAAATTAGTTAAATCTTCTAAGACATGCAGGTTTCATCACGATGTTTTCCTTCACCGTAAGCAAGTGATTTTCATATAGAAATTAAAATTCGCACATAGATTTCGAAAAATCCAGAGGTTCGAGCCGGGGTTTGAACCCGAGACCTTTTTTTTTTTTTTTTTACGGGGAGGAAATCTTCCTAAGATTCCCAGGCCTCTTGTGGGAAAGGCCTGGGGTATGTGGGATTCTTACCCACTAAAACCTCCCCGGTGGCCGCCTTCCGCACGTCAGAGGGACTCCGGGCCCTCCCGAAGAACTCGCCGGTGCCCCTCATGTGCCGCGCTCCCTCGCGGGAGCTCGCCCCGGGGGAGCAGATGGTCGCTCCCCCTGCACCCTCGCAGTGCACGGCGGCGGGGAGCCACGCCCGCCGCCGTCCTCCTCAGGGTCGTCGTCGTCAGGGAACGTCCGGGGCCCACACCCTGGACGTTCTCGACTTGAACCCGAGACCTGGTAGCCCGCAAGACGCGTGCTTAACCAATCAGCTATCACTGCTATCACACGGTTGGTTACATACCAACATATTTTTTGAAATAGATAAAACTTACAGAGGCATTGATGGAACGTGTTCGAGTAGCATAATAAATAGTCGACACAGAAACTAGGTTCCAGTAGGATGAAACATTGAACAATGGACCACTGTTACATAGTTATATAATAGGTAGATAAAATCGATAATCCTCCGTCACAACAACTTGAATACATCTTGTGAAGGCGAAAATAATTTCTAAAAACTATTTCGCTTTTGAATTACTTTGAGAACTGTGGATATAAACAGACAGACAAATAATTATGTGTTTATAAGTCACGAAATATAACTACATGTCTGTAATTTATGAAACTTAACCGAATTATATTTTTTTAGATCTATCTATACAAATAAATAAAATTGGAACACTCCAATTTTATTCTAATCTGTTTGTAATATCAAAATAACACCTTTTCACTAAATGCATGTGAGAGTACATACGACACCTAAAGCAAAAACGCGTTTTAAAAAAATTTTGTCTGTCTGTGTGTTTGTTCCGGGTAATCTCCGAAACGGCTGGACCGATTTTGACGGAACTTTCACTGGCAGATAGCTGATGTTTTAAGGAGTAACTTAGGCTACTTAAATATTAGAAAAACAAAATTTAAAAAATGGGTCCTTTTTCGCGGGCTCAAAATGCGGGAGCGGGCTTTTTTGTTAAGTTAAATTCCACGCGGACGAATTGGCGGGCTCAGCAGGTCTATAATAAATAATTTAAGTATAATAAGAGAAATAAATCATGCATGTGTAAAGTGTATGTACAGGTAAGCTTAAAAGTTTTTCAGTTAGGCAGAATAAAGCGTTATAAGTCGGAAGTATACATGTCAAGTAAGTATGAGTTATGTGTTCATATTTGAGGTTTTTACGTTCAAAGGGCAAGCCATGAATCACGCTATCGAATCGAAACGCCGGAAGATGAATAATATAATTTATCGGGATGACGGGCTTCCGGTTACCTGCCGTTTGTTATATTAAAGGGTTTTCTGACTAAGGCCTCATTTACACGGTAAAGTACCGCACGTATTTCAGGTGGAATTTGTCATTACATTAAAGAGGGTGGTGCTCTTGCGTAAGTAAATAAACGCGTAAGCAAACGTACGTAAGTATTATTTTGAACTTTCGAAACACTCTGTATGTGTAACTATAATACAATAAGCACACAACTATACAATAATTAAATAATATTAATTTATATATATCGCCAGACAGACACACCAACTGTACGGTCCCAAACTAAGCAAAGCTTGTACGATGGGTACCGTACAATGGACTGGGGCGATCCCAGTGACACCCAGACCTGGACAAATTACGAAAAGGCCATTTTCGACATTGCCCTGGCGGAATAGAACCCGCAACCGCCATGTGCCAAGCAGTCGTCAATAATATTAATTTTTGGATAATTGTGAATTGTGGTCTGAATGTCGTTTATTATAAAAGTTCGCATGAAATTGCACAAAATAAAAAAAAATACAGATGCTCATAAATTTTCAATTTCTATGAAATCGATGGAATGGAAAATGTTCAGTCGAATGAAGCCTGCGGCGATAAAATCAGCATTAAATCATATTTACGACAAGTTATTACGTTATCAGCTATTTTATATCTGCAATCATTATACTGGGCATGAGCTGTTCTTTTGTTCGCACCACACGAATGATGAAAGTGCCCACATCGATGTGGTTATCGACACCGACCATCTTTATTTTAAACTAGCTGAGCCCGCGACTTCGTCTGCGTGGAATTTACCTTAACAAAAACGCCCGCTCCCGTGTTCTGAGCCCGCACGGCAGGACCCATTTTTTAATATTTAGTTTTTCTAAAATAAAAGTAGCCTAAGTTACTCCCTATAACATCAGCTATCTGCCAGTGAAAGTCCCGTCAAAATCGGTCCAGCCGTTTCGGAGATTACCCGGAACAAACACACAGACAGACAGATAGATAGACAGACAGACATTTTTTTTTAAATCGCGTTTTTGCTATAGGTGTCATATGTACTTTCATATGCATTCGGTGAAAAGGTGTTATTTTGATATTACAAACAGACACTCCAATTTTATTTATTTGTATAGAAGATTTAACCCCAACCTAAGTTGTTTCGGTCTTGAGTAAGTATGTTTCGAAACTGATCAAAGGATGAGATTTGAAAGGTGCAAGAAATCTTAGGTTTTATTCAGATGAGGTGCACCCGGGTCTGAATAGACCCTTACTGGAAAGTAATAACTGGATTGTAGGGTTTCGTACAGTCATATAATTGCATCATTAGGTTATGTACATAGGAACAGATCTAACAACAAAGTTAAGAGCTATATGTAGCCTCAGGGCAAAAATAGCCCTTCCGTTTGTTGTTCTACCTGTCACAAGCAGATTCCCGGAAATTATATTTCTAAGATTTGGCAATCCTACCCACTGCTGCGAGCGATCGCGGGGCGAAGCGGCGGTGGGTGGGGATAGTTATCTTTGTATTATGAGGTAAATATTTTTTTGTAAGCATTGAATTTCACAAAGAGTCGCTTCTACATGAGCTTTATTCCATGCCTAGGGTAAGCACATTGTCAATCTATGTTCACGGGTCAACAAAATCAAAGGCACAAGTTGTAAGTGGATTCCATCCCTTTATTACAATAGCACGGCCCTTGCGTCGGTGTCACGAGAGCGCTGTAATTAAACCCAACCCCGTGGAGGCCGTGCGGATGACGCGACGGTTCCCGGAACTCACCACCTCCATTAGCTGATAACGTATTTATTATTATTGACGATTGATATGGCGACACCAATCTCTTGGTGGGAATAAACGCGATTTTTCTTTAATGATTTTTATTACAAATAATGATTTAAAATGGTGGTCGGCTCTCCGCCTGATCGAATACAGTTTTGCTACAAGTACCTACATATCCATTTTTGCTGGACGAACTACAAAATCTACGACATAAGTAGTTCCTTAAAAATAAATAAAATGAAAATTGACTTTAATTATTATCAGACAAGAAAGATACATAACCGTGATTTAATTATTTAGTTAGTATTTACATACTTATACTCGTATATGGTATTATTTTAATAAAATCACTCGCCACCAATCAGCTGTACCAACCGAACAGAAAAGATTAATACCATCAGATATTATTATGGTAAATAAAAATATATCATATTATCATTTACTTAGGCCCCATGAAAGCAAAATATAGAGGATTTTAAATATGTCGATATATTGATATTGTTCCGGTCTACGTGAACTTATGAAGTCCATATAGTTTTCCGAGTTAAATAAAATTGATTTTATCAAAAGTCATAGTTTCTAATTATTATTGTCAATAATTTCCAAGCCTTCGAGAATTATTGTTGTGATATTGTATGCATTATGTCACTCAAGAATTTTACTAGGCAAGTACAAATTAATACGTTGGTACAATATTAAAGCGAGGTACAATATTCACGGCAATTAGAGGCGGAGAGCGACGCTTCCCATTCAGGGTACAGCGCTTTGTTAGAATATTCCCTTTTGTTGTAGGTAACCACTTATTGAAATGGACTAATATGTCTTGAACAATGACCATTGATAATGAGATAACCGCTAATTGAAATATTTTGGTTTTGTTTAAATAGATGGTATGGGCAGAGATGGATATTGTGAGCACGCCTATTTGCCGACAGATTCCGAGGGGCTTCAATTCAAGTTTCTGGTTTTTTTTTTTTTTTTAAATAACATGTTTTTATAGGTAATTATAACAAATTCGGCAAACTAGCGTATAAAGCGTCGTATGTTAAGTAGTTTCCGTATCCTATAAAAATGCAAAAGGCATAGTTCGCACGATGTCGACTGAAGAAGGGAGGGGGGTTAGTCTTGTAGCATTCTCACTCATCGATCGCTATAAAAAAAAACTTAAATATTTTCTAAATTATACAAACACCATGAGCAGCTCCCATTCTACTCCCTATTCTCCTCTATCATAACGCTTATTCCTAGTTATGTCATTAACACATCAATGATATACAGCAGACAATCAGCATAGCGAACAAGTCGCCGCGGCCTGCAAGCCCCAGTTTGGCGTCACTACGTGTAGCGCTCATTAAAACTTGCGAGTGCCGCCACCTGCCGCGCCCCGGAGCTAAGATACTCGAGATATCACGTATAATTGTTGCAAGTCCGAGAAAAGATGTTCCGTTTCCAACCAACATCTACACTCAAAATGAAAGTGTTTTTAACCGACTTCAAAAAGGAGGAGGTTCTCAAATCGGATGTATTTTTTCTTTTAATAGTCTAAATATATATAACTCAAAGGTGACTGACTGACTGACTGACTGACTGACATAGTGATCTATATCAATGCACAGCCCAAACCACTGGACGGATCGGGCTGAAATTTGGCATGCAGGTAGATGTTATGACGTAGGCATCCGCTAAGAAAGGATTTTGATTAATTCTACCCCCAAAGGGGATAAAATAGGGGATGAATAATCCCGAAATTTTTGTTAACTTAAATTCCACGCGGACGAATGCGCGGGCTCAGCTAGTACTCTATAAATTCCTTTCGGAGTACAAATAAATCTACCTAAATATGGTCTTATTTTAATATTAGACGATATTTAGCTTGGTCCCTCAGTAAAGTTGATAATGATGATGATGATAAGGATGACTTCACACAAAAAAATCTGTTGGTATAAATAATTTCTATTGGTTGGTATCGAGTGATTTAATCAAAGGTCAGCTGTTTGAAAGAAACCCATCAGATATTTTTTTGTGGTACATAATTTTTGCCATTTACTCAAACGCCATGCGAGATATTTTGCTTTATGGAAATAAGACCTGCTGTTTTATAAGTCCGAAATAATAAATCTACATATACTCTTATATCTAGCTGAAATGCTAATTATCTTGATGCCCAGTGAAGACAGACTAGACCGTTAATTACCATTTTTTGTGAATATTAATTATAAGCAACTGGAGATAAAAAAGGAAAAAACAAGCCTGCTGAGTTTCTTGCCGGTTCTTCTCAGTCAGGATCGCGTTCGGATCCGGTTGTAGACTTAAGAAAAATATGTAAAATTGATAATTTGTAAGTGTTAAGTTAAGTGCCTAAACAAAATAAACGATTTGTATTTTGAATATCCTCTTATCCGAATAACAGGGCTTTACGGCATTTAAAACGCATTCTATAAGACCAACAAACAATTCATATAAATTATTTTAGCTATATTAAATAATTAATTATACAAAATCTATTATCGTGAAGTTAGGGTAAGTAAGTTGATCCTCATAGTACTAAATCAAGCACAACATGAAATATGGAAGCTATTTAAAGGACCGGATTTTCTACTTACATCATAACATAATAATAAGCAAGATATTTACTGATTTCCCCAGAGAGGAAAAAGCTCTTTATCATTTTCCTCGGAAACGGAGAATATTCGCTAAAATTCAAGTACATTTTTATTTATATTCGCACTAACAAATAGGGGGATTAGATCTCAAAATCCTTGTCTACCAATAAACGACGGCCCTGTCCCAGATCGTAAGAACTTTTATCTGAATTTCATCTAAAAGTGTATCTAAAACTTTGGTACGACCTAAACAAATTGTGCTTTGACAGGAACAAAATTGAAAAATAAGCAAATTTTAAGATAAATATTCTGTAGAGAATTGATAAAGGGTTGAAAAGGTATACATACCTACATATTTTTCCAAATTTTAGTGGCGATTAGGGCCTCGATCATTTGCGTAGATTTATTGGGCACTAGTCCTACAATTTTCTATCGCCGGAAAATAGGATGTGTTTTCTGTTCGTAATAAATTGTGCACTTATCCCCACAAGTGGGGACAATTTGGGAGGGTTAAGTGTATCGCCCGTTAAATTATACAGTTTCACAGTAAAAAAGGGCAATGTTAATCCTATATTCGATCAACCCTAACATATTCTACATCAGCGATAAATAATGATAGGAGTAACAAATAGAGCGTGAACACATGTCGCGGCACCGGCGGGGGCCTGCGTTTGTTTTACAAATAGCTTTGTGTAAGCCTCGTGTTGCGAGATGATAGATAATCGCCGTTAAGAGGACAGTGAGGAGGCTGCAGACGAAACTTTTACGCAAAAGCTTTGATATGACAAGCTTTTTGTTATAACGTGAAGAACAAGTACAGTATTTCTGTTAGGTTGAAATATTTTTAATATTTGTCATGTCCGTAAACTTAATGAGCATGCCCACAAATCGGCTGAAATGTAACATGAAACTTTATGTAAGCCAGGGTGTTGCTTAAGCTAGGTTAACTCGCCTAAATAGTAGCCGAAACCGGGGATGAGCCAGCGGGTTCATCACTTATTACCCGGTCTTGGCGGTCTGGGAGACTGGCGGGGTGGTACCAGGCCATCTTGCTACCAGCCGGGGGGCCTGGTGTAAGGCCGGAAGACTAGGCCTCCCGCTGGGGCGTCGCGGTGCATGCTGAAGCGATCCTGTACGCCCGATCCAGAAGTGGGATATCGTGGGTTTCTAGTAGGTATATGGCTTTGTCGCGACTCTCACATAATGAGAATTTATTAAGATAAACAATAAAGGATTTTTCCGCGAGAAAAAAGGTTGCCTAAATATTCCTTTAAACCTCGGGAAATAAACTTGGATCATATATATAGGTAGTTAGTAATATGATTGTTATCACCATCATCCATGTTTTTCTTCGCTTGTCATATAACGCATACCACGCAGTAGCATACAACACGAGTAACGCTTAAGTCCCGTTGACGAGGGTCGATGGGCACTTATCAAGACCGCTCATTCGTAGAGAATGCACACAGAAGTGTACAAAAGAAAAACAATTCCATGCATTGTTTTTAAATATCCATAATAGATAGCTAGTGCTTATGCTGGAGCTGTCGGTTGTCACAGCTGCTATTTTGTTAACTCTAAATCCAACTAAATTCTCTTCCCACGTCTCTAGAGATCCACCTATAAGAATAAGGAATATCCTAAATAAAAGATATATATTTCCTACATCCGGCTCCAGTTCCACATAGCGTGATATACGCCGGATGTTACGTCGGTTCACGAGTTATTGTATTGAGTGCCGGCCGACGGTGGTAATTGGCCCCCAAACAATATGTTGCTAGACAACAGATAGTAATAGTTTAATTTTGAAGTCAGCAACGAGTGAATGTTCATGTCGAATAAAAATAAAAACTTATACAGTTCCTCCGTCTAGGGAGTTAATTAAAAATGCATTTCTACACATCGCACCGTGTCCTCCCAACGAGATGCATTGGGTCGTAATGCTTTATATCCACAAAAAAGGGGTAAATGTATCTTAATGAATTAAATAAACGTTCTAACCATGGAGGTACATCACTTACTTTCAAGAAAAACCTCGGCCATAAACCAATTGAACAAAAAAACATTGAGCTACATTTTCAAGTTCCTTGTATCCGAAAATTTTTAGGGCTCAAGCCCTTTTCAAGATTCCCGTCATGACATCGGAGTGAATCATCTCTTAATTGTCCTCCGGTGTCCGCCGCTCCTCTCCGTCTCGCGACATTCCCGGAACGTGGTATGTTTGCAGGAAGAATCCTTTAGTTATAACCACAGTTATAACGGTTATAAACTTGCCTTAAACGTATAAGATAATGTGAAAACTTCATGAGAATACTAGATGGGTTTCCCTGTTATGACCGGATACAAATTGTTTTTGTAATAAGCTCTACATAGGACCAAAGTCAAAGAATCAAAGTCTACGTGACTTATATTACTTCCCATAACGTAGAAAAGGAAAATCCAAGAATGATCACACATGAGAAGGTCAGTGTCATGGCTTATAACAAGGTGAAAGAGATTGGTCTTGATAGAGAATGATGGATAGAGCTCCATCAGCTCCATTAAGAAGGGTCATAGGATACTTAAGCCCGTATTAATCAATCGATCCCAAGGATGAAAGCGATATTGGAAATTTAATTCTTACTAGCTGAGCCCGCGACTTCGTCCGCGTTGGATTTAACTAAACAAAAAAGCCCGCTCACGCGTTCTGAGCCCGCGCGACGGGATAATTTTTTTTAAATTTCGTTTTTCTAATCTAAAAGTAGCCTAAGTTACTGCTTAAATCTCAGCTATCTATCAGTGCAAGTCCCGTCAAAATAGGTCCAGCCGTTTCGGACATAAACTGTGATTTCATGTGTTTTTATTGTTTTACGCGGAACCCTAATTGTTTTTCTAAAATTAAAGTAGCCTAAGTTACTCCTTATAAGATCAGCTATCTGACAGTGAGTCCCGTCAAAATCGGTCCAGCCGCTTCGGAGATTACCCGGAACAAACACACAGATAGACAGACAGGCAGACAGACAGACAGATAGACAGACAGATAGACAGACAGACAGCCAAAAAAAATTTTAAATCGCGTTTTTGTTATATGTGTCGTATGTACTTTCATATGCATTAAGTAAAAGGTGTTATTTTGATATTACAAACAGACACTCCAATTTTATTTATTTGTATAGATGCCATTCGAGTACAAAATGATATGTCAAGAGCTTACTCAAGACCGCTCTCAGACTTGAGATTTATTTATTAATACGAGCTTCAAATAAGAGAAAAACGAACTTCCAATAAGCAGTAGTAGCTTTCTTTTTATTTTTTTTATAAAAAAGTTATTGGTGCCAAAAAATTAAGACGTGAATCGTTTTGTCGATACTGCTATTAATAAATGAATTGGTAAGCAATCAACTTAACTTGTTTCGAACAAATTAAAGTTGTGAAACAATTCCAAAACATTATCGAATGACTGGTCCTGTTAAAACCGATAAGTTGAATTCAATCGCGAATTAATGGAACTAATTAATGTTCCAAAACAAATCATACTAATATTATAAATGCGAAAGTTTGTGAGTGAGAATGTATGTTTGTTACTCTTTCACGCAAAAACTACTGAACGGATTTGGATGAAATTTGGAACACATATAGTTTATAACCTGGATTAACACATAGAAAACTTTACTTAAGCATACGCGGACGAAGTCGCGGGATGAAACTAGTTATTCATACTTTACACACAATCAAGAACACAGTTGGGAGTTAAATCACGTCTTGTGTCAGTTTTGGAACAAGTAAGGTTATATATTGATTTCTTATATTTACGCGAATACTACACATTGAAATAAACTATTAACTAAACTAACTATAACTTTTTAAGTATGACATCAGGACGTCTAACACCTCAGTCCCCCCGTGACCACGGTTGCTTTAAAGCAACCGAAACGTCGGGAACATAAAAAGTAAAAATAAACGCGATATAATCCGTAAAAATAGTTTTATTTCAAGTAAGGTTATAGTTAAGTTAAAACAAAACGATATAATGATATATTTCTCACTCAGAAGTTTCCAAAAGTTTCGGGGGCATCGTGTCCCGGCCGCAATCTACTCGGCTATGCGGCTGGGATCGCACCCTCAAGGGTATTGTGTGTCGGCTCATGAATAATGCGCCGACTTGGCAACAAGGTCACGGACTGACATGTGTTCAGGGGTGTGAGGGTGCGGGGCGGGGGAGAGGTGAAGCGTTTGAGTGTTTTACAGTACGTGACTACAGTTTGGGCGACAGGACCTATTTTTTTAATTTAGTTTTTCCAACATAAAAGTAGCATAAGTTACTGCTAATAACATCAGCTATCTACCAGGGAAAGTCCCGTCAAAATCGGTCCACCCGTTTCGGAGATACTCTTTGATTTCGTGTGTTTTTATTTTTTTAAGCGGAACACTAATGGTTTTTCTAAAATTAAAGTAGCCTTAGTTACTCCTTATAACATCAGCTATCCGCCAGTGAAAGTCCCGTCAAAATCGGTCCACCCGTTTCGGGGATTACCCGGAACAATCATACAGACAGACAGACAGACAAAAAGAAATTTAAATCGCGTTTTTGCTATAGGTGTCATATGTACTTTCATATGCATTTTGTGAAAAGGTATTATTTTGATATTACAAACAGATACTCCAATTTTATTTATTTGTATAGAGTATAGATTCTCGTGTCACAATGTCAGTTACCATACTTCTACGAAACGGCTTGACCGATTTTTATGAAATTTTATATGCATATTCAGTAGGTCTGAGAATCGGCTACTATCTATTTTTCATACCCCTAAAAGACAGGATAACGTCTGTCAGCTAGTAATATTATATTTAATTATAGAAACCTGTGTTAGTTGATTTGTTAAGCACGCGTCTCACATGCTTACTGTTCAGACCCTGCCTCGCACCTCTGGGTTTTTCAAAGTCTATGTGAGAATTACGATTTAAATATCTATTATCTATTACTCTATTATTATTACAAATAAATAAAATTGGAGTGTCTGTTTGTAATATCAAAATAACACCTTTTCACAAAATGCATATGAAAGTACATACGACACCTATAGCAAAAACGTGATTTAAATTTTTTTTGTCTGTCTGTTTGTATGTTTGTTCCGGTTAATCTCCGAAACGGCTGGACCGATTTTGACGGGACTTTCACTGGCAGATAGCTGATGTTATAAGGAGTAACTTAGGATACTTTAATTTTAGAAAAACAATTAGAGTTCCGCGTAAAAAAATAAAAACACATGACATCAAAGAGTATCCCCGTAGCGGCTGTATCGATTTTGACGGGATTTTCGCTGACAGATAGCAGATGTTATAAGCAGTAACTTAGGCTACTTTTATTTTAGAAAAACAAGAACGTGGGAGCGGGAGCGGTTAAGTTAAATTCCACGCGGACGAGGTCGCGGGCTCAGCTAGTATTTTTTAAAAACTTGGGTACTTGGGTAATTTTAGGTTATATAATCATATAACATTCATATTAAGTAATTTAACTATTGATTCACAAGGAATCGCATCAGGAAGCTTAGGTTAGCTTATTATAGGTATAGGTACCTATAAATAACTAATATATGCCTTTCAGAACGAAGATTAATCTCACAAATACCATCACACAAAGCTAATATATAAGCTTATATAGCTTTCTACGAAACAGTATCAGTCCACTTGATCATGCTTTGAAGCGGGACCGCTTTGACCGATAGAACCTCTTAACTCCCCCAGCTTCACACGGTTTAGTCCAAGTTAACAGGAAATCAATCCTATTGGTTGAATCTGCCCGCTTCAAAGTACAGCCAAGTGGAAGGACACCGTAAAACGCCTCACGTACCTATTGAACACGGGCCGTAAAAGCAATCCATTAGCCGCCTGCGTCGAAGACAAAGTCATAAAAATCATTTCCGCGCTCATTGAGTGCTTCCGTAACCTGAAGCAACAATGTGTTTATTTATAACCAGCTTTTGCCCGTGGCTTCGCTTGCTTATTTTATGAATGTCAACAACAGCGCCACCTACAGCTATAGATAAGAACTAACCAGGTGACCCCTTAAGAACAAAAAGATAATCGGACAAGCCCACAGATATAGATAACGCAAGTATCACTATTTGTATTGAAATCAAGCGTGCCGAATTTTAACACCTACTGTGACGTCATTAGTGACGGGAAATCCAAACCGCTTCAAAGACACCGATGCCGCCGATGCCCCTCCGCCCGCTACGATTCCCTCGAGTGATTATCACGCTCATACTCATATTTTTAGATCTGTAGTCGCGAGGACTGTAAGTTATCGGCGACCAACCTCGACGCTTGGTCGGGGTTTTCGGGCACGGTAAGTACATACATTTGCGTTATCTATGTTAAATCTATATCTGTGGTCAAGCCCTTCCGAGGAGAAGAATAACGAATACACGCACCCCGAAATTGTATATAAAGTTATATTATATAGATATATAATAATCCTTTTTAATGCCAAACTCCTGGGCGCGGGCCTTCCCTCAATGCGACGGGGAATCCGGACATAATCCACAGTGCCGGTTGGCGGATTTCACATGTCTATCGAAAATTGGTAACATTTTCTAAGACATGCAGGTTTCCTCACGATGCTTTCCTTCAACGTAAGCAATTATAATCATATAGAAACTATGATGTTTAAGGTGAAGGCGCCTGTCCAGCCCGCGAAATTCAAAATTATCGAGTATTTTTATAGTTTATCCAAAATCTGAAAACATTTAAGACAACATTTTGTGATTTGTGACAAACACAGTATGCAGTGCGTTTATTAATACATTTATTTTACTCTAAATATTATCACGGTGTATATGATACTAGTAAATCACTAAATATACAAAAATTGCCAGATTATCTGGATAGCTGTCCTTCTTGGATATATAAATAACTGCACACGGTATTTGTCGCGAATTACAAAATGTGCCTTTTATTATTGTCAGGTTTTGAAAAAATTCTAAAAAACCACAAAAAAATTGAACTTCGCGGGCTAGATGGGCGCTTTAGCCTTAACTGTTGTAAAACATATAACAGTGTACCTACTTTAAAAATATTCTGGTAGGTGAGGAGTTGTATTGCGACCCTAGTTGAAACCTTTCTACAGTGATTTTTTAACTTTATTGGGAGGCTGTAGACTACAGACTCTACAACTACTATTAAGATAATTAAAAATTACAATTAAATATTGAAAAAGAAACCCACGCTTCGTTTTGCATCGCCCCTTTGAATACGGAACCTTCGCTATGAGAGTCGTGCCACACTCGACCCATTTCCCGGCTGCAGTAAATTCAATTTCCATTGGAATTGAATACCATTGGCATTTCCGATATCTTTGTTGTGGTTTTTCGGCTTTTAGTCGACCGTATAGCATTGGTTTCCAGTGTCGAGAGCATTCTTACGTATATTCTACCCTGTAGTATATAATGTAAGGTTTACAGCATGCTTCGAATTCTCTTGAATTATACAAAACTAGCTGTGCCCACGGACTTCGTCCGCGTAGTATTTAACGTAACAAAAATGTCGGGATTATCGGGATAAAAGTATCCTATATGTTAATCCCGGTTATAAACTATCTGTGTTCCAAATTTTATTCAAATCCGTTCAGTAGTTTTTGCGTGAAGGAGTAACAAACACACATACATACATACATACATCCACACTCACAAACTTTCACATTTATAATATTAGTAGGATGTTTCAAAAGTCCGTAATCATAATTTAGGTGGCCGATATGAAGGCGCCTAGTGCAGACAAATGATACCTAATAATAATTTATAATTTTAGCCCTTTTGACGTCCCACTCCTGGGCACGGGCCTCCCCTCAACACGAGGGGGATTCAGGCCATAATCCACCACGCTGGCCCAGTGCGGGTTGGCGGATTTCACATGTCTTTCGAAAATCGGTTAAATCTTCTAAGACATGCAGGTTTCATCACGATGTTTTCCTTCACCGTAAGCAAGTGATAATCATATAGAAATTATGATTCGCACATAGATTTCGAAAAATCCAGAGGTTCGAGCCGGGGTTTGAACCCGAGACCTGGTAGCCCGCAAGACGCGTGCTTAACCAATCGGCTATCACTGCTCAACTATTATATTTCACGGTAGTACCGCTAAGCTGTAGCCAATTCACTAGAGCGTATACAGAGTGGTGACGACATGACAACGTTAATGTTAACCACATATTGGGTATCACCATAGTAGTTCGTACACAAACTATCATCAAATTGCATTGAACGGTATAGCCCCAGGAATTAGTTTTCACTTTAAGAATTTTAACACATGCTGTGAATACATTACGATTTCGCAGGGCTAGTTTATAAGGTTATTCACCTAGAAGGACCAAAAACATTTAGATTTACCTACATGCGTAAAACAAAACTAAATAAAAAGTGCGGCTCAGAAATCATCGGTTACTTAGAAATATCACAATATTGTTGATTAAATTTCGACCTTATTACCATAACGTTAAACTTCTTATTATTATAAGCAAATGAATATTTATGAGCTGTACTATTCGATTTGTAGTCGGCATAGTGTAAACAGACAGGAAGATGGCTACGTTGCCAATCAGACACCTTTGCACAAACAAAGTAAGAGTAAGTAAAAATAGTTTATAATCACTTCCGCATTTGGAAGAATTAGTGTGCAAGAAAAGGAAAGAAATCGTCTGGGGTTTTAGGCTTTTGCTGGAGTTTGTTTTTTATTCCCGATCACCAGTGCGTGACTAGCTGTGAGAGCTCGTTTTTTTAATAATTTCAATGTGTTAGAGTTGTTAGGCGCGCAGCCATTGTTAATTGTTTTTGTGTAAAATTGGACATTCCTTTTCTTTTGCCGTAAGTCCATTTAGTGTAGATCTAGTTTTAGTACGTACTCTTATGTTATTGATAATACGATTGTGTTGTTTTAAATGCCGCGATTTGGGAAGGCGGTGCGGTGCCTACCAAATGTGTACTCGTAAACAAGAAATAGTGTGATACCGGCTTAGTGTTAGGTACCTACCTAAATATTGTGTTTAAAATGTGACTACTTAGTGATTAATTAACGTGAAAAGTGTACCTAGTGTTAAGAAAGATTACCTACCTACTTACCTATTGGGAAGACGGTGCCAACCCAATATGTAAACAAACAATAGTGTGATACCGCCTTAGGGTTAGGTACGTACCTAAATATTGTGTTTAAAATGTGACTATTTAGTGATTAATTACCGTGAAAAGTGTAACTAGTGTTAAGAAAGACTATCTACCTACCTACAATGTTTTAAAATAAACACTTGCCAATCCACGGGCGCCCGCCCGGCGCCCAGGCGCAGAGCGCGCGGGGCGCGGTGCGCGGACTTCGACGCCTACCTACATGAATGAAACTAGATAGGTAAACCTACAAAGATACCGCGCGCACGTGTATACAAAAGCGATGTTGCCGATCTTACCCGTAGTGCCTACAGGTCAGTTGAGGTCAGTAGATAATATTACTAAAGGGTGTTGTGTTTCGTTTAGATTATTTTCGGAATTAGTTTGTTTGAAAATTTCGCTTTTTGTATGTTGATGTAACAACCAATTTCATTATCATAAAGTATTTTGATTGACTAGTAGTGATGGTGTTTTAATTTAACGTCGTTATGTCGTCTCCACCCTGTATAGTACGGGCTAGCTCGCCCGGAGTAGTACCACGCTCTCACAGAAGATCGGTGTAAAGTAGCTGTCTATTGGTGACACCCGTCATAGAGTAATGTTTGGCGGGTTTTGGTGGTTGTCTCTTGCACGACCTAACTATAGGTACGTTACTATTTACTTTCTATTTTTCATGCTATTGGATTCCTATGTATCTATACAAATAAATAAAATTGGAGTGTCTGTTTGTAACATCAAAATAACACCTTTTCACTAAATACATATGAAAGTACATACTACAACTAAAAAAACGCGATTAAAAAAAAATTGTCTGTCTGTGTGTCTGTCTGTGTGTGTGTGTTTGTTCCGGGTAATCTCCGAAACGGCTGGACCGATTTTGATGGGACTTTCACTGGCTGATAGCTGATGTTTTAAGGAGTAACTTAGGCTACTTTAATTTTAGAAAATTAATTAGGGTTCCGCTTAAAAATCACATGAAATCAAAGAGTATCTCCGAAACAGCTGGACCAATTTTGACGGGACTTTCACTGGTAGATAGCTGATGATATAAGCAGTAACTTAGGCTACTTTTATTGTAGAAAAATAAAATTTATAGAAATGGGTCCTGTCGCGCGGGCTCAGAACCGGGAGCGGGCTTTTTGTTAAGATAAATTCCACGCGGGCGAAGTCGCGGGCTCAGCTAGTTTATTATAAATACTTATTGACTAAATGAATTTAGAAATTAACAGAAAAAAGATTCTTTTGTCACAATTTTTTCAATCAACTGAAGTGGACTATTTCCACTGTTGGTGACATAGTAGGCAAATGTCGAACATATTCAACAGAACAACAGACAATACCAAATTGAGAGGAATCGCAGAATCAAATTAACAGAGCGGCTCGCTATTGTCCGTCCGTCGAGCGTTCGGCACAAAAATGTGTTTTTCAGGAATCGACTGAAACAGTTGTTCGACAGCCGGCGAGCCATCGCTTCCGGTATTTGAACGACATAACTATTTATTAAAACCGAGATGAATTGGAAATAGAGATGGGCTGGTTTTCTTTTCTGTAGTGCTGAAACATTTTAATTATCATGAGTATTCTTATTATTAAAGTGAGAGCTAGTGGCCTGATCATTATAATGAACCACATACAAAGTGTTCGCCACAGTTGTAAGTAAATGTCACATTTTGGTCATAGTTTGCTTAGTCTTTAAACATAGTCAATATTCGCATGTTTTCATTGTACCTATATCGTATCGTATAGCGATGAACGTGTTTTCACAAATTGAATATCCATTATAACAAACTTTATGATGATTAAAAACATTTTACAAACGTTCTTCTACAAATATAAACCTGTCACATAAGAAATGAAATGTGTTTTTAACGTTTTACTACTACATTCAATCGTCTATTCAATTTGAGCGTGTATTTTTGATAAGTGTATTAAAATATTCTATGTTGTGGGAGTTAGAATTTGCATGTCAATGGTACCTAGTCTATATGCTAATATAATTATATTGTAATGAGCAATGATAGGCGATTGGTTAAGCGAGCGTCTTGCGGACACCAAGTCCTGGATTCAAATCCCGGCTCGCACCTCTGGGATTTTCAATATCTATTTTCGAATCATAATTTCTATATGATTATTGCTTTCGGTTAAGGAAAACATCGTGAGAAAACCTGCGTGTCATAGAAAATCTAATCAATTTTTGAAAGACATGTGAAATCCGCCAACCCGCAATGGGCCAATGGTGGATTACAGCCTGAATCCCCCTCGTAGTGTGGCGAGGCCCATGCCCAGGAGTGAGACGTCAAAAGGGCTAAATAATTTGAAAGGTTTAACTTACTTATTATATATATACTTAACAATACCATAGAAAGATGAAAATAACCTCACAAACCAAAAAGAGGAAATAAATAATCTTCTTAATTTAAAATCTTGCCTGCTAAATATCACTTTGGAATCCCTAACGAAGGTTTACTAGGACTACATGACCAATCAGGGACTTTTCGTTTCGTTTCAGTTGGAAGGTCATTTGATATATGCCGAAGGAATTTTATCATATAAGTCACTATGAAGTGGGTCCGGTTAAGTGCTTGCAGTTGACAGAAGTGAGCTTGACCGTAAGTTATTGCCCATTATATCACTATTTAGGGTCACAGGAACACGTCTCTAGGCCCATGAAAAGGAAAATTTAGAACTTATAATATAACTGTTATGGGGACGTAATGTATAATATTTTTGTTATAAGCATATTTTAGTCGGCTTTGCTCTTTGTTTCTTCAGTCGTTCCCACTGGTGATCATGACGATTATTATTTTTGACTGGAACTGTGCGCTGCTGTTGGTTGCCAGAGGGGCAGGGGGGAACTAGCTAAAGGGCACCATAGAGGTCACGCCCTCAGCTTGGTATTTTTCCGAGGAGGAGAGCGGAGGATAAGTACCAACGCATAGTTTGCACCTCTTCCCGGACGAGAAAAGGTCGTGATGGTTCTTGCTGAACTTTGAAATTGTTACCCTCCTATTGCGATCACTTGGGTGATGGAGCGCCGCGCCGTGACCTCCTTATGGCGTCTTTACTTCTATTCTGGCTGTCATTAAAAACGGTATAAGAGGGTTAAAAAAGTAAAACTTTCGCCATAAATCATTAATTAATTTAGCATAATCTTAAATGTTTGTCTTAAACATAGCCTCACCTCGCAAAGGTGACAGTGAAGCGGCTGCAGCGGGCAGACAAGCAATTAGCATGATTAATTGTGTCGTATTCAATTAGGATTAGCACTAAGCCTTTAGCGAGACTGCTAGCTCGCTCGCGACGAGGTGATAGTCTATTGAAAGTTTTTTCATTTTGTTTCAATTCAGACATATTTTAAGACTTAATTTTATTGCAGACAATGATGCTTAGAACAGCGCGTAGTATAGAGATGGCTGAAATCAACGATTTTTTAATACCTTTGCCCGTACCACAAAGTCTCTGGAGTTTGTGATCTTTCTAGTTTAATACATAATATCCTATTCGTTAATCTGAGCATAATATTATATCATTTATTTCTCTACACATTACATACCTACTTACCTATATCTTGTTTACAGGGTATATGCCCTAATATTGTAGGTATATAACAAACTGTATACGTCTTCAGTTTTGCGAATTATTAAAATATTTATATTCAACTTGTAGGTAGTAATCGCAAGACATGGTTTATATAATAATCTATACAAATAAATAAAATTGGAGTGTCTGTTTGTAATATCAAAATAACACCTTTTCACTAAATGCATATGAAAGTACATACGATACCTATAGCAAAAACGCGGATTAAAAAAATTTTGTCTGTCTGTCTGTCTGTCTGTCTGTCTGTGTGTTTGTTCCGGGTAATCTCCGAAACGGCTGGACCGATTTCGACGGGACTTTCACTGGCAGATAGCTGATCTTATAGCGGGTAACTTAGGCTACTTTAATTTTAGAAAAACAATTAGGGTTCCGCGTAAAAAAATAAAAACACATGAAATCAAAGAGTATCTCCGAAACGGCTGGACCGATTTTGACGGGACTTTCACTGTTAGATAGCTGATGTTATAAGCAGTAACTGAGGCTACTTTTATTAAAACAAAAACAAAATTAAAAAATGGGTCCTGTCGCGCGGGCTCAGAACGCGGGACCGGGCTTTATTGTTAAGTTAAATTCCACGCGGGCGAAGTCGCGGGCTCAGCTAGTTATGCAATAAAAATTGTCATCATCACTATTATATTATTAGCGAATTGTCAGGAACCAACTTGTGTACTCAACGATCTTGTTAACTTGTTTGTTGTTGTAATTGACTTTGCCGCGACTTGTGGAGAACATTGATCGATTGGAATCCATCCGTGTAGGCTTCGTAGTTTGTAGGTACCTACATTTTAGTTTCTTATATAACAAAGTCGGCCCACGAACCGCAGATGTTAAGCAGTTATTGTAGCCTACAGATGCTGGCAATACCAAAAGCTACGCACACTTGTTGCCGACCAAACGGTAGTGGGACAGAAGGGAAGAAGAGCGGAAGAAGAGGGGGTTGGGTCGCCGGCTCTCTCAATCATCGTGCGAAACGCAGCTAACATAGCTACTTAACGCGATCTTCTGTGAGAAGGTGGTACTACCGTGGCCGAGCTAGCCCGAACATGAGCCGCAGTCAACTGCCAACAGTTTGGCTATCAAAGTATTTTCCTGTAATCTACATGTTTGTAATAACAATTCGAATTTGATGTTGCTCTCTACTAGGTGAAACAAAAACTTAACTTTGTAATTCTAAAACTATCAGCTTTGGAGGAAACTTGAAAAACAAAAGGTGTTATAGAAATACAGCTGTTGACAGACTTCACAAGTCTACAAAACCTTTAGAACTTCAACTGTCCCACAAAGCCCATAGTTTTAGATTTACAAAGTAAAGTTGCAAAAAAATTTGTATACCCTTTTTGTTTCACCTTGTATAGGTAGGTAATAATGTAACCTAAATTACAAATTATTAATGGAATCCCTGCCTGCGGTAATACGGTTTGCAAATAAGCGGGATGGACGGGGGTTGCCGAAACCATATGAAATTTGATAGACATGGAACCGCGAGGCCGCAAAACATCATTCATAGCCGTTTGAAGTCGATGTGAGCGGAGAAATGTGCGAGACAAGGACGAACATTCGAGTTATAGGATCCCACAATTATGAATCGAATCCTATGAACGATCTGTTGAACTGTTGAACGAACGAACGATCCTATGAAAATAAAAACGCACGAGATGCCCCTAATGCTCAACGGCCATAACAGTATCCGTGTTGCATAGACATCTGTTTGGGTTGAAACGAGAGGAATACACTAATTTGCATGTGTATTGGAAGCCCGTAATACACTCAAACTATACAAGCCATCTATAAGGCACATCTACACATTTATTATTGCACTATTACAAAGTTGAGTTTTTAGGATATGTTGGTTTTTTTTGTTTAAAGTTTCTCTTTTATAGATTTTGAGCATAGATAATTTTATATCTTTCTCTTAAAAGAAAATTGTAGGCAATAGCTGGGAACATTGTCACAGTTTTAGTGCCAACCAAAGTATTTGTAGTGATAAGCAAATTCTTTGGAGCCAACTGACTCAGATTATGGAAATATTTGGCATACTTATGCCTAGACATGGTTAAATATTCGATGTTTGCCGAGTGGCGCGTAGTTACAAAAGCTAACATTCTTTATCTCGCTTTAACATATCATAACAGTTTAACATAATATCATAACAATATTCGGCATTCATGCTTTTAATAACTTACATCCTCTTAATAAAATACATCCTCTGCAAACACCCCTGTGATATTAAAGCAATTATTTTAATTGGGAATTGTTATACTATAGTAGTATGTAACCCGAGAATACACAGACAATCAAAATAATAGTCTAAATTGCCAAATACTGTTATATATCGTTTACGTAAGGTTGATATTTTAATATATAATATTGGTTAGCCGATGTAATTATCTCAAACTCATTAACGAATAAGCCGACCGGTAAAGGTTATTTCACACATCAACAGCTATTTTGTGTAGGTACCTACAAGTCGTGCGTTTGTTTTAATGCCTAGGAAGGCACACTGGCAGAGGGTCACCGGATGTTAAGTGGTAATCATCTCGGAAATTTTCAGGAGGTTTATTATCGTTTCATGATAATTTTCATTTTCTTGAATGTATTACATAAATTCCTAATTGGTCGTTTAATTCAAACAGTATAGACCCTGCTGATCGTTGCGGTATGCAGAATTTTGGGCCCACACTTTAAACTATTTGTTACTTGACAACGACGAAATAACTATTAAACTGGGTCGGGCATTTTTTAAAGAAAGAAAAAGAAGAGCGCTCATGAGATGGAAACAAACATGGTCCCTATTTAAGGTCATGTCACAATTTAAAATTCAAATCGTTTATTTTGTTTTGTCTTTTAAATTCGCTGCCACGGTATTATGATTCGCTTCCGAAGCGAATCATTATTCTGAGCACGCTACCCACGGCCTGATCTGAGAGAGAGCGATGCGAAAAAAAGATGGACTGTAACTGCATTTTCCCATAGCTCTGTTTCGTTAAATCCGGTGTTGGATCCGGTATTGGATCCGGTCGTCGAAGCGGGTTTTAATCTACTTAGAAAGGGAGGTGCAGCCACACCAATGGTAAGTGATAGTGCTTTCAGCTATTAGTCCAAAGTGTGTTCCCACTTTCTTTATTTTTGTTCACCTTCAAAAGCCTGGCGTCAAATGTGTCCCATCTGTTACTTCCCTTATGACAGTGTACCTTCCCTTTTGAAATGAACGCTAATGAAAGGGAGTATCCATTTGTGTGTAGTGTAATCAGTTCAACATAGGATCGGTTTAATTTGATTTAATCCACTATTTAATCGGATTCCAACTAAATTGGATAATCATTATATAGTTCTAGTATTTGATTAGGATTCTATATTATGATTCTGTGATGTGAATAATCATTTGAAATCATCTAGGTTTTTTCATCACATGTTTTTGTGACATTTGGAGACTGTAATAGTTTGAATTAATAGAAACTATTCAGATTAATATTGTATAGGCTTATGAAGAACAGTTTTAAAGTCTCCTACCGGATCAGGACGTGACCTCCGTATAAAGAAACCCGACCTTTATTGGATGTGTTTTAGTATGTATGTAAGAAGGTAGGTACCTAACATTCCAGTTTTATTGGACTGCGCGGATGTTTACAAGGTTACATTGTATTACACCGCTACATTGTATTAGGTATTTCCGATAGACTCACTGCAGATCAGCACAGACAAGAATGGCTGAGAATGTAAGAGACCTCTACAATGAATTTTCGTGTGTTTCCCGCTAGTCTTAAACTTAAAATATTTCTATGAATATATATTAAGAATTCGTTAAGCACGCGTATTTATCACCCGAGGACCTAATAAAAATTACTCAATTAATATTTTACGCAGACACTAGCGACCCTAGAAAATGAACCCTAAGGTACTGGCAAAAAGCTCGGCAGGCTTTTATTTTAAATTAATTTCTTACATTTTTAAATTAATAATGTTTTGAGTTTTTACCGCTACTGAAACCAAGCTGCTTGGGGCGAGATGCCATTTTTTGCACGGAGTATCAAAGTTAAGCAGCCCTCGGAGTTGAGTTCGAGTATTGACACACTCGGTGACGCATCAATACTTTTTCAGGAACTGATGGAACTGAAGAAGTTGGAACTGAAGGAACTGATAAAATCCTTTTAGTTGATTCAAACGCGTCTGAAAATGCCCATAAGGCTGAACATTTAAACAGATAGCTTGTATTAATTACATCACCAAATATTGTTTTAGTTAAAACATCAACAGATCCCAGGCTGGTGATGTACAATTCGCGCTGACCGCATACCACTTCGTTCCAAATTTCCAATGCATACATTATTTATGCCACAACCTTTATCGGCGGCCCTTAAGGGGCCTCGGTCCCCCTGACACTCAGGCTTTCCATCAAGCCTGACCTTATTTAATGAAAAGTAATAAAGCTCTTATCACACAGTTCAGTAATGATAAGCTCGGGCAAATAATTATTTAGGTTTTCTCAAATTTATATATAAAAGTTCAAAGTTTGGAAATTGAAAACTAAGGAGAGGTATTAGAAGTATGTGGTTCATCTTCCTCAATTCCTTTAGACGTCTTTAAAATCCGCAAATAGTCTGCGAAGGAAGTACCTAGTACCTACCTATACTATTCTAAACAGACATCACGATAAAGCTTTTTTCAATATCAGAATAATTAAAAAAATATACGTAGTGCATTTCGACCTACGCATAATAATATTTTACGCATAGATTTTTACGGGTAACTATTATACAGTAGGTCATATAGCTTTTGTATAATATTTTAATGTAAAAAAATTCAGAAAGTCCAATATGTCATCAACTTTTCCGTCTACAATCTTGAGCGTGTTATCGATGTAGTCCAAACACGAAGTTCTGGTTGGCGGGAATCAGACCAAAGTTGTGACATCCAAATATTGATCTTACTGTTCCGAAAAGTCAAATTCTAACTTTCACTCAGTTAGACCTGGGCTTACGAATTATCGGTAAGCAAATTGAATCAGCTCTTGTCACTTCTCCACTAATATTTATTTATCTGTACCTGTTATCTACCTATAATGGGAAAGGGCCTGCTGTTTAATTTGAATATTAAAAATTCTTCAAAAAGCATTATCCTTACCTAACTCTGAAATTCCTTGCAAGCACAGTCCTGGGCAAAAACTCTTGTAAGGTACCTAAAGCGAATAATCGAACCCACAAATCATTTGCACATCAAAGCACACGCATTCGGCACCCGAATACGGTCCAAATGAAGCCAATAACCGCTGTCGTCTTTGCCGTAACAACACAAGAAGTACATCTGTAATAAAAATCTCGGATAAAACAAGCTCATTTATCCGAGACTACGCGGCTCGAAATAACCGCAAAACACGAAAACGTAAGCTGGCTGTGCAGGCGCGGCTGTCAATTATACTGAGCTCGGGAGCCTATCACCGGGGCTGTAAAAATAACGGACATTTTACTGTTTTTATTTTGTATACTTAAGTTGACATAAGATGCTTACTGTGACGGGAAAAAATACGATAGAAGTGTTTATTTTACAACATTTTCGTTTGCATTGGTTGTGTTTTTTATTTTAAGAAATCCCAAGTCAGGTTAAGACCGCAATAAACACGTCCAGGTCCCGATAGTATCTTTTTATGTTCCTCAGTTGGGTAGGCAGAAGTATACTGTACAATATTTCACTTATGTTGCCTATTATTACGACTTAGTATATAGCCCCCAATATAGAATTGGGGGTTATTTGTACCTTACATTTCTGCTAGTAAGTTCCCATTTATCTGGTGCTTTTGAGCTGTATTACATCTTATAAATGTTGATAAAGCAGGCTCGTCAGTCCACAGCTACAAATGTACTCCAATTTAATATGCTAATGGCTGTGGATTAATATCTGCACCCGAGTTAATTAAGTTACCGTCAGCGCATTAAAATAATTTATAACGAAATGAATACGGTTTGCTATAATTTGTCTGGAAATGTCAGATTAATTAATTATATTCTAAGCTATAATAGCTAGGGTTGATTTTATAACAGGCATCGTAGCGTGAAATAGGGCTGTTTTCATAAGATACGGTGGGGAGAGGCTTGGTTGATTTTTGACACAGTTTCTAAGCGTAATTTGGATATCTTGCTGCGTTAATGTTCAGCAAATCGAATTGTCTACCTAACTAGTGAAATGTATTTCGTAACCTTTACAGACTGTATATGTAGGTATGTAAGCGATTTTCGATACATCATGATTTCGTCCATGATCGGGAAACTTAAAGTCTCCACAACGTAAATAATGTAAAATGAAACTAAGCAAATTACATTAGCTAACAAGACATTTGATTTACAACGGTTTCAGGAGTAAATTATAGCGGGAAGTAATGTGTAGGATTCTGGTATCTGTTGCACCAAACGAGGGATATGACAAACGTAGGGCACAGGTATACTTTCGCCAGGTGAACAGGCCGATTGATTGCAGCTCATACACGGTGTGGCCCAACCAGTACCATCCTCTTACACAAGATTGAATCTGTTATAACTGCGATTCATACGATGACTGGTAGAGCCGGAATAAGCTCCCTTCCATACTCTCTGTTCCCTGTCTGTCGACTTTGTTATATACCTAAAAACTAACTCTTTCTCAGATGTCACATTTGCACCTACAAAAAATATTTATTGGAAAATTCCTTTAAGACGGAACAAGACATTTTAGGGCGGGATTGTCACCATAAAATACATTGTAATAATAAGAGTTATTTTTTGGTCATTACTTATGTGTGTGTAAAATTAAAGATGGTAAACTACTTACTTACCAACTCACGTTACGAAAAGTTTCAGTAACTTGGAGTAAAATTTGGATAAGGCGATCTCAAACTTTATGTGATGTGTGCCTGCCTAGGTAGTATTTATTAACATGTTTCCTAAATTAAAAAGTAAGCGAAGTGAACATACATGCCGGTACCGTTTATAGACCAGTAACTGTGCTGTAAACATCGTTGTAAACAAGCCAATTCTCTGCGAACGACGCATTGCACAGATTTACTACTTTCTCCATACATAATACAAGTAAGGCCCAAGTTTATTGTGTATTTACAACTGAGCGCGTCCGTTCGTGCCTCAGAGGGTACGTTAAGCTGTCGATCCCGGCTATCAAAGTCGTTAAGCCGTCGTTAAGGCCCTCGGGCAATCTGAAAACTCTGAAGAGACCAGAGTTTTGCCACTAGTTTACATAAGCACAAACCATAGATAATTATGTTTATTGATTGGAGATAGCAATGGTATGGAATTCAAATGCTTTTTAAATTCGTTTGCGTCGCGTCCTTTGTTAGCTACTTAATAATATTCAAGAGGGCCGTCTCGTGCGCCCATTTAACTTTAAATCTCAAAGAAAATGGTCGATGGTTTTAAATGCGAATATTGACAAAGTGCGGTAGCCATGATTTACGTTTTTGTTTGAGATAACAGATTACTTTTTCTTGTTCGAAGTAGTTATTGTGTATGCTCCCATAAATCCATGAGTTTGTGTGTTATGTTATCGTCTGAAGAGAACTTGCATATTATAATAATGGATACCTAAACCTAAGTATAGAAGAATAGTGGCCTCGTGTATACACTTTTTCACACCAGATTCAGTGCTGAAAGTGCTATCATGATAGTCTGCAGTCAGTGTATCAATGTAGTTACTTTTACCTAATTTTGTGTTTCGTATCGGGATATTTTTCATGCTCGCTTTATTCCAATCGCTTTATATAATCTCGGAGGCGGTTTTCAACAAAACATTAACACTGTTATCAGTCGTATTGTTTTTATGTCATGACGACACTATATACGACCGTAGATCCGTATAAAAAATAGTTTTATTTCAATGTGTAGTACTCGTATTCGCGTAAATATAAGAAAACAATACGAGATAGGTGGAATTAAATATTGAGCCAGTCCCGCACGTGCACGGATCCGTGGTGTTCCCACAGGGTACTTACTAACGTTACATAAAGCACTTACATTTGGACTTTATCGCCACCTAAAGCGTCTCGCCCACACAAGAGTCGCGGCGACGGCTCTGCGGCGCGGCGGCGGCGGCGTCAGTCATAGCGTGATTTTTAATAGAATCTAACCGCGGGCGGCTGTGCTTCCTCTCCCAGCACTGCAACGCACGAAACGGAACCATAAAATAGTTGTGGTATCGAGGCGAGGGCACATTTTGCGCCAAACCGTGCTGCGACGCGTCTACCACGCCGCCTCCACTTCTAAATATATATAACTCAAAGGTGACTGACTCACTAACTGACTAACATAGTAACATATCAACGCACAGCCCAAACCACTGGATGGATCGGGCTGAAATTTGGCATGCAGGTAGATGTTATGACGTAGGCATCCGCTAAGAAAGGATTTTGATAAATTATTTCCCCCAAGGGGTTAAAATAGGGGATGAAAGTTTGTATGAAACTTTGTTAATTTTAAACCGATCGGGCTGAGACTTTGCATGTATACTGTGTCGTACTGCGTGTGCCGTCTGCTACTATAAAAAGGATACTTACTATAAAGGATCAAAATTCCACGCGGATGAAGTCGCGGGCTCAGCTAGTTATTAGATAAGCACACTGATATATTCTTAAATAATCCTAAAAGCGGCACGCAACTTGGGCGCCCGCGCCTTGACGCCACCTCGACTTACAGCGTGTGAGAGCGTGGCCCCTTAGTGCTTCACGATTGAATTTAGCTAGGCATACAATCTACTCCAGAATTTTATAAGGCACTTTAAAATTGATTATGGGCATTGAGTAACAAATATCAACTCGAAAAACAAACCTCGAACATTAAAAGGCTAGAAATAATTCATTATATTTATTATGTGGAGTCGACACTAATTATAATCTAACTTTTATTAAAGACTTAGTTAATTGGCACTAAAAACACATTCAGATCCAACTGAGAACCTCGTCCTTAATTTTATAAGTAGTAACCTTTATAGGGATATCGGTAAATCAGTTTTGGGACCATGAAGGAACACGGTCGAAACTAGGCATTATTCAAATTCAAATCAAACTCAAATTGAAATCGTTTATTTTGTTTAGGCCTACGGGGGCACTTACTGTCGATTTTTTTTTCTGATATCTACAACCGCATCGGAACGCGTTCTCGACTGAGAAGATCTGGCAAGAAACTCAGCGGGCTTGTCTATTTACATTTGTTATATAATTTGATATTACCAAGAATTACATAAGTAATTCGGACTAGTAAGATTCGGATTAGATAAGGGTTACTTACTGGACTCCCAAAACTAACTATTCAGTCAGCCTTTGTATGTTTACTGTTATCTGATAATACCTATTCATGTTAGTATTTTATTTCTATGACAATAGAGTTCTTATCATCCGAACAAATACCAGTTATTTATGTGCCTAGAAATTGGGTTCGTGACATCGATATATATAATGGTAGGTGCGATAGGGATATTATTTCGTGACGCATAAAATAAAGTAGAACCCAAATAGAGTTCACTGACCGAACTCATTGACCAAAATACGAACTAATTTTTTACGAAAAAGCTAATTCTGGTGTAAATCAGATGATTTACTCTAGAATTAGCTTTTTCGTACGTCTTTTTCAACTGATGGATATCAGTTGAAGCACTTCGGAGTTAGCGATGGAAAGTGTCGAGCCTGAATCCCAGCTTGCCGTTGTTAAGAACAGAAACTAACTAAGAAGTAGTTTCCATTGGTTTTAGAATTAAAACATAATTGTTGTCTAAATGACCGCAACATAAAACGACATAGTAACACGTCCACAAAATATTATCTTATATATGCCTGACCCGTATCAGGAATCAAGTATAATTGGCTATAGGATATGTTGAGGTTCAATTAGCTTAATTACGATCCATGGTGCCTTATATCATGTCTTCAATTAGCTGTAACAATCTTGCTCCTGTAGCAATCAGCCTATACAGCTATTTTTGTTCAATCTCCTCCTATTCTTTCGTTCGATATAGTTTGTGTTCTCGACAATTAAGCTTATCTCCGGGACTCATCGAGGGTCAAACCTAATCGTATGACACCAGTGTCGATCCTGGCTTACAAGATTAACAGAGGCGGGAGAGTGAAGCGAGGCGAGCCTAGTCGCGATAAAAAGGCTTGACCTCGTAGGCTACAAAATGGAATTAGTTGACTTGTTGAGTGCAATTTGATCTTTTGAAATCAGTTTGTATAATTGTCAAGAATCAAGCACAACGTAACACAAAAGATAATAATAATTCAGCCAATTTATTTAAAAAATACATTTGCTCATAAACGAAACAACAGATAACCATTAAATGGGATTAGTAAATTTATGTGTTTTATTCACGAAAGACAATAAATAAGGTTATTAAATAAGTTTTGTAAATAATATTAACGGCTGTTTAAAACTACGTTCAGAACACTATTAAGCTAATTAGGATTATTTATCCCCATAGAGTTATTTGTGTACGTGTTTTTTGTGTTGAAATCTTGTATAATAGCAGTACTCACCAACCACAGTGTCCTCATAATAGTTTCTTACAGCACGCAGGAGAACGCTGTACTTTCCTAACTTCTTTACACGTATCGTAGTTTTGAACTTAAACTTGACAATTTATTAACACTAAACTAAATTAATATTCCTTTTAAGAAAATTATTTTGCTAGTTTCAGAGTTGTATTTTAGTATTATTAAACATTTATATTTTTTTTTAATTGGTGTGTTCAAGTCTACTAGGTGATACAAAAAGGGTATACTATTTTTTTTGCAACTTAACTTTGTAAATCTCAAACTATCGGCTTTGTGGGACAGTTGAAGTACTAAAGGTTTTGTAGACTTGTGAAATCGGTTAACAGCTGTATTCCTATAACACCTTTTGTTTTTCAAGTTCCCTCCAAAGCTGATGGTTTTAGAATTACAAAGTTAAGTTTTGAAAAAAAAAGTATACCCATTATGTGTCACCTTGTATAGCGACAATGACGTGGGAGAAACGTGAAAATGTGCGATTGCTATTGGTTGCTCGTTCGGTCTTATATTAATAACTAGCTGTGCCCACGGACTTCGTCCGCGTAGTATTTAACGTAACAAAAAATTCGGGATTATCGGGATAAAGAGTATCCTATATGTTAATCCCGGTTATAAACTATCTGTGTTCCAACTTTCATCCAAATCCGTTCAGTAGTTTTTGCGTGAAGGAGTAACAAACATACATACATACATACATACATACATACATACATACATCCACACTCACAAACTTTCACATTTATAATATTAGTAGGATGGAAATATTTTGCATGGCGCTCTAGTTAATGCTAAAGATCATTAATAATCTGATGGGATACGTGTGGTAGAACCACGTAAATGAATTGTTGGTCATAATGATTAATAGATAGCACATAGATAGTGAAATACCGCGCAATGTGTCATAAATCACTTTACACAAAAAAACATTAGTACGATCAATCTTAGAAGAAAATGTTGATGAAACAATTTTGAAAAAGGTAGAATATTTTCTTCATTTATGTTTAAAAGTTGGTAGAAATGTAACCGCGGCAGATCTGTGGTTATAACTACCACGGCCAACGAGAAACGATACAAAAATGAAAACATGATTTTCTTAATGTAGTTAGTTTGAACGTTTAGCTATAATTTTATTTTAATTAACATAACGCTCTCAGACTCGGAATTATAAAAGATAATTATAAGACGGCCGCTCGACTGTTGGCGAGCCCTGCGTGACCTACTCGAACATAATTAGGTACCATTTCGTATCGCTTCTCGTTGGCTGAGGTATAAAACTATTTATTAATGTAGGAAGTTACTAAGCTGTGATCTGAAATTGTCATGCTCCGCTGCGTCTATTGATGATGACCAATTAATAGGCCTGATACAAACCACACAATAGGTTAGAAGCTATTGTTGCGTAGCTCTTAGGGCCCATCGTGACTGAAAGCGAGTTAAGTACTTAATATTTTATTAAAAAATATGATCATGCCATCTATTTTAAAATAATTCGCAATATCAGGTACCTTAGCCACCAATTTCAATAAGATAATATGCACCTCTAAATGGAGTCTATTAGCTACATCCATATTACGAAAACATTGTAACAAATGTTAGACTGTAGTAGTTTATTTCGCTGTTACTATTTATGCTATATAAATAAAAACTGTAAACATAATGCCTACAGTAGGTTTATTTCTTACTTACCTAACAGAGAATTTGTTATATCCCAGCAAACGGACAGTAGTAACATCCTAACACTTTTATAAACCTCGTTTACGCTGATGCAATACATGTTAAATTATGTAGCTGTCTCTATTTTTTGGCTGCTAAAAATAGTGACGACATTATAAACCATAACAAGTATTGTGTCAGTGGGGTACCTAAGTCAAACGCTCTGACTGAAGCTCCATCTCATAGAGTATAACATCAATCAACACTAACGACGTCCGTCAACCTCACGTTGTTAATAATTATTAACCATTAATTGTAGCAACGCTATATTGTAGGTAGGTCGAAGACGCAGACGCAATCCTGTAGTGATTAATTTATCATTGATAGGAAGGACATCACATTTGAGGAGATTGGTAATTGTGACTGATCAGGGCCCTAACCACGCTAGCTACTCAAATCGTAATAGAAAAGCAAACGCTCGCGATTACGTTTCAAACGCTACGCTTTTGACGTTTTGCTGACACCATACCAAATCAATGTCAGTAGAAATCGTGAAACTCGTGTCAGCAAAACGTCAAAAGCGGAGCGTTTGAAACGTAATCGCGAGCGTCTGCTTTTCTATTACGATTTGAGTAGCTAGCGTGGTTAGGGTCCTGCTCCTCTGGAGGTCAAAAAAGTTTTAAATACTAAACTCAAACTCAAAATTAATTTCATTAATTACGACGTTTCGTCTTGCCACCTCTCTCCGATTAGGTGCCTCATGTAATGCCCCACATCGCTGTCGGTGCGGTGAGGCGGTGGACAGCTTGGGCCACCATGGGTTATCCTGCGGCAGGAGCGCGGGCCGCTTGTCGCGTCATGCTAGCATCAATAACATAATTCGTCGGGCCCTTGTCTCCGCCGACGTGCCCGCCGTATTGGAACCTAATGGTTTGGCGCGCGACAATGGCAAGAGGCCCGATGGTATGTCCTTGGTGCCTTGGAGGATGGGACGGCCCCTGGTATGGGATGCAACTTGTGTTGATACCCTGGCGCCGTCACATCTTCCAAGCACGTCAATGCGTTCTGGCGCTGCTGCTGCAGAGGCTGAAAACCTCAAGAGGCGCAAATATCCTTCCTCCTAGTAGCCTTCCTGGAGGCTATTTGTTTGAGCCTTTTGGGGTCGAAACATTAGGCTCATGGGGCCCTAACGCGCGTCTCCTCTACAAGGAGATAGCGGCGCGTCTGTTCGCCGCATCACGTGACCGGCGGGCTGGTCTATTTTTCGCGCAACGAATAAGCCTCGCTATTCAGCGCGGAAATGCGGCCAGCCTCCTGGGCACTTTTGGCATCGACGACGATGTGGAGGCGCTTTTGTATATATAATTTTAATTATTATTTTGTTTTTATATATATTTACTTTAAGTTAGTTGATAAGTAGTTTTAATACTGTAAATAGTATGTAAAATAGTCTGAAATAAATATTTCATTAATGTAAGCCAACAAAGCATTTATGAATAGTCAGAATCTACTACCGGTTCGGAATGCTGCTTCCTCTGAAAACATCCGGCTACAAACTCAATGGTTACTCATCTCAATTAATAGAATATGGTGTACATTCTCAGTAACTGCTACAGAATGTGAGCAGGCAACACCATTGTCACTAAATAGTAATCACATCTCACTCATCATCATCATCATCATCATCAGCCTATGCTTCTCCACTGCTGGACATAGGCCTCCCCTAATGAGCGCCATAGCGCCCTGTCTTCAGCTTGCCGCATCCAGCATCTGCCTGCAGTCTTTCGCAGATCGTCATCCCACCTGGTCGGAGGGCGTCCTACACTACGCTTGCCGAGTCGAGGTCTCCACTCAAGAACACGTTTACCCCAGCGGTTGTCAGTTCTTCGCGAGATATGGCCAGCCCACTGCCACTTCAGCTTGCTAATTCTTGCATCTCACTCAGATTTAGGTATTTAAATTAGAAAGCTGTATATATTAGTGAGGTGTGCATACCTACTCTGCTACTACTACTACTAGTCCATGAGTTCCTTATTCACGTCATCCTGTGACGTTTCGTATTACTTTGATGATGAAATAATGACTTTATACCCTTATGTCGGGAATGAGGCAGGTGCAATGTACCAAGTGGTCGGACTACTTGTTCCCCATGTAAAGGTAACATGTCAAATCCAACACCATGAAACAGCTCGTTACCTCTAACCATTCCAATAATACGAACAAATTGCATAATATTTCACATGTAACAAAAAAACGGTGTAGATATCTTATTTTTTACCGGCTTCACAGAGTGTCGAGGCTCAAATCCCAATAATTTATTCAGCAGACATTCTGCGGAGCACTTTAGCGAACCATAGGCGAGGAGCGAAGCGAGCGGATTATTTAGCCAATTACGAAGGTATACATCCGTTACTTTTGCCTTCGGGAATATTAAGATTCTTCGTGGTGCGGCCTTTTTCAACCTATTATGGTGTTAGATGTTGCTAGAAATGGTTTACTGATTATCTTGTTTTAGGAAACGAATATCAAGTAAGATGTTGGTGATGACTATGATATATTATGTAAAAATACCAATCGCATCAGAGCTGTAAACATTTAAAAAAAATCAGTGCCGTCTAGGGACGCCCGAAAGAAGCGAAGCTTTGCAGTAGATATATTATATTAACGCGTAACGCGTTACGCGTCACGCATCACGCGTTACGCGTTACGCGTTACGCTTTTCACCGTTTTAGTGCACGGGTAGCGAGCGCCCCGAACGTCCGTAAAGAAGCTTCGCTTCAATACGTGACTGAATAATATTTTAAAAAAATCTGAAATACTTGCTCCTTATGTTATTTTGAGAGGCAACGCAGGTCTTGAACGGAAATCTTGAGAAACTGATTAAATTTTGATCAAAAGACTTTTCTGTTTCTGCTCCTTTTAGAAAATAATTTGTCAGTAATTTGATCAATTGAACGTGAAAATTGATTTCCTTACCAAATTAATATAAATAAGTTTTGGATAAGTTTATTTTCTTTTATTTATAGTTTTAGGCGGGGTAACCCATGCCAATCAAACCATTTTGGGAATATAATAAACTAGCTGTGCCCACGGACTTCGTCCGCGTAGTTATTACCGTAACAAAAATTTCGGGATTATCGGGATAAAAAGTATCCTATATGTTAATCCCGGTTATAAACTATCTGTGTTCCAAATTTCATTCAAATCCGTTCAGTAGTTTTTGCGTGAAGGAGTAACAAACATACATACACACATACATACATCCACACTCACAAACTTTCACATTTATAATATTAGTAGGATTGTCTAACTAACGGGGTAGTAAGATTTCAATTTTGTTATTTAGCTTTTAGGTATTATGTGGTTTTTCAGTATAAATCTACATATTTACGCAGGTAAAAACTGAGAAACTACCAACCTTAGTATGCCTATTTTAACACCTTTAAATTCCAAATAGGCCCCCTACCAATCCAACTCCAATATGTAGAACAAATTACAATATTTTTCAGAAATGAAAATCGTCCGAGTGACTTAACTACGTAGATACATATATTTTCAGATCCGAGGAATCTTTGTTATTATCGTAATTTGTTCAGATATTCCTATCGCAATCCTTATCAAATGTCTTATTACGAACGAAGTAATATCGCAGTAAGAAACAAGAACAACTATTTAATAATATTACAATTACCTCAGTCCTCTTGCGACTACGGAATAGAGTCAATTTTGTCGTAACTATATAAGTACCTTCTCTTATCAGGCCGCGGCACACTTTCTGATGTTCGCCGCCCTTCCTTGTACGGATTTATCAAAGGTTTAATACCTCCGTGGAAAGTTAATATCCTCTGGATGGAGAATTATGATTTGATGAGTTGAAATGATGCCATGCGATAGGTAATGCTCCTTAGAAAGTTCTAATAAAAATAATTAAGATTGTCTAAAAAAATACCTACACTATAGCTAGGTACTTAAACAGATCCCCTAGAAAAATACTAACCGGATGTCGCAAACTTAGGGACGACTGTATAATACTATGGGCTTTATCTACAGGCTAGTTCAAAAATCCGTAGTAATCTTTAAGGTACCAACACTAACCGCATTTACAGATATTAAAAGCAGACTTAAGCGTATTGTTTAATTTGGGATCATATACTTAGTATGCTTATAAAATGGTACCTTCCACTATTAATTATGAGGAAGTGTTAGCCATAATAAGCAATGTTCAGCGCCATAAAATCCCCCTCGTGTTGAGGGTAGGCGCGTGCCCAGGAGTGGGACGTCAAAAGGGCTAAAATTATTATTATAATTACAGCGCCATAAAATTAAGATGTCCACTTCAGTTGCGTCCGTTAGCGAGTGTAGTCAAGCAATTTTTCTGCAGAGCGACGAGGTTCACGCGAAAAAGCGTATCACTTAGAACCATGATTATTTATTGAGGTCTTTGGAATATCCTAAGTATATTTTCCTCCAACAATAAGTTGCCCTCTCAGATAAATCTGGCATCTGAAAGCGCGTGTCCAACTCTCTTTGTGACCCGCCCACCCTGGCCGCAGCGCAAATACGCGTAATCTAAGCATCTTTTTATTTATCAGATTGTGTATTCCCTTTGTTTGTCCCCCCTTACGAATGGTGGGGTATCCCGGAACATTGTAGGATCGAAAATAAATTAAAAAACCCCTAAACATTTTTCTCGATGCGGTCCAATGATAATTATGACGACTCGTTTAATGGCTGAGAAATTTGGTAGTTCAGTTGTGTAAAGTACGTAATTAGCTAAGTAATTATTTTCATTGTTACTTTTGATGGCTTTAATTAGTGGGAAAGTTCCTATTTGACGAGTAGAGTACCAAGAAATAATTAAGGAATAAAAAATTGTGAGATCTTTATGACAAATTTGACTTTCTCGTATAAAAGGGTATCCAAAGATGAGAATCTCTTGTTAAATATAAAGGAAATGCATTCAATAGGCTACGGTAAGCTCTCCCGTTGGGCTGAGCTAGAAAGCGGAGCAGAGAGAGCGAAGCTGTTAATAGATAGATAGATAGATAGATATATAGATATATAGATATATAGATAGATAGATAGATAGATATAAGATAGATAGATAGATAGATATAGAATAGATGCGTCGAGCGAATAAAATGGGTTCATTGATAGAATCAAGTTTTGTAAAGAATGCACAATACCTCTTCCTAGTAATAGCGGAAAGAATTTATTTTGTGGACTTCCACCTCGCTTTATACCTCCTTTCATCAACCCTCTATCATACCTACTAATACCACTGGGGTGAACAAACAATTCTAGACCCGTAGAACCCTTTACATAGAGCCTTGCATGTTTACTCAAAACAAAAGAAGATGTCCTTCCTCGCTGTTGTCGTGTGTTATAGTTGAAACATGTAATCTTAGAATTCTAAAGGTTACTCGAGACGCACAAGAGTTAATAAATATTTAATACTAACTGCCATTCTATACGTCTATAATGCCTGTATTAATAATCAATTTTAAGATGGAGCCAAAGGATGACCCAGTGGTATCCCAGAGAGGGTAAGAGGAAGAGAGGTAGACCGCAAATAAGATGGGACGACGATATTAGACAAGTGGCCGGAGTCATGTGGAACAGAGTGACACAGGAAAGAAAGGAATGGAAAAGGTTGGAGGAGGCCTTTGCCGATTGGCAAACAGATCTAGGAAAGATAACCAAGCAACAGATTTTAGCTTAAACAGTTTATTTAGTTCAAGAGTCTAGTGTTATTATATTAGAAATGTAAACCCATTGTAATTAGTTAAGAGATCTGAATAAAAGGCTATATTATATTATTATCATTATAAGTCTGAGAGTGGTCTTGAGTAAGATTTTGACGTCATTTTGCACTGGAATGACATAAGAATGACATTTCCAAAATTGCTCTCAGACTTGATATTGAAGTATTAATGCGGCCCTAGGTGTGTAAACTAATACTAGCCATTTACACAGCATCGGAAAGTCTCTATGTCATTGTGTTATATGGAAAAGTTGGCGCACTCACTGCACGTGGAGTTGCGGGTTCGATTCCCGTCGGGTTAAATTTCGGAAATGGCCTTTTCGTAATTTGCCTAGGTCTGGGTGTCACTGGGATCGACCCCAGTCCATTGTACGGTACCCACAGTATAAGCGTTGCTTAGTTTGGGACCATACAGTCGGTGTGTTCGTCTGGCGATATTTATAATTATTATTTATTTAACTCATAATTTTTTTCCACAGCTCCACGTGTGGCTTGACAAGGTTACTGCGCATTTAATACCGGGCTTAGACCCGTTCTATGATACATATTTTATATATATACTCGTATATATATATATTTCTAATCATATTTGTGATTGTGACTGGCCGGCTGTTGACCTATTGGCATTCAACTATTTGTACGAATCATGGTTCAGGCGTTTGTACATTGCCATCCGCAAGCAGTTGAACAAGATTACGAAGAGATATTTGACGTCAACTACACAGTTTTATTAGCACATTGAAGACTATGAAAAGCGCCTAGTAGGTCAATTACGGTACTAGAAGTTCCAGATAACCCTGACATGAGGCAAGTACATAGATCAATGATGCTGTTACGGTGGCAGCCAGCTGTTTCAATTCAGTTTTATTGAGTGTTATAAAATTTTCATCAACTTTAACAACCCTGAGTGCTAAGCTCTGTTCAAACTAACGCGGAATCCGCCAACAATGTCCGGTTAATCGACACTCATATACTTTTTATTTAGTATGGTTTCACGATTATTATAATGGACATAATATATAAACCATCAAAAATCCTACTAATATTATAAATGTGAAAGTTTGTGAGTGTGGATGTATGTATGTATGTTTGTTACTCCTTCACGCAAAAACTACGGAACGGATTTGGATGAAATTTGGAACACAGATAGTTTATAACCGGGATTAACATATAGGATACTTTTCATCCCGATAATCCCGAAATTTTTGTTACGTTAAATACTGCGCGGACGAAGTCCGTGGGCACAGCTAGTACCATATAAAGAAGATAAGACTTTACCACCCATTCGCAAAGAAAACCTAATACTTAATAAAGAATTTATCATCGATATATCCGATATTGATAAAAATTGTTATCTACATTTTTTGTTTTATGTAATTCGGCAAACAACATTGATGCTAAGCAGGTACAGCCTATAAATACTTGCAATACTTAAAGAGAGTGGGATAGAGGGAAGAGAAGGTGATGGTTGAGCTTCCGTCTCTATCACCCATCGTACAAAACACAGCCATAACAGCTACTTCACGTCAATCTTCTGTGATATGGTGGTACTACCCGGGTGGAGCCAGTACCTGAGCTATAGTCAGTTGGCTACAGCTTACTTCTCTCACATTATATATCGCTTCGTTCCGCTCTTTTTCTCGCTTTTACCCACTCTCTCTTCTTCCTTGTCGAGATTTCGCGCTCACTTGTGCCAACTCTACTTATTTATTTGCAACAGTACGCTTCTCTTAAACCTGCACAGCATACTTATTATCAGCTACTTATTTCAATATGTAGTAAGTAACTCTAGGTTTATATTTCACTAGCTGTGCCCGCGACTTCGTCCGCGTGGAATTTAATTGACAAAGTTTCATACAAACTTTCATCCCCTATTTTATCCCCTTGGGGGTAGAATTAATCAAAATCCTTTCTTAGCGGATGCCTACGTCATAACATCTACCTGCATGCTAAATTTCAGCCCGATCTGTCCAGTGGTTTGGGCTGTGCGTTGATAGATCACTATGTCAGTCAGTCACCTATGAGTTATATATATTTAGATTGCTTCGTTCCGCTCTTTTTCTCGCTTTTACCCACTCTCTCTTTTTTCTCGTCGAGATTCCGCGACCACTTGTTCCAACTCTACTTATTTATATTCAACAGTACGCTTCTCTAAAACCCTGTACAGCATACTTATTATCGGCTGCTTATTTCAATATGTAGTAACTCTAGGTTTATATTTCATAGTCTGCAATAATAATGAAATTCCTCGCAACATAGTAATCTTGTCGTTGTGGGCGGCGGACCCACCGGGGATTATATTTTAGCAATTTAAAAGGGCCTTATTAATGTTGCGCCCGCACGGGTGCGCGGGTTTCGGACGGTGCGTGGTATAAAAGACTTGTTGTTACCTTTAAGACAACTTACTCAATGCTCAAGTACCTCATTTCCTGGCTTGCATCGAAAGCTCACACACATACGGTAAGTGAACGGTACAAGGATACAGCCAATGAAAGTAGATATAAAGCCACACTAGCTGTCCTATTTATTCACACGGAACGCGGAAGGTGTGTGGTAGAGACAAAGAGCTTGCGCGTACGCACACGGAAATGAGATTGTGTTTTGCACAGGTATTTATTGACGATAATATCTATAACCTTTTTTATGTTTAAAGTTTTTGTTGGTATTTGGCCCGATGTAATAGGGCGAGTCTATGACGTTTGCCATTCATACTTATTGAAAAAAAATAATTTATTAAAAATTAAGTCCAAGCAATTTGGTAACAAAACTGCAAAATAACATTACTCCACCCAGGAATTTAACCCAAGGCCTCATGTTTGGCACGCCAAGTTCGTTAAAAGTCCTCTGGGCCTAGTAGATAGACAAAAAATAGAACATAACAATTACGTATAATATAAACGCAGACTGTAGACTTGAAACTAACACAGCAGCTATATACATTGTAATTTTGGAATTACGTCAGTCTGATAACATAAAAACTTACGGCTAACATAAAAGATAATGGAACAAATAAGATTTTTTAATAAAAAAATGTATCAGTTTTTCCTTAAAAATAACTCAACGATAATCGCACTGCACGCAATCAAGCGCCGTACGTAGCGCGCGCACCGCATAAAGCCGCTCCGCCATCAGCAATGCGATGAAATGAGTTGTAGTACAACATGTCGATAGCTTTCCATCAATTGTGAATACCCTCATGATCCCTGCGGAATACAGCGAGCCACCTGCCTCCGTATGGCGCGTACGGTGCAGATATAGAGTGAGCCACGTTCCTACATAGGATTTACATAATGATAACAACAAAGGTGGGATTCAAACATGTACGATGGATAATCCAAAGGGTCCCAACATTATGTACATGCGGTGTATGCCGCAGTGCGAGCGGCTATTGCACCACGGTAGGCTCTCTCAAAACCGACACAGATTACAACACGATATTAATCAAAACATAATGAACGAACAAGCAGCTCGCAATATTTGGCATTTGGCATTTTAACTTTCTAATAAATACAATAAGATGCAAATAAATTCGTCTCATTCACACGCCCGGGCCGCCACCCTATATAAACAGATGTGAGTTCGCCAACAAAAGGCAGTGTTGCTACGTAAGGTCACCTTATAAGATTATAAGGTAAGTGTGTTATTTGTGAACCGGTCCGCGGACCCATTCTCCCGGTGAGTGGCGTAACCCAACTGACAGGGCGGCGGTTACGACACTGTAATTTATGTGTTGCAATTGGTAATTAACAGGGTGATCATTATTTTACTCGCGTCTAGGCACGATGATAGCTTTGACAGACCGGATTCCAGAGCGGATTCTGGCAGAACTTAAGTCGAGTTTGATTGATGTCTGATTGCAGACGAAGCAAGATCGCGATTAGTCTTTATTTCACCACCATTTGAACAACTGTCACTAGTTAGCAATTAATGCGCCTTCGTAGGCTTAAACAAAATAAACAATTTCACTTTGACTGTTCTTATGGGAGGTATAAGAGTACTACTCAAGTTTCCTCAATACGCGTGCCAACTCGGAGTCTATTAGACTTTTTTTATGCGGCAGCATTGTTAATTCTAGCTTATAAACGTCACACTCGCGTCAAATACCTTCATCTAAGGGCCTGTGCATACGTTTCTAAAACGCGCGTCGACGGCGCGTTTAAAAAACGTGGTGTGCAGAGGCCCTAAGGCCCATTATAAGGCAGTCCTCATTGGAAATAAGATGGCGGATGGCATAATTTAAAATTCTCATAATCCTTATTGGTGTGCTCCTTATTGGTGTGTATTGTTTCAGATGAAATCATTACAGATCTTCGCGTCCCTCCTGTTACTATTAGCCCTCGTATTCTACAGCCATGCCCACACGGTGAAGGCGGCAACTTGTCCTGAAGGACAGGTGAAAGTGCGGGACGCGTGCTTCCCGATAGAGGAGCTGAAAATTGAGAATGTATCGGATATACTTAAAAAAAGTAGTAAAACTGTGAAGACTTTAAATGTTTTTTACTTATAACCTCATATTTTAACATAAACGGGTCTTAAGTACTTTTGGGGGCTCCCAGCAAATGCATTTTCCTAAAGTTATTTCAAGAGTATTGCAACAGAATAATGGGTTCCATGTTATGGCACCTTTAGTTCAAGTTCAGTGAGCCTTTAAACCAGACTGCCACGGAAGGTGCGTTATTTTTTTAGAATAACTGCTAAAGATAGATAAGGATTATATTATGGAATATTCACTCTTGTTTGAGGAAAGCGCTATCTGAGTAGGAAATATTACTACTTTTAACTAAGTAAAGTAAAGTCTAAATATTAACCAAAATAGCTTTCGGCGATGTCATAGCAAAAACATTATACTGATGCTTCCTTAATGTTCATTATTACGAATTAGGTTGTAAATGATAATAATAAATAATTTATATAACCTCTTCACCTTGAGCATTATGATAAAATAAATTCGTGTCAGGGTCGTGTCTAGTATGTAGATCATTCAGTCCACATCGCCTACGTAAACATCTATAAGGCAATTTTTAACCGTTTCAAGGACCGATACCCTTTCTAAACACTCACTTCAAAGGTCAAAAATATAATAAAGAGGATTGCGCGTAAAAATAAACACAAAACGAATCCCAATCTCCAATGAGCCGGCGTCGAACAAGAACAAATTAATACACCCCTCTCTGACCCTTCCCCCCTCCCCTCACGTCAAAACAAACGCTTTCGTAATTTATTATCGATACTGTAGGTCTGCCATGAGTTGGCACGCTCGCTAAAAGTCGCAAACGACTAGCGAGCGTAAACCACGCACAAAACTAATGGTAGAGTAGGTACAATACAGTCATCGTCCTACTAATATTATAAATGCGAAAGTTTGTGAGTGTGGATGTATGTTTGTTACTCTTTCACGCAAAAACTACTGAACGGATTTGGATGAAATATGGAACACAGATAGTTTATAACCTAGATTAACACATAGAATACTTTATTTAAGTCAGCGGACGAGGTCGCGGGCAGAAGCTAGTACATTATAAAGGTTCATAGCGATCTCTCCGCGTGTGCTCTTGTTCAAATATCGACTCTTCTTTTTCGAAATTCACGTATATTATACCATCTTGAAAGATGTTTCTTTATCGACAGTGATGGTATAACTAAATCATCGTGCTTTTAATTCTCGGAGGGGTGGGCAGAGAGAGGTACAGCAGAGTGCACCCAATTTAGGTCCCATTGTTATAGCGGGCGAACCTCAATAGGTTAGCTCAATAGTTTATAATGACAATTCATTATACAATGATGAGGGAGAAGGACCCCACTACTCATCGTCCGCTTGTCAACCTACAGAATTATAAAGCGAACAAAGTGAACTGTAATGATAATTCAACTTTTGTTTCTCCTCTAGAAAAGATATCCTCAGCATAGTTAATAAATAAATAAATATCGCCAGACTGACACACCAACTGCATGGTCCCAAAGTTTCAAAGTAAGCAATGCTTGTACTATGGGTACCGTACAATGAACTGGGGCGATCCCAGTGACACCCAGACCCGGGAAAATTACAAAAAGGCCTATCTGACTGACTCAGTCGCAGCCCAGCTGACACTCATGGCCGACAGACTCTTGACTGACGGAGTTGGGTCTCGTCGGCCGCTTCTATTATCGAACAACTTATTTGGTTTATAATTCTGGAGGTTGACAAGCCGAGGGTGAATGGTGGGGTTCTTCTCCCAAATCATATTACAATGGATTTCCTCAAAGTAACGCCTGAGTCAATCAATTATTGTCATTATACCGGGCATTCCGGGGATCCCCCTCAATGGGCCCCAAAAGTGATGGTGAACTAATTTGACATCGAAAATGCGTTTCTCAAATTACGGAATTGTCAATGTCAGCTCATTAATCTATTTAATTTTTTGTGTAGACGGAGTCCATTTTGGATTTCCAAAGTGGACGGTCACAATTCAGTATTGTATTGTTTTAAATGTGTTTGTTATTGCTATTTATTACTTGATACTGGCGAAATACCTTAAACTGGCTGGGTCATATTTTTAAAGAAAGAATAAGTAGTGTAGACGGAGAATGTACTTTATGTTCGCATAAGTAAAGTCTAGACGATCAGAACAAATGGTTCAGACTGTCTGTTCCATCCAGCTATCTGACACTCGCGTCTGACAATCGCGTCGCGAAATGGGAATGGCGGCCAGACTCGCAAAAAACAATCACAAACACTATAAATTGTAGTTCAGATCAGATAGGTACTCGTAACTACTATGTAAATTCCTGAAATCACCGCACCGGAAATTCCTTTAGTAGGTACATGCCATTCCAAGGAATTATTTCAGCAATCGCACATTTTCACGTCTCTCCCACGTCATTGTCGCTATAGACTTAAACACACCAATTTAAAAAATAATATTAATGTTTAATAATACTAAAATACAACTCTGAAACTAGCAAAATAACTTTCTTAAAAGGAATACTAATTTAGTTTAGTGTTAATAAATTGTCAAGTTTAAGTTCAAAACTACGATACGTGTAAAGAAGTTAGGAAAGTACAGCGTTCTCTGCGTGCTGTAAGAAACTATTATGGGGACACTGTGGTTGGTTAGTACTGCTATTATACAAGATTTCAACACAAAAAACACGTACACAAATAACTCTATGGGGATAAATAATCCTAATTAGCTTAATAGTGTTCTGAACGTAGTTTAAAACAGCCGTTAATATTATTTACAAAACTTATTTAATAACCTTATTTATTGTCTTCGTGAATAAAACACATAAATTTACTAATCCCATTTAATGGTTATCTGTTGTTTCGTTTATGAGCAAATGTATTTTTTAAATAAATTGGCTGAATTACTATTATCTTTTGTGTTACGTTGTGCTTGATTCTTGACAATTATACAAACTGATTTCAAAAGATCAAATTGCACTCAACAAGTTAACTAATTCCATTTTGTAGCCTACGAGGTCAAGCCTTTTTATCGCGACTAGGCTCGCCTCGCTTCACTCTCCCGAATCTGTTAATCTTGTAAGCCAGGATCGACACTGGTGTCATACGATTAGGTTTGACCCTCGATATGTCCCGGAGATAAGCTTAATTGTCGAGAACACAAAATATATCGAACGAAAGAATAGGAGGAGATTGAACAAAAATAACTGTATAGGCTGATTGCTACAGGAGCAAGATTGTTACAGCTAATTGAAGACATGATATAAGGCACCATGGATCGTAATTAAGCTAATTGAACCTCAACATATCCTATAGCCAATTATACTTGATTCCTGATACGGGTCAGGCATATATAAGATAATATTTTGTGGACGTGTTACTATGTCGTTTTATGTTGCGGTCATTTTGACAACAATTATGTTTTAATTCTAAAACCAATGGAAACTACTTCTTAGTTAGTTTCTGTTCTTAAAAACGGCAAGCTGGGATTCAGCCCGACACTTTCCATCGCTAACTCCGAAGTGCTTCAACTGATATCCATCAGTTGAAAAAGACGTACGAAAAAGAGAGAATTCTAGAGATACTCACGCGCGACCAGCGTTACCAATTAGTTGGAAACATGCGTTCGTTTTGAGTCGTGTACGAATAGCTGTAGCCATAGGTAGTGAATAGTATTGATTTAGTAAACCAACACTAACTACACGTGTACCCGCTTTAATGTAGAATCGAACGATCGGCGGTTTACTTGGTATTACAATTTAATTGACCCGAAGTATACCTGGGTATCGGAAAACTAATGTAAACGATCGACAATGTTGCTCTAATTGCTGTGTTGTGGCTCTGCTCGGGACCTTTCCAGTTTAAAATACATTCTACCAATACTTTGTACTGCCAAGACTTAGTAAATAATTCTTACTTTAAAATGGAGAAAGGTTTTATCGCTTTGACTGTGTAAGCGTAAAACGACTTGGATTAGGTTAATATTTGGTTCAAAGAGATTAACGTGTAGCTGCTACTATGTTTTATTTAGTTTTATAAATCGTCTGCTTAAAATAAAAACCTTACTTAGTAACCTTAGAACGCGATAGATGACATAGGTATAATATGAAATTTGTATCGATAATCGCGTTGATTATATAATTTATCTGAGCAGTCCTTCGAGATTGGCGGTCGTGATGTTATATATGGGTATGAGTAGGTCTGTAGTGCCTAAGGTATTTTTCCCAAACTAGGTACGTAGGGTCAGCGACAGCGCCAACTAATGAACTTCACGTGTACTACATTAGCTGACCCTACTTAGGGCTGCTGTCCACTGGAGCAGCGAGAACATGCGCTGATGTTATATCGAACTTCACCAACGAATATTAATTAATTCTACTAATATTATAAATGCGAAAGTTTGTGAATGTGGATGTATGTTTGTTACTCTTTCACGCAAAAACTACAGAACGGATTTGGATGAAATTTGGAACATAGATAGTTTATAACCTGGATTAAATTAAAACATAGAATACTTTTCTTAAGTCTACGCGGACAAAGTCGCGGGCATAAACTAGTTATATATATTATTAAGGTGTCAGTAAAAGTGAGAGTAGAATTACTCGTTCGCAACAATTAGACTCGATGTCAGGGTTAAATCCCCAGACCGAGAGTGTGGTGGAGATAACTAGGGGAGTGTTAAATACCGCGGGAGGGAAGGAGCAAACATCACACGGTGTTCCCAAGCGGTAACCCATCGAAATAGTGACTGCGCCGGACGTCACTTAACTTCGGTAATCGGACGAGAACCCGAGTTTTTATAGGTAGTTGTAAGTTTGTAACGTTATACACATGACGATATGGGGGGCGTTCTTGGTTTTCTGTGTGACTGAACAATCGTTGCCTATATGTATAAATATAAATCAGGCTTTCGCTGTCGTCCTCCGAACAACGGTCTTCACTGGAAATCCTTAACGAAGGATATGCCTTACTTTATATGTAATACACGATGTCCCATCGTCTCTTTTTAGCCAACGGTGGGCGGTGTGTTGATATTCAATTATCCTTATCTAAACCGCTTCCTACTTTCATATATCATTAGTGGCCGACCAGCAGCCGGATTACGGCCCGTTCCTTCTCGTAAAATATGGGGTCATATTTTTGCAGAGACCCGAGTGTGTGTAAGGTAAATGATATAATAATCGTCGTCGCAAGGGATCATTTCCGTGGATTATTGCGGAGAAATCAGTATGTAACTATAGGTTAATACTTAAGCCAATATGGAATTTATATCAATGAATTCGGTTTTGTTGTTATTATTACACTATTGATGTTTTATTGGTATAAATAAATAATAAAATACTTATTAAGTTAAAATTAAATTATAGCTAACAGATTGTTGATCTCTGCTAGTCATGGTTAATAGCCAATCTATGTTATTAAATATTCCATAACGAGCGTAAGTTAATTATGAAACTCCGGTTACATCGACGGCACAGGGGAAAATGTAATGGAGCTTCAAAATACTTTACACACAAATTGTCTAGAACGAATCAGTCAAAAGCTTAGATTTCCCCACAGAAAGATTCATGATCCTAGTCCAAGGCGGTCAACAATCACGTTTATATTTCCCAAAAGGCTGGACAGAACCGTATACCGTTGTTATTCCAAGGCTGCCTATTGCTATTTGACCAGCAACTCTCAGACTGTTAGCGTAAAATTTATCAACAGAAAATGATGCTTGACCTGGGATCAGTCCCAGCATGTAACTAACTACCTTGGGAACCGAAAGATAAATAAGATAATATTATACCTACACAATATGATACTATAAAATATTTTCATAGTTCATAGAGTGTTCTTTTCATTCTGCTACTTTACATTTTATATGTATGTTTAATGCCTCATATTATCTGGTAAACCTTTTCTTCGGACCCCACGATGTAGGCTAGGCCTAACTGTGAGATCCACAGACAATGGTTTAATTGTAACACTACCACCTAGTACAACTTTGTTATTATTATTTTTTATCTTGTGTACTTTGGAAATAAATTATTTTTCATATTTTTCATATTCATTTTCATCTATTTGAAACGTTTAGCAATAATACGTACTCGTAGAAGCAAACGTACTAGAAATCACAGAAATAATTTTGTTGATGTTAATTTATTTCTCTTAGACTAGGTATTCCATTTCAACTAGCTTTAACTTTGAATATAACACAAATGTTTGCTCGAGCTGTGTGCTTCCTCAGCTCGCAAGTTGCTCGCTACCACCGGTACGGAAATGAGATGCGCACGGAGAGCCGACTTGCAGATTTACGCGGAATTGTTTGGAGATAAACTGAAATTGAACTGTCGGTAACATAGCACACGATTTCATGTACTATGTTCTTACTCTTTAGCAACTCTCAATGAAAGGTACCAACAACGATTCAAGTCTTATACCACCCATAGGTAGGTAGGTACTTAACAAGGGCTATTAATCTTATTAACTAGACCAAGCAGTCCAATCACCCTTATTCTAGAAGCTAGCTCTGATAAATTAGATCTAGATTTAGATTTGTAATTTCAATTCCACTTTTAACACGACCTACAATTTATTTATTTTTTAATTCTTAAAACAGCAGTGATAGCCGATTGGTTAAAACACGCGCGGGCACCAGGTCTTGGGTTCAAATCTCGGCTCGCACCTCTGGATTTTTCGAAATCTATGAGCGTATCATAATTTCTATATGATTATCACTTGCTGACGGTGAAGGAAAACATCGTGAGGAAACCTGCATGTCTTAGAAGATCTAACCAATTTTCCAAAGACATGTGAAATCCGCCAACCCGCACTGGGCCAGCGTGGTGGATTATGGCCTAAATCCCCCTCCTGTTGAGGGGAGGCCCGTGCCCAGGAGTGGGACGTTAAAAGGGCTAAATTATTATTATTATTATTATAAATTCTTAAGAATACTTTTTTATGTTTACGTATATCGATATTAGCGCCAAATTCTTGCTATTGACGACCACATACAATTAGTATTTCGCATCATAATATCATATAATCATAATACCAAAAATATTAGTGGTGTATTAACAAATATTTACATGAATAAATACATGCAATTCCGATTCTTAACGCACGCCAGCAGTGATATAATGTTTATATTTCAAAACATCACAAAACTACTTTAAATAATAAATAACTCGCAACATAGCGTACCTCATTCATTTTTAGTATCTAGTCTAGACGGCTTTGTTTATCTGAAATCTTGTAAAAAAGTGCAAAAGTACAGTCGAAATTGATACATGATTTTTGCTCATTATAATGCTAGTGGTGTGTCGCATATATCACGCTGGCAACACCCACAGAAGGCACAGAAACACTCCAACACAGTAGCAGGCAAGTTGGCTTGTTGTATAGGTAAGTATCGGTGCAGAATGTTAATTAGTGCTCGATAAGCCAGTGCCCCGTCACGCGCTAAACTTTCGCACGTAATTGGGAGGCCAAGTGTTAGAGGCCTACTTCACTGGGACCTCATGGCGAGCAAGACACCATCGAGACACCATGGAGACACCAGAATCACCACTGTGTCAAATAGATGAGAAAAGGTCTTCACTGGCTATGAGTGAAACACCATAGGTATTAATGAGATATTGGTCGCGTAACCAGAGTGGCGGTGGAGGCGGTGCTGCCAGTCACATTCTGTTCAGGTGTCGATGATGGTTGCAACTCTAAATAGATTGCGCCAAGTGGACGCCAGTTGAAATACTCTCTATAGAACTGTATACGTTTTGTTGGCAGCGGCGACTGGTTGCGCCGTCATGACTTCTCATTGAAAGTGTGCAGTGCTGCCAACCAATCTGTTTAGGCCTTCAGGTAGCTAGAACGAAACTAGCATGATCATTAAAAATACTTAGTTTTTGGACTGTTTTAACAAGACACTGGGTGCTTAGCGACTGATAGGTATCAGTTTTACCCTTAGTTTGCACTGCACGAAAAATTCTGTCAAAAAAGCAAATTGCTAGCTCTATATTTCATGACGCAGAAGATCCCTCCTCCAATAATTTTAAGCAACTAGGTATCAGCTAATTATCACCCAAGCCCCAATATTATGTAAAGGGTTTTAGTCTGACTTAGCAAGTATCAGCAAGTAAAATTATTTACTTAGCAATAGTTTTGGAACCAGCTGAATCAGAAGATTACGTAAATAATATACCAATATAACATTTTATAAATTTATTTGTATTTCTTTGGATCAAGATAAATCCTAATTGAAAGGTGTATACATTCCTTTAAATTAACTCTATCTACTTGAAGGGACAAACAAACATTGACGCCCTCATTAACGCTCATTTCGGGTGAGTGCCGACACTCCTGACGGGCTTAACTTAATGAGTCTCTGAATAAATACATTAGAACGCTTACGTAGACTCTAGGACAATTATGTTTGACGAGCAAAGCTTTTAAACGCAGAATTTCAGCTACAAATGAGGGAAGTGGGCGACGAAAAAAATTGCCAGTATAATCGCTTTGCTTTCAATCGATAGATATTATTTTGGCTACGAACAGAGGGAAATATGTTTATCAAAGACACGTGAACGCATAGCAAAATTTCCAATAGTACTATATTTGTTTAGTAATGAAGATAATGAAATGCGGTCGGAAGGTGTTATCAGGGTCCCCAGAGGTCCTCGGAAAGGGTCGCAAACTGCTGTTTGTAAACGATATATGTTTGTAAAATACTATTGTTGCTTTCCCCGTAAACCACAACTAAATTGTTACTACGCATGCCGCATACCGTGAACAAACTCGTAATTAGTGTAATCCTTTCAATTTACATCACAAAAACCCTTCGCGATAAGCTGATAATTGAATTAATGTAATCCCTAATGAAATGTGTTTGTGCATGTGTGTTAATCTATGTACGCGTTAACCGAATTCAATTGGTGATTTACGAATTACTATGATTACAGTATGCAGATGACGATTTTAATATTATTGAAACTTCTCCGATACAGAAGATAATTGTTCCATGGCTAATTATTAAAGATACTTATCCCACACGGATAACCGCAGGCTTTAAATCCTTCCATTGCGTGTGTTTTTAGTAATAGCAAGTATTGGTGCGTAGGTATGTTTTCAGTATGCTCCGAACATTACGTATTCCAAAACAGTCCGACATAGACTGATAGGTAGGTACACATTGCAATATAAAATTGTATTCGTTTCAAAACTGAGACACGTTTTGGCTATAAAGCGTTTTACAGCTGTCTTATTTTCAGCTAGGTATTATTGTGATACGGTTCACCAAGAAAATATTGGTTTTGTCCTCTAAATGCATATATTTTTTTCTAAATTAAGTATGTACTTACTTATTATTTTACAAACGTACCCTTTCGCGAAATGGTGTGTTTTCTCCTTGCGCAAAGTGTAAAAAAATATATTTTTTCTTTTTTTTCCCTCAACATCAATTCCACCGCTCAAACTTTTAATTAGTTCCACCAAGGACTTCCGCCGATTCTAATTTATAATTTCATAATTTACCTTTCAACGGTTTAAAATATAAATTAACAGGGACCAGTTCCAACAGGAATCAGTTGGAAAGCTACCTTGGAGCTTACAAAATTAGGGCGATTTTAAAGACGCTTTAGACCTTAATTGTGTACTGGAATGGCATTTCCAAGATCGCTAGACCTGAGATCGATTTGTTAATACGCGCCTTAGGACCACTATTTCATTGTCGTGTTTTAAACGAGTAGGTTGGTACAAGGTTACTTATTCAGCTGCTACAGATAGTTGTCTGATACCAGATCGTAGCATCGCAAGGCTGGCTCAGACAGAGGCCGTACACTGTACACGAATTCGGATAAACTGGCAATGTTCGGCCGAGGCAGTGCTAGCTTTATCCCGATCAGGGCTGAGCGAGGCTGCCTTGTGAAGCCGTCTGGCAGATAACACTGCTATAATACTATAACCATGCTCTAAGACTATTACTTACCACATTTTATTCAGGCGAAAGTATCGTTATTCTTGGACATTTTAAAGCTATCACGCTGCTTGTTCACACACGATTTCCTTCAACGGCTTTTGATGTTTTATCAACATTGCACCTTGATATTTTAGTAGGTACCTACACATTATAAACCCATATTATGTGGTTCGTTATTTTTTAAACGTAGATTTTTTAAATGATGGGCGTCATTACGATGTTATTATTTATCAATATATAAAGTTTTAAAATGGTTTTGAAAATTGTATTATGTACTTTTAAAATGTAGTTCCTACCGATTTTGATATCTCAGGTATTTTACTTGAATTTAGAATTTAAATAAAAAGCCAGTAGGTAATCTTAGAAAAAATTGCTCATGTACCCATGCACCTAGGTACCTACCTAGGTGCATGGGTACATGAGCAATTTTTTGACCATGACCTACCTAGGTCAGTAGGTACTGACCATAGATTCATGGTAGGTACTATTTTAAAACTGGTGTATAAAATTATTATTACCTCCATCCACCATCACAAAAGGTAGGCCATCTTTACAAACGTCCCTGTGAAAACAACAGAGTCTTTAAACTGCTCACCTTCACTTTCAATTACACTTCTTAAAAGTAACATAGCTGCGTGTCCTATGGAATTTAAATTCGACTACATTAACGTTCGGTCTATCATGAAAGCCTTCAGTGAAATAAAAATTAAACCAACCGAAGATCTTTGGGGAATGTCTGTAAAAGCATGTAGAATTATTATTAATACTGTGGCGCCCTATTTGGCCATGATTTTTAATAAGTGTGTTGATCAGGGAGTCTTCCCGGATTTAATGAAATACAGTAAAGTTATCCCCCTATTTAAATCCGGTAATAGTAGAGACCCTAATAACCAGTGGCGTGCATAGGGTTTTGAAACAGGGTAGGCAGAGTTTAGCATAAAAATAAATTAAAATTAGGCATAAGTACCTACCTAGGTACCTTGAATTATTGCTCGTGAGCTTAGTCCAGGTTTGCATGTGTTAGACGTCTTTTGTTGTGAGTAAGTAGGTATTTAGCCGTATCAGATATCTAAGGTGATTGGTTGATGTTCATAGACATTGATATACTTAGGTACCCTCCGTTAATCTGAGTAGGTACCTATATAGATTTTAAGACAAGTCAGTCCCTGAATGGGTCCTTCGCCGTTAGTTAAGTACCTAGATCTATTCATGCAGTTATTCACAAGGACAGATACATAGATAGACTAATAAAAGTACCTACCTAGGTACCCAAACTAAATAAAATTATCAAACTTGTTTACTAATTTATAAATGAAATCTAACCGCATAAACCATTTTAAATAAGAATTGAATACCTATTTACGATATCGTAAAAGACCCCGTTCTTTTTAAATCCGTAAGTACTTAAGTTGTTTTTTTTATCTAAATTTTAGACAACTCAGCAAGGCGCTCGCGTTGTTATCGTAAATATCTATTTTACGTAGTCTACGTACCTATGTTGGTATACGCTTTAGCGCTGAAAAATATCCCAGTATCCTGTCATCCAAGGAAATGATTCATAAAATTTAGCATTAATTGTCTCGTGATATTACCTACCTTTCTTCTGGGACAAATCCAAGTTCTTTACGCATCGACAGTTTAAAATAAAGTTCACTTTTTCTGCATATGGCAATGAGAAAACACTTTTATTTATAATTTAAGTTCCTGCTTATCACACACGTCACTAATTTCACAAGTAATATTTATCCATAACAACGAGGATTTAATAATTATTCAAATTATTTAGCACGCATGTAAACAAACCAAACAAACACAGAACATCAACATCAACTAATAATAATGGCGTCTAAAAAAAACACAATCAAATTTAATACTAAATATTAAGTGACAAAAACGCATTGTAAACTTTAAACAAACAAATTACATTGCGATTCAACCTACTAGACTTCGTCGGATTACCAAACCAGGCAGTGCCTCTAGCCCGAACATTTTAATTCGTAGAAATATAGTAAATTGTGCGTATTTCATTCAAGGAATGAACGTTTCTTACACGAAGAATGAGGCACATTTAGTACGTGCTTTTGCCACCGACACGGGGCGGCGCGAAAGGAGCGGGCCCGGGCGGTCAATGGTCTCCACATGACAGCATTATGCGCGCGCTTTTTCAAATATCTAATTAAAATGATTATTTACTTTTAAATATTTTTTCTGTTTCATTTTATTATTTATTATAATTTTACCATAAAATCTCAGGGTAGGCAGTGCCTTTATGCCTCTATGGAGTGCACGCCACTGCTAATAACTATAGACCAGTATCCGTCTTACCAGTTTTTAGTAAAATTTTTGAAAAGATTATGCTTACCCAAATGTTACATCATTTTAACGCAAACAACATCCTGCATGATCAACAATATGGCTTTACCAAAGGCCGTTGTACTACTGATGCCGGTGTAACCTTGATTAAGCATATCTTTGACGCATGGGAAAACTCACAGGATGCAATTCGTATCTTCTGTGACCTCTCAAAGGCATTCGATTGCGTCAATTATGAAATACTTTTGCAGAAATTGGAACATTACGGTGTTAGAAATGGAGCACTCCAACTTGTAAAATCATATTTAGAAGACAGAAGGCAAAATGTTCAAATAAATGGTGTTAAATCTTTAGGCTCTATAGTAAAAATGGGTGTTCCTCAAGGATCAATTCTAGGCCCTTTCTTATTTTTAGTATATATTAATGACCTACCGCAGATAACACAGAGAAGGGCAGAAATAGTGTTATTTGCTGATGATACCTCTTTGATTTTTAAAGTAGGTAGACATATAAATAACTTCGACGACGTGAATAATGCTATTCAAGTCAAGTTCAAGTCCACAACTGGTTCACTACTAATAATTTAGTATTAAACAGTAAAACAACAAAATGTATAAAATTCTCATTACCCAATGTAAGAAGTAGTGAATGCAATGTAGTATTAAATACAGAAAAACTGGAATTTATAAATGACACTGTTTTCTTAGGTATAACGCTTGACTCTAAATTACAGTGGGGCCCACATATAACAGCTTTAGTTAAGCGGCTCAGCTCCGCCGCCTACGCTGTCAGAAAAATCAGACAGCTATCCGATGTCGAAACTGCGAGAATAGTTTATTTCAGTTATTTTCATAGTGTCATGTCGTATGGTATACTATTGTGGGGTAGAGCGGCTGACATCGAATCTGTTTTTATTTTACAAAAGAGGGCCATTAGGGCCATCTATAATTTGGGAAGTCGTGATTCGCTGAGGGAACTGTTTAAGGAAATAAATGTTATGACTGTCCCATGCCAATATATCTATGAGAACATAATGTATACCAGAAAAAATTTAAATCTATTTAAAAAACTGGGTGATAGTCATCGTTATAATACTAGAAATAAGAACAAATTGGATGAACCACACTTTCGGCTAGCAAAAATTCACACATCTTTCATGGGATACTGTGTTAAATTCTATAATAAAATACCGTTAAGCATTATCAGTCTTAGTGAATCCAAATTCAAAACGTGTGTAAAACGTACGCTATGCAGGAAGGCTTACTACACACTAGACGATTATTTGAAAGATAAAGATGCTTGGCTAGGTGCTTGTCCAGCTCCACCGGAACGGGAATAACTAGAATCTTTTGTTTTGGTTCATTCCTATATTTTACCTCTTCCTTCTCTTAATCTTGCACTATTGACGAATTTACACAAATGTCACCTTTAAAAATATGGGCATCATGTAGCCACAAATTTTAACAAAGTAATATTTATGTCTAATTGTAGCGGGTCTTGCCTCATGCTTATTAGCCTTGCTGAACTGTTGTCTCTGAGGTGAGGTGTTGGTCATGCTCACTTTAATGTCCTTGCTTGCGGTGGCTTTGTGGAGCGGGTTACCCTCTTCCCTCTATTATGGTTGAGGAGAGTGATGCCGCTTTTCAAGTCATGCTCGTGCGCGGGCGCTGCTTCTTAACAACTTCTTTCTTAACACTTGCCTCTTAACAACATTGTCGTTAAATACTATTCATTTACTTAGCATGGAAGGCATCACACCAAAGCAATTATATTATTATGCACCTGTTTTATTAATTGTTATTTTGGTTCGTAAACATTTAATTTGATGTAAGTATGAGTAGGTATGACCACCACACTAAACTAGCTTTCTCATTTTATCTACATACCTAAATCTCAGGGAGATTTGATTATTATTTACTATTAGTTATTTAGTGATAATGGTGTTACCTGCTCATATTATTATTTTATGCTGTTCCTGAGAATGTACACCATCTGTAATTCATTGAAAAGAGTAACCATTGAGTTTCTTGCCGGATCTTCTCAGTGGAGGCAGCATTCCGAACCGGTGGTAGATTCTGACTATTCATAAATGCTTTGTTGGCTTACATGAATAAAAACAATTTTGAGTTGAGTTGAGTTGGTACCTAAAATTAATAACAATGTGTTCTATGTGTGCAGTTAAATCAACGTATTCTGGTTTTACGAATCTTGACAACAGCACAGCACTATCCCACTCTCCCTTCTCATATGTTCATCTTACTCATAATCTCCTTGCATTGTACAGCAAACACTGGATTAGTAGGTACCTACTCGACATCACTCATTCCACCTTTCATGTGAAGCATCACTCGCAAAACACATTATATTTGACGTGTCAAGTGAGTACTGGGGATAATTTATTTGATTTGCACTCGTAAAGAGATCTTTCGATGCTAAATGAGAGAATATATTTGCTCTTCAAGCGTTCAAGGGGGGAAAAATACTGCAAATGTAAACGTTGAGGCGTCGGCACCCTTTGATATGCGGACCAACTCAGCGTGACCTCACTTAACTTTAAAAATAATACAATGGCTTCCATTGTCTTAGTTTTATCATTGTCTTTTTGACTTGGTCGGTAAGATGTACTTGAAACATAAAGGGTATACTATTTTTTTGAAACTTTACTTTGTAAATCTATCGACGAGCGCTTGGCGCAGTGGTTGAGCGTATTAGGTAGCTCGGCTCACTGCACATCGTGGTTGCGGGTTCAATTCCCGCCCGGGGCAATGTTCGGAAATAGCCTTTCGTAATTTGCCCGGTTCTGGGTGTCACTGGGATCGCCCCCAGTCCATTGTACGGTACCCATAAAACAAGCGTTGCTTAGTTTGGGATCATACAATTGGTGTGTCAGTTTGGCGATATTATTATTATTATTATAACTATCGGCTATGTGGGACAGTTGAAGTACTAAAGGTTTTGTAGACTTATGAAATCTGTCAACAGCTGTATCCCTGTAACACCTTTTGTTTTTCAAGTCCTTCTAAAGTTTTAGAATTACAAAGTTGTTTTGAAAAAAATAGTATACCCTTTCTGTGGCAACCTGTATATATGATTTTGTAGTACTTAATACGGTAAGTATGTCAGTAGCATGTAACAAGTACCCTGACAATGTTATTCAATCTGATAGCTAACTGAGCTGTTGTGTGATGCGTGCTCCAAGGTTGTCCTCAAAAGTAAAACAAGATATGACTACAATATTCGATAAAGCTTATCTCAAAGAAGATCCTGCGACTGACGATGAAAACGTTAACTTTTATAACTCCATGAAGCAGTGTTCCAACGCAGATGAGTTGGGAAAACAAACTGTTTGTAGACAAAGAGCTTGAAAGTTTCAAAATTTCAAGCGTTAAACATATTTACGTAGCAATCTTGCTTCAGCAATATTTTCCGGTTGCTGACGGTGTAAGGAGTTGTATTTTAATTTATAATGAATAAACACGATGGAAATATCTGTATTCCCGGAAAGGGTTGGTAGGCCGCAACCCTGTTTACCCACACTACACCGATGGCATTTTGGTCCCAATAATGTAAGTCAATAGAGGCTTTAATGCCATTACACCGGGTATAATCCTTTATTCAATGAGGATACGGGCCCTTGTCCACTACGTTGACCCAGTAGCAATGTTCTGCTTCTTTTCAGAAGACGTGGAAGTTTTCTCGCAATACACATTATTTTCCCTCACCGCTTATTAATATTTTGTCAATAATAATTTGCCATAGGTACAGTCAAACAAACTCGACGCTTGATCCTTTTGTATGCAGTGACCAGCAGCCACATGCGACTAGCATGGTCATAAAAACAACTAAAACAATGGATTTCTGAAAAAAGGGCTTTTGTCTCATCGGACGCTTTTCGTTTCATTGGACAACAAACAACATAATTGGCGAGGCATCCTATGACTACTGGCTGCAAGGGTAAAGTGTTAAAAATTGATCAAGCATCAACTTTGTTGATGGTACACATAGTTAAATGGATCTCTTCTATTGAAATTTCTTCAACTCAATTATATCTCTAATCTGATTAGCACGACAAGTTGCTGACGACATTGAATTGGACTTCTAAAGGTGGCGTCTAATAACTAAATCGGGTACACCGAACCCTCCTTGGGGAGAGATGTCGTCTAACAATGGAACATAATAAGTAAGGGCTGAATACAAGCCTAATTTTAATTTTTATGATTCTTCTGTAAATTAAGAAAATTGGGAAAAGTTATATATGTGAAATGTTTTATAAAGAAAAATATTTTCTTAGTGGCAGTTCCATTATAAAGTATTTACATAAAGAGACAGATATTAAATTGGTGGGTACCTAAACATATGTAAGTAAAGTGCTTATCTCAATGTAAAACCCTATTTACTTACTGAACAGTTTCTTTAAAATAGCAAACGTACCGAAGAAATTTCTTACAATTTATTTGTAGTAGGTGCTTAGTAGTACTTAGCTGATATTGCCTAATAAAAAACATTCGAAATATAAAAAAACTGTTTATTTCAAATTTAACATTACCAAAAATTTGAATAGAATTCACAATCTATTCCGACGCACTGAAAACAATTACAATATAGCATTAATTTACGCGTAGAAAAAATTAAATTAATTTTTTATGATATCTACCAAGTGTAGGGCGCTGGTAATGGTATTTGGATGGGGTGGTGGCCTCGTGCTTATTGGTCATCGCTCGGACGAACAGTGTTTACGAACTCCAAACAAATTTGTTTCCCTATTAGGACGAGGCCGTTACCATCCATCAAAAATCCATTAACGTCTTAGACGATTTACATCTCTGTGACTGATCGCTCTGATTCACGTAGAATTGGAAAGTCAAATGACTTATTCCTCGATGCATTTATTCCGATACTTCGGCGGTACCTGTTATTTGAGGTACACTGCGGCTTTCAAATATTTAAATCATCACTGGGTGTCAATTTGAAATACCATGAACATGAGATTTTTAAAGCGTAACAATGAAGCAGACTTTAATTTTAAGTAGAATTTGAGTGCTCGGCCTTTCAGGTTTTGAGTTTAACAAGAAGCGAGAATTTTAGTCTCAGACCTCCGTTTTTGCAGAATCTGATCAAAAACTTTCGCTCATCTAAAATCCTTGAACGGTTTTTGCTGTGCCGCGATTGTCGGAGACTTATCTCAGATCGTATAATAGGTAAGTACTTAATTTTCATCACCTCGAATTAGGTTCCTATTTTAAAAGTTTTTTAATGAAACTTACCCAGGACTTACAAGATATCCCGGAGCACTGAAACATTAAGAGTAAAATATTACCATATAAAATGTAAGTACCCACCACTAACTTTAATTTGGGAGCCATCTACGGTCGAATATTCAACAGTAAGCTTACACCGTCCGGTACGTCGAACTAGTTGAATTCTCATACCTATTAGAAATAAATGTAAAAAATTGAAATGAGTCCCAAACACAGAACAAGTCTGTTTTCTTGGGGCCTAACTAAAAGAATGCTACTCTACATTACGCTGGCGGAAGACGAAGCTCTTTAATAAATGGCTTCGCCTGAGAAAAAGTATTCGATTCGCCTGAGTCGCAGGTAACAGCTGGTCTGTTATGGTAGGCATTTACTTACGTTTGCAATACAGTAGTCTCCGGTACACTGCGGGATAAAACAATAACGATGAATTTAGCTATGCAGTCTAGACAATAAATTTGGTAAGCTATAGGCGCTTATTTCGTTATCTACTATAGCAGACATCGCAGTGACGGGTCTGGTAACGGCGATATTTCATGGGCTGAGCGTCGCAGGAGAGACGCATAAATATTTCCCGTCACGGTGGCTAAATTTTAGTCAAAGACTGTCTCCGTATATCAAGAAGATGTTTACACAAAATTCGGAATATTTTATGGACATGTTTTTGTAAACGAATATTCTTCACTGAATGTAAAGCTTGACCAAATTAATATAATGGATTTCTTAATGGTATGTGATGTTTTGTTTGCTTACCCCTGATCTACATTGTATTCCTTTACACTGTAATACAAACATTTGTAAAATGTAAATGCTTAAGTACTTACCTACTTTATTTATATTGACATGTTTTGTACCTTGCTCTATCAAACGGCTTTATGTGCGAAAATGTTATTTACATGTGAAAAGTAAAATTCTCAGCTAAAAGTTGAACAAGATAATAAGGCACGCGTGGGCGAGTAAGCCAGTTTGGGAATTCGAGGAATACGACTTGGCTATAAAGGTCACAGGACTGACCTCATCTCTTTAGGGGCTGCTGATTGATTTAATAATTGATTTTCAAAGTGGTCAGTAGACGATTTAAGTTTCAGAACCTCTGATGTAGATAATTACCTACACAAAGTTTTAAGTTCATTTTGATTATGAGACTCACCACTGAAATACAGTTCGCACCGATACACTGTAAAAGAGTGAATAAACTGGTAATCACGTTTTCGGTGAACATTAAAACACAACACGTTAACTTTAAAGCCCAAACATTAAAACATAGAACGTGCACAATATTAAAAAAATGCTGAAAAAAAACTTAATTTGAAATACAGAACATTTTAGTTTAGTTTATAGTTTAGCTACAAAAACAGAATAACTTATAACACCCACTTTACTTTTTCGTTCGTGACGAACGGACTCTTACATTGGTAGTATAGCTTGGTCCACCAAGTCCAAACAAGTGTTCCTAGGTACCTACGGAACCCTTTATAATTCGGTCCATCATAATTGTGGTCCATTATAATTCGGCTAATTTTGGTTTTGACTCTTGCTCTTGGGTTATCATTTGGTTACGATCATGACAAAGATAGCTATACATTTCGCTTTGTTAAGTTTACAATAATATCACTATTTAGCTCGTTCCACTCCTCGTCACGAGCCTCTCCTCAATACGAGGGGGATTGATACCAGTGTGGGTTGGTGGATTTCACATGTCTTTCGATAAATTGGTTGGAAATTGCTAAGACATGTAGGTTTCCTCGCGATGTTTTTCTTCACCTTAAGCGAGTGACTATCCAGATATAAAATCTAGAACCTTCTGGCTCCAAGACGTTTGCTTAACCAATCAGCTATCACTGCTATTGGTTATTATTAAAGTTTAATTCGTTCAAATGAATTATAGCACCATTGTGTCACATAAGGGTTCAACTAATATGATTGCAAGCAGGTGCCGCAAGAGGACTGATTGATCGATCCTCCGGACCCTGCGTGAGGATGTGATTTATGACTCCGAAGATCCCCGCCATCAATATAAGCATCCGCATCCCAAGATGGGGAAAGTAAATTCTCCTCATCCAATTTTCTCACAGTTTTTTATAGTAAATTGATGGGTCAATAGGCGACTCTATATTGTAAAGGAGGATTCTATATTGGCGAGGGGTCCTGAGACGTCGAATCCATTCACAGCACGTGATTTGTCTTGGAAATGTCAGAAGTTCAAACAAGTATCAGATTATTGTTACATTACATAGGTTGGTACCTAGGCTTTATAGCTATGAAGCTGGCTGGGGGGCTAACCAGAGCGATCATCAACAAACCTTCTGCCGGAGAGAGATTATTGACTTCAGTTGAGTGTTCCGTTTAGTAACAGTACAGTTATGTAAATAGATGTCTGCCATGTATACAAATGAAATCATTTTAACTTCTAATGACACCTGTGAGCATCACCCTTATGTCTTTCTGCATGAAGGGCTGGTTATGAATAGGTAATAACATTGGTCTTAGTTAATAAGCTTTTACCGTTGATTTCCACAACAAAGTGCTCCCGTAATTGCTCTGTTGGTGTGGTTTTGTTACTAAGCCTTCCCTTTCAACTGATAATAACACAACAGAACAAAATCAGTTGGGCAACTTTCTGGAAATTTGTTGGTTAGAATTGGGACATAAGGAGTATATAGATTCCATTTTACTTACACCAGCAGTACATGCCATATCGGAACACTGGAAAGTAGTATTTTTATTTATATTCAGGCGTCGCAGGCCCTAACATACATATTATAATGTAACTACCACTATAACAAAATACTGGTGGCATAGACGGTAATCTCCCACGAAAGCGCCTGAACACCACACCCATTCGCCAGTAGTTTTCCTGCATGAAAGTTGACAGCCTTTCAGTGGGGACCCTTGCAAACACAAACGCCTTGAAACTAGTGTTGTGCCTAGAAAACAGTTGAACTCTCGATGAGGCATTGCTCTTCACTCGGAATTACTCCGCAAAGAAAAACCTTTTCCGATAGACTCTTCGACTTTCTATCGATTTTCCATTGCGCAAACTTTTCGTAGGCAAGTTTGTAATTTTCCTTTGACTTCGGTGGCAATCAATTTTCAATAACTAAGTTTGCTTGATTTTGTATGTCCGGCGGTGTCAAACACATGGAATTTATGGATTCGTCACTTGAAGAGTTCATTTTTACAATACTATTGTTATTTTTACGAAAAATTATGGAATATTGAAAAATTTTTACTTCTCTCTTTCATTTGTTTTTTAGACCACGACTAACTCTGTAATTTCATATGCATTTTGTGAAAAGGTGTTATTTTGATATTACAAACAGACACTCCAATTTTATTTATTTGTATAGATTTAATAACATGACATTAATGTCATTGCGGGCCGCTACAACAGAAATTTCGGGACACTTTTTTATTAGCGCCGCAACGTCGACTTTACTCAAAGAAAGTTTGCGAAATAATGTCAATATTACTAGAATTTTTGAGTAAAATTACAATACATAAACGAAGATCTGGTTCTCCCGTAATAATAATGTTTACGATGATTTTTATATTCTGGTAAGTACTTACAGAAGAAACGCATTTGTTATTGTCACTCATCTGAAAAAAAAACATGTTTTGATGCTTTTGTAGTTCAGTTCGGGTGGTGCTCTTGTCTCTAAATATCCTTACCAATAACAGGTGCATTTTTCAATTCCATCTCGGTATTTATAATCTAAATATATATAACTCAAAGGTGACTGACTGACTGACTGACATAGTGATCTATCAACGCACAGCCCAAACCGCTGGACGGATCGGGCTGAAATTTGGCATGCAGGTGGATGTTATGACGTAGGCATCCGCTAAGAAAGGATTTTGATTAATTCTACCCCCAAGGGGATGAAAATTTGTATGAAACTTTGTTCATTAAATTCCACGCGGACGAAGTCCGGGCACAGCTAGTTAAAGAATATATTGGATGCAGCTTACCCCCGCGGTGCAGCCGTCGCCTGCGCACTGAAAATGCGTGATGTAAGTCAGGTGTATGTTGACAAATTAAAACTGTAGAGGTCTTTTTTTATTACTAAGTCGACAAACAATCGTCGCCCGCCTGATGTTAAGCAATAACCGTAGTCTGTAGATGCTCGGAAAACCAATGGCATTGCTCGCCGGTACCGACTTGAAGGGAGTGGCAATTAAGATGGGGACGGCGGGCGGTTAAGCTCCGGCTCTCTTACTTAGCTTATAAAAACACACATCTATTATAACTACGATCTTCTGTGAGAGGGTGGTGCTACCCCGGTGGATCCAGCCCCAATATGCGAGCAATAGTCAATTAGCTACAGCTTAACTCTACCACCGTAATAAGTAAATATAATAATGTAATATAGTATACCTACACTATCAAACCTGTATTCCCCAAGGACGTGGGGAGGGTATGCACTAGTGATGTAACGAATATTCGCATTCGCATTCGCATTCGCAAGAATCTATGCGAATGTTTGGCGAATGTTTTTGATAAACAAAAAGGAATTTATTTACTTATTTTGTGGATAACGGTGCTGGTTGCGTAATTACTCCTGATGTGTTACTACATTATCTATAAGTACTTAAGCTTATATTATGCAATTGTTTGTTGTACCGAATAAATAAAATAAAAATGAAATTATCTATAGATGGATATGGAATTTTAATACAACTAGTAAGAATAATAATATTATTTAAACAAGCTTGCTCATAGTGTGGCCCTTATTGCACCGCTTTAAGGTACATAAAGCAGCTTATTACGCACTAGTGCTATTGACTAGATTTTTTTTAAATCTTAATAAAGAGTTATTCTAAAACTAGTAAATATTTTAACCAATAAATAAACAATGTTTATTTGAATATTATAAATAAATACATTAATAATTTAAATCAATTTCTATCACATTAAATTTCACTGTAAATAAAACATATTATAAACATTCGATTTATTATATTTCAAATAATATAATAATTGTTAGCGGCTTTGCCAGACCCATAGATAAATATAACCGGCCAAATGCATGTCGGACTACGCATACTCTGGGGTTCCGTAGACATCCCGCCACTTTTCGATAATACGGAACTCATAAAATAAAAGTGATGTTTTTTATTGATATGAAACATCGAATACGGCGGCTCGCGTAACCTATAAATTTCTACGAAATGAATAAACTATTGGCTACCGTATAAACAAGATAGCAAAAAGCATGTTACCAAATTTATTAAACATATACATTTTGAGCAAAAGTGACATAAACCTTTATTATCTTTTTGGACTGATGAAAATTCTTATAAGGAGTTTTAATTCGAAAAAATTAAGTTGTGATTAGACTGGGTGCATAATCAGTGGTGCGTGGTTTGAGACTCAATCCAAACTTTAGTTTTTTTTTATAATTATATTTACATGTTTTGAATACGTAGTTAAGATCCATTTATTTCCTATAATAAACCATTTATTGGTTCTAATTTAAAGCATGAATCTGGCCACTTCGTAAAAAGGCTCAATATTTCGTAAACGGGAATTACTATAGAAAAACTGCCAAAGAAACCTTCAAGTTATTTTAAAATACCTACTGAATAATACCTCAATCTAGGGGATGTGTAAACATTTTTTTCACTCCACTTTCTTATGTACGGGAGGGACAATGGAATAACTTTGCTTTCAAAATTTTAAAACAGTTTTTTAGCGTTACATAAACAATGTTTTTGGCGAATTTCCAGTAGTTTAGCTATAAAAACTTACGGCGCACCCTGTTGTTTTATTTTTTATTCATCCTGCAATTATCTAGGTTTAAAAAAACGTGGGTAGTGATTTGTTTTCAATTAAGATTGTAATATTCTAAAATATATTTTTTACAGGCAAGTAAGTTGTAAAATGTCGTATGAAACGTGTGAGCATTGTTAATTACACACCTCGGCTCCATCACAGCACAGCCCTCGCGTTAGTCTCTGGCTGCAAACTAGCCTCGATCGTAACTTAGCTCACTTGCACATAATGCACTTATTTACTTATATTTGAGTTTAAAAAACAAAATTGAGCTGTCTTGAGGTAGGCCACTAAATTATAAATAGGGAATTATAAATAGAGAAAGATCAAATAATAACTCAAAAAAATTGAATATCAAATAAATTTGATTGATGCAATAACATTAAACTACCCTCAAATCAAAACAAATCTCTTCGAATTGATGTGACTTACTTCGTTCTTTCAACCTGTATGGGTTCGGCTTTGTTCGGCCGACACGAAATGTCAAACCAAACTAACATTTTGCGCGTTCTTTATAAACCCCCACGAAAAATAAGGGTGGTATAAGTTTAACATGTCTATTTGTGTCTATGTGTCATGTTAGCGCCCAAACAGATGATCCAATTTTAATTTTGTTTTTTTTTAGAATGATCGAGAGTTTTCTCAGCTATGTTTCACGAAAATCGATTCAACCGTTTGAAAATTATCAGCTCTTTTGTAATTTAAACAGTCGTCGAATCGGGGTTTTTAAAAATTTTCAATTTATAGTTACTATTTGGAAGTCAACATTCGCATTCGCATTCGCGAATGTCAAAAATCCAACATTCGTTACATCACTAGTATGCACTGATGCTCCATAACAATTAACATAATATACTTACTTAGCTGACGGTATTTTGATCCTATATCTATTTCCATTTTGCTGCACTAAAAGGATCATTTCGCTAAAGCCAGTCGGTTGCATGTGTGTGTCTTTGGTGGACATAAGTAGGTAAGTACTTGAAGTGCTCATAAAAGTTGAATAAGCACCTAGTATATATATGGAAGTACCTCACCACCATTTAACTTACCCTAGCGTCGCAGTCACATGTGTACGTCTGGAAAAATCATATCACATCAACTTTTATTTTAACTGAAGTTGGTCCATTCACTCGCCTCGAATCTATATTAATAGAATAACCTAGTTATGAATTTGTTCAGGCTGTTTCTTTTACATGTATACCTCGAGGATAATAAAAAGTAACCACAACATGACCGAGAATAATCTTACTTTGTACTGTCGAATGCACATCCCAGGGAACAATTCCAGCATAAACTGAGCTCTCTGTTATTAACGGCCGTGATCTTTACAATATTTGTGGTAACCGACAAATTATGAGAATACAATTAAAATAACAGAAAGTTTTAAATTGAAGATTCTCAAAAGACAAAAAGATTATTAATACTTAATTAAAAATATCGAAACACGATTTATTTTTGACCGCCACATTTCATTTCACAAACACCTGAACGAGACTCTCATCGAATTATTTTTAGACTGATGTTGCCAAAAATTAATTTAAAATTGGTGTTTATACAAACACCCAGAACAAACAGCTTTTAACTTAAAAGCGGAATGTGGGAAGGTCGTAAATTTGCCAAAACGATTAAAGTATTAAGCCCGATACCCAAAAATACGCTTTAGGTAGGTTAGGTCAGTTGTGAACTCGAGGGGTTGGTATCTTTTGGTAAATGTTTCACTATGTTACATTTCCTTGAGGCAGAAAGGTAATAGACGTTTGTTAACCCTAGGTTTATAGGGTTCCATAGTCACTACGAGGGATCCTTATAAGATCAACCAGTCCGTCCGTCCGTTTCAAAAAATATTACTAGGCTTTAATTGTGGTTGTCACATCACTAGTAAATAGTCCCGTTAAGTCCTCTAACGAAGCTAACTGCTCTTAGAGGCTCATATTTATCATTAATTAGGGATGAGGATCAAACCCGGAACCTCTCAGTACGAGGGTGGTCCCTCTAAGCACCAGGCTATTCACTGTGAGTTTTCAGGTAATTTCCCGGCAATTTGGCGACTGACCAGCCGAGAAAGATACGTATAAAATATTACAAAGGCCACTGAGATAACAAAGTGGCTTGATGAAGCGACGTTTAACGCTCAGAATGGCTTGAAAGAGCCAAAAGGGGAGAATTATCTTGGCCATTATTCATGAGGAAAAAAGTGCTTCAAAAGTGCGCTTTCAGTTGGAAATTGACGCACCCAATTTAAGTATCAAAAACCGGACAAGTGCACGTCAGGATGCACAATGAAGGCTTCCGGACCGATGGCAATAACGAAGAATTAACGTATCTATAACCAAATTAGTGAAACACAAGAAACAAAGTTGTATTTGCGGTTGTATTGTGAATCTCAGTATGAGTTTAATCAGAAACGACTGGGAATTAATTTAACTTTAACATGGTCGGATGTAGCTCGTGATTTAGTGAACCCATTTTTCCTGTTATAATTTAAATAGCAATGTCGTGTCATGTGCTAGTGTCCTCAATTTTTCTAGATTTTCTGCACAGTGTTTCAAGTTTTTACAGCAAAATCTACCTAAAGCCGCGTTTCCAGATTGAACAAATTCGGGACCGCAATACAAACTGTTTTCCCTTATTTCACACACTTAGGGGTGGAATTTTATAAAATGCTGAAAATTTTATAAAAGGTAACTGTCAAAATTTCATGATTCTAACACCAGCGGTTTGCGCTGTGCGTTGATTCCTTTGTTTTTATAAATGAATTTGCAAAAAGTATCAAAATATGCGACATAAATGGGCGAATCTTTCGATTGCGTTGTCTTAGAAGCCTAATTTTTTTACACAAACAAGGGACGACCATATTTGATATTATAATAATTTCAACTTGATATCTCTATCCGTTTCTGAAAAAAAATTATTGACAGACAGACAGACAGACGGACAACAAAGTGATCCTATAAGGGTTCCGTTTTTTCCTTTTAAGGTCCGGAACCCTAAAAATCAGATAAGACACATTTTCGCCAAAATTCCTCCATGACTTAGTTACGGCAAGCGCGGTTTGCCAATCGTGAGGCCCCGGCTTTCATTCGTCCGTGCAATGCCTACCTATATATAATGTAATTTTTAACATGAAACTAACCCACTTTAGGCAGACTGATTTATTATAACTTTAGTATTCACACAGCAAAGTTTTAAGATAATTACATATAACTTGTTTGAAAATATCCAAAGTCAGACTGCAACTGTTTGTTCCCAAAATAAGAAACGCTTGTTCTTTAGGTACGTCTTCGTGTGCGTCTTCTTCTCCTAAATTGGTCAAACCATTTAGGAGAAGAATACGCACACTGGAATTGTATATCCTACCTACTTACTTATAAAAATATGAATAAAGGAGGTACCTTGATACACAATAAGAGGACAAGAAATCGGTACACAATCAACCAGACCATAGCGGAATGAGCACTTTAATGGATAATTTCACGCCAGTACCGCGGTTGGCGCAATTTCATGGATCTCTACAATTAGATTTGATCGTATTGGAATAATTTAAATCATCAGTAGACGAAATATGGGTTGAGAATTTGATCACAAGAACTTTGGTAGATTGGATTTATTATTTGGTAGATAGATTGGTTGGATAGTGGACGTAGTTATCTGTGCGGTGCGTTCCGATAGGTTGAATGAATTAGAAGTACCACGTTTATTCGTGGAACATAGGTAAAGACATAATGTGATTATTCGATGGTAAATTGTCCGCTATGTTAAGCACTGGCGTGCACTTTAAATGTAGGTTCTTTTACAATGTCAGATAATCATTAAAAAGAAAATATAATTAATGACAAAAAAAAAGTCAATCAAACATAATAAAAAAGTTCAGGAAATCTACATAGGTACTGAATATGAATGGTTTCAGGATGATAGGGATGGTATGCTAGTACAAAATACACAGGTTCTGGTAAAGTCTATAAATTTGCAGTTTGAATGCGGTTTTGGCGCCGTTGATATTTTATTTTATTTAATTATGTTCGGGCATCGCAGGCCCATATGACTGCACCATTCGGCTTCCATCCGACTACGCAGTCCGCTTACAGTCGGTTGGCGGTTTTGGTGTCGTTATCCGCATCCAAACTGCAATTTTGCAATCCGGATGCGATTCGTCTGTATACAACATACCTACTCATAGGTACTTACCATCACTTTATTTTAAACTACATAAATATAATATAATGTAGATACTTACTCTAGGTCTAGAAGGTTAACCTGCTATAAAACAATAGATTTATTTGTTGCAAAGAAAATTCCCAAACTGAATATAAAAATGTAATGTTGCCGGATCTTCTCAGTCGAGGTCGCGTTCCGATCCGGTGGTAGATTTACCCTCGCCACCTCTCCTGGCATCGGCCCAAGCCGAGGTCGTATCCCTTGTGGCGCCCTTGAGCTAGCTGCCCTCTGCCCCTCTGGCTGGAGCGCACTTGCGCTCGCCCTCTGTCCGGGTGAAGTTGTTATGGCCACTCTGGACAACAACACATAGTCCAGACCAAAAAAAAAACAGAATCTAGTCAGTTTTGTCTCCATTTGAAATAATGGTATGGACTATGTAGTCCATACCTAATCTTAGAAATTAGCTCCTAGCATACAACAAACGCCCCCTGACTTTTATTAGATAATGACACGAAAATATTATATTATTCAGACTACAGAGTGCTCAGTCCTCCTGTACCTACCTATACCATTATTGGAGAGACTGATTCAAACTGCTCCAAACAGATGCCGTTAAGTGTAATAAACTTGAAATATTCTGTGAATGTGATGAGATAGAAATGCTGCGCTATTTCGCATTTATTTCGGTTTGTATTGGGTTCTACGCTATTTAGACATTTCAAACGGTTTTATTTCAATATCGAATTGGTGATTGCTATATATATTTTATATTTTTAAGCTATAAACTTTCTAACGAGCTACGAATCCCTTGTTATCTGGAAATAAGTACTATACCGTGGCCGTGGTATAAAACATTTAATAGAGATGCCATACGCACTCTTGTAACATTAACATAGCAATTAAAATGACTAAAAAACATTTAGTAACATCTTCTTACATTTTGATGTTATATTAAAACGGTCCTGATTAGAATTCCGATATTAAACCCATAAGATATAAGGGATGTAATGACACCTTTGTAACTTCTCTCAATAGCGTAGTCACTCCCAGTCTCCGCAGCTCCGAGGACTTCCCTTCAAAGCTCTATTGTTGCACACGCCTATTATGAGCCAGCCTGTAATCACGGAGATGGGAAATTGGTTCTGTGCATAGCACGTGTAGCCTATTGTAATTAAGGGTTAGGTTACACAGAGATTTTAATTTCATCTCTATATCTGAAACTGAGGGCTCTATATCAGAAAATTTTGAATACTTTTTGATCTTATCTTACTGTTCCAATTTCCTATCATCTTGCTCTCGCGGTGGGTCATGGCGGCCAACGATTGGTGCAGTCCTATCATTGACGCGTTCACATAGCAATGTTGTAAGTAGGTAAGTAGGCACTTTTTAAGACACAAAATCAAAATGTGGATATGTGAATGTAAAGTTTGTGATACAGTACTTAAGTATAACATTTTCAGCTCCTTTCTACATTTCTTTCGAAATACTCGCGTATATCGTTGCACCTTAACACCCGCAGCATAGACCCTCCAATGACTGGGTACTTATGATAATCTGGTGGTGACGTCATCAATATGTGTATCGACCCTTTAGACATTAAATTGCAATATGTATAGGTATGCAGGCCGCAATATTACCCCGATATATATTGTTTTCTTATATTTACGCGAATACTACACATTGAAATAAAACTATTTTTCGGATTTTATCGCGTTTATTTAATTTATGTTCCCGACGTTTCGGCTGCTTTACAGCAGCCATGGTCACGGGGGGACTGAGGTGTTAGACGTCCTGATGTCATAGTTAGTAACTGGGTACCCTCATATTAAGTTGTTGTTTGCGGTCCGATCATAAATTAAATAAACGCGATAAAATCCGAAAAATAGTTTTATTTCAATACCCCGATATAGTTCACATGTACATATACCTACCTATGTAATACCTATACGAAACAGAATGCGATTAAAATTTGTAGGAAGTTAGGAACTAGCGATAAAGCCCGCCCGCTTGAATTTCAGGGTTAAAAAATACCTAGCTGGCAGAATGTGTGATGCTCACAGTAGTGTTTATAAGTCTGTGGTGATGCTTAATCAAACTTACAGACCAAAGAATTTGTAATGTCTTATTATTACAAATTCTTTGTTACAGACAAACAAACATTATTCACACTTATCACACTTATAATAGTAGTAGTAGTAAGTATTAGGATGGAACGCAGTACCGCATGTGAACAATTATCTTGGGGACATGTATACCTGAAAATTACTGCCAAGTCGCGCAGAGTCACAAACAATCATGGCTGACTAATTAACTAACTTAGAAACATATCAGGACAAGGTCTGGCAACGGCACGTGATGAGACTTAATAGCGAAAGACGAAATATATTTCGAGCTATCTTAAATAACATCTTCACTTGGTAGGCAGTGTACTGGCAATTCCAGTGGTTTGAACATAAGCGGTTCTGCTCCTTGCGCTGGGTGGTTCCAGATATGACTAGTTAAATTTCGGAAATGGCTCTTTTGTTATTTGCATCAGTCTTGGTGCAGGTACACTGGTATCACCTACTCCGAACGGTACCTGTTGTTGCGTGCTTGATAGCAACCAAGCCCTAGCAGATCCTGGCGGCCAGCCACCCGGCATGCGGCAGGATTGGGGTCATAAAAAAAACTCTGCTATCGACAGAAGATAATTTCTTCCCTGTTCCTGCAGACTTGGTCAACGTTGTTTGTTGACTTTGAAAGTGCCATTGGAAGTTCATCTGTGGGCACGCTAATTTCAAGTTGAGACCAGAATCAAGATTAGTTGATAAATAATTAATGTCTGATCTCTTTTAAAAGCTCTCGCATATGCTTTTAAGAGTTTCATAAGTAACTGTGTAACGAAATAATCAAAGTTTAGCGTTCCAGAAAACATAAATGAGACCTGAGACTTTTGTAAAGGTTTATTAATTGGCTATGAAAGTTCTTAATTAACCTTAGCTACTCGTACCTACGTTTATGGATCTTACTACTACTTCTTAGAGAAAATTTTCAGCTGCAATTTTTTAAACGGATATAGTAAGTACACATGTCCAAAAGGATATAACGAAAGACTGCAAACAGGCCAGCAAACACGCAATACCAGTCAACCCTCGTCGTCAATCCAATATCGCTATGCAGCTAAATAGGTCATAGTAATATTTTTTTTCGTTTCTACTATTAAATCGCTCACAGTCACTTAAATGTCGCCAGACGCAAACGCATGTGTATGAGATAATTTTTCTTCTAGTTCCAATATTTTTAGCCAATCCCTAAAAATGTCCACTCACACCACGACGACTCTTTTAACCATTTGTTTATTAGCCGTTGGGTATTACACGAAACATAGGTGATATTTAACCGAACCAAACCCAAAAGAGATGGTATTCATGAAAAGGCACATTGTTCAAAGAACATTTATTAAGCGACTACACAGCCTTCAATATCTTATTGATAGAGGCTAGGTAGTAGCTGGCGTTCTTGCCCAGCGCGGCCAGGTCGTCCCCGCGGCGCCGCTCCACGCGCTTCTGCGTGTCGGAGCCCGACGGGCCCTCCCGGCTCTCCGAGGAGTGGGAGTGTTCCTGCTGAGAGGACTTGCCTGGGAGATAAGAATGGGTAGTTTACTCGCTGTAAGATATGATCCTCTTCTAAGTACCAAGGGGATGTAAATTATTTCCCAAAATGCAACTTATAAGTGTCTACGTACAAGATCCAAGTTATTTGACGACCGCTTGGCACAGTGGTTCGAGCGTAAGCCGCTCGGCTCACTGCACATGGTGGTTCGATTCCCACCGGGAGAAATTTCAGAAATGGCCTTTTCGTAATTTGCCTTGGTCTGGGTGTCACTGGGATCGCCCTCAGTCCATTGTACGGTACCAATAGTACAAGCGTTGCTTAGTTTGGGACCATACAGTTGGTGTGTCAGTCTGGCGATATTTATTTATTTATTGGCTAAACTGTCTGCCTTGTTTATCCATCCATACCATCATACATCAGAGTGAACAGATAAGTATATCCAGATCATATTATACTTATCTTTCCCCTCTGACATAATAATATGTCAGAGGGGACAGATCACAGATATAGATATATCTGTGGAACAGATGATGACAAAGTGGCATACTTAATTGAGCAAGGTAGCATAGATTATGATCTATACTGCCTTTCTCAATTAAGTAAGCCACAAGTCTCTGTTCTCGTTTGGCCATGATCCTGAATCTCAATATTAACCATGTTCTCGTCAGTAATAGGTACTGACTTATGGATGTTGGTATCTACCTACTATTTACGTGTAGGCACCTAATTTAATAACTAATAATCTCCATACCTAGTAAGATTTTAATTAGCAAACCTAATTAAGTAAACAAAATTGCAGTAAGATTTACATTTTAATTAAGTCTCGTGTAAAATAAATGTAGCCATGCGCTGTATCATGACAGTTTGCTGTACAAATAAATTGTTTAATTTAATGAAGGTACCTACTTACATTATTATTTCTCGCACATGTACTAAGGTACTAAAATAATTAAGTTTTACAGACGTTTCAGATAACTCGATTATCCATGTCATATTGAGCCGATAGCCGATTGGTTAAGCACGCGTCTTGCGGGCACCAGGTCCTGGGTTCAATCCTGGCTTGCACTCTGGGTTTTTCGAAATGTATGTGCGAATCATAATTTCTATATGATGATTCCTTGCTAACGGTGAATGAAAACATCGTGAGGAAACCTGCATGTCTTAGAAAATCTAACCAATTTTCGAAAGACATGTGCAATCCGCTAACCCGCCATACCCGTAGTGAGGGGAGGCCCGTGCACAGGAGTGGGACGTCAAAAAGGGCTAAATTATTTAATATTATTGATCCCCAAAAGACTAACTAAGTCAATTAAAAGATTCGCAATCATAATAATGATAGTACCTACCTACCTACCTAAGTAAATAGGTTGTAGAATTGGGGTTGGAAAATCATCTTACCATCAGAAGCCTCTCCGTCGTCAGCTCTCATCTGCGCTTGGTTAGTGGGCTGGTTCATCTGCTCATTGAACAGGTTCGATGCCCGGCGGATGATCTTGTTGATCTGGTGCGCGACGGGAGAAGCGGCTATTTGCTTCGCGATGGCGTGCACATCTTCTAGGTTGGCTGTAAGGAGAATGTAGGAGTTCGCTATGTGGATGGAGAGCAGCAACGCTGTGAAAAGAATGGGGACCATATTATCATCAGCTATCAACTAGAGGTCAAGGAACAACGAGCGGAGTGGGACGCTTCGGGTGGGACTGAGTCTCTTCCTACTAAGGTGCCCATGCAGGACGGTATAGATGGAGACTGAATGGCCGAAGACTGGAGATGGATGGTAGGAGTATTTAGGCATGACCAATAGTAGTGAGGACAAACGTGCTAGAGGTTGACTGAATGGTACCTAATAATAATGTCTCCTTAAAGGACTTCTACATTACACGGTGCACCGTCATCCAGAGATGGACCTGATGTCATTATCAATTTTGGGGACAGTGCTGAATGATCAGGAATTATGGAATCTCTATTCTTTGGCCTCTGGATTTATGGTTCGGTGACCATCTATAACCAAAGTGAAGAGGAGTGCTCTGCCTGAGGCTCTGCCGCAATGTTTTGCGGTGCAAACAACACGTTGGCTGGTTGATATTTGCGAGATGGGTCTAGCTCATAGATATAGGATGAAGCGAAAAAAAGGTACTTGGTCAAGCTAGAAATCGGTTCAACTTTGATAGATTTGAAACACGCTTCTGATATTTTCAATAAGTACAATAAAATGGATTTTCTTAATTATTACCTACATTAATTAATAATATCTTCATTATTTAACTTACTTGCTACACATAGAGTTCTAGCCATCATGTTTGAATACCTAATAGCAATAAGTATACGTTGGTATGCCTGTTAAATTTAGTATCTAAATACGAGGTACTCGGAACAGCAGTAAAAATGTATTACCTATAGGTAGGTACTAAATTATCGCATTTTATTGAGTGTGAAATAAGGTTTTTTTATCTACAATTTACAATATGCAAGTTGGTACTCGTAAGTAGGTATTATGGAATAGCTAGGTACCTTATAGCATTGTTATGTTTCAATGAATTCTCCACTAAACAACCCACTTTTACTATTTTTTAATTTTCAAGCGTTTAAATCCTACTTAACTTCTCCTGCTAAACGGCTGGACTGATTTTGATGTTTTTCTTTTTGTTATTACCTATGGGGTAACCTGGGTGGTTCTTATCTATAAATGAACTCGGTAGATGGCGCTGTTGTCGAAACCCATAAAATAAAATCTTCGCTACCGAAGCTGCGGGCATTAGTTTAATGAAATAAATTAAATTCATCCGTGGGTGGATAATACGAACGCGCCAAGACGTAATAATAACCGTACATCCCCACAGGTACAGTCCGCACTTTCTAGGATATTCAAGGTACTCTGTGGTCCGCACCATACTCTTGAACGCACCTATATAAATATCTTGAACGGTCTGTCAATGTCAAATAGATGTCAAATTCAAACATTTGATTGACTTACTGATTTGATATTTGGATTTGTGACATTTGGTTTGCGGGTTTTTGCGGATTCATGAAAATATTTAGATAAATTTATTCTGCAAATCATTTGGTTTTTGTTGTGCGTCAATAATGGAAACGAATTTACAACACGAGGATTTATTGATAAAACTACGAGCTAAATTGAATGAAAAGAAGATAAAGTTATGGGAATCTCCTTACAATGTGCCGGAAAACGAAGTTTCGCAGAGCTTGAAGGTAAATAAACGGACAAAGCATCTTTGTTCACTGCAAAGAATGATAAAATATTTGCTAGATTATTTGCAATAGGTCTTTCATAATGTACGAAAATATACCTGACTATTATAAAGAGAATAACCGGTTTATCACATCGAGATTTTACCTACATTTTCCTCATTTCTCTTATAATATAATTAGTCATCTCCTTTGTGCTATCAAACATTATCTACCTACCTGTATTATGTGTATGTAGTACAGCTGTTTAATATTAGAGAGTATTCGTTATTAGTATTTCAGCATTCTAAGTATTGCTGTTTCATGATTACTCGCATCTAATCCTTATTTATTGATTATAGAAAAAAATTTAGGAGTAATACTTATCTTCTAAGATTTTTATAATAAGGGGTTAAGAAATAAAGAAGCAAACAAATATTTATTTTAGGATCTCGCCAAAGAGTACGCCGAAAATTTGTCCCTCAATGAAGACATAGTCCTCGATGCACTCAGAGAGCTGCAGCTACACTCCATCGACCGGTCCAAGGCCAACTCCGAGTATGAGGAAACAGGGCTTGCTACGTTCAGGGTGAAGGTGAACGCGGCGGGGGAGAAACCTAGGGTGTTGAAGATACAGAAGAAGCTGGAGGCACTTGGCAGTGAACTGATTGCTGGGATAGCTAAGGATCTTGGAGTTGCTGAGACTAGGTCATTTTATTCTCTTTTGTTACATAGCATTGCCCATTTTTTTGGGACTAGGCCTGCCACACACTCCCCCCACTGTTACTTGTGTAAGCCAGGATCGACAATGGTGAGCCAATGATGATGTTGAAGTTTGACCCTTGACAAGTCCATGATGTTGATGGGGAAAAGTTAAATGGTCTTGGCACTTCACAAATTAAATCAAAAGAGAAAAAATTCGAGGAGTTGGATGGAGATGAAGAAAGAATAGGAGTTTAATGGAAACATTCATGTGCCCCATGTTTTACAATATAGATAAGGTTGTCGCCAGCTTTACCAGTGTGGAATTTAGTACTTCAATCACCGATTTGTGTACAGAATAACAGTAAGGGCAGTGACATAACCAACAAGTAAAGAAGGTCATATTACATCTCTTTGTGTATTGTGCTGAAGAGATGGCTAAGCATGCGTTACCTTATACATGGATGTTCCAGGTGGATCTCACATTAGGATCTCATGGTTTTGGAGTCCTAAAAGTATTTGTGCATTGTGTTTATTGATTTTGTTATAATTTCATTTTTATTTTTTTCTCCTTGCAGAGTGAAACTGATTGTGAATGGAAAAGTGATAAAACCAACTCCTGGCTTGGAGGCGCAGGGGGTGAAGAACGGCGCGCTGTTGATGGCATTGATCATGGCTGGTATGTTGACACTCTCCAAATTCAGTCCAGCAAACCATATTGCTTGTTCCCTTATTAATGACTAGCTGTTACCTGCCACTGGCATTGTACTTAGATGAAATAAAAGTAGCCTAAGTGCTCCTTATAATATCCCGTCTTAATCAGTTAATCTGTTTCGGAGATTAGCCGAAACAAACAGACAGACAAAAACGATTTTTTGTTATTATTATTTTATATGCATTTAGCAAAGAACCTGTTATTATTTTGACAGTATAGACACTTCAATTTAATTTATTTGTATAGATACATAAGGTATAATTGAAATTCAACCTTGTTCTGTTTGTGCAAGTGCAGTAATTATTTATGGCAATAGCTTTAGACTTGAACTATTATTGTATTCACTAATCACCTCTATAGTTCCATGATTGGTGAACTGTTATGTACTAGTCATATTAGTACCAGTTTGTTCCTGGCCTTGTCCCTTCCGTTTATTTTCATTTGTAAATAACAATCTTTTCTTCATTTTCATTTGAGTTTACATAACAGTTTATTCAGTTGGTCTCACAAAGGGGCGTCCATTAATTGCGTAAGGTGTTCTAGGGGGGGAGGGGATCACGCAAAATCTTTGTAAATCTCACTTAGGGGGGTCTGGGCTAATATCACGTAATTATTTTTCTAGCAGAAAATGATGTAAAATTGCGTGGTAAATTATTTCTAGAATAAAATATGGACAAATCTGAGACAAATAGTGTTTGTCGAGTTCGTCCGAACCCCGCAGAGCTAGACCTATCAGACTTTCGAGAGCTCAAAAACGTAATAAGTGCAATTTTGAGCGCTTAAGTATGGAACTAGCGGGGAAGTTGCAAGAATGGCCTTTAGCGTCAACTATTTTCCTAATTTTTTTTCTCAATAATCCAACACTTTTACAGCCAAAACATATATATTGAAGAATCTCGCGTGAGATTAGGGGAGGGAGTTGAAGAAAATCTTACGATATCTCACCAATGGGGGACGGGTGGTTGAAAAATTCTCATAAATGCCTCACGTAATTAATGGAGGCCCCCAATAAAAAATACATTGGATTAATTCCTTCAGTTGTTGATTGTTCATGGTCTCTATTGTGATTTGTTTGACAGAGAGCCCTGAGGAGGTGAAGAAGGAAGACACCATGTATATGGAGATGAAGACCGTGAGGGATGACGCCACGCTGCTCTCGGAGTACGTCGACGAGCTGGCTGATGACGACGAATACATGAAGGTCTTTACTTGCTGGTCTAAATCATCAGTATTTTTTCCACTAGGGTGGCGTTCAATGGATTGACAGTTCTGATATTGTTTCTCTCTCCAAACTCGCGATAATTTATACTAGTGGTCGCCCGTGGTTGAAATTCGACCAGAATTCATTTAAATTTTAATTGTCATTAAGGTTCTATTGTCAAAGATTTTTTGATACTGGCACGCAGTTGCACTATGGAAGTCCCACCCTCCGAAATAAAAATAAAACTGTCACCGTTTGTCAGTCAGACAGACAGTCAGTCAGTTACCAAGTTGAAGTTACAAATGTGTGTGTGTCAAACACATGGTAGTGTGTATAATGTTTTATTTATTGATTTAATGTATTTTATATGCATATTTTTTTTTAATACATAGCATTCTGCACTCTTTCTCCTTACAGGCTGGTGGTACCATGGTGACTTTAATTTAACACACAGTTAGGGCTAGTGGTCAATAATCATAATAGTAATAAAAAAAGAAAAGTTCGTTAATAGAAAAAAATAAAATTTTCTAACAAAATAGATACTAAATAAAGTAATCAAATTGGCATCACCCTTGAAATCCGATTCATTCAGCTACTCTTACGCTCTTACCTACTACTCGGAGCGGGGCGAGCTAATAGTATTATTATTATTTGTAATAGTATTTCTTATACGTTTTAATTTCATTGCAGAAATGTTATTATCCGTGACCTCGGCAGGTGACCTCTGCGCTAGAGTTATTTACGTACAGGCTGCTCCAAAATGGTATTTCAGAAAAAGTTGAATAATTCAATGAATAACAGTGTTTAATAAAATTTAAATATCTCGAAAATCAGACAATGCGAAGCCTAATACGTGTGTTAATTTACGGTCGCCATGGTAGCGCCAGGCTGTATATAAACTAAGTGTGCCAAATTTCATACTCTTCAGTGCGGACAGAAATACAGCAATATTCGTAAAAACTTTGTACCACAGTTTTTGCTTCACGTATTAATATATAGATTTTTAGTGACACTGACTGACGTCAAGTGGCAGATAAAGTTGCGATAACCATTCCAATCAAGCGACATCCAAGCTGCTGGGCTGGAAATGTCTTCTCTTCATTAAAATGATGTCCTCTATCAGCTGGAAGACCAGTCAGGCAAGGCGGTGGAGCTGCCGCCCGCGGAGAAGCGGTCGCTGCTGGTGGGGCTGGCGCTGCACGAGCGGGGGCGCGCGGCGGCCAAGCAGCACGACTACCCGCTCGCGCTGGTGCTGCTGCTCGAAGCTGATAGGCAGTTGAGGTATATCATCATTATCTATTCACATCTTTTGTGCGCAAACTTTTTTTGCTCATCTTTGTAAACTACATATAAAAATGAATATCTATTTCCTCGGTTATTGCATAACGCCTACACGGAAGCAACGATGTCGCAATTTTTTTTTGTTGTGTTTATTACTGTCAGAAGAAGGTTATGCAAGGCTTATGAAAGAAAAAAAAAATCAGTGCCGTCTACGCCCGAAAGAAGCGAAGCTTTGCAGTAGATATTAGTTATATTAACGCGTTACGCGTTACGCGTCACGCGTTACGCGTTACGCTTTTCACCGTTTTAGTGCCCGGGTAGCGAGCGCCCCGAACGTCCGTAAAGAAGCTTCGCTTCAAAAATGAATGTTGAGCAGAACAATTCGAATTCAATGATAAGACAGTACAAAGTCTGTCGGGTCAGCTAGTGACTAATAACAAAATAATCGCCAAGTGCCATGTCGAGCCATGCACAATGAGGGGTTCCGAGTGATTGAAGGTAATCTGTTTAAAATTTCACCCCAGGGTAAAATAGGTACTAAAGTTGTATACATACTACTACCGACACCATTAAATACTAAGAAATAGACTAATGAACATAAAACATACATGTATTGCTGTTAATTGGAATTTATTAACAATGTATCCAATTTCGTCTGCGTAATCCTACTAATATTATAAATGTGAAAGTTTGTGAGTGTGGATGTATGTATGTATGTATGTTTGTTACTCCTTCACGCAAAAACTACTGAACGGATTTGGATGAAATTTGGAACAGAGATAGTATATAACCGGGATTAACATATAGGATACTTTTTATCCCGATAATCCCGAAATTTTTGTTACGTTAAATAATACTACGCGGACGAAGTCCGTGGGTACAGCTAGTCTTATTCATATTTTTGCAATAGAAAAATGTAAGAAGTGTCGGAATTCATTACGTAAATTTTGATTTAATCTTTAAAAGTTATAAAATCTCGCATACGGAATTTTCGATGATAAAATGTTGTATGAAAACACCATTTTATTTGAAAAGACCTTTTTCATTACACATACTCTGAAAGTTGGTCTGACCTTGCCTGAGAAGCGGGTTGAAAGTAATACTTTTCAGGCCCGGGAGTTTCGCTTTCAACTGACAGCTGCCAAATTATTAAAAAAAAAACTAGTTCCATTTTCACATTTCTATGGAACCATGTTCAAACTTTTTCTACAGTTTCAATTACAGCACGATGTAAAATTGAAATAACATAAAGTTAAGTATTTATTCAAGAATATATTTTTTAAATGACTAATTATAATTTAGAATCAACAATTTCTTTAAAATAACATAGATTTGGGCAAAATATTTAAAAATGAAAAATAATGGCTAAATAATGAAGTTGGCCGGCTAACTAAAAAAAAAACAAAATGGGCGGCAATCCGATTTTTTTTTTTCGAGTTGTAGAGTATCGTTTATACTTCCTTGTATTATTTCTTTAACCAATTCCTGTTTTTATTTTTATTTTCCTCGTATTCGTAATGAAAAGCACAGTGTTTACCTCGGGTGAAAGACTTATTTTGTCCCTCGAACTATTAGCGCCCTCGCTACGCTCGGGCGCCAAACCCCGTCTCGGGACAAAATAAGTAACTTTCACCACTCATGTAACAATGTACTATTCAACGACACCACAAAGGATGGGGTAAGTAAAAAAAAAAATCCCTTCTTTCGATGTTCGGGGAGGTACCTCAAAAAAAGTAATTTTGGTACATTTTATATTTTTGCAAGTGAGATCTACTCTTAAAGTATTTTTGTACCAAATCACATAACCTCCGTCAGAAACTGTAGAAGTTATGATCCTGTGACAGGTCGGGACAGAGGGACGGACGGACGGACAGACGGATGGACGGACTGAATGATCTTATAAGGGTTCCTCGTAGGGACTACGGAACCCTAAAAAAATCAGTGCCGTCCAGGGACGCCCGAAATAAGCGAAGCTTTATAGTATAGAGCGTAGGGCGCCGCAGCAGCTACTCTGTATATGTATCGTGTAACGCTACTGACGCCAGCGTGTAACGCTACTGACGTCGCCGTGTAATGCTACTGACGTCACGGTGTAACGCTACTGAAATTTAGTACGGATAGAACGGCCACGCGACCAGTGCCCCGAACGTAAAGCTTAAAAAAATTAATAATATAAAATAGGGCAACAAAAATATCGTATGTAATTGTAGATATGGGTTACTTTATCCAGAACTTTTAACAAAAGAGTCCATAGCACGTTGAATACATCGGTTCTCGTCCGATCACCGAAGTGACCGAGGTGACCGCTTGATGACACGCGAAATTGTGAAGCATTCTTAATTTTTAGATACATTTAAATTATCACCAATGTTCTATCTAACCTTCAAGCCATATATAGTATAAAGCTTAGGGCGCCGCAGCTCTGACATCATCGTGTAACGTTACGCTACGTCTTCTGACGATTTGCACGGATAGAGTGCCCGAGCAGCGAGCGCCCCGAACGTCCGTAAAGAAGCTTCGCTTCAAAACTATCCATGAGTGGGAGTTGTGCTGTTCGAGCTTGGCCTTTTATGATCTTATTTAAAACGATGAAATTTAAATTTAATGGCTTACAAAAACTTATATTTCCATCCATGGCTTCCTTCGTTATTATACCAGCGAGAGACAGGAGCATGTATTGTATATCTGTACCGGGCGCAGCGAGTGCCGCTCGTCGCTGCTGCAGTCGGTGGACAACTGGGCGGTGCTGCAGCTGGACGTGGCGTGGAGCTACCTGTGCCTGCGCAGCCTGGCGCACGCGCCCGACGCCGCCGCGCGCCTGGCGCGGGCCGAGGCCGCCTTCCGGGACTCCTACGGGGAGGACCACCAGCGGCTCATCGCCTTGAAGGGCACCGCCGGTTAGTAGCCACCGCGCGCTCGCGCCGCCCCGAACATATTGTATGCGATACTGCCGTGTTCGGGAGGTCCCGTTCGTTACATTATTATATATAACGAAGACAAGGAAATCACAGATGTGTGATCATTCAATAAAACTAGGCATTCTCTTCCCGTGACAGCTAAGACACTTGATTCACAGCCCCTAACGTCACATTGTAGTAATGGACCAGCGTGGGAAGAATATACCTGGCAAAGCATATTATTTAACTATTCACTGGCCATTAGGGGCAACCAGGAATGTTTTACCACTGGAGCGGCGCCGCTGTGTGACGACATTAACACTTGTCAGTTTGGACTATCTCCATCTCTCTCTTTCTGAACTCGCGATAGTGGTATCGTGGTATTTTTAGTGAAATGATAGCGTCGTATAGGCCAGATTAACTGGCACTTTTAAAAAGTCAAGAACTAGGTGCATGTTCCAAAACAAAGTCCTATGGAGAAGAACATGCAAGAAACTCCATGGATACATTTTTTCTTTTGTCTTTTTTAAAATTATGTTTGTTTATTTACAGTAAGTATTAAGAGATGTGAGGACAATGTAGGTTAACGCATAAGGCATCACAAATAAAGAAGTAATAGGCCCAGAATATTGCCATGTCAAAAACTTATATCTACTAGGAAGTTATGCTATATTAATGCATCAGTGCTTACATGGTGCTCACATTTTAACATTTTGTCATTATTGTTACAATATTATTTTGCTGTCTATCATTTGATTAGGTACCTATTTTAAATTTATACAATTCAAGTATACCACAATTGAATATGATTTGATTTGGAATAACATTTGCTAGATATAAATGTCAGCGAAGAATTAAATCATAATCATAAAATTTCAAATTGTAATGCCAGTGGGTTGCTGTGTGCAGAGAGGTATTGTATGCCAAGCGTCTTTATCATCAATATAATCTTTAATGCTATAATATGCTTTGGACATTAACGTGCGTTTAATTACGTCTTTGAATTTTGTATCTGGTAGTTCTGTGACGCTAGATGGGATTATATTGTAAAACCGAACACTATTGCCCATAAACGTTTTGCTGGTTCTACTAAGCCTGTATCCTGGGACTGCAAGCTTGTGCTTATTTCTAGTGTTAATACTGTGGATGTCACTATTTTTATCATAGAAGGAGATATTTTTACGTGTGTACATGATATTGGTGAGAATATATAACGAGGGTAAAGTAAGTATATTTATCTCCTTGAAAAGCTCACGAAGGGAATCGCGCACGCGGCTGCCTAGGCAGTAAATAGCGCGAATAGCTCTTTTTTGTAAAATAAAGATAGTATTAACATCAGCAGCAGACCCCCACAGCAATATGCCATAGGCCATGATGCTGTGAAAATATGCAAAATACACTAGCCTAGCTGTAGCTATATCAGTCATATGTCTTATTCTCCTGACGGCATAAGCAGCAGAACTGAGTTTTTTTGCGAGAGTTTCTATATGAGGACCCCATTGCAGTTTAGAGTCTACTGTTATTCCTAGGAAGACAGTTGAGGGTACCGGATCTAGCACTTTTCCGTCGAGTTTTACATTGGAATCAACTTTGTTTACGTTTGGGGTAGAGAATCTAATATATTTTGTTTTGCCAGCATTTAAAAGTAAATTGTTTGCAGAAAACCAATTTGAAATCATAGTTAGTGTTTTATTGGGTTCTACAAGATCCCTATCTTTCCTATTCACTTTAAATATAAGTGATGTGTCATCAGCAAATAGGACTATATTAGCCATTGACTCTTTTATTGTGTGTGGAAGGTCATTTATGTATATTAAAAATAAAAACGGACCCAGAATTGATCCTTGGGGAACTCCCATCTTAACTTGAGAGCCTGAGGAAGTAACATTATCAATTGCAACCTTTTGTTCCCTATTTGATAGGTATGAGTTTACAAGATCTAAGGATTTACCATGAATTCCGGTGAACTTGCCCCCATTGAAACCCCTCTCACTAAAACCTCACAGTGTTCCATCGCTTCTTTAGTATGACATCGCGAGCCACCACCAACTGTTCCCTTTTCATTATATCCGAATATTATCATCCTAAAGGGCCTTTTACACGAACCATTCTGCTGAACATCTGCTCACTTTGTACGGACTGAGATCTGTGGTAGAGAGAGAGTTCATCACGAAGCCCAATGTAATTAATGTTTTGTTTCAGCAAACGAGAGAGTGCTGTTCATGCGCATGTACCTGCTGCAAGGCATCGTGGCGTACCACCAGAACAAGCGCAGCGAGGCCAGGAGGCTGTTGGAGAAGGCGGAAAATGAGATGAACGCACTGAGGGTAACTTAAATACCTATTAATTAGGTTTTTTTTCGGATATCTCATTGAGAAAATTTGAATAAAATATTCATAGTATTGGTGTTGTCTGTCTGTATGTCTGTCACAAAAAAAAATGTCGGAAAGTGTATAGCATTTAAACTTGGGCATAGGTGTGGGCACACTCGTATTATAGAAACTTGAGTCCTATACAGAGTAGCAGATCGTGGATGATTAACACATATAGGAATATATAGGAAGACCAGACAGGATGTTTATGTACTACGTATTTTGACAGACAGAAAAAAATGAAATGTAAAAACAATTGCCAATACAAATTACGCAGAATTTAAATATGGTTACTATAAAAACAGGCCAGTGCTTTGATGATATAGAACATAGGTTTCAACACGGATATTTTTTTTTATTCAAAGCATTCCAAACTTTTTATTGCTTTAGTTTGTCATAGCTTCTTATGATACATGAATATGCTGGCTTGGATGGCCAATCAAAGGCCAACGCCATCATGGTGATACCTGGTTTATGTAGCTGTTATGGTACGCTTTAGCGCCCCCTAGCTAGCGTCGGTGGCGGCGCCGTCTATGTCACTCTGTTCACACTCGCTTTCGGTTCTGCGCTAGGGCAGGCCGGGCCGCCGTTGGCAACAGCCGGGTGTGTAAGACTACGTAATATCATGTAGTTCATCTATACAAATTAATAAAATTGGAGTGTATTTGTAATATCAAAATGCATGTGAAAGTATGTACATACGGCACCTATAACAAAAACGCGATTAAAAAAATGTTTGTTTGTCTGTCTGTCTGTATGTTTGTTCCGGGTAATCTCCGGAACGCCTGGACCGATACTGACGGGAATTTCACTAGCAGATAGCTCATTTTATAAGCAGTAACTTAGGCTACTTTTATTATAGAAAAAAAAAAACAAATGCGTCCTTTCGCGCGGACTCAGAACGCGGGAGCGGGCATTTGCGATAGGTATATAAAGAAAAAAATTATTAAACTTGGTATAATAGGTGTTTCTTTATCAATTTCAGTATTTTAGTAAACTCTGCGAACTGAACAAAATTTTTTTGTTTAATTAAATATTTGTTAAGTTAAATTTCACGCGGACGAAGTCGCGGGCTCAGCTAGTACTTAGTATATTTGTTAATAAGTATTTGTCAAATAATGTCAAGTGATGGATTATTGAATTATTGTATGGAACGTTGAACTAGCGATTAAAAATATATCCGAAAATAACTTTGGGATATTTGTTTCATTCCTAAGTGTGAGACATAATTGGTTATTGATATGCAGAATGGATCCAACCACCCATACTTTTGTAAACTGAAATCAACCTACCACCATTTCAACTGGGGTTGTTTTTAGTCTGCAGGAGTAAGTGGGGATGGGTTCCTTTTTGCAAAGCTATGTCCAATAGTAGAGGTGTGTACGTGTAGGTGGACGAGGGCGCGGTGGCGGCGCTGGCGGAGCTGGGCTGGTCGCGCGCGCAGGCCCGCGCCGGGTTGCGTGCAGCTGCCGGCCAGCTCGACCGCGCGCACCACTACCTGGCCGACAGGAAGCTGCAGCGCGACCGCGCGCGCGACTCCCACCGCGCCGACAGGTGCGTATTATCTACTACTATGTACAAAAACTGTAGAATATGGTACTGTGACAAGCTGGGACAGACGGACAGACTGACTGGATGATCACACAAGGGTTCCTCGTAAAAAAGAGGCTCCCGGCGCAGTAAGGGTCTTTCGTCCGTATGTGACGAGCCGGCGGTCCGCAGGCAGCAGCGCGCGCTGGGCGCGCTGGGCGCGTGCGCGGACGGCAGCGCGGTGAACGCGCGGCTGGTGGACGCGCTGGTGGGCATGGGCTTTGAGCGCCGCCTCGCCGCGCTGGCGCTGCGGAACTCCAACAACCACGTCGCCGAGGCCGTGCGGCTCATACAGGAGAAGCCCCATCTCGTGAGCTCACGCATATACTCAGATCTGTTCACTAAGGCGCGTCGATTATTGCAAATTGACCCGTATGCCAGTGCTGGCCGTGTGGTCCCGGCTTTATAATAGGATCACCCCATCTCCTCCCGCGGGTGCCGTGCGAACCGGCAAAGGGATATACAGGGAATGGGCAGCAGCGTTCTTTATGTATGTACCCACTAACAGCTACTGCGATCACCAAGACGCCTGCCAAGCGCGGTGATTATGGCAAAACCCCCCCCATGAAAGGCACAACAAAGTTACGGCCCCCAGTCCCCGGCAGCTCCGCTATTCCTGGCTTTGGTAGCGGCCACGGTAACGGCGGGGCAGGGGGTGCTAAGAATCCCCGGCAGAGATCGTGCTGCCACCCCCGACGACTGGACCTGGCAACGTACAACACACGGACGCTCAGGACTGACGAGAAGTTACTCGAATTGGAAGAACAGTTGGAAAAGTTACGTTGGGACATTATAGGGTTATCTGAAGTCCGAAGACAGGGACAGGACACGATAACACTTAAGTCCGGTAACCTGTTCTTCTTCCGGGAGGGAGACCAGCCATCCCAAGGTGGTGTCGGGTTCCTTGTCCACAAGTCCCTCGTTAACAACGTTATTAAAGTCGAGAGTGTGTCGAGTAGGGTAGCGTACCTTATACTCAGAATTACCAAACGGTATTCGCTGAAGGTCATACAGGTTTACGCGCCCACATCGACACACTCAGATGATGAAGTCGAAGCTATGTATGAGGATATCTCAAAAGCCATGCATACTTCCGAAACACACTTCTCGGTGTTAATGGGGGACTTTAACGCAAAGCTGGGCACGAGGAATGGCGATGAGTTGAGAGTGGGGCAATTTGGTTATGGGCGGCGAAACCCCAGGGGTCAGCGGCTTGCCGACTTTATGGAGAAGGAGGGCCTCTTTGTGATGAACTCCTTCTACAAAAAGCGGCCATCCAGGAAGTGGACCTGGATAAGCCCCGATGGTTCCACAAAAAACGAGATAGACTTCATCATGACGACCAAGAAGCACATATTCAATGATGTCTCTGTGATCAACATGGTTAAAACCGGTAGTGATCACCGAATCGTCAGAGGCACATTGAATATCGATGTAAAGCTCGAGAGGTCACGTCTGATGAAGTCTACGCTTCGTCCAACCTCCATGCAAATCCAAAACCCCGAAAACTTTCAACTAGAATTGCACAATCGCTTCCAGTGCCTAGCCGAATGCGATGCAGTGGACGAGTTAAACAACGGGTTTGTGGAAACTGTCCAGGCTGTAGGGTCTAGGTTCTATAAGACCCAACGCCACACAAAGACCCAGAAACTTTCAGGTTCCACTATTAAATTAATGGAAGACCGGAACGAAATGAAACTGCAGTCCTCGGTTGATATGCTGGTCTATGGCGAGATCAATAGGCGAATCTCGAAATCTTTGCGACGCGATCTGCGTGCCTTTAATACTTCTCGTATCGAGGCCGCAATAGAGCGCAACCGCGGTTTGAAAGTGTTCGCAAAAGATTCGTCTATTGGACAAAGCCAAATGACAAAGCTTAAGACCGATGACGGCAGGGTTGTTTCGTCCAAACCGGAAATCCTTCGAGAACTTGAGAGTTTCTACGGACAGTTATACACTTCCTCACGACAGCCCGTTACTAGCTCGCAAGATAGACGAGCAAAATTAACCCGACACTACACCGAAGACATCCCGGACATCAGCCTATACGAGATTAGGATGGCTCTCAAACAGCTTAAGAACAACAAGGCGCCAGGCGATGATGGAATTACGGCAGAACTTCTGAGAGCGGGTGGAAAACCGGTACTAGTAGTCCTCCAGAAGTTATTTAATTCCGTCATCTTTGAGGGCATTACGCCAGAGTCGTGGCACAGGAGCGTGGTGGTCCTTTTCTTCAAAAAAGGAGATAAATCCTTATTGAAGAATTACAGGCCCATCTCGCTCTTGAGCCACGTATACAAGCTGTTTTCGAGAGTCATTACGAATCGTCTCGCACGCAGGTTTGATGAATATCAACCTCCCGAACAAGCCGGTTTCCGAAAGGGCTTTAGCACCATAGATCACATACATACGCTGCGCCAGATTATACAGAAGACCGAGGAGTATAACCGGCCCTTATGTTTAGCGTATGTGGACTATGAAAAAGCCTTCGATTCGATCGAGACATGGGCGGTACTGCAGTCCCTTCAGCGATGCCAAATCGACTATAGGTATATCGAAGTGTTGAAGTGTTTGTACAGCAAAGCCGTCATGTCAATTCGACTCCAGGATGAAAGCACGGAACCAATCCAATTGCAAAGAGGCGTGAGGCAGGGAGACGTAATTTCTCCGAAACTGTTATCAAATGCATTGGAGGACGTTTTCAAGCTTTTGGACTGGAGTGGGTTTGGCATCAACATCAACGGCGAATACATCACTCACCTTCGTTTTGCCGATGATATAGTCATTATGGCGGAGTCGCTGACGGACCTCGGTACCATGCTCAGGGACCTCAGTATGGTCTCCCAACAGGTGGGTCTTAAAATGAACATGGACAAGACCAAGATCATGTCAAATAACCATGTTGTACCCATACCGGTAGTTGTTGGGGACGATACTCTCGAAGTTGTCGACAAATATGTTTACCTAGGACATACTGTCCAGTTAGGTAGGTCCAACTTCGATGAAGAGGTCTCTCGACGAATCCAACTCGGCTGGGCAGCGTTCGGGAAGTTACGTAATATCTTCACGTCCGAAATTCCGCAGAGCTTGAAGACTAAGGTCTTCAATCAGTGTGTGTTGCCAGTGATGACCTACGGAAGCGAAACTTGGTCCCTTACAGTTGGCCTACTGCATAAGCTCCAAGTCACGCAGCGAGCTATGGAGAGAGCTATGCTCGGAGTTTCTTTGCGTGATAAGATCCGGAACCAGGATATCCGCAAAAGAACCAAAGTTACCGACATAGCTCGCAGAATCAGCAAGCTGAAGTGGCAATGGGCAGGCCACATCGCTCGTAGAACCGACAACCGTTGGGGAAGAAAGGTTCTCGAGTGGCGACCTCGAACCGGAAGACGCAGAGTTGGACGGCCCCCCACTAGATGGACCGACGATCTGGTGAGAGTCGCGGGGAGCCGTTGGATGCGGATAGCGGGCAACCGTCCATTGTGGCGTTCCATGGGGGAGGCCTATGTCCAGCAGTGGACGTCTTCCGGCTGATGATGATGATGATGATGATGATGATGCCAGTGTTATAAGAGACCAAGCACGCGTCTTTGTGAAATGAACGAACTATACACTGCAGTGTTGCCAGATCCAAAAGTTGTAATCATACTTAGTCAGCGTCATAATTATCGTTTTTAAATAAAATTGTCGTAAAGCGCCATATTTTGCCTTCTTAACTCTAGTCAGCATCAAGGATAAAGGAATGAAATTGAGCAAAATGTTTTCCCGTGCTAAAACAAAACTATGACTTCCAGTCCGTTTATTTTCGTTATCTTTATAACTACCGTACGTTTAACATAAGTTTGATATCCACTATCGTACATCGTACCGATGGCCAAATTATCGTACGGTCTGGCAACACTGATACACTGTAATGAAATTCCTGGAGTTATCCAAAACATGCTTACTATTAGAATATAGATGCCATAAGAGCGTGAGCGAGCGTTTATAGTAATGTCCCTTGACTGCGTAAAACAGAGAAAGCAACATAAATCTGTGTTAATGTTTCATCAGTGCAAACGAGGTTCTCCACGCTAGAACATTTACAAATTCATTAAAACATAATTTATTTCTGCTTGTGATTCCGCTGTATATTGCCTGGGGGTTTTGAAGCAGTTGAAAACTCTGGCTTATAGTGAAATCTCGAACACACGTTTCCGCGTATCCTTAGGGTGGATAAACGAAATAACTCTTATTTGATGATAATCCTTGTCCATATTAATGATGTTTTATATTTTAGTTGGTGGAGAGCGACATGTCTTCGGATGACACGGAGTCGCCCAGCTCCGAGGACTCCTTCGTGGAACCCGACAACAAACTAGTCGGCGAGGTGGGTTTCCACAATCGGCGAAATAATGGTGTACAACAGTCAGACCAATAAGCTATAGACGCGACATAGGCGGGCACACTCGCCCGCCTAACACGCACCCATATGTAAGATCGCATTTGATATTTTGATTAATCGATTCATAAATGGACCTTGAACGAACCAATCAAAAGTCGCCGTCTTCCCCAAAACCCCATCAACTTCTGAAGATTGCATTATAGTAGACCTAATAGTGTCTTGTCCTATTAGTCTGTGACAATAGTGCACTCCTTCCGGGAATACAAATGAGATGGTGTTTACCATCAAGCTTCAGATGACTGTTGATACTAACTATAAAGAGCGACTATGATGGGTGCTTATTCTAGAAAGTTCAATTCCAAAAAGTGTTCATGCGAGAAGTGGATCTTCAAAAGAGTCGATATTACAAAAGTGGATATTTTAATGACGACCGCTTGGCGCAGTGGTTCAAGCGTAGGCCGCTCGGCTACTGCACATGGTGGTTGGGGGTTCGATTCCCGCCGGGGCATATTTCGGAAATGGCCTTTACGTAATTTGCGCAGGACTGGGTGTCAACGGGATCGGCCCCAGTCCATTGTACGGTACCCATAGTACAAGCGTTGCTTAGTTTGGGACCATACAGTTGGTGTGTTCGGGTGCCGATATTTATTATTATTATTAACTAGAACTAGCGGCCCGCCCCGGCTTCGCACGGGTACATTACGGTTACATTATTCGAGTTTTAGTAAGGATCCCTAATTTTTTTGAAAATATATTATAGCCTATGTCACCCGGGGATAGTGTAGCTTCCCAACAGTGAAAGAATTTTTCAAATCGGTTCAGTAGTTTCGGAGCCTATTCGTTACAATCAAACAAACAAAGTTTTCCTCTTTATAATATTAGTATGATAAGTGGTCATTTTGGTCTACAGTTGGAAGCGATGGGCTACGCGACGGAGGAAGCCCAAACGGCGCTGCGCGTGTCCAGGAACCACATCAGCGGCGCCGTGGACCTGCTGGTGGCGGGCGGCGGCCACGTCCAGACCAGTACGTATATATCCCGCAGTGGGCAGTTGATAAATAAATAAATATAAATATCGCCAGACGAACACACCAACTGTATGGTCCCATACCAAGCAACGCTTGTAGTATGGGTACCGTACAATGGACTGGGGGCGATCCCAGTGACATCCAGACCAGGGAAAATTAAGGAAAGGCCATTTCCGAAATGTACCCTGACGGGAATCGAACCCGCAACCACCCGATGCAGTGAGCCGTGTGGCCTACGCTCGAACCACTGCGCCAAGCGGTCGTCAAAATTGCGGACAAGCTCAACATTTTTCAATTTTCCATAAATGTTTGAGGTTTGAGGCAATTACTCATGCATTGGACGAACAAAGGCTAACATTGGATGCTTATTCCGCTTGTTGTGTTAAATCGTATTATTTATTTATGAAGGCGAAGATGCCGCAAGCCCTTCCACCAGCTCTGGAACAGCCGCCAAGAAGAAGCTGAGGAAACACAAAAGGTAAAGCATGCTCCTAACGCTTGTGCGCCAACAAGTATATTGTGACAATCTTTTCTTATTGTATATTATATTATATTATGTACGATGTATGGAAGAAAAAGACATACTGCGCCGACCCCAGATAATGGGAAACGGTAAGGCAGATGATGATGATTATATTATATTATATATATATTATATTACATATATATTATATTACATATATTTTAAAACCATTCTGTGGAAATACTCTCCTGTTCGTTCGCATCCCTTTGTTTGGTCGTAAAAAGTGACTGTAGTTGTTCGTGGTGCCACCTGTTGACAGCTGCTCGTAGCGCCGAAGCATACATGATAACTAAATTTATCGGGAATCGTACGTAGTACGTGCCGCAGACGATAGATGACGCCACTGAACAACTGAAAAACGACCTACTAGCAAAACATCATACTATTAAAATTTATGTAATGCTAGCTGTGCCCGTGACTTCGTCTGCGTTGAATAGTGTCTTTGGGTAGCTCTAATTATTTTACAAATAAGACACGTATGTATGAACACATACTTTAATGAGCTATTTGCAGTGTTTCACTGCAAAGATCTATATTTCCATACAAACTTTCATCCCTTATTCCCTATTGTTATTTTACACCCTTGAGGGTAAAACTTTTACAAACTTTGAATGTCATATTTATTTACATCGAATCTACAGCCTAAAAAATGAGTTGCAAGCTTCTAGCTCTAAAAATGACGATACTTCCATACAACTTTTCATCCCCCCCTTTCAACGCCTTACAACCCTTTTTCCGCATTTAAAAGTAGCCTATGTCCTTTCTTAGGCTCTAGACTACCTGTGCACCAAATTTCATTTAAATCGGTTTAGTCGTTTTGGCGTGACAGAGCGACAGACAGACAGAGAGAGTTATATTCGCATTTATTAAATAAGTAAGGACAATGATACAATGCAAACGGTCTGATTTCAAAATTGTACAGCGAATGTATGTCATATTTTTATTCTTATTTGTAGGAAAGAGCGTGAACTGGCTCTCCGCCGGCTGAAGTCCGCCATCCGGGGCGATGAGGAGGACTACCTGGACACCTCCCTCGTGGAGGAGGAGGAGTTCCTGGTGCAGTACAAGTCGCTCTTGTAGACTAGTGAGTACACATGATTACGTAGTGTTGTTCACTATTGCAACTAGTCGATGTGGTGCCATCAGGTGGAATGTCTACCAAAACTGTGCTGTAGTATGCGCCAAGAGCCGTAGCGGGAACCATTAATAAAATACCTTTATTTGGAAACAAACACTATTGAATGTAATGCTGAATTAGTAGACAAAATATACGAAGCAGTGTCGATTATTGTCATATTATGAGGTGTTGTCGATAAGAGCGTATCCCATTACTATGTCCGTAATTATTTTATGACTGTCTGCCACGAGTTTTGATATCGATATACTATATTGTTGATATTTCACAAGGCTTTGGTAGGCATCCTTCTACCCAAGATGGGTAACAATAAACCCCGTTCCTTTACTCGAATTTAACCTGCAAGTAATTGCGATAGTTTTGTGGTGATATATGATCTGTATCCCCCTCGTCTCTAGGGGAGGTCTTTGCTCGATATTGGGGTGAAACGAGCCCCCAGTTATTGGGCTTATAATAAACAAGTGTGATAAAATTAAGTATGCCGTAATTGCAAGGTAAATGGCGATGATACTGTTTAATGAATAAATAAACTTATATTATGACTATAGTTGTTGTAGTTACATTCGTGTGCGTGAAACTACGTGTGCCCTATACTTACTCCCTTTTTACAGATATGTAAAGCGCGTGTCGGCCGTGTCGGTACGCACGCACGGAACGCAACGTATTCCGCTTGTATTGTTTAAATTCACTATACCCAACATACGCGCCGACTGTCATTTGTATTGAGTAAATGATAGTCGTTGCGTGCGGTGCGTGCGTGCCGACATATCGAAGTACTTTTACATCTGTTCGCCACGTAGCAACGTGCTCACGAATGTGTGAATGTAATGTAGCACTTATTGGAAACGTCCTAAAGTTTATATTGTTTTATAATAAACATATTATTCTATGTATTAAGTATAAAATACTTACAATGAAATAAAAATATGTATACAGTAATTATTATTGTTTTATTTATAGTAGTCATTATTAGATGTAATTGGTGCAATAATTACTTAGAGAGAATTAATTGAATTAGTCTTATTAATCGCATGAACCGCATTACTGTTAATGGGCTTGCATGTCTCGATATTTGATACCAAGTTGTTTTTGCATCGATAACTTTTGATAGAGTACCGATTTAATATTGATTGCTCTCAAAACAAGAGTGAAAATATCGATACCTGTTATAGTTTTATCATTGTCATTCGTCACTGTACAACAATGAACTCAAGAAACATGACGTCATTCTTGACATATTCAAATTTGTCGAGGCTAGTGTGCGGTATGAAGATGTACTGCCTCTTCATCTGCAACACGGTTTTATCCAACGCGTCGTTGGACTTGGACTTCTCGTCGTCAGCTTCGTCGTAGTCGTGCCTCTTCGAAGAGGACTTACGACGAAGTTGTAGGGATTTTACAATGTCCATCGCCTGGAATCATAAAATATATATTAATGATCGCAAGTCTGGTAGATTAATTAACAAGGGTTACAGTGCGTCAGTCAATAGGAGCCCTAGTAGTACAGTAATAAGAGGCATCCCCGTCATAAGAGGCATCGTCAAAGATCACTTTCGAACGAGGAACCACTAGCAAAAATATGTTAGCATGCCTTCAGATTGAAAGGAGTTAGGTACTAGAGAAATCATAATAACAATAAGATTTCGCAATGGTTCTCCATTTGTAATTAATAAGGTATACGAATTGTCCCGAAGCCTTTTGAGGTCGAAGTAACTTCACCTGTTTCCTATTAGCGGGCTGGTCTTTCAGCACAATGTTGACGTTGAGGTCGCAGGGCCACTCCAGCAGCGCGTCGTACGGCCCCGCGACCAGCCGCACGGTGGACGTTATGTTCCTGCCCTTCCACTTGCCTATGCCGTTAAGGTTCAATTCAGCCTAAAAAATAACAAGACTTTATTATATATATGATAGGTTGAACAAATGCTTTTAATTCTTCATCTCAATGAACCTGCGTAATCAATACAAAAATCAGAATGAAACAGGATATGGTGGATACCTTTAATGTATACCCATATTTGCCAGTTCTGAAGAGAGGACTGCTCAGTACTGCGTCTTTCTCTTTTGCCTCCTTCATTCTAACTGTAAAGTTGTCTATTCTCCATATGAAGTGTCCTAGAAGAAAACACATCTGCATTATATATAGTTATGACTACGTACAATCGCCTCTGGCTAACATTTACATTATACAAGGTGAAACATAAAGTGTATACTATTTTTTTTGCAACTTAACTTCGTAAATCTAAAACTATCAGCTTTGGAGGAAACTTGAAATACAAAAGGTGTTACAGGGATACAGCTGTTGACAGATTTCATAAGTCTACAAAACCTTTAGTACTTTAACTGTCCCACAAAACCGATAGTTATAGATTCACAAAGTTAAGTTGCATAAAAAATAGTATACCCTTTATGTTTCACCTGGTATAACCGCCGTTGATGCTGGATCAAAAATTATCATAAACCATAGCCTGCATTATAACATACTTAAAAACCTAACCAGTTTTCAAAAACCTTGCAAAATCCGCCAACTTTTATAAAGACAGCGTGGTATACTAGCGTCCAATCTAAATGGCCTTCCCATCAAGGGGAGGTATATTAGACCGCTACAACTTACGAGATTTCTTATGTTTATCTTCTTATGAAACATTTCTCACCATTATCCGTCCCCATCTCATGATTATTAAAGGTCACTCTGGCTTGGAAGTCTGCCAGCTCCGTCCTCAGCTTATGGTACGACTTAGTCAGAGCCCGGAGGTCGCGGAGAACCATGTCCACTTTGGTAGAGTGTTCTAATATCTCTGCTCTCGCGTCCGCAGTCGCTACTTCCAAGACAGCTAAACGGTCTATCCCCTGCAAAAGTATGTAGAATATAGATCACTTAGCCTTGTACTGTATACCAAAGATGACCCTGTTATGTTATTCCCAATCAGCATTATTTAAAAAGCTCTTTTCACAAAGTTTTCTTATTATTTGAACAAACAACTGCAAAGGAACTAAGGTTTTTATACACACCTTCATGTTAACAAACTAACATGAACGGCAGGAACGTGTGACTGTAAGAGGGGATCTCAAAATCTTAAACAAAATCGTGACTTACTGGTCTTTCTGAAGAAGTGTTTTGAAGCTGCACTCTCAAAGCAGACAGCTGCGCCAGCTGCACTGATGACCTCCGCGCCTCCAGCAGCTCCGCTTCCAAAGCCGATCGGTTCTCTGCGTTCCTCTCTCTCTCTTCCTCAACTGTTTGCTTTATGTATTCCATTACTTCCTCTGAAATTACCAACGAAGGCGTTTACACTGGCTGAGACCTAAGCTCGATGCCTCTCTAACATACATATTTTTTCTATCACTTGTATGAAGCGAGTTGGTATTTAAGTACCTAAAACCATCACAGAATAACTAGCTACTGAGCAATCGTTTGGATATCATACTCTAGTGAAAATATTGCCCGTATCGTTCTTAGCTGCTGGTGAAGATGACTTAAGTTTCGGGATATTTATCAGATTTCCAACATTCACTTTCAATGAGTTGATACGTTCAGTACCCACCTCATTCAGATCATCAGTTACCTAGTTTATTAACGGTTCGTATCTTGTTGTCGTGCTGCGTGAGCGCCTGCTCCAGCAGCTCCCGCTCGTGCTGCTCGTGCACCAGGCTGCTGACCGTGCTCTCCAGCCTCATCACTGTTGACAACTGCTGGCTTTGGAGCTCCTACGAAGCCAAATATTTTCTTTATCATCACTATCATGGTGACATCCATAGGGTAAAAAGAAATCCATTTAAAATATTGGTAGGAATCTAGATATATTATAGCGTATAAACTATTTGTTTATCTGCTGTTAAGTGTATTTTCATCACATTATAGCTCGTAAGTTTTTACAGCCTCATTGATATCTAAGTACTGGGCCAAGGCATGCCCCCATTCACTTTTATCAGTAACTTCACAGTGCAAAACTATTTTTCTAAACTTATTTACTTACCTGCAACGCTAGCTGCACATTAGCCAAATCATGTTTGAACTGCGCGGCCCAATTCGCCGATCTCTCCGCTTCATCGTCTACCGCTGCTCTCAGAGACACCAGGGTCGACAGGAAGTGCTGGCTGCGTTCCTCAATGAGCACCAGCTTGGAGCGAAGGTTTTCCATTTCTGTGGACTGAACGTCCCGATAGCTGGACTCTTCCGTTAAAACTAGTCTGGAAAAGAATTTTGAATTCTATGATCTAGGAGATACATCACATTATGTAATGGGATGACAAATAATTGACGGCAGTCTTACTTTATATTGCTGACTTCCTTCTCCAAGTACGAGATGCAATCGTCCAGTGGCCCTGATCTGGGTGTCCATGTGTGGTTGGAGACCACTGGTGGAGTAGGCGCTGGGATGCTGACGTGGCTTGAGGAATTACGATTCTGTGAATGAGATGATGACTGAGGCTAAGCATGAGCGTAACGATCATTGATTTTGGTCTGTACCGCACTTTGGACAATCGGGAATCAAACTATTCGTTTATCTCCAAATACTGGTATTCACAGTCCACTCCCAGAACTTCACAGCTCATATTATTTAGATAGAACACTTCTATGGTTTCAGGCTCATATTAGTGACTTCTATAGTGAATTTGGTTCCGAGTTACCTTCTCCATCTTGGGGCAGTCTTGGACGTGTGTCTCCTTGTGTTTCCTCTGTATCCACGCGCCGCACCGCAGTGGACACTGCTCCAGTATACTGCCACAAAGCTTCAGGTGATTCTAGAAAATGGATAGGTCATTTTCTGGTCACAATATTCGTAGTAGGAGCTTAGGAAGGCAATCACGTCATTGCGTTAGCGAGATTAGGTTATTAAGTAAAGATTTGATTGTTTGTACGCGTACTAATGCGTATCAGTCACTAATCCTTGATTACCTTGACGAGCGATCGGCTCACTGCACCGCGTGGTTGCGGGTTCAGTCCGCGACGCGGCAAATTTCGGAAATGGCCTTTTAGTAATTTTGTCTGCAATCCATTGTATATATCCATAATACAAGTGTTGCTCTTTAGAATTATACAGGGTGTGGTCTAGCGATATTCATTTATTTATTTAATATTTTGAAGTGCCTACTACTGCTAGGTAGAGTAATAACCAGTAGTCAGAATTAGATACTGTGATTTTCGTATTTGCAACGACATGTTTATATTATTAACATGGACATTCCCGGGATATTCTCAACAATCAATTCCGGGAGCCGTATTCAAAGCTAAAACCTACTATCTCATGTACCGTGCTGGTTTTTAGCTTTAAATCGATATCTCACAGATAAGATATATGAAACAAAATTATTCAATAGGAAGTAAGTACTTCATATAAGAATAATTTACGCACGCAAGTCAACATTCAATTTCAGTATTTAAATTCATTAACTTCAGTGCTTTATGCAAATCATCGGTTCATTACTATGCTTTGAAATGATTAACTAAAATACCATAATATGAGGAATATCCACATTATTATTAACCCCCGACAAAAAAGAGGGGTGTTATAAGTTTAACATGTGTATCTTTGTATCTGTGTGTCTGTCTGTGGCATAGTAGCGCCCAAACGAATGAACCGATTTCAATTTTGTTTTTTTTTGTTAGATCGGTATTCTGATCGAGAGTGTTCTTAGCTATGTTTCATGAAAATCGGTTCAGCCGTTTGAAAATTATAATTTTACGACGACTTTTAACTGTTTTGATAATTATCAGCTCTTTAGTAGTTTAAAAGTCGTCGCGTCGGGGTTTTAAAAATTTTCAGTTTAGTTTATGAAATCGTTGCGAGTAACTGAATCACACTACATTACCAACGGTAACCACTGGCGACAATTCGCATTCGGTATAGTGCAGAAGTGGCAAGTAAATATGTATGTAGTAAGTGCTTCAGTATGCCAGTAGGCCGCTCCCCTAAATTACTGACATTTAATCATCGATCGACGATAAGGAAAGCCTTCATGATATCATGCCAATGCGATCGAGTAAAAATATAACAACAACATCAGCAGCATTAGATAGAATTCCGAGCAGACGAGATAAAATAGTTATACCTGTCCAAGTAATTTTATGATAACGATAATACATGTATTATGTGTTTGAGAAATTTGAAGATTTAAATTCTTCTAACCTCTCGGTTGCACTGTCAAAACATTTTTACCGTTTTTGTTGTTGTCTCTTTGTGCTATTAATCGGTATAAATAGGTGTAGTAAATGAGGTGTAAAATTATGGCATCATTAGCTCCTAGAAGTTTAGTACCTGCAGTTGACCCATTTCGAACATTTCATTGCAGAAGTAGCATGGGCTGTCCTTAGGCGCTTTCCCGTTGAGGGTGGCCGTCTCGCTAATCCTATTCAAACTCATTCTGACGCCAATTCTCTGTTCTATAGGTACGTTAACCTGTTTTGTTCTGGAATATGCTTCACAGTAGCGTCATGTCTGAGGAGGGATTCTGAAAAAAAATAAAAAAATATCCGACTTTAAAAAACTTGGGTGCACTGAAAAAACAAGAATTAACTAGGGACCATAATTTCTTCCATTTGGAGTCGGTGCCAATTTCAGGAACTAAGCAGGGGGTTGCCTAAGAAGTGGTCCTAACGTAGTTTAAAAGGGATGGCTCCTTCTTTTTGTGTGTTTAAAAAATAATATAATCTAATACTACTTGTCATTGGTAAGCTATAAGGTGAGTTAATATGCTGCTCCCTTTTACATCAGGAGAAAAATGCCATCCGCCAAATGTGGGCCCTTGGCGAAATGTGACCACAAGTATGATGGTATACTATTTACCTTCTCCACCCACTGCGAGGTAAACGCCTCCTCAATTTAATTTATATTATAGATCCCTATCCTTTTCCAGCACTATTCAAGAGCAGATAACAATATTTCAACCTTAGCTTTTATCTATTAATCGATTAAATTCTACAAAATATTACCATTCATAGTGTTTATCTTAAGGTAGGTATTGCGTGTAATTTAAAAACATAATCACTTACCCCTTTGAAACTGCGGAGGTGCACCTAAGTTAAACGACTATTCCACAGATTGTAAGTATGACATCAAGGGCTAACTCACTTGCTTAACAAATACACTTCTCTGCAAACTACTTCATAACATTTACACCTCACTCTTCACCAATACACCTGTTTATTAAATTAATGTATTAACCATCACTAACTATAACACCACCAACATCTGCGTAACACCGGGAATATCACATAAAAATATTGCGAATATTAACAATGTGTCCGCTCCGCCCGGCCCTTTGTTTCACAAGTGAATCATGGTATCTCTTATCGTTATCTCGTACATTGATACTTGATAGTGGGCGTTTACCGATAACAGTTGGCAAATACTACCTAACTATTGCATTGTGGGTCAAGGTGGAAGGATTAGAAGCAATCAGATTTGGGATATTTATTTGCAAAATTTAGGAAATTTTCGCGAATTTGGCCCGCCACATATTAGCACCAGTCATGGTACAGTAATACACTTCGCCAGGTGTTTTGTTCCGAGGATGGCCCAAGGCTACGTCACGATCAGTGTTGTCATTGATTGACATCTTCCATACAAGCGAGGACAGCCGGTAAGGCCTAATGGTATTGAATGTTTTCTAACGCCGCATCACGAAAGTTGTGACACGCAAACATTCAAACGTCCATCACTCGAAAATAATAAAAGAACAGTCTGTCTTTACCAGTCATCTACATTTGTGCTACCGTAAAATTATGCTCCTGAATTTTTATTATAAACTTTTGAAACAGCCTGTATATTAATATAACACGCTATATAATTTAGATGCATATTCGGAATTTCCTACTTGCCTTGACATATTATTCGACGTAAAGTTATAAAATGTATTATGCAACATGAACTAAACCTGAGTCTCTGGAATTAATTAATTAATTTTTCGAACCTACTGTTGATTTTGTCGCTAGATGGCGCTAATCAATATTCCTTCCTTGTTTTTAATAAGGGGTATTTATCGACATATCCCCTTCCGAACCAAGAATCGAACATAAGACTCAATTATCGGCTGTTATAAGCCAATCAGACACGAGGTAAATGCAGTTTATTTATATTTTGTTGTGTATAATAGACGTATCACATCCCGCGAATGCAGACAGAACTTACATAACAAGCGATTACATAAGGATCATTCATACATGACGAAACCACAATCCATTGAAAAACGACTAGTTCGATGTTACTGTCAATTAGGTAATCAGATTCGGACGGGCTTAATCGGCTGATTAGAAACTTTTTATCTCAGAGAGGACAGTGCGGGCTAGATCCATTAAACTACGTAATTCACAAAATTAAACATATATTAATCAAAATCATTTTATTCATGTAGTCCAACAAAGCACTTATTTATGATAAGTCAGAATCTATCGCTGGTTCGATATGCTGCGTCCACTGAGAAGAGCCGACAACAAAACTCAATTGTTACTCTTTGGAAAAATGACGTTAGTGTAGGAAAGGTGTAGGGTTTATGCCTTCAGACGAAATATCAAAACCAGTTCAGTAAGTAAATAACCTTCAAAAAGTCTCAAAGTGTTGTCATACCCGTTAATTATAGAACACAGAAGTGGTTCAATGTAACCCTAAATCACTCACTCACTTCCGTGTTGGTTATGCATAACTTGTATATTAATAAAGTTAAATATAATTGAATAAGTAAGTAGATACTAACTAATTTAGACAAAAAATGAAATACACAGAAGAGTATTGACGCGTTATAAATATAATAATAAATATATCGCCAGACGAACACACCAACTGTATGGTCCCAAACTAAGCAACGCTTGTACTATGGGTATCGTAAAATGGACTGGGGGCGATCCCAGTGACACCCAGACCAGGGAAAATTACGAAAAGGCCATTTCCGAAATTAACCCTGACGGGAATCGAACCCGCAACCACCCGATGCAGTGAGCCGAGCGGCCTACGCTCGAACCGTTGCACCAAGCGGTCGTCAAGGGGAGTTATGGGGAGACATTTGCCCAACAGTAAGGCAATAAAGGATGATAAGTAATGTAGAAACATAAAAAGTAATTAATTTATAGGAGCTCCAGGTGGGACCAGGGATCGTCTTTAAGCTGCGTTTAAAAAGTCTTTCGTTAGGTTGAAGATTTCAATAACAAAGTAACCCCTACAGATCAAAAAGGTCGAATCCAGTTTCCTCTTTGTGCAAAATCCGAAAAGGCTACATACAACTCTTCCAAAATCAGTACATCGCTTTCTTGCTAAACAATCAGCATTAGTGCTTACGCAAGCACTCTCAAATTAACGTAAAATCCCAAATCAGATATAAATAAATAAAACATAACATACCTACCTAAATATAAATCGGATGACGTAGGTATCGTAATTATAAACATTTAATTCGAATATAGAACCTTCGGCTGCGTAAGCGCATCTCAATACCTCCCCAACTTGTTCAATAGCCAGTAGTCGCTCAATACTCGCGCGCGACGAACGACCGCGACGAGTTTCGAAAATAGAACGCGAGTGTCTTATTACTTTTTTATTACTTACTATATTTTTTATGACTGCTAGTGTTGTTTTAGTGAAGTGATACGAAGCAGATTTTATTCCAAGGAGGATTGTTCGTGTGAGTTTTTTATTGGTTTTTTTTGTAGGGTAGATCTCGCTTCGTGAGAGTCAGTGCAAATTTCGATAATTATACCTACCTTGGATTGTCTATAATTTTCCTTGAGATATCGTGTTCAACGCGAATCATGACATGATCTTAGATAATCATCAGTTACTTAGTACTTACTTACCCAATCAAGTTAATTGTGATCTTAAATCAACCTATAGGTAAGGTTATTTATTAACATCGTTTTCATTTTGACTTGTGCGTGTTCGTGAGCCTTGAAAATAAAATAAAAATTGATGGAGAGTTACTTCTGATAATATAAATAAGAATAGATAATCAGCGAAAAAAAAACTTAAATTGTAGGGTAGGTTTCAATCAGTGATAAGCAGGAAAGGGGTTGCATCTAACATCGCCTTCCGTTCTGACTATAGTCGCATTGATCAATACAACAACATTTGTAAGCTTTCAGGGTCCTGTAACTCACATAAAAAGGGTTGTGGAACAAAACGGGACACATGATATTTAACAATGTCCGCTTTTAAATCACATCTCCCCAGTTGTACCGGTGGTGTAAGCAGGGATGTTGTACAGCAGCATATTATATTTGGGTTTAAGCTCTTGCCCCACACCCAGCACAAAGCTAGACAACAACAAGTTATTAAAATGATTATCTTGCAGCATCAAAAAATCACGTTTCGCAACACTAAATGTCAAGTCTGCACACATATTTACATAATGCGTTTAGGTTTTATATTGTAAGAAGAGTATTATCGCGTATAGTGTATGAACTAAAAATTAAATGATATTTAGGGCTCCTTGAGCGCATAAACCTCTTCTCATCATTACAGCTGTAAACCACTTAAGTTCTGTTCAGATTCAGTAGCGTCTTCATACCAAGCCGTTCTCTAAATCGTTTGCCACGGAAATTATGTTATTATACTTATTTGTATCTAACTGTAGGTAGGTACATACGCTATCGAATACATAAAAAAATACATTAAGTAATTTCGGTTCCTTTTAAAACATTTCCTGAAACTGATTTTAAAAGCAACTTGCCTAAGTCTTGTAAATTCAACATTGAGCCAAAAAGAGCCTATAGCTATAGCCACATATACGAGCTGGCTCGACTGCGGGGCAGTACCACACTCTCACAGAATATCAGCGTAAAGTTACTATTATACCTGTGTTTCGTACGATAAATGAGAAAGAAGGAAGATCACTCCTCCTCCCTCCGCTCCCTCTATCTCACTCCCCTTCAGGTCGAAACGTGCCAGCAACGCCATAAATATTGCAAGCATATATTAGCTACGGTAACTGCTTAACAACTTTGTCATAAAAAAAAATACGAATGTTCTTCAAATAACGTCATTAACTTTGAACCTATAGCCCCACAACACATTATATGGCCAAACGAGATTAGAATCGGCCGTTCCCCAAACAAATCCGCAATTATGTTTGAAGGTTCTCCTGCAAATGTCTAAGTTGCAAGTGCAACTAATTATACCTCTATCGTATCACGAATTTAAAAATAGACATTGTATGTCTGAGAAAGATTAAGTTAAATCTAAATATATATAACTCAAAGGTGACTGACTGACTGACTGACTGACATAGTGATCTATCAACGCACAGCCTAAACCACTGGACGGATCGGGCTGAAATTTGGCATGCAGGTAGATGTTATGACGTAGGCATCCGCTAAGAAAGGATTTTGATTAATTCTTATGCTAGTGGATGAAAGTTTGTATGAAACTTTGTCAATTAAATTCCACGCAGACGAAGTCGCGGGCACAGCTAGTAGTTTATAACCTTGATTAACACATGGAATACTTTACTTAAGTCAACGCGGACGAAGTCGCGGGCAGCAACTAGTATACTATAAATCTGGTTTTATAAACAGTTATATGTATGTTTTTGGACAAAGATGTGTATTGTCCGCCAGCCAGAAGGAAGCCAGCGAGGTGGACAATGTCCAGAATTCTCGCAATGAAAAAGGTGTGCCCGTTACAATGCATGGGCTCGCCTCCTAAAGTGTTGCCTAACTATCGATAGTGACCTAAAAACCTAGTCATAATATCGATAGTATCTATCGAAACTCATAACCAATACTATCGATACGAGCAATAGTATTGCGAGCTTTTATACTATTGTTTTAATGAAATCACTGTAGATACTAGTACAGTCACATGACTATACTATTAATAGTCCTATTGATGTTATGATTAGTTATCGAGATCACGATGGTATTGCAGTACACCTCTGCCTGAATACTAATATGTTATATTTTACGGATAGCTCAGGAATTTTAGAGCTAAATACATACATACATACTTAATAATAATACTTGTAAATATACCAGTCAAAGTTTATAGCTCGTTATTCTCGAATGACTTGGAATAAAAGTAAGTGATATGAAACTTTTTGCGATATCTACGTATCCATACGTTATAACTGGGATCGCCGCCGCGCCGGCCGGTCCATTGTACCTACGGTATTTATGAGCGTCGCTAAGTTAGGTAGGTTCCATAAAGTTGATATATGGCAACCTTTGGTGGCATCATTGTATTTATTTGCACACGTATGCTTCAAAAAGCATGCAGGTACTTGCCTGTCTCTTTTTGGTTGATTCGGTTTTGATCGATTCCGTTCTAATATTGTTAATTTGCTGTACTTACCGTGGTCAATAACATTTAAAGGCGAAACAATAATTATTGTAATCGAGCTAGTTTGGAGGTTGGCTCGAATGTCAACTGCACGCGGTAAACTTGACATTTTCGTGTTTCATCGACAAATGATATGTGAAGACTGTAATTATATCGATATGGTAGAGGTTACAGCACTTGACTACCAGCATGAACCAAGCCTGCCTGAAGTTCTACTGGGGTATATTGGATTGACGAAGAGCACAAATTACTCAAGATCCGTTGATCTCTATAGGTATAATTATGATTCCTTCCCTTCTGTTCAATTAGGAACGTTAAAAGTTTTTTTTTTCAGATTTTATGATATCGCTGTTCTAAGTTCAAGGGCAAAAACCGGCTTGCCTTGGACATAGGTCCAATACGCAAGTAGAGGCCCTTTGGACTTTTTAAGTACCTTCGTATACCGATGGCTCTAACAGACATTTTTATTAACCTCAAGTTACCAAACCCTGTTTTATTGCACTAAGTTGTGTTCGTAAGGTAATGTAAATTACACGAACAAAATGCTAATTTATGGATGGTTGTTTTTTCATAATTTCTAATTATTGTCATGACGTCGACATCAGTCGTATTATATTCAAGGCATTAGCCTTGTGCCTTTATGTCATCACGATGTTCCGTCAAGATGGCCTGATTAGGTTGGTTCTAAATTATCTGCAATCTTACAAATCACCAGCGCGTGCAACCCTCGCGTAGACACTTGTCCGTACACTATCTGCGTGGGCGTGTTACAACGGGTAGCGACAGGGAATGACGCTCATCTATGACTATCACACTCTGTGGTATGTTCTTAGGCTTACTTAGATAGAGAGGACCTACCCCGGCCGGTACACAAGTACTAACACTGAAGCGATCTGTATAATAAACAAACTTACTAGTTGTACTCGCAACATCAATCTTCGTAGTTAGTAGCGTAAGTTACTGCAAAGTTAAACAAGCACTCTTAAGACTCATAAGTAACAGAAGATCGGTATTAATGACTTGCAACTTTACGTCATCCTCTCCAAAACGTGTTTATTTCTTTACAATAAACTACCCATTTCACTTAGCACCTAATGTGTTGACTTATTGCGGTTTATGCGGTCTGAAGTCTTGCACGTTGAAAACCTGGGGATTTATTAGTTCTCATCGCAAAGTATAGGTTTAATATAATCTTGAGATTAGATTTTTTTTCAACCACTTCCGCTAGTCCGCTACACTAATCATACAATCTAGAAGTAACTCAACCAATAATTGTGCTCGCTATGTATCTGGCATACAAATATTTTAAATACACACTAGTGACTCTAGGGAACGTACTTAGGTATAAACTTATAGTAGAGCGACTGCTAAAGACTATCACGGAACTTTACTTAAATGTTAAGTTGGTAGTCCTCAATTAAAAATATCAAGGTTTAGGTCCTAGCCGCATACGCTCAACCTTGTAAATACAAGTCAAATCGGAGCAAATGCCAATCTGTATGCCACTACTTTCGCATTATATGAGCGCCTTTTATTCATGTGCCAATGCTTTAGTATTTAATTAAATTGTTTTATCTACTTGATGAGCTATCGTGTTGGTTCGTTGGTTGTGGTTATGTAAAGGATATTGTTATCTTTGAAAAGTCCGTGTCGTGCTATTTTCAATACGTGGTCGATCGTGCTAATAGTACCTACTCGTATGTCTTACTACCTTCATGCTGACGAGACGTAGACTTTAGACTTCTTGAAGAATAATCTCATGACAAAAAGCTCTTTGATATCTTGTACTAAAATGGCATAATATCTAAGTTCGCTCGTGTTGAGATCGATATAATTTATATTAACCTTACAAACAGGTTCCATCCAACGACACGGACCTTTTTACTGACATTTTTTTTACTCGATAGAGTATTTTTAACTTCAAAAAGTCGTGTTTTTCCCCGGTGTAACCCTTGATATTTTGATATGATTGAAATGCTTACCCGCATGTGGTCGATCAATGTGCAGAAATTGTTATACGGCTTAGTTCGCACAATCCGCGAAACCGCCTGTTGTGTAAACCACCGATTGCATTACAAACATGCATTTCTTTGAAACGTGTCATTTTTAATGGCTTCAAGCAGAAATGCGGGTGTCAATAAATGTTCAAGTACAGTTGGCAATGAAAATTCAATGCCGTCGTAGTACCCAGTACTTATTATTTCGATGGCCGACGTGCCGTTGCTTGTCAGAAAAGACCGACATTTTTGACAGCAATCAATTTGAGACTGCCAGATAAATATGGTTTTGCGGATCTATCTTGATTTCGCATACATATCAGCTGAGAAATTATAAACGTTCTAAATAATTTTGGTCACTTCTTATACAAATTATCTTAAGGTTAAGTTATAGAATTGAATGCTCTTTTTTAAGTTAACCGTTAATACATTCAAGCGAATAGTGCAGCTAAGTAGTTATATTTTTTCAGTTATTTTATGTATAACCTACCTACGTGGCATAACACTTTTAACGAAAAATACATTAAGTACCAAGTGGAGGTCATTTTTTATTCTAATAATTATTATAATGATACGACGCTTCCCGAGAAGATTAATTACCTAGTCATTGTATATGGATTCTCAAAATATGCTTCCGTGGAAAAATCCTTCAAATTCGCGTTCAAGACTGCTGCAAGTGCAGCTTGCTTACATACTTAAAATCTTACAATTATTTATAACAAGTAGGTATCGTATTACGTCAAAGATATGTCTAAGCGTTGATTGGGTAGGCAAAACAGTGCTTACGTACATCCTCATAAGTACATTCTCCTAACACTGAGTCCAAAGTGGTCATGCATATACATTATATCAATTTTCCCAAGCTCGCTCGAAAAACTTGCCAATAATATTTCATTATTTCACTAGGGCTCATTATTGCTGGCTGTTTTTACTAAACCAATGTAGTTTAATGTTAAAAAGCTATAAAGTAACATAAAAAGCTAGGATTGAATGAGTGCGACAATTCCCATAGCTCTACAGTACAGTGTCGTAAGCGCGTGCGCCGGTCGCTTGGGCAACTGCGGCGCGTTACGTCACTTGTGCACGTGTCCACTGTCAGAAGGGAGGTGGGGGTGTGGTTAATGATGGTCTATAATGGCATCCAATGGATGAGGTGGCAAAGCTGATACTAGCTCCTGAGCAACATCCTTATTGTGAAATACACTGGAAAAAACAAAAATACATAAAATTATATCCTTTTTCGTATATTGTACTAAACGTTTTGTAAACACAGTATATAATTTATGAAAACGAAGCATTACATAATATTTGCTGTAATTACAAAACGTTTGTATTTTATACTTAGGTATATCAATTGCATATAAATACAGGTTGAAACAGAAAAGGTATACTTTTTTTCAAAACTTAACTTTGTCATTCTAAAGCTATCAGCTTTGGAGGAAACTTGAAAAACAAAAGGTGTTATACAGCTGTTGACAGATTTCATAAGTCTACAAAACCTTTTGTACTTCAACTGTTCCACAAAGCCGATAGTTTTAGATTTACAATATAAGTTGCAAAAAAAATAGTATAGCCTTCCTGTTTTACCTAATATAATTACGAATATAATTAACTAGCTGTGCCCACGGACTTCGTCCGCGTAGTATTTAACGTCACAAAAAAATCGGGATTATCGGGATAAAAAGTATCCTATATGTTAATCCCGGTTATAAACTATCTGTGTTCCAAATTTCATCCAAATCCGTTCAGTAGTTTTTGCGTGAAGGAGTAACAAACATACATACATACATACATCCACACTCACAACTTTCACATTTATAATATTAGTAGGATTTCCCCCAAACAAGATCTACTTACAAAGGTTAATTGCACTAGCTGAAGAAAACATATCTACATTCATAATAATAGAGATATAGGGTCGACTGCGCCACTTCGAAACAAGCTTGTATAACTATAAACTTCATCAATGACGATTCATATAATATTTATATAACCTAGTAGGCTTCAGTTTGTAAGTCTCATGACCTAGTTATTGATATTAGAATGAGGTATCGATCAATAGAGTGTTTATTTCATGTCGTATTTGATGATGCAATGGATCCTGCGATCTCATAACTCGGCCGGCGGCTCGGCAGATCTTCCCAGCATCACAATGGCACAGATACTAGTATCACTCATTAGTTTGCTAATTAACTCACACAACATTAATTGGAACCTTGGGCATATAATTTACAAAAAATACTTGTAGGTACCTATATATAAACAATTTTACAGACAAGAACGGAACTCGCAAGTAAATGTAAAAAAATATGATATATAATAATTGAACCCTTTTGACGTCCGGTGCCACTCCTGGGCACCAGCCTCCCCTCACTACTAGGGGGATTCACGGCGTAATCCACCACGCTGGCTCAACGCGGGTTGGTGGATTTCACATCTCTTTAAGAAATGCCGAAACCTGTATGTCATAACGATATGTGAAACCCTCACGATGTTTTCCTTCACCGTAATGATGTATAAATGTTGATTTGCACATAGATTTCGAAAAACAGTAATGCTTAATGCTAGCCAGGGTTTAAACCAAGGACTTGGTGCCCGCAAGACGCGTGCTTAACCAATCGGCTATCAGTGCTTTAAATATTATAATAAAAAACTTAAATAATGGTTTAAACTTTAAAACTTTTAAAAGTAAATGACGTACGGAACATTCATTACGTAAACGTAACCTACGCTTGGTCAACGTCTCGCAAACCGGTTAGCGTTAGCCGGCAACCGGTTACAGCCTGGTTTACTTTTGCAAAAAATTGTCACACATAATATATTCATAAACAAAAATAAATTTATTTATACAATTAAAACACCAGAGCAGCATTCCTTCAGTCTTAGTTGGCGTGGAGCTCACGGCTTGGCGTGTGCTAAAGGTAGGAACCAGAATCGGTCTCCTGGTTGCGCAGTGAAACCTACCTAGCCCGATTAGTATTCCAAAAACAACTAGGTATACGCCCATTCACATACTGGATAAAACAGAATGCACATCATCAGTCGGATGTAACTTATACTCCGTTCTCTTCCGCTTCAAAAGGCATAAGGCATAAAAAGGTTCCTAAAATTACACATTTAATCATAAATAATATGAAAACATTTCACACAAGGCATTAATATCACGAAAGATACCTATATAAAATACGTAGACCAGACAAAAACGTTTGTAAACCATAGACAATAGTTTCTCAGGGGTAATTAAATGTTGCGACACTACGGAGTATGTAGACGGAATGTAAGTAACTAGTCTTGCAACTGATCGAGATAGATTCACTATAATGTAGGTACTAAAATTATCATCTTTTGATATTCGAGTCTGGTACTGGAGGATTTAATTATCTGCTGCGACATTTTGAATGAAATCTCGAATATTATAAAAGATAACTTTATAAAAGTAATTTGGCCTCAGAGACTGAAGTATTACAGAACTGTAATTAGTTTTTTTTAATTCGGAAACTATCTATTTAGCATAAAACACTCTATCTAGTTATTCATACTCAATAGAAATAAATACAACAATGCTTTTCTCACATATTGCCTTGTCCGTCGCCGGCCGTACTGAGCTTGCGACAGTAGCTACATCATGAGATGCTTGTCAAAGTTCTTGGTGGTGATCACTGTTAGGTCAGCCGTCCCTCAGACAAAAACACTCACTCAGATTGTTGGATTACATACTTACACATTGGGCTATAAAAATCACCCGCGCGTATCTTCTTTGTAAAGTCGTTTGGTTACCAACCGAACGCATTAAATTAGCATTAATATTAATTATTTACAAAACTTTATTTTAACAAACTATATTCCATCCAAATAGAGTATTTTATAGAATCTTTGACTAATACCAGCTTCATAAATGTACATTATCTACTCATCGTCTAGTGATGAAGGTCAATTGTTTACGCTTTCTTTAGAATGCTTCGTTTCGACTTAGATGTGAACATTGCCATAATTAGGTTATTTTCGCCACTGCGATATTTTGACTCTAGTCTAGAGTTATTTAGGTTTATCATTTACAATAAGCTTGATCGATTATTATCATATTGCTTAGATTGGGTAGTAAATTAGGTTTTAAAGTGTCAGGTATTCATTTCCAAAACACGGCCAATGTCTCAACCATGGCCGATTAATTAAAATCGTACCTTGGCAGACCGTGGATGACTTGCCAAATCCTAAACCAGAATTTGTGGGTATTTACATGATATAACTATGTATTAATAATGTTGTCAAATTCAATCTAAACAGTGTGGGCGGGCGGGTAAGTGTCGCAGATATTAAACTGTCGGGAAAAACGGGTTAAGGCCTCGGACAAATACTTCTGCGTCTTCTGCGGTGGAGTCAAAGGAATAGCCTTCAAAAAGCCTATTTCGTACGTCATCTCCCTTACCGTAATTATTAGTTAATTCACGATACATAGGTACCTATAACGGACGCACAAGATAATTAATTTAAATGGTGTGGCAGGATTTATGCAAAATACAGATGGGTGAGTTTATAATGTTACATTTTATATTTTTGTCGATCGAACTATTTAATACTAGCTGTGCCCACGGACTTCGTCTGCGTAGTATTTAACGTAACAAAAATTTCGGGATTATCGGGATAAAAAGTATCCTATATGTTAATCCCGGTTATAAACTATCTGTGTTCCAAATTTCATTCAAATCCGTTCAGTAGTTTTTGCGTGAAGGAGTAACAAACATACATACATCCACACTCACAAACTTTCACATTTATAATATTAGTAGGATTATTCGACCGAAATTCAACTAGGCAACCTATTTGCAATGTGTTAATGTGAATATTATCTATCATTTAAGTCTTATCACTAATAAATCACAGATGAGGGTATAAATTTCTTAGACCGTTTCTTAGACTATTACTAAATGCTAAAAAATATGACAAACAATAAAAACGATCATAAATCTATTCTGTTGGATGTTACAGTTGGTTGGCCGCGAGTCATTTAATGATTGGCCAGCTGTTGGAAAGAAACACATACAATTATTATTTTTGTGGTAGGACATCATCTTTAGCATTTAATAAGGTGCCATGCTAATTATCGTGCATGATTAAAATAAGACTTTATATGTATCGTAATACGCATGATATTGTAATATTACTAATGGTATAATCGGCGCCAATAGATTGTGAGTCACCCCAAGGTAAGCAATCATTCGGCATGTTTAATCACAACAATTATGTTTTACACTAACTACTGTCAAATATCGGATCAAGATTACAATAAACGAATCAAATTTATAATTTGGTAACTCTAGATCAGCGGCTTTCAAACTTTTTGAGCGATGGAACTCATTTGGAAATCGAAATATTCGACGAAGCCCTAAAATAATCAGAAACTGGTTTTACGTGTATTATTTATTACTAATCATTATTACTTTGCCTTTAGTTTTTGTTTTTTCATTGACACCAGTGTTTTTGCGGAGCCCCCACAGAGTCTTTACCATAGGGCTCCGCTGAGCACATGCACTTTGCGTTTGGCTGCTTTAGATATGAATTATTCATCACTTTAAAAACAAACTTGTTTATAAAACACGATTGGCTACACAATCAGATGTTACTTATGTCATCATCATCATTGACAAATTGTTAAGTTTCACATATAGGTGCAATAAGGCTGTGGCAATAAGATAGTATATCTATCTAGATACAGTCTAACACCGAACCCCGAAATACAGTTCGACGAATCACGTTTCGCCGAAGCACTGTTGATACATGATGCAAAAAGTATGCAGATAATCCATCCCAAAGATATGATTCCACAAACCAATACTGTATTACACCCCTCTACGCTACGAAATTTAAGTAAGGTTCATCGTGCCAAAACCGGTTACCTGTCCGGGCGAACAACAAGATGATTCTGTCATCATACGAATAAGAAGAACTAAAACAAGGATTATCTAGTGTTAAGCAAATATAGGTAATAATTGTGTGTGTCAGTGGCCTGATACTCCTGATAGTTAAATCTTGTAGTTAATATCGATTGTAAGCTTGAATATTGTCAAAAATATTTATAGAACTTGATATATACAATGACCATGACTGCTGAAGTTATTGTAACCGTTTGTTACAGTTGTCACCGAATTTTACTGTCGAGAATCATTTACTTATATTAGTGTTCCGAACCAAGGCATGCTGAATCCAGTGCAGAAGTCAGTAAGTGGTTCTTCATCAGCGCCTGCCTTACTCCACCTTAATTGGGCCTTCATTTTCCCATCACCGGTAGGTAACTTTACCAAGCAAATACTTATGTGATTACAGTGTTTAGTGTAATAGTTATTACTATTCCTTATAAGTTCATTGTCCCTATAATGCAGTGAAATAACAATGTGAATTTTGTATTCAGAAATCGTTTTTCGCATAATATTTAAATACACACTACACTGAGTTTATATAACTCGCATCTTGATGTTGGAACGAACACGAATCGTTTACATTTATGATGACGTTTTCCATATTTATATATGAAATACAATTTTCATACTGTGTTAATTTAGTGCAAATTGTATAATTAAAGTGAATCTCCAGCGACCAAATCCTCCGTCTCGGAATGAGAGTTTAGTGCCTAAGTAAGTGAAAAAGCTTAAAATAAGAAACCGGTCAGTTTAAGCTCTTTGGGTTAGGCAATGACTCAAGCGATGTGTATTTTTGAATGTTTAAAATTAGCTGGGTTCATTGTATTACAAAATACATATTTGATATTAGTGAACTAAGGGGATCAAAGGGACCAAACGAAGATTAATTAATGTAAGATTCATTGGAAAATAAAAGTTTTGTTCACGTTGTAGGGAACCATGAAAACTCCCACAGGAACAGAAAATAACTGTTTAACAAACAAAGCTTCTACAGATAACAATAACATCCCAAAATCTATAACAAGGCCAAGGTACAACAAGCCTTGAATACTAAGCCTATTCATATCACGAGCAAAAAGCATCGAGAGACGAGACGCATTTCAGAGTTGAGTGCGTAAAACAAACACTTCCTTTTGTAATCTTTGTGACAAGTTAAAGGTCGCATTTAGCTGTTGCCTGTTCAGGTGATGTTGACATTATAAGTTGAAAAAAAGTACTATTATGCACATAAATGTTGAGTATGTTAATTTTATTTCTTTCGGTAGAGTCGCGTGCGTTCAAGGTTATAATCATGGCTTGATAAGTCACGTTCTTGGTGGCGAAGTGTTTCTCATCAATTAAATGAGGATATCTTGATGTTATGATAACTAGTGAGATATACCTAATGATTTGATGAATATACGGCCTTCTGAACTATGAGGGCAATGCATTTGTGATAGGTAAGATATTTAGTTGCTATCGATTCCCTTTTTACAAATAGTGAATTAGTGTTTACACGATATTCCTTTCAGAAAACTAGTGTTTCAGTTACAGAATGGGCTTAATAAATTCTCAGTCATACTGTATAAATTTGAAGCGTCAATAGCCTAGTGGTTAGACGGGCCGTCCTCGTAGCTGAGAGGTTCCGGGTTCGATCCCCATCCTGGCCATGAAACTATTGGCGTGAACCTACTCCTAGCACAAGAATTAGCTTAGTTGGTGGAGCTAAAGGGAATACTAGTCATGTGATAAACACACATAGCTAGTAGTCTTTTAAAAGTGTGTATGCATTCGCTTACTTTCGCGGAATAGTTCCACATTTGTTCGTTAGCTCTACATTTTCGTTTAGTACTGTGAAATCTAGGACAGACGTTACGAAATTTTATTTCATTTTATAGAAGTTTTGTGTGCAAGTGTACCTACGAACAAGTTAATCTGCATAATAACTAGAATTATCTACGATTACGCATAATGACGCCGTTTCCTGAGCCACGGCTCACGCGCACGCGGCGCAGGTGAACACTGACGACACTCGATCGACAGTGGAAACTTCCTCTCTCCGCAACTTCACATACTAAGGGCAGTAATGGGTAATAATGGGATTTTATTTCATAGTAAATTATAATAAAGCACGTCTATGCTTCAGTTACCACACAGTTGCACTTTTTAACCCCCGACGAAAAACGAGGGGTGTTATAAGTTTTAAGTTTAACATGTGTATCTGTGTATCTGTGGATCTGTGTGTCTGTCTGTGGCAACGTAGCGCCCAAGCTGATGAACCGATTTCAATTTTGTTTCTTTTGTTTGATAGGTATTCTGATCGAGAGTGTTCTTAGCTATGTTTCATGAAAATCGGTTCAGCCGTTTGAAGATCATCAGCTCTTTTGTAGGTTCAAAAAGCCACATTCACGGCCAAAACCAATTCCCTCGGCTCGAATCCATTCGAAATTTGAGATGATTGGATTTAGATTTATTATATTTTTAAATGATCGTAATAGTCTGAACTGGCTTTTTACAATATTATAAATTTGAAAAGTTTCCCTGATTCTGAAAAAAATGAATATTTTATCAATTTTATTGAGATTTGTGTATGGACTAAAGACGTTCCATTAGTCACGTTTCAAATGATGGATACGCGCATGCGTTAAATTTTGTTTGTTTTGTTAATGGTCATGGAATATTACGCTATAATAATTCTAGAGGGCGCTGCTCCGCCATTGACAAAGAATATAAAAAAACTATTCTAATTTAAAATAATTTTAGCGTTATTGAAAATTCTTCCCCTAGGCTGCTCCCGTCTACCTCAACCAGAGTTATTACATCAAATTGAATCATAATTGATAATATTTTACTAGGAATAAAACCTCCGTGACATCAATATTTAGATTCGTTGTCTATTCTAATGTCAATTATTATAATGTCATAACCAGGCTGTCGCAACTTCAGAAGAAAAAAACGATCTATGAAATGGGGTAGAACTTTAATGGTGAACGTCCGAACTAAAACGTCAGTGGCCATCTGTCACAACTGATCACTCATCTCGTCAACAACTGTTTGTTTTCAATTTTGGTTCGGTGATTACTGTGAAAATATGTGTTACTGGGCTGTTTTTATGTTATAGTTTTATGCAAATTAAGTTCAGAAACTTTATAACTTTACTAAGTACCTACCAATGAAATATCATCATCAGCCGGAAGACGTCCACTGCTGAACATAGGCCTCCCCCATGGAACGCCACAATGGACGGTTGCCCGCTATCCGCATCCAACGGCTACCCGCGACTCTCACCAGATCGTCGGTCCATCTAGTGGGGGGCCGTCCAACTCTGCGTCTTCCTGTTCGAGGTCGCCACTCGAGAACCTTTGAATGAAATATAGAAAGTGTGATTTATGTGGAAAAATATCAGAAAGAAAAGCCGGTATAAAAAGTTTATTTATGGCGAGATATCCCCTGGATGGTGATCGGTGAGTAGAATATTAACTAATTTACCAGGCCTATGTTTGATTTTGGGATTAAAAAGGCAGGTTATTCATAATTTCAAGAATAAAATAAAATTGTTCTGAAAAATAGTGTGGTGAAAAAATTTATCGACATTCGATATTTTTAGTTTTAAGATATGGGTCAAGATGGAAATGAGGACTTAGTAAACATACCCATCGCAAAACTGAATAATTTGAAATTTGTTTTTGGCAACCATTTAAAAAATATATATTTTCGGAAAAATTACTCAAATTTAAAGATAGCCGTCGCCCCGTCCTTACAACTGACTACTGAGCCAATATCAGATGACAAATTAATTGAATTTCCTTTCCACCTCTTTAAAGAACAGCGGACACCAAATAAAGGTCGATAAAGTTCATCGAACATTAATTTATATTCTTTACAATTATGCCTTTATTTACCTAAAAAGCAAATCCTTAAGTTAAATAATAATGTATTTCCTAATTTCAAATGTTTTACTCTTTCTTTATAGAAGTTCCGTCAACTTCATCAACTGCTACTGTTTACAATGAGAGTGAGCTTACTCCAATATAAGATACAATAGAAGTTCATACAAGTGGACAACGCATTTGCAACAAATGTATCTATTTATGTTAAATATTGTAATTTTTAAATATTGTTGATATACTTAAGTAGCCAGTTTTGGAAAAAAATATGTCTTCAAGGTTTAATATTTCACATATTTTTAAATAAATGATTTGTTTTATCAATGGCTTTTTTATTTAACACAAAACCAAAATAGGTATATGGCTGATTAGGTAATCCATCGATATCGATAATTTTCACCGTACATCCCTATTTCATTATTTATGTTGGTACACTGTATTATAGTTGTCAGTTTCGTTGTTAGATTGGCCATAAATGGTGGCCCCATTTTAAAAGCAGGGTTTATTTTAATCTATGGGAGTCCCGTCTCTTCTTACGTAGTATTGTATTCTCTTTGGTCATAACAAAATAATGTCTCATACTTTTACACAGATTTTCTGTTGATTATTGTACATCTTAGATTATAAATGAGGAAGCCAAAACAAATGATTTAATGGCGCTTTCATAATCTGGCATCGAAACTAGTTGTACCAGATGAATTTGCGAGATGAGCTATGGATACTGAATTACGGGAGCTACGCAAATCGCGCTAACATCATTATTTGGAAGAACTAGGTAAATTATACATTTGATGAACAGGTCATCGCATCGGGGGTTTTTAAATTTTCAATTTAGAGTTATACTCCTATATTATCATTCCTTACTATTTGTTACAATGTACTGTCCAACTGTTTGTTATCCCTATATATCAATAAATAAATAAATAATTTACAATAATTTAGCCCTTTTGACGTCCCACTCCTGGGCACGGGTCTCCCCTCAACACGAGGGGGATTCAGGCCATAATCCACCACTCTGGCCCAGTACTGGTTGGCGGATTTCACATGTCTTTCGAAAATTGGTTAGATCTTCTAAGGCATGCAGGTTTCCTCACGATGTTTTACTTTACTGTAAGCAAGTGATAATCATATATAAATTATGATTCGCACATTGATTTCGAAAAATCCAGAGGTGCGAGCCGGGGTTTGAACCCAAGACCTGGTGCCCGCAAGACGCGTGCATTAACCTATCGGCTATCACAGATTTTTATATAAATAAACAAATATATAAATAAATTAAACAAACAACATTTTTAGGAGTAGGCAGAGGTGGACTCTTAGCTACGTTTACACGAGACGAAACATTCACACTAAACAAGTATCGGTCTCTATTTTTGTTGACGTAAAACAGAGACATCAAATAGAGTGCAAACCAACGGTTTGGATGCACTGATGTGTTAGTTAAGTAGTTGGCGCAAGTCGCTCGAGACTAGATCTTATTACCGGGCATCAAAGGTTATCGGCCTAGTGGAAGTACCCTCGAATTAATTTCCCCGTAAATCTGAATTAGGCTACGCTAGCTTCCCAGTGGTCCTCGATCTTCAATCCAGCCCACACTTCCAAATTCTAGTATATTCGAGTTGATTGCCTGCCCATATGCAACCTAAATATTACTTAACTATAACCATCCATCTACCCTTCCATCCATACACGAGCTAGACTAATTGACGACGGCTTGGGACAGTGGTTCAGCGTAGGCCGCTCGGCTAACTGCATCGGGTGGTTGCGGGTTCGATTCCCGTCCGGTTAAATTTCGGAAATGGCCTTTTCGTTATTTTCCCTGCTCTGGGTGTCACTGAGATCGCCCTCAGTCCATTGTACGATACCCATAGTACAAATGTTGCTTAGTTTGGGACCATACAGTTGGTGTGTTCGTCTGGCGATATTTATTTATTTATTAATTTAGTTGCGTAAATTCAGTTTAGTTGTGATTAGACGACCACAGAATTGGCATCATTGAAGGAACCTTAATGTTCGCGGCCGTGAACTAGGAACTACATAATAGTAAAGTGTTAATTGGGGAGTGAAATATATCCAACAACTGGAATTTAATTGCATAGTTATCAGTTGTAAAAACTGGCATATAATTTATTATGTTCTCGCACATAAATCAAGCAGACATCGCAATCAATAAGATATGATGATTTTTTAAAAAGTGACCTTAATCCTTTTTTATTGTTTAACGACGAGCTACTTACTATTTTGATAGCGATATGTTTGACTGTAAATAAATCAATGGGTCGTATCAAGTGTAATTTTTAGAAATAATTGTCCTGTGATGCTCTTATCCTTAGGATGCTTTGTTAACAAAGCATCTTCATCAGTTTGAGCTTAAGATAAGCTATCATCGTACACAATAAAATATATCACTATTAGATTACGGTACTGCGTATTTCGGAAAATCAGAGAGTCATCTAACAAATGGTCACGCCTTTTATGTTGTAAACACGCTTTCAAAGCATTATCTATGTTGTAACAACATTAGAATTTGAATATATTTAACAAAACTTGTTAACTATTAATAGTTATTTAATATTCAGTTCCTTAGTATCGGTACTTATTTTTGACACACTGACCCAATTACGTCAAGGTCCTCTGTATTTAGACAAAGGTTAAAAAACCAATTAAAGCTCAAAGATTAAACTTTGAACATATTATTCAGATTAGTTTATGTTAACAGTTCATAAGGGTTTCCGCCATTTGACTATCAAGGTGAATTGGTGATTTCCTGAACCAAATCAAGACACTTACCGTTTTAGACATTGTCGGCGAGCGCAAAGACAAATTATTATACCAACAGGTACATTATAATAATCCCAGAACGGAAGAGCTCGACGCGGTAAACGCCTGGATGGGGACCGCTGGTGACATTTAAAACTGAGCGCTTCCCATCGTGCTTCGAAGGGCATGTTAATCTTTCAGTCCTGGCAATCAAAATCTTGAAGCCATGCCGAATACCTTCGGGCAGCCTGCAAGCTCCGATACCAGAGGCCACCAGCTCATACGATAAGAAGAAGATTACAGTATTTTGTCACATTGCATGTCTGTATAATTTAAATAATCTGCGGACGCGGCAGCGCCTCCCCAGATGCGAGGCAGATACAAAGTAAGCGCTGGTATCCGTTTCTCGAATTCATAATTGATACAATACAAACATTTTTACTCAGTAACTATATTTTTCTTTGACAAAATGTTGATCGTTGCATTTGATTTCGTTTTTTTTGAGGGCTAAGTACCCATCTCATAATATCTAGCACAGTATTTCACGGCTATAGGCATTTTTATTTACAAATTAACAACAGTTTGTCCTCACGCCGGTCGACCAGTGATTGTGGTTCATTATTGTCACGAACGGGTAGGCAGGATGATTGCTGTGCGAACGATGATTTTTATTTTTCACAGGAAACGTTGGTTTAATTTGCCATATTTCACGTGAACTCAAGGAAGAATAAACTTTAAACAATATACGATTGTTTTACAAATTTATTCAATTTCCTGTGTATGTACTATGTCTTAAAAGCACCACTTCCAGTCTCCATGTAACCTCCACGGGTATTGTATAATAGGATCTACTTATTTTCGAGAATGGTGTCATGTGGTTCTAAATCTGTTTTTTGAAGCGAAGCTTCTATATGGACGTGCGGGTTACTTGTCGCGCGGCCACTCTATCCGTGCTAAGCGTCAGTAGCGTTACACATATACCTACACATACTTATAGGCATACAAAGTAGCAGCTGTTTTTAACGCTGAGTTCCATCCAACGCTTTATTCTATATTGCCTCCCTCGCCTCTTTTTATACGATGAAGTAACACCCATAAGACTCTTCTAGTGTAACGATGTTATTGTGGGCTATAGATTTCAATACCAAAGGCATTTCTCGCATGTTGCCGACCTGATGAGGAGTGGGACAGAGGGAATGGGAGGGGGTGTTCTTCCGGCTCTCACACATCGTGTCAAACGCAGCTGTAATAGGTACTTTACGCCGATCTTCTCTGAAAAGCTGGTCATGCCAGTCCTATTTTAGCTGTAATTAATTGATCTCAGCGTGTCTCTACCACCGTTAAACTGTTTGGATATCTCTGCCATGCCTCCGAGCATTCTGTATGTGTGAATGATTTAAAAATATTTATTCTTATTGTCCCAAGCAATGGAATATTCCAGCATATGGTTACCTGCGCATGTGATTACAATCGCGAGTATAAAAAACGACTTATATTTTGATAAATTAGCAGCAACCGTCTTCATGGTTGGCTGATTGGGAGGTTTTAAGCTGTAATTTATACATCATTTTACTACGTTCATCCTTTTTATAGTTATCTAACTACCTATTTTTATAATGCTTAATATTTCGCATGGCGCTTTAGTGAATGCTAAAGTTGATGTATTTGCCTACCACAAAAAGTACTCTAGTGGAATTCTTTCCGACAGCTGATCTTTGATTAAATCACTCACTACCAACTAGTGGTACCAACGCTAAGCAAAATATCGTGCATGATCTAAATTAGACCTTTTATAAAATAACTAAATAAATGTCAAAAGCCTAGTGGTAAGTGGGGTCTCCCTACCTAATACCCGAAAGATCCCGGGTTCACTCCATGCCCTGGCCTCACAGAAGCTTTTACCTTAGTTGGAAAAGCTAACGGGACATCTACTATTGCGATAGCCTCATTAATGGAGTTTTTTTTCAATCCTGTCTATGATTTCACACAATTATATGTTATATCTGTATCCATAAACAAATAAAACCATTGTCAAGTCATAGCGTGTCAGCAGTAAGTAAACCTACTTATAATGTTACGCAAATCCATTTCGTACAATTCACACCACCGTGCGAACAGCACAGGTTGCAGTACAAGCAAGTATTGCAAACTAAACAAACGTTACAACTTCCATCTAACTTACCTACAAGCGTTAGTGCAGTCCAGGCTTTACAACAAAATGCCGCGTTACTGCGCTGTGATCTTCTTCATCAGATTGTTTTAGTGATTTTTGTTAATACATAAATATCGCGAGACAACTGTACCTACGGTAAACAACAGTTGTATTAAGGCTAAAGCGCCCAACTAGCCCGTGAAGTTGAAATTTTTTGAGGTTTTTTAGAAATTTTTAAAATCTGACAATAATAAAAGGCACATTTTGTGCAGCGCATTTATTAATATATCCAACTTACTCTATAAAATTTCAAGAACGACAGCTATCCAGATAATCTGGCAATTTTTGTATATTTAGTGATTAACTAGTATCATATCCGCCGTGATAATATTTAGAGTAAAATAAATGTATTAATAAACGCACTGCATACTGTGTTTGTCGCAAATCACAAAATGTTGTCTTAAATGTTTTCAGATTTTGGATAAACTATAAAAATACTCGAAAAATTTGAATTTCGCGGGCTAGACAGGCGCCTTCACCTTAAGGGCAGTCAGTGGACAACATTATCCAAACTGAGCGGAGAGTTGCTCTTTGTAGTAGCCAGTTTAAATGTGTTTGATATATCATGGAGATGAAGGTAATCTACATTTTAGTGAGTTATGCCGTGTGGTAGGTATCGATGTCTTCACTATGTTAGCCGAGTTTGGTCACGTTTTAAAAATATTTCACATTGTGAAGTCATCGTATCATACTTTGTTGTAAACATGCAGAAAATCTATCCTTGCAATTTCTTGTCTCAGTTTTTAATCAATTCTTCTTTTTCGGAATGGCATTCCAAATGATGGCAGAGTCATCAATACATTGCTATATGCTGATAATTAAATTAAATTTACTTTTAACTTTACGTAATTATACAATACGTTACATGGTGGAGGTACTAAAAGCTATAGAATAATTATAAATCACTAATGTACAAGTCGCTTGGGTTCCTAAAGATGTCTATATTCATTGACACAACTTCTATGACAACAATGTGGACTTTTCATTGGAACGAAGTTCTATATCGCGCGTTGCGAAAGGGGGCTAGACGGAAAAAAATAAGTGTGTACCGACAAGTTTTGTGTGTAACGACACTTTTTTCGCTATATGCTTTTACTTTTACTTTTACTTTTACAATTATTTTTGTTGAGTGTATACAGGTTTTTTGAAGCGAAGCTTCTTTACGGACGTTCGGGGCGCTCGCTGCCCGGGCCCTAAAACGTTGAAAAGCGTAACGCGTAACGCGTAACGCGTTATTTTTATGTTACACTCTGCTTACCCTGTTTCAAAACCCTATGCACGCCACTTATAATATATCTAATATCTACTGCAAAGATTCGCTTCTTTCGGGCGTCCCTAGACGGCACTGATTTTTTGTACCTAATAAAAATAATAACAATAATGAATCCTGACAGTGTTTCTGCACAAGTTCCGGATATTGCAACTTCGTTCCATCCGGGTGTCCCTTGACACCTCTCAAGTTTTTATTATGATTTTATCGGATTGTGATTACGCAGGTTTTTTTATGGTGGATGCAAAAGTAGTGGTGTATTTCTATGGGTCCGATCGTATAAATGCTATATATATACGCAAAGGGCACCAGGTAGTGTAGATAAGTGATGTCAAAAGTGTCATGTCGTAATGCGCCGTGGTCCCGGCCGCGGCGGGACCGAATCCAATCGCGGCGGTAGTTTGTTTGTTTTCCCACAAACAGTACAATTGTGTGTATGTTACATTATATCACTAGTTTGTTTGTTTGTGATGATTATCCACATGTACTTATTTCCGTATGAGCTGGTGGCTATTGTTGTTATAGTCTGTGCGCACATCATTACTTTATTCTACGTTTTATTACCACGAGTTTGAAATTGGTGGAAATCGGTTTGTTAATCTATACAAATAAATAAAATTGGAGTGTCTGTTTGCAATATCAAAATAACACCTTTTCACTAAATGCATATGAAAGCACATACGTTACTTATAACAAAAAAATTTTTTTCGTCTGTCTCTCTGTGTGTTTGTTCCGGGTAATCTCCGAAATGGCTGGACCGATTTTGACGGTATTTTCACTGTCAGATAGCTGATGTTATAAGGAGTAACTTAGGCTACTTTAATTATAGAAAAACAGTTAGGGTTCCGCGTAAAAACATATGAAATCCAAAAGTATCTCCGAAACGGCTTAACTGATTTTGACGGGATTTTCACTGGCAGATACCTGGGGGGCGATCGCGCTAATTTTTTACAGCTGAAACGTAACTGAACTGTAACCGAACCTCAACCGAACCGCAACTTTTTGAACTTTTCGTATCGCGCTAACAATTTGACAGCTAGATGACACTCAGTTGAACTGGAGCTGGAACGCAACCGCTGTCAAACGAACGTTTTTGCAACAGTTCATTAGCCGCTACTTTTTTAGAGTTGAAGTTCGACCGCAACCGTGAAATACAGTGTTTACAAGTGTAGTGTTTATTTGGATTAGATATTTTTATATTAAAAAGTTCCTACTTAAGTATATTAAAATGTTTGCCGCCATAAATTTACTTGAGAGAGCCCATGAATTTGATGTTGCCGTGGCTCGGACCCAAACAAAGAGAAGCAATTTGAGATCGAGGATAGCGTCCAAGCTGTTTAACCTGAGTGATCGTCAATTTATAAAGCGATATAGATTGACGAAGGAGATCGTTCTCGATTTAATAAGTGAGCTAATACCTCATATGCCACCCGTTTTACGTTCGGATGCAATGGACGTGAAGACAAAGGTATGTAATAACTGTGCTCTACAAATATATTACCTACATATTTATATTTCACCATGTACCTAACTCTATACTTAACACTATAATGTAGGTACCATTTACATTTAGTTACACAGTAAATTCCTACCTATCTATTGTGCACTATATTCATTTGAAATTATCTTGGTTTTAGGTATTGGTTGCATTAGCTTTTTATGCGACTGGATCATACCAAACAATAGTTGGAGACAGTAGACACTATGTTAGTCAGGCAAGTGTCTCAAAAGCCATACAGCAAGTGACTGCTGCTCTCAACAAGCCTGCCATACTCAATAGATATATTGCTTTCCCATTCCAGCAACATGAAAGAGAACAAGTAAAAAGAGAGTAAGTATCTTTAAAAACATATAGTAAATAGATTCCATAAATAAAGAGAAAATAGCTACACATCAAGCTAAATAAATAACTAATCTTGCATTGTACCTATAAGCTTTCCGTCCAGTGTGAATAGTCAAACTAAAATATAAGTACCTATCTAGGTATGGCTTGATGTGTTAACCTACCATTAATATCATTATTAATCAAAAGATTTTTTCAGTACCTAGGTAATTTTATTGATCATACCTAAATTAAATGTTATTTCAGGTTTTATAATAAGTTCAAAATACCAGCTTTAGGATGTATTGATGGGACGCATGTGGCAATTGTTTGTCCATCGGAACATGAAGAAAGATTTTTAAATCGAAAATCTTACCATTCTCTAAATGTTATGATTGTAAGTACATAGCTTATTGTAGATATGTTTAAAAGGTTTAATATTTTTTTGTTGGGAAATCGTCAGCACTGCATTTCAGTAGGTACAATGGCAATCCATCCTAAATTAGGAGTTTCTATAGTGATTGTAAAGTATTAGTTGTCAATTTTTTATTTTTGTTTTTCAGATATGTGATTCTAATTTAAATATACTAACTGTTGATACAAGTTATCCAGGATCTACACATGACAGTGTTGTATGGGCCAATCACCCATTAAATACATACCTTGAGAGGCGGCACACTGTTGATGGAGAAGACCTGTATATTTTAGGTAAATAGCATTTATACAATTTTACATTACCTAGATTGACTTGTTTTGATGTAGTGACATGGTTTTTTTTTCCTTTTTTAGGTGATTCAGGATATCCTTTGAGATGTACTCTAATGACGCCCCTCTCGAACCCACAGCCTAACACTCCTGAAGAGTACTATCAAAACCTCCATTTAACCGCCAGGAGTGTAGTTGAAAGATGCATAGGTGTTTTAAAAGCTCGTTTCAGGTACATATAATTTTTTTGGATAATATTTCATTCCACAACACTATATTCATGTTATATGAATAGGTATTCAATTCTTTTTTTGCAGGTGTCTTTTAGTAGACCGGAAGCTACACTACTCTCCCATAGTTGCTGCTAAAATTACGAATGCATGTTGTGTATTACACAACATAGCGCACAGGGCTCACATCCCCTACACTCCACTAACAGCAGAGGAGGCAGCTCGCTGCAGGATAATGGAAGCTGTGAGTAGCAGAGCTAGCACGAGCCGTGAACGCGGGGCGCGCGCGCTTAGCGTTTTGCAGGTGGGACGTGCACGACAACAAGCACTTATTCAACGCTTGTGGGAAGATAGGACAATCAATTATTAAAAAACCAATTAAATTAAAAACATAACTATCCTGTTTTATTCATCATTTATTACTCATAAACTATGGTTTAGATAATATTAATCTGCAACATACATATATGTAATCCTTTGAAATAAAATAAACAATCACAATAATAATTAACAATTTAAAATTAATAATGCTTTACTCTTGTACAGTTGAACACACATCACACAGTGTATACTATAGTAGGATGTCCTTGTGGTAGAGATCATTTTTCTTTGGTAATGCAAACTTATATTTGTTCCATCACTAATGTCGTTGGAAATGCTGAAACGAAATAAAAAATTAGTACCTTATACATAATTACCACAAAAATTATAAAAGTCAATGTGCTTAGCCTGAAAACGGCAGGATAACTCATTTTTTAAATTTACCACTTGGCTGAATCTGTCAATGCTTTCAGCAATAAGTTTAAGTGAGTCAGCATTTTTTAATGCTGCTTCTGCATTCTTTAGTGCAGCTTCTGCTCGCAGCTCTTCAATGCGCAGAACCAGATGCCGTGACTCATCCAACACAGTTCTGGTGGCTGAATTAAAAATATGTAAATTACTGAATAGTGTCCTATTATATGTAATACTATTAGTTATTCTGTGCAATATCCTGGCATGGTGCATGACTTCTAAGGGCTTCTTTCACCATGGTCCTCAAAGTAAAGTTAGAAAGTAGCTTACTCAATAGATATTAGCAGATGTTTTCATTTTTTTTTTTTCATTTTAATTTCTGGGTACGCTACTTGGACTTTCCTTGTAGGTGGTCAAAAACAGAAACTTACATTGTGCTTCATTTGTCACTCTTGGCCGTGTAGCATGTTCAATTCTTCTTTGCCGTGGCTGCGAATTTCTTACTCTATCCATACCTAAAAAACCAACCAACTTATAGTTCACTGCCACTGTCCTTTACAAAATATTGAAAAAATAACTCTATTGCCAGAGACATTGTGAGAAGCTTACATTCCAAATCTATGTGAAAATGTGACCAAATCATACGCTTAGAAAGTGGTATACCTACACAGATACCACTTTCTATGTGTTTTGGTAGATAAATTGCAAGGGTGGTCACATTACATACCCTCACTTGCAATTTCTCTACTAAGTCAGAGTGTAAGAGCTACTATCATAAACTAAATACACACTCACACCTACATGGAAAATGAAATTAATTTAAACACACCTGCACTACGCCTTGGAGTAGTTTGTGGTGTCTGCCCTCTTAAACTAGGTACTGGAGAAGGTGGAGATGATGGAAGAATTTGTTCTGGTGTTTGGAGTGTAGTAGGGCCAGGTAGTATCAAATTGTGTGGTTCATCAGCCGCATTTATTTCACTGTAAAAAATAATTTAAATGTGCCATTCACTGAATTTATTTTGTACTAGCATTTTTGCCTGCAAAAAGTTGAGGCAGCAATAAGAAAAGCATAATGGCTTTATTTTTTATTTATTTTAGTCAGTCTTAAATGGTCTAAGATTTTAGGTAAATGTATGACACCTCTTTAGGAAGTGTTTCTAAAACTGCTTGCATTTATTTATTTTAATATGTAAATGAAGAAGAAACTAATACAAGATCCTACTTGTGAATTTATAGTATGTTATAAAATACATATTTTACAATACAAAATTACTTACATTACTTCTTGTGCTGGGATTTGATTTTGTATCTCCAGTTCCATTATTATATCCTCAGCCTGTAAATAGAAAAATAATTAGAAAAATTTATCATAAATTAAATAGGTAAATGTATTAGCAACCTTCAATGGCATATACCATTATTATGGCATATAACATTTATTTGCAGTTGGATAGGATATTTACCACATAAGTCGGTATGATTTAAGAAAAGTATTCTATGTCAATCACAATTTATTGTTAGATACTAAGTATAGGTACTTACCTCATTATTGATAAACTGGTCCTGCCTTACTCCTGGCAGGGGACCAACATCAAATCCTATGATGCTGCCCATAATTTCCTCTAGGGGCGTCAGTTTTGGGGCATCACTCGTCCCTCCCCCAGTAGTCTCCCGGTTTTTGTTCATAGCTATTATTTTTGACCGCACCTTGCACTTCTGGTCATTCCATACCTGACAAGGGAAAAACAATATGATTTCTTTGTGGAATTTGTGTTCCTTTAGCACGATAGAAGTAAGTGGGTAGGCACTTACCTTCGTCCATTCTTTTGGTGTTCTGGCAGGCCCTTCTGCATTCAAGGACTCTGCCAGTTCACGCCAGCACCGTGCCGCCACCGCACGGGCCTCCTTTGACCGCACGCGTCCGAGTGCGACCTCCGTGTGTCCGGCTAAATAATTACACATTATTTCCAATTGCCGGACTGTCGTGGTTTTTCGGCGTTCTTCCATTTTCTTGAAGTCAGCTTTTGAAGTCGGCTACTATTTTGCGCGCGTCGAGTTTGAATTTTTTTACGTATGTTTCAGTGTTGCCAAGTAAAATATCGTATTTTGGGAAAAAATTGTGCAAAACAATCCTATAAATCATACATACATAATTGAATTAAATTCACCATACCATTTCGTCGCGCTGAGTTCAAGCGCACTAAACTAAACCTGACTGTCCCCAATCTCTAAAACCAAGGAAGCCAAAAAATCTGCAGAGCCCCCTCTCTGTCTTGTATTTTTGTTTTTATCCATAAACTACCTTAAGACTATGTTTCTAAGGATTATAATTAATTGCCGTTGTTTTGCGTGGACAAGTGCATAAGCCACTCTCACAGACCCCATTATTTTTTGTTCGCAATTATGAGTGTTTTGGGTTGAGAGCTCATAATTTACTCTCTTGTTTGACAGATTTCAATTCGTTTATTTAAAGCAAAAGTAGTGTGAAAATACAAGTGGCGTTGGGTCGAGGCATCATAAATACCGTCACATTGACAGGCTAGGTTTTAACTGTTCGGGCAAAATTTCTGTTATCGAGTTTCAGTAAGGTCGAAAATAATAAGTTTGCATACCAAACTACACGTAGTCTCTTAGCTTGTGAGTTTAAATTTGTTTGCACGGGATTATTCCTTAGTCATAGCTATTCCAAAACATTGTTATCGAATTTCTCTTAAAATGTCCATACAAAGGTCTGGGACTAAATATTATGTTTACAAAACTACTTGAAATCGATATTAATTGCTATAACCTTTTAACGAAGCGTGTGAAAGCTCAACTTTTAGACATTAGATTTTTTTGTAGACTGGAATCCTATGTAGTTGTTTCAGACAAAAAGCACATTGAATACTTTATTTAGGTACTAGATGAGCCCGCGACTTCGTCCGCGTGGAATTTAACTTAACAAAAAAGCCCCCCCCCCCCCCGCGTTCTGAGCCCGCGCGACAGGACCCATTTTTAAAAATTTTGTTTTTCTAAAATAAAAGTAGCCAAGTTACTGCTTATAAAATCAGCTATCTACCAGTGAAAGTCCCGTCAAAATCGGTCCAGCCGTTTCAGAGATACTCTTTGATTTCATGTGTTTTTATTTTTTTACGCGGAACCCTAATTGTTTTTCTAAAATTAAAGTAGCCTAAGTTACTCCCTTTAACATCAGCTATCTGCCAGTGAAAGTCCCGTCAAAATCAGTCCAGCCGTTTCGGAGATTACCCAGAACAAACACACAGACAGACAGACAAAAAAAAATTAAATCGCGTTTTTGCTATAGGTGTCGTATGTACTTTCATATGCATTTAGTGAAAAGGTGTTATTGTGATATTACAAACAGACACTCCAATTTAATTTATTTGTATAGATTTAAGTCGATACTGGTTCACATATTGTTTTCTTATATTTACGCGAATACTACACATTGAAATAAAAGTCCCCCCGTGACCATGGCTGCTGTAAAGCAGCCGAAACGTCGGGAACATAAATTTAATAAACGCGATAAAATCCGAAAAATATTTTTATTTCGATTTAAGTCGAGTTTAGGTCGCCTGCAGTATGAACTGTTACAATAGATACATAATATTAAAATAAAATAGTACACAAAATCATTTTACACTATAGGTATATAAGTAGGTACATACTATATTCTAACATACATACCTATAGTGTAAAATAAAAAGATCGCCAACCGTGATAAGATAAGAACACACAAAGAGGTTTAATTCATGATCACACGTACAGCTAGCTAGGACGTATATGTAGGCACCTACTATTCGGTCCAAGAGGGGATACGACTGTCATACCTTCGAGACACTTTTTTAATTAACTGATTAAAAGATTCAGCGCCCACCTAACGTATTGCCAGACATAAAGGAAGCCAAAACGTTTCAGAAATTATTAAAATCCTTGAGCCCCTAAAATATCTGAAATTGGTCAAAAAGATCCGCACTGGCAACACTGGTAATTATTTACATACATCTAGGCTCAAAAGGGCTTGTACCCAGGGCCGTTAAACAAACTTTAAAAAAAAATTACATACATCTGTCATCATTATCCTGTCACTACTCTTGACAACTTATTCACGTTGACGTTAGTCAGTTGTCAAAAATAGCGCTGCACACGTCAATTTTGTTGCGGTTCGATACCGGTTTTACATAATCCAAGTAACCTCTCTAGCGGCTACGTTTCAGTTGCAGTTCAGTTACGTGCGAACTACGGCTGACGTATAAACATTAGCGCGATACCGAATTCGGCAAAGTTGAATTGTACCTGCACTACAATCGCAACTGAACCATAACTGGACTGTAAACGTTTCGTTGCCAATGCAAATAGCGCGATCGCCCCCCTGAACGCGCGAGCGGGCTTTTGCGATAGTAGGTAGGTACTAATAAACACGAAACATCTACTTGCAAATATTACATTACATTTTTGTTAAGTTAAAAAGTTAAATTTTTTTGTCGCGGGACAGCTTGTAAAATATATAATTATATTGATGTAGACTCGTAGTCTTAAATGTTGTCAGCGATTCCGAATTTATCTTATGCATTTAGAACAAATTAAGACCTCTCTTAATTTATTATGTGGTTATCCTTAAGTTGGTTTTACTTCAGCGTTTATCGGAAATCGGTTAAAAAGCGTTTTCGGGGGCATAAAAAAATGGTGTTATTCACAGATATAGATTTACATAGATAACGCAAGTATCACGATTTTTATTGAAGCCAAGCGTGCTGATTTTTTAAAACCTACTGTGACGTCATTAGTGACGAGAAATCCATGCCCCTCCGTCCGCTACGATTCTCTCGAGTGATTATCTCGCTCATACTCATATTTTTTATATCTGTAGTCTCCTGGACTGCAAGTTAACGGCGACGAACCTTGACGCTTGGTTGGGGTTTCGGACACGCGAATTACATGCATTTGCGTTATCTATGTAAATATAAGTATATCTGTGTATTATACCTTTTGTGGGCAAGAAGGAGAAAAATATTTTAAAAATGATATTAAATTTTCTACAACGCCATGTGACTTTGTAACACATAGGATCATTACAAGCCCAACAGTATCGATTACCCATAGTCCAGTGAGCACGTCAGATCCGACATGTCGGTCACGCGACAACGCCGACACCACTTGACAGGATGTGACCAAACATAACGACCGACTTATTATCTTGTATGACTTGTGTGAGATGTGTGAAGGCCGTGTGATAATGGAGTTCAGAGTTTTCAGACTGGATACAATCAATGAATCTGTTTATTATTATACAAAGACTAACTGAGCCCGCGACTTCGTCCGCGTGGAATTTTGATCCTTTCTTAGGGGATGTCTACGTCTTAGTAGCTTTATACATGCTAAGTCACAGCCCGATCGGTTTAAAATTGACACAATTTCATACTAACTCTCATCCCCTATTTTATCCCATTGGGGGTAGAATTAATCAAAATCCTTTCTTAGCGGATGCCTACGTCATAACATATACCTGCATACCAAATTTCAGCCCGATCCGTCCAGTGGTTTGGGCTGTGCGTTGATAGATCACTATGTCAGTCAGTCACCTTTGAGTTATGTATATAGAAGATTAAGATGGTAGTTTTCATCTCTACCCAAGAAAGGAGGATGTAACTCTACGACTAAGTAAGTACCTACGTACGTTCGCTAGTCCGTACCGTGTACGTAAAAAATATGTGTGTGTGTGTAGAAAATTGTTAGTTCGGTTGGGTGACCGATAGAGGCGCTGTACATTTTGCTATGCTAATGATTTACGGAGAGCCAGCGAGACTAGCGAGCATAAGACTTATGGTAGAGCTATAAGTGAAGATGACAATAAGTGACTGGCTATAGAGTTTTAAGCCGGTGGATGTTATCAGTGGAAGCCTGAAGTGTGATGTGTGGAAGTTATTGGAGGAGAAACAGTGGCTGTCTTCCAGCTGACGGGTCCTAAAAACAATTTTATAAACATTCGTGCCACGCGTGCATGACTAAACTTAGAATGAGATTATAACTCAATTTTTACCGAAATTTGTATAAACAACATCGCAGGCACCGTGGGAGCAATGTTAACAATGCCGGATCACGGATGTAACTACTGCCAATGTCAATTTTAAGTAACTTCGGTAAAAACAATAATTTGTAGGTATTTTTACGTCTTATGTGGTTTTATGCAATTATTTACTGATATCTAAATAAAATGCTGTAATCTTGATCGTACGTATACAAAATTGTTTGTTTTTGCTAATTATTAATCCATTTAAGATAAAAAAAACTCTCAGCTCAGTAGGTGATATATTAAAAAACCAGTTATATATACCCATCAATCTTTCTGTAACAAAAAATATTGAAGGTAAAATAATGAAGGATGTTTATAATGTATGTTATCTACACATTATCATGTAAAACAAATAAGTCGCAGTAGTTATTTTTCCAACCTCCTCTGATGGTCTTTCACGCTGAGATGCCCAAGCTGTGCCTATTTCGCTTGTGCGAGGTACTCATGATTAGATAAGCTGCTAGCGTTGCAGCTCCACAACAGCTGCTAAGTACCTAAGTTTTAAACTTTATCTTCTACGACACCGTTTTTTAATAAGATCGGATATTCTAAGAATTAAGAAATAAGGAAAGAGGTTTAGATACCTAAACAGTATGGGACGCCATTATAAAAAAATAAAACAATCCATCCTTCCAAGAAATTATTAAACCACAGAGATGAGCTTAAACCTAAACTTGTCTCGACAGCCAGTTTCATATTATTTAATCTCTCTGATTTCAAACTATAATGTAGGTATATGAAGGTTACACATGTTAATAATCAATCAAAATAACACTCTCTGAAATAACATCATCAACATACATCTAAAAATTATCTACCTAGAGAACAGTCTGTGCCTGAACTCCAGCATAAAGAAAGGAACTCTTTACAGGACATTACAAGAGTTCTACCTGTCTACATATATCAGCTGCGGCACATGTATGAAATTATTATTTCAGACTTTTGAAACCTACTATGTACTATATGTACCTTAACTATAGCCTTATTTATGCCCCTCTTCTTTTTTAATATGTTTGTGCTTTACGTCGTACTTACATTACGTGACTACTTAAAAGCATGCGAACTATTATTCCGGAAAATAAGAGGGTACAGGCCCACGAATGACGATAACTTTTATTTGTTGCAGTGATGTTGGGTAGCAGTGGACATGGCAGGCGCGCAGCAGCTGCGACTGCTGCTTTGGAAGGACTATCTCTTACGGAAGCGGAAACTGGTACGTCTGAAGTCTGAACCGGCCAACATGAGACCGCGTCAGTCCGCTTGACTTCTGTAGCCCTAATATAAGTTTTAGGTGTAAAGTATTTTGTGTCAATGTTAGTCTAATTATGATCCGTGGTGCCTTACTACTACCAGTGGCGGATTTACAAATTTCCAAGGTATAGGCTGTAAAGTTTTTGCCGCCCTTGCCTCTACAATTGTCCTATCCTAGATTATTTTTACAATCCAAAAATTTCACGTAAAATAGTCGTCGTCAAAATTTGTTGCAGAGTTATTAGTATCTGTAAAACTTCACAAAACCGTCATGCCGAAATCTCTTTGATTTCTATGAGGTAGCAAAAAAAACCGGTCCCCAAATTTGCCGCCCCAAAAATCTGCCACCCTAGGCTCCAGCCTACTGAGCCTACTGGTAAATCCGCCACTGACAACTACTCTTCATCAGCTGGTACGAGTCTTGCTCGTCTAGTAATCAGCCTATACAGTTAATTTTGTACACATAGTTTCCCGCTTTGCATCGGAGGGAAGTGAATTATTTTCTCTCCTTCTATTCAATTCGGGAGGTGTCCAAAACAAGGATCAAAGCTCGACGTCGTCATTGAACACCATTGTCGATTCCGGCTTACGCGAGTAGCAGGAGTGTGTGGCAGACTTAGCCCCAATAAAAATACAAATGTTTTACCTAGACGCTAGTGAAGGTAAATTAACTAATGGTAGAGCCAAAATACTGTACAGTACTATAAGACGTTATTGAATGCATGCGATATTCGAAACGTGATCTGTGGCAGTATTGGGGAGGCCTATGTCTAGTTCACAGATTAGAGATGTCTAGCTGTGGACGTCTTCCGACCGATGGTTGGATGGATGGATATTCATAACTTGCACCTAAATGCTTACATTATAATTTGTATTATTTTGGTTCCAGATAACGTTAGTTGGAGTAATATGGGCCACAGCGGTTGTCGGCAGCTTGTACATAGTCAGAATTAATGTGGACAACCAAGACTTTCCAACATGTAAGCACAGAAAACCTTATTCACGATAAAATATTGTCTGTAAATAAGGAATCTGATTATCAACATCTAAAAATTTTGAAAATACAGTCTATTTCTTTGCACCTATCAGGCGAAAACTACTTGATGAATTTTGATGAAATTTGGCATAGTTGTAGCTTGAATATTCTCAAGATATAAGATACTTTTTTCCCATCAAATATAGGGTTTCTGCGCCAAAGCCTTAAAGCGAAACCCATCTCATTTCATTAGATAAATTATCACGAATGGAATCAACATTTTCATCTACAAAACCAGATCATGTATGTATATATACAAGGTGATAATAACAGGTCAGTTCCCTGCGCGTGCGCTGCCCAGCGCCGGCATGCTCACCTTCCTGCAGTCGTTCATCTGCAGCGTCAACAACGAGTGCTCGCCCATGGACCAGTTCCAAGAGATACCCACCTATGAGAACTCCAAGTAAGTTAAATGGAACCCTCACCCAAACTCAAACTCAACTCAAAATTGTTTTTATTCACGTAATCCCACAAAGCATTTATGAATAGTCAGAATCTACCACCGGTTCGGAATGCTGCTTCCACTGAGAAAATTCGGCAAGAAACTCAATGGTTACTCTTTTGAATAAATAAAATATGGTGTAAGTACATTCTCAGCAACAGCAACAGAATATGAGCACCGAGTGACATCATTGACTTCTATCTCGCTCACTCGCGCAAAAGTAGCATCACGTGAAATAATTACCTACAACCTATTGCATTAGACCTTAACACATAATTTCGCAAATAATACCATGTATTTCCACCTCATTTGCCCAGGCTCACGCAACTGCAGCGCAAACTGGCGCCGATTCTGAATGACACAGTACTGGACGTGGCCTCTTCTGTGCCCGGCGCCATCCAACTGCTGGCCACACTGGCTGACGTGGTGGATGTACCGACCTTCGTAGATATAAGCAGTAAGTAGCTTCTTGTACCGGGAAGGTGCCTTCAAGTTGTTAACGCCTGAACTAATTATACAGACTGACAGATCTATGAAGTTTACTTTGGTCATTCTATGGATGTAGCGAAATACCAACACTTCTGTCCCTCGCTGCCAGCGGCAATCCTAAATTCTGACGTCTTTTACCTGGTGATAAAGATAATTATACCTGAATTAACTTTTTCCAGAAAACGGTCTCAAATTAAAAGACTTATTTATAAATCCAGCAAGAGTAAAGAGACTTGTGTCTTCGAAATTGGAACTTGACGATGAGGTGGTGCAAAGCGTGATGGACTCTGAGCTGAGTTTTCAAGGTGTAAGTCTATCTTAAACATTAATCTCATACAAATATTTATTGTAAATACAACATAAAGATAATATTTCGTCCAATTCAGGAGGTAGATCTCCCATATGAATGCCAAACCCCAATGAAAATAGAGATGTATACAAACTATTGACATGTTGATGACAATAATGGAAGATTGGTACCGCTCGTTTGCACTGACGATACATTTACACCGATTTATGATATTGTCTCTATTTTGTGCCGCCAAAAAATAGAGACAAAAATATAAATCGGTGTACATGTTTCGCCAGTGCAAACTCACGGTTAGAAGTTATTAAGTTTTAAGATTATTTTTCAGCTACTGAAAGGCAACTTAAACAAATGTAGCCCGGACTCCATATCGAAGACATTACTAATAATGAACGCTGAGCGCTTGAATATGTTAGTGAAGAAACTGTGCGCAGCGGCAGACCAGGACCTGCAGACGCTGCTGATTGATTTGTTGTTTGAAGTGGATTACAGTAAATATATGACTATGGTGAGTAATACATTTATCGAGCAGTATTTAAACAACGCAGCGGTGTTACTCATAATAATGAAGTTTTGGTCCTTTATAATCCTGTAACTAACTATTGCGGAGATGAAGCATATTCATGCAGCGGTAAATGATAATGAAACCATTATTGTATTGTCATAACCACGATAACAGAAAATAAAGTTGGGTCCATATATATCCCGCTAAAGTAAGAATAGAGAAAAATCACAAAGTGATTAGGCTTGCACGCTGTTCTTCTACTTTGTATCGGTGCAGTAAATTTGTATTGTATTCTTCAGCTAGGTGAAATGTTCTACAAACTAACAGGAGACAACAGGATAACGACGCTAGGGGACATGCTAACAGCAGTGCTTCGGATGGTGAAGCTGCACAGCTTCCTGCCGCCAGAGGTTGTGTCCATCTTCCAAGGACAGGAGGTGGACTTTAGTTATATGCAACTGAGTCTGTAAGTAAAACATAAATGGCTAATTTACCATATACTAAATATACTTGTGTAAACAATTGAAATTTTTCCTGTTGCAGTATACCAAAATTACTGGACCAATTTACACCAACATTTGGTGATACACAGACCTATAAGTCCTTAAGAGGTGTCGTTGATACGCTTGTTGTTGGAATCCAATATTTGGACAAAATCGTGTCCAAACAACGCGTAAGTGATCCTGTTGCTGATGCTACGAGTTTAGTAATTAATAATGTTGGTAATAAGCTGGAAAATAAGGGTTTGCAAGCGGTGTCCAAGATGTTACATAATGCGGCTGATGTTTTAGAGGAGGCTGTGCAGAAGGAATCATCGTTGGATACGTTTAACGTGTTAGTATCCGCAGTAAATATTATAATTTTAGTTAAAAACCTAATCATAAATATTAAACTAACTATAAGCCTCAGTAAAATTCACAGGACTTTAAACGTCAATTTAAAAGAAACCTTAGCTTATTGTTGTTATATTCCAGATTTGCACAACTTACAAATTTCGTCTACAAGTTTCTACCCGATAGGACCAAGCACGACGTTCTTCTCTATTCTACTCTCCTCGCAAAGCTATTAGAGAGTGCACAAACAGTAATCGATATCAACATGGCTATAGAAGAGTTGACCTATAACGTTACCTTGCGGCATCCCAAAGCTGTCCAAGTAATGGTTGGTTTGCCATCAGTGATTATTGGCAAAGCTTTTGATGCTTTGACTCACGCTGAAAGAACACAGGTATCTCTTTGATTTATAATTAATACTTCTTATAATGAGCTGTAATGAGACTTGTTTGAGTCTGTCAAACGTTATAGAAAAATCTATATTTCTAAGCTAAACTGACTGGATTTACAGAAAATTTCAGTTAGAAGAATCAATAATCATTTTTTCAGATTCTTACATCAAAAATAAACTTTCCAAGTCAAATGCTATGTGACGTCTACAAGCTGCAAACATTCTTTGTCATATCTAAGCTGGAAGCCGAGTCTCTGAAGAAACAAGTTTGCACAGACACATGGAAAAGTTACATTTCCGACTTGATTAAATCATTCGGTGTATTTGATGCTAAAAGCAATGTAAGTCTGTTAAACTATAGTATTATTTTTAATTGTTGTTGTTGCTCATTATAAATACCGTCATTTTTATCATGATTTATATCTAAAATTTCTCATGGTGCATGTTCTATAATATTTATTTATTTAAACTCTATGCACATGTAAAAAACACAATGTACAAAGGCGGACTCAATGCCTTACCTAAGCTTCAAATGATTCTCAGATCAACAACATGACCTCCCTCCTCATCCAAGAGACACTCGGCAAAGACACCACCGACCAGCTCTACAGCATCGACCAGGACTTCAAAGTGCTGAAGAAATTCACTAAAGCCCTCATCAGACTCAAAACAAGCTTCAAACCGAAACTGGACTGGAGTAAAATGCTAAATATCTCCGAGGATTCAGAGTTTATGAAAATCATTCAACAGAAAGGGCACTTGGGGAAGCAGATGTTGTAAGTAATCTCTAACTTTAAAAAAAATATAACCGTACGTCTCTAGAATTCAAATATTCCATGAGTGTTCTTCCTTTATCAAAGGTTCAAAGTAAAGCTCTAAACATAAACGATCTAACTTTCAGAATAGTTGTCCACGGAGCAATTGCCAAGGAGATAGTACAGCAGAACCCAATCCTGGACTTTAAGATCGCGCCATACTTAGTGGACGTGACGACGCTAGTGGCCGCCATGAACCAACAGCTGGGCTTGACGCCGGAGCATGTTACGAACAACCTGAAGACAATGTACCCGGATATCGTGAGGACTGCGTTGTTTACTGCGTTGCAGGAGGAAAAGGTAAGTTCATAGTATGTAGTAATAATACTTTACTTCATAACAAATTAAATTATTGATCGCATATATAAAAAAGTGATTTTATTTCAGACTTACAAAGCACTATCAACAGCTGGACAGGATATGTTATGCAATGGAGTCGAAAACGCTAGATTGTACTTAGAACTGCCGGAGGATGTTAGTGAAGAGGACCTAGTATCAGCCCTGTGTAATGCCACAGTCGCTATTGAGGAAGGTTTGAGGAGAGATTCGCATGTGGCAAAAGCAGTAAGTAATTGAAAATAATTTCAGTTCCAGGAGGACCTGGACGAGAAAAAATTAATAAATAAATCAACTGATCGAATTATTAGTATGGAAAGACGATTTTTTATTGAGAAACAGAAATTTCATATGTTAGAATTAGACCTACCAGTACGGATATGCCGAACCTTTATGGCATGCACTAGAAGAAAAAGATGTAAGTCTTTTAAAACCCTTTTTCAGATCAGAACTATAATGAACTCCTCCCACACCACCTTCACCGTGGACTGGACAAAACTGATCAACAACCTGCAGGACCTCTACGTGAAGCTGGAGAGAGACTATCCGTACCTTTTCGAGTTCAATCACTACGGCATGGATGAGAAGACTCAGAGTGGTATTGAAGCATTGTTTGCAGAAGCCAAGGACTACTGGTTCGGTTTGAGGAGTATGGAGAAGAGTTTACATCTCAGGTAAGAATTACCTTTTGTTAATAGCAAATTTTTATGGGTTTAGAGTCGCCAGACACTACGATCTTTGTTACTCCTGTAAGCCAGGATTGATAATTCGTGTCCAACGATGCCGTTGAGATTTCCCCTTGACATGATCCGGGGAAAAGTAAAGGTTAATTATATTCCTTTTCCTGCCTGTATATACCCTTTGGTGGGCTTATGTCTTTCAAATGATTTCCTTCAGTCCTGCGCTGGTCTAGTCCAGCAACCACCACCACAAACACCCTAATTATGTCATCGGACCATTTTGTGTGTACCTTTGTTTATCTACCTTCGTCCTCTTCATAAGTATTTATATTTCAGTGTCAAGCTACTCTTCAAATTCCTGGATATCTTGGACTACGGCTTATTTGACCTGAGCGGCGAAATCTGGCTGAAGATCAAGTTCGCTCTCAACTCCTCTATCGGGCCGTTGAGCGTTCTCGACCAAACTGTGAATCTGGTTACTGGTATGTTCTAGCTGTTCTGTAATAGCCGTTGCAACGTCCCGGTACTGGACACGGGCCTAACCAGATTCAGGCTGTTAGGTTTACAAACATTCAGGTTACTTTTAAAAGTATAGCAATCTGAGATTATCACATTTTCAGTGCTGTTCAATTCAACTAAACTTAATGCTTGTAATAGGAGCGGACTCACATCAATAGTTTATTAGCGAGGATCGGGATCTAACTCTAAACCTTACGGTCATGAGGGCAGCCCCTCTAATAACTAGGCTATTGTTGCTTAAACTGTAGAAACATAATTCAAGAAGCGTATTTTTATTTCCGCTTTGGAAAGTTGACCCTAAAAAAGTAGAAGATTCACCATTTTTATTTTGTGTCTTTTTTTCTAAGCCCTTGTGACTGGCAGCGAGTACAGCAGCGAGCTGCCCCCCTCCACCGTGGGGGCGCTGCGGCGCATCGTGCCCAACATCCCGCAACTGACCATCGACGCTGTTGACATTATGGTGCAGGATACCACTGATGTGAGTACCCATTCTTTGAATTATTATTGCCAGTTTTTTATTAAATTTAATTGTACCCGGAATCCTCGTTGAATTGACAGGAAGCCCGTGCCCAGGCGTGTACATTTAAAGGTCTAATTATTATTTTATCATTATTAGGACATCGCAAAAAATCTTATTATAAACTAGCTGTTGCCCGGGGCATTGCGCGATACTTCGTCAAATTAAAAATAGCCTTAATTACTGATTATAATATCAGCTATCTGCCAGTGAAAGTCCCGTCAAAATCGGTTTAACCGTTTCGGAGATTTACCCAAAAAACAGACATATACGTTTTTTTTGGTTTAAGACCCGTATACTTTCATATGCATTTACTAAAAATCTTTTATTTTAATACAACAAACAGACTGTTCATTTTTATTTATTTGTATAGATAACATTGTGTTGTAATATGTTTCTTAAACTCTATGTTCTCAGGTGGAACCTATAATAGCTCTGTTGAACTCGGAGCCCCCGTGGCCATGTTCCACCAGCAGCCTGGCCGACCTGGTGCCGGTGTCCAACACCTCCAAGGAGGCAGTTCAGGGTCTGGAGACGATATTCTGTATGGACAGGGGCTTCCAGGAGGAGTGGGTGGAATATTTGACGATAAAGAACGCTACGGTATCTGTGAGTATTGCTATTTAGTGCAGCTGTACCATAAGTGTAACTGTCGTTTGACACTAATGTTTATGTCAAATAGTGTGGGAAATTATACAGCGCGCCTTACAGTGACGAGTATTTATTTTATTTTATTTATTTGAAAAGAAAACCAACAGCATCACAAAAAGTTTGTACATAATAGCGGATTATATAAAAATAAAGCCAATAACAGGTTTTCCTTAATTAACTGATAGTAATTAACAAAGCGAGGTGCTAGGAAGCGAACCACTCAGCATAGACTATATCTACAAAGTATTACATAATAATGACTGTGTAAGTATATAACATAGAAAGAATCAAATTATACTTGAATTATTAAAATAAAATAAAAACTTAAACACATATTAGTGACCTGAGATATAGCAGGCAGTATCCTTACTGTCCACACGCACCCTTAAGAATTTAGATTGGTCAGCACGTAGATACGCATGCGTATAGCTACGTGCATATAAACCAGCATATATATAAATAAATATAAATATATGGGAATCGTCTATTAACATCAACATTACTATATCGTGTCATCGTTTCAAGTTTGAAATAATTTGTGTTTTGAACGTATTCTTTGTGCCCATAAATAATTCGATATGATTAAAATTTGTATTGTAAGTATGAGCTAGACGGGAGAGCACAGAGTTTTTTCCATAATTAGTGTAGTGTCGAGGCTCGTCAAGCAGACGTGTATGCCGTGTGCGGTACCCAGGAACACGGTACCCAACCCTGGATACCAGTTCAGGACAATCTACGTGGCCGCGTACAATATCAAACAACAAGTTCATGTCTAAGACGTTGCGCCTCTGATCCAAAGTTAAAAGACCGTGTTCCGAGCACCCATCCTCATAAGAAGCCGGACATTTGCGGTAGCGAAAGTTTAAGTGATTGATGAAGATCTTTTGAATTCGCTCCAGTCGGTGCCTGTAAATGATATAATGCGGAGACCATATTGGGCTAGCGTACTCCAAAATACTTCTAACATAAGCAAAGTATACGCTTTTTATAGCAGCTGGATCCGTGAACGGCTTACAGACCCGCAATACGAAACCAAGACTTCGTAAAGCTTTGTTGGCTACGTAATCAATGTGATTACTTAGTGACATCTTGGGGTCTAATAAAACTCCCAAATCACGAACTATGTTAGTCCTACTGACTGAATTATTATTGAATTTATAATCGTACTTGACATAACTAATTTTGCGCGTGAATGTAATGCACTCACATTTATTAATGTTCAGTGTTATCCTATTACGTTCATAATATGCAGCTAGTCTGTCCAAATCACCCTGCATAAGGACACAGTCCTGTTCGTTGCGTATTTTGAGAAAAATTTTAGTGTCGTCGGCATACATAAGGTAATTGGAGTGTTTGAAACAAGAGTCTATGTCGTGCAAGTACGCACAGTAGAGCAATGGACCCAAATGGGAACCTTGGGGGACACCTGTGGGTATATCAATAAAGTCCGAGCAGAAACCACCCACCACCACAGCCTGGGAGCGATTAACAAGATATGACTTGATCCACCGAAGTAAGTCGCCGTGAATTCCCAGATTTTGCAGTTTGTTCAACAGGATGAAGTGGTCCACACGATCGAAGGCCTTTTCAAAATCAGTGTAGATCACGTCGACCTGTCCACCACGCTCCATGGATTCCAGAACAAAACTTGAGAAACTTGCTAGATTAGTAATAGTCGAGCGCTTCTTCAGAAAGCCGTGTTGTTGTCCAGGTATGGTCTGAGATATTATTGGGTAAAGTTCGTTATAGACAACAAGTTCAAAAAGTTTCCCGACAGTATTTAATATAGAGATGCCTCTGTAATTTTCGATTTCAGCTTTGGATCCTTTTTTATGGATAGGTATGATATGTGCTGTTTTCCATAGACTAGGAAAAATCCCTTCGTGCAACGAACGGTTAAAAATGATGGATACAGGAGTTGCAAGAGATTTGGCGCAACTGGACCAAAATAAAGGCGGGATACCATCGTTGCCCGCTCCTTTATTCACGTCCAGTCCCTTCAGTAGTTTCTGTATAGCCTCGGAGGTGGTTTGAACATTTGATAATGTATTAATGCCCATTGTGTTATGTTCAACAGGGATATAATTAGTGCAGGGAATGCCAAATGCGTTCTTAAAGAACTCGTTAAAGGCATCACATATATCCTTTCCCCTTGTGTGCTTAGAGCCATTTAGACTCAACGATTTTGGGTAACCAGAACCACCACGCATGGCCTTTACGAAACTCCAGAACTTTTTAGGTTGCGATCTGATATTAATTTCGCAGTTGGTTGTAAATTTTTTAAAACATTCTTCTTGGACACGGCGTTCCCTGGCACGAAGCAACGAGAATTCGTCGTAGTCAAGACGATTCCCATATTTTTTCCAGCGTGAGTGGGCCTTAGATTTCTCTTTAATAATTTTGATTAAGGCTGGAGTATACCAAGTGGGATATGACCGTTTCATTGGTTTTTGTGTGTAAGGGATATATTTATCTACGCAAAAATAGATAATTTTATACATTGTGCTAACTGCCTCATCGATAGTGTCTTTGTGCAAGAGAGAGTGCCAGTCCTGATCGCAGAGATACATATTTATGCTATCATAATCGGCTTTTCTAAAATTCCGTTTACGTTTCGAAGACTCTATAAGGGGTGATACCAATAAATCCAATACATCTAAGCTAAACGGTGGGTGTGCGCAGTCCTCCTTAAGTAACGGCGAGGAGCAATAGTCAATTGTCAGTGGCAAATTACAGAAGGCAAGATCTAGTGTGTTACCAGTGTAATTTTTTTGTGAGTTATATTGTACTAAGCCGAAGAATCCAAATTCTTCGATTAGTCGGGTGGCGGCGCTTTGTACTTCCACTGAACCTCGTGTGTTATATGTGGGACCATTTTCACCCCAAGAGATACAAGGCAAATTGAAGTCGCCAATAAGTAAATAATTATCATAAGGATATAGTTCGATAAAATGTTTGGTTACTTGAATAATAATATTGATGTCTGAGGACACACGATGGGGATCAGGAGGAACATACGTTACACATAAGTGTAAGTCAGCGGAAGCACCTATCGTACGCGCCGGTACTGTCACCCATAATAGTTCAGTGGGAGCGCAAGGGGGCAGGTCTCGGAGGACCGCGCCGAGCGAACGACGGATAAGAAGCATCACGCCGCCCCCCGTACTTTTACCACTGGCCAACAGATCGCGGTCGACTCGAAATACGTCATACCTATCATCGCAAAGTTCCCCGTCATATATACCGCTGTGTAACCATGTTTCGGTAATATACATTATATCATAGTCATTACATAGAATACTGTGTCGCAAATCTTGGCATTTTGTTCTAAGTCCACAACGTTCTGGTAATAAACCTTTAATGTATGTTTAGGCAGAACGAAAGTGAATACTACAGACAGTATGTAGTGGATAGTAGCAAATGTGCATATTATTATTCAATAGATAATAATTAAAAAAGGTATTATTATTAATATTAGTACAATGTTGATATAATACGGAAATACAATTAATAATTATTCATATTCTTTTTAATCGAACGTGTTTATTATTATCTACGTATTCGGAAACGATTGGCTGCGCCTTTACTACTTCAACTTTTTACAATTTCAACATCATGTTACCACGAATGATAGTACTTATAACATACCACTCCCATTTCTATGGACTATTAAATATCGGGGGGTAGTTTGAAATAAATACACTAACAGGAACTGCGGCGTAATGAGTTAACTCGAAGCGTATAGTTCGGATTATTAAAGTATGCTCCCTAACAGGATGTGAGCGTTTACATTCTGTGAGTGTAATTTCACGGAATACAAACGCTGTAACAGGGCAGAATTTATTTATAACGTTAACGACGACATAGTAGACAACAGGGTGTTTTGAACTTTTATATACCTTGAAAAAAAACAATAATATTGTTATTGTTATAGTGTTGTTTATAACATAATTATATGTAAACTTAAAAACATAAACACAGGCATAGAACATGATTAATAGGCGAGTTAAAATAATTGAGTAAGAGCAATTTAAAGCCAACAAATAATGGTGATAAAGTGCTGTAGAAACTAAACGACGCACATAATGTGTGCGCGTGGACAATAATGGAATGCAGCTGCAGTAGATAGTCGACGAGCAAGTGAGAAATGTATAGCTAGATCGGACATAATATGTATAGTTTACAAATAATAATGCATAGTCTATACACCGAAAAATCAGCATAACTAAATGAAAAAATACGTAAATGATTATCTTTAACTGGGTCTCCATACGAAGCCTTAGCGAATTTTGTCTAAGTCGTCTTCTTGCAAAATCTGAACTGCGGTAGAAGTATCGTTTTTTCTAACATAGATTCTACCGTTCTTTGTCCATACATATTGGAGTTGTTTGAGCTTCGCAGTGTCCTTGCATTTCTTCAGGAGCTGCTTATTGAACGTTGTAAGGTGTTCATTGATATAAATAGGTATCGCGTTTCCTTGCATATACAGGTCTTTAGTAGATATACGATTCTTACGCATGCCAGCAATAATATTGTCCTTCAGTAAGCGATTTCTCATTTTTACTACAATATTTCTGGGGCGTCCTTGTTGTTTAAGTACCACCACCCTTCCACAGAAGATTGACGTTGAGTGGATATTATAGCTACGTTTGATTCGATGTGTGTGAGAGCCAGAAGACCAACCATACCCCTCTCTCTGCCCCACTCCTCTCGAGGTCGGCGATGTACTGTACCAGCGCGTTGGTCAGCGCTGAAGAACAGAAGAGTGGCAAAGAGACTAAATCAGTAACAATTTAAAGTCAAATTTACTTGCCATTGCATAAGACTGTAATCGGTATAACGGTCGCACTTTACGGCGCTTTGACACTCTTATCTTATTCGCAGAACACCACGACATGGAACACGACACGCTACGAGCCCCACGTATTCCTCAAGTTCTCGGCAGTGTTCGATGGCCTGGTCCGGGACGTGGCGGCGACCCGGGAGGCGCTGCGGTACGCCACCAGCGACTCCTCCAGTGGCGACCACGTCGGATTCGCGACCGCGTGGCAGTATGCCGTCGACGCGCTCGCCACTGACGACAGGAATGGCATTTTAAGGTACGTGAACAGACAGAAAAATACCTAATAACAATTCCTTCTCTATCACTGCAAAGCGAAACATCGCTATAATAGCGAGTGTGAAAGAGAAATGTTGTAGTTGCGGGTCCGATTCCCGCCGGGGCAAATTTTGAAAATTGCCTTTTCTTGATTTGCCCAGGTCTGGGTGTCACTGGGATCCCCCAGTCCATTGTACGGTACCCATAGTGCAAGCATTGCTTAGTTTGGGATCATACAGTTGGTATGTCAGTCGGGTGATATTTATTATTTACCTACTTATTGCTATCCCCATGGGCGTGTACCGATCTCCCCCCCTGGACGTGGACTGCCACCACTTTGTCATGCAGAACTCATATTTGAGTCCTACTGAACTTGTCCTTTAATACCTGAAGGAAATTCCTGATTCCCACATAGACCAAAAGCCCAGATTTACTCCTCAGGCTGGGAACGCCCACGGCTGTACCTACCGTTTGATCCAAGACCGTTAAAGATTTTTGGATAATCCGACCATATTGACAGTCTGCTCTCGCGAATATATGACATACGTTTGGAATACGTCATCATCATTTCAGGAAGGTCTTCAACAAAGTGGACACAGTTCTCAACGGGGTGAACACCACGTCAATCTCATCATCAGTCCCGGTGAACAACCTCTGGGAGCAGATCTTCAAGTGCAACGGTCGGTACATCGACGGTGACTGCAAGTCCCTCGGCAGGACCGCCTGGAAGTACTCCCTGCAGTCGCTGTCTCTCATGCTGGAGAACATCGCCTCCGATCTGTTGACTTACTTCACTGAAGTTAATGGTGAGACACGATTTGTCATTTTGTTATAATAATAAACATTTTTTTTTGACGTCCCTCTCCTGGGCACGGGCCTCCCCTCAACACGAGGGGGATTCAGGCCATAATCCACCACGCTGGCCCAGTGTGGGTTGGCGATTTTCACAAGTCTTTCGAAAATCGGTTAAATCTTCTAAGACATGCAGGTTTCATCACGATGTTTTCCTTCACCGTAAGCAAGTACAAGCAAATTATGATTCGCACATAGATTTCGAAAATCCAGAGGTTCGAGCCGGGGTTTGAACCCGAGACCTGGTAGCCCGCAAGACGCGTGCTTAACCAATCGGCTATCACTGCGATTTAACTTATGCAAACAAAAATTACGCACTTATAAATATAGTACCATCGCGCTTGTATTGCACGACCGACCGGGGTAGGCAGCGAAGCATTTGTACACCCACTTTTCGTCTAAAAGATTAATTTGATACCATCTACAAGATCATAATAGCAAACTTATTTCTGTTTTTGATTTTGATCCTGTGGTCACTCTGGGAAATGCAGTTACTGCAGTACAAGCAATCAGTCGCGATGGGGATTTGTAATAGGCCTAGGTTTTAATAATAATATCGGCAGACTGACTCACCAACTGTATGGTCCCAAACTAAGCAACGCTTGCGCTATGGGTACCGTACAATGGACTGGGGGCGATCCCACTGACACCCAGACCTGGGCTTACGAAAATACCATTTCCGATATTTGCCCCGGCCGGCAATCGAACCCACAACCACCATGTGCAGTGAGCCGAGCAGCCTATGTTCGAACCACTGCGCCAAGCGGTCCTTTTCTCCATAATATTAATTTAGTTCATAGCTTTAGCTAGCAAATCTAAAAACATGGATTTTTAAATCCTACGTGGTCTTGAAGAAGAATCACACCTGCGACCTCTCAAACGTGCATAAAAATGGATCATTTTCTATCCTCCCCAGAACCAAATTCGAACCTTCTGCAAGCGCTGGGCTTCACCCGCAGCACGGGTCTGTACACCCTGTACGACAGGATGTCTGAGTTCATGGTGGTGCTCCTCAACTCCTACTGGGACTTCGGCTTCATGAGCCAGGTAATTCAAGTATTTTTAGACAAAATTCAAATACAAACTATCGACCTTGCTCATGATTAATGGACCAAGTAGACATATTATGTAAGGCATCATTCACTCGAAAGGGTTAAACAAATATAAAAAGTATCATATAAGTGTGTGGCTTGAGGATTCATTAATATCCCAACCACGATATTGTATTGAAACCAATCGTGCCGATTTTTCAATGAATTTTTAACACCTACTGTGACGTCACAGCCGAAATTTAGTGACGGGAAATCCAAAACCGATTAAAAGACACCGATGCCGCCGATGCCCCTCCGCCTGCTATGATTCTCTCGAGTGATTATCACGCTTATACTCATATTTTTTATATCTGTGGTCCCGCTCGCTCACACGTTAGCGGCGACCAAACCTTGACGCTTGGTCGGGGTTCGGACACGCGAAGTACATGCATTTGCGTTATATATGTAAATCTATATCTGTGATCCAATTGCTAGGTCCGCCGAGCTTCCCTCTCCCAGTTCTGGGACTGTGAAGCCGTGGTCTCGGCTCTAGTACCGCCACCAGGGAGCGCCATAGACGAGGCCACCATCAGGAAGGTGCAGCCGTTCGTCTGCCCCTCCCTCCTGCACTGGCTGTCGCTGCCGAGAGGGGAGAACACATTGCTCGATGTGTTCGCTAAACCTGTAAGTATCATTATAATAAAACCAAGTATTCTCTTCCTACCATGAAGAATCATAGAAGACGAAAATATCATACAATAAACACTTATGTTTAGCATTAATTTTTACCAGTTAAGTAATTTGTTACAGCAATATTTTTTCTACACGCTCCAAGTGAGTAACCTCTCGAGCAACTATGAGAACGCGTTCACCAAAGCCACTGAGCTGGCCGACTACCTCACTGAAATATCCAAGAAAAACCAAACTCTTCTCACCGAGGAAGACATCAAAACGAATTCCATTGAAGGCAAACTGAAGACCTTTGTAGACACAATTTTGAACTATAGGATCAATGATACAGACCCTTCGTATCAATCATTCAGTGAAATTAATAAAAAACAATTCACTGCTAACATATATTTGATCAAAATAGTTGCCATGATTAACAAACTAAATGAAGAATTAACCGATTTAAAAATAGACGATGCAGAAAGTGAAGATTCTAAGAAACTTGAAGAAGAAGTAACAGTTATAAGAACTATATTTAAAAGGCGACCTGCAGATGCTTTGAAGCTACATTTTGATGTTCTAACTGACGCTGTCTGGAATCACAATGAAAATTACACTATAGTTAATGCTTTCGAAACTGTATGCAATGATTTGAATGCAAATGTGTATAGAGTATTACTAGTAACAGATGATAGAACTAAGAAACAGATTTGTGCTAAGAATTACAAAGTGATTTATGGCGCCTTGCAAAATGTGATAGCAGATGATGTTGAGGGAGCAAGGAAAAGTTTAGTAAACCTTGTTAAAGTTTTACAAAATGGTCATGGAGATGATGTGGATGATATTTTCGAGTTTCTTAATAAGAGGTAAGGATATTTTTCTGTACTAATGTTTAATGGGATGTCCTGCGGAAATGCAAGATGTTTTATCTATTTTGTATAGAGACTGGATGTTTGATATTACAAATCTTACTCTAATTAGACATATCTTCAATTATTGTTATCTGTTGAGTTGTTCAAATAAATAAATATTCTATAGTAGATCTTATCTTAAGAACAAATTAAACATTTCAATCACTTGCCTTATATTGAAAATCACACCAAGATCTCTTAGAATGTATTTTTAAAATGATATCTGCCGTTCTTGGTATTTCTTGTAAGTTCTGGACGCTAGTATAACACAAGCTTTATACAAATATACTACCAGGACTTTTTAAAACAAAGTGCGTTATTTTTTTGTTATGATTTAAATTCTTCCTTCATTCCAGAAAGCAACTCGTCAGCTCTCTCCAGACATCGGTGAAGCACGTTTACGACCTAAGCCTCCCCATCTACCTGAAGTACCTGCAGGCCAACCTGGCTAGCTACAACGTGGTACTCAGCTTCCTCGCTGGCGAGGACTGGTGGAGGGATCTCAGGGATGTGTACAATGGACCAATTGCTAGTGAATTCTTTGGATATGTGGAGAACAGTTTTGAAATCGCCGAAGACTTGTTGACCAATTTCGATGAGATCCATGTAAGTTCAAACATAGTTTCTTGTAATATCATTGCAAACGACACATTTTCTTAAAAAAAAGGATTTCCGTTAGCTCCTTCAGCTAAGCTAATGCTTGTGTTGGGAGTGGGCTCACGTCAATAGTTTAATCGCTATGATGGGGATCGAACCCGGAACCTCTCAGCTACGAAGGCAGCCCCTCTAACCACTAGGCTTTTGACGCCTACAATTACAATTATAATTATACAATTATTTTACAATGTAATAGTCTTGTACCATTTGTAAACCAACAACAAGCAACCTAATACATGTGCCTTCCCCCCTGGCAGGTGGTGCGTCTCCTGCACGACATAGACGTGAACCAGACGGGCGCGCTGTGCCGGCCCGACGTGTCGCTGTCGGAGTACCTGCCGGGCGGCGGCCTGCTGCCCGCGCTGCAGCGGCAGGCGTGCGGCAGCGACCGCGCCGCCCTCTACCGGGAGCTGCCGCCGCTCTTGTTTGCTTCGCAAGTAAGGGAATACCTATAACATTATACTGAGATTTATCCAACGCTTCTTACCAGATACCAACCGCGATCATGAGATCTATATTTATTGGATTTTTGAATCGACATACCTGAGGATACACAGCAGTAGTAATGACCGATTGGGTAAGGTCTTGGGTAGGGTCTTGGTTTCAAACCCCGGCTCGCGTCTCTGGTATTTATCTTATGAAGTTAAGAAAGAGAATGACTCGTAACATAATGTCATAAATACAACAAAACTATTTCCAAAAGTCCCACACAAGACTCGAACTCACGACCACACAATTTAATTTGCCGAATGACCATGAAACTACGAGATCATTAAAACATCATTTGGTTTTCAGGGCTACGAAAACTCTTTGAAACTGCCTAAATCGGTCAACTATACATCGCTAAACGCAGATATAACCAGGCTGGAATCCAGGATGGCTCTCATTATAACCGGGCCGAAGTCTCCGCAACGCCCCCCCTGGGTGACGGAGGAGAAGCTGGCGCATTTCAGAAATGTCGCCCTGCGACTGCTATCCAAGGAGTCCGTGACTAAGTTCTCTTTTGCGATATTCAGCAATATAGTGGACGCTGGCACGCTGTTCTTGAATAACAGGTGAGGTTGAGTATTTAATGGAGGACATTAAAACAATATATTATCATTATTAAGGAGATGGTATTGACTGCTCACATTGCGTTGCGGTTCTTGGAATCCTAAGTATACCACCTTTGTCGTCTAAAAAAGGTCACCATCGTGTTTCTTGCCGGGTGTTCTCAAAAGAAGCAGCATTCCGAACCGGTGGCAGATAAAACTGTTTTTATTTCCTCTAAATTCCAATGATATTCCAGCCAATGCAACGTCTGCTCCCCAATGACGACTTGGTTCAAGCAGCTGAACCTGCAGCTGTTCAAGAAGCAGGAGTACGACAACCTGCTGTGCCACCTGCGCACCATGTCCCTGGAGGACGTCCACCACACGCTCAAGAACGACTTCCATTGGGACATGATGATCAGAGAGGTCAGCATTATGTCCTGTCGAGGCTAATTCTGCAAATGGCATTTTCGTAATTTCCCCTGGTCCTGATGTCACTGGGATCGCCCCCAGTCCATTGTACGGTACCCATAGTACAAGCATTGCCTAGGTTGGAACCTTACAGTTGGTGCATCATTACGTATTTACATCATTTAATCGATATAAACATAAAGTTTTTAACATCTCCTATAGTTAATATCAACTCGTAACTACACCAAATACGAGATGAACAAGTCCATGAACGAGTTCCTGGGGCAAGTGAAGCTGCACCTGCTGGAGGACCTCACGGCCGCCTCCACCAAGCTCACGGAGTGCCTCGCTAGGAACGTGTCCAGGAACGAATTTGGGAACGCTACATTGTAAGTATTTTATTTATTTATTTTATTTTATTTTATTACTGTTGTAGAAGGCTTACAGACAAATAAAAAAAAAACTATGTTTAACTTACACTAAATTAACAAAAATTGCTTATTACAAGCCTCCATATATAGGTTTGAACTATTACTTGTATAACTTAAATAGGTAAGTACATGAGATAAACAATATAAAATATAAAGAAAAAAAAACAATGAGAGATAAAGATTAGATAAGGCTAAACTACTAACACTAAGTGCCGCAAGCTGTAGGGTCAAAGTCAGAGTGCAGAAAAAAAATATGTTTTGTTATAACTAGTTTTCATTGACGACACGCTAGTACAGAACAAGTCAAAATCCATTTGTAATGAAACTTTATTGTAAGTAGCTGCGCTACGCAAAAGAAAAGCATTTCGTCGATAGTTGGTCGTTGAAAAAGGTACTTGTAAAAGTGGTCGTTGCCGGAAGCCTAGTAGATCTGTGCGGAAATTGATTTTAGCAAGCAGTTCCGGACAATCAACCTTACTGTTAGCAATGTTCATTAGCAAACTAATATCATTAACTTTACGTCTATTTTCTAACGGGAGAAAATGATATCTTCTGCATCTATGCTGATAGTTCAATGAGAATTGCTGTGCTCTGAAATCTAGGTATCTAAGAAACTTTTTCTGTATACCCTCAATACGTGACTTATATATCTCATACTGAGGATTCCAGACCTGAGATGCGTACTCGAGATGGCTCCTCACGATGGAGCAATAAAGAATTTTAATTGTTTTGAGAGATTTAAAACAAGTCGACGTTCTTATAATAAACCCAAGTGCTTTTGACGCTTTTTTTACAATGCTGTCCACATGTTCATCATAAAGTAGTTTGCTATCTTGAATCACCCCAAGATCTCTTATAGCATTGACTTTGCTTATGGCATGATTCATGAGTTTATAGCCGGAGGGGATAGTTGATTGTTGGCGCGTAAACGTAACGTGAAAGCATTTCGATACATTTAGCTCAAGTTTGTTCAATGTGCAATATTGCATTAACCTATCGAGATCTTCTTGCAGTTGAATTGTATCCGATGTGTCACGGACAATTTTAATAATTTTCATATCATCAGCGTATAATAAGATATGTGAATTGTAGAATATATGTTTTATATCCGATATGAATAAATTAAATAAAAGAGGACCCAAAATTGATCCCTGAGGAACGCCTGAAGGGACTGTACACCATCTTGACATATACCCATGCAGAACTACAGCTTGGGTTCTGTTTTTTATGTACGAAGTAAACCAACGATACAGATCACCGTGTATTCCAGCTAACATTAACTTATGTAAAAGTACGCGATGATCTATACGGTCAAAACACTTACTGTAGTCCGTATAGATTACATCTACTTGTGCTCGTTGCACCATTCCTTCAGATACAAGCTCATTAAAAAGCAATAGGTTTGTGGTGGTTGACCTGCTACTCAAGAAACCATGTTGTTCATCACCGAAGTGGCACTTCATAGCAGAGTATACTTCTTTATGAATAACCCTTTCAAATATTTTCGAGAACAAACACAACTTAGATATGGGGCGATATTTATAGTTAAAAATGATATTAGATAGAACAAAGCAAATTCAGCCCTATTAACTTTCCACTGTTGGACAACTTTCAAAAGAAAGTAAATTGGCATCATTTCAGCCGAAAGACACGTTGGTCTAGAATTTGTTGGGTAACCTAAAATTTAAATAAATTTTCCTTATCGTAAGGAAATTAGCTAGTAATAATGAAGTATATCGTTCTTCTAATACCTAAATCGAGTTCAACTCTGAGAGAGAACCTGGAAATTAGTTTACAATCGAAAGTGGCAATAAAACGTTAGATTCGTGCATCGGAGGGCATTGGATTAGCTCATATGATAAGAAGTAAGAAGATAAATATTTTTAAAATCATGCCTCCAAATCACATAAGGACAATTGAGTTGTTAGATTTAAAATGCCGGTGTAACTGAGAGGAGCCGACAATGCACACAAAGTATAATTTGTCGATGGTATTTCAGACTCGCATCAGTACTAGCGCACACGGCGAAACTCCTCCTCGCGGAGCTGCCTCACGTCCACGAGGTGGACGGCATCAAGGACATCCGCTACCTGAGGGAACTGCTGGCAGAGGTCGCCCACAACCTGGACGTGGAGCGGCCGTTGAGAGAATACCTGATAAAGCAGAACGACTTCGAGAAGCAGCTGATGAAGATCGTGGACGATGGCGATGTTGTGAATGATATTGGAGAAGCGACAGTTAATTTACGGAATGTAAGTTTTATTACAGTACCACAGATTATACCATCAGATATTTCTCTTAGAAGAGACAAATAAACGGCGACTTTGGCGACGAAGTAATGAAATACAGTTTAGCTCGCACAGTGTGCCTAAAAATATATTTACCCACAAGGCTATCTCTTTGTATCGCATGATCTTTTCTGATGCTCGGCATTGAGTGAGTCCACCAAGGCGAGGCCGCTGATGTATTTGCACTTTTGTACCTACGGCTCGGAGTGCGCCAGACCTGACAGGACCTATTTATTCTAAAGATGAAGGGAGATAAACCTGTGCAAATATTCCCTGAACATACCTATTCCTTATTCTGCTCGTGGAAGTCAGCCTTCATATTAAGTGGTAGCGTGGTACATAGTTTCATACAGTATCACATTAGTTTATCTAAGCGCAGCCGTGCTTTTTGCCAGGACCACCTCTCGACGCCCCTCCATACGCCACACTCGCTCCAACTTAGGTACTGTCTCTTTGTACAAGCAGCCTATCCCTTGGTCCAAGTCAATTAAATATCTCGGGGTCACGCTCGATGGCTCCATGACCTTCGGTCCTCACATTAGAAACGTCCGCAATCGAGCCGCCTTTGTGCTCGGTCGCCTTCATTATCTCCTATGCAAGCGGAGTAAAATGTCCCTTAGAAATAAGGTGACACTTTACAAAGCTTGCATTCGCCCCATCATGTCCTATGCGAGCGTTGTGTTCGCCCACGCGGCCAACTCTCACATTAGTCGCCTCCAGGCCTTACAGTCCCGTTTTCTTCGCCAAGCCGTCGGAGCCCCGTGGTTCGTACGGAACGTAGACCTTCATTCTGACTTACGCCTCGATTCTATCCAGAAGCACTTCAAAATAGCGTCTGAACGCTATTTCATGAAGGCTTCTGAACACACCAATCCCTTAATCGTCGCCGCCGCCGATTATGCACCCGCACACGAGCCAGATACATGCCGCCGCAGGCCGCGGCATGTGGTGCTGGACCCCCCCGACCCACTCACCGCTCTCCTAGACTCAGATGTCGAGGAGAACGACACACGCACACTCCCCGCCAGACACCGACCTCGCCGGCGAGGTCGACGAACCCCCGCTTCCGCTAGAAGGTGCGTCTACTTACCTAGACGCACCTTGGCACCCGACAAGCCCGCTGAGTTTCTTGCCGGATCTTCTCAGTCGAGGTCGCGTTCCGATCCGGTGGTAGATTTACCCTCGCCACCTCTCCTGGCAGCGGCCCAAGCCGAGGTCGTGTCCCTAGTGACGCCCTTGAGCTAGCTGCCCCCCTGCCCCTATGGCTGGAGCGCACTTGCGCTCGCCCTCTGTCCGGGTGAAGTTGTTATGGCCACTCTGGCCAACAACATATAGTCAATTCAAAAAAAAAAAATTACTTTAACAAATATCAGAGATATCTGAAAACTTGACTAAATATAATGTACTTAAATGTGGAAGTAATTAATGTAGCCTCTTTTTATTTTAGATACGCAGATCTCCTCTCCCACTAGATGATTACATCTCGCTACCGAAAACCAATTGGTCCATGATTTGCAACAAACACGATTGCAGTAAAATTGCTGCGGTTATTGACAGCAGCATTAACAAAACGCAAATTGACCTTATGGTAAGTAATACCTTGCATAAAATTTAATGCTGTAAACTAGAACTGAGTTGTAGATAGCTCGAATACTTATTGACTCGACCGGGTTAGTAACATCCGTTTCGCACGATGAGTGAGAGAGTCGAAAATCTGGAGCCTGTGTCGCGCGAACGACGACGTTTGTTAAACGATTTACAAGTCCACATACCTAGAATTTTTTTGCGACAAAACAACGTTTATGGGCAATTCGGGGACTTAACATCAAACATGTATGATAGAGACGGCACTGTACACGGCCGAAGCGAGGCCATTGTCTCTTTATAGAGCTCGACGTTGGCATTAGTTATTGCGGCGAGGAATCGCGTCTACCACTTCGCTGAACCTCATGGATATGTTAATTCAGGTTCCAGGACTGCAGGTGGAAGAGTTCTGGCGGTTCTCGTTCATATCGGATGTGTTGCGGCGCGTGGAAGGCGTGGCGGCGCACGGCGCGCGGCTGCTGGGCGCCGCCAGCCGCGCGCCCCTCGCCGCCTCCCCCGCCTCCCCCGCCTCCCCCGCCTCCCCCGCCTCCCCCGCCTCCCCCGCCGCGCGGGGGGGGCGCCTGCCCGCGCTGCTCGACACGCTGCTGCTCCTCCTCACCGATGACACCGTCGACAGCGTACTCTTCAGGTACGTTAAAATTTCGCCTATACCACGGTCAACGAGAAGCGACACGAAATGGTAATGTTCAAGTCGGTTGTTGTTGGACACGCTGATATTCGCGCGACCATTTTATAAATTCGTGTTTGAAAAACCTGCGTCGAAAACCGTGATGTCAATTTTTTTACAGCTCACCATTGGTTTACACAACGCTACATTTTTGCAATATTGTAGTGCAATTAGGTACCTACTGTAAAACAAGGGATTAAATAAAATCATTTATGCATGAGCGTATCGCTTTTTGTTAGTGATGTGCCATCTTTCCATGGGGAAAACCTAGCCCGCGTCGCTGGCGCAGCGAACTTCAAACTTATGAACCGTATGTCCCCGCCAGTCTCCGCGGCTTGACCCACGAGCTGCACCCGCTCCTGCAAGGAACCGCCCTGGAGCACGACCTGGAGGCGCTGGCGGCCGGCCTCACCGTGCTGCACCAGATTAAGAACTATCTACTGGACAGTGTAGACTTGAAACGTGAGTTTGTGTCTTTACAAAATTGAACAAAAATGCATCGTTTTTTTGGTGCCATGTTGTTCGGTTGTCTAGAACAAACACGATTTTAAATGTTGCCGGTTCTTTAACTCTAACGCAAAAGAGGCTGTAAAAAGTTTGTGACGGCTTTTTTATATTTTCTTGGCATCGCAGCTCCAGAACGAAGAAACATATTTGAACACAATGATTATAATAGCGATTGATTTTTAGCTATTTTTAAATACATGCTTTCAGTTTATTTTTACTATCATAATATTCAATTTTATTCACTTGATCACTTGCTCACGGTGAAGGAAAACATCGAGAGGAACCCGCATGTCTTAGAATTTTTTGCCAATTTTTGAAAGACTAGTTATGATGACTATCGTCTAAATTCCCCTACAAATTTCGGAGGAATCAGCTCCCTGCAGAGGGACCGGGGATATACCGTATATAAAACAGCAAATTTTCAGTGGAAGTGTCTGCGCTGTTCCCCGCCGCGGAGGCGCTGGAGTCTGCGCTGAGCGCGCTCGGCATCAACAACACTAACTTCTGGTCCATCGCCGCGCCCCGGATACGCGCCGGCCACATACACCTGGCACCTGTGAGTATTCACACCATGGTCCCCCACGTCGGCAATTTGACTCCTATCACTGATAACTTAGTTATGGGTTTCCAACAAAGGACACAAACGTTACAATACCGACCATTTAGCGCAGTGGTTCGAGCGTAGGCCGCTCGGCTCATGGTGGATGCGGGTTCGATTCCCGCCGGGGCAAATTTCGGAAATGGCCTTTTCGTAATTGGCCAGGTCTGGGTGTCACTGGGATCGCCCCCAGTCCATTGTACGGTATCCATAGTACAAGCGTTGCTTAGTTTGGGACCATACAGTTGGTGTGTCAGTCTGCCGATATTTATTTAGTTTTTATTTATTTAATACTAGCTGAGCCCGCGACTTCGCCCGCGTGGAATTTAACTTAACAAAAAAGCCCGCTCCCGCGTTCTGAGCCCACGCGATCCCATATTTTTTAAATAAAAGTAGCCTAAGTGACTTCTTATAACATCAGGCATCTGCCAGTGAAAGTCCCGTCAAAATCGGTCCAGCCGTTTCGGAGATTACCCGGAACAAACATACAGACGACAGACAGACAATTTTTTTTTAATCGCGGTTTTGCTATAGGTGTCGTATGTACTTTCATATGCAAAGGTGTTATATTGATATTACAAACAGACACTCCAAATGTATTTATTTGTATAGATGTATAGATACAGAGACAGATTACGTTATAGGTTAGGATTATAAGATACGTAGATCGAGTTAAAGAAGTTATGATGGCTGCGTTTTGTACAATGAGTGAGAGAGCTGGAAGTGTAATCCTCCTCTCCCTTCCCCACCCTCTGTCCCACTCCACTTCACGTCACCAACGTGTGAACAATGCCTTTGGTATTGCAAACATCTATAGGCCACGGTAACTGCAGAGTTTCAGGCGGGCCGCAAGCTTGTTTGCCGACATCTATATCATGAATATAAATAAAATTGGAGTGTCTGTTTGTAATATCAAAATAACACCTTTGCACTAAATGCATATGAGAGTACATACGACACCTACAGCAAAAACGCGATTTTTTTTTTTTGTCTGTCTGTCTGTCTGTATGTTTGTTCCGGGTAATCTCCGAAATGGTTGGACCGATTTTGACGGGACTTTCACTGGCAGATAGCTGACGTTATAAGGAGTAACATAGGCTACTTTTATTTTAGAAAAACAATCAAAAACAAATGAGTTCTGCCGCGCGGGTTCAGAACGCGGGAGCGGGAGCAGTTAAGTTAAATTCCACGCGGACGAAGCTCAGCTAGTTTTTTTATAAAAAGAGAAAAAATGTGAATAGAAATATAGGTACTTAATTATTATTTTTCAGATTCTCTCGACAAAACCAGAAGACACCCACATATCGAACTTCGTGTGCCAAATGGACAGCATGAGCAAGGTCATACTGCCTTCGAACCTCGACGTGGTGACTGCTGACGATGTGTACGCGGCTGTGGTGGACCAGTTCTGCGGCCTTTCCGATGAAAGAGTGAAGGAGATTCTACCGGTGCTGTTCCGAAATTTCAACTTTACTATTATTATTGATAAGGTAAGTTTTTGATTGTAGCTTATGATAGCACAGTTATGCTACTATTGAAGGAGGTAGATCAGTTCTGAACGCGAAGCAAATACTCTCGGCAATGTTCTTGAGTTTCAACTTTACTGTCGTTGTTGATAAAGTTTGTTTTTGAACGATGGCATGGTATTTATTACTTATCTAATTTGAGATTTTTTTCAGGTGACAAGTGTTCTTCTAACAAAACTGTACTCAGCTTCAAACCTGACGGAGGAGGAGGGCTCCTCGGTGCTCGCCAAGTACCAGCAGATGGCGGCACTGGTGCCCCTGGTCCAGGACAATGTGGATGACGTCAGAAAGATGCTCGCGAACGAACCGCTCTTCAATAGTCTGAAGGACTTCAGTTCCGTGCCCAATCTTCTCTCATGTAAGTAGTAATGCCAGTTTAAAAGGCATTAGTTTTGTAGAATTTGCCATCGATTTAGATGAGGACCAATAATAATTAAAAGATAATTTAAATATATATGTCGCCGCCAACTAGATTAATTCGCCGTTCAATTAACAGCCTAGGCACTTAACTAAACGGCGCCGTTCAACTAACGGCCTAAATGATATTCAGCCGTATCGTCTATTACAACATTTAATAAACTGGCTGGCTAATGCTTAGGCAACTGGTTGACATTTAAGTACACACAAAACTTTTTCAAAATACTACCCAAGCAGAACGACCTCGATGGGTTTAGGTTAGGGTTATTTTTTTTATGACCCCACAGAAACCCCACCCGGCAAATAGATTCGGTGGATCAAAAAAAAACGTCAAAAACCAAAGTACCTAATAAAATGATTCCATCAAAGTTGTTTTTTTCCGACGCCATATTGACCAAAGAGAATATAGAATATAGAGATATTGACAGTTTGGTGAGTTTCTGCGCTAGGTGGCAGAAAGTAGAACTAAATTGAAATGAACAGGCTAGGCAGGTAATTAAACGGCTGGGCAAGTAGTTAAACGTCATCGATCCAAGTCATTTGCCTAGCTGTTTAATCAAATGGCTGAATATCATTCAGGCCACTAGTTGAACGGCGCCGTTTAGTTAAGTGCCTAGGCTGTTAATTGAACGGCGAATTAAGCTAGTTGGCGGCGACATATATAACTCAAAGGTGACTGACTGACTGACATAGTGATATACCAACGCACAGCCCAAACCACTGGACGGATCGGGCTGAAATTAGGCATGCAGGTAAATGTTATGACGTAGGTATCCGCTCAGAAAGGATTTTGATTAATTCTACCCCCAAGGGGATAAAATAATCCCAAAATTTTTGTTAAGTTAAATTACACGCGAACGAGGTCGCGGGCACAGCTAGTATTTTTATATAGAAGATAGTCTTCAATGTTTCACCGTTACATACTCGTACAATGCAAGCACATTCAACAATTTATGTGGGTTCACTTGTTGACTCAGTCAATTGTGCTGAACATTTATAGCAATAAGTACAGTTGCTTTCTTTTGATAAACATGAAATAGATCTTATATTGAATATGTCACGGATATTGCCTAGAGATAGTTTAGTACGAGTCAAAGAAACATTTCAAAGAAAATTGATGTTATATAGTGTTTTAATAAGAGCAGGATTAGGAATCCAGCTCTGCTCCTTCGTTTACAATAACGCAACTTGTACTTAATGATTTATGCTGTTGTCTCTATATTGACCTGTAAAATAAAAGAGGCAGCTACATACAAATCAATACAAGTATTGCGTCAGTGTACACACGGGCTCATTAGGGGTGGCCTATGTCCAGCAGTGGACTAGTATAGGCTGATGATGATGATGATGATGATGATGATGATGTGCACACGGGGTTAGAGGAACCAGCTAGATTTTTAATTGACCATGTTTTTCTTCAGCTTCCGAGTTTCTGTCGAGCGCTGGGAAGATGTTCTGCGGGAAGCCGTTCGCGGTGAACTTGAACAGGGTGTACAAGACCATCGCCTCCGCGCAGGACTTCACCACGGAGCCGGACCAGGCGCAGCTGGACGTGCTGCCCAGTGAGTGCGCTGCCGAACAATAGTCCTATCATTACAGCATAGATGAGTAGTGGCAGTTACAGATAAATATTCATTAAATTTAAAATTTCTTACGACCGCTTGGCGCAGCGGTTCAAGCGTAGGCCGCTCGGCTCACTGCACGTGTTGGTTGCATTCGATTCCCGTCGGGGCAAATTTCGGAAATGGCCTTTTCGTAATTTGCCTAGGTCTGGGTGTCACTCGGATCGCCCCCAGTCCATTGTACGGTACCTATAGTACAAGCGTTGCTTTGTTTGGAAGCATACAGTTGGTGTGTCAGTCTGGCGATATTTATTATTTATTAAAAACATCTGAAAATTTGGAAGATGATTAAAATATCCTTTGATGTGCTTATGTTATGGGACTACTGTTACTCCTGTAAGCCAGGACAGACAGTGGTGTCCAATGATCACGCCGAGGTTTGACCCTCGATGAGTCCCGGGGAAAAGTTAAATAGTCTTGGAACTCGCACCAATTTCATCGAAAAAAAGAATAGGAGAGTTTGAAGAAAATTATCGAATTTTCCTCTATTGCAAAGTGGGAGACAAAGTTTCCTTTGTTCTGCTAGTACATTCGATTCGATTAAAGCGTGCCCCAAGCCTAAAGGCCTGGTGGAGAACTTGGGCTGACACAGCTTTTGCTTGCAGCCGACTTCTGCCGCTCTCTCTACAAGGACGTCCTCCGCGTGGACGGCGGCAAGATTCTGTGGAGCTTCGTGAAGCCTCTCATCATGGGCAAGATACTGTACACCCCGCCCACGGCTGCGGTCACCAGGATTATAGAACAGGTGATTACATAGACCCAGGAGATTCATATTGCTGTAAACTCAAAATGTATTTTTTCCTAAGGCAAGGTCTAATTCTCTGTGCTAGTTGGATTGCCTGCACATTCAAATTCATCATAACAAGTTGAAGTCAAAGTCAAAGCGTTTATTCTGTTAAGGCTTATGGGGGCACATACGAATTGTCAATTTTACATATTTTTCTTAAATCTACAACCGAATTGGGACGCGACCTCGACTGAGAAAATTCGCCAAGAAACTCAGCGGCAATTGTCTTTTTACATTTTGTATTTTTTTTAATCGCCAGTTGCTTACATAATTATCGTTATCGTTATTATTATATTCATCGCTTTTGACTTACGTTTCGCGGTTCCTTGGTATTGTGGTCGGCTTCTAGTAATGGCTGATTACCGATATCTATACTCACCTGTAGAGAATGCCATCTGCCCTAGCGGAGCTAGCGGTATCAAGATTGGGCGGGTGAATTCATAGAAATGTAATTTCCAGGCCAACTCATCTTTCTCAACAATCGTCAAAATGACGAACCTCGTCCACTCGTTTGCGAAGTCCTTCCCAGCGGTGGGCAAGCTGACGTCACACCGGGAGGGCGCGGCCGTGCTCCGCCGCCTGATGACGTCACCGCACTTCAAGGGTATAAGGGCGATGATCACCGGCGAAGAAGCCGGTGCTGATGACGTGGAAATGCCTAATATTGATTTGGACGGGATTCTGAATGAGTTCGGCGATATGGATGTAAGTTAAAATTTATTACTATCATTGAACAAGTCCCGAAATCCGGGTGTAATGAAATAAATAACACATTCAATAGCAATAGGTATTTTTATTTCATATTTTTAATAATACAAAGCCTGGAAAACACGCAGGCAAATTTGTGTAACGAAACCATATCGAGATCCAATTTTTCAACAGCGACATCTATCGAGGACAATGCAAATCCATCCATCATATAATTAACTTTTATGGTAACAAATACCCTGAACAATCATAGTATTTATAATATTATCTTTGTTTCAAACTTGATATGGATAATAGTAGTTCACAGAACATTTACAATTTTTTTTCTACCACGCAGGGTATAGGCAACCTGTTGACGAAGGGGTCAGATCTGCTTCACTGTGTTAACCTGAACCGGTTCCGGCCGTCCCCGGACGAGCTGCAGCTGACGCACGAGGCGGCCCGGCTCAGCGTCGTCAACGAATTCACCGCAGGTAATTATGCACCCTAAACTCCGTGGTGTAATTCCTTTAGTCGCCTTATTCACAGAAAGCGTGGGAGTGTTTATATTTGAGGTCCACGTATGCTTAGGTCCACGTTTAGGTGTCATTGAAAATAACTACACGTTCTTTATAGATTAAGTATAAGATTTTCGTCCTAATAACTTACGGGGCCTGCTGTGTAAAGAACCTCCTTTATACCTATTTATAAACCTATATATGGATAGTAATCTACAAGATGCAACAGAAAGGGTATACTATTTTTTTTGCAAGTTTACTTTGTAAATCTAAAACTATCAGCTTTGGAGAAAACTTTAAATACCAAAGGTGTTACAGGGATACAGCTGTTGACAGATTTCACAAGTCTAAAAAACCTTTAGTACTTCAACTGTCTCACAAAGCCGATAGTTTTCGATTTACAAAATTAAGTTGCAAAAAAATAGTATAGACCTAAATAGTTTCACCTAGTATACTTAATAACTTAAGCTTAAATTGCAGGTCTGGTGTTTCTGAATAATACTGACTCTATGACGAATGTGGAGTACAAGATAAGGATGGACATCGACAACGCACCGACAACTAAACGACTCAAGGATTAGTGAGTATTTGGAAGTCACACGGTGTTTTGAACATGGAGGTTTCGAAGGCTCTAAAATAACTTAAAATTAAAAAGGGTAACCATTGAGTTTCTTGCCGGATCTTCTCAGTGGAAGGAGTATTCCGAACCGGTGGTAGATTCTGACTATTCATAAATGCTTTGTTGGCTTACGTCAATAAAAACAATTTTGAGTTGAGTTGAGTAACTGGCTTTGATACGCCCATTCAAATTAACATAGGTATATTATTTATTTCATAAAGTCTCCAAGAGCCGATTCTTACAATCTTTCTTAACGAGCAGCAAGCTGCTGAAATGATTTGTCTAGCCTGCAGTTCTGCATGCCTCTGCCAACTAAATTTTAGACCTGAGTTTCAGAATTAAATCTAAACTATAAGCCAAGGAATAATAAATACAGTTTAATTTAGAATTATTTTTTTCCAGCCTCTGGATCCCGGGCCCTGAAGCGAATTTCATAGAGAACATGCGCTACTTCCGCGGCTTCGTGCAGATACAAGACATCGTGAACAAGGCTATTATCCACCTGGCGCGGGCGGAGGGCGGGCGGGCGGAGCTTCCGGAGGCGCCGTGGGCGGCCTACACGCAGCAGGCGCCCTACCCCTGCTACAGGAAGGACTTGTGAGTAGTGCTGTTTGAATCTTTAAAGCGTTAATAGCCTAGTGGTTAGAGGGGCCGACCTCGTAGCTGAGAGGTTCTGGGTTCGATCCCCATCCTGGCCACTAAACTATTGACGTGAGCCCACTCCTAGCACAAGCATTAGCTTAGTTGGAGGGGCTAAAGGGAATACTAGTAATGTGATTAACACACATTGCTAGTATTTTTTTTTATCTGAGTAGGTAATCCGGTGGTTGATTCTTACAAGCCAAATTGTTACTTACTCATATGGAAGTATGGTTTAAATCATTATTTGACTTGACTAGCAATGTTACGCTTGCTACGGAATTCTCGGACGCAACGTTCGTAGCATTGGATTTGCGAATTTGTTTTTTTGCTAGTTATGGGACTTGTTGGTTAATGTCGCAGCTTCCAAACGTCGCTGTACGAGTCGCAAGTGCTGCTGGTGGCGTTCTTCTTCTCGCTGCTGTTCACCGTCGCCTCGGCGGTGCGGTTCATCGTATCGGACAAGGAGACCGGCAACACTATGGTGAGGGCAATACTTTCACACGTGAATCCTCACTATTCAGTAGAATTTCAGAACGAATTCTATTCACCTTAAGATTTAAATCTCACAGAGGATTGGTATAAAGTAACTATTATAGCTACCGTCTCTCTCTCTCTCTCTCGCTCTCTCTCTCTCTCTCTGTATCTCTATTTCTCTCTCTCTCTCTCTCTTTCTCTCTCCCTCTCTCTCTCTCTCTCTGGCTCTATAGCCAGACGCCTGCAACAGGTGGGGAGTGGGATGGGTGTCCCTTTTCCTCCCTCTATCCCACTCCTCTTCAGGTCGTCAACGTGTAAGCAATGCCATTGGTATTGCAAGCATCTATTGGATATACCATAGATATAGATATACATAGATAACGCAAATGCATGTACTTCGCGTGTACGAAACCCCGTCGAAACGTCAAGGTTGGTCGCCGATAACATACAGTCCTCGCGACTACAGATATAAAAATAGGAGTATGAGCGTGATAATCACTCGAGGGAATCGTAGCGGGCGGAGGGGCATCGGCGGCATCGGTGTCTTTGAAGCGGTTTGGATTTCCCGTCACTAATGACATCACAGTAGGTGTTAAAATTCGGCACGCTTGGTTTCAATACAAATGGTGATACTTGCGTTATCTATGTAAATATATACTAGGTGAAACAAAAAGGGTATACTATTTTTATTGCAACTTAACTTTGTAAATCTCAAACTATCGGCTTTGTGGGACAGTTGAAGTACTAAAGGTTTTGTAGACTCGTGAAATCGGTCAACAGCTGTATTCCTATAACACCTTTTGTTTTTCAAGTTCCCTCCGAAGCTGATGATTTTTGAATTACAAAGTTAAGTTTTGAAAAAAAAGTATACCCATTATGTTTCACCTTGTATATGTGGGCTATACGGTAAATGTTTACACCGATCTGTGACAGGGTGGAACTACGGTGACCAAGCCACCCTGTATATGAGCTGTACTCAATGACTACTCTTTAATTGTTCCAATTCAATATTTTTTGACCACAAAGGGTCACATCTGATGACCACCAACTTAGACCAGCTTGGTGGAACTGGCTTCTCTTGAGGCGATTGACCCCCATTGACTATAGGTAATTGATTACTGCATTGCTGTACCACCGTTAACAGTAGGTACCTAATCAAATTATAAGACATCAAAACAATAATGACAAAATGTTAAAATGTGAGCACCATGTAAGCACTGATGCATTAATGTAGCATAGCTGCCTAGCAGAAATAAGTTGATAACATTAAGCACTTAGTGCGAGTTTGTCAGGACTGGTCAGCTCTTCTGTTCTGGCAATATTCTGGGCCTATTACTTCATTATTTGTGATGCCTTATGCATTACCCTACATTGTCCTCACACCTCTAATTATACCTAGTGTAATCATAATTTAAAAAAGAGAAAAGAAAAGATGTATCCTTGGAGTTTCTTGCATGTTCTTAACTTTTAAAAAGTGCCAGTTAATCTGGCCTATTTGAAATAAAAATATTTGAATTTGAATTTTGAACTTTAACGTCTCTCCCCCCAGCTGATGTCGGTGATGGGCCTGGAGCTGCGCTGGCACACGCTGTCCTGGTTCATCTCGTCGTTCGTGGAGATGACCGTGACGTGCGCGTGCGTCACGCTCGTGCTACACGTGGGCAGCATCCTGCCGCGGACCGATCCCAGCCTTGTGTTCGCGCTGCTCTTCATCTTTGGAATATCTGTGCTCAGTTTTTGGTGAGCAAAATTATTTTAAATCCATCTCGGAGGAAGCAGTGATAGCCGATTGGTTAAGCACGCCTCTTAATGACACCAGGTCCTGTCCTGTGTTCAAACCCCGGCTCGAACCTCTGGGTTTTTCGAAATCTATGTGCGAGTCATAATTTATATATGATTATCACTTGATTACGGTGAAGGAAAACAGGAAACCTGCATGTCTTAGAAAATCTAACCAATTTTCGAAAGATATGTGAAATCTCCCAATCCACACTTGGCCAGCGTGGCGGATTACGGCTTGAATCGCCCTCGTAGTGAGCGGACGCCCGCCCCGTGCCCAGGAGTGAGACGTCAAAAGGGCTAAATTATTTATTTTATCTTGGATCGCTGCACCGAGTGCTTGCGGGTTCGATTTCTGTCTGAGTAAATTTCGGAAATTACCTTTTTGGGATACACCAGTCGATACCTATAGTATGTCCAAGTGTTGATTAGTTTGGGACCATACAACTTAGCTGGATTATACATTTGAGCAGCGTTCGCAGCCATTAGTCTGGCGATATTGTTGATATGATGAGAATATATACCATATTACTTCATCCTATAGAAAATAATAACCATTGAATTTCTTGCCGGATCTTTTCAGTGGAAGCAGTACCCAAACCGCGATTTGTTAGCCTGCACGAACAAAATATTTTAGATTAATTTGAATTGAATATTGTCAAGTATCACTCGCTGTCCGTCCCCAGCTACATGATCTCGAAGCTGTTCGAGTCTGCGAGCCTGGCGGCGGTGTGCGCCGCCATGCTGTACCTGGTCTCCTTCATGCCGTTCATCATCATCCTGTCGCTGGAGGCCGTGCTCGTCAGCTCGCTCAAGCTGCTCGTCGTGAGTTTACCACACATTCCACACACCACTCGCATATCCTAGCATCTTGTGACGCGTGTGACGTCATTAGTAGTATTTGACTACTATTTAGGGCAGATTTCACTAACACATTGACGCACCGTTAGATTATTAAAGGGTTGTTTACATGCTGGTAACAGGTTTCTATACTCAAACAGTCCGGTATTACGTTGGTGAGCTCGGTTAGTTTATTGGCTTGAGCGTAGGGCACTCGGTTTACTGCTCTAGAGGTTCGATTCCAATCGGGGAAAACTTCGGTAATAATTATTTTCATGGTTTGGTACCATACAATTAGGGATATTTAATTTTAAAAAGAAAAACTAAATAAACTTCATCGCCACTTACTAAGTCCAGGGTCTACCCAAAGGGTCAAAACGGAGCCCTTATTTTTGTGTCATCGTTATCCCTGGACCTGCAAAATGTATATACAAACATGTTGAAACGAGACGATGCAACATGAATGTGGGAACAAACAGGACTCTACCCCAGCATGTTGGAGCTATAGCATCAGTTCCCTTAGTGCCTGTCGATGTCGTCGTCGCTGTGCTACGCGTTCCTGTGCGTGGCGCGGGCGGAGGCGCGCGGCGCGGGCGCGGGCTGGCCGCAGCTGTGGGCGGCGCCGGCCGGCGCGGGGGACATGTCCATCGGCCTCGCCGCGCTCATGATGCTGGTGGACGCCGCGCTCTACTTCCTGCTGGGCTGGCTCATCGATAGATACTTTGGTGAGACAACTTCACAATCGGTCATGCAGTTTACTGAATAGTTGGGTCTGGAAAGCTCCATGCAGGTATTAGCCGAAACGGTGTAGAATAGGAGTCGGACTCAGTACAAAAAAAAAAATGGGGGATAGAAATTGATCTATGTCAAAAACGAGTCCTAGCCTTTTAACGGCACTACTACACGGTATAACTGGTCAAAGTTAAGTTCTACCACCGCAAACGTGTTGCGTTTATCGCCCTAACCCACCCTAAAATCGCAACTTCCAATAAGATCATTCAAGGTATGTACACTGCTTTTGTTATTTTCTTTTGTTATTGTTACATTTGGTATTTCAGAATATGACGCTTTTAAAAAATCGGCGGGCTTTTATAAGTTTTCTATATTCTTTCGGACTCACAAAACATCCTACAGGTATAATTGATATCTTCTGACAGGTATGAAAACCCTGACGAGCAACATCACGTACTGCACCACGTCAGACGAGAAGGCGGGCGTCAGCATCGTGAACGTCACCAAGATATACGGCGAGGGGTCGCGCCGGCCCCGGCTGGCGCTCGACAACGTCTCCATCGAGCTGCACAAGGGGCAGATCACCACGCTGCTCGGACACAACGGAGCCGGGAAGACCACGCTTATGTGAGTATGGAAGAGGATATCGGATACACCGGCTGTTCAAGTGCAGAAAATTATTAAGGCTAAAGCGCCCATCTAGCCCGCGAAGTTCAAATATTTTGAGGAATCTCTGACAAAGGAAAATCTGACAATAATAAAAGGCACATTTTGTAATTCGCGACAAAGACCGTGTGCAGTGCATTTATTAATATATCCAATTTACTCTAAAACATTTCAAGAACGACAGCTATCCAGATCATCTGGCAATTTTTGTATACTTAGTGATTAACTAGTATCATATCCACCGTGATAATATTTAGAGTAAAATAAATGTATTAATAAACGCACTGCATACTGTGTGTGTCGCAAATCACAAAATGTTGTCTTAAATGTTTTCAGATTTTGGAAAAACTATAAAAATACTCGAAAATTTTGAATTTCGCGGGCTAGACAGGCGCCTTCACCTTAATACATTATTTTAGTAACCACGGCTAGTACTTCCGGGATTTTTGAAATATATTTTCAAAATAAATCTGTCCATTTTCGCTAACCCACACCGAACCAGCGTGGTGCATTATAGAATGGTGCTCAGGATTGGACATTGAAAAGAGTTAATTAAATAAATAAACGATTTTTTTTTAAATATCGCCAGTCTTAAACATCAACTGTGTAGTTCCAAACTAAGCAATGCTTGTATGGACTAGGTACGATCCCAGTGACACCCAGACCAGGGCAAATTACGTAAAGGCCTTTTCCGAAATCAGCCCCAGCGAGATCGAGCCCAACATGTGCAGTGAACCCAGCGGCTTAAGCTCGAACCACTGACTGTGGTGTTTTTTTTTCTAAAAAAAAATCAATCCATTAGTAAATATCTTTATCGAGTCACGAAATGTTTGTAATCGAGTACGATATACAATACCCGTGGCATTTGGAGAACATAGCCTGCAACCCGTGTGTACGCGCAGCAACATCCTGACGGGCATGCTGAAGCCGAGCAGCGGGCACGTGGTGGTGCGGGCGGAGCGCGCGGCGCGCGCGCGGCTGGGCGCCTGCCCGCAGCGCGACGTGCTGCTGCCGCACATGAGCGCCAGGGAGCACCTCGTGCTGTACGCGAGCCTCAAGACCGGCGCCAGCGCCGCGCGGGTGCAGGGGGAGGTGGACAGGTTGGACTACTGACACTCAATACAACTCTCCTCTAAACAGGGAGAGTTTAAAATTATAATTGACTAGGGCCCGTATTAATAGATATATCTCAAGTATGAGAGCGATCTTGAGTACGATTTTGACATGTCATTTTTTAATGGGATGACGTTAGGATGACAGTTCCAAGATCGTTCTCAGATTTGAGATTGATTTATTAATAAGGGCTAGGTTTATTCTAGAGAAACTACTTCTACAACGGAACGTTTTCATTTGTAGTACTATAATGTGTTTTAAATGCAGTGTTCTTTTAAATATAAATTCATTTAATTTGAACCGTAATACAAGAGTTTAATAGCTAATAATTATGTAATTACCTATGGTCCTAGGAGCAAACCCTGGGGAATACCTTAAATTGATGTAGCAAAAGTATGTTATTCTCAACTTAAACGACGACTTGTCCGACTATATTTTAATTTAATATCTAATCTGTTAAATAAACAGCATAAAAGTAATCACTTTCATGAAAACTTGTATAAAATGTAATGTGAAAGTCATCAAAAGCTTGGGCAACCTCGCAGGATGCTAGAGGTGCTTTCGCTGGGCGCGGTGAGCGCGGAGCCGGTGTGGCGGCTGTCGGGCGGCACGCGGCGGCGGCTGTGCGTGGCGCTGGCCTTCATCGGGCGGCCGCTGCTCGTGTCGCTGGACGAGCCCACCGCCGGCGTCGACCCCGCCGCCAGGAGGTTTGATATAATGCTTTACATTCATTACAGCCGCGTATACGTTGGGTTCTCTTCTCCGTCTATACCGTAACTGATAGTACCTAGCTAGTAGCTAGATTCCCCCCCTTATCCCTCTCACTAAAGCCAATAATGCCACTCACGGAAAATAGCGTAGAGTGAAAAGTTCCCAAGTTTCAGGGACATACGATAATTTTCAGGATGTACGCATCAGAGCAGAGAAGTATAAAGTTTTTGTCATGTACGAGTAGGTGGTGAATACAAAGCTTCGCATTTCCACGTTTGATTATTTTACTATGGAAGCAAAATAAGTAGAATACAAGTTGCGTAGAGACTTCCCGTGAGACAAATGCTACATATAGCGGATGATAAGACGATAAAATAGAGTGAAGTGGAATTGATATTAATTATATAACTATAGGGACATCTGGTCGATGATAATGAAGCTGAAAGAGGACAGAACGATATTGCTGACGACGCACCACCTCGACGAGGCGGAGCTGCTCAGCGACCAGATCGTCATCATGCACAAGGTGAGGGCTCTGACGGATCTGATGTAGAGACACGCTTGTGTACACAACTCTCTAAATTGAAACTTTATAAATTGAATAAATAAATCAATATCGCCAGACTGACACCACCCAAACTAAGCAATGGACTGGGGGTGATCCCAGTGATACCCAAACCTGGGTAAATTAAGAAAATACCATTTCCGAAATGTGCCGTTAATCCACATGATCAATGCAGCATACGATATCTATGGTATATTACACGACAGTTCCAAAACGGTTAAAATTACAAAAATAATTACTTGACTAGATTTCACGACAAGAAAGAGAGAAATAATCATGCATCAAAAGGTTATTTCGTACAATCAAATTGCTTCAGTTTTCACTTATATTCGCTTCACCAGGGGCAAATCCACACCACCGGTTCTCCAATTGAAATAAAGCGCACTCTCGGCAACGGGTACAAGCTGACCGTGATGTACCCGGCGCGGGAGGCGGAGCCCGAGTTGCCCGAGCAGCCCGAGCTGCCCGAGTTGCCCGAGCTGCCCCAGTTGCCCGAGCTGCCCGAGCAGCCCGAGCTGCCGGCGCCGTGGGCTGAGGACGCCGCCTTGCAGGAGAACACCAAGCAGCTGCTGGCGGCCGTCAGGGACGTCGTCAAGAACGCCAACCTGGTGGATATTAATGGCCTGGAGGTGGAAATTTCACTGCCCTTCTTTGATGCCAATGGATTGAATAATAAGTGAGTAAGAACGTGGACAGGTTACGCTGAAAACAGTACTAAATAAAACTTTAATTTCAGTGTCTTCGAATTCATCATTTAAAATGTATGTAAGACATGATATATTCTGTTTGGACATGATGGAGGCAATGATAAAAACAGTTCCCAGCATCACGCTTTCGCTCGCACTTTATATTGATACTTATCTCAAAATAACCTCTAGCATTACATGTCAATACTAGCAATTAAATTGCAATTAAAGAATGATATTTGGTTGTATGTATGTGTTCTGTCTATGTGTGTGTGTTAACTTGCGATTAAATATTTATAATTATATATCACATTTAAAACAACCATTGTGAATTCATTCATGGGCACAGCTGGGATGCGTCATTGTTTCAGGGCTCCGAACGCTATCAGTCAAGGAGCCCAGGTAACATTATTTGGGGATTTGTGGTGACTTTAATTTTTTTTAGAAAGGTTATGTTAAAATCTTTATACGATGCATAGGTAATGAATACTGTAATGGCCCCCAGCTTCATGCAACTGTGCTCGGTGTTGGAAGCCACCCAGTCGACACTGGGCTTCAAGAGCTACTCCCTGGACTGCAGCAGCTTGGAGCAGGTGTTCTTCAACATCTGCCAGCAGGCGGACGCGCCACATAACGGGATCGAATACCGTGAGAATACAATATTTAAAAACTGCTTTGTTTTTAAAATTACATGTGAATCACGGACTACGCGCAGCCCATCAACTACATAGCCTGGAGACGCCTAATACCTTTACCTAATACCTTACTTAAATAGCTGAGATAGGCGGGCGCAGAGTACTTAGTGCTCATTTGTCCGAACAAGGTCACAACAAATCCTGACATACACACATCCCCCGCAAGTACATAAATACACCCCTCCTCCCGCAATACACACATATTTAATTTTATATTCTAGTTGTAAAATAATAATATATGTAGTTTGTTGAAAATATCCTTGAAATACTCTTAACTAATGTGAATCGTCGGGTGAACTGGTGTTCTGTCGACCAACTGAATAACCACTCGGGATTGAAACGAACTGCGTGTGTCCTCGGTGGCATCCTGAACCTTGTGCAAATCAGATTCTGAATGTATGTAGTCCGAGATAGAGTTCAAATTCGCTTACCACAGTGTTGTTGTCAGTGAGCGAGGGGGCCCCGTCGAAGAGCACCTCGAGCTCCAGCATCCGCACGGAGCGCGCGGCGCCGCCGCTGCTGGCGGGCGCGGGCCCGCTGCGCGGCTCGCGCCTGCAGCAGTTCGCGGCGCTGCTGCACGCGCGCGCGCTGCACCACTTCAGGAACACGTCAGTATTGCATACACTGCTCATTTTAATGCTCCTCCGTGTGTCGTTTTCCTCATAACTGAGGGTCGTGACTCCCTGGCTCCCCGCTCATTATAATACCGACCCTTATTTTTCCTAGGCACGTCTTAATACATTGATCAGAAGTCTTAGAGCGGTCTTGGGGCCGCTTTTGCCATGTCAGTTTATACCCCAAGATACAGGCATTTGCCTAGTTTGGGTGGCACCATATTCTAGGATTAAGAATAATTCTTGTGTTTGGCAATAATGATTATTATTAATATTACTGTTACTAGCTGACCCGACAGACGTTGTCCTGTCTTTTAGGGGTATGAAAAAAAGATAGTAGCCGATTCTCAGACCTACTGAATATGCATAGGTATACAATTTCATGAAAATCGGTCGAGCCGTTTCGGAGGAGTATGGTAACTAACATTGTGACACGAGAGTTTTATATATAAGATGACTTAAGAATGACATTTCCAATATCGTTCAAAAAGGTTGTTGCAAGAATGTGTTGTAATCCCATTGTTAATCCATTAGAACTTTGTATTGGAAGTAAAAGCTTATAACGAAATTGAGTTTATGACTCCAAAAATATGACTGTAAATATTCATTGAACATGGAACATCTTATCAGGTGGCTGCTGTTCATGCTGGTGATCCTCCCCGCGCTGTTCATCATCGTCGCCATGGGCTTCTCCATGCTCCGGCCGCCGGCAGACAACGAGATAGCGCTCAAGTTAGACGAACACTTGTATGAAGGCTCCACTGAATTCCTCGTGTAAGTATTACAACTAGACGGATACAAAAGAGGTCAGAGGTGTTGCTTACAGCCTCCTACTACCGATTCAAATTTGTACCCTATTGATTTTAAAAGCTCTAGCTCTTAGCTTAGTGGCAGGGACTAACCTTTGATAAAAGAAGGTCGTTAGCCACGAATAACGTCGTTAGTAACGAATTAGCGTTAGGTTATTAGCATTGGCTTTAATCTTACTATTTGCTAAGTAGTAATCGTATGGCATAACTTAAATAATTATATACTAAAGAATTGCTAGCATGCCTATACCATAAATTGTGGCCTAAGAGCCCCTTTTTACAAGACTGAGAAATTAATAAGTTTAGTTATCATTTTATTATTAAGTTTAAAATAATAAAATAAAATTAACTACAGGCCCCGTCCATCATTGTACTCCGAGCATGTGGACCCGTCATTCGCTGAACAAGTGATGGAGTACCTTCAAATGGACAAGCAGACCACGAACTGGACAAAACAGGTTAGTAGAACACATCTATACGCTCGTATTCCCGTAAGGGGTAGGCAGAGTATATTGGAGTGCACATTTCACACACTGAGTAAGTAACATCTGTTTATGGGTAGCGTACAATTAGAGGATTCGATCCCAGCCCATTTTTCTGATCCCGGAATTTCGGGATTATCTTCAGACAATACCGGGATCCCGGGATTTGTAAAATTTTATCCCGAAATTTTCGGGACCAAAATTCCAGTGAAAACCAGATCAGGGCAAATTACGAAAAGGTCATATCTGAAATGTTTTCCGATAGGAATTTCAGTTCGATTCACTCGTAGCAGTGAAACAAGCGGTCGGCAAAATGAACGACTACGTTATACCTAAAGTAAACACAAAATACTAAATTACAATATTATTTTTGTAAATTAAGCATTTGTTATTTTTGTACGATCCGCCTGATATGAAGCGGTTACCGTAGCCTATAGCTGCTATCAATACCAATGTCATTGCGCGCACGTGACCTAATGAGGAGTGGGATAGAGGGTGGGAAAGAGAAGGTTCACCGGCTCTCACACCCATCACACAAAACGCAGCAATAATTGGACCTACTTATGCAAACCAACCCACATGCACTACTGTAGACCAAAACCAACCTTGTGTTAGTGGTTCTAGGTTGGTTTCACTTTGCAGAAGTGTGCGTGGGTTGGTTCCACAGATATAGATTTACATAGATAACGCAAGTATCACGATTTGTATTGAAACCAAGCGTGCCGAATTTTTAACATCTACTGTGATGTCATTAGTGACGGGAAATCCAAACCGCTTCAAAGACACCGATGCCGCCGATAAATAAAAATGCGTGCTAAGATTTTACACAGACTAACAATTTTTTTTCGTTTAACAACTAACCATAGATATAAGGATGTGACAATGTTGCTAGTAGTACATATTTTGATATATCAACTAACACCCTCTCATAACAAAATAATGTAGTACAGATACACAATAAAAACAAAATTAAACAAATGTTAATTTACAATGAATATTACACTTTTGATATGCCCATTAACTGAATAAATTTATAATGTTTATTTGAACAAACACTTTTGGTCAATACGTCGGCAGGCATATCGGACGTTGGTACATATTTAACTTTAATTTTATTTCCAATTACACATTCACGAGCGAAATGGTGGCGTACATCTATATGTTTGGTACGTTTGTGAAACAATGGATTAGCTGCCAATTTTAAAGAACTTTGGCTATCACTAAATAAACATACAGAAATACTTTTATCCAATATACCACACTCACTCATTAATTGTTTTAAATAAACAGCCTCCTTGCAAGCTTCTGACAAGGCCATGTACTCAGCTTCTGTACTAGACAGTGCAACTGTCCTTTGCTTTCTAGATTCATAACTTACCACACATCCTGACAGAATAAAGCAAAACCCAGTAATGACCTTCTGTCAATGTTACATGATGCCCAGTCTGCATCCACATAACCATGAAAATTACAATCATTTTTCTTGTAAACTAAACCATAATTTTTAGTTTTCTGCAAGTATTTTAACAGTCTTTTTAAATGCTTCCAATGAGTTTCATTAAAACATGTGTTAAATTGACTGAGGAAACTTACACTAAAAGCAATATCTGGTCTAGTAAGTACAGATAGGTACATAAGGCTTCCAACTAACTGTTGATAAGGATATTTATCATCACACTGGTTATTTAAATTCTTTTCTAGCTTTAAATTTACTTCCATAGGAGTATCACATGGTTTACAGTCAAACATATTAAATCTATGAAGTATAGTGTTTACAAATTGTTCTTGGTCAACAGTTGGGACACCCGCTACGGTAGCACTTATTCTAAATTTTGCGGTCTTGAAAATTTACGTTTGTGTAGAAACAAGTCAAATACACGCGAACTTTTTAGCCTTAAAGTTGCTCCAACTAGTGAAATATCTTAAAAGTGTATCTCAGTGTGAATTAAAATAGCCAAAAGCTTTTTAATTATCAAATAAACTGATTCATCACCGATTTTAACCAGTGTTTATAAAGTGTTTGAACAGTGCGCGTAAGCGACGCGATCCGCACGGCGCTTACGACGTTTCGTACGCGAGCCCGGCCGCTAGGAGCTCTCTAGTCCTGTGATTATTTTGTTTCGCTACCCATTTATTTTTATTTTTTGGTAATCGTTATGTCTTCAAGTAAAGCGTTGCAAAAATGCGTGGGCTGCAATAATGCACTCCCGCAGAAGGAACAAATATCATGTTTGCTATGTAAATCGAAGTATGACCTATTGTGTGCGAATATCTCATCCAGGCGTTTTCAAACAATGGAACCGGAAAATAAACGTATGTGGAAATGCCCAGAGTGTCGCAACAAATTACCAAAGTCGGATAACACTAATACACCTATACGCTCTGCGGGACCTGGCTACGAAGTAGTTCATGAACCGGTTGATCTGGCAGTTACCGAAGCAAACAATGTTACCCAACGGCGTAAGGCCGGTTCCACACTAAACCCAGAAAGTACATTACAGAAAGATGGCGAGGATCTCTTTTCGAAACCATCCGATGTGTCTTCCTTCGAGGAAATTAGTAAATTCTGGACAGAACTACGAGCAGCCCGTCTAGAAATGATTCACCTCACAACTTCACTTACTGAGTTAACAGCCACCATGAAGACAAATATCGAGCGTATGGATAGTCTGGAAGCCAGAATCCAGATGTTGGAAGGGAAAAGCAATGATGAAGAACGTACAAAAGTCGACGTATTAGAGGCTAAAATAGCCCAACTCGAGCAGAATCTCCATGATCGTGATCAGGATATGCTATTAAACGATATCGAGTTAACCGGGATACCGGAGCAGAAAGCTGAAGGCGTTACCCACATCGTACTCGCAGCGGCGATGAAGCTAGGCGTTGAGTTAAAGGAGTGTGACATTGTATCCGCAGAACGTGCAGGCCCGCCGCGAAATAGGATCGAGGGCGGGCCAGCTCCGCGGCCGCGCCCTATTGCGGTGAGATTGTCTCGACGCTCGAACCGGGCCGCCCTGCTGCAGGCTTCTCGTGTCAGGCGCGAGATAACTACTGCTGATATGGGACTAGCTGGAATACCGCACCGATTCTACGTGAATGAACGACTTACCAAGGTCAATAGACAGCTCTTCCGCAGGGCCCGCGAGACCGCTGTCCGGGCCAAGTGGCGCTTTGTGTGGACACGGGATGGCAGGATATACGCCAGGCGTGAAGATGGTGGAGATCGTTACCGTATTGGGTCTGTAGCCGACCTCGCTAGAGTTTTTGGTAGCGACGTTGTTGGCTCCGATGTTTAAATGCATTTTCACATTGCCTTTGTTAGTTCTAGTAAGTAGATTATTTTTTAAGTATATCAGGTATTGTCCACGTTTAGTTGTAACTGTAGTTGTAGTTAGGACTCCGAGTTTTATATTCTATTTATTCAAATTAAGACTGCATATTAGGCTTTTTTTGGTTTGTTTAAACATATTTTTTTATATTTGTGTACTAATATGGCAATCTGGTATTTATTTTTACATGTTTTCCACGAGGTATAATATAGAGATTAACTCTGTTGATTGGTATCGATTATTTTACATACCTATTGGTAAAATAACATTAATTTTATGCTGCCTGTAAAATCGCTTAAAATTGGGCTTTTTAATGCGGGCTCCCTTAGTACTAAGCATGACGAATTTATTGCAGCTATGCTAACTCATAATGTAGATGTAATGGCGATTAATGAAACCTGGTTGCGATCAGGTGAGGATGGTCGCGCCCCCGTTGTGCCAGATTACCGGCTTCGTCACACACCACGGCCTCTGCAGGTCAAAAGTGGTCGTGGCGGCGGAGTTGGCTTTTACATTAAGCGCGGAGTGAATGCGCGAAACCATCCTTACCCTATTGACGTATCGCATAGTCAGGTAGAGCAAATGTGGATTACTCTCAGCACATGTGGTTCGAAGTTGGCAATCGGTACTGCTTACCGGCCTCCTTGGCTGGATGTCGATCTTTTTTTGGATGCCATTGCTCATTCTATAAGCTCTGTTGCACATTGTGACCATATTGTAGTGCTCGGCGATTTTAATATTAATATGTTGACAGCTTCGGACCCAAAAACTCAAAGGTTACTCGCTTTTCTGAACTGCCAGGGCCTTAAGCAGTTAGTGAATACCCCAACTCATTGTACAATGCATGGCGAAACTTTGATTGATGTAGTTTGCACAAATATCAAGTCTTGTTCTGCTTACGTGGATCCAATTCCTGATTTAGGAGCTCACGCTTTCATAAGCTGTGACTTAAATATTAAAAAGCAAAAAACCGTACCGAGAACTGTATGTTATAGGCCCCTTATCGAAGGATCAGTTAAATAGTGAATTAAATTTAATAGACTGGCACGTGTTACCTGCACTAAATAACGTTAATGACATCGTTAACAAATTCAATACGATTGTAACTGATCTTATTGATAAGCACGCCCCTAAGAGAACTTATATTGCAAAGGAATGTGCTTATCCGTGGATTACAAGTAACATTCAGTTCATGATGCATCTTAGAAACAGGGCTCACGCTCAGTATCTTAGGTGTAAAAAGGATGCTAAACGTGATTATTATAAGGAACTTAAATCACTGGTATCCAAATCTTTGTACTTTGAAAAGGCTGCATACTACAAACACAACATCAGCGCTAAGATAAAGAACCCTAAAGCCCTTTGGAAAAATTTAAAGGGCACACTAGTCCCTGAGAAAAGAGTAAATGAACTACCTATTCATTTCGATGACCCGGAAAAAATTTGTAATCATTTTTTAAATGTGCCAGGAGCAAATATAGTTAACCCTACAATGCTTGCATTTTATAGCTCTCAACGGTTTGGTTCCGCCTCATTTCATTTGAAGCCCGCGGCACAATCAGATATCATTCAAATTCTTAGTCAGCTCACGTCAAATGCGGAAGGATCCGATGGTATTAATTTGGATATGGTTTTGTTAACGGTCCCAGCGAGTCTTGATTCTATAACTGCCATAGTAAATAAATCTCTTGAATCATCAACTTTCCCCGACGCATGGAAGGTAGCTAAAGTTCGTCCGTTACCGAAAAAACCTAATGCATTTGATTTCAAGGACTTGCGGCCTATCAGCATACTTCCAGTGCTTTCGAAAGTTTTGGAGAAGGTGGTGTGTCGCCAAGTAGTCGAATTTCTTGAAATGCATAACATTCTTCCAGACGTTCAGTCAGGATTTAGGAAAAAACGTAGCACTACAACTGCTCTCCTGGATGTAACAGATAATATACTATCAGCTCAAGATCATGGTATGTGCACGCTCCTAGTTTTACTAGATTTCTCACGTGCATTCGACTGTATTAATGTCTCACTCTTGTTATCAAAGATGGCTTATTATGGTTTCGACATGTACTCTATTAAGTGGTTCGAGAGTTACTTAACACACCGCGCCCAGTACGTCGAAATTGTCAAAGCAAACGGTTCCGCGGTTACTTCAAGCTTGCATTCCTTATCTCGGGGTGTCCCTCAAGGATCTATTTTAGGCCCTGTGCTATTCATTATATACTGCGCAGATATAATTGATATTATTAGAAAATGTAAGTATCACATTTACGCAGACGATACGCAAATTTATATATCTTTTAAACCATGTGACGGCGCAGAGGCTATTAAAGATTTGAATGACGACCTACGGAGATTAGAGCAGTGGTCTGAACGTAACTCACTCGTATTAAATCCTGGTAAAACTAAGGTCATGTTATTTGGATCTAAAACCCAAATAAGCACCTTCACCTTGGCACCTGGAGATGTGACACTGAAGGGCGAACCTATCGACCGAGTCTTCGAATCTCGTAACCTGGGGCTCATTATGGATGCAGATCTTCGTTTTGAGAAACATGTGCAAGAAGCGATCCGTAACTGTTTCTACAAGCTCAAGATCTTGTACAGGGCGAGACCATTCCTGAGTGAGGAGCTGCGTATCCTGCTGGTTGAGTCTTTAGTTCTTTCGAAGCTTAACTACGCGGATGCTGTGTATGGGCCACGAATTTTATCCAAAACTATTCGGTTAATACAAAGGCTACAGAACGCTTGTGCACGCTTCTGCTTTAAGATTCCTCGAAGAGCGCACGTAGCACCCTTTTTTAACAAGCACAATATTCTTAAAATGAACGCTCGACGTAAACTCCATCTTGCATGTATCATGTTTAGCGTTATTCAATCACGTGCGCCCCGTTACTTATTTGAAAAACTAAGCTGGCCTGCGCCTACGAGGTATGATGGTCGGGAGTGTAGGCGTAGTTTTCTGCAACTATGCATCCCGGGCCACAGGACCGCAGCATTCCGAGGTAGCTTTCGTTACGCAGCATGCTGGAACAACATCCCGCCTCCTATAAGGAAGTGTACTTGTATGGTACCATTCAGAATCAAACTAAAAGCCATATTACTTAAGCATCAGAAAGAAACGGAAGGTGTAAGGGTCCTGAGCACTGCAATATAGGTTCTCTAGCTTTTTCCCGCGGTTCCACTTATCCACCCATTCATCCTTCGGCTTAACTTCTAGAGTCTTGATCCAGCTGGAACTACCATTTTTCATTAAATAAATAAATAATTAAGTTTTGGTATATAAGGTATGTTGTGCTAATATGTTTTGCGTTATATATATATATATATATATATATTATTAATAAAATTATGTGTAAAATCGAAAGCCAAAATTAAATATAATATGTAAATTTTCCTACTCATTTGGTTGAGTCCTGAGTTGCTACAGTTCTTGATTCCTTAATATTTTGTTAATTTTATTTTTTTACATCACTTAGTTATTTAGTGCTTACCGTGGCTGTGTGTGTATCGTTCTGGGGTTGCAGCTGAAAACCAGCGTCAGGTGGTATGCATCACGCATGCACCCTGGCATATGCTGAGCTGTTGACCCTTTGGTCTGGTATGATAGTACATAACTAGCTAGATGTGTCCATTTGTATTCCTAAGCTGTGTATGTATAGTGAGTTAGTTTTGTATAGCTCTGCCATGGTACCAATAAAATAAATTTCTTTCTTTCTTTCTTTCTTTCTTTTCTTTCAGTAATACAATCTTTCTCAATTTTAACATTCATGCCAAGACACTGTTTCATCTGACCTAGATCCTTTATTTTGAACTCTGATACTAATACATTTAGTAAGTGCTTATAAGCAGCTTCACAGTTATAAAAAACAAAAAAATCATCCACAAATAATGCAACAAATATTTTGACATCATCATGACATTTTATAAAAAGACAAGGTTCACATTTGGACTTTTTATAACCTAGTTTTAACATACACTCTTCTACCCTAGTATACCAAGCCCTGGCAGACTGTTTTAGTCCATAAATGGCCTTCTTTAACTTTAGTACTTTATTTTCACAATTTATAAAGTCTGAATTTTCTGGAATTTCCATATAAACACATTCATCAATATGACCATTTAGGAATGCTGTGGGGACATCTAAGTGATTAATATTTAAGTCAAGTTGCACACTTACAGCAAATAATAGTCTTAGAGTAGAGTACCGTAAAACAGGTGAAAAAGTCTCATTAAAGTCTATTCCTTTAACCTGGGTAAAACCCTTGGCAACAAGTCTCGCTCTGTAACGCACTTCACCATTACTATTAAACTTTCTGTTAAACACCCACTTATTTTTCACTATTGTACCTACAGTTGGTCTATCTACCAGCTCCCACGTGTCATTGTCACTAAAAGATTTTAATTCTTCTTTCATAGCACTCTGCCATTGCACTTTATAGGGACCATTCATGGCTTCAGAAAGTGAAATTTGTTCACCCGTCATATCCTCAACACACATGTTAGAGTAACCATAGTAATCAGGTTTCCGACGAACACGCTTTGCTGGTTGAATTACATCTTCTTGACTTATAACCGCAGTATCATCAGTTGTCAATGACTCATAAAAATTTTCGGAGTCACTTGATGATTCACTAGGAATATATGTGGTATCCTCCACCTCCGTCTGCACAGTCTCATTCAGACATTCTGGCTGGTCAGTACCCGATGCTATCTTCTGCTCTGAGTTTTCAAGTGGTTGCTGTTCCTCAACTATAACACTTGTTGTACAACTGTCCTGGTTAATGTTTTCCATAACAACAACATCCCTAGCTACAGTTATTGTTCGAGCTTTAGGATTATAGAGCCGATAACCTTTGGTATTTTCCGAATAGCCGACAAGGTACATAATTTGGGCTTTCTTATCCCATTTTCTTCGCTTGTCCTTTGGAATGTGGACCATTACAGGGCTTCCAAAAACTCTTAAATGCCCGAGGTCTGGCTTTTTGCCCATCCACATCTCATACGGGGTGGTATTCTTGTCTAGACTGGCCATTGGTGATCTATTCTTTAGATACACTGCCGTGTTTACAGCCTCTGCCCACAAATGTTTATCAAAACGAGCATCAAACAGGAGACATCGTGCCTTCTCTACTATTGACCTGTTGTATCTTTCGGACATACCATTTTGTTCCGGAGTGTACGCATTTGTTTTCTGATGAACAATGCCGTGTCTCTTTAAGTAATTCTCCATTTCAGAAGAGCAAAATTCTCCACCATTATCAGATCTTAGTATTTTCATCTTCTTGGACTGCTGGTTTTCTACCAACTCCTTAAATTCTCTGAAGTACTTAAATGTTTCATTTTTTTCTTTCAAAAAATAAACAAAACACATTCGGCTAAAGTCATCGACAAATAACAGGTAATATCGAGCCATACCAAGTGATTTGTTTTCCATTGGCCCACACAGGTCTGTATGAACCAATTCCAGGACATCCTTGCTTTTGCTTGAACTGAGGGGGAATGGCAATCTCGTTTGCTTGCCCTCACAACACACTACACAACTGGATTTACTTGTATCACTTTTTTCCTGGTAAGACACACCTTCAACTGCTCCATTTTTCATTTTTTCAAGGTCATTCGCATTTATGTGACCTAGTCGTCTGTGCCAAGTTGTACATGAAGTCTGTACTGCAGCTGCCAAAAGTTGCTCAGACTTCACAATGTTTAATCTGTACACATTATTCTCCAAGCTAGCTTCACCAATGCAATCATTTTGAGCATTGTAAATGTAACATCCATTCTTATTGAAGGATACTCTGTTACCATTTGCAATCATTCTGCTCACTGATAACAAATTCGTGGTAAGTTTTGGTATACACAAAACATTGTTTACTTCTATGTCATACTCTGTATTCTTCACACATGTAGTGAGGCGCAGATCACCAGAGCATAGAACCTGTACACTTGTTTGGTTAGCAACTATAATTTCCTTAGTTTTCGGTTGATAAGAAACATTTGTCAACATATTTTCGTTAGACACCATGTGAGCACTTGCGCCGGAATCAACATACCAATCATTTTGATCGAATTCTCTTGTAAGAAATATTGCACTAAATGCATTCGATTTCGTCTTCGCTTTTTCTGCAGAGGGACATTGATTTTTATAGTGTCCCGTTTTCTTGGCCTCTTTCCACTGAGTCAGGCCCAATGTGATTCTGCCAATGTCGACGTAGTAGAGGAGACACGATGGAGATTTATTGACCAATCGGTGTTTGTTCTAAAGTCGACTTTTTGTTGAGATTGGCCGGTTAATTCTGTAACTACCTTGAACAACACAAAATAACACATACAAAAGGGAATAGACGACACAATTATGCAAATACTATTATATACTACTAAAATGTTACAATCTAATGTTATGGGATGTTATATATTTTATTAAAATATTAATAAAGGGAGTATCGACAAGCATGAGGAGAGATTGAAAGTTGATAGGACGGGGAATTTCAGGAGGGAGGGCATCATACAGAGATACAGGATATTTGGGGCAGGAAAAGAAAATGTGGTCTACAGAGCCTTCATCATATCCACACTCGCAGAGGGAATGATCTCTTACTCTAATCTTGTTGAGGAAAACTGGAGTGCAAGAATGTCCTAAACGCAAGCGGCAGATGGTGGACGTCGCCAATTTGGAACCGTGACGGTATTTATGGAACCAAGGTTTGGATCGAACATTCGGTTGGATACGTCCGTAATAGCGACCACATGTTGATTTGGTAGAGTTCCACTCAGCACTCCAAGATGCCATTAGATTTACTCTAGCTGTAGGCAAGAGATCGATAGAGTGAAGACTATAGTGATCCAGAGTACCAGTAAACACGGCATCCTTAGCCAGAGAGTCTACACGCTCATTTCCCATAATGCCACTATGACTGGGTATCCAAGCAAGAACTACATCTATGCCTCGAAGTTTGCATTTCAGGAGGATTTCTTTAATTTGCAAAACAATTTGGAATTTTTGTTTTGTCTTTAACTGATTGGAAGCGATTGCCTGCAGGGAGCTTTTAGAGTCAGAAAGAATAATGGTTCTATTAAGATTGTGGGATTCTACATAGTATAGAGCTTCTAAAATGGCCACTGACTCACCAGTGAAAACAGAAGTGGGGGGAGGGCATTTATAATTTAAAACAATTCTATATTTAGGGATCCAAACCGCAGCGCCAACACAGCCTTCAGGAGAAAGTTTAGACGCATCTGTGAACATTGTTAACCACTGTGGGAAGTCTTTATTCAAGGTTTCTTCTAATAACGCATTGGCACCCGGATGGAGTTTATGGATTCCAAGATCTAGAATAATAGGGGGATCAAAAATGAGGACCTGAAAGTCAAATCTAAAAAGGAGAGGACCAGGGGAGTTTAAAATGGGAGGAGCAAAATTTCTTAGTTTTCTGAGACTTATAATGGTTCTAGGGGGATCTTTATGAGCCCAGAAAGCAGCAGCTGTTACTTTTTGTGATAAAATGTCGAGGCGGGAGAGTAACGGATGGGAAGAATCTTGAGATAATTTAAACAGAAATCTGTCTGAGAGATACTGTCTACGAAGGTGAAGAGGAGGGTCAGCAGCCTCGATCTGCATGGCGTTTTTAGGAGATGATTTCATAGTACCTAGAACGAGACGCAAACACTTTGCCTGAACTGAGTTATATTGATTAAGAGGAATTTTGTTGCAAGGTTCTAGAATAGAGCTGCCATAATCCATGTGACTGCGAACGAGAGCGTTATAAAGTAGTTTCATGGAGTATGGGTGAGAACCCCACCACACTCCAGCCAAGGCTCTTAAGATGTTCACCCCTTTCTCACATTTTTGGATCACATAGTCAATGTGCTTAGAACCTGTCATTCTAGAGTCAAAAATAATCCCTAAAAATTTCACACTATCATTCACTGGAATTATGTCCTCACCGCAATTAATTACAGGGAAGGATATCTGTCTTTTTCTTGAGAAAACAACTAAAGAGCTCTTAGGTACTGAAAGATGGAGACCATGATCTACTAGCCAGGCATTAAGATAATAAAGAGCAGAATTCAAACGAGTGGAGGCCTGATCAGAACTTGCATGAGCTAGATAAAGAACTAGATCATCTGCGTACTGCAGGATATTGCAAAAGGGAGTTACTGATTGCTCAAGATCAAAGGTGTATATACTGTAAAGGAGAGGGCTTAACACTGAGCCTTGAGGGAGACCTTTCCAGATTTGTCTTTGAGGAAGCGAGAAACCTTGATATCGAATAATAATATACCTAGACATTAAGAGATTGGATATGATGTTAACAATCCTCACAGGAATGTTCAGCTGATGCATTTTCTGCCTGAGCAACGGAAGAATGACACTATCATATGCGGCGGAAATGTCTAGGAAGATTCCGACAAGGTCCTCCTTATCTGATAAGGCAATCCGGATGTCTGTGGACAGAAGGGTAAGGCTGTCCAGGGTGCCTTTGCTTTTGCGAAAGCCATATTGGCTTTTAGCAAGAAGGTTTTTACTCTCCAGTAGCCATTCAAGGCGATTCTTAATAAGATGTTCTAGGATCTTACACAAAGTACATGATAAGGCAATGGGTCTGTATGAGGAAGGATTGGAAGGATCTTTGCCAGGTTTCAGGATAGGGATGATGATTTGGGTTTTCCATGACTCTGGAATAAGTCCATGTTCGAAAATTCTATTAATGATATTAAGAAGATGGGACTTAGCAAGGAGATTTAAATTGGTAATAAAGGAATAAGGAATTCCGTCGGGACCCGGAGATGAGTCCTTAAGACCGTCCAACACAATTTTGAATTCGGAGATGCAAAAGGGTTCGTCAAATTTATCGGCAGGACTAGAAGGGGAGGAAGTGAACTGAAACATTTCAGAATTCGGGACGAAAGGGGGAGCGAGGTTATTAGCAAATGCATTTAGCCAGGGTGACGGGTCGTTGGAACAATTGATGTTAGGCAGGAAAGAACCGCGATATCTTCTGACACTCTTCCAAACTTGGGATATAGGAGTTCCAGGATATATATTTCCACAATAGTTTCTCCAACCTGCTTTCTTTTTTTTTGCCAGAAGTTTGCGGGACTGAGCGGCAATTTTTTGATAATTTATGAAGTTATCTGGAGTCATAGACTGGCTGTACAGAAGTTCTGCCTCAGCTCTACATTTGACCACCCGAGAACAATCAGCATCCCACCAAGGGGGAGATGCTAAGGTCTTTTTGCCAATTCTTTTACGCGGGATATGAAGGTCAGCAGCTTCAATTAAAATATTAATAAAGTGGGAATAGTCGGCTAAGATATCAGAAGAAGGCTTATGGGTAACTATTCTGGAGACAACCTCAGCAGAATAAAGATCCCAGTTTGCTTCCTGTAGTTTATATTTGAGAAGGGGAACAGGAGAGGGAAGAGGAGAAACGGACTGAGGAATGGAGATAATAATGGGAAAGTGGTCACTTCCATAGGTCTGGGGAAGTGTTTTCCAGGAAAGGAGAGAGGATAGATTAGGAGAACAAGCTGTTATATCTATGGCCGATTGGGGATTTTGATTGGGGTAGACTCTGTGAGTAGGAGAGCCATCATTGATAATTGTGACATTTATACTATCGAAAATATCGATTATATGGTGTGAAAAGGAGTCACAGCGATAAGAGCCCCAGGAGGAGTGATGCGAGTTTAAGTCACCCATTATAATTAAAGGGTGAGGAACAGCAGAACAAATAGAAGTTAGATCAGTCACGATATTCGGGTTCGGATGGGGGATATAAAGTGAAAGGAAAATGGTATCCATAACCTTGACGGCGACGGCACCAATGTCTCTAGAGTGGGAAGGAAGAGGAATAGGAGAAAAAGAAAAGGATCTGTTAATGAAAATAGCACAGCCTGCATAACCATCGTTACGGTCATCACGCAGACACGCATAACCCGGGATCCTGAAGTTGGACCCCGGAAGAAGCCATGTTTCCGAGATGGCAGCAACAACAGGAGAGAATTTACGTAGAAGGTGAATAAGTTCAGATTTTTTAGGAGCTATACTCCTACAGTTCCATTGGAGAATTTGGGATTGGGCCATTGTTAGAGTTAACAAGGGAAGCTAGTCGAACTAATTTATCAGCAACGTTGGACGGTACACATTCATTGAATTTTGAAATAAAATTATCTAAAATAGCAATAAAAAGGTCAATAAGATTGTCATCTGTTACCAGAGGGAGGACAGGATGACCAGATTGGAGAGACGCAGGCGAGTCTTGGAAAGCACACCCATTAGGTAAGGAGGAGGAAGGACTACCAGTGATAGCCTGGTGAGCCTGTCTGTCATATCCTTGGGATAGGACAGGTTTAGGCCTAGGTTTAAGAGTAATGGTTTTTCTATATGAGGGGTTAGGAAGAGCAGTGAGGGGGAGTTTAGGTCGAGATGAGTGAGACGGGGATTTAAAATTGTTGGAGGAGGTAACATCAGCATAAGGACGGCGAACCGACGGAAACTGGGAAGAAGCATCAGAGTAGGATAAATTCCTCTCTGACATTAACATTTTAATACATTTTTGCCTACCTTGCTCGGGGCATTGTTTGTCGATAGCAGAGTGATTACCAGAACATAACAGACAGGAGATCATATCAGCAGGGGTATTGCAATCTTCACCCGAGTGACTCTGACTACATTTGAAGCACCTTGGCTTAGAACGGCATTGGGATTTAACATGACCGAAGCGGCAGCAATTATGACATTGGATAGTAGGAAGCTGGTAAATTTCCACTGGCAAAGAATTATAACAACAGTAGATGTGTTGAGGTAGAACCTGACCCTCAAAAGTGACAACTACAGATTGGGTGGGAATCCATTTTGTTGTACCATCAGTAGAGGTTTTACGGTTAAGTCTTCTAGCTTTCAGAATTTTACCACAGCCCTCTGGGAGTTCTATGGCTTCAGCAAATTCGGACATTGCCCAATCGCATGGAACTCCACGGACTAAGCCAAGTCTAGTTACATTATATGAGGGAATGGAGGCAATTAGGTTGCAGGAGGAGAGGCAAGGATGAGTCACAAAATTATTGGCTGCCTCAGCAGAGGAGAACTCCACTGCAATTCTATTTCTCCCAATTAATTTTACACCACCTTTGATTATGTGTTGGACATTGTTTTTTTTAAGGAAAAGGCCTACTTTAATGGGACGAATGGAGAGGCCAGCTGATGGTTCTGACTCAGACCTAGACAAGTGAACAATAAATGGACCACAGTCCTGATTACTATATGAGCGCGGAGACTCGAGGCTAGGGTGACTATAGACGGTTTCAATTGATGCAGACGGTAATTCTAGATCAGAAACGTTCTTTTTGGCCGATTGGGTATATTCAGTTGATTCGGAGGAAGGGCGTTTAGCGCCTCGTTCCTGCTGATCTTGAGAAAAGAGAGAAGGCGACGGGGAGATAGGAATATCAGGAGGCCGACCCGGAGGGTCAGTCTCCATGATGTTATTTAGGCCTTTTCAGGCCAATATTATTGTTAAAACACACTTACCTTAACACAAACCACCACCACAACAAAGAAAAATCCCAATAAAAAGAAAAATAATAGCAACTAAATGGCAATTATCACTACGAAATCTCACTAACACGTGCGTCAACCAACTCCGCTAGCAGAATCTTTCTTGCACTTGTAACAACGTATTGTTTTGACGTTTTCAGTGACAGATGCCTGCTGCGTTCCGTTGTTGCCGCTACCAGTTTGTGTTTTAGGTTGCGTTTTGTTAGTACGTTTCTGTGCAACGAATGCACCTTCCGACATAACCTCAAAATCTGTACTCATGTCCAACAACTTACTTTTTATAGCGTCAGCGCTGATTTTCATCCCCGAATGCTCAATTGCCATTATCATGGGGCTAAATTTTTCTGGGAGTCCTGCCAATAAAAGCGATCCGATCCACTCATCGTTTACTTCGAACCCTGTACCTTTTAATTTCTGTGCTGTATCAACAAGCTGGGTTACGTAACTGGTCATAGATTCACAGGTCTCTAATCGGATAGATATTAAGTTCCTAAGTAGACTTATCTTGCGCGTGAAAGCTGAATCGTCAAATAGCGACTTTAATTTATTCCATAAACCTCGTACCGTGGCTTCATCCTTGATATGCACGTAAAGAGATGGATCTATTGTCATAATCATCTTCGCCCTGGCTCTTTTATCGTCCGTTTCAGATAAAACGCTCTGACTCGACAAATCGACGCTTTCCAGGATCATGAAGTTTTCGACAGCGAACGCCCAATCGTCATAATTCTCACGTCCTTTTAATTTCGGCACGTTTACTGAGTAATTTGCCGACGACATTTTAGCACTGACTCTAAAAACTATAACGTAAAACTAATAAAAAAGGGTCTGAGCCCAAAACCAAATAAAAATGCGTGCTAAGATTTTACACAGACTAACAATTTTTTTTCGTTTAACAACTAACCATAGATATAAGGATGTGACAATGTTGCTAGTAGTACATATTTTGATATATCAACTAACACCGATGCCCCTCCGCCCGATACGATTCACTCGAGTGATTATCACGCTTATACTCATATTTTTATATCTGTAGTCGTGAGGACTGTAAGTTATCGGCGACCAACCTCGACGCTTGGTCGGGGTTTTCGGACACGCTAAGTACCTACATACATTTGGGTTATCTATGTAAATCTATATCTGTTGTTGGTTCCATTTTGCATAAGTAGGTCCATTAGCTTTACGCCGATCTTCAGTGAGAGGGTGGTGCTACCCCGGCAGCTGTCGTGAATCGGCTAAAGCTTGGCTCCGCCCTCAGTACATAGATAGGTATACTAGGTGAAACAAAAAGGGTATATTTTTATTTTGCAACTTTACTTTGTAAATCTAAAACTATCGGCCTTGTGGGACAGTGGAAGTACTAAAGGTTTTGTGGACTTATGAAATCTGTCAACAGCTGCATCCCTGTAACACCTTTTGTTTTTCAAGTTTCCTCCAAAGCTGATAGTTCTAGAATGAATATAAATATCGCCAGACTGACACACCAACTGTATAGTCCCAAACTAAGCATCACTTGCACTATGGGTACCGTACAATGGACTGGGGGCGATCCCAGTGACACCCAGACCCGGGCAAATTACGAAAAGGTCATTTCCGAAATTTGCCCCGACGGGAACCGAACCCGCAACCACTATGTGCAGTGAGCCGAGCGGCGTACGCTCGAACCACTGCGCCAAGCGGTCGTCAAACACAAAATTAAGTTTTAAAAAAAATTTAGGTATACCCTTTCTGTTTCAACCTGTATATTGCAGGATTCTCCGTCGTGCAAGTGCGTGGAGACGCACCAGCAGTGCGACGCTCGCGAAGGGCCGGCGCGGCCCCCGCCACGGCTGCTGGCGCTGCCCGACGCGGCCGCGCTCAACACCTGGCTCCTCCACACGCACGACACTTACATCGAGAAGAGGTAATCACCAGGCACAGGTTATCTATTAGGCACTGTAGGCAACTGAACGACTAATTCCTAGGGGTGCCTAGGGGCTTGCTTCCAGAAAAACGCATATATGTTCCTTTAAGTCGAGGTAAAAACCTACTGTTTCGGAGTCATTAATAAATTTTGATTAGTCAAGAGTCAAGGCTAAAGAGAATAAAAAACTAAAAAGATAAAGTCAGAGGTAGAGGAGGCTGGAATGATTTGGACACGTGATGAGAAGGCATGAGAAGCATGTGACTAAATGAGTGGATGTGAGTATGGCGGGAAAGCGCGATGAATGGAAGGAAAAGACATAAGACGTACTGCGCCGACCCCAGATAATGGGATAATGGTAATGCAGATGATGATGAGTCAAGAGTCTTTACGGCAGATGGCTACTGAAAATCCAATTTTTAACATTATCGCTTATTAAATTTGTTCGTGCAGGTACATCGGTTTCACGTCATCGCTGAAGAACAACACGACGAACCTGGTGGCGTGGTACAACAACAAGGGCCACCACGCGCTGCCGGCCGCCCTGGCCGCGCTGCACAGCGCCGCCCTGCGCGCCGCCGCCCGCCCTGGGCCCGCTTCCATCACCACTTACACTCACCCGCTCAAGATCAGCAAAGAGCAGATCAGCAAGGCTACTGTGTCAGTGATTTAATCCAACACCCACTATTTTTTTAAAGTATTATTACATTTCGGACAACAAATTGCTTGCAGAGTTTGATAGAGGAGCTTAGATTTGAATATGCCTCCCCTGTATGTTCTGTGTAATTTTGTAGTTTTCGGGATATTTATAATTTGTTGTTTCAATAACACCATCGGTCGATTGATTGGTGTGGTGATCAGAGAGGGTAGCCTGAAAGATAATCAACCAACAAGATTAAAATAAACTAAAGTTCGCTAGACTAACACACCAACTTTATAGCCCCAAACTAAGCAACGCTTGTACTATGGGTACTGGACAGTGGACTGGGAGCGATCCCAATGGCACCCAGACTAGGCCAAATTATAAAAAGGTATTTTCCGAAATTTACTCTAATGACAATCTATCCCGCAACCACTCAGTATGGTGAGCCAAGCGGCCTAAGCTCGAACCACCATGACAAGAGGTCATTGTATTTCAGATTTTTTGTATACCTATTTCATCCCACTGATGAGCGAGCTCCCTCCACAATCCTCCATGGTACCAGTCCAAGGTTTTCTTGGCCTGAGTTGGCTGTGGTTCTAGGTTATTGTAGTTGTAGAACTCTTGAGAAGGTGTATTTGCACAAATATTAGCGTTATCATGACAAATCAAAATAACTCTTAACAAGTATGAAAATATGTTGTCATTACTCATACTCGGAAAGTAGGTCTGAAGTTGCCTGAGGAGCGGGTTGAAAGTAATCTTCATTTGTTTTTCGAGTTGTACAGTATTGTTCATACTTCCTTGTATTATTACTTTAGCTAATTCCTGTTTTTATTTTTACTATCCTTGTATTCGTAATGAAAAGCACAGTGTTTACCTCTGGTGAAAGACTTATTTTGACCCTCGAACTATTGGCCAAAGCCCGTCTCGGGACTAAATAAGTTACCTTCAACCCTAGGGTAACAATGTACTCTTGTTTTCGCTGTGTCACCAAGTCTGGTACTTGTTCTGGCGCAGGTACCAGCACGTGGCGGACGCGGGCATCTCGGGGCTGGTGCTGGTGGCGTACTGCCTGGTGAGCGCGGGCGCCGCCGTGTACCTGGTGGGCGCGCGCCGCAGCCAGGAGAAGCGGCTGCAGCTGCTGTGCGGCGTCAGCCCCGCCATGTACTGGGGCGCGGCGCTCGTCTGGGACCTGCTCGTGAGTACACTTGCACATGACTAACATGCACACAGAGACAAATGCTTAGAATAATGCTTAGGAAATGTTATAGCATCATAAGATTTTTGAGACATAAATTTCTCCTACCTATACTTTGCCTTTTGACGGCAAGTGCTTCTATTTGATCCTTAGAAGCGACGCAGTCGGCTGTTGCAATAATATAGGATGTGTTTTCGTTTTCAAAAGCAACTGGATCGATTTATATATCACACTAGCTGACCCGACAGACGTTGTCCTATCTTAACTTTGAATATTTCATGCGAATTGTTCCGCTCGACTTTCTTATTATTTAAAAAAAAAAACACTCAAAACTCAAAATTGTTTTTATTCATGTAAGCCAACAAAGCATTTATGAATGGTCAGAATGTACCGCCGGTTCGGAATGCTGCTTCCACTGAGAAGATTTCTTTCATAAGAACCTTCTTGAAAATAACAAACACAACAAAAAAGATTTTGGATCTCGTTCCACCCGTTCACGCGTAATGCGATGACCAAGAAAATAGAGATTCATTTTTATATTAGATTAGTTTTTTCTTGTGGTAGCTTAATATCGCGCGTTATTGAAATAAGACTTCTTTATTTATTTATTTCTATATTGGTTGCATACAAACTATAATTAGTAAATCCTCACAAGTCGGCACTCCGTCACCCTGTACTTTCTGTATTATAATACTTGTTTAATGTCGTTGTGGTCAGGTGATGGCGGTGAACGTGTGCATAACGGCGTGCGTGATGCTGGCCTTCGGGTTCCCGGTGTTTGTGGCGCGGAACAACCTGCCCGCCATATGCATCATGCTCATGCTCTATGGGTGAGTACCTCCAGCCACGGGCAGTAAATCGAATCAACTCCCAAAATACTGTTAATTCAGGCCGCATTCCACCATGCTGGCCCAGGGTTAGTGAGCTTCAGATACCTTAAATACGCGTCGCGATGCTCCTATATTTTTTGTGGTGTCACGACGCCCTTATCATTTTATAGTGGCGTCGCGACGCTCTGTTATCTAGTCGTCGCGACGCTCTTATAGATTTTATAGTGGCGTCGCGACGCTCTGTTATCTAGTCGTCGCGACGCTCTTATAGATTTTATAGTGGCGTCGCGACGCTCTGTTATCTAGTCGTCGCGACGCTCTTATAGATTTTATAGTGGCGTCGCGACACCCTTATAGGTTTTCTGGTGGAGTCGCGACGTTTCTATCTTTTTTTGTGATGTCACCACGCTCTTATAGTTTTTACAGTGGTGTCGCGACATACTAGTTGTGTTTTATAATAGCGTCGCGACGCTTCTATAATTATTTAAGAGGCATTGAGACGCTTATCTAAAGTCTCTAGTGGCGTCACGACGCTCTTATATTTTTTTAAGCGGGGTCACTATCCTCCTAAAATTTTTTAAATGGCTTTTCGATGCATCTTTAATTTTTATAGAGGCGTCGCAACCCTCTCATAGTTTTTATAATGGCATCGCGATGCGTCTATCTATACTTTTTAAAGTAGCGCTGCCACATTTTAAAGACTTGTTGTGCCGTGACGACGCTTATTTTCTAGACACCTGTGAATGCATTTCCCAGGTTTGCGTGCGGCAGCTTCGTGCACGTGGCGGAGAAGCTGTTCTCGGAGGCCAGCATCGCCAACATGGTGCTGTTCTGCGGGAACGCGTTCCTGGGCCTCTCCTGCCTCTCCATACTGCTCATACTCGACATCATATCCGAATCGGAGGTGATTAAGGGGGATAACGTTATGGAAAATAGTTTGTGCGGTTGTCGAGGGAACTGCGCGTGTCTATGATTGTATCGTCAACACGTATCGTTTGCGCAGCACCTGATAATCCCCAAAATACTAAATAATCGACCATACAATGGACTAACTGGGGGCCAATCTACTTATATCAAGACAGGGTCAAGTTTTATAAATGACGTATTTAAATATGGCCAGACTGACACACCAACTGTACGGTCCCAAACTAAGCAACGCATGTGCTATGGGTACCGTACAATGGACTGGGGGCGATCCCAGTGACACCCAGACTTGGGCAAATTACGAAAAGGCCATTTCCGATATTTGCACCGGGCGGAATCGAACCCGCAACCACCATGTACGTGTGAGTGAGCCGAGCGGCCTACGCTCAAACCACTGCGCCAAGCGGTCGTCAAATTTGTTACAAAGGTATTTGTTAAGAAAGAAAAGTCCATCTTTGTCCAAATTAAAGGACAACGCAACAATAAAGGAACCCCAACTATATGGATTCTGTATGTTACAGGCGACGGACTACGCTCGCTACGTGTTGCACAAGATCTTCATGTTGGCACCACAGTTCGCCCTCGGGGATGGGCTGCTCGAAATAGCCAAGAACACTATACAAGCACAAGTTAGTACTAGGCTTAAAAGATGTTCGCGACCACAAAGTACCTACTCTTAAGGACTCTTGAATCATCCTTTAATCATGCATAAGCCACACCACGATTTTTCCCTCCCACCGGCCACCTGGGGGAGTATTCACAGTTGGCGGAAAGCTTCCGATGTCGGAAACGACAGCTTCCAACCTACTTTCCAAATGTATTTCATGTACTTCTTTTACAAGTGTACTTAGTGGCAATGGTGCTGCCTGTTCATATTCTGTTGCTGTTCCTGAGAATATATACCTTCTATTTTTCATTGAAAAGTGTAACCATTGAGTTTCTTGCCGGATCTTCTCTTCTCAGTGGAAGCAGCATTCCGAACCGGTGGTATATTCTGACTATTCATAAATGCTTTGTTGGCTTACATGAATGAAAACAAGTTTGAGTTTGAATGAATTAAAAAAGGATTAAGCTGGTTTTTCCCACACGGAATCTTTCCGTGGAATGTGAATACACTGCCTGGATATGTTTCAGTCATGAAGTTTTTAGTAAGATTTGGTTTCTATTCAGGTGTTAAGTCGGTTCGGAATGGACACCTACAAGGACCCGCTCGGCTCGGAGCTGGTCGTGTACCACTACATCTACCTGCTGGCGGTGGGCACGGCGCTGATGCTGCTCAACCTCGCTATCGAGTACGATTGCTTCGAGGTTATAATGGCCAGGTGACTGTTTTTTTAGTTTTACAAATTTGGATAGCTAGATTAACCTTTAGAAACAAACTAAGAGTATTATCAGGAGAGAATTCACTTCGGAATTTTAATAGTACCTAACCAGCTGTACTTGCACAGATAAATCTGTATTTACTGCACCGCTGGTTTTATACAATACTAGCTGTGCCCCCCGACTTCGTCCGCGTAGTATTCAACGTAACAAAATTTTCGGGATTATCGGGATTTAACGTAACAAAAATTTCGGGATTATCGGGATTATTATATTAACTATCTGTGTTCCAAATTTCATCCAAATCCGTTCAATAGTTTTTTGCGTGAAGGAGTAACAAACATACATACATACATACATACATCCACACTCACAAACTTTCACATTTATAATATTAGTAGGACTAGCTGTGCCCGCGACTTCGGCCGCGTTGAATAGTGCCTTTGGGTAGCATTTTTAAGTACAACTTTTCATCCCCCCCTTTCTACTCCTTATAACCCTTTTTTCGTATTAAAAAGTAGCCTATGTCCTTCCTCAGGCTCTAGACTATCTGTGTACCAAATTTCATTTAAATCGGTTATGTAGTTTTAGCGTGAAAGCGCGACAGACAGACAGCCAGAGTTACTTTCGCCTTTATAATATTAGTACCCAAGGATTCAAATTAGCAAAGGGTTGCGGTTGGGCCTTCAGGCTCTTACTTTACGCCGATTTTCTATAAAAAGTTAGGGTGTACGGGTCTTTTATTTTAGTCGTTAAGTTTCCTTAAATTTAAAACTTTCAAAGTTATTTACAGTTTTTCGAATGTTGAATGTTATGTGGTTCCACAGGTTCCGATTGGAGCGCGTCCCGGCGCGTGCGAGCGAGGAGCTGGAGCAGCTCGAGGTGGGCGCGGAGAGGCGGCGCGTGCGAGCCGCGCGGCTCACACACCAGCCGCTCCGGGTCAACACCATCGGCAATATCAACAGAGGTGCGTCGCACTAGAGCCGCCCTATTCAGACAGGGGACGAAGAAAAATATTGAATGTTGGCAATACATTTATATTTTTATTATATTGTGTGTGACGGGTAGACATCAAGGAATTAGAAGGTTCCAATAATGCCCAACTTCCACTCGACACCGGAACACCGTCAGGTTTTTCGTGAGTAGGAGTCTCACATACCCAGGCTGCCTCCCCGTGGCGGACTGGAATACATGATGGGTTTTCGTGACGAAAAAAAAAAGTTCGGCCAGTGATTAGTGGACTACGCTAAACTGACGTCTTGAGAGTTGACTGCAAATCGAGCGTTATTGGAACGGTTAACAGACTTAAGGCCTCGCACGCCACCAAGAGAAGACATGTCACGGAACACGTCGCTGACACCTTTTTTTTGAAGACTAATTTTTAAGCCTTTTCAGGTTTCGTGGTGACAGAAGGCAAGAAGAACTCAATCGAGCGTATAGTGGTGCCATCTAGCGACGCGGCGCAATGCGTGGAGCTGTCCAAGGTGTACCCGGCGCTGGTGGGGCAGCGCCTGGCGCTCCGGAACCTGACGCTCGGCATACCGCCTGGACAGGTGATGATCATATCCCCTTTTTACTTAGCTGTCTTCCATTATTACAGGAGGGAAGGGAGATGGCTAATACTTTTTAAAGGCTCCTACTTTTCTTTTTTCAAAGGTTACTTTGGTTTTCCCGGGGACTCGCTTAGGGTCGGACCTCTGCAGCTTCGATAAATATTTACCACTAGAACCTAGCTTTCACGCCTAAGTGTGTGGAGGGGAGTCAAGCCATAGCGAAGTTTTAAATCATGACGACCGCTTGGCGCAGTGGTTCCAGCGTAGGCCGCTCGGCCCACTACACCAGGTGGTCGCGGGTTAGATTCCCGACAGGGTAAATTTCGGAAATGGCCTTTTTGTAATTTGCCCTGATCTGGGTGTCACTGGGATCTTCCCCAGTCCATTGTACGGTACCCATAGTACAAGCGTTGCTTCGTTTAGGACCATATAGTTGGTGTGTTCATCTGGCGATATATCTTGGCATTTTAAACCAAATCTAAATTAAATGATGTTTTTTCATCTACCATCAGTGCACGGCTCTGCTCGGTCAGAACGGCGCGGGCAAGTCCACGACGTTCTCGATGCTGACGGGCGAGGTGCGGCCCTCGGCGGGCCAGATATATCTAAACAACGAGCTCGTCAACTCCAGGCAGCTCTGCACCGGACTCATCAGTGAGTGGCGATGATGATAAAGATGATGATGATGATGATGATGACGATGATGATGATGATGATGTCGATGATGATTATGCCGATGATGATGACGACGATGATGATGATGACGACGATGATGACGATGATGTTGATGATGATGACGACGATGATGATTATGCCGATGATGATTATGACGACGATGATGACAATGACGATGATGATTATGACGATGATGATGACGATGATGATTATGACGATGATGTTGATGATTATGATGATGATGATGATGATTATGCCGATGATGATTATGACGATGATGATGACGATGATGTTGATGATGATGATGATGATGATGACGATGGTGATTATGCTGATAATGATTATGACTACGATGATGACGATGATGATTATGACGATGATGATGACGATGATGACGATGGTGATTATGCTGATGATGATTATGACGACGATGATGACGATGATGATTATGACGATGATGATTATGACGATGATGATTATGACGATGATGATGACGATGATGATGACGATGATGATGATGATCACGATGATGTTGATGATGATGATGATGACGATGATGATTATGACGATGATGATTATGACGACGATGATGACGATGATGATTATGACGATGATGATTATGACGACGATGATGACGATGATGACGATGATGATGATGATGATGATGACGATGGTGATTATGCTGATGATGATTATGACGACGATGATGACGATGATGATTATGACGACCATGATGACAATGATGATGACGACGATGATAATGATGACGACGACGACGATGATAATGACGATGATGACGAGTGGTGATGAGTTTCTGTAGTTTCAGAACTTTGCTTATCGTCCTCTATTTTTCAGGTTATTGTCCCCAGAGCGACGCGATAGACCCTCTCCTGACGGTCAATGAAACGCTCGCTTTTTACTGTCGACTGAGGGGCATCAGCGAGCAGAATGAGGTAACGGTTTCACTTTATCTTAACAAGCATACTTGTTGCTACTAGCATAGAACTTAAAATGCAATAATAAAGTGTTATTTCAGGTGATAAAACGTGCAGTAGAGATGTTCGATCTGTCGAAGTACTGCGACGTGCGCAGCGGCGCGCTGAGCGGCGGCAACAAGCGCAAGCTGTGCACCGCCATCGCGTTCATGGCGCGCACGCCGCTCGTGCTGCTGGACGAGCCCACCAGGTAGAGTCATAACCCTCGCTAACATGAACCAACCACCGTTTAAACACCGCACTATAGGACAAGATTCCGAAAGCATACGCTTAGTAAGGTATATAAGATTGGTCATAATGGCGTCGCCCTCAATTTGTTTTCCAGAAGTTTGCGTGTTTGACGGGAAACCCGCTGCCAAGACGCTAGTGGGGTAGAATCTGTATTATTATGTCATTATTTTAGTGCAAGTGTGACCATGGGAGCCATAATTTACCAGAATAATCTACATCGACACCTAGAACCGTGGCGTATTTCAATGCAATCTATCAATTAGTCCCCCGATACGCGTCAAGACGGGTTGTGTAATAGGTGCGTTGTTGTGTGCAGCGGCATGGACCCGGTGTCGCGCGCGTGCGTGTCGCGCGGCGCGCGCGCGGCGTGCGCGGCGCGGCGCGGCGTGCTGCTGTCCACGCACGCGCTGGACGACGCGCGCCGCCTCGCCGCGCGGGTCGCGCTGCTGCGACACGGCGACCTCGTCGCGCTCGCCGGCCTCGACGAGTGCTTGAACAGGTGGGCACTAGCGAACCGTGGGGACCCTTAGCTCGCAAATAGAAAACTTGCATCCCTTCCATATTTTCAGGCGAGATGCACTTGGCAATTTATTATGCTAAGCGAGAAAAAACTGGCTAGGTCAACAACACACTAAATCGGGAACACAACTTGATTTAATTCACTCTGTTGCTATATACAAAAATAAAAACGAATCGAGGAATACCGACGTATTTTGTGACAAGGTCATTCAAAGGTCATTCGATCATCAAAAGTAGTATATGTATCCATTGGTCTTAAGAATTATGTACTTACAACAACAATTAAATATAATTAGTACAGTTAATAAATTAACATGTAATCCTGGCGGTGTTAAGGTTCGGCGGCGGCTATGTGGTGCAGTGCCGCGTGACACGCGACGCGCGCGGCGCGTGGCAGCGCGTGCGCGCGCGCGCCCCGCACGCCGCGCTGCGCGTGCTGCACCGCCACACGCTGCACTTCCTCGTGCCCACGCACGCCACAGGTGCGTACTGTTGTTGTCAGGTGCGGCGGCGGCTACGTGGTGCAGTGCAGTGCAGTGCCGCGCCCCGCACGCCGCGCTGCGCGTGCTGCACCGCCACACGCTGCACTTCCTCGTGCCCACGCACGCCACAGGTGCGTACTGTTGTTGTCAGGTGCGGCGGCGGCTACGTGGTGCAGTGCAGTGCAGTGCCGCGCCCCGCACGCCGCGCTGCGCGTGCTGCACCGCCACACGCTGCACTTCCTCGTGCCCACGCACGCCACAGGTGCGTACTGTTGTTGTCAGGTGCGGCGGCGGCTACGTGGTGCAGTGCAGTGCAGTGCCGCGCCCCGCACGCCGCGCTGCGCGTGCTGCACCGCCACACGCTGCACTTCCTCGTGCCCACGCACGCCACAGGTGCGTACTGTTGTTGTCAGGTGCGGCGGCGGCTACGTGGTGCAGTGCAGTGCAGTGCCGCGCCCCGCACGCCGCGCTGCGCGTGCTGCACCGCCACACGCTGCACTTCCTCGTGCCCACGCACGCCACAGGTGCGTACTGTTGTTGTCAGGTGCGGCGGCGGCTACGTGGTGCAGTGCAGTGCAGTGCCGCGCCCCGCACGCCGCGCTGCGCGTGCTGCACCGCCACACGCTGCACTTCCTCGTGCCCACGCACGCCACAGGTGCGTACTGTTGTTGTCAGGTGCGGCGGCGGCTACGTGGTGCAGTGCAGTGCAGTGCCGCGCCCCGCACGCCGCGCTGCGCGTGCTGCACCGCCACACGCTGCACTTCCTCGTGCCCACGCACGCCACAGGTGCGTACTGTTGTTGTCAGGTGCGGCGGCGGCTACGTGGTGCAGTGCAGTGCAGTGCCGCGCCCCGCACGCCGCGCTGCGCGTGCTGCACCGCCACACGCTGCACTTCCTCGTGCCCACGCACGCCACAGGTGCGTACTGTTGTTGTCAGGTGCGGCGGCGGCTACGTGGTGCAGTGCAGTGCAGTGCCGCGCCCCGCACGCCGCGCTGCGCGTGCTGCACCGCCACACGCTGCACTTCCTCGTGCCCACGCACGCCACAGGTGCGTACTGTTGTTGTCAGGTGCGGCGGCGGCTACGTGGTGCAGTGCAGTGCAGTGCCGCGCCCCGCACGCCGCGCTGCGCGTGCTGCACCGCCACACGCTGCACTTCCTCGTGCCCACGCACGCCACAGGTGCGTACTGTTGTTGTCAGGTGCGGCGGCGGCTACGTGGTGCAGTGCAGTGCAGTGCCGCGCCCCGCACGCCGCGCTGCGCGTGCTGCACCGCCACACGCTGCACTTCCTCGTGCCCACGCACGCCACAGGTGCGTACTGTTGTTGTCAGGTGCGGCGGCGGCTACGTGGTGCAGTGCAGTGCAGTGCCGCGCCCCGCACGCCGCGCTGCGCGTGCTGCACCGCCACACGCTGCACTTCCTCGTGCCCACGCACGCCACAGGTGCGTACTGTTGTTGTCAGGTGCGGCGGCGGCTACGTGGTGCAGTGCAGTGCAGTGCCGCGCCCCGCACGCCGCGCTGCGCGTGCTGCACCGCCACACGCTGCACTTCCTCGTGCCCACGCACGCCACAGGTGCGTACTGTTGTTGTCAGGTGCGGCGGCGGCTACGTGGTGCAGTGCAGTGCAGTGCCGCGCCCCGCACGCCGCGCTGCGCGTGCTGCACCGCCACACGCTGCACTTCCTCGTGCCCACGCACGCCACAGGTGCGTACTGTTGTTGTCAGGTGCGGCGGCGGCTACGTGGTGCAGTGCAGTGCAGTGCCGCGCCCCGCACGCCGCGCTGCGCGTGCTGCACCGCCACACGCTGCACTTCCTCGTGCCCACGCACGCCACAGGTGCGTACTGTTGTTGTCAGGTGCGGCGGCGGCTACGTGGTGCAGTGCAGTGCAGTGCCGCGCCCCGCACGCCGCGCTGCGCGTGCTGCACCGCCACACGCTGCACTTCCTCGTGCCCACGCACGCCACAGGTGCGTACTGTTGTTGTCAGGTGCGGCGGCGGCTACGTGGTGCAGTGCAGTGCAGTGCCGCGCCCCGCACGCCGCGCTGCGCGTGCTGCACCGCCACACGCTGCACTTCCTCGTGCCCACGCACGCCACAGGTGCGTACTGTTGTTGTCAGGTGCGGCGGCGGCTACGTGGTGCAGTGCAGTGCAGTGCCGCGCCCCGCACGCCGCGCTGCGCGTGCTGCACCGCCACACGCTGCACTTCCTCGTGCCCACGCACGCCACAGGTGCGTACTGTTGTTGTCAGGTGCGGCGGCGGCTACGTGGTGCAGTGCAGTGCAGTGCCGCGCCCCGCACGCCGCGCTGCGCGTGCTGCACCGCCACACGCTGCACTTCCTCGTGCCCACGCACGCCACAGGTGCGTACTGTTGTTGTCAGGTGCGGCGGCGGCTACGTGGTGCAGTGCAGTGCAGTGCCGCGCCCCGCACGCCGCGCTGCGCGTGCTGCACCGCCACACGCTGCACTTCCTCGTGCCCACGCACGCCACAGGTGCGTACTGTTGTTGTCAGGTGCGGCGGCGGCTACGTGGTGCAGTGCAGTGCAGTGCCGCGCCCCGCACGCCGCGCTGCGCGTGCTGCACCGCCACACGCTGCACTTCCTCGTGCCCACGCACGCCACAGGTGCGTACTGTTGTTGTCAGGTGCGGCGGCGGCTACGTGGTGCAGTGCAGTGCAGTGCCGCGCCCCGCACGCCGCGCTGCGCGTGCTGCACCGCCACACGCTGCACTTCCTCGTGCCCACGCACGCCACAGGTGCGTACTGTTGTTGTCAGGTGCGGCGGCGGCTACGTGGTGCAGTGCAGTGCAGTGCCGCGCCCCGCACGCCGCGCTGCGCGTGCTGCACCGCCACACGCTGCACTTCCTCGTGCCCACGCACGCCACAGGTGCGTACTGTTGTTGTCAGGTGCGGCGGCGGCTACGTGGTGCAGTGCAGTGCAGTGCCGCGCCCCGCACGCCGCGCTGCGCGTGCTGCACCGCCACACGCTGCACTTCCTCGTGCCCACGCACGCCACAGGTGCGTACTGTTGTTGTCAGGTGCGGCGGCGGCTACGTGGTGCAGTGCAGTGCAGTGCCGCGCCCCGCACGCCGCGCTGCGCGTGCTGCACCGCCACACGCTGCACTTCCTCGTGCCCACGCACGCCACAGGTGCGTACTGTTGTTGTCAGGTGCGGCGGCGGCTACGTGGTGCAGTGCAGTGCAGTGCCGCGCCCCGCACGCCGCGCTGCGCGTGCTGCACCGCCACACGCTGCACTTCCTCGTGCCCACGCACGCCACAGGTGCGTACTGTTGTTGTCAGGTGCGGCGGCGGCTACGTGGTGCAGTGCAGTGCAGTGCCGCGCCCCGCACGCCGCGCTGCGCGTGCTGCACCGCCACACGCTGCACTTCCTCGTGCCCACGCACGCCACAGGTGCGTACTGTTGTTGTCAGGTGCGGCGGCGGCTACGTGGTGCAGTGCAGTGCAGTGCCGCGCCCCGCACGCCGCGCTGCGCGTGCTGCACCGCCACACGCTGCACTTCCTCGTGCCCACGCACGCCACAGGTGCGTACTGTTGTTGTCAGGTGCGGCGGCGGCTACGTGGTGCAGTGCAGTGCAGTGCCGCGCCCCGCACGCCGCGCTGCGCGTGCTGCACCGCCACACGCTGCACTTCCTCGTGCCCACGCACGCCACAGGTGCGTACTGTTGTTGTCAGGTGCGGCGGCGGCTACGTGGTGCAGTGCAGTGCAGTGCCGCGCCCCGCACGCCGCGCTGCGCGTGCTGCACCGCCACACGCTGCACTTCCTCGTGCCCACGCACGCCACAGGTGCGTACTGTTGTTGTCAGGTGCGGCGGCGGCTACGTGGTGCAGTGCAGTGCAGTGCCGCGCCCCGCACGCCGCGCTGCGCGTGCTGCACCGCCACACGCTGCACTTCCTCGTGCCCACGCACGCCACAGGTGCGTACTGTTGTTGTCAGGTGCGGCGGCGGCTACGTGGTGCAGTGCAGTGCAGTGCCGCGCCCCGCACGCCGCGCTGCGCGTGCTGCACCGCCACACGCTGCACTTCCTCGTGCCCACGCACGCCACAGGTGCGTACTGTTGTTGTCAGGTGCGGCGGCGGCTACGTGGTGCAGTGCAGTGCAGTGCCGCGCCCCGCACGCCGCGCTGCGCGTGCTGCACCGCCACACGCTGCACTTCCTCGTGCCCACGCACGCCACAGGTGCGTACTGTTGTTGTCAGGTGCGGCGGCGGCTACGTGGTGCAGTGCAGTGCAGTGCCGCGCCCCGCACGCCGCGCTGCGCGTGCTGCACCGCCACACGCTGCACTTCCTCGTGCCCACGCACGCCACAGGTGCGTACTGTTGTTGTCAGGTGCGGCGGCGGCTACGTGGTGCAGTGCAGTGCAGTGCCGCGCCCCGCACGCCGCGCTGCGCGTGCTGCACCGCCACACGCTGCACTTCCTCGTGCCCACGCACGCCACAGGTGCGTACTGTTGTTGTCAGGTGCGGCGGCGGCTACGTGGTGCAGTGCAGTGCAGTGCCGCGCCCCGCACGCCGCGCTGCGCGTGCTGCACCGCCACACGCTGCACTTCCTCGTGCCCACGCACGCCACAGGTGCGTACTGTTGTTGTCAGGTGCGGCGGCGGCTACGTGGTGCAGTGCAGTGCAGTGCCGCGCCCCGCACGCCGCGCTGCGCGTGCTGCACCGCCACACGCTGCACTTCCTCGTGCCCACGCACGCCACAGGTGCGTACTGTTGTTGTCAGGTGCGGCGGCGGCTACGTGGAGCAGTGCAGTGCAGGTGCCGACTGCGCACGCGTGCCCTAGCCCCACCTCACCCCCCCTGCACCCTGACCCCTCTCTTATAGTTTCACAATTAGAGCGCAATATTTAAACGTAATTGTATCGCCATCAAGATATTATGTCACTATCATTCTGAAATTAATTTATGATTTCTGACATGTGACCCGGTTGACGCGACATGCGTATGCTAAAATGAAAGTCCGCACGTCTAACGATAATGTTGAACCACAATAGGACGAGCTAAAAAGTTATTTACATATCATTAATCCCGTGACAGATATTTGTAAGCCATTTACAATCGCATTACAATACACTTTACGGTAAATTGCTTTGTCATCCCATTGTAATTTTTTTGATGTATTGTAAATTACAGAATAGTTATTATTGGCCACTACCCACCACTCAAATGTTATTGTTTACGATGATCCTACGATCCATACATTATCGAACACATTCACACAATTCACGAAAAAAGTTTTGCACAATATTGCTATTTACTTTTATAGTCGACAAGAAGGAAATTACGACGCGGCTCAGCGACATCTTCCGGCTGATGGCGGAACTACAAGGCACCTGCGACATCGAGGACTACACCATCAACCAGAGTTCACTCGAACAGGTAATATTACACTTTTGATCGCAATAATCTTGATCAGTTTCATTTAATTTAATATCTGAACAATCACTGGAAAATACTTATCGTTTCCGCCTCATAGAAAGACAGCACGCGATACGTCAAGCGGACGGTAGCGAAGCTCATTTACAATGCGGTAAACAAAATTGAAGTATCTTTACAGCAATTTATAGTTCATATTCCCGACACACGACGTCTCCCGTCCGAAAGTATCACCGCGGGGAAATATGAACTTTAAAATACTGTAAAGTCACTTCAATTTCCTTTACCGCATTGTAAACGTGCTCCGCTGCCGTCAGCTCGGTGTGAATCGTATCTAGATAACTAATATGTGGATGATCAAGGTGCTTTACAATTAACAATACAAATAATTTACGTTGACGATAGCGACTAACGACCGTAAAATACGCCCAAACTCAAGGTTGAACGCCACACGCCACAGAACCGCCAGTTTAACGCAACGAAACATATGTCTTATTACCACCATTATGATATTAAAACTAGATCTTTCCCCACAGATGTTCCTAAGCTTCACAGACAAGGACGTAGAGGAAGATCCTGTCGAGTTGGAGCCCCTGCCCGCGCCGGAGACGATCGCACGACACGACATGTTGGAGTCAGTGACGTCACTCTGACAATACTGCTAGGTCATGTGTAGTTACTAGAAACTAGTAAGAGTTAATTTAACATAAATATACGGTTTATGTCGGGCGGAGCCCCGCGGATGTGGTGCAGGAAATTGAAGTGTATTTTAAAGTCATTATGTTAAAGTTCATATTATTAAGGAGATACGCGGGCGGATGCATGTCGCCGGCAAAATCCGCCTCCTGCCCAAGGAAATATGAATTTTAAATAACTGTATACACCCTTCAATTTCCTTTACCGCATTCTAAACGCACTCCGCGGGGTTCGGATCGATGTGAATCGTACTTTAGAACTGTTTGGCAAGAAAATTTAACTGATAGGGAAATGACTAAAGGCAGACTTCTTAATTTGGATAACGGCGCTGTTTGTACTAAACTAAACTAACAGTGTTGTCGTCCTTGATACATACTTTTAGCGTTTTATCGCGACTTATAAAAATATTTGACGGATCAATGCTTCTTCGGTGAGAAGCTGCCTTTAAGATAATTTGCTCAATTTTTAAAATTAGTTAGTTACGTGCGTTAGTAAATTAACACTTGAGGAATAGTGTATCTGATACTATCTATTCCTAAAATAGTCTGTGGTACACGAAATTACAAGTACTATTGAGCTAAACTAAATATATAACATGACTTTGAAAGTTGATTACTATTCCAAATGCAGTTTGTAAAGTAATGTTTTAGTTATAGATTGTAATTTCATGTTGTAAAGACATAAACACGTCAATTTTAATCTTAATTTAATGACAAAAAATCTAGTTTTATAAATATTTTTGTCTACTGACAATTTAATTTGGTGAGTATACAAACTTTTCATAAAAATGTCAAAATTCGTATTGATGAAGGTTCGATATTATTACAAACTTACTAAAGGACTGATCCCTACTTCAAGTATTGTTTGATAAAAGTGAATGTAGGGTACTGTATTTGTCATAGGTGTAATTAAGTTTGTAACTGATGTAAACTAATGAAATATTCTTTAGGCTGTGGCTCCAACGTAGTTATAAAATTAAAATTATTATAAATATCGAGCACAATCCGAGACATTTTAATATTAATGTCGCCGACTGTACTCTTTGCGATAACAAGCAATATGCAATCACTGTGATATTTAATATTTTAGAATAAGTAAATAAAGGATGGTTTTTGGATATCTGCTTTTTAAGTTTCCCTCTTTATTTAATAACAAAGCACTATGTTCTGAGATATGATTTATGAGCAAAAAAAAAAAATTGCGGGTACACGGTACACGTACACGTATTTGTCACGCTACGTATTTTACATTTAATTATTAGTAATGTCCGCTACAAGTGCCGAACAAGCCATCCGCGACCTAATTAAAACTGTGGGCACGCTGCAAAGCAAAGTGGATTCGCTCGAAAAGATGATTACGCAACAAAATCAGCTAATCAAAAAACTAGTTGGTGAAGAATCAGTGTCTCCAAAATCTAATAATATTGGCAATGACGGTAGTCAAACACTGCAAAAGTGCCCGCGACCAATACGAGAAGCCCGCAATCGAGCTGCGTCGGCAATCTCCGCCGGCGTGCGAAAGGGAGCCTCGAAACAGGTGGCCGCCGAGAGCGCGGGCGGCGGCGTCGTCATCGTCCTCTACCACATTCCCGTCGGAGTTACCGCGATCGACTACTCTCGCCACTGCTTCGCGTAGCGAGGCGCGCGAAGTTAATGATACTGCGGTGGAGCCGTTGGGTGGGGGCGATTGGATCGAGGTAAATCGTCGTCGTTCTCACCGCTCGCTCGAGAATGTTGTTCGTGGTACGGCTTTGCCCACCACCACATCCCTTCTAACTGCAGAGCGCAAGACATACTTGCATCTGTATTACGTACAACCTGGAACTACAGCTGACCAGGTAGTGCAACATCTTCGTGCAATTTGTCCCGATGATAATTGTTTGGCTGAGGCTTTAAAGCCCCGTGGGGATTATGCGTCGTTTAAACTAGCTGTACCCACCAAGAATAGGGATTGTCATCGGAGCACTGGCCGGAAGATGTTTACATCAAGCCGTGGCGAAGTGGATTTCGCAAGTCACAGCAATCCGTGCAAAGGCAATAAATGTAAATCTTATACACTTTTCTATCAGAACGTTAGAGGCCTCCGTTCCAGACTAGATAATTGTAAAAAAGAAGTGTTTCCGCCTGGATACTCCATTATACGCCGTGACCGCGCTTGTGACTCAGGATGGGGAGGAGTGCTGCTGGCGGTTCGCGACACGATTAAAGTGCAGCAACTAGTAGATGTGGACGGCTACTCTAATGATATTGAACTTATAATAGCCTTAGTTACTTTTAAGTATACCAAAGTCATTTGTTGTGTTGTCTATATTCCTCCGAATTCTAGTGATGAAAAATACCTCAATACTTTTGCAGTTTTAGAAAATCTGGTTGCTAAATACCCAATACATGATTTACTGGTGGTTGGAGACTTTAATTTGAACTCTTGTAGTCGAAATGTATTTATGAATTTTAATTATATGATAACCTACTGTAAGTTAAAACACATTAACTTTATAGACTACGCCGTTACTGAAATGGATAATAAAAAGCAGGTTGACGCCGCATATTTTGATTTTAAAAAAGCGTTTGATAAAAAATGTCGGCCATTGGATTTACCCCAAAATTATTAAAAAAAATTGCTAGCTATTTTACAAACAGAATCCAATATGTGCAACTTTCTGGCTATCGCTCCGACTCGTATGTGACCTGTTCTGGTGTAAGTCAGGGCAGCACACTTGTGCCCACCCAATTTCTGATAATGGTCAGTGACTTGCCGAGTGTTGTCAGTTCAGCCCGGTGCCTGATGTTTGCCGACGATCTAAAATTATTCTTGGGTATAGGCAGCGTATCAGACTGTGAGGCGCTTCAGAGGGACATCGATAGTATTGTGGAATGGAGTGAACAAAACCAGCTGGAGTTCAACGCAACCAAATGCAAAAGCATTACTTTCACCCGAGCTCGTTCACCCATTGTATACACGTATAACATGCACGGTATTCCTCTGGAGCGTGTTGCACAGATGCGCGACCTTGGCTTGACCCTGGATGTTGGGTTAACTTTCAATACCCATATCACAGAGTTGTGTAGCAGAGCTTTCAAATCTCTTGGATTTGTTATGAGGCAGGCTGGCCGCTTTCATACGCGAAGTACAATTGTTACCCTCTACTATGCATTTGTACGATCAAAACTGGAGTACAATGCTATAATCTGGGATCCCCATGAGGGTAAATATAAGTTAATGGTCGAGAAGGTGCATAAGAAATTTTGTCGTTTTCTTTATAGGAAAATGTTCGGCTATCACCCATATCTGTATCCATCGCTATTCGTAACTGGCATGGTAGGCATGAGCACATTGGAGCTTAGACGCAAGTGCGCCATAATGGTCCACTATTTCCTGCTTCTAAACGGCACTATCGATAACCCCTCCACTTTGTCGCGATGTTCTTTAGTCACCACGGGTCGGTTGCGGCGGCTGCTGGCGGCGCCGCCGGTGCGCACGCGAACCGCGCAGTTTGCCCCAACTGCCCAAGCCGTCAATTTAATCAACGCCTTAATTGCTCAGCAACCAGACCTTGATATATTTAATACTAAGTAACATGTATTCATTAAAACATGTATAAGCTTCTTGAGCGAGCAGTAGTATTAATTTAGCTTGTTGTGCGTCTTGGCTAAGCTGTAAGCACAACAAGCATCTGATAATAAATAAATAAATGATTTGTAAAATCATTGTATTTGGATTTAAATAACTATAAATGTGTCCTTTAAATGGAGTTTAGTAATGAAAATAAATGATAATAGTATTAGTATATTATTACAAGTTGTTTTGGATTGTCTATCCTAAAATAAAAATAAAAAACGATTTTATTCAGATAGGTTTTTAAAACCTCTTTATAATTGTATTACAATATAAATATAATATACTAATCAAAGTGTCTTTGTTACATTTATCACAATAATAAAATCAATAATCAGATCTAGTTACAAGTAGTGATGTCCCGTTGGGAATATTCCCGTGCCCGTTATAGTAATTTCCCGGAAACATTGTATGGCACACCACAAGTGCGATATAGGTGGGGATGTGTGTGGTGGTGGGTCATACTAGTCCCTGTAATTGGTACAAGTACGGGTTCTCTGCCCATATCCTTAGCATGTCTGTAAAGTTCAGTCTCTGAGCTGCTGCTGTGTGAGTTCACACGTGACAAATAAGTAGTAAGTACTTAGTTTAATTGCAGTCGAAGGAAGGGTTCCTCAGCTCCGCTGACTTCTTGAAGTGCACAGCCAGGATGTCGAGGACGCGGAAGATGACGTCTCTGTTAACCCCCTTGTGCGCGAAGCTTGATACTGTGAGCTCCACCGCGCCGGAGACTGTCTCCTCGCCGAAAACGTACAGTAATGCTGACAACAAAATACGATAAAGTTAGTTTATTTTTCATACAATAGTTTTTTTTAATTTAAAATACTTGAAAATTACAAGAGACTTAATATTCATGAATCAGCTTAGCAAATAAATAGAAAAATATAACTATGATCTCCCATTCATATAATATAAATAGTGCACCTGGGAGTAAGAAAAAATCCACTCTATCTTCAAGTTTATTTTAAATTTATTTAAATCAATCGATTCATTCATCAAATATTAAAAAATAATCTAGAACACGTGTAGAGTTTATATTTATCATTCAAAACATTGTCAACAATTGCGTTAGTTGTCACCTGGTATTTTCTCCATGACCGCAGCGCAGGTTTCCTCTAGCTGTACGTGGGGCGGGCGGGCGCGCGGCGCGGGGGCGGCGCCCTGCGCCAGCTGCTCGAACCCCGCGAACACCTGCCGCCGCAGCCACGCCGACAGCTCCTCCAGCCACACGTCTATTAGGGATTCCGCTAGATCTGGCACAAATATAAGTCGATATACAGGTTGAAACAGGAAGGGTATACTTTTTTTTAAAGTTAACTTTGTAATTCTAAAACTATCCGCTTCGGAGCAAACTTGAAAAACAAAAGGTGTTTAAGGGATACAGCTGTTGACAGATTTCAATAAGTCTACAAAACTTTTAGAACTTCAACTGTCCCACAAAGCCGATAGTTTTAGATTTACAGAGTAAAGTTGCAAAAACAATAGTATACCCTTTCTGTTTCAATCCCGAGCCCCAAAATTGAGGAGAATTTGTAAAGGGTAGTTTTTTAAAATTTGCCGCTACCCGATTCGAAGCTACTGCAGAGAAGTCCTTTGCTTTGACTCGACGTAAAAGCCAATACTGGCCTTAGTTATACTTCAACATCATTTAAACACAATTTCCCCAGTTAAAATGCATGTTATATATACAAATAAATAAAATTGGAGTGTCTGTTTGTAATATCAAAATAACACCTTTTCACTAAATGCATTGAAAGTACAAACGACACATATAGCAAAAATGCGATTTATAATTTTTTTGTCTGTCTGTATGTTTGTTCCGGCTAATCTCCGAAACGGCTGGATCGATTTTGATGGGACTTTCACTGACAGATAGCTGATGTTATAAGCAGTAACTTAGGCTACTTTCATTTTAGAAAAAACAAGGATGCGGGAGCGGTTAAGTTAAATTCCACGCAGACGAAGGCGCGGGCTCAGCTAGTAAAATAATAATTAAATAAATATCGCCAGACAGACACACCAACTATACGGTCCCAAACGTAAGCAAAGTTTGTACTATGGGTACCGTACAATGAACTGCGGGCGATCCCAGTGACACCTGAAAAGGCCGATTTCCGAAATTTGCCTCAGCGGGAATCGAGCCCGCAACCACCATGTGCAGTGAGCCGAGCGGCCTACGCTCGAACCACTGCGCCAAGCGGTCGTCACGGTTATGTTAACTATATATACTGGTGGGCGTGTAGCGAGTATAGTGCAACTAGCAACGCAAGTCGCAACAGCGGCAGCACCGACCGGCGGCGAGCAGCGTGGCGAGGCGCAGCGCCACGTGCGAGCGCGCCAGCCCGGCCGCCGCCGCCGCCGCGCCGCCGCCGCACCAGCCGCGCGCGTGCGCCGCGCAGTACTCCTCTGCAACACGCAACACGACACGCAACACGCTACTGGGAACACTTCCGTCAACTACATTCTTGGAAAAAAACAGTGCCGTCTAGGGACGCCTGAAAGAAGCGAAGCTTTGCAGTAGATATTAGATATATTAACGCGTAACGCGTTACGCGTCACGCGTTACGCGTTACGCTTTTCACCGTTTTAGTCCCCGGGTAGCGAGCGCCCCGAACGTCCGTAAAGAAGCTTCGCTTCAATACAAAGTTACGAGCTAAATCAAGTGGGTCGCCAAGAATAGCCTAAGAGACTTGAAAAACCTATAAGATTTAAATAACAAGCAATCCAGAAGATACCCGAGAAGAAGATTATGTTTTAATTTATCAAATATTATTTTTTTGTAGTAAACTATTTAACCTTTAGAATTTTTTTTGGTTTACCCATATTTCATATTCCCTGCCTGTCATTTGTAGCAACGCCCTCGATCTAACATTCTGACGGACTAATAATATCAAAGCATTATTTTTCCTATAAACAAAACTACTCTAATGGTTTCCACAATTTCTTAATTCACACAAATTACATCAATATTTTACCAGTATAAAGAAATGGATATCAAATTCAACTATACAGGTTGAAACAGAAAGGGTATTATACTTTTTTTCAAAACTTTACTTTGTAATTCTAAAACTATCAGCTTTGGAACAAACTAGAAAAAACAAAAGGTGTTATAGTAATGCAGCTGTTGACGTAGTTCACAAGTCTACAAAACCTTTAGTACTTCAACTGTCCCACAAAGCCTATAGTTTTAGATTTACAAAGTTAAGTTGCAAAAAAAATTGTATACCCTTTTTGTTTCACCTAGTAAATGAATGTCTGTTTGTATGTCCTTTATAGTATCGTAAACTATGCATTTGATCATGACATGATCTTCAGCAAAGTGTTGTGCATGAGCCCACAAAGGTTTCCGAGTTGGTACGACCAATCTTTGACAGCCTAGCAATGCGCGCAGGGTACAGCTAGTAATACATAAATTACATGAAACTTTAGTTTTATAGTGAAACTAGCTGTGCCCACGGACTTCGTCCGCGTAGTATTTAACGTAACAAAAATTTCGGGATTATCGGGATTAAAAGTATCCTATATGTTAATCCCGGTTATAAACTATCTGTGTTCCAAATTTCATTCAAATCCGTTCAGTAGTTTTTGCGTTAAGGAATAACAAACATACATGCATACATACATACATCCACACTCACAAACTTTCACATTTATAATATTAGTAGGATGGATATCAAATTGGGTGGCTCACCGAAGTCTGCGGGCGGCGGGGCGGGCGCGGGCGGCGGCGCGTGCAGCTGGCGCAGCGAGTCCAGCGCCGCCTCCACGTGCGCGAACGCGCGCCGCGCCCCCACCAGCCGCGACACCGCGGCCCCCACCTGCACACCGCTACATGTCATACAACCACAGATATAGATTTACATAGATAACGCAAGTATCACCATTTGTATTGAAACCAAGCGTGCCGATTTTTAACACCTCCTGTGACGTCACAAGTGGCGGGAAATCCAAACCGCTTCAATGACACCGATGCCGCCGATGCCCCTCCGCCCGCTGCGATCCTCTCGAGTGATTATCTCGCTCATACTCATGTTTTTTATATCTGTAGTCGCGCGGACTGTAAGTTAGCGGCGACCAACCTTGACGCTTTGTCGGGGTTTCGTACACGCGAAGTACATGCATTTGCGTTATCTATGTAAATCTATATCTGCGTATACAACTCATAGCTCGACCTGACAGAACAACATCTATGATCTTGAAACGTTTGTGCATATGAAATGAAATAAAAGAATTTTTTCATTACTCATACTCGGCAAGTAGGTCTGAAGTTGCCCGAGGAGCGGGTTGAAAGTAATACTTTTCATGTTACATAGCTGATGTTATAAGCAGTAACTTAGGCTAGGCTTATTTTAGAAAAACAAAATAAAAAAATGGGTCCCGTCGCGCGGGCTCAGAACGCGGGAGCGGGCTTTTTTGTTAAGTTAAATTCCACGCGGACGAAGTCGCGGGCTCAGCTAGTTGCAAATAAAGCTACCTATTGTAACTGCGTTTAACATCAGGCAGGACGTAAGCTGCTTCCCGAGAATGTTATTTTTCAAAAAAGCACAAACAAGTCGCGTTCGCGGGCTTATAGTTCGTTCATTTTACGAGAACGCGTGCTGATTCTTATGACATTGAGATATGGTCCAATTTGCAATAATGAACACGTCTCCGTGTCACTCACGCTGAGCTCGAGGGAGGCGGCGACGTAGGTCCAGTGCAGCGCGGCGCGCGGCGGCGGCTCGTCGCCCTCGCCGCCCACCGCCGTCTTCAGCGAGTTGAACACGCCCGTCACTGTACGCTGGAACAGCCTGCCCACACACACGTTACACAGCTCGACAGTTAAATAATATAATAATAATAATAATTTAGCCCTTTGACGTCCCCCTCCTGGGCACGGGCCTCCCCTCAACACGAGGGGGATTCAGGCCATAATCCACCACGCTGGTCCAGTGGTCAATTTTTAGATCTTCTAAGACATGCAGGTTTCCTCACGATGTTTTCCTTCATCTTAAGCAATAAAATAAGTAAATAATCAATATCGGCAGACTGACACACCACCTGTATAGTCCCAAACTAAGCAACGCTTGTACTATTGGTACCGTACAAAGGACTGGCGGCGATGCCAGTGACACCCAGACCAGGGAAAATTACGAAAATACCATTTCCGAAATTTACCCCAGCGGGAATCGAACCCGCAACCACCATGTGCAGTGAGCCGAACGGCCTACGTTCGAATCACTGCGCCCAGCATTCGTCAAGTTGAAATAAGAAGTAAATGTAACACATAGACCAAAAAAAATTATTCAGGTGTGGTCATGCATATGTTAGGCGCGCGGAGATGTCCGGCTGTGCGGCGTCTATAGCTCATTGGTATGTGATGCAATACAATCATAATAAAAGATCGAATTAAAATTTTCTCATAAAACTAATACTAATAATAAATCCATGCTATCGCATGAAACCATTCCATAAAATTTGCACACGTTCTTCATCGTGTGTTTTGCTTATTTATTCATAAAATAATAAATCAAAAAGAAAGTTAAAAATATATTTGATTCTTTTATTAATTTGTTTCATTCTTGTAGTAGTATTTGAGTGTCATTTATTTCTTTTGATTTTACAACTAATAAATAACACTCATGTATATAAATAAATAAAAGACACTGACTTGTCTAATCTCTGCATGTTGTTGTAAGTCTGGCCCGGGGAGGAGTTCCTCTCCATATTCATGTCATACTCGTCTGCAGAATAAATATTATAATGAAAATGATTTTGCTTTTACAGCAAAATACATAATTACATAAATACATAAGGATTAAACTCTGCGCGTACGCTGAGAAGCTGCGTCTTTATATGCTAAGTGTTAACAAGCTTCTTCCCGCGACTTCGTCCGCGTCCATCATCATCATCATCATCATCATCATCAGCCGGAAGACGTCCACTGCTGAACATAGACCTCCCCCATAGAACGCCACAATGGACGGTTGCCCCCTATCCGCATCCAACGGCTCCCCGCGACTCTCACCAGATCGTCGGTCCATCTAGTGGGGGGCCGTCCAACTCTGCGTCTTCCGGTTCGAGGTCGCCACTCGAGAACCTTTCTTCCCCAACGGTTGTCGGTTCTACAAGCGATGTGGCCTGCCCATTGCCACTTCAGCTTGCTGATTCTGTGAGCTATGTCGGTGACTTTGGTTCTTTTGCGGATATCCTGGTTCCGGATCTTATCACGCAAAGAAACTCCGAGCATAGCTCTCTCCTTAGCTCGCTGCGTGACTTGGAGCTTATGCAGTAGGCCAACTGTAAAGGACCAAGTTTCGGTTCCGTAGGTCATCATTGGCAACACACACTGATTGAAGACCTTAGTCTTCAAGCTCTGCGGAATTTCGGACGTGAAGATATTACGTAACTTCCCGAACGCTGCCCAGCCGAGTTGGATTCGTCGAGAGACCTCTTCATCGAAGTTGGACCTACCTAAGTGGACAGTATGTCCTAGGTAAACATATTTGTCGACAACTTCGAGAGTATCGTCCCCAACAATTACCGGTATGGGTACAACATGGTTATTTGACATGATCTTGGTCTTGTCCATGTTCATTTTAAGACCCACGTGTTGGGTCCATCAAAACATCCAAAATTCCAAACATATAAACTTGCACGTTTATTATTTTATTAGTAGTATTACCTGCGAGTGTGGCCGTGTCCACCGGCCGAGAGGAGTGATGCTGCTGGGTCTTGCCTCTGGTCTCCTCGGCGCTCTCCCACCACACCTCCTCGGCTCTACAACAACACCGAACCGTTCACAACACGCGACGATCAATTCAGCCATACATAATGTGTATGGTCCCAAACTGAGCAACGCTTTTACAACGACAATGCGTGGGTACAAGGACTCCAGGATCATTTGCCCAGAGCTTATTCATTTATTACGAACGGATATCGAATAACAACTACTGAATCCAAAGCGACAACTAGACGGTAGTCTTCGGAAATCGCTAGAAGGACCATTTAGTTATACTATTTATCCGATAATCAAATAAATACATATTATATATATTTTTATTTATTTACAAGCTGACCCGACAGACGTTGTCCTGTCTTAACTTTGAAAATTGAATTCCAATTGCTCCGCTCAACTCTATTTTTTTCTTTCATAAGAACCTTCTCCTGACAATAATAACAAAAAAGATTTAGCGAAATCGTTCCATCCGTGATGCGATGACCAAGGAAATAGAGATTCATTTTTATAACATGTAGATTTTTGAGGAAGGCTAATAAATTACATTGTAGTTGTATGGTGCATGGTGTTACCTGGGGCTGGCCTCGGCCCGCTGCTGCAGCAGGCACCGCAGCTTGGCGATGCTGGTGGACAGGTCGGCGGCCTCCTCGTACTCCGGCTCGGGCGAGTCACCCGCCGGCACCGGCACCGGCACCGGCACCGGCACCGGCATCGGCACCGGCACCGGCAGCGCCGGGAGCTCCGCCCTCGCGGCCTTGCCCTGGGACGGCTAGCACGAACAAACAAAACATGTGACAATACATAACGAGTTCAGTGAAACAGTTTTGGAATATCCCTCTATCACTTAAAATAAATTAATAAATAATACAAATATCGCCAGACTGACACACCGACTGTATGATCCGAAACTAAGCAACGCTTGTACTATGGGTACCGTAATGGACTGGGGGCGATCCCAGTGACAACCAGACCTGAGCAAAATGGTAATTTGCCCCGACGGGAATCGAGCTCGCAACCACCATGTGCAGTGAGCCGAGCTGCCTACGCTCGAACCACTGCGCCAAGCGGTTGTCTAACGTAGACTAGCGACCCGCCCCGACGACTTTCCTGTACTATTTATAAATTTAATTTAAAGGCATTATACGAACTGCATCAAAATCCGTTAGTTAGTTTAAAAGGCTTTAGCCGTCCGACGCGTATAGTGCCTTTGTTTTACACTATTTTAAAGAAGATACAGGTGAACAACCCACGTGACGCGAACTAATACATATCTAACTGTTATTACCGCTTCCAGTGCATACGTCCGCTCCCCAGCAGTTACAGCGCGACAATGACATATCTACTCACCACACTGTCCTGTGAGATGACTCTCTGTTGCTTCAACAATGGTGGTATGGATGAATTGTCTTCTGCATCAGAAAATACATCTTATCCGTAAGAAATTCCACAGATCATGGTCATTTAACAATTACATGCCTATTAAGTAAGTAATTCAGTATTTAGGCGGATCTGAATACCAGCCCACCTCCTTCCCGCGGCCCCTGGGCGACGCCCTTGTCTCTACGTACAGGTATATTTTACTTAAACTCAACTATATATGAGTAATGTAATAATAATTTCGACGTCCCACTCCTGAGCACGGGCCTCTCCTTTATACGAGGGGAATTCGGGTCGTAATCCACCACGCTGGCCCAGTGCTGGCTGGCGGATTTCACATATCTTTTCGAAAATTGGCCTGATTTTCTAAGACATGCAGGTTTCCTCACGATGTTTTCCTTCACCGTAAGCAAGTGATAATCATATAGAAATTATGATTCGCACATAGATTTCGAAAAACCCAGAGCTGCAAGCCGGGGTTTGAACCCAGGACCTGGTGCCCAAGACGCGTGCTTAACCAATCGGCTATCACTGCTATAATTATATATGAAATACTAGTTGCTGTCTGCGACTTCATCCGCGTAGACTTTAGTAAAGTATTATAAGTGATAATCCAGGTTATAAATTATCTGTGTTCCAAATGTCATCCAAATCCGTTCAGTAGTTTTTGCGTGAAAGATTAACAAACATACATCCATACTCACAAACTTTCGCATTTATAATATTAGTAGGATGTTAATATTACCTCTTTGTGCAGTGTTTGAGGCGGGTGCGTCCCTGTGTTCCCCGGCCGGCCTGGGCCTGGCGGGCTCGCCCGGGGGCGATCTGTCGCTCGGCTTGTGCGCGACGTGCGACGGAGACTTGTCCTGTCCACCAGACTAACATTCTAAAACCCATTGGTGAATCATAGTACACTTCGTTCTCACGACAGGCGGAAAAAAATAGTGAATGATCCCTTCCTGCAGCGCGAGCGCGCGCGCCAGCAGCCGCTCGAGCGCGGCGCGCGGCGCGGCGGGCAAAAGACGATAAATATCGGAGGATAACCTACCTTATCGCCGTGTACAGCGTCGTTCACTCCCGAGCCCACTTTCCCGTATTATAAAACGCATCAAGAAGCGTAAACGATACGATAAATGTATGTACAGCGATTTTTATCGTGTCGTTCACCCTTCATGATGCGTTTTATAATACGGGACAGGGTGCTTGGGAGTGAGCGACGCTGTACACGGCGATAAGGTAGGTTATCCTCAGATAGGCTTAGTGGTTAATGAACTTTTTTCCACCGGACATAGGAACGAAATATAGTATCACAGGAATCCGAAGGAATAATAATCCTATCCTACTAATATTATAAATGCGAAAGTTTGTGAGTGTGGATGTATGTTTGTTACTCTTTCACGCAAAAACTACTGAACGGATTTGGAACACAGATAGCTTATAATCTGGATTAACACATAGGATACTTTACTTGAGTTTACGCGGACGAAGTCGCGGGCGGAAACTAGTTTAAAATATAGCTGTACGGTAGCTGACATGTAGATACTAGGAAGACAGACATGAAGACAGACTTTAAATATTCGCTACAACTGTTTGTAGCTGGCTTCAAAACACGTCAAAAGATCAATAAAACAGTGTAAGATGAATTTACGAAGCTCGCACAACTACAAAGTACGCAATGTATGGTGCCCCTATAATGTATGGGGTCAATGGATGATGAAGTCTAACCTGTGAGTCATCGCTAAGTCCTGTGAAGCGGAGTCCCTTCTTGAGCCCGGCTATGCCAAAGTCGAGGAGTCCTTCCATCATGCCGGCTGCTTCGTCCTACAGTTTCAAAATCAAGATTACTGGTTACTGGATTATTACTGCCTTCGAACTAAATACGTAGAGATGTTAGTTAACACTAACTAACTTTAAAAACGCTTTCAACGGCAACGCGGGACTGGCGACTCCTCGCGTTTGCAAATTATACTAGTTTTAACATGTCACTTACAGAGTGCACTCTGTATCTACAGTAACTATATCATCAAAATGTGCTACAATGTTCAGTAGCTCTACATGAGCTAATACATTGGCTAGAGTCACTAAGCTAGAGTAAATTGTTAGTTCCTCGGATGACTGATAACAGTCTTGTATAATTGCCGTGGTACAACTATTTTTGTAAACTCTAGCGAACATATGAACACATAGTAGAGCTCCTCAATGAGATAACAATAAATGAAGTTATCCCAAGTTACTGACTTCTTAGAAAAAAAATCAAAAAAATAGATTACAAAATGTTTAAAGACAACCCCGCTGAGTTTAGTGCGGGATCTTCTAGGATAGAAGATATAAGAAAAAATGTAAAATTGACAATTTGTTAGTGCCCTCGTGGGCCTAAACAAAATAAACGCTTGGAATTTGAATTTGATTTCTTCGATGCAATGATTTCGTTGATCTGCTACGTTTTAGGTGTAAACTCTCGGTGGTAGTTACGTTATATTGTTCGAACATAGATGTAGAGCAAACAGATGTATAGCTCCAGCGCTCCACCGGCCTGCGCCCATAACGTAACTCGCGCAGTACACGCACATGCATTGTGCAACACATTCCTGTGAGTTATCCGGCCCGCACATTCGAGTATTGTAAAGCAGATTTTTATTTTTATTATAAATTAGCTGTGCCCGCGACTTCGTCCGCGTGGAATTTAATTGACAAATTTTCATACAATCTTTCATCCCCTATTTTATCCCCTTGGGGGTACAATTAATCAAAATCCTTTCTTAGCGGATGCCTCCCCCGATCCCAGTGACACCCAGACGTGAGCGAATTATGAAAAGGCCATTTTCGAAATTTGCCCCGACGGGAATCGAACCCACAAGCACGCGGTGCAGTAAGCCGAGTGGCCTACGCTACAACCACTGCCCTCAGTGGTCGTCAAGTCGATATTAAAATGATAATCGGCCAAATACTCAAACTATTATTTTGTATGGCGCGTAGTGACGCGCCATACAAAATAATAGTGACTAAGCGAATCTCGAAAAAGTTTTAATTTAAGTATTCAGCAGTATATCTATCATTTGTTAGCTTGAGACCTAATTTCATCGCAATACAGTAAGACAGAACAGAGAGACAGAAGGAAAGCGCTAACAAGAAAACAGCTGAAAGTGTCTTAGTATGAATAGTTCTCTATCACTCTGCCAACCATTTTTCCCCTCAGTTTCTCCAGTTGCAATAACTATCTTATGAACTAGAGACCTCTTACAACGCACACGTGAATGGATGCACTACCGTGACGTCACAGGCCTCGCATGCACCACTCCTAGGGACAGCGCAATCAGAGCGTAGAATACGCGCGATCAATTTCGATTACATTTCACAAATAACTTTATGCAAACTGTTTTACAGTACAATATAGCGTGAGCGGAGCAAGTGCAATTGTAGAGTCACGATCAAAGTGCGTTTTTTTTCAAATTTCAAATACTTATAATCGTCCTAAGGAAAATAATAATAATAATAGCATCACCAATTAATTAGAAAAAGGCTAAACGACTGGTGTGTCATTGACAATGGCTCGCGCGTACTCTACGCTGTCCGCGCTGACCTCTACAATTAATATGTAAAGCATAAGAAGCAGATAGAACGTGCAAACAGACATACACTGGAGTTTTGCTTGCGGGTCACATGTAACGCAACTGTGGGCTCGACCTGTAGGTCCCCTATCTTGGTCTTGGCCTGGCTGACGGTGCTCTGCAGGTCCTTGAGCAGCGCGTCTGTGGCCTTAGGGCTGCTCTCCTTCCTGGCCTCCCTCTGAGGGCTGATATCGAGCTGATCTATGTCTATAGCGTCTTCTTCACCTGGAATTAGGTCTTTTATGCTTGATAGAGACCGTGTCAACATAGGAACCAAGACTTTTTGGTACTTAATACTTCTGGACCACTGTCTATCGAATACTGAGTGGTAAACGGTTGAATAAAATTACTTTAAAAATAAGGGGCTGCGCTAACGAGACAATTTTTAGTTCCAGACACGGAAAGCTTACATAGAAAGTCGTAAAAAAAAAAAATTTTGCCACATTGACGTCCCACTCCTGGGCACGGGCCTCCCTTCACTACGAGGGGGATTCGGGCCGTAATCCACCACGCTGGCCGAATTCCGGTTGGCGAATTTCACATGTCTTTTCGAGAATTAGCTAGATTTCCTAAGACACGCAGGTTTCCTCACGATGTTTTCGTTCACCGTAAGCAAGTGATAACCATATAGAATTTATGATTAGCATATAGATTACGTAAAACCCAGAGGTGCGAGCCGGGGTTTTTGAACCCAGGACCTTGTGCCAGCTAGACGCGTGCTTAACCAATCGGGTATCACTGCTGTAATCGGCTATCACTGCTGTGAATAGAAAGTCGTATTTGCTGGCAAATGTGAACACGATATTTCGGCAACTAAAAAGTGTCTCGTTTACAGCGCCTAAAATGTATTGTTTCCGATACTCTGATTGATTTAAGGCGCCCGGGTCCCTGTCTATGACGAAATAAAGTCAATTTCTATTAGTACTATCTAAAATGTGTTTCCTAAAATAGGTCTACCAGGATGTGTTTCCTAAAATAGGAAGTCTACCAGCTAACCACAACATCATGATCGATAAGTACTTACCGAACCACAGTGGTAGCGGGGACCTGCCGCGCGGCGGGTTGGGGCTGCCCTCGGGCTCCGCGTCCTGCCCCCACAGCCGGGACAGCGTGATCTCCCCGTCCAGGCTCGCCAGCAGGTCCTGCCCCAGGCTGATGCACTGCAGGTCCACGTCTGTCTCCCAGGTTTTTATACTACCTGTAGATATACAAACACAATAATTCAAATTCAAATCGTTTATTTCGTCCTACTGGGGTACTTACAAATTGTCAATTTTTCAATTTTTTTTTCTTATATCTACAACCGGATCGGAACGCGACCTCGACTGAGAAGATCCGGCAAGAAACTCAGCGGGCTTATCTTGCCAGTTGCTTATAATCAATATTTACAAAGGGTCGTAGATATTAATATGAATACATAGCTCCAGTGTGTTGCCTACATACATTAGACAGGGTGCTATGGCGCTCATTAGGGGAGGCCTATGTCCAGCAGTGGACTAATATAGGCTGATGATGATGATGATGATGACATACATATACTAACTGGAAAGCCATAACCCCACTTTCGGGGCAGTCAGGTAGAACTCTCCAAATAGTTAATTATTTACAGATCAATAAAATATTAGATCAAACACTATAAGCAGTGTTTTGCTTCACCTTACTATTAGTTCGTAATTTTCAATATTTTTTTTTTTTTTTTTTTTCGTAGTAGTCAAATGAGAACAGTTGTTGAAATTGCTTTAAAAACTGTTGAAAGGGTTTGAGAAAAAATTGCACTGGGATCAGCTACGTTTTATCCTCTAAAAATGATCTTACCTTCAATAATCCGATCATATATCTTCACCTCATTCCTTCCCTGCCTCCCTCTCCGTTGCCGCAAAATCGGCGAAGACTTGATATCCACCGGTTCAGAACTGGTCACCGGCACCTCTTCCACTATCTCGTCAATCTTCTCCGGAACCAGTTCCATCTTCGGATCCTCATTGATAGCCCTTTGCAGTATCGGAGCAGTACTCTTGGTGATAACTGTTGACAATGCGGTCTCTATTGTTGTTGTGATTGTCTCTGGTTTTACTAGTATTGGCTCCTCTAGTAATATTTGTTGTTCATCTTTTGTCTTCATTTCGGTCTTCCCTTTTAACGTTGTCAGTAATTTATCATTCAACCATGCTGGATCTGCGAGTGTGTTCTCAATGAAATTGTCAAGCTTCTTTGACAGTATCCGTATGAGTAGTTCCGAGTGTGGGGTGTCCCACAGCTCCCAAGCTACCAGCTCTTTGAACACTACCCTGAGAATGTTTGTGCAATGGTCGGCAGGTTGGAGCTTTTTATTTGTAGCCTCAAATATTGGATGAGACTTCTTGTAAAGAGACTCTATGGTGCTTGTCGGAGCTTTTTCATGGCGTTTCAAGGCCTTCTTATATTCTTTCAAGTGGCTTATCATGATGGTGCCTATATCTACGTAGACATCTTTGGTTTCTATTTTGTTGCAGATCTGATGATATGAAACATGGGCTTTATATACTTATTTATTTAGAGGATTCCCAACTGGGTACACAATATTACATACAAACAAACCAAAGCAAATTATAAAAATTATATTAGTGTAAAAGTTACCCAGATAACAAACATATTTTTAGTAATTGCATTAATTACTCCTATGAAGGTAAAAGCAGACCTACGCTGGTATAAAAGATAGTAAAAATATAGAAAATAAAAAAGAAACCAACAATTCAATGTGACAAACCTGAAAACTCTTCCCAATCATTTGATCCAACATTTGCTTGCACGCAAACGGGAAGCCGATCTCTTGGGAAATATAAGGCACGTACCATGACGACACCAACTTCCTCTCCAAGACAGAGGAAATCACACTTAACTCATTAGTATCATACTCTTTATATTCAGTAGACACCTTTTTTCTAGCCTGCGGCAAAACCCGCGATAAAAACGACAAATACGGATATTCCTCGATGATACCGTCTAAATCATATTTTATAGGCTTATTTAAATGTAATAACCACTGTATAAACTTAATACTGATGCACAATGATACGATAAATAAAGTTAGGACGTAGAGTGAAAACCATATCCCAGTTATCGGTGATATATTCGTTATATAGTTAAGTACCACGCATATGAATGTACCACCACATGATAATATAGATGTGCTTTCTAATAGATTTCGTTTGAGTAACATTTTCATTTATTTTAGAGTATTTATTAATTACGAAAATCACTCGTATCGTACGTAGTATTGATCGACCGACATCCAAAACAAACAACAAAGACAAGGAAACAAGGAAAACGACAATGGAGAAGACGGACATAGACAAGCAGATTGTTTTACGCGTTTGGCTCACGTGTCGCATCTAGCCAGTGTCAAGTAAGTTAAGCGTTTCCGCTTAGGCAGCGGAATAGTCCAAAAGACTATCCTGGTGCATTACCACGTACTGATGTGTATAATTACCTACATCAGAAAAAATAATCAAGCAGGCGTGCGTTCAACTTAGTTATTGTTATAGGGACTTACATGAATTTTCAGCTGGTGAAGGGATCTCGATGAATAAATAGCATGAACTTGAGGATTGGCGCGACGAAGATGATAAATATACTTAGTGTAAAAAAAACTTAAAATTGCCGTGAGGAGATCGTTTTATTTATTTTACATTACTCATACTCTGAAAGTAGGTCTGAAGTTGCCTGAGGAGCGGGTTGAAAGTAATACTTTTCCGGCCCGGGAGAATCGCTTTCAACTGACAGCTGTCAAATTATAAAAAAAACTAGTTCAATTTTCACATTTCTATGGAACCATGTTCAAACTTTTTCTACAGTCACTCAATTACAGATGTAAAATTGAAATAACATAAAGTTAAGTATGAATTAAAGAATATATATTTTTAAATGACTTAATTATAATTTAGTTTCAACAATTTCTTTAAAATAACATAGATTTGGGCAAAATATTTAAATATGAAAATGAAAAATAATGGCTAAATAATGAAGTTGGCCGACCAACGAAAAAAAAACAGAATAGGCGGCAATCCGATCTTTATTTATTTTTTCGAGTTGTAGAGTATTGTTCATACTTCCTTGTATTATTTCTTTAGCCAATTCCTGTTTTTATTTTTACTTTCCTTGTATTCGTAATGAAAAGCACAGTGCTTACCTCGGGTAAAATACTTATTTAGTCCCTCGAACTATTAGCGCCCTCGCTACGCTCGGGCGCCAAACCCCGTCTCGGAACATAATAAGTCACTTTCACCACTCGTGTAACAATGTACTATTTCAAGATCGCGTATTTTATTTATATTAACTCGAAAGTCGAAACTATTATCCCTAGCGTGTTTCAACATGAAGCAAGGTGGGTAGTACTAAAGTTGCGCTGCACTTAATTGCGAATGAAGAACGAGCGACAGTGCACACAATTAAGTAAAGAGAGCAACGTAGAACAACAAAATGTGGGTCAAACAAAAAAAAACTGTGTTACTATTTTTTGCAAGGGGCTGCCAGTCTTTTCTAAACTAAGTGCTGGAAATGGTAGTCACTAGGCGTTTACTAGGCTATGACGTTTTACCACATTTTCCTACTTCTTACATTTTACTCACTCACAGACATTTATGAACATAATAAAGTTCACTCTAAAGGCTAGACCGCACTAAGCGACACTTCACGGCAGCGGCGCGACGCGACACATAGCGACACTATTAGGTATACCGCACTGCAGTGCCGCGACAGTTTGCAGCAAAATTTTCTCTGTCAGTCGTTCGACAATTACTGAGGTAGATGGAAGAAACTGATTTGAATGTTATTTAATTATTTTTATTTTTTACTTGATGCTCCCATTTCTTCGCCAATTTCCCTCTAAATGTTGTTTTTCCTTAGATAATTCATGTAATGTTCATTTTGCTGATCAAATATCTCAAAATACTGATTGACTAATAATTAATTTATCTTTGTCGAACGCCATTTTAAACACAACTTGTCTTACTACATACCAAACACGTTCTAACTTGAAAAAAGTGAACTGTCGCGTCGCTATGCCGCACTAACGGCAGCGAAACTACACGACTCGACACGGCGCGACAGATTTGATGAGTTGGTCAACTTGTCAACAACAACGCAGTGTCGCGGCGCGTAGTTACGCTGCTGTGTAGTGCGTTATACCTCATACAATTTCTTACAAACAATATTTTGTCCCTAAATGTAGCGTCGCGCCGCTGCCATGAAGTGTCGCTTAGTGCGGTCTAGCCTTTATGTTCACGTTTTGTCACGTTGTCTCTCTAGTGTTTAGATGTTTTAATACATTGTGCTGAACCCACAGAGTTGTAATTGTAACACATAAGGTTGAACCCAAAGATCTTTCAGAAATAAAAATAAAGAAATAAAAATCATTTATTTCTCACTACAAACCAAAACACATTGATGTAATTATAAGTAAAATGTAAGTAAAGTCATTGAAGATAGTTGTCAATTTTTGGTTGTGGATCGCTGGTGCCTGTGGTAGGTATAAAAACCTGTATTACAGGTCACCAGGTCCCTGAAAACCTCGGAAGCTGTTTATTTGTTTACAGTTATTTCAGCTAGTTCATTTAGGTACATACAGTAAGTGGTGATAGTAAAAAACTATATAATTAATAATCATAAAATCTAAGATAATTCAAAACTAAAACTAAGTGAACATGTGTGTCGGTGTTTGTGTGGTGAGCGTGAAAGGAGTATGAGGGAGGGTGTGTGTTAGGGGAGTTGTTGGGGTATTCGAGTTGTGGAAGTGTGTGTTACTATACTATTTTACAACTATCAAGAGACTTTCAGTGGATAAGTAGGATTGTTTTAGGAGCCATTTTTCAAAGAAACTTTAAAGTTGAAATGATTTAAAAAGTGGAGGGACAAAGTTTTATGTAATTTATTATAGACTAGCGGCCCGCCCGGGGCCCGGCTTCACACGGGTGCATTGCGGTTACATTATTCGAGTTTTAGTAAGGATCCCTAATTTTTTTGAAAATATTTTATAGCCTATGTCACCCGGGGATAGTGTAGCTTCCCAACAGTGAAAGAATTTTTCAAATCGGTTCATTAGTTTCGGAGCCTATTCATTACAATCAAACAAACAAAGTTTTCCTCTTTATAATATTAGTATGATATAGGGACCAAGGAAGACAAAGAACCTGTGGCTAAAAGTAGTATGCACCATAATCGAAGAAGCAGCAAGATGGTTGCGACGACTGGATTCTCGACTGTAAGATATTATGGAATACTGTTTGAGAGCAGTGGAGAGAATAAATAGTTGCCTGACTGTAAGCACTTTGCAGTATTTATAGAGCTTGTCAGTAGGATACAAACGCGGCTTAAAGCAGCATACCTTTAGTACCACTCTCTGCGCTCGCTCAATCTGTAGATAGGTAGTGAGTTTTAGCGGTACCTCGTGTTCGCTTCGGCTGAAGTGAACCCAAGAAGATACGATATATATAATCTTCTTGGCTGAACCACAATATTAGTTTTTACTCTATGCCCGGACATGGACTTGACAAATAATTGACACAAGACATATTACACATGACACATGAGTGAGTGACGGTACGGTATTGTGTACGTCACGTCAATCGCCGATTAGTGTATTTTTCTAATTCTGTTACTGGAATTACTAATTCATAATTATCCTATTTCTATTGACGAAACTACTAAAATGTAAGTCAAAAGTGATATCTTCTTTATATCTTGAACAATTTTTTTATAAATACTGTGCACGAATCTCATAACAATTCGCCTTTTTTCAGGTCTAAAGTAACATTCAAGATTACTCTTACATCTGATCCAAAACTGCCGTTCAAAGTGTAAGTTAAAGCTTTATTGTACTTTCTAATAGTGCTGAGTAACTTCAACGACCCGGGTCCTAGTTAAAAAAAAATAAGTTTCACATAACATTGGTAGCCAACATCACATGTTCATTTCAACAGATGCTGAGGTATCCAGGGTTCTGCGTTGAAGTTACAAAGCCTTATAATGGATACGGATGTAGTTCAGCAGTTCCTCAACTTCTTCCAAGACTTTATTCAGCTTTGTCAGTTCGAAAACTGGCCAAATAATGATACAAGTGAAGTTGAGATTCGAAATGCATTTCATATTGCACAACATGTTGAGAAATGCTTAGACAGGCTGCAGAAACGTAACGTTATAAACGAATTCGTATCAGCGCTGAGTGCCCATGAAGATACATCAAGCTGTGTTCTAAAAACTTCTCTAACTGATCCACCAAAATATGTATTAAAAAAAATCATAAACTCTGAAACCAAAATCAACCAAATGGATGTTGGTTTTAGAATTTTTCTACAATTATTTTCTGAAGAGAGATTAGAAAAATGCTTATCTGACTTTATGGTTGAAGCCGCATCCAAAGAAACCTTATTGAAAAATATAACAAGTGAAATACCAAAAGAGAAAATTGTAGAGTTTAAAAGCAAAGTATTTTTAATTGAACTTGATGCTGCCAATGTGAATATTTCAGACATTTTCAATGATTACAATCAAGATACTGTAGAATTGTTAGTTGTAAGTTTGTTAAATAATGACCCAAAATATAGTAACTCTGTGAAAAAGGTTATAAATTCTTTGCTTAGTATTGTGTTGAGCAAAAATAATATTCACAAAAAGTTTTGGAAGGAACTTATTAAAGTTAATAATCAATATTTCATGAGGATGTGTGTTGAACATAGTGAAATCTTCATCTACATAGTAGAAGCTTTGTTAGATTGTGGGAAATTACTAAAGAAAAACATGTCAGCAGAATTGTTTTACATAGATCTTAATTATTCTGAGTTAACAAATGTTGTACAGAGAATATGCAGTAATGAGATCTTAAAATGCCAGTTCTTCAGCTTAGTGAGAGATAATGATGCAGATTTGCAATTCTGGGAGAATATTTTGTGAAATTATGTTTTTTTATTGCTATTAAGAGCCTTTGTTTTTTTATCATGTCGTCGGATACATTACAGTTTTATTTTTAATGGTTTTTTTTCTACTACCCTGTCTCTCAATCTGTCCTTCACTCCCCACCTCGACTCATCTCATGAAGCAAGAGAAAACCAGTATGGCTTGAGATGTTAAAAAAAATAGTCCTACATAAAGTTACAAATTAGCCTGCACAAGCAATATGTCATATTTCTATGTGCTAATTCCATTCTACAATTAGCCACTTTCAAATGTACCATGTGCAGTTCACAATAATAAAGTGTATGCATTTGCCCCTACAGTCTGAGCGTGCCGGAAGCGACTCCCTTCACGGCGGTGCTCAAGTTTGCGGCAGAGGAGTTCCGCGTGGAGCCGGCCACCAGCGCCATCATCACCGACGACGGCATCGGCATCAACCCTCAGCAGACGGCAGGTACGGCTGTACACTGAACTGTGACTTGCACAGCATTGATTTGCTGTCTCTTGATTCACAGGAGGAGACAGGAGATATATCACATCTTGACTGCTAGGATCTCAGACAACATGTGAAACCTGCTTCTCTGATACATCAATGTTTCGGTCTGAGGGGTATTCACTTTTAAAATGTCTTTTTGGAGTCTATCCACTAAACATGTGGAGACATTTCATGCATTTTATAATTCCCACCTACTTCTTATTTTAATTGGCACATATATCAATAATAAATGGCAGTTCTTTACTGATTGTCAATATCGAAACTATTGAACATGCCTCACCGAGATAACATTTTTTGTTGATTTGTTAACTACTATGCCCATCTACTGTCATGTTCAGAATTTGATCTTGATATTTAATGTTTCAGGAAATGTATTCCTGAAGCACGGATCAGAGCTGAGATTAATCCCGAGAGACCGTGTGGGTCACATCCCCACATAAACCAACATATCAAGCATTCCAATTTAATTTAAGGATTACTTACATTATTATATTATATTCATATTATATTTTATGTTAATTCATAATGGTTTTGTAAAAAAAAAACGCTTCAAAGGCTTTGGTAAAGTGTATTTCTTATGCTTACAACTAATGGAACGCAATGTACAGGGTAGTCGTATACCACTAATCTAGTCTAATGAGGGGCTCGGAAGCTCTTAAAAATGATTTTTCGAATTCGATCTCTGAAAAGCGATCGACTGAAGCCCTGCGAACAAAATAAGTGTGATTATCAGGACATTAGTCCATAATGAGGCGACGGATTTATTAAAATTATCAATATGTTCAGAAATTTTATTCCTTTGATTGAACAAAATTCATAGATCGGGAAAATATGGAAAATGCCGATATATGTGACAGTCGTCAATGGCAATTTATTGAGTTAGGAGTGCACTGTAGTTTGCTTAATTAAGTATAAACACCACCATCACGTTATACAGGATCAGAATGATTTATTCCTCAAACACAGTCCGTGTAATAACTAAGTGTCATAATTTTGCTAGTCCCGTACAGAAAAATTATTTGCATAATATTCTTTGTCAAAGACCCATATTGCGCGGGCATAAGAGCTGTTACTAAGCAAGAACTATCTTAAATTCAGAATAACAAGTGAACGTTACCTAGCGGCTTCCACAATCCTCTTCCTCTCGTCGGAGGGCAGCGCTATGACCTCCAGGATCGCTCTCGCGTACTCGTCCGCCTCCGCCGCCAGGTAGCCGGTGCGGGAGGTCTCCGAGGTCTCCACGATGTCCGCCAGGGGGCCGCCCGAGCGGTGCGCGATGGTGATCAGACCGGCCGCCATACACTCCACCACACCTGCCGGTGGAAAGGGGGATATATTGAACCAATCCAGGTCAAGTTACTAGATACCAGAAGATCAGAATTGAGGTCGCAACAAGTGCTTGGCGAAAATCTTCCGAAGAAACTTAATAATACAAAGTTAAATAGAGAATCTTCCGGCACAAGCCGTCCGCATCGACGGCCGCTTGGCACAGTGGTTCGAGCGTAGGCTGTTCGAGTCACTGCATCGGGTGGTTGCGGGTTCGATACCCGTCAGAATAAATTTCGGAAATGGCCTCTTCGTAATTTTCCCTTGGGTGTCACTAGGATCGCCTCCAGTCCATTGTACGGTACCCATAGTACAAGCGTTGCTTACACATTGGGGACCATACAGTCGGTGTGTTCGTCTGGCGACATTTATTATTATTTACATCTTGTAAATCCGCACGATTCCGCTAGGGGCGATGTTCGATGTATAGTTCTTGTTGCAGTCTAAATGTAATCTGCCTAACGACACTATGCCAGCATGGATCCTCAGCATTCAGGCCAGCGCCTAGGCATGGGTTATTAGAAGTGTGTCGCCTCACTGATCCCGAAGTGCTCGTTCCACATGGCGTGCAGGCCGATGCTGCAGGTCTGGTAGAGCTGCAGCAGGCGCGCGTAGGGCGCGTTCACCACGAACTGCACGCTGTCCTCCAGGGCCAGGTGCTTGGCCAGGTCCTTCAGGTTGCGCACGCGCTCCTCGTCCGCCGGGTTGCGGCACGAACCCACCAGCACCAGTTTTATCTGCGACGCATATTCAATACATCACCATCCATCACCATCACCATCATCACCATCACCATCCCTGAAGTAAGTCTAGTAAGACGGCACATATTATATATACACTCGTAAGGATTCGGGCGACGGGCGAGGCGGTCGTTTGTCGTGGGTTCATACTTACTTCACGTTCATTCACACACAATTATTTTATTTTTATAACAATTTGTCAGATTAACAATTCTCTTATATTCCTTTTAATTTTATTTAAATATGTATTATATTTATTATTACGTATAAGTACTTATATTGTTGTAATAGCTTAGTGATTTGGGTAGCAAATGGTGTAGGTATGCAAGACAAGGTATGAGGAGGCTTTGGCTGAAAATCAGCGTTGGAGGAGATTTCGTTCCCCTCCAGCACATGCTGAGCCAAATGCCTTTCGGTTTTAATGAAATAATTAATAATAATAATATTATAATAAATAATATTATATAAATAATATTAATAATAATAGTTTTAATGAAAGTTTAGTTAAAATTATGCTTGAATTATAATCATATTTTTCTACGATTTCATTATAATAATATGACTGATTCTCATCCAAACGTTCAAATATTATGTCGGACATTCGCTTGGCGCAGTAGTTCGAGCCTATGCCGCTCGGCTCACTGCACATGGTGGTTGTGGGTTCGATTCCCGCCGAGGCAAATCTCGGGAATGGCCTTTCGTAATTAGCCCAGGTTTGGGTGTCACTGGGATCGCCCCCAGTCCATTCAATGATACCCATAGTAAAAGCATTGCTTGGTTTGGACACACACAGTTGGTGTTTCAGTCTGGCGATATTATTATTTGAGGCACACGGTTGAATTTTTTTTTACTACATATTCAGCTGATCGTAGAAGGCACCTTGTTCCATAGCATCTCGTTCTTGGCGAGCAGGCTGCGCAGTTCGTACATGGCCTGCAGCATCAGGGGGTGGTCCTTCTCGGGCCGGAACTGCGCCACGGACAGGATCCGGACCGGGTCCGTGTCCCGCACCAGCGACCGCAACTGTTTCAGCTCCGACACCTGGGGGGAATCAAAACTATCTAGGGAATTGTTTAGGAGAGCCACGGTTCAGAGTTTCAACTTGGAAAAGGCGATCTAACAAGAGTATTACGATAGATTAACTAAATTTAGTTGAAACAGAAAGGGTACGAGGCATGCCTTTTAAGTTCTGTCGTTTCCATAATTCCCGGCAATTTTGAATTTGGAACTGTTCTATATTCGAATGTGTTTAAATTTCGAATCTCAAAACAGTTGAATGTATTAGGATTAATGTTATTGTTTAGTCACAGCGTCGATTAGAATCTGTCAGGTTACGTACGAAAATGAATCTTTCTAAGGAAAATGTTCGTGCAATAATTTTCTACAACTTTAGAAGAGGCCTGACACGGCTTCAGTGTTTTGAAGAGCTAATATCTGTGTTCAGGGATGAAGCCCCATGTCTGCGGACTGTCGAACGCTGGTATTTAGAATTCCAGCGTGGACATACTAGTGTTAGTGACAAATCTCGCGAAGGTCGCCCAAAATCTGCATTCACTGAAGATAACATCATTGGAGTGAGACAACTAATTCTCGAAGATCGTCATGTGACGTATCGAGAGATAGAGGCTCTATTAGGCATCTCAGGGACAACCATTCAGAAGATCTTGCATGAAGCGCTTGGTGTAAGAAAGCTAGTTTGCCGTTGGATACCGCATCTGCTTTCCGACGATCACAAGGCGGCCCGCGTCAGATGGTGTAAGAAAACTCTGCAAAGGTTCAACCGAGGAGAGTCAAATCACGTCTACGACATCATCAGTGGTGACGAATCTTGGATCTATGCCTACGATCCTGATTCCAAACAACAATCTACAATCTGGGTCTTTCAAGACGAGCCAAAGCCGACTAAAGTTGTTCGTTCTCGAAGCACTTCAAAGAAGATGGTGGCCACGTTCGTTAGAAAAACCGGCCATGTTGCGACTATTGCACTTGATGATCGTAGAACGGTTAACGCAGAGTGGTATACCACAGTTTGTTTACCACAAGTCATCGCCGAACTTCGAAAATCTAACTCAAAGCGACGCATCATCCTGCACCACGACAATGCAAGTTCACACAGCGCTCGTCAAACGATTGAGTATTTGAAGCAGGAAAAAGTAGAAATTCTTGACCATCCTCCATACAGTCCTGACCTAAGCCCTAACGATTTTTTTACATTTCCTAAAATTAAGAAAAGTCTTCGTGGTCAAAGGTTCCAGTCCAGTGAAGAAGCAGTCGACGCTTTCAAGTCAGCCATTTTGAACACCCCCACTTTAGAGTGGAATAAATGTTATAATAACTGGTTTGAGCGAATGGAAAAGTGTATTAAGCTACGTGGTGAATACTTTGAAAAACAATAAAAAGTACTATAAGGTTCTAGTTGTGTTTTTTTCTTCAAACGACAAAACTTAAAAGGCATCCCTCGTATACTTTAAAAAAGAAATACTTTGTAATTTTAAAACTATCCGCTTTGGAGGCAACTTGAAAAACAAAAGGTGTTACAGGGATGCAGCTGTTGACAGATTTCATAAGTCTACAAAACCTTTATTACCTTAAAAGCTAATACGTTTAGGTTTCGAAGTAAAGTTGCAAAAAAAATAGTATACCCTTTTTGTTTCACCTAGTATATTTTTTCCTTAAAACTCCTATTATTTCTTTCGATTAAATTCGTGCGGGTTCCAAGACAATTTAACTTTTCTCCGGGACTCGTCGAGGGTCAAACCTCGACGTCATTATTGGTGACCATTGTCGATCTCGGTTTACAAGAGTTACAGTGGTGGGAGTGTGTGGCCTAACTACTGTGTATATTCAGAACTAAATCCCAACTAAGCTATACACCTTTTTTAGTTTAATAGTGTAAGTTACCGCGCCAATCGATCGAACGCTGTTGTATGTAGACTGTGGTTGTGCTAACACACTTAATTTCACCTTCGGAGTTACAATAGACGTGTTTTAGAAATTGACGCCCCTGTATACACCTATCTGAATTAAAACAGAACCTGAATGGATTTTAACGCGGTTTTATGTGCGATATTAAGTTGTACCTATCAACCTGTGTACCTAGCAGGAACTTTTAACTTGTATCGTCATCGAGGAAGCATGCTATCAATGTGCATTACGCTATCTAAATATATATAACTCAAGGGTGACTGACTGACTGACTGACATAGTGATTTATCAACGCACAGCCCAAACCACTGGACGGATCGGGCTGAAATTTGGCATACAGGTAGATGTTATGACGTAGGCATCCGCTAAGAAAGGATTTTGATTAATTCTACCCCCAAGGGGATAAAATAGGGGATGAAAGTTTGTATGAAACTTTGTCAATTAAATTCCACGCGGACGAAGTCGCGGGCACAGCTAGTGGTAAATATTTCTTGGTTGAACGTGTCGTGTGGTATAGTGCGAGGGTGCGACTGACCTCGCAGGGCGGGTACACCCTGTAGGTGGTGTAGGGCACGCGCCACAGCTCGTTGATGTGGTCCTCCGTCCACGTGCCGTTCACCATCACCACGTCCGCACACCGCCCCACCACGCCGTATAACTGACGAAACAACGAAATGAATGTAGAAGAAATCGCATCATTATTTCAAATACTTAATGTAACTATATAACACAGACAAATAACCATACACGACGCTTAGCCAGGCTCTCTCGCTCACCTAACATAATATGCATTGCCATAGCGTATGTTTGACCGCACCCAACATGTTGATTGATGCATTCAGCCGCTCGACTTTGAACGGACTAATCAAACTTCACGGTTTTTTTCCAATACCCCGCGAAATTTTGATGATTGCATTCTTATACAATACTGGACGAAGGCAGTGTCTTTTTTTATTGGTCGCAACGTAGCAGTATTACCCTGCCAATGTCGCCGCCAACTAGCTTAATTCGCCGTTCAATTAACAGCCTAGGCACTTAACTAAACGGCGCCGTTCAACTAGTGGCCTGAATGATATTCAGCCATTTGATCAAACAGCTAGGCAAATGACTTGGATCGATGACGTTTAACTACTTGCCTAGCCTGTTCATTTCAATTTAGTTCTACTTTCTGCCACCTAGCGCCGAAACTCACCAAACTGTCAATATCTCTATATTCTATATTCTCTTTGGTCAATATGGCGTCGGAAGAAAACAACTTTGATGGAATAATTTTATTAGGTACTTAGGTTTTTTACGTTTTTTTTTAGATCCACCGAATCTAATTGCCGGGTGGGGTTTCTGTGGGGTCATAAAAAAAAATAACCCTAACCTAAACCCGTACAGGTCGTTCTGCTTGGGTAGTATTTTGAAAAAGTTTTGTAGTACTTAAATGTCAACCAGTTGCCTAAGCATAAGCCAGCCAGTTTATTAAATGTTGTAATAGACGATACGGCTGAATATCATTCAGGCCGTTAGTTGAACGGCGCTGTTTAGTAAAGTGCCTAGGCTGTTAATTGAACGGCGAATTAAGCTATTTGGCGGCGACACCAATACCATAGTTAACATGCGCACTCAGGCAGGTGTTCCTGTAAAGTCCGGTCAGCAGGAAGAATTTCGTACATTAACCTGTTATTACATGTCTCTGTCACTCCCGCGTAAATCTAATCTCACACAGTTGCCGTGACCGCCGTCCTCGGGAATCGTAAAGCTTTTACCTGAGTGCTATAATAAGCTAGTATTTTTTTCCACTTGAAATACTTAATATAAACCGCACTTGATGCAAAAATGTTTGTAACCGCTGTCAGTAGGCAAAGAGGTCATTGTACGAAATTCTTCCTGCTCCGCGACCGGACTTTAGTAATAATCTGTTCGCCCGTAGAACGTGTCAAGAGTGGGACATGAGGGGTACTCAGTACTCACCCATCCGAATATCTTATAATAGAGCAGCTTGATCCAGGTGAAGAGTGGGTTCCTGGCGATGAGGCTGGAGTTGTTGTAGGCGACGACGCGATGCTTGACGCGGCGCATCATGGCCGCGGTGATGGTGGGGTAGTGCGTGTAGCAGCCCACAGGGCTCTGCGCCAGGTACCGGAATATCGGGTACGTGAACGCGTACCCCGTCGTGTCAATGTATACGTCTGGAACGGAGAAACGCGTCGCGATATTCACGACCGCTTGGCGCAGTGGTTCGAATGTAGGCCGTACGATTCCCGCCGGGGCAAATTTCGGAAATGGCCTTTGCGTAATTTGCCCTGGTCTGGGTGTCACTGGGATCGCCCCCAGCCTATTGTACGGTACCCATAGTACAAGCGTTGCTCAGTTTGGCACCATACAGTTGGTGTGTCAGTTTGGCGATATTTATTTATTTATTATTTATTAGGCGTGCCGTTAGCGTTAATATTAATTAAGAATTGCATGAACATAAAGGTATGGTAGTTTAAGTCGTATTTACACCTATGTGGGTACTAAGGTATGTGTTATATGGTAAGCCATGAGACATGGTATTTGCCTGCTCCCATGTTACTCAGTTAACTTGTTATATAACATTGTCAGGGTTAGCGGGTTATTTTATGAAGTTTTGCGAGGTGTCGTAAGCAGGCCAACCGCATAGAGTTGATGTTGGTACAGTTTATTTACACACCTGAGTAAATTATCGTATATATTTTATAAATTATATTAATTAGTATTTTTAAACAGGTACAACTTATAATGGAAAATAAACACCATCCCACCTGTACGCAGAGTAGTTGTACATCCATGTGGCATTCGTCTAGGTAAAAACAAATAAAGCCTCACCGCAACACTTTCCCTAACTAATTTAATTTAGGCCCAAAAGTACGAGCGAGATCGCGATACGAGTATCAGCATATTGCGCCAAAAAGATAGGCATTATCTAAAATGCCTTATCATACAGAAACCATAGCCAAATTGTTGAACGCAAGGTTTGGAAACCAACCACGACATGCACCTCTAGGACTTTCGAATTCCATGGGCGAGTTTTATTTCCAACCAAATCACTTGCACTGTAGGAAAACGTTGTCAGCAAACCTGCACCCTAACCCTAGGGGAATAGAGGTGAGGTAGTGTAGCAGTTTCTTACCAGGATTAAGCTTCATGAAAGCCTCCATGGCCAGCAGCATGGACCCAAGACTCTGCATCAGCAGCGTGAAGTAAGGGTATGACTTGGCTTCAATAGCCCGCCCCAGGCTGAGCCGTACAAAATTAATCTTGGTAGGGTCCACTTTCACATTGAACTGGTTCTGGGCCTTGTCCAATATGGTTTGGGGTTCTGCTGTTTCTACTGTGTAGATGTAGATGTTTGTGTCGGGGTATCTAGAATGATAGTTTAAATTAGGTGGATTAATATTTGTTTGTACAGGTGAAAACAAGGTCAATGGCAACAAATATCCAGTAGAGTTAGAAAAAACAATATAGTATATCATTATACACTATTGTTATACATTATCTAATTTATATAAAATTCTCGTGTCGCTGTGTTTGTTGCCAAACTCCTCCGAATTGGCTCAGATTTTCATGAAATTTTGTGTGCAAATCGGGTAGGTCTGAGAATCAGTCAACATCTATTTTTCATACCCCTAAAAGACAGGACAACGTCTGTCGGGTCAGCTAGTTCACTATATATTAGCTTAATAGTTCACTATATATATAGTACTCGCTTTTTACCACATTTTATGATACAAGATGGGTTGAGCTAATCAGCTGTTCAGGGAGGACGTTGAAAATGTCGCTTTATCATCGCCAGCATAAAAAAACTATTTTATATCATACATTTTTCATTATTGTTGTTTCAAAGTTTAGCAAAAATAGATTATCTAATGATAAAAATTATTGACAGGTATCTTGGATATACTTTATCTCAGGTTTATTATCACATTTCCTTTTTAGATAAATACTAACAGTAACTACGAAAAAAGGATTTTGTATTTTGCATTTTTAACATAAACTTATGTTGTACTACACAATTCAGCAGCACATGACATATTGTTTTATACTTATACCAACCACCATTATACCACCTCCTTTATTACACTCTTATGTTAATTGAACTATCAATAATTTATTTTTTATTATTTGCCTCCGCAAAAGTTAATCTAAAATTAGAATTAAATTGCTAACAATTGCTTGAGCGAGGCTGCTCAACTCCATGGCAACTTGAAATGGTGATGTCTGATGTCTGAATCATCTGTTTGACTGGAGTGTATGGAATATTGCGGACATCTCTGGGATGGTTCTGCTAAGTATCAGCTGAAGGCTCAGGACTCAATAGATAGAGGGCAAGAGGGCTCATTGGCAGGAAAACCCTAGCGTGATAAAAAAAAGTGTTAAAAAGTTGAGCAGTCTTGGTTTGGAGCTTCTAAAATGATGGATGGAGTACCTGGCCACCACGGCTCTGATAGCCACCCACAGCACCCTCTCGCCCCCGCCTCCCGCGTTACAGTACGGGTGGAAGAACGCCACGTTAGCCCCATCCCTCTTCCTCCGGGTCATCTTCCTCTCCTTTATCCTCATGTACCATGACGCGAATATGAACGCGAAGGGGATCAGCACGAAGGTACAGAAAAGAAGGAAACCAATGAAGAGCGTTGGTAGCAACACTAGTAAGCTGAAAATAGAGCTTGCTTTAGTAACAATACCAATTTGTTCAGGTTTTTAATAGCCTACACAATGGCCAAGAGGAAAATCCAACGTTATTATAATTACTATTCGACCGTTAAATGTTACAAACAATACACAATTTCAAAGAGATCCCGATCGTATAAGATTCAAAATAATGCTTGAATGCTATAAATACGATGTAGAATAGTAAAATAATAAAAAAATACATACGTAAACCACTGCAACAACATTGTGAAAGAAACAGAATTTTAAAGATATTCAAAGTCGACAACACCGCTAAATATAATTATGTAGACGAAATGGGCTTGATACAGACATCTGGCTATTATTTCAAGGCGTATTTTACTTGAAATTTAGAAATAAATTCAATATAACCTCATACGGAATATAAACAACGTCGTTGGCAGAAGACCAAAGACAATAGACGAAAAGAAAAAGCAAACAAAAGTCACCTGTCATTAGAGACGAGCTATGACCTGTGGCTATGACAGTGTGTGCTTTGATATCAATGTTTAGTCGATTTCATAGCATGCTTACTAGCTTAATCGAATGATATTCAGTTCCACAGAGTTCTAATACATTTCAATTCCTCAGGTATAAAACAAAGTCGCTTCCCGCAAAGAGAATATTTCCACTCTTTTCTTTCCGCTGTCTGTCCCTTTATATGCTTAGATCTTTAAAACTACGCAACGGATTTTGATGCGTTTTTTTAATAGAGTGATTCAAGACGAACGTTTATAATACACGCATAATATAGTAAAGAAACACTGAAAAAAATACCCGTGCGAAGCCGGGGCGGGTCGCTAGTAAAATAATAAAAAGCGATGAAACAGGTACATTTTATTACATAAAATATTCACTTAAACTAAATAAAACACTTATCATCGCTATCCACAGGATAATGATTGCTATTCAATGCCCTCAACCTCTCTAAAACCATGTGCCCACATTTACGTGGGTTCGTCCTTCGGGAGCGGCTCTACCTCATCCGTCACTTCAGCGGCGAGGTCCGCGAACTTCGCTACGTAATCCACGCTGGACTCCGCCATCAGGCTCTGGAGATGAGAGTCCACCTGTGTTTAAGATTTACAAAGGTAATCAGTATAAACAAAAACAAATCCATATTATAATGGCTTCAAGCTATGGTATTTCAGAAAGTCCAAGTCGGCTGTTCAAGATTTGTATTTATTGAATTACCGCAAGATCTGGTTGCTGCCTGCCCTCCAGGTGTCCCAGGAAGCTGCTGAGCGAGAAGTCCTGCACGGATCCTTCCAGCCAGCCCTCGGCGTCGCGCAGCAGCCGAGAAGGCGACAGCGACATGGACTCCGATGGCAAAAAGTCCGCTGAAAACAATTAATTTAAACATTTCTTGGAGAAGGTGAAACCAGAACAAAATCGTTAATTAGTTTTAGCCATTCTAGAAGATGATGTATTGATAAATACCAAACATGTTCAAGATAGTAGCACAATGTTTGGTCGACTTACTAGGTATATTGGACTGGTCAGTCTTGACGGCGCTGGCGGCGGGCTCGGCGGCGGGCTGGTCGCGCGCGGGCGACTTGCAGTGCGGGCCGGGGGTGGCGGCTTCCACCTTGATGCCGTTCGACAGATTCTCATCTTTAGTGTCCTCGGTTTCTGTACAAATATGATAAAATCATTTTCTCTAACAATCTTTTGCGAACTGGTTATTTTTGGTAGGGTAGTTTCTAATAAATCGATCTCAAGTTTCAGAGCGATCTTGGAAATATTGTTTTCTTGTCTTTAGGCGAATACTACACATTGAAATATAACTATTTAACGGATTCTATCGCGTTGTTTACTTTTATATGTATCCCACGTTTTTTTTTTTGGTTGCTTTATGACCACGGTTGCTGTAAAGCAGCCGAAACGTCGGGAACATAAAAAAATAAATAAACGCGATGCAATCCGTAAAATAGTTTTATTTCAATCTTGGAAATGTCATTCTTAATCAATACCAGAACAAAATGATATGACAAAAGCATACTCAAGACCGTAGATTTATTAATTCGGGCCCTAGAGTGGAAAATCGCGCGTCACAGGCTTGTAATGTAAGTGGTAACGGGCTTCCACGTGGCAGGAAGGTTATGGCCATCAGTGGGCATCTTGCAGTTGCTGGAGGAATCGGCGCAGTACCCAGTTCGCTCTCCTTGAGCGGTTCATCGGCGCTGTGCTCGGCGGGCGGCGCGATCGGTATCCGGCGGTCGCCGTCGTGGAAGTAGAACTGTCCGTTGTACTCGCTCAGCATGTAGTAGTACGAGAGACTGCAAACAAAACACACGTATCGAGATCATACTGCTTAGATAATAATAACTAGCTGACCCCACAGACGTTGTCCTGTCTTTTAGCCGATTCTCAGACCTAATGAATATGCATATAAAATTTCATAAAAATCGGTTAAGCCATTTCGGAGGAGTATGGTAACTAACATTGTGACACAAGAATTTTATATATAAGAATTTAGCCCTTTTGACGTCCCACTTCTGGATACAGCTCTCCCCTCACTGCGAGGGGGATTCGGGCCGTAATCCATCACGTTTTCCCAGAATAGGTTGGCGGATTTCACATGTCTTTTCAAAATTGGTTAGATTTTCTAAGACATGCAGGTTTTCCTTCACCGTAAGCAAGTGATAATCATATAGAAATTATGATTCGCACAAAGATTTTGAAAAACTCTGCGGCAGGGCTTGGTGCCTACAAGACGCGTGCTTAACTAATAAGCTATCACTTCTTAGATATTTATGGTAATTTTTGCATGGCAAACTCCATGGCTTGCCATTACCCCTATACTGTGTTTGAATAAAGTTGTTAAGTAGGCTCGGAGTAAAGTCCCCGAAAGTATTACTTATACAAATGAAGACTTTTATATTAAGGAGATAGAGCTTAATATCTTTAATCGACGTAAGTAACTGGTGGTCCACAATATCGCAAAAAATATGCAATTCTCATGGGGTAGGAATAGCTTGTCACATTTTATAAAAACAAGATATTGGTTCAGAATACGCGTACTTACTCAGAAGCTGGGGTCGGAGGCGGTTTCGGCAGGATCCTAGGTGGCGCTGGGGGCGAGTTGGGCACAATCTTCACTGGTATCAAATCTACAAAAAATAATAAGTTTACGTAAATAATATATTATGTACTAGCGACCCGCCCCGGCTTCGCACGGGTACATTGCGGTTACATTATTTGAGTTTTAGTAAGGATCCCAATTTTTTTTGAAAATATATTATGGCCTATGTTACCCGGGGATAGTGTAGCTTCCCAACAGTGAAAGAATTTTTCAAATCGGTTCAGTAGTTTCGGAGCCTATTCATTACAATCAAACAAACAAAGTTTTCCTCTTTATAATATTATTATAGTATGACTAGCTGTGCGCCCCGACTTCGTCCGCGTAGTATTTAACGTAACAAAAATTTCCGGATTATCGGGATAAAAAGTATCCTATATGTTAATCCCGGTTATAAACTATCTGTGTTCCAAATTTCATCCAAATCCGTTCAGTAGTTTTTGCGTGAAGGAGTAACAAACATACATACATCCACACTCACAAACTTTCACATTTATAATATTAGTAGGAAGTAGGATGTAACCACCCATGTGTACTGGACGAAACAGTTTTGTTTAACCACATATAGGTAGTTATTTCTATTTTCTGCTGTCATAATAAATAGTCAACAATAAACTTTTCATCCAGTGTAAACCAAGAGTTAGTAAGTGATATTCCAGAAAGCGCTAGACGATATCCTGGCAGCACCAGAAAGACGGCAGGATGAATTGGGGTTGCAACAAAACATTGAATCAGATTCCGAAGATACTGAACGGCAATGTGATTATGGACAGTCCATTGTTGATTATACACCCGGGTGTATGCGAGATGTGTATAGTGTAGGATGGCGTACTGCTGGGCGGCGGCAGCTTGGGCAGCAGCGGCAGCAGGCGCTGCACCACCACGCGCCGCTCCGCCAGCCGCGGCCGCCCGCGCCGCCACCGCGGGATGCCCTCCAGCTTCATCTCCGGCTTGGGCCCCTGCATTACATCTTCATTTGTACAATCATAGATAAATCTTATACTAGTTTATGCTCGCGACTTCGTCCACGTAGTATTTAACTTAACAAAAATTTCGGGATTATCGAGATAAAAAGTATCCTATGTGTTAATCCAGGTTATAAACTATCTGTGTTCCAAATTTCATCTAAATCCGTTCAGTAGATTTTGCGTGAAAGAGTAACAAACATACATCCACACTCACAAATTTTTGGCATTTATAATATTAGTAGGATATAAAATTCTCGTGTCACAATGTTAGTTACCATACCCCTCCGAAACGGCTTGACCGATTTTTATGAAATTTTATATGCATATTCAGTAGGTCTGAGAATCAGCTACTATCTATTTTCATACCCCTAAAAGACAGGGCAACGTCTGTCAGGTCAGCTACATAAATAAAAAAATATCGCCAGACGAACACACCAACTGTACGGTCCCCAAACTAAGCAACGCTTAAGCGCTTGTAATATGGGTACCGCACAATGGACTGAGGGCGATCCCAGCGACACCCAGACCAGGGCAAATTAAGAAGTGGCCATTTCCGAAATTGGCCCTGACGGGAATGGAACCCGCAACCATCTGGTGTAGTGAGCCGAGCGGCCTACGCTCGAACCACTGCGCCAAGCGGTCGTCAATAATTCTGGCCCAAGCAAATTTGGGAAATGGCCTTTATATCACTTTTGCCCTGGCCTGGGTATCACTGGGATCGCCCTTAGTCCATTTTCCAGAACCCATTGTACCGAACAAAGTTGCATTTTTTATACTAAATAATACATAATGTTAAGTGTAATATAGTACATTGTTACACGAGTGGTGAAAGTGACTTATTTTTCCCGAGACGGGGTTTGGCGCCCGAGCGTAGCAAGGGCGCTAATAGTTCGAGGGACAAAATAAGTCTTTCACCTGAGGTAAACACTGTGCTTTTCATTACGAATACAAGGAAAGTAAAAATAAAAACAGGAATTGGCTAAAGAAATAATACAAGGAAGTATGTACAATACTCTACAACTCGAAAAAAAAAAGATCGGATTGCCGCCTCTTTTGTTTTTTTTTCGTTGGCCGATTGGCCAACTTCATTATTTAGCCATTATTTTTCATTTTCATCTTTAAATATTTTGCCCAAATCTATGTTATTTCAAAGAAATTGTTGAAACTAAATTATAATTAAGTAATTTTAAAATATATATTCTTTAATTAATACTTAACTTTATGTTATTTCAATTTTACATCGTGCTGAAATTGAGTGACTGTAGAAAAATTTTGAACATGGTTCCATAGAAATGTGAAAATGGAACTAGTTTTTTTTATAATTTGACAGCTGTCAGTTGAAAGCGATTCTCCCGGGCCGGAAAAGTATTACTTTCAACCCGCTCCTCAGGCAAGTTCAGACCTACTTTCAGAGTATGAGTAATGAAAAATAATTTTGCCAACACTGGTACCCCCAGATAAAATGTCTGTGAAACACGTATTGCACGCGCGATTGCAAAAATATAACATTTTTAGTTTTTAATTTAAATATGACTTCAATATTATATGCCTGCAATTAGCTTAGCACACCCATTTTACAAGCGTTGGTAAGTTTGGGACCATACAGTTGATTTGTTAGTCTGGCGATATACTTAGTCCGGCCATAAATACTGTTAAAATTAAAAATAAACAAAATATTACATTTGAATTTGGAATCTGACATTTTTATATGATTGTTCATTGAGTTTTCTCATTTTGGCGCCAATACATTGTACAATATTTTGCGATATTAAAATGGAGTAGGGTGATAAAGAGAACCGAATCGCTGTGATTGCATTACACAAAGTAGGTATGGACCCAAATGCAATTTTTAAAACTCCATACGCTTGGTATTAGTAAAATGTTTGTGTACCGGCTATTAATAGGTACAATGAGACCTCCTCTGTTTGTGACAGAAAAAGATCTGGTCGTCCACGTAGTGTTCGTACGAAAAAGGTGGTCAAAGCAGTAAGGGAAAGAATTCAAAGAAATCCTGTCCGAAAGCAAAAGATTTTATCTCGGGAGATGAAGATAGCAGCTAGAACCATGTCGCGTATTTTAAAAGATAACTTAAGACTTGCAGCCTATAAGACGCGTACTGGTCATTTATTAACTGATAATTTAAAAAAGAATAGGTTGGTAAAATCGAAACAACTACTAAAGCGGTACGCAAAGGGAGGTCACAGAATATTTTTGTTTACGGATGAGACAATTTTTACAATTAAGCAACATTTTAACAAACAAAATGACCGTATTTATGCTCAAAGCTCTAAGGAAGCTTCCCAATTGGTCGAAAGAGTGCAACGTGGGCACTATCCGACTTCAGTGATGGTTTGGTGTGGTATTAGCTATGAAGGAGTGACTGAGCCATACTTTTGTGAAAAAGGTATCAAAACATCGGCACAAGTGTATCAAAATACCATTCTTGAGAAGGTAGTGAAGCCCCTCAACAACACCATGTTCAATAACCAAGAATGGTCCTTCCAGCAAGACTCGGCGCCGGGTCATAAAGCTCGGTCTACGCAGTCTTGGTTGGAAACGAACGTTTCGGATTTCATCAGAGCTGAAGACTGGCCGTCGTCTAGTCCCGATCTTAATCCGCTGGATGATTCATGGTTAGTTTTAGAGAGTACGGCTTGCTCTAAACGCCATGATAATTTGGAGTCCCTAAAAAAATCCGTACGATTGGCAGTGAAGAATGTTCCCATGGAAAGAGTGCGTGCTTCTCTATTGATAATGGCCTCAACGTTTAAAGGACTGTATTGCAGCCAATGGAGACCACTTTGAATTAGCTTTTTATATTTTAAATTGTTTTATATTTATGTATTAAACTGACACACTGTAAAAGTAATAAATTTTATTTGCAATAGTAAAAAAAATCTTTGTTTCAGTAGTTATGGCAAGACTAGGTACATTCTGCTTTCGACATTAATTTGAATTCGATTTAAGGCTAGGTTCTATACCTCGTCTGGCCTCGGTGCGATCGGCGTGGGGTGTCTGAACACCGCCGAGCTGGTGTCATCAGTTCGCGGAGACCACTGCGTCGAATACTGCAGCGGGTACATCTGCTGTTTCTGAAACACCCGTGGGATCCGTAAGCTTCGTCAGTTTCTTTGGATTTCATAAAATGGTGATGTGGTGCTCTTATACATAATTATAAGGTAAAAAACCTAGTAGGTACTTATTAAAATTTTCAACGATTCAGCTTTATCAAATAAGTTGTGCCCAACAAACCAAAAGATATGCCAATACCCTAGCGGGGCCTGTACAGTATGCGTAACAAATGATTGCGTAACAAATGATTCTGAAATAACCAGATAAAAACTTTAAATGGGATCACATAACTGTTTAATCATCATCATCTGCCTTACCTTTTCCCATTATCTGAGGTCGACGCAGTATGTCTTTTCCTTCCGTTCATCGCGCTTTCCCGTCATACTCACATCCACTCCAACCTCGTTCATATCACTCTTGATACAGTCCATCCATCTTTTACTGTTTAATACCGATAGTTAATGTTTTAACATCATATGAACCTGCTGTCCTGTCGCTATCAATGTACCTGTTTCCTGTGTTGCGCGCACACGTGACCGCAGGCGCAGCGCGCGAGGGCGGCGCCCGCCCCCGCCCCCGCCGCCGCCCCCGCCCCTGCCGCCCCCGCCCCCGCGCCCACGTGCGGGTTGCCAGCCAGCGCCAGCAGCCGCTTCAGCCTAATCGCGAATACCAATTGAATAATAATAAATACCCAACAATAGACTGGGGGCGATCCCAGTGACACCCAGACCAGGGAAAATTACGAAAAGGGCATTTCCGAAATTTATACATATTATCACAGTTGAGTTCGCACTGGACGAAACATATTGTTGTCTCTATTTTATGACACCAAAAAATAGAGACAACAACAAGTTTCGTGTACATGTTTCGTCCAGTGCGAACTGACGGTAATATTGGAGAACTCCACTAGACTTGTTAGCAAACAAGCGTCGTGAAGATTTGAAGGCATGACGGCGCAGTATAAGACCTTACATTATTAAAGTTTTAATTATGCCTAAATAATAATGATAATCAGCATAGGCTGATGATGATGATAATGATGATGAATAATGATAAGACGACCGCTTGGCGCAGTGGTGGGAGCGTAGGCCGCTCGACTCATTACACATGGTGGTTGCGGGTTCGATTCCCGCAGGGCAAATATCGGAAATGACCTTTTCGTAATTTGCCCAGGTGCGGGTGTCACTGGGATTGCCCCAGTCCACTGTACGGTACCCATAGTACAAGCGTTGCTTAGTTTGTGACCATACAGTAGGTATGTCAGACTGGCAATAAAAATAAATAATTATTACTAGTAATAAAATCAATTAAATTATCAATCAAAATATCTTTAAAATTGGCATAAATATGTCTAAAGTTTCCCATTAGAAAACCACAAACACTACAGAGCTACTGACGTATGACGTCAGCAAGTGTGCAACAAACAGAGAGAGAAACCCACAGATATAGATTTACATAGATACCGCAAATGCATGTACTTCGCGTGTACGAAACACCGACCAAGCGTCAAGGTTGGTCGCCGCTAACTTACAGTCCGCGCGACTACAGATATAAAAATATGAGTATGACCGAGATAATCACTCGAGAAACTCGTAGCGGGCGGAGGGGCATCGGCGGCATCGGTGTCTTTGAATCGGTTTGGATTTCCCGTCACTAATGACGTCACAGGAGGTGTTAAAAATTCGGCACGCTTGGTTTCAATACAAATCGTGATACTTGCGTTATCTATGTAAATCTATATCTGTGAAGAAACCCCTCGCTACTGTACCTGTCACTCATGAGCGCGAACCCGTTGGGCGGCGGCGGCGCGTGCGGCCGGTTGACCAGCTTGCTGACCAGCTTGAGCGTGCCGCCGCAGCTCGCCGGCTTGTGCTCCGGGGACGCGAGCTGCTCGCCTGCGGGACAACTCGCTACTAGTGTTGCCTGACTATCGATTGCCTATCGATAGGTTGTTAATCCTATCGTGACCTCGAAAAATAGTCAGAATATAGATAGCCCTTTCGATACTATTGTAATTTGACAATACTATCGATACTATCGATAGTATCTATCAAAGAAATTGAGTAATACTATTGATAAAGTGCAATACTATCGATAGTATCGATACTATCACTATTATGGCGTATTTAACTGCAATCACTATCGATACTATCGATAGTTTGACTAAATCGATATGTACCCTAAGTTCAATAGTATTGCACCGGAATTTTAGTTCATTAGTATATTGAAAATAGTTGCATTATCTAGTAACTTCCCGTTATTGTATTACAACAATTTATAACAATTTATGCGACTGCGATTAGTTAGACCAAGATTGCAGAATAATTCCTTGGAGAGTAATTCCTAAGGTTTGAATCCAACACGATAGTATTGAATTTTGGTAAAATATCGATGTTGTAAAACTATCGATAGTATCGATAGTGATTACAGTTAAATACGCCATAATAGTGATAGTATCGATACTATCGATAGTATCTATACCCAGTAGTATCGATACTATTGGACTTTATCAATAGTATTGCTGAAATTCTTGGATAGATACTATCGATAGTATCGATAGTATTGTAAAATTTCGATAGTATCGATAGGGCTATCGATATTGTGACTATTTTTCGAGGTCAACTATCGATACATCGACTATCGATAGTTAGGCAACACTACTCGCTACTCAACCGGCCTACTACAGCTTATATTATAGCTTACCACCTGCTAGCAATCCTATTGCTAGTACTTTATCCCGTGCGTAACATAGACATATACAGTTGTGGTCATATAATTAAGAACGATTTGAAGTTCTAGAAGTTTTTATTTAAATAATGTTATACACCTCTGTGTATCATCATCACATCTCTATGTGTACCTTCTGAGTAGCAACTAGTCTAGTTATAAAATAGCCACATTAATAGGGCAACGTTGCTTAGGAATAAAGAATAAAATTGACAACTATTTTTTTTAAATTTAATTTATTTTACCAAAGTAACACATTCAAATAGTACTGAAGCTGGACAAATAATTAAGAACGATTTATTAAACTGAACGGAAATTGTTTTGTATGACATTTACATTTAAATAATCACAATAATATGTAGCGCGAAAAATTTAACAAGCAATTTAATACATTTCTAACTAAAATTAATAGTTAATAGCATGTCCACGGCTTTTAATTACTGCTTTACACCGACGAGGCATTCACCCTATTAATTTTTGTCATTTCGCAAGAGAAAGGGAGTTCCATTCTTCTAAAAAACGTCGTAGAGCTCTCGCGCGTCTTAAATTCCAAAACTGTGTATTTGAAACCTTTTTCTTTACTTCAAACCACAGATTCTGTATTGGGTATAGATCTGGGCTGTTAGCTGGCCAGTCCAAGACAGAAACTGATTGCGCTGTAAGAAATTCCTTTACAGTGCGTGCAGTGTGCTTTGGATCATTGTCGTGTTTGAATGTCCAAATAACCGGTAGGACGTCTTCAGCATAAGGTAACGTTGTTTCTTCCAGTATATTTATGTATTGGAATTAATCCATGTTACCTTCTATCAACTTTACATGTCCAACACCATTTCCAGAAAAGCACCCCCAAATTTTCACATTTCCACCACCATGCTTTAATGTAACTTTCGTGTACTTAGGGTCGAATGCTGTATTCGGAGGACGTCGTACATATCGTTTTCCATCAGAACATACTCTGTTTATTTTCGTCTAGTCAGAAAAAAAGTAAATTTTTCCACTGCCGCACAGTCCAGTTTTCATACTTTCTCGCAAATGCAAGCCGGGCTTGCCTGTAGCAAAGTTTTAACATGGGTACCTTCCTTGCTATCCTTCCGTGCATTTTTTCTTCTACTAAACGTCTTCGAATAGTGCGTGCTGCGATTGCTTAAGGGTTATTTTCACCAAAATTTTCATTTCTTAGCTCGTTTGACTCTTTAAAAGGATTTTGTTTTGCCATACGAACGATGTTTCGGTCATCTCGAGGAGTTGTTTTTCTCTGTCTAGGTACACGTGGAACATTTGAAGTAGTTTCATACGTAGCAAAATGCTTTACAGCGTGGAAAACCATCGTTTTTGAACATTGCTGATGGTCGGCTATCTTTTTATAAGACAATTTTTTCCGCCGATGTTTTATTATTACTTCCCTTGTAAATTTATCACAACTTTTATTTTTTCCCATCGTTTTTTTATAAGAAGCAATCACTTTTAATCTTTTACAGCACTAAATGGCGCCAAAATTACACAAACAGTAACCTACAACCGCAAATCGACTGAGTGTTCTCTTTTAAAATTTTAATAAATGTATAAATTATACAGCGTTCTTAATTACGTGACCAGCCAGTAAATAGGAATACTATGTTTAGAAGTAGTGTAAAAAAGTTTGCCTATTTATTTTTAGCTAATCATGTGTATCAATGAATTCAGTGGTTTCATGGAAAAGTTTTATGATACCGAGAGCAATAAAAAAAATTGCATGCAATTAGTTATACGTCTTAGTTTGAAAAAATCTTCCCATTATATCAGCGTTCTTAATTATATGACCACCACTGTATAATTCCACACTAACAAATTAAATAAACAACACAATTTTTGTGTAATTATTTAATTTAAATCTAACAAACTGAGCACAGTTCAAAGTTTTAGTAGCTGAACTGTGCATGTTGTTACTATCTTTTGTTCAAGTTTTTTAAGCCCTACCCACATTGTGTTTTATTTTATGTTCTTTGCTTTCTATCATTGTTTCTTAAGTTTGTTAATTAAAAAGTGTGTTCTTTTTAAATCAATAAATTATTAATCTATATATATATAACTCAAAGGTGACTGACTGACATAGTGATCTATCAACGCACAGCCCAAACCACTGGACGGATCTTGCTGAAATTTGGCATGCAGGTAGATGTTATGACGTAGGCATCCGCTAAGAAAGGATTTAGATTAATTTTACCCCCAAGGGGATAAAATTGGGGATGAAAGTTTGTTAAGTTAAACTCCACGCGGACAAAGTCGCGGGCTCAGCTAGTATTATACACACACCACATACCTACCCATTTGATTACACACCCATGCACACCCACAAACAGGATTACTAATCGTAGTCTAGACCAGTGTCTACGTCGTCGTGTGCTCGGGTACAAAGTCCACCGTCCATCTATGAGTCCATCACCCCTCAAGAACGGACCCAGGTCAGCGGTACACCTGCAGGGTATATCGCCTGCACCTCTCAGGGATAATTTCCAGCATAAGCTGAACCCTCTTTAGCACGGCTGTTAATAATAAATGCTGGAATAGTTCCCTGGCATTTGCAGCAAATATTACGTCTAGCAGGAACATTCGGAACTGTTCGTGTGGGCGACGCAAATTAGGACGATGCCTTCATAACTATCCTGTTAAAATAAATAAATTTATTTAAGGATGAAGTATAAATTATTTTTGGACTCGATATGCCCGAAATGTAGTTCCAAGACCGGATTTTTAAAATTTTGGATTTGGAAACCCTGTTTACAGACACTGAAACGAGATATGGCCAGTTGAATTTAGACCTTGTTTCATTAAAATTAGTTGCATAGTAATATTGAACAGGTATGCTCACCCTTCCTCTCGTCACCCGACATCCCGTCGTTACTGTCCTGGCTGTACGCGTTCTTCGGCGACAGTATATCGTTGTCGCTCTCTCTGGCTCGCTCCTTCTCGTCTTCCACGGAGCTGTCGGCGCCCCTGTCGGCCAGCTTGTCGGGCGTCTTGTCGGTCGCGCGCCTGTCGGACACCGGTGGCGTCGTTTTCTGGGGCTGGGGTAAGGGCGGGGTCGGTTCCGCCCACCAGTAGTCCATTTCGAGTTTGGATCGCGAACCGAACTGTTGAAGAGATGGATGTAAGAATAACTGCTGCAGACCATCGTTACACGAGTTAGGACAATTTTAATGAATTTAAGAAGTATAAATTTTAAAAATAAACTGTAACCCGATTACGGAAAAATCCGCCGATAGATAGCGCTAGCAGTATTCATACACGATGTAATATAGTATTAAATAGTTGTTCTGTCGCTTGGTATACTTTATATTGTACTATATTTATAAACTCAGAATTGTGTCTTCTTTCATTAGTGTGGGATAACCCACTTGATACGACAGCAAATCAAAAATCACGGACTGCTAAAAACATAACCCTTCCTTTTGGCTTTGCCGTAGTCGTGAAATACCAATAAAGTCGCCTCCTCGTCTATTCTAACAAATTACCAATCCGTGTATTATGGATGCACTGCACCTCTGCCTATCTCTTCCACGAACTCGGGCGTGATAGCGTATTATTTTACTCACCATAAGATACAAGTCCCCAATAGTGAGTTCGCCGGCATCCTGCACGCTCCATCCTTTCCTGATCTGTCTCACTGCCATATCGACGTCGATGTGGGGCCGCGGCTCGTCCCTGACCGGCTCGTCCCTAGCCGGCTCGTCTCTCGGCGGCTCGTCTCTCGGCGGCTCGTCCCTAGCCGGCTCATCCCTAGCCGGCTCGTCCCTAGCCGGCTCGTCCCTAACCGGCTCGTCCAACCGCGCCTCCTCTGCTTCCTTCTCCATCACCAGGGTGTAGACGCTGCCGCCGCGTTTCTTGGGACGAATGCGGAATTTCACCTGCGAAATATAAAGCACAGTCGGTATTCCGTTTGATTTGATTTGACAATAATTTTAAATAAAGTGTGTTAGTTATCAAGGAAACATGTAAGATAATTTGGACTTTATAGTAATAGAGTTAGAGCATCCAGGAGTTTATTTGCCACCGAGCAGGCGCGCCACGTTTTGGAGCGAGCTGACATTCACACTCCAGTTTTGACAGCTCTCTTCCACCTTCGATAATTAACTAAAAACCCAAAATTGTTTTTATTCACGTAAGCCAACAAAGCATTTATAAATAGTCAGAATCTACCTTTCCATTGGGTCAGGCCCAATGGGATTCTGCCAATGTCGACGTAGTAGACTTTCTTTAAAAATATGGCCCACCCAAGTTATTATTTCGTCAGTGTCAAGTAACAAATAGCAATAACAAACACAATGAATAACAATACAATACAAAAATGTAACCGTCCGTTTTGGAAAACCAAAATGGCGTCTCCCGATAATTAAATAAAGAATTCTTAGTGACACTGACGTAAGTGAATTGACAGATAACCTCAGCCCAGTGTAACCGAGCGACATCTGGTGAGCTGAATTTTGTTTGCCCTCATTGCTACGCAATATTAAGCCTTATTGCGATTACCTTAAGGTTCTTAAACGTGGTGTCCTTCCCGCTTTTCTCTTTCCCGTGGTCGCTCTCATTGTCCGTATCACTTTTATTATATTTCTCATCGTCCTCCATTTCTGAGAAACTATCCTTCTCTCTCTCCGACATATCTTTATCTCGCTCCGGCATATCCCTATCGCCATCTTCCTCTGCTACTTCCCTCTCTTTCTCGTCCTCGGTGCTCGGTTTCTCCTCATCCTCCTGATTGTTCTTGTAGCTGGCCATGAGTTCGATGCCATCTATCGCCGTTTCCTCAATGTTGATGAGTTTGGTGTCGGTCTCGTCCATCTTGAATTTCTTCGGCTCCATATCTTTGTCCTTATCTGTGGTGCTGTCTTTGCGCTGGCGTTTCGGTGTTCGGATTTTTGCTGGGGATATAAATATTATGTTTAGTGTCTGTGATTGCAATGCCGGCAAGCCTATCACGTCAACGCGACACGGATGTATCACGGATGTTGGCACACCGAGTCGCCCTCTCTCCTTGATAGTTCGTAGGGGAGAATGAGACAAGTGAAAGTCCCGTCAAAATCGGTCCAGCCGTTTCGGAGATTACCCAGAACAAACATACATAAAGACAGACAGACAAAAAATAATTAAATCGCGTTTTTGCTATAGGTGTCGTATATACACTCATATGCATTTAGTGAAAAGGTGTTATTATGATATTACAAACAGACACTCCAATTTTATTTATTTGTATAGATAAACTCACCGCCGCTGTCGTTGGCTTTCCCCATCCGCTCCAGGTAGGAGGAGAAGCAGATCTTCTGGCTGGACAGCTGCTCGCTGGGGCTGACCACGGGCAGGTGCACGGCGGCGCCGGCGCGCGGGCCCACGTGCAGCGCCAGCTTCTTCACCGCCTTTTGTTCTGCAACCACATCGCCCATAGCCCATACACATTAGAATAGAACAACATTGCGTGCCTACTATAATCTATAATATAATATGTAAAGCAAAAACTTTCAACCGCTAAGTAGGATAATTGCGTTGCCGGAGGAGTATGAAATTTGGCACACTTATAGTTTATATAGAGAAGGAGTGCAGAATGCTAATATTTTTATATTATAATACATAAAAATCAATAAATAAAATATTACACACACTACCATGAATTGACACAAACACATTTGTAGTCTCCACACCGACTGACTGTCTGACTGAAAAACGGTGACAGTTTTTGGAGGGCGGGACTTCCATAGTGCGTGCCAGTATCAAATAGTCTTTGACAATAGAACCCTAATGACGTTTAAAATTAAATGCAAAAGGGACTCAATACGAAATATAACCATTATCATACTTAATATTATAAAGAGGAAAACTTTGTTTGTTTGATTGTAATGAATAGGCTCCGAAACTACTGAACCGATTTGAAAAATTATTTCACTGTTGGGAAGCTACATTATCCCCGGGTGACATAGGCTATAGCATATAGAAACCTTGGATTTGTGCTTAGAATGGTTATAGGCTTCACAAATATTAAAGCTATAATGGCATTATATAATGCTTTAGTAAGGAGCCAACTAGAATGTAATGCAGTTATCTGGGCTCCACATGAAACTAAGTATAGTCTCATGTTAGAGCGAGTGCAAAATAAATTTATCAGATACAAATATATGAGGGAATACGGGGTATATCCATTTTATCCATTGATGTATCCAACTCTATTTGTCTTGGGAATGGTCGGATATAATGAACTAAGGGTCAGGAGGCAACTCACACTAGTGACTTATATATTTAAGGTAATTAGAGGGAAGATACACAATGCGGATATATTGCGAAGGGTGGAGCTAGCCGTGCCAGACGGGTATGTGGGTCGCCGTCGTCAGCCGCGGTTGCTGGTGGAACCGTGCGAACTAACTTGCTGCGCGAGGCGCCGCTCACGAGCGCACTCCGCACTCTCAACCTCATTGCTGAGGACTTGGACTTATTCTGTTGCACTTTGGGTGAATTTACAAGAACAGCTACATAAAGAATTTGCTATGTTAAATAAAAACGGTTATATTATTTTTAATTTTTAAGTTTGCAACAATATCGCATTGCGTCTAGTCTGTAAAGATGTTTGTATGTATTGAGAAAATAAATAAAAATATTTTCAAAAAATTTGGGATCCTTACTAAAACTCGAATAATGTAACCGCAATGTACCCGTGCGAAGCCGGGGCGGGCCGCTAGTCTTCTATAGAACAAAGTCGGCTAACTAGCGTACTTAAGCAATTAATGTATTCTCTAGATGCTTGTGATACCAAAGGCATTTCTCGACGTTACTGACCCAAAGGAGAGGGAGACAAAGGGAGGGAAAGAGGAACTCCGAGACGGGGTTTGGCGCCCTCGCAGCGAGGGCGCCAATAGTTCAAGGGACGAAATAAGTCTTTCACCCGAGGTAAACACTGTGCTTTTCATTACGAATAGAAGTGGAAGTAAAAGTAAAAGTGAAAGTAGCAATGAAAGTAGCAGTACAAGGAGCAGTGAAAGTAGCAGTGAAAGTAGCAGTAAACGTAGCAGTGAAAGTAGCAGTAAAAGTAAAAGTAGCAGTAGAATTAGAAGTAGAAGTAGGCCGGCCTGGTTTAGTAGAAATGTCAAAATAGAACTAGTTTATTTTTAATAATTTGACAGCTGTCAGTTGAAAGCGATTCTCCCGGGTCGGAAAAGTATTACTTTCAACCCGCTCCTCAGGCAACTTCAGACCTACTTTCAGAGTATGAGTAATGAAATAGCTAATTTACATTGATCTTCTGTGAGAAGATGGTACTGTAAGGTCCATGTCGGCGCACTGGCCACTAGCGATAGACTTTCCTGGCTGATGAGAAAATAATAAATTTAAGAAAAGATTATTGTTTTGATATTTAAAGAACTGCGGCGCGCTGGCAGTGACAACCGGGATACCGATGTAATAAGTTGTGTTTTTAAATAAGAATATAAATCATCATCATAAACTTAAGAGCGATGCTCTTGTCGGTGGAGTTTTTTCCATTCACTGCGATTTCCTCCCAGTTCCTTGACCATTTGATACGACACGACATTCACTTTTTCCTTCTAGGAGAAGCTATTTCGACCAAGTGAAGGAAAAATAATATAAATGAATAGATAAATATAATAAATGTTTTAATTAATCAACCCAGTCGGGCCAGCCCCTATTAGCTGTAGTCAATAATTTACTACTACTTCGTTCAATGTTTTACTTTATTTTTATTCTGTGCGAGGACCCTGGGTTAGGAACTGAGGACTCTATTACTATATACATACGCATAAATTTACATTCCCACCTTGGACGACCGCTTGGCGCAGTGGTTCGACCGTAGGCCGCTCGGCTCACTGCACGTGGTGGTTGCCGTTCGATTCCCGCCGGGGCAAATTTCGGAAATTGCCGTTTCGTAACTTGCCCTGGTCTGGGTGTCACTAGGATCGCCCCCAGTCCATTGTACGGTACCCATTGAACAAGCGTTGCTTAGTTTGGGACCATACAGTTAGTGTGTTCGTCTGGCGATATTTATTTATTTACCTTGTACAATAATCCTATCGGTCTCCAAATTGAGGTGGTCCTCCAAATCTTCTCTGTCCTCATCTTTATCTTCTGCGCAAGTCTGTCGCGTGGTTAGCTCGAGGTCCTCTGGCTCCTTCTGCATGTCCTCCACACATTTCATCGGGTTTTCTATGCTCTCCGATATTCGGCTGGGTTTGTATGCAGACTGAGGCGAGTTACGGAATTACTGGTGATATATTTATTTCAAAAGGGATATTCGTGTTGGTCTGGTGAGTGTTGTTTTCACAAAGGCTGGCTACATTCTCTTTTAAATTGTTAGGTCTCAAGAAGACTGTTGGGTTTTTACTGAGTGCGAATTTATTTGTTGACCTAAATAAGGTTTTGGAAGATAGCTTCCCATGGTGTTATCCTGTTCGTAATTTATCCTGATTCGAGTGGAACTGGTATCATCCTAAGTACGTTCTACCAATAAAAAAGGGTTGGTTATTTAGCGATATTGATTTATATTATTTGCTACTTATAACGATTCAGGTAGATCACCAGCCAATGAGGGCATTCAGGCTTTTTTCCCACCAGGCGGCGCCACGATGTAGTGGGTGACTATAGTCACTAGGGGAGTGTGTTTCGTTATTTTTACTTGTATGGACACTGGCAGTAGTGAAGTGAAAGATAACGCCACCCAGTCGAATCAAGCGACATATATTTTTTGACCTCATCGGCTCGATAACGTCAGGAACCTCGCTCGGGGACATGCCGGTCTAGACCAGCGCTGGGCTGGGTAGCATCGCGTGTGGTAAAGGATACTCTGGTCCGGGCGCGGCCCCGCCAGCGCAGATGCAGCGCGCGCAGCAGCGCGGCCAGCCGCGTGCGCAGCGGCAGCGCCACGCAGGCGCGCGGGTTGTGCGCCGCGCCCTGCACGCGCGCCCACGCGCTGGCGTCGCGCGCGCGCAGCACCACCTGCGCGCGCGACCACACGCGCGCGCCCAGCGCCACCTCTGACACACGCATACACATCTATTGTGCTACCTACGCGCTGGCGTCGCGCGCGCGCAGCACCACCTGCGCGCGCGACCACACGCGCGCGCCCAGCGCCACCTCTGACACACGCATACACATCTATTGTGCTACCTACGCGCTGGCGTCGCGCGCGCGCAGCACCACCTGCGCGCGCGACCACACGCGCGCGCCCAGCGCCACCTCTGACACACGCATACACATCTATTGTGCTACCTACGCGCTGGCGTCGCGCGCGCGCAGCACCACCTGCGCGCGCGACCACACGCGCGCGCCCAGCGCCACCTCTGACACACGCATACACATCTATTGTGCTACCTACGCGCTGGCGTCGCGCGCGCGCAGCACCACCTGCGCGCGCGACCACACGCGCGCGCCCAGCGCCACCTCTGACACACGCATACACATCTATTGTGCTACCTACGCGCTGGCGTCGCGCGCGCGCAGCACCACCTGCGCGCGCGACCACACGCGCGCGCCCAGCGCCACCTCTGACACACGCATACACATCTATTGTGCTACCTACGCGCTGGCGTCGCGCGCGCGCAGCACCACCTGCGCGCGCGACCACACGCGCGCGCCCAGCGCCACCTCTGACACACGCATACACATCTATTGTGCTACCTACGCGCTGGCGTCGCGCGCGCGCAGCACCACCTGCGCGCGCGACCACACGCGCGCGCCCAGCGCCACCTCTGACACACGCATACACATCTATTGTGCTACCTACGCGCTGGCGTCGCGCGCGCGCAGCACCACCTGCGCGCGCGACAACACGCGCGCGCCCAGCGCCACCTCTGACACACGCATACACATCTATTGTGCTACCTACGCGCTGGCGTCGCGCGCGCGCAGCACCACCTGCGCGCGCGACCACACGCGCGCGCCCAGCGCCACCTCTGACACACGCATACACATCTATTGTGCTACCTACGCGCTGGAGTCGCGCGCGCGCAGCACCACCTGCGCGCGCGACCACACGCGCGCGCCCAGCGCCACCTCTGACACACGCATACACATCTATTGTGCTACCTACGCGCTGGCGTCGCGCGCGCGCAGCACCACCTGCGCGCGCGACCACACGCGCGCGCCCAGCGCCACCTCTGACACACGCATACACATCTATTGTGCTACCTACGCGCTGGCGTCGCGCGCGCGCAGCACCACCTGCGCGCGCGACCACACGCGCGCGCCCAGCGCCACCTCTGACACACGCATACACATCTATTGTGCTACCTACGCGCTGGCGTCGCGCGCGCGCAGCACCACCTCTGACACACGCATACACATCTAATTTTGCTACCTACGCGCACCTAGAGATTGATCTGCACGAGATACATTGATCGTTTTTAAGACAAATTGTGCAATAATGTGTCATACACACGATCAATGTATTTCGTGTGAAACGATCCGCACAGTCTGTTGGGGCAATTAATAGTTTAATGACCTCCAAAAAATTTGCGCAAATTATCTGAAAATAATGGCGTAGCTGAACGGATTGCCGCTCGCAAGTCTCCGCATAACATCACGAGTCACGAGACTACATGGCTGAGAAATCAAAAAATACAATTGTTAATGTCACCCACACACCAGTAATCTGATTGAGCCTCCTCAACGCTCTGCACATGGGCGTGCGCACGCGCACGTTCTTTCCTCTCGCTCGCACCATCATGCTCCCGCCTAGCACCATCTCACCGAGCCGGGCGCACGTCTTCTCGTTGACGGAGACCAGCTTCTTGCGGAGTTCGCCGTAGTTGATGAGCGCGTATAGCTCTTGGGCGACTTTTTTTACATCTGTAAAAAATAGGCATGGAAATGATTGCTACTTTCAATTCATTTTCATTACGTGAAATTATATTTTTCCTTCACTGCTATTTCACCTGTGATTTTTCATAGGCAATGATTTTATTCATACTGAACTTTCACTATGCCACGTAATCCTATGAAGTTACTCGTCGATGATTTATCATAAAATCCGTGACGGTACCGAACGCTTTGCGATTTCATTGCAAAGATTTTTAACAGTTTCCAACTATGTCGGTAGCGGGTGCTACTTATGAAAAACTATATAATATGATTTTTCACATGCCATCTGTGAAATGCTTCATCACTAGTAAAAATAAAGGCGCAAAATAATAGCATATGTGAGGTACTCATTTATCATTCATGACGTAGTTATTCTGCCATCCGGTATTCTAAACCGATTCGACCGTGATATATTTAATAGGTATACCATACATTTTATACACGTTTATATATCTATAAAATACCTTTATTATTACCTATGTATATGGCTATTCATTCAATATGTTATGTATATTTTAATGGTTGTGCGATTATGATAGCATGGGGACACGCTGTAATTTGTGTCACGACAATACTTACTACGTCGGAAGCGCTTATATTAATCGCGATAATCTTGTGGGCGCTTATATTGATAATGATATTGTGTGCGTTTGCGCATGTCACGTTTATACGCCTTATGTTGGAAGATCTGTATGAAAAGGAGGTTCTTCTTCTAGTCAAATATAATTGGGTTCGTTTAATGACGCTATATAATTTGACTAACTTAAAATCATAAGAGGGCCTCCCCCCTTTTTCCTGGACTCACGGGGGGTACTTACTCTCGTCGAAATGCACATGCTTCGACAGCTTATGCCATGTCCTGTAGTAAAAGTGGCTGACTTGCGTTTTCGTCTTCAAGTTGACATCCGGCATGCCCTTCTTCTTCATCTTGGCGCAAATGTACGCAGTGATAGCGTCAAAATCCTTGCCGTACTCGTTCAGAGCCTCGAAGAAGAGGTTCTTCTCGTCCGTGGACCAGAGAGCTTTGGGCATGCGTTGTTTGACCGTGGGGAACTTGAGCTCCTTGTCATCTAGTTTGTTGGGGGTTTCACATTCCGGTATATCTGGAAATAATAATGAGTATTTCTGGTTTAGAAGCAACATACTTATTCTATATTAGGGCCAACAAGAAGCGATACGAAAATCAATAAGTTGATTATTTTACTTTTCTTTTTATTTTTATTGGCGTTTTCCAACACAGATTGTTCCACGAATGTATAAAATGGCCTCCCAAATGTTGGCGAGCTCGGCGGTGACCAACTTGACCTCGAACATTATTACCGTTTCGTATCGTTTCCTATAGGCAAGGTCATGCTTATACGATTTCTGCACGGCTTACCATCGGGTCCGCCTTCTTTCTTCGATATTCTCTTATCTCTATCTACAGGCGGTTCCAGCCTTAGTTTCTTGATGACCCTCGCACTGGTCCGCTGTTGCTGTTGCGTGGTCAGGGAGCCGAGGAGTTCCGTGCGTTCAGCATCCACCGAGGAGGGTGCGCCCGGGGACATGGCTGTGTCTTTTACACACTATAACAAAAAGTTTTGATTGGATTTTGTTATTAATTAAGAGCTAATTTATTTCTGTGTTACAGTTTCTGTGTTTCTGTATCTCTTTGGCCGTAAAGGTATGGTTGGAGTATTATCTGATTGAATGGCTTTAAACCACCTTGCTTCTATAGAACTCTTTATCATGTCACCTCGTGCATTGCGGCCGTAACCCAAGGATTTCGGTACTAATCTCAATAATAATAAGCGATGGACCGACGACAATGCGGCATAAACAAAACACCTGAGGAAGTGCCTAATCAATATTGAAAGCATTCAGTCAACCAAAATAAAACATTTTCAGAGGTCGGTTTATTTGAATAACAATAACGTTTTCCTTGAGTTAAATGGCGGAAACGCATAATTTAATGCTTTTTTGCGCTCATAACAAGCTGGAGACGATAACAAACATAACAATATGAAGGGTTAATTTGTATTATTTATAAGGAAAATGACTGACCCCTAATAAATACGCCGGCCATAAACTTAATAAGGCTATTAAACTTACGGCCATTTTGATACTGATCGCTACAGATATCCTCATTCGCATCGATGGGGCGCATTATTAAATCGCCATAGAAACACAACGACTAGATTTTCCCAACTAAGAAACGCTTGTACTATAGGCACATACAATGGACCGAGGGCGCTCCCTATTACGCTCTGTAAACCAGACTGGGGCAATTTGCAAAAATGTAATTTACCGAATTTTTACCCCCAAGGGAATTGAACCCTCTACTACTCGGTGCAGTGAGCCAAACGGCCTACGCTCACAGCATTGACCGATCGATCGTCAAACTACTACCCTTGACGGATAACAACAGCACATCCCTAATGCCTGGGCACTCCCCCTTACAATGTATATCACCCGCGTGCCTGAGTCCCAACCACAGATATAGATTTACATAGATAACGCAAATGATTGGCGTCGAGGTTGTTCGCCGGTAACTTACAGTCCTCGCGACTACAGATATAAAAATATGAGTATGAGCGTGATAATCACTCGAGAGAATCGTAGAGGGCGGAGGGGCATCGGCGGCATCGGTGTCTTTGAAGCGGTTTGGATTTCCCGTCACTAATGACGTCACAGTAGGTGTTAAAAATTCGGCACGCTTGGTTTCAATACAAATCGTGATACTTGCGTTATCTATGTTAATCAGATTTACTTATCTATATCTATATCTGTGGTCCCAACCGACCCAGTTGCGGGTTCTCAAACGTATCGCGTCACCTACTCATCCAAAAATGCCAACCGAAAGTCAAACAATAAACTTATTATAAAACAATACACGTCTGCACTGGTACGTGAAAAGGATATTATTATCATATCATTTATATTTTAATGCACAAAGAACATTAAACTTGCCACTCTATTTTCAAATCAAATAACTCTTCTTTGGTCTGAGACTCTATTATAAATCTAGGCAGTCCAATAACCAAAGCAACGTATTTCTTTCTCTAAAGGGGTAGGAGACGTGTTTTGACAGTTCCTTCTCCAATTTTGTACGGAGGTCGGCTTTCCCAGTCTTAACTCATAACTAATCTGACTTGCGACTGAATATGGACTGAGTCTAGCGTATTTACAGGGCCTGTGTATAATTTGCACATGTCTCTCTAAAGCATTGCAAGTTCGATTCCCGTCGGGTCAGATTGACTTTTCGTAACGGATCTGGGTGTAACTGGGATCGCCCCCTGTCCATTGCACCGTACCAATAGTACAAGAGTTGCTTTGGGACCATACAGTTGGTGTGTTAGGCGAGTTTAAACATATTAAAACCTCTCAGCATATGTCCCTCGCTTTTCCCAAATATATAATTCAGTCTGTAATTGTCATCGCACCCCTGGATATTTCAAAATCGATGTGCCAATCATTATTTCTATATGATTATCACTTGCTTACGGTGAAGGAAAACATTGTGAGGAAACCTGCATGTCTTAGAAGATCTAACCAATCTTCGAAAGACATGCGACATCCTCCAACCCGCACTGGGCCAGCGTGGTGGATTATGGCCTGTATCCCCCTCATGTTGAGGGGAGGCCCGTGCCCAGTAGAGGGACGTCAAAAAGGGCTAAATTATTAAATTATTTTTATATAATTGTCATCATGATTATTTTTCGAAAACTGGCGTGACACATTGTCGAAAATTAAGTATTGTTTTGCGTAGAACAAAAACGCTATTTAGGAGGTACGGAATCATAGCTAAGCACATAAAAGGCAAAGTGTGATGGCATTTCTGACACTGTCATGGTGAAGGCCCGTTTAAACTCACGCTCAAACCAATTTAAATACATAACTAGCTGTGCCCCGCGACTCCGTCCGCGTTCTGTTGAAATTTTTCCTGAATTTTCTTTGCTATAAACCTCACGGAGCCCGAGACCTTTCCAACGAATGCAAAACCGTGGAAATCGGTTCGTGCGTTCTGGAGTTATAGCGTCAGGAAGGAAAACCCGACTTATTTTTATATAGTAGATATAATATTACTACATTTTTCAAAAGCCTGGCCTAAATTGCAGAGTGCATGGGGTCTACGGTAGCCGTCAGTGAGAACGGTGTCTCCCAAGTACGAATGCAACCAACTGCATTTATATTATTTACTTGTAATTTTCGCATTGGTATGCAATTAGGTACTACCTTACCTACTAATTAGCAGGTAAGTAAATTGATACTAAAAAAGAAAATCGTAAATAAATGTGATAAGTACGGATGGGTAATAATAATAATCATACTAATATTATAAAGAGGAAAACTTTGTTTGTTTGATTGTAATGAATAGGCTCCGAAACTACTGAACCGATTTGAAAAATTATTTCACTGTTGGGAAGCTACACTATCCCCGGGTGACATAGGCTATAATATATTTTCAAAAAATTAGGGATCCTTACTAATACTCGAATAATGTAACCGCAATGTACCCGTGCGAAGCCGGGGCGGGCCGCTAGTAATAAATATAACAACTGTATAGTCCCAAACTAAGCAACATTTGTACTACGGGTACCCTATAATGGACTGGGGGTGATCCCAGTGACACCTAGACCAGGGCAAATCACGAAAAGGCCATTTCCGAAATGTACCCTGACGGGAATCGAACCCGCAAACACCCGGTGTAGTGCGCCCTAGTGAGCGCCCTACGCTCGAACCACTGCGCCAAGCGGTCGTCGAAAATCCTACTAATCCTACTAATATTATAAATGTGAAAGTTTGTGAATGTATGTTTGTTACTCCTTCACGCAAAAACTACTGAACAGATTTGGATGAAATTTGGAACACAGATAGTTTATAACCGGGATTAACATATATGATACTTTTTATCCCAATAATCCCTAAATTTTTGTTACGTTAAATACTACGCGGACGAAGTCGGGGGGCACAGCTACTATATTATAAATAAATAATTATTATTTAAATTCGGTGAAGTCTGAACGATCGCATTATAACAATTTAGATGCCCACGAGACGACAGCTAGGTGACGTCGGATGCGTGAAGTAAGGAAGATAAATAATAAAAACCCTTGCGTGGACAATCGCTGTTCGAGTATCGCGGCCGCGGCACGAGCGATCGCATTCAAACAATTAGAACATGTTATTTTTTTAAATATTTTATTTAAAATAGAACATGTTACTATTTTACATAATATCTTTATTTTTAATAATAATATAGTCGACATAAACCACTTTTAAAAGAGTCCACAAAACTTAAAAGTACCTACTTAACGTATATTTTATAAGTGGATTGGGTTAATTTATATGAGTGTAATTATAATTATTAATTATGGCTTTTGTAATTAAAATGAGTTTGATCGCGACGTTGAGTGTGTATTGTGAGGCGCAACTGAGGAAGGAAGCTTTTATGTCCGTCGTAAGTACGAACATTATTTTTAATTTACAAGTCCTATTTAATGGCCTAGTGGTTAGAGGGCCGTCCTCCCTCGTAGCTGAGAGGTTCCGTGTTCGATCCCCCGCCTGGCCATTAATCCATTGACGTGAGCTCATTCCTAACACAAGCATTAGGTCAGATGGAGGGGCTAACGGAAATACTAGTAATGTGATAAATTCATATTGCTAGTAATCTTAATAAATAATGACGACCGCTTGGCGCAGTGGTACGAGCGTAGGCCGCTCGGCTCAATTCAAATGGTGGATGCGGGTTCGATTCCCGTCGGGGAAAATTTCGGAAATGGCAATTTCGTAAGTTTCCTTGATCTGGGTGTCACTGGGATCGCCCCCAGTCCATTGTATGAGCACAAGCGTTTATTCGTTTGGGACCATACAGTTGGTGTGTCAGTCTGGCGATATTTATTTATTTTTATATTTAATGGTGACTGAACTACAAATAGTTCAGTTCCCAGACACCTTGTACGAGTATACTGGATAATTCAGAAACACTGGACTGATCGTTGTGGAAAACTTTGGGGGAGGCCGATGTCCGGCAGTGGACGTCTTTCGGCTGAAATGATGATGGTGATGAGTGGATAATTCACTAGTCCCTCCGTTAATTTGTTAAACATATAGATCAAGAGCCAGCGATGGCCAGACGTTCGTTATTTTATAAAAGCTAAAAATTTCTTAGAGCATGTCCCAAACACAGGTACTCGCTGATCGTTCTAACTTGTGTTGGGGACATGCTCTGAGAAATTTTCAGCTTTTATAAGATAACTGTCTGGCCGTCGCTGGCTTTTGGTATAATACAACCATAACTTGAACCTAACACTTTACTTTCAACTGTGATTCAAATACATATTTCTTTGAATATCTGTGATTGTTATAATTACTTAGAATTACATTTTTGTTTACATCTTTGCTACTTCTGGAGTGAGATCCCAGTCACCCCAGACGTACGTCATTTTAGGAAAGATGTTTTTTTTAGGATCAGTAGTATAACATAAACATATAAAGGAATGGATACTCGCTAAGCTGAAAGCGGGCCGTTTTTCAGGTAGCAGGTATCAAAGGTGGATAAAAAACATCATTAGCTAATTTACGTCATTTTAGGAAGGCTGAATTTTATATATATTATGAAGTATAATAATTTAAAATATTTTCCAATGAGCCAGACAAATCTGATACATACATCATATAGTATAATTTATATGACAGAACAACGTTTGCCGGGTCAGCTAGTGTATCTATAATTATTATTTATAGGTGTTGGTCATCCTATCAATAAATAAAAAATAAAAAAATTCAAAGTCAAATTAAATTTCAAGTTCAAGTCAAATTAAAATTATATATTCACAATAATAATTTATGTGAATGAGTTAAGTTGAATAATATTATGTTAGTTTTGGTAAAATCATTGCTAGGTCACTGATATACAAAGTAGGTGGTAATCAAATTATAATAAAATGTTTTCATAATATATGTAAATAATTCCCATTACGTGTACGAATGTCCCCCAGTTATTACTGTCTGAATGTGCCCCAACCCTTACACACCAATTAAATAAAGCTTTATGTATATACTTCTATTGATGATCACAATTAAAAGTTACAAATACCCTACTACAGGCATATGAACTCTTATCCTACTAATATTATAAATGTGAAAGTTTGTGAGTGTGGATGTATGTATGTATGTGTGTTTGTTACTCCTTCACGCAAAAACCACTGAACGGATTTGAATGAAATTTGGAACACAGATAGTTTATAACCGGGATTAACATATAGGATACTTTTTATTCCGATAATCCCGAAATTTTTGCTACGTTAAATACTACGCGGACGAAGTCCGTGGGCACAGCTAGTTTAAAATAAATATCTTGTCTAAAACATCAAAATTCTGCTCACAATACGATCATAAACTTCATAGAATAAAATTCTCATCGAGCGCGAAATTGTGTTGTGACCTGTTATTTCACTAGTGGTGGTGCGACCAGCGCGGTATTCCGCAGGGAACATGCTGAGCTCTAAGCCCATGCACACTAGGAAATGTATGCTTGTGCGGAGCTTGGTTACTCTGTAATAGCTACTGTACCAAGGTTAAACGTGTACGAAGGGTGACCACTTTCCCCTACGACCCTCCTGATGTTAAGCGCCGGCCGCGGCACTAATCATGTGGTACCTAACATTGTAATTAAAATGTCAGTTATCCTCAGCATGGTCCCAAAGACGATCAAATAATTTCATCTCATTTGACAGCACCTCGTTTTTGTATCCTCCTGAGATACCTAATAGAATAAAAATATAAATGTCGTATTATTAAATTATAACCATTATGCATACTTACCATAAAAAAAAACTCAATTACCTACCTATCCCGCAAACTACATGATTATCATTATTGTTTTTTCAATTATCTTATAAGTATACATAGGTACCTACACCATTTATTCTGAGTAAGTACCTTCTTTTTAAGAGCTTGCTGGACATCGTAGTACCTACTTGAGATTATTATGTAAATTTATTCTCAATTAGGCAACATTTTTCAAAAGATATAAAAAGTTTTATTTTAATTCAAATTGCTCACATATTTGAATAGATCATAAATAATACTATGTAGGTACTTATACGTCGTCGTCGGCACCAGTTGCTGCACATAAAAGATCAACTCGATTACAATCACATGCGCGTGCTCATACTATCAATTGCGATCTTAATGACTAGTAAGATGATGTATTATAACATCTTAAGGGGTTTAAGAGAGGTGTAGGTACTAGCCGATTGAAGTTAACAGTGATGACGGTAAAGGTAGACATGGAGAGGAATCTTGCATGTCTTGCGGAACAAGTGTTCGAATTAAAATTTTACAAACCGTCCCTTGAATAGTAGTGGCTGCTACTTGTACGAGTAAATTGAGATTGTTTTCCAGTCATAGGAAGAGTTTTTAACTCGCGACACTAAAGTTGTGACAAATATTTAAAAACTAGCTATGCCCACGGACTTCGTCCGCGTAGTATTTAACATAACAAAAAATTCGGGATTATCGGGATAAAAAGTATCCTATATGTTAATCCCGGTTATAAACTATCTGTGTTCCAAATTTCATCCAAATCCGTTCAGTAGTTTTTGCGTGAAGGAGTTACAAACATACATACATACATACATCCACACTCACAAACTTTCACATTTATAATATTAGTAGGATGCCCGTAGCTCAAAAAATATTATTACAATGATAGTTGGTGGGTAGGTACCTACCTATATACTTTGTCTTCACTAGGTATGTATATAACAGCTACTGTATATGCCTCTTAGTTCTTAATCCACACTTTTGAAACATTCTGTAGACGAAGGCACTACAGTAAACAAATTATTAAAAACTTGAATTAAAGAATTACATATATTTTTCCTTTCAACGTCGCCAATTACTAAGTGTAGGTACCTATAAAACGCACAACAAATTGTTGCGAGGCTGTGATTAAACTGGTTGGTATGCCTTATACCTAATCTGATTAAAAAACAGACGCAGAAAACGTGGAAAATAAACTTAACATCTAGTATGGGCCATCTTTGGTTCCAATATTCTCAAAGGCAACCTTTTGAGTTGAATTTTGTATGTATTTTTAAACGTGAAACAAGCAATGCAACTACGGTGTGATCGCTTATACCCCGGGTAACATTTAGGATACTCTTGATCCCGAGATAGATGTAAGATGAAAGGAGAAGCCTGTTGACCAGCATTGCAAATAGAAGAGGAAAGATGATCGGGCATTTGATACGACATGACGCTTTTATGAAAACAATCATAGAAGGGAAGATAGAAGGCAAGAGGGGAAGAGGAAGACCTAGGAGAAGCTATTTCGACCAAGTGAAGGAAAAAGTGAAAGCGTCTATACGCTACGGTAACTGCTCAACATCAGGTGGGTCACACGCTTGTTTTCCGACATCTATACAAATAAATAAAATTGGAGTGTCTGTTTGTAATATCAAAATAACACCTTTTCACTAAATGCATATGAAAGTACATACGACACCTATAGCAAATACGCGATTTTTTTTTTGTCTGTCTGTATGTTTGTTCCGTCTAATCTCCGAAACGGCTGGACCGATTTTGACGGGACTTTCACTGGCAGATAGCTGATGTTATAAGGAGTAACTTAGGATACTTTAGTTTTGTTTTTTTAAAACAATAACGCGGGAGTGCTTAAGTTAAATTGCACGCGGACGAAGTCGCGGGCTCAGCTAGTCCTTAATAGAAAATGTCACCTACAAAGTTGCGAGCACATCCTACTAATATTATAAATGCGAAAGTTTGTGAGTGTGGATGTATGTATGTTACTCTTTCACGCAAATACTACTGAACGGATTTGGATAAAATTTGGAACACAGATAGTTTATAGCCTGGATTAACATATAGGAATACTTAAGTCTACGCGGACGAAGTCGCGGGCAGTAACTACACACACAGAAATATATTCTTGAACCAAGTAAATATTTATTGGTCAAGAATAATATTGATTCATATATGGGGAAAACGATATTTTCTTGGATGTAGCATATATTTGTTTTGGATTTTATTCTTAGATTAACAATAATTAGCTTGAATTGAGAGTAAGATATCTATTGGTTAGAGAAATGAACACTTTTTGAAATCAAGACCGATACATTTCTCGGGGTTTTTCTTGAACAAAAACAAATAACCTAAATTTTCAATTTAGTTTTTATGTTCAAACCAAGAGTGAGGATTTTCAAACATAAATAATATTTTCTTGAAATTTTATGTTTCCATTGTTGAATTAAGATAATAGTGGTTAAATGGAAGTATTTTTTTATTCGATATAAAATAAAGAGGCTCCTACAGAGAATACTGAGTTTTGAAGTGATTTAAAATATTTGTTAACTTGAGAAAGTAGATGTTTTAAACTAAAACGGATTTATCTTAATTCAATATTTTCTACATTTTATTTCAATGATACAATTCACTTGTCTTGATAATTGTTAATCTTAACTGACGAATATTATAGTATTAGATTAAGAAAAAAGTTCTTGAACTTGAGTCTTATTTTTTTTTGTGGGTCTCTCGTGAGTGGAGGTGTTTGTCGTGCTTAAGTGCATGCTTTTATTTTTGGTATACATTTGTCTTTCAAATTATCGGTGTCTCTCTTACTATCTTGTGGAGTGGCCCCATAAGACCCAGTCGCCTATTGGATTCTCGTAGTATATTTGTTTGATATTTTGCATTGAGATCTCTGCCTGCGGTTGGGTTTGAACCCGCGTCCTGGGCACGTTCGGTCGGTGTGGGCGGGCTGTTTGCGCGACGCACCACCGTAGCTGTGCTTTTCGAAGCAAAAATTTCCGTCACTATCATTGCAACTCCCAAAGGCGGCTTAAACTGAACTATTGTTTTTAACTGTCGGTCAAGTGCATTATAATACACTCTGTTTTGTGTGGTCTTATATATTAGAAGCAGGCTTTAAAGCTTTATTTAAAAATGAAATGCCTAGCACGTAATATGCAAATAGAACAGGGAAACGAACTTTGTTGTAAAACCTATTCGTCTCAAGATTTGTTTTTATTAGACTGAATATTATTCGTTATTTAAATAAAACGCTCGTTCATCTCATATAGAAACAAAAAAAAACTTAGGTGGACGCAATAACTGATTCTCACAAAACTACAAAAGTATTGTACTAACTCATCGGAGTATCTTATTTAAAATTATTCAGTTTCTTACATCAATACTCAGATTTATTCGTCTCAATTAAATATTATAGAACTGAATATTATATTTTCTTTATATAAAACGCTGGTTTATCTTCTTTGCAAACAAAAATATTCTTAGCTGAACGCAATAACTCATTCTCACAAAACAACAAAAGTGTTGTACGAACTAATTGGAGTATCTTGTTATAAATTGTTCGTTTTCTTGGATCAATTCTTACATTTAATCATCTCAATAAAAATGTTATTGAAATAAATATTATATTTTCTTTAAACAAAACGCTAGTTAATCTTTTTTGCAAACACTACGAGTCTTCGTTTAACTCCATTATTTACTAACACAAAATATTCAAATTGATTGTTTACGCTCATTGAGCATCTTGTTTTAAATTAATTATTATCTTGAATTGATACCACACTTTTCTCACCAAGAATATAAGGTTATAATCCAAATATTTTTATTTGAATAGCATTTTTTCTCGTTTGTATTTGATTTCATATAATTAATTCAAGTATAGTATTACTATTTTAAATAAAAACCATTATTCTTGATACGACACACATTTTTCTTGGGCGAAAGCATTCATCGTTTACAGTTTAGGAGAATCACACCTTTTTTGAAGGAAGAATATAATGTTTTATTCTAAAACAAAAAATCTTCATCTAACATATTAAGAGTTTTGATTCACGAAAATTGTAACAGGTTTTGATCCAATTAATTATGGTTCTTGTATATAAACAATGCTGTTTCATATCAAGACATATACATTTTAATATCCAAAACTAATTTATTATTTGGTCAAGATTGATATATTCTCGAAGAGACACTAATTGTTTTAATTCTAGTAAATTTATCGAGAATAATATTGGTTTACGCAGAGAAAAACGTTTTTGTTAAACTAAGACATTATTGTCAGTTCAATCATATATTTACTTGTTATTAAACAATATTTCTGAGAATAAAATTATTCTTGACTGAAAACAAATTTTGGGCGCCTTTTTTTGTGTGTAGTAATATAATAATTATAAAACCATTTAATGGTTTAACAATGAGATAACACTAGTCTCTAGACAGTTCATTGTATAGGTTCAGTACATAATAGTGAAATATGGACTCCGTTGCTGGTATTGCTACATGTTCATTTTTCTGTGTGGTACATAAGTACATCTTACCTACTGGCCGTCTAATTATTAGTTACAGTCGTCAGAAAAGATACGATATCAGTAAGTGAATGCAGCCCCAAAATGATAGCAAAATAAACTGTACCTCAAATAATAGAACTTAAAATCTAATCTAGGAAACCTATCATCGACTCCTAGCCCGGCACCTATATGAACCGGTAGCCCTACTTACATCCTGAAACTATTCCCAACGGCACACAGCATTAAGCTTCAGGAAATAACGTAATCAACGCCCTCAATGGCGGGAACACTCGCCACGCAAACAGCTAAAAACGTTCGTTCGTAGTTCCAACACTCACGGAAACTAATTCAAACTTGGGCATGAGTGGGTATCTTTTTTCACGGGGAGAAAATCATCCAAGTATGTCTAGACCTCTCTCTTACCCACTTACAACCTCCTCGGTGGCCAACTTCAGCAACAACAGAAGGGTTCCTGAATCTCCAAAAGGAAAGCACACCCGTGTCTCTCATGTACCGCGATCTTAATGGGGGTTCGTCCCGGGGAGCAGATGGTCGCACCCTTGCAATGCACCACGGCAGCGAGCCACGCCTGCTGCCGTTTTCTTCAAAGTCGCCGCGGAAGATGGAAGTGAGGGCCCCATACCTGGACGTCCTCAACCCCGAGGGTAGTGCACAAGCTTAAGAGCATGGCCGTGAACATGAGAACTATCGTACAATAGATTGGGGGCGCTCTCAATTACATCAAAACCTTGGCAAATACTGAATATACCATTACTTATCGAAATTTTCCTAGCTCACATGGCTAGACTAATCGGTCAACTTACGTTTTGCTTAATTTTCTGCCACCAACACAGCATTTCAACGTGATTGTTTACCTCTCTTACGCATGTGAAATGATTAATAAGGCGTAATTATGACCATTGTCTATTGTAGTTCTCATATCTGATATTTTAATGTAAATTAAGTGATTCAAAGGTCAAATATTAAGTGCCTAACTTTTACCACGAGATTTTACATGTGATACCTAATTATAAGCACATTTTTTTTTTTACCTATTCTTAAAAGTGCAAAATAAATATGATTTTGGAACAAACGTCTCGAGCCGGCGGCTTGCTCGTTACCCAGCACTAGGGTCGGATACTTATTCATACCCATGTGTGTGGATGAGGTCAGGTTTTGTTAAAAACAATTTGCTCACCAAAACAGAGATTCACGATAACAACTACAGGCCCGCGTTGGATACACCCAGCTTACCTGAGTGATTCCTTTTTAGCCCACTCGATACGAAAAGTAGGTTCCAAATATAATAAATTTATTTTACTATAGTTAGGTATATCTCATATCGGGTTCTATTATATTGGAGTTAGGACCGATGCTACAGACAGGCAAGATTGTCAAACCTACCCCTCTTGTCTTAACACCTCCCGGGATGCATGGGGAGTTGGAAAGTTTCAAACATGATAAGAGATGAATCCTTCCTAAATGTCCCTGCATTTAGCAATGATCCGCCACATAACGGGGTAACCTTGTAAATATATCCACTATACATATACAATACTTAATATCCTTATTATTCACTCATAACAAAGCCCCAACCTTTGTTACCAAGTTCAGAGTCAACGCAGCTCGATTGGCGTCACGTCACCACGGTTTATGTCACAAAGACGACACGAGGACCGAGCGAATTTTAAATTTGTATCACGCACCATTTTTTGTGCAAGGTGTGGCAGCAGCTCCTTTACTTATTTCCTTGAACGTGTGCAGATAAGAATTTATGGGAGTTATATTTTCATTTAATTAAAATAGTCATACTTATTATATTTCTTGATACAATGTCGGCTTAATATGACTGTGTTTTCCCAGTAGAAGGCACAGGAAGCCGGGCAGTCAGAAGGTCTTTTGAGCATATAAAACCTGTAAAACTTTATAAGATTCGATATTAAAATTACTGATGGGTTCTGAATGTACTCAGATTTTTCAGATTAAAAAGCATAGTTCCGCCATTGTCGGAGTTCCACCTTCATACATTGTTGTATCTAATCTACTTACTTTGTAATAGGTAGGTAGGTATATGTTATATTACAGCATTTTATCGTTTAGAAATGATTTATAGTAAGTACTTAATGTTAATTTTATACCTCACAAAAGGAGGTTGTAATCAAGCAGCATTGCGGCTTAGGTCACGTGGAGGTCTGGTTCTAGGTGATGTATCCACTTGAAGGCCGAACATGTTGCTGGAGGCTTATGGACAGCTTTTACGAGGATGGATACGAGTCAATGCTTCTTCAGAGTAATGTCTAAAAAGTTAACGTTAATCTTTAGTTCCGCATCAAATATACTCTGACTTCTAAAATATACACCGTACTCTGACACAAACGTATTTTTGGCAGTATTTAGGGAACTAGGTTCAGAACAAAACATCTCATAGGGTTGAATTCTGCTTGGACTCAACCTACTTATGCCTCAGATAGCGTATCCCAAAATAGGAAGCCGGTAAGGGAAATTTGCACCAAACAAGTATTTTCCCCATTATAAGACATGGGTAATACAGTTTGTAGAGCTCATGAGCGTTTTACACTTACTAACCGATAGACCGTGCCCTTAATAAGTGCAACCTAAATTCTATTCATTTTGCACTAACAACTTGTTAGGTGTCACAGCCGTTGCAGATGCATAAGGTGACTTGTGACATTATAATAAAGTCATCTTTTGTATAAGTTTTAATAAGATTTTCTGAATAATAAGTATTACAATAAGGCAAATTGATATTAACCGACTTAAAAAAAAAAGGAGATTCTCAATCCGTTTATATATATCCGAGTAAATAGCTACCGTTAAACAGATTAGGAACAACTGTTTTAACTCGTATGTAAAGTTATGCACTTACAATTACGGTGGTACACGTGAATGCTATTAAACGTAAATACAATGATAACAACTGTAGACACTTTAATCTAGTATGAAGAATCATGTCCTACTCACAACAGAATCCGTGCTGACGTTATCAACCTGGAAGTTTTGTCTATAACGATGAAATTATTTAATTTACGAGGTATATACGTAACCTAGAAAGTACACAAAGAATTTTTAACTGTATTACCGGCAAAACATTATTACAGCCCCTACGGTAACATTTTGCATTGCCCTTTAATTTTTCAGCCAAACCTCATAAAAGCCGCCGGCTATCCTGTCGAAAAGCATCGCGTCACCACAGAAGATGGCTACATACTGCAGATTCATAGAATCCCGGCCGGGAGGCGGTCGGCGAGGCGGAGCGAAGAGACCAGCGCCAAGGGCAAGAGGGCCGTACTGCTCCTGCATGGGTTGCTTGGAAGCAGCGGCGATTTTGTGATTATGGGGCCGAAGAGGAGCCTTAGTGAGTACTCCAAACAAAAGTGGAGATAGTTTTCCTCAATTTATCTAAATATATATAACTCAAAGGTGACTGACTGACTGACTGACTGACATAGTGATCTATCAACGCACAGCCCAAACCACTGGACGGATCGGGCTGAAATTTGCATGCAGGTAGATGTTATGACGTAGGCATCCGCTAAGAAAGGATTTTGATTAATTCTACCCCCAAGGGGATAAAATAGGGGATGAAAGTTTGTATGAAACTTTGTCAATTTTGCATTCATAAAGCTACTATGACATAGACATCCCTTAAGCAAGGATCAAAATTCCACGCGGACGAAGTCGCGGGCTCAGCTAAATCGCCTGAAGTCATTACTAGCTTGTTGTAGCTAGCTTGTTGTGCGTCTTGGCTAAGCTGTAAGCACAACAAGCATCTGATAATAAATAAATAAATTACGAATGATTAGTGTAGGTACATGAGGAGTGAAGTTTGGACGACTGCTAGGTCTAGTAGTGCCTAGTAGATTAAGCGTAGACTGCTTGGGTCGCTGCACTGGGTGGTTGAGAGTTCAGGGGAAAATTTAAAATGGACTTTTCGGAATTTTATTTGATCTGGATTTATATTACTACTATCTTAATTTGGCATCATCCAGTCGGTGTGCGTCCGGAGAAATTTAGTTTTGGTTTCGTTTTCTTCATCTGTTATGAGTTAGTAGCCAACTCTAGTGTCGGAGTTTCCAGGGCGTCCCAAGGCCTGCAAGGAGGCCCATTTTGTATAGTGATACATATTAATATTTCACTCCATAATAATAATACTTGTATTCATTCCAGGTTACTTGTTAGCAGACGCTGGATATGACGTATGGTTGGGTAACATGAGAGGAAACGACTATTCTGGGCACATCACGCTAAAAAAAACTAATCCAAAGTTCTGGGACTTCAGGTAAGCCTTTTATGATTTTTTTATTTTGAATTCGAGTTAAAAATATTTTCAAGTTTTTTTTAATGTAAGTATAGAGTATATACCTATCAGACTGCTTGTAGGAACCCGAAATTATTGCTTAACCACTTTTGTTCCCATTAACAACACTTACGCACATTAATGAACATATTAATGGCTAAGCATTACATAACAACGTCCCACCAACATAACTCATTAAAATTAAAAAAAACATCTCTTTTCCACGTCTCACCCAAAAATACAGCTTCTTTTGTTGTTCCAAGATTCTTCTGAAACTAATTAAGCTTGAGAATTTAAAAGGGTAAAGCTGTTATGCAGGTAAAAGTGTAAAATCTATGCAGGTTGACCCGCAATCGCAATGCAATTCCTTTACATTTTTCAGTTTCCACGAGCACGGTAAATACGACGTCCCAGCGATAATAGACAAGGTTCTGAACATCACGAAGCTAGAGAAGATCACGTATGTCGGCTTCTCCATGGGGTCCGCCAGCTTCTACATCATGATGTCAGAGAAGCCGGAGTACAATGCCAAGCTGATGGCCGCCGTCACGATGGCACCGGCCGTGTACATGGACAATATTGGACCTGTGGCTAATTTCCTACTAAAGACTGTAAACGTGCCAGTAAGTGATTTTTAAAATATTCATAAGGCAATGCCAACGTTTCACTAAGTTCTAGTTTTTGTTATAGAACTACTAGCTGCATTTGCCCGCGACTTCGTCTTCGTATTGTATTCTTCGTATTTCAAAAAGCCCGCTCGCGTGTTCAGCTCGCGCGACAGACAGCATTTGTGATCTATGCTTTTTGTTTTTTTCTAAAATTAAAGTAGCCTAAGTTACTCCTTTTAATATCAGCTATCTGCCAGTGAAAGTCTCGTCAAAATCGGCCCAGCCGTTTCGGTGATTACTCGGGACAAACACACAGACAGAGAGACAGACCATTTTTTTTTTAAATCGCGATTGTGTTGTAAGTATAATGTATGTACTTTCATATGTGTTTATTGAAAAGGTATTATTTTGATATTACAAACAGACACTCCAATTTTATTTATTTGTATAGATGTGGAACCGCAGAATTCCGATGTATTCACAGCGTATAAAACACATTCCTATTTTATTTTTAGGATCTGTTTCGTGTAAGAGGCATGCCGTTTTTAAGCCCGCTGCTCTTGAAATCTCTGATAGCGGCTTTCTGCAACATGAATCATCCTGAACAAGACATTTGCTTATACCTAATTGGCGCCATCATCGGTGAAGACAATGAGCAGAACGATTTGGTAAGGATACAAAACTGGAATGGATGTTACTAGTGGGAGGGTCTTGAATTCGTCTTAGGGGGCGTCCATTAATTACGTGAGACATTTTTGTCAATTTCTCGATCCCCCCCTCCCCTTGGTCAGATATCATAAGAATTTCTTCAATTCCCTCCCCTAATCTCACGCGATATTCTTCTAAATTAGTATTTTGGCTGTAAACGTGTTGGATTTGATTTGAAAAACGGATGACCCTAAAGGCTATCCTTGCAACTTCCCGCTAATTTGCTGCTCTGCGGGGTTCAGACGAACACGACAAACACTACCTATTGTCTCAGATTTGGCCATATTTTATTCTAGAAATAATTTTTCACGCAATTTTACACCGTTTTCTGCTAGATAAATAATTACCTGATATTTGCCAAGACTCCCCCCTCCCACCTAAGTGAGATTTGGAAAGATTTAGCGTGACCCCCTCCCCCCCTAGAACACCTTACGCAATTAATGGACGCCCCCTTATCTATATTATATTTATTTTTTCAGGATTTAGTGCCCATATACTTCAACAGAGTTCAACCTGCGTCATTGCGACAATTCGAGCATTTCGGCAAGATCGCTATAACAGGTGTGTGGGAATTCCTAAAAGGGCTATTACATGATCAATGTGGTTCGTTAAATCCATGACCTTGGTTAAATTCAGGAATAATTGCATCTGCAATCAAGGGATTCTTATGTGCTTTTTTTCCAGTTGTCCTACTGGTGGCATCCCAACCAGTAGGAAAACAGTAATGGTAGGTAATAGGTGTATATATGTCGCCGCCAAATAGCTTAATTCGCCGTTCAATTAACAGCCTAGGCACTTAACTAAACAGCGCCGTTCAACTAACGGCGTGAATGATATTAAGCCGTATCGTCTATTACAACATTTAATAAACCGGCTGGCTAATGCTTAGGCAACTGGTTGACATTTATTACTACAAAACTTTTTCAAAATACTACCCAAGCAGAACGACCTGGATGGGTTTAGGTTAGGGTTATTTTTTTATGACCCCACAGAAACCCCACCCGGAATATAGATTCGGTGGATCTAAAAAAAATCGTAAAAAACCTAAGTACCTAATAAAATTATTCCATCAAAGTTGTTTTTTTCCGACGCCATATTGACCAAAGAGAATATAGAATATAGAGATATTGTCAGTTTGGTGAGTTTCGGCGCTAGGTGGCAGAAAGTAGAACTAAATTGAAATGAACAGGCTAGGCAGGTAATTAAACGGCTAGGCAAGTAGTTAAACGTCATCGATCCAAGTCATTTGCCTAGCTGTTTGATCAAATGGCTGAATATCATTCAGGCCACTAGTTAAACGGCGCCGTTTAGTTAAGTGCCTAGGCTGTTAATTGAACGGCGAATTAAGCTAGTTGGCGGCGACATATACAACACATTGTACATCAATGTATTTTGGTTTGTGGTGAGAAATAAATGATTGTATTATTTATTATTATTACATTCTATTAGTAGGTCTAAACGTAAACTAGTTCTCTATCCGCCAATTAGAAATAGTTAAAAAGTATAGTCTGTACTTAGCTTCAAAACTTAGATCCCGTTAGATTAGCTGATTTAATTGATTGTTTACCACAATCGAAATCTAACCAAAACCTGGATATGCTTCTAAGAACATATAGCTTACTAGCACCACGTGGAATTTAACTTAACAAAAAAGCCCGCCCCGCGTTCTGAGCCCGCACGACAGGACCCATTTTTAAAAATTTTGTTTTTCTATATTAAAGGTAGCCTAAGTTACTGCTTACAACATCAACTATCTACCAGTGAAAGTCCCGTCAAAATCGGTCCACCCGTTTCGGAGATTACCCGGAATAAACACACAGCAGACAGACAAAAATTTGTTAAATCACGTTTTTGCTATAGATGTCGTATGTACTTACTTGCATATGCACTTAGTGAAAAGGTGTTATTTTGATATTACAAACAGACACTCCAATTTTATTTCTTTGTATAGATGTATAGGTAATATTATTGTAATGTTATATTATGGTAAATATTTATTTGTAGGACAATTTACGTCATGGGACGGCTCGCTGTCGAGTCCAGTGAAACCGTACAATATCTCCAATGTGCGGGTACCTACCACGCTACTGTATGGAGAGAATGATCACATTATTGAGAAGTCTGTAAGTATCAAGATGAACACGAATACAAATCAAAATTTGAGTACACAACTCCTTTGAGAGCTGCTTAATATCGAGAAGCATAATGAGGAGACTGTATTTCAGTTTAAATGAAGTCGCTTCCCGCTGTCTGTGCCTATGCATGGTTAGATCTTTAAAACTACGCAACGGATTTTGATGCGTTTTTATTAATAGATAGAGTGATACACTAGGAAGGTTTATATGTATAATACATGCATAATATAGTAGAGAAACACAGATAAAAAGACCCGTACGAACCCAGGGCGGGTTGCTAGCTAATCACTATAAATGTAATATTTGTTTTTGATAACAGCAAGTAATGCGGCTGGCTCGACAGTTGAATGAAACTGGCATGCTGGAAACAGTGAGGCCAGGCTGTGACTGGCCCAAATTCAACCACCTGGACTTCACATTTGCCAAGGACTTGGGCAAGCTGCTGAACGAGCCTCTCATCCAGTATTTAGATGAGTTGAATATTAAATATGGTTCTTTGTGATGGTGATATGTTGTGTTTTATTTTTCTCTTATGGGATAAAAATGCTAGGGAAGTTACTAAATACTGAATACAGTCTGTGATGGATTTATACTTTTCCTGTGTATAAGTTAGTCCATTTTGTGCCTCCCCTCTTTCTTCTACTATTCTATATTATTGTATCTTGTACTTCTAATTAGTGGGTAATTTCGGTAGGTATTGAAAATTGAAATAATATGGAAATAACCCCTAAACCCTTGTCCTGCCTACTTAACATCCAACATAGTGTGGCCTAGCTAGGATAGGGATAGGCAGGCTTTCGGCCTCCATGAACAACAATAAAAAATGTTATACAATTTTCAGCTTCTGATAACGGAGCTGATGATAAAGTCAATTTTCACAATTTTAGTTTAATATTTAGTTTAGTTTAAATGGGGCCATAATTAAATTTTTGCCCCTGGACCCTTCAGTATGTATCATAGTGTGATAATTATATAGTTAACAAAACATTTGTACATGAAAATAATTGGTTGCACCTATCGTAGGTGCTTTATCTCTGACATAGATTAACTTACCTTTCCACCAGCCACTTTAGCAGTTGACACAGAAACTTTAGTGCTCGCTGCATGCTGGCCAGCTACTGCTGCCACCACTTTGGACTCCACAGTCTGACTCTTATTGATATCTGGTCACAAATTTAAAACAAAATTGTAACAGTCATTATTACAAAATAAACAGATATATGGCAATTTGAACAGATGGATGGTCAAAACCATCTTATCAACGCCAATAATTGAAATTCCAACCTAACAAGACCGTCCAAAGCCATTGTAAGTCTAAAATGCCCCCAATGGTGGGAAAATACACAAAAAGTTAATCCTTATTTAAACTGATAATTTTAACTGGGTTCTATAGATGAAAAAGATCTATTATATTAGAAATCAACCCGTGCTTACGACAAAGGCAGAAAATAGGATATAAGACAGGAATAATCCAACAGAATTTACAGATAAACACTATTTGTATGTAGATAGTGTATGACAATCAGTTTGGTTATTTTAAAACTCTTACCTTTATTAGGCATTAGGGATGCTGGGTTTCTAGTTGACATTAATACAAACTTTTAAAATGTTTCATTGAAATTCAAATTAATTGTAATACCAATATTATCACAGAATTATCTTCCACAACAACAACAACAAAACCTTGTTTGACAGAATTTGTTCGGGAGTATTTAAGGGTGAGTACGCACTAGACGAAACATGCTGGCGAAACATATTGTTGTCTTTATTTTTTGTTTTCATAAAATAGAGACAACAATATGTTTCGCCAACATGTTTCGTCCAGTGCGAACTCACCCTAACACACTAGTTAGTCTATGCTCTTCTATTTTTAGTGAAGGTACCACTCTATTGTTGTCACTTTGATAAATGTCAGAGAAGTGGCGTTTCATTCACATCGCTGATATATTTTTAATATAGGAAAAAGAGAGGCATATACAATTAAGACCGCAAAGAAGTAGTATAGCAAATATGTGTGATAAGAAAATAGATAAAATATGGAACGCAAGTTCCTCCGGCTACTCGTTGGCGAATTGGATTATATTGTTGATTTTATTTAATATTTAATTTAATTATTGCACCTAAACGGTGATAATTACTACGCAATTACAAAATAAATAGCGTAGCTAAAAATCATGGATCTTCATAAACCAGTTGATCCAAACAAGGTAGGAAAGCACTTTGGATACTATTACAAGGTTCTGTCATATTTTCCTTTATTTTTGACTAAATATATGCTAAAAACATATTTTTCTGTTGCAGACGTACGAAGAATTGACCAATGAGGAAAAACTTAGGTGAGTTTCATTATATTCTAAGCTATATATGGTATAACTTAATTTCCTAGTTAACCTGATGTCACATCATAGACTGCTATGGTAGGCACTAAAAGGTCAAGTAAAATTAACATTTATAGTGTTCCTTATTTTTTTTGTGGGTGTAATATACAACAGAACATTAGTATATTTTAACCCTTTTTTCTAGCCTGCACGATTCTGTTAATGTTGACTCTCAATCTAGGTTAGTATCTTGATTCAGCTTATTATATACATTTATACAGAGATTAACTAACAGAATAACTTTAGTTAGCTATGTTTGTACCATTGGTACTGTTTAATGGACTGGGGTTGATCCTAGTGAAACCGTAATGGTAAATTACATTAAGGTTAGTTTAGAAATTCCTGATTGGAATTAAATCTACAACCATCCGATGCAAGCCCTAACCACTAGTCTAGTAGCTATATCATTTGTGGCAAGCACTCTTAATACCATAATTAACTTGCGAATTACACCAGTCGTCTGAATTTTTTAAGGCTTCTTATTGAAATGTACGTAGTTCACTTTGCTTCCAAGTAGGTATATGTACATTATTGATTTGCCAGTATACTACCCGGACAAAAGGTGGCTATAAATAACAATTTGTGTCTAGATTTGACCATCAGAAGATGCACGAGCTGCACCGTGGCCACGAGTCCATGCACACAACCATGGTGCTGATACTGATTGGCACGCTCATTGTGGCACAGATCATTGTTGTGGAATGGAAGAAGAGGCACTATCGGTCTTATGCTGTGAGTTATTCTCTGTCCATATTAGGATTGAAATTACTTATTATTATTTTTCAGTTACTTATGTCCAATGTTGGGGAAAGGCCTGCTTTCTTTTCACATACTCTACTACATGCAAATTATGATGCAATCTCCAATACTTAAATCAACTTCTCATTTAATTTTTACTCTTAATGACATCATAAGGGACCCTTTATGAATACATTTCAGTTTTTAGGATTTTTAATAATACCAGATACTAGGTGTTTAACAGTTGTACACTGTAAAAACACCTAAACAGCTTGGTAAAAGGTAAAGCGTGACTTTTTCATACCATAATGTTATTGATAAACAGGTACTTATTAATTTGAAACAGCCACTATAGTATAGCACACATCGTTAATAATTGTTAATTAGTATTGAACAAAATCTGATTATGTTATTAATAGCAGTTGCAGATGTGTGTCTCAGAAAAAAACAAGGAGATATGAGTAACTATACTTACATTGAAAGAATAAACTATTCATGCCAAGTCAAACAAAAGATTACACAATATTAAGGGTTTCCTTCCTAAGTTTCTAACTTGATATGACCCTAGTTATTATTATAAGTTAATCTCGCGTAAGGTATAATAGCCTTCAGTTGATGGTTCGTAGGTATTTTAGGCAGGCTATACGGACTGGACAACATCGATATTCATGTCATTGTATTACTCTGGTATTACTTGCGTCGCCCGCATTGGTATATTTATAAACCACTAGCTGACCTGACAGACATTATCCTGTCTTAACTTTGAATATTGTATTCGAATTGTTCCACTCAACATTGTTAATTTTTTTTTCCATAAGTACCTTCTCCTGACAATAATAAACACAGCAAAAAAGAATTAGCAAAATCGTTCCATGTGTTCACCAAGGAAATAGAGATTCATTTTTAATATATTATATAGATTATGGCTATTTCCAGGCACAGGTGTACTAATAAGTACTCGCATTTCGCCAATGGTTCCAATTCAATTCAAAATCTTTATTTCAGACCTGAGTCCATAGTGTTAGTATACAAGATAAATTAATAAATAATGTTAGTAAAAAAGGCTACCTATCTTACAACGGGTATGGGTCGTTACCCAGTGACGCAGCAGAGGGGCGTCCCACCGATCTGAGAACACGCTCAGGAGACTATTAGTGGCGGTGCGCAGGCGGCCTGCCATAGATGCGGTCCTCTTTCTTATTATGGCATAGAAATCGTCAGTGTGCGCCTCCGCAAACATACCGGACGCACTACAACGCCACGACAGCCCCAACAGTATCCTGAACGCGTTATTATATTGGACACGCAGGTCGCTGTATGTCCTTTGCGTAAAACGGGTCCAAAGACTGCACGTGTAGAAAGACTGACAGAAGGCTTTAAAAAGAGTGACTTTTACCTGTTTCGTACAACGTGCAAATCTTCGAACCAGCATGTTACATCGAACAGCCAGCGACCTGCGCTCCCTCTCTATATCTAAATTATCCTTGAGATCATCAGTGACCCAGTGACCCAAATACTTAAACTTAGTCACCCATGCTAAAGGAGTGCCACCGAGCGAGACACCGGGGATATCAGAATAACTTATGGCATTCGCTTTAAACATAATGAGTTCACTCTTTTTAACATTGTACTTGAGCCCATGGGCCACCGCATAGGATTCACAAATATCCACAAGTGACCTCAAAGCGCCAATCGATGGGCTCAGCAGCACCATATCATCTGCGTAACTAATATTATTCAAACAAACGCCATCAATATGGCATCCAATTTTGGTGCAGCTAAGCTCACCGATCAGCCGGTTCATGTACAAATTAAACAGGCGGGGTGAACTTAATCCCCCCTGCCTCACCCCGCAATCCAGCCTATACACATCCGATTGAGTTTTCCCCCATCTGACACTGTTCCTCTGGTTGTAGTACCAGAAGCGAAACAGGGATGTAATTTCCTTCGGTAGTGTTGTATCACTCCGCATTTTATCCCATAGTTTCTCATAGGACACCAGGTCGAACGCCTTTGACAGGTCCAAAAAACAAGCAAATACAGGTGTTTTTCGGGAGGTATAATATTGAATAGTTTGCTTGAGGCACAGAATGGCACTTTCCGTGGATAGCCCGGGTTTGAAGCCAAATTGCGCGTCATGAAGTTCGATGTGTTTCGCCAACTGTTGATCAAGCAAACTATCCAAGACCTTAGCGACTATTGTGGCTAACGAAATAGGCCTGTAATTGGACACGTCAGAGGCGTCCCCAGTCCTGTCCTTAATAATTGGTACTACCACTGTATGCATAAGGTCCTGCGGCAAATAGCGGTGATTGAGACACAAATTAAAAAGTAACGCAAGGACCCTATACAAATGTGGCCCTGCGTGCTTCAGATGCTCGACGCAATAGGGGGTTGTTCAATGTAATAGGGTGCGAGCCAATTGCCATTATACTGGGAACATACCCCTTTAATACGAGGGGGGGTTTCGGGCCATAGTCCACCACGCTGCCTTTCCTGCGACAACTGTGGGGTTCCATAATATTAATCACTTGCAGTTCTTCACAATGGTGGCGATGTGGTCGATCCCCGTGCTCATGAGCGCCAAGAACCAGTGGTGGAGGTTCATAGTCATATGGACAGTGTTCACGCTCCTCACCGCCATCGTCATACGGAAGTCCACGACAAGACCCATGTCTGTTACTACGCCCAGGTGAGGACCGACATTGGAGAGCCATTTGGCCATCGTGAGAGAGTTGGCACTCGGCGTTTTTAATTATTAAACTGAATTCCTGTGCGGTTAAAGTCCAAACTCATTTAATTTCCAGATTAGTATACAAATGGTTCTACCTAATATACAAAATGAGCTGTTTCCTCGGTGTGGTAGGCTACGTTCTGATGATGCTCACGCTGCTAGGGCTGAACTTGCTCTTCGGTCACAAGCCACAGCAGTGGATGGACGTGTCCCTGATGCTGCTGTTCTACGGCCTGTACTTTGGGGTGCTGGGCAGAGATGTCGCAGAGTATTGCACTGACAAAATGGCTGCTTCAATAGGGGTGAGTGATGTTTATATTGATAAATCAAGAAATATGTGATTTTTTTAAGATTGCCTATACACTTTAATTTATTTCTCCATAACGTGGCCAGTTTTTTGGCCAATGGCGGTATATTATTTGTAAATTTTGTAATAGACCGCCACACAGCTGTTTTCTATGCACATAGTAGATAATGATAAATGTACGTGCATGCTCGTACAAATTATAATATAAAACCTTACTCCATCATCGTCATTCAGTCTCGCTCATAAAAGAGTATTGATGATTATTTTTTATTGCATCGTAACATTTATTGTCTTACAATAACTAACAGTGAAATAGTTTTCAATATAACTTTTAAATTAGCAAAAATACAGACTAGTCATGTTACCGATCAGCCATAAGATTACATCGCTGATCGCCATAAGTCAGCAGTGTGCAACAGAGAAAGCGCTCGACCTCACTCTCTCACTAGTCCCACTATTGTTTTAAGCAAACTTTAATAGCGAATATCATTGTAGTCATATTAAGATTTTTTTTATAATTCATCCTTGTCATGTCAAAAAAAAATTGATACTCATGAGTGAATATAAAAAATAAACTAAATAAGAGAATATTATTCCAACACCTTGTAATGAGAAATCTAGGCCTTTATTATCTTGAATTAACTGTCCTATAATATAAAACCTATACGTATTACGTACTATATCTTGATCGAATCCAGCACACATAGCACAGTTTGAATACTATTATAAGTGCTGGCTGCAACCGTTAGAGAAAGCTTATTATTGAAAAATAAATAAATAATTATTATTATATGAGTGTGTTTTTGATTCTCATATTATCTCATATTTATTATTATTATGTGGTTTTTGTTTATATTTTTCTCCCTGCTCGAGGGGTTAAATAACTGACACACGGGCCTTGACCAAGTGTGCCAGCTTGCAGCTATAGTTAGGGTCTAAAATGATGAAGAGTTTTGGAGGAATTTGCGTGTGAGAAGACAGGTATTAAGGATAACTGCTTTCTGCATGAGTGAGAAAGTGGATTTGGGCATTTGTAGTGTGTTGAGGCTAGTATGGAGGGTACTTGGGATGACAACTGTTGTGGAGATAACTATGGGTATAATTTTTATTATTATTATCTCTTATGGCTCCCTTGCCAGTAGGGCATGGCTTGCCTTTTGCTTATGAAGCCAGCGGAAAATCGTTCAGGCGCCAATTGAAAAACAACGATACGATTGATATAACCACTTCTGTGCCGCTTAATTTTTGGTTTAAAATTGTAGATATAAAGTTAATTTTATAATAGCCTCAGTACATAACATTGCCTGGCGTGGCTTCAATATAGTTTTGAGCTACAAGACTCAATACAAATACAAAAGGATTTGATCTTAGATCTAACATTATGAATATCAATATTCTAGTACTACACGAAAGAGGGCATGCCGACGCGGCAACTGGAGAGCAACGTATGCGCGGTGTGCGGCAACCAGTTGCTGGTCGACGTCAACGAAGAGGGCGTGCTAGGTACGGGAAACTGAACCTTATGTTCACCGATATAAGGCTCAAGGGGCTAACCATACTCAAATCTAACCCAGTGTTTATTTTAAGGTTTATATTCAATTCTTACCTCTCTCTACTTCTAGGTTATCGGAATCTATATGCGAATCATAATTTAAATATGATTATCGCTTGCTTGTTAACGAAAACATCATGAAGAAACTTGCGTGTCTGAGACAATCTAACCAATTTTCTAAAGGCATGTGAAGTCTGCTAACACGCACTGAGCCAGCGTGGTGGATTATGGTGTGAATCCCCCTCGTATTGACATGATGCGCGACTTTGTGAATATCAGGCAATCACCTTGGATTCTCATTGCCTTAATAAGAAAAAGTATTTGGAAAAGATCAACTTAGGTTAGGAAGAAGACTACGAATGTCAGAAGAGTTAGGTGATGTATCTTTCTCTTACAGAGAACACTTACAAATTGACGTGCGGCCACGTGTTCCACGAGTTCTGCATCCGCGGCTGGTGCATCGTCGGCAAGAAACAGACCTGCCCCTACTGCAAGGAGAAGGTGGATCTCAGGAGGATGTTCACCAACCCGTATCCTTTGAAGACCTAGTTTCTAACTTCAAGCAATACAGCTTTGACTAGCTGATAGCTGTTGCTCGCGACTCTGACCAGAATTCCAAAGAATTTTCTATTCCACATCATAGACAGATTACTGCTTATTAAACACCTGTTATTACACAAACCTACACGAATAAGGAATGTCGGCGTGAATTCCAACAAACCCTTCCGTAGCAGTTTTTTAGTAGTTTCCGGGGAGTAGTTCTGTATTTTTACTCAATGTACCAGCATTTATCGCTCTAAGCGACTCCCAAAATTATATTTAGGTACTTACAGGGGTCTCTGTCGCGTAACTCCAATTGTTTCTGACGCCTGGCAAAGCATTAGGTGGGTTCAGCAAGGCGCAGTCGCCGATGTCGTGTATCTTCCTGCCTAAAGCTCTGCGGGCTTCAGGCCTACATTGACTAGGAACTTATAACCATTAGTCTCGAATCAATTTGTTATTATGTTATTGGTAAGCACCAAATTTGCAACGGTTCCTCTTTTCACAATTCAATTGTCATGTAAAGCAATAATAGAAGGAAAATTAATTATGTTAAAAACATTAAAAATTACAAATGATAGGTACGCAACTAAATTATAAAATTAAATTTTAAACACAAAATCACCATGCTAAGGAATCATAAATGGCTTTTTAATAAATAAATATTATTAGCAAATGTCTATTAAGTATTGTCTGATTGTAGTCGCTCGTCAGGTTAAACACAAATATGACATCCTTAACGAGCCTGCCAGCTGGGACCGGCCCCACATTCTGTACGGCCAGCTGCTGGACTGGATCCGGTGGCTGGTCGCGTGGCAGCCCCTCATCCTGTTCTTCGTGCAAGGCGTCAACTGGCTCTTCGGCCTCGAATGAGACACGCCCAGGACCTCGCCACGGACGAACAAACGTGTGCTGTGAATGTTTTGTGTTGTGTTGAAGTGTTGATCGCATCAGTGTGTTCAGGAATTGTATACACAGCTGTGTACATGTGACTTTGCGTGCATTCATCTCTAGATAAATTAAAGTAATTCCCCGCCACAACTAATAGACATAGACATCTACTAGGTGAAACAGAAAAGGTATACTAGTCTTTTTGCAACTTTGTAAATCTAAAACTATCGGCTTTGTTGGGCAGTTGAAGTACTAAAGGTTTTGTAGACTTATGAAATCTGTCAACAGCTGTATCCCTGTAACACCTTTTGTTTTTCAAGTTTCCTCCAAAGCTCATAATTTTAGAATATCAAAGTTTAGTTTTGAAAAAAAGCATACCCTTTCTTTTTCAACCTGTATAGGACAATACAGGCAACTGACTCACGGCTCTGCCCGCGTGTTCTACGAATATAAATAGTATGTACTTACCCTGCATTTGCTAAGGCGTTATTAAAATAAGACCTTATATATTCCGTAGGATGTCTTTCATCCAAATCGGTTGAGCCGTGTTCACTTTACGTTCGGTCAAATATACTAACACTTTCGCATTTATTATAATTATTTAGGATTATCTTCAACATAACACTCATCATTTATAATGTGATCAATGTCAAAACGATTTAGACCTAGTGTTATTGTAATCAAAGTACATAATTGTATATAAGTAAATCTTATTTATACATGACTGAATATAAATTGACTATCAACCACTTCTTAATACTCATTTTGAATGTTTTCGTAGTAGTCGAATACATTCGAGTTGGTTAAAGTAGAATGACCAAAGAATGTTACATATGAAACATCCTAAATTGGTTGGGGGCGCCACTAAATAAAATATAAACTGTATTATAAATAAATAAATAATTTAGCCCCTTTAACGTCCTACTCCTGGGCATGGGCCTCTCCTCAATACGAGGGGGATTCAGGACATTATCCATCACGCTGGCCCAGTGCATGCTTAGAAAATCTAAGTAATGGTTAGATTTTCTAAGCATGTAGGGGTGCTATTTTAGCAACGATAATAGATATATCGTGACAATCGTATTGTCGAATCCTATACTAAATTCTATATTTTTTGTCGTAGTGTCAAATTCAAATTCAAATCGTTTATTTTGTTACGGCACTTACAAATTGTCAATTAACATTTTTTTTTTCCTTATATCTACAACCGGATCGGAACGCGACCTCGACTGAGAAGATCCGGCAAGAAACTCAGCGGGCTTGTCGTTTTACATGTCATTTTTTTTTTTTTAATCGCCAGTTGCTTGTTTTCAATAATGACAAAGGGTAGTACTTAGATATTAATATAAATATTAAAATAGCTCCAGTGTGTTGCCTTTTGATGTTATCAAGAATTACACAAATAATTCGGACTAGTAGGGCAAGACACGCAACGCTTTGACATTATTATTGACTGTCGAGATTTGAGCTGCTTAGTCCCAAGCTGATTTATCATCCAAATAATCCGAGATTTTGTTTTTGTGTTTGTGTCGATTACTGAGCGAACATTACAAAATTATCGTTTGTTCAGACGATATACGGCGGCAAAAAAGGTGGAATTTTGAGTAGAACTCGACAATACGAATGTCACGATATATCGATTATCGTTGCTAAGAGTAGCACCCGTGGTTTCCTCACGATGTTTTCCTTAACCGTAAGCAAGTGACAATCATAAAGAATTTATGATTTGCACATAGATTTCGAAAAACCCAGAGGTGCGTGCCGGGGTTTGAACCCAGGCCCTTGTGCCCGCAAGACGCGTGGTTAACCAAACCGCTATTACTGCTTACGAAGATTGAAATTTAAAAGTATTAGGAGTTACATTTTTTTTCTTGCCACGAAATGGAGACCTGGATGAGCCAGTTTGATAGTCAGTTTATGTTTAAAATACAATCGTTAGTTGTAAATAGTGTTTAGCTTGTGTGTATAGTAAAGTCAAAAGATATGTTTATGGCAAGGAACTTATACCCTGACATGGAATACGCATGGTTGCCTCAAATCCGTTCCGAAAAGTATAGCATCGAACGCAGCTATCTTTTTCTAATTAGTTATCCAAGATTCAGTACTACTGCAGTCAAAACAATTTTATACAAGGTGAAACATAATGGGTATACTTTTTTTTTCAAAACTTAACTTTGTAATTCTAAAACCATCAGCTTTGGAGGGAACTTGAAAAACAAAAGGTGTTATAGGAATACAGCTATTGACCGATTTACAGTCTACAAAACCTTTAGTACTTCAACTGTCCCATAAAGCCGATAGTTTGACATTTACAAAGTTAAGTTGCAAAAATAATAGTATACCCTTTTTGTTTCACCTAGTATAATATACCATATTAGATAAAATACATACATAATTGATAATCATGTAAAACTTAAAAGGGATGGTATTGTATTAAAAAAAAGAATTTCCGTTTAATATTTTTTTTTAAACTACTGAACCAAATATAAACTCAATTTCTTGTGAGATATAAAAGCTGACATTCAGTATTATTTAATCTTTCGTATATGTATATCCAGTGTTTGGGTATAAGATCCTTGGTTGGCAGTTCTTACATGGATAATTTGCTTTGTTTAAAGAAAATAAGATTAAAATAGGGGTTGCTAACTTTGAAGTACGAACCACATTGCCACGGGGGGATTACGTGGTAGTTTTAGTTAATAATGGCTTTATGCTACCAAACGGACGAATTATGACGCTTAAAAAAAATGCGCTGAATAATAGGCTTGAAATAACAAATGCAATACGCTTATATCCCCGGAGGGTAGGCACAGGTGCACTTGACACCTATGTTTCTCTGACGGAATTAGGATACAATAATGATAGGGAAAAACTATTTCCATTCATAGGGGGCAATCCCCGCAATGAATAGTCGGCCACAATAGTTCAGATTCGCATTAAAATAAATCAAAATAAATATTATTTTATCAAATTATTTGTTATTAATTATTTTGTTAATCTATGTCCTTCGTTTCTGCCACGTTACTCCATTCCATTTGTAAAATTTATATATTACACAGATATATTTATCTATCCCTAAAACTAGGTACCAATTTTTTATAGTAATTGTTGTTTTGTATTTACATAACTAATAAATCCTGTGAGTTTATTTTATGTATTTAATTTTGTTATGCTATACGTGAACCCTCTTAGGGGACGTCCATTAATTGCGTAAGGTATTCTAGGAGGGAGGGGAACATGCTAAATCTTTCCAAATCTCACTTAGGGGTGAGGGGGGGTCTTGGCAAATATCACGTAATTATTTTTGTAGCAGAAAACGGTGTAAAATTCGTGAAAAATTATTTATCGAATAAAATATGGCAAAACTGAGACAATAGTGTTTGTCGTGTTCGTCTGAACCCCGCAGAGCAGCGAATTAGCGGGAAGTTACAACTGTTACAAGGAGGAGGCGGGGCAGGGTGGTCGAAAAATTCTCAAAAATACCTCACGTAATTAATGGACCCCTTAAGGATTTATTTTCTCATCTTAAGACCAGGCTGGTATAGATCTAGAAGCTGGGGTTTAGCTAGGAAAAATAAAATATGAAATATTTATCTACTGCCACCTCTTTTTTGAAGTGAAGAGGCCATTTAATCTAGAAAAAAAATATCTTCTATATTCCAATCGCTGTCAGAAAAAAAATCGCTCAAAATCTTTCAGGATCAACGAACTTCACAAAAACAATGTAGACCAAAATATATTTACAAAGCATTTAAAAATTTCGTGTTACACACTATTATTTGTTGGCTGTTAAAATTATTGTGGTAAAGATGTTGGGTGCACCGTTGAAACGGTGCGGCCATATCAAATACATCAACTTTGCGGCGTTCCCCGTTAACGGCAATATTGGCCAGCTCGTGGATTGCATTGGTATGTATAGCTCACTCTAGTTGTTTAGTATAATAGGTGACACAGAAAGGGTATACTTCATATTTTTTTGCAACTTTACTTTGTAAATCTCAAACGATCGGATTTGTAGGACAGTTGAAGTACTAAAAGGTTTTGTAGACTTATGAAACCTGTCAACAGCTGTATCTCCGTAACACCTTTTGTTTTACAAGTTTCCTCCAAAGCTGATAGTTTTAGAATTACAAAGTTAAGTTTTGAAAAAAAAACGTACACCCTTTCTGTTTCAACCTGTATGAGTCGTTAAATTTCAAACATGGCCATCTCCATATTTTTCAGTGTTCAGGATGCCATGATATTTTAAAAGATTACAGCACATAAAATATGCCTACAAATTAAAATATGTCCATATCCGCGGTGGGTATGGACATATTTTAATTTATAGGCATATTTTATGTGCTGTAATCTTTTAAAATATCATGGCATCCTGAACACTGAAAAATATGGAGATGGCCATGTTTGAAATTTAACGACTCGTATAGTACCGTCATGTCTGCGTTCCTCGGACTAGCTGGCAGAGGTGCACTCACATAATACCCAGATATATACCTAAGGTAAGACTCACATCGAGCGGAGTCTATTTTAAAATGCGATAAAGGAATTTGAAGTGTGTCCGCTCAATGTAAACTGCCCGTAGTTTTGCAAACTGGAACCAACCCAACCATAATTCTGTAAACTCAAACTAACCTACCACTCGCACACTAGGGTTGGATTTGGTCTGCAGCAGTTCATGGAACTTGATTCCATTATGCAAAATTATATCCAATTGTGCTGATTATTGCAAACCAAAAGAAATTGAACATTACATTGATATGCGACCAATGTTGTTTTCCTGTCGTTAAAGTATTCCACTATTTGTTCGAACGAATTAAAACCATTAAATCCTGTGTCGCACATGCTTAAGGACTCCGTTGGATAAATGTTATTAATGGCCAAAAGGATATTTTCCTTCTTTGTCACCTAGTTCTCTTCGCTCGAACACGCAGGTTACTAGAACAGAAACCAGCTCGGTTATATGTATTATAATGTGTCGCTTGAGGTTTCATAACCCGCAACACGACTTCCAGAACTAGAATTTACTTAACAAACGCTTTTTTCCAAGTTTCCGGACACAATGGGGGCACTTTAACATAGTTAAAAGAAACCGCGCCGAATATTTTATATTTTTTTCGTGTATTTTGTTTTTAACACCGGTCTCCTGTTCTCTGCAGCTGCTTTCCGCATGAACTACTCCAAGGACAAAGGCAAGGCAGTCTGCTGTCAAAACGTGGACCAGACCGCTGGGAAGAATGTGGAACCATGGCCGAAGCCCGACGGGCCGCCGCCGGCGTGGCGCTGCGAGTGCTCCAAGGAGCCGCAGCCCCCCAACTATGACCCCTACAGGATCAAAGTGCCCGATGTGGTGGTCCCGCCCCTGCCTCCCAGCAATGCCAAGGTAGGTACCTATGGCGACAAGTTATCGGTGGATGTAGTGTTTTGCGGACGAATACTTAAGCTGTTGTCAAATATTATCCTCAACTTATCGATACATCGACTATACCCCGTAGACACCTATTAGGTATCTATTGAATTGGCAATGCTATCATTTCAGTCAACTAAATAGAGGTGCGCGGGCGCGGGACATTGAATGCTCATTGGTACGGACCGGGGCAGGGTCATAACAAATCCCGACATACACACACACACACATACATGCACACACACACACACACACATACATACATACACACATGCACACACACACACCCAGAGATACATTGTTACTACACTGGGTGTCTACTGGATATGGAGACGATGATTTGATACTATGTGTTTTCTTGAACTTCAGAGTTTCGTTTTGAGTATTCGACAGAATTACCACTTTTGATTATTTTCCTCGTGTTAGAGACCGGTTACGGATATATAGGTCCAACATGTGGTTGCTTTAATTAATTGGTTGGTTGTCATCTCGTTTCGTAATGTCCTGTGTTATTTAATTCGGTGAGATTGCGTGTCTCACTAACCCCCGACTATCATCTGCGGCCTCATGGAACCCTTGCGACATTAAGGTGTTTGAAGTGCGTTTGACGAAATCAGAGCCCCGCGTCGTGACATTAAGTATCTAATGAAACCCAGATTGTGCTTTCTTCATCAGTGGACCGGAGCGCTGCTCACGAGCATCGATCCGCACGGCCGCTACCCGCACGGCGCCCACCAACAGCCCCATCACCACCACCAACAGGGATACCAGACCGAGGAGAGCATGCAACAGGAGAGACAGGAGGAGACCAAAGACGAAAGCTTTTTCGGCATGCTCAAAGGTTTCTTTGATAAGATCAGAGGAAAGGGTAAAGGAGATAACGAGACCATGATGCGGGACGCCCGTCATCGGCTGCTGTACCTCTACGCGAGACACTAGCCTCGCGACGATTCCATACCATCGAAGGTACCCACCGAACGTTTGCAAAATGCAATAGCCTTAATTCCGCGAAAATTTCGTCCAACGCACTAAACACCGACATTATCCTCCCGAAGTGAATCGTAAACGTTTTTTGACAGGAAATCCCAAACGAAGACGCGAGAGACCTGTTCAAAAGTCCGGAAATTAATTTATATTCGGGACCCAATTCCATACAAGACTTGTTCCATAATTCACCCATCGTACACCCGGATTATTGGAAAAACAAGCCTGAAAAGAAACTCACTGAGGTGGTGAGGGACGCGCTGCCCAAGCTCGGGTACCATGGGAGAAATAAATACAAGTACGCCTTCCACGAACCATGGAAGCCTTTAGACCGCATGGGCTTGTTGGAACAGGCGGAGAAGGAGGAGCTGGCGTTGGTGGACGCCCCGACGGCCGCCAAATCCGAATAGACGGTCATGACAATAGTGGCTCTGATTTCTGACTGCTAAATTTAATGTTTCAACGGAAATGTCGCTTGGTTTTCATTAAATTACTATTTTACAATATGAGTTTCATTCTCGAGTTCATGAGTCACCACGATCACAAACACCTGTTAAAATGAAGACCAAATAGTACCCAACTGTATAAAATGTTTTTTTTTTAATCTTTTCACTACAAAAGTGATTACGGGCGGCGCATCGCTCACACGCTCAAGAGTCGCGGCAGCGTCGCGGCCCGTTTAAGGCGCTAAAGGTGCGAAGTGTGCCTGCGTCTCGACGTCACCGCCTGTTCATTATTTCGTTTCGGCGTTGCGTTGCTGCTGGAATGAGAAATCGCAACCGGTCGCGCCTTGACTTTATTAAATACTAGCTGTGCCCGCGACTTCGTCTGCGTGGAATTTAACTAAACAAAAATTTAATTCAACAAAAAAATGTTCGTTCAGTTGCCAGAGTTTCCGAAAAGTTAATAATTTCGTTAATAAATAATGAAGTTAATAAAGAAATACCTATGCTAAGTTGCGATGCGCCTTATAAGCCCACAATCAATCTTAAATAACTTGATATACGTTTGAGATTTTGGTTATCTTGTAGTAGCCTCGGTCGGCTTGGCGGTATGTCGCAATACTCAGGCCTTGTTCTCCGGCCCTTCCAGCCTATGTTAGACTGCACTAAGCATAAGGGCCCGTGCTCCGTGCACGCGCCGCCCCTGGCGCCGCCGTGCCCGCCGCCGCCGCCCAAACCCTTCCCCTGGATATACGTCATAGCGTTAATAACATTTCTGAGCACTATGGGAATGGTGAGTACACTATTTTATGAATTATCTTTTCTAGGTATCCTTATCCATAAATAGTAATAATAATTGAAAATAACAATTAAGCCCTTTTGACGTTCCCCTCCTGGGCACGGGCCTCCCCTCAACACGAGGGGGATCCAGGCCATAATCCACCACGCTGGCCCAGTGCGGGTTGGCGGATTTCAAATGTCTTTCGAAAATTGGTTAGATCTTCTAAGACAATAATAATAATAATATAAATAAATATCGCCAGACGAACACACCAGCTGTATGGTCCCAAACTAAGTAACGCTTGTACTATGGATACTGTACAAAGGATTGGGGGCGATCCCAGTGACAGTGATAGTAGGCATGTTATAGTTTATATCCTAAATAGCACCGCGGAAGTTGTCTGATGACTGCTCATGTCCTCATGGAGTGAAGCTTATTATGAAAGGTTTCTTTTGGTTTGTTCAGACTTTGTTACGTTTTTCCTGACAAGTTTTTGTTTACGTAAGATTCAGCACGGACACTACTCTGTACAAAAGGTTTTTATTTACAAAAAGTCAATAAGAGTGAGATGTCACGGCACTAACAGTTCAGTTTGCTAGCCTATCCGATTGAGCCAACTGTGATGAGTGGCCTCACGACCATTCTGTAAAGTCGATGGTGGGATTCGAACCCGCGAACTCTTGGATCGTTTGAGTTATGCGGGCGCTATTTTATTGTTATTTATCTTTCAGATCTACAAGTTATATTTATACAACGAGTTACAAAAAAAACTTGGAGAATATACTGCAGTTTGTAAGTACCTGGTCGAATTACCTATTTTTGTTTGAGGAATTGATATTTGTAAGAGCTTAAGAATATAGGTAATTGGTGTTGGCTTCCGTATGACGCGACGTTTACACATACTGCGGGTATAGGATATTCCGCCTGATCGTCTTTGAATGTCATCCCCCCCTCCCCCAGGGCGACCTCGGCGCAAGGTCAAGAGGCCGTACCATGACAAGGATCTGCCAGCGTGCGTCCAGTACCTGATCGTGGGCGCGGGCGCAGCCGGCTGGGCCGCTTACAGGGCGATCATGGAACACGACAAGAAAGCCAAGGTTTGTTAAAACTCCAGTTCTCGGTGTAATGTATAGAGATCTGCGGACCTTTAGGTACTAAAGCCAAAATGGTGCAATGATATGCAGATGTTAACTATCTGTTAGAAATATTTTTTTGACCGACTTCAAAAAAAGGCAGTCTTATGTACGTATTTATGTCTGTTTTTTTTTAATTATGTTTCTGATTTCTCCGTAAATTGTGGAGTGATTTTGTTTTTTTTTGTTTGAAAGAATATACCCTTCAGGTGTTATTACATCAAAATCATTTCGGTATTTTGAAATATATTATGGACAATTTATAGTTACCACCAGTTCAATACGTAGTTTAGCACTTAAATAAAAATAAATAAATAAACCAACTTAAAAAACCCTGGGTGCACTTAAAAGCTAGAAATAGCTAGGGACCTAATAATTTATTTAATTTGGGGTCGGTGCCACTATCTTGACACTACGTTAGGACAACTTCTTAGGTACCTAACCGCAATTACTTCAATGGACTAAAGTTTAGGCAGTGTTAAGTAGGTGTATTTCACTGTGTAGGTGTTCTTCATATCCAAAGAGGACTGTCTGCCGTACCGCGTGCCGCCCATGTCGAAGCATATGTGGTGGAACCCCGATCCACCAGACCTAAAGCACCTCAATTATATTGAGGAAGGGCGGAGGAAAACGTGAGTAGCATCCGACTACCCTCGCTACTAACTGAGGGTAGTTAGCTGCAGTCTTCTCATTGACACTGAAGTTATGTATATAGAGTGTCGTGAAGTTATGCATTAAGTTCACTACTGCTGTAACTCTCAATAACACGACCCGTGAGCTTGAAGATATTGCTAGACCACGGCCAACGAGAAGCGATACGAAAATAGATTATTTTATTAAATTCGTCTTTATTTATGTTTATTGACATTACGGTATCCGATACAGAATGTACCACGAATTTATAAAAGTTGCCGAGCCTGGCCGACTATACCCGAAAATCTCACCATTGCGGTTGCTTGAATTGTTTCTCGTTAAGCGTAACCACGAATGATCACCAACATGTTGGTTGTTTTACGTTTTCCATATATTGCTCTGAAGAGCTTCTAGCTTGGCACGAATCCTGGTGATAGAAGGTCCATAATCGCATGTCCTCAGTGGCGTAGCTACCGTAGCGCTGGACGGGGCAGAGCCCCTGGGCCTTTCGGCCTTTATGAACGACGTTCTAAAAAACTTTATATTATCCTAGTTGATTAAATAATTTTCTTCGAATCTTTTTGGTCCCTGACCCACAAACCTCGAACGGCGCGAACTGAAATCACAAAACTTTCTCAGCTCTGCTTTATTATGCCCTGCAGTGGGTTATAAGGAGCTGATGATAAAGTCCAGTTTTGCACCAATAAAGTATTTACTTTAGTTTAAATAGGGCCCCAAATGATTTTTTACCGCGGGGCCCTTTTCTATATGTCCTGTAGTATGTACCAGTCCGAGTGCCGCAAGTTCATGGACCCGGTGAAGTTCTACCGCAAGAAGAACGGGCCCGCGGTGTCCATCGCGTCCGGGTGGTGCGTGCTGCGCGTGGACCCCGACGAGCACGTCGTGTACGTGCGCACCATGTGCGGCGAGCAGCCCATTTACTACGAGAGGTGTCTGCTCGCTCCCGGTGAGTGGCTTTTTGATCTACCAGTCATGAAGAAGACCTCCTCAAATGATTTCTGCATGGTCCTCCGTCATGCTAAGCGTTGCTGACACGCACGCTACGCAGCATAGTATAGTAATAAATATCGCAAACCTGTGTGGTCCCAAACTAAGCAACGCTTGCACTATGGGTACCGTACAATGGACCGGGGGCGAGCCCAGTGACACCCAGACCAGGCCTAATTACGAAAAGGCCATTTCCGAAATTTGCCCCGGCGGGAATCTAACCCGCAACCACCATGTGCAGTGAGCCGAGCGGCCTACGCTCGAACCACTGCGCCAAGAGGTCGTCATTGTCAGGGACGCAGACGTAGGTTACGAGAGTATGCTTATTACATAGATATAACCCGATTCGACTGTGTGGAGCCAACTTTTCGATCGTAAACACGACATGTCAAGTTTGTGGATTTAAGTAACATGTACCGCTGGTAGGTTCGAAAGCGAAGAACCTGGAAATCTTCAAATCTGCGCCGAAGCCGGTGCGCGACCGCGTGTGCACGCTGCGCACGATCAGGGACCTGGAGATCGCGTACCGCAAGGTGAAGGAGGCCAAGCACGTGGTGGTGATCGGCGCCGGCCCGCTGGGCTGCGAGCTCGCCTGGCATTTGGGCAAGATGAGTAAGTCCACACACGGAACACTTCAACGCCAAACAATGTTCTACGGACGCAAACTAAAACTCAAAATTGTGCAACACCATTGACACTAAATAAGTAATCTATACAAATAAATCAAATTGGAGTGTCTGTTTGTAATATCAAAATAACACCTTTTCACTAAGTGCATATCAAAGCACATACGACACTCATAGAAAAAAACGTGATTTAAATATTTTTGTCTGTCTGTATGTTTGTTCCGGGTAATCTCCGAAACGGCTGGACCGATTTTGACGGGACTTTCACTAGCAGATAGCTGATGTTATAAGCAGTAACTAAGGCTACTTTTATTTTAGAAAAACAAAAAATGGGTCCTGCCGCCCGGGCTCAGAACGCGGGCGCGGGCTTTTTTGTTAAGTTAAATTCCACGCGGACGAAGTCGCGGGCTCAGCTAGTTATACAATACGAGTATACATATCCTAATCTACCCTAGTCCGAATGCCACTGAGAAGACCCGTTATCAAATCCAAGGTTACTCTTTTTATAATAAAAAAAATAGGTAGACCTACATATAAAAAATAGGATACAGTACCGTCCTAGGAAAAGCAACGTTCGTAATACTCTTAGAAACTCATCAGTTAAATTAACGGCAATCTAACCAGTCCTTATTCGTAGATCAAGAGGTGGAGCGGCCTGATGACGTGGATCCGATCCACCTCGTCCACATCTTCAAGGACAAGGGCATCCTGGGCGGCATCATCCCGGAGTACCTCGGCGAGTGGGCGGCCGAGAAGATCAAGTGCGAGAAGGTCACACAGATGCCTAAAAGTAAGCCATATATGATTATTACGCGGTATATAAGTATACGCGATTTAGATTTTACTATATCGGGAAGTCTTTTCCGTTGTCCTCCTTAAAAAGTTCCTTGAAAGGTGCTAGCGCCATGCTTTATATAATTGTAATGTAATGTAACTGCCTTGCAGTTTCCGTGATGCATGTTAAAACTGGTGTGTCCAGTTTTAAAAATATAAGAGAGCAGTGTGGCTTCTCGGTCCCGTTACATTATTGTAAGTGGCGTGTCTGGGATCAAAGACTAAGCTGGCGCATTTTTTTATTCGTGACAGATCAATATCAATGTGAGGATATTACACTATTATTAGTAGTCCTGTTACCTTGCATCTCGAATTAAAGTTAGAAGAATGCTTGTTCTTGGAGTGAGCTCACATCTTAATAGTTGACGAAATAGTTTAGGGTGGGAATCCAACCCGGAACCCTGGGACCGTTTAACTACTGGACGCGAGATGTAATCGATAAAGATTGACAACAATTTCAACAGACTTATGCAGGGGAGTAGGTACTGTTGTTACACTATGCTAGCGTGAATCGCTGTCACTTTCAAATACTTACTAGACAGTGATAGTGCTTCATTCTAGAGCAGGCAGCGTAATAGCGACCAGGGCTATATGTTTCTCGGTATACTTGCGAAATTCATGATTGCGTCTCCAATGGTTAAATAATCTTACCCCGAACCTCTTGGTGACACGGGCGGCCCGTCTAACCAAAGGGCTATACGATAACACTGTCTATTATATTTGCAGCACAGGTGTACGATGCGTTTGAGTCAGCCGATGGCCGGTTGGAGCTGACTCTCTCGAACGGAACTTCGCTAGTCACAGATTACGTAATTTTCATTTATCACTATCCCTAGTGTAAAATTCTGGCAATTCTCGAGCCTGGTGCGACTGTATGCGTGCACACTGGTACAAAAAAAAATAAAAAAAAAATGTAGCGGTCTGTTTTATTTGTCAGTTCTAAATAGAGACCACAACTATAATCAATAGTATTGTGTCAGTGTAGACGAGAGGAATCGCCTCGCTTGTGGCGAATGCCCTAATAGCTCGCAGCAGAGTACGACTATGACAGCCAAGACTTATGAGCGCTTACTTATGAAAGCTTTGGACGTCGGAAATGACATGTCTCATCCTTTTTTTACAACTGAATTAGAAGAAGGATTGAAGCTATCATCTCCCCCCCCCCCCCCTAAGGCTGGTTTGCCCGAGACCCAGTTGAACGTCAATAGTAACGTAAAGTTAGAGTACATAAGCTATACGGTAGGTGTTCGTGGCGATCGGCGCGGATCCCCGCGTGGACATGGCGGAGCCCTCGTTCCTGGAGCAGGACTCGGTGAACGGCGGCTTCCTCGTCAACACCGAGCTGGAGGCCAGGACTCATCTTTATGTTGTTAGTATACTTGTAAATAATAAATAAATATCGCCCGACTGACATACCAACTGTATGGTCCCAAACTAAGCAAACCCTTGTACTATGGGTACCGTACAATGGACTGGGGGCGATCCCAGTGACACCCAGACTGTGGCAAATTACGAAAGTCCATTTCCGAAATTTGCCCCGGCGGGAATCGAGCCCGCAACCGCCATGTGCAGTGAGCCGAGCGGCCAACCTCGAACCACTGCGCCAAGCGATCGTCAACATTAAGTAACAGTAATTCGCTGAATATTCTTTATTTGTCAAATCTGTAGTACTTTTGTTTTTCTGAGAGTACCTACTGTGTCAGTTTGTACTGGAATGATATATATGGCAATTCCAAGATCGCTTTCAGACTTTGAGATCAATTTATTAATACTGGCCTAAGGAAGCTGATCTAAGCTCTAAAGTGAGTATCCTTTGAGTCTTCTCATTCGTTGAGTGAACTTGTGACATCTGGCCGCTAGGCGGGCGACGCGGCGAGCTTCTACTCGCAGTGGAAAGACACGCGGCTGCGCTTGGAGCACGTGATCAACGCGGAGGAGCAGGGCTTCGTGGCGGGCGCCAACATGACCGGCTACTGGGTGCCCTGCAACATGGAGCCCCACTTCTGGGTGCGGCTCGGGCGGGCGCTCGAAATGGAGGTGATTCATAATAACCAATGCCGCCGCGACTGACAATTGACACACCAACTTGTAACGTTGTGAGCTATAAACGGCCGGTCAACAGTTTTCAAATTTATACCTAACACATACAACCTATACATAGTCCTTTGAGACACACACCTACAAAACCTTAGTGACTCCACCCCAGTCACCAAACCAATTTGTCACAAACTTGTCTCAAACTACGCAGCGCAAGTTTTTTTATGTCACGAAGTCTGCAAACATGCGTGCGAACAGCCTGATGTTAAGCATGATGCTTGCAACACCAATGGGATTGCTCGCACCTTACCAACTTGAAGGGGAGGGGTAGGGGGGGTTTGGGCATCCGGCTCTCTCGCTCATCGTACGAGACGCAGCTATAATAGCAACTTTACGCCGATACCGTACCTACAGTAGACTGGCCCGAGCCGGAGCGAAATACGGTGTTATTACAAAAAAGGTTAAACAGGTTATGAATCCATGGTTAACAAAGATTCACAAGTGTAAATCAATTGTTGTTTTGTTAATATCGTTGGGTCAGGTGGTCGGCGAGGTGGGCGCGTGCATGCCCATCGTGGCGCTGTTCAAGCAGTGCTCGGACGAGACGTCGCGGAAGGCCGCCTTGGAGGAGACCGGCGGCGGCGAGAAGCCCTGCTACAAAAAGTAATCACCTATATAGATTTTCTCGGCTCGCTCGCCGCGCGCGCACAAATCCGTGCAAATCGTCAGCAGTGACGTAACGTTACCAGATGACGTCAGAGCTGCGGCGCCCTACGCTTTATACTATTTAATTTGGCCTGAAGGTTAGAACGTAGGTCAGTATTTTTTATTTATTTATAGCTGTCTTAAGCCTGGTTTTAATAAATTGATCTCGAGTCTAACACCACGTTTGTACTGTTCGAATATTCACACAAAACCATTGACCAATACGACAAGACACTGCTTACGTCCACTATTGTATGAGAATGCCATGCCATGAAAGCACCAATCAAAATGTCAAATGCGGTTTTATACATACGCAGTGGTAATGCATATTATGCTAGGCGAGTGGGGATGTCCGATTATGCGGTGTCCATGGCTTATATGGTCTGTGCACAAAACATATTTTATGACAACAAAATAATAATAAAATATAGAAACAAAAACATGTTTCGTTTTAATGTTTCGTGCAGTTCAAACGCAGGGTTAAATCTCAAAAGTATATTCAAGTTTGGGATAAATCCAATAAAGATAATATGATCCAGCTTAGTCTATGGTATAACGTGAAACCCTTTAATTGGCTTTCTGTTGTTTTTCCATAGGTTAATTAAATAAATAAGTAACGTATGCCATGCCATCCCCAGGACCGTGGAGTACCAGAACAGGTACAAGCGCGGGCTGCTGTTCTACCTGCGGGACGAGACGGTGGTCGGCTTCGCGTTCTGGAACATGCCGCCCATCGAAGACCGCAAGGAGGTTGCCACTGAGGTACCACTCGCGAGACTCGCACGCCATTTCGAAATGTAGTGGGTTAGCTGGGTTATTGGAGATATTATATTTTGTATTAATATATACTACCCTTTGTAATGATTAACAATATACGCGAATGGCGATAAAAAGATAAGCCCGCTGAGGCCGGATCTTCTCAGTCGACGTCGCGTTCTTATTTTTTTCTTATAAGTGTCCCCGTAGGCCTTGACAAAATAAACGCTTTGACTTTGACTTGCCTACAAGGCTTGGCCCTGGACAGCTATGTAGCAATGCCAGACCACTCCAACGTGGCGCCGCGCCCTGCGACATCTTAGGAAACATTTTATTTAAGCCAACAAACAGCCTCTTTAAAAAAAACTGTGCGTTTTATGCTTTGTAAAGCCTCACTTCCCGACCAAGTGTCTGATCAAACTGTTGGTGACAAACTCATCGACCTACCTACTACAATGAAATCCAAGTTTTAAAGGATGGGTGAACATTTTTAGCCCTCATTCCTTGCAGGCGCTTCCACTCGATTCAGTGGACTCTTTATCCATAGACAAATAAATAAAATTGGAGTGTCTGTTTGTAATATCAAAATAACAGCTTTTCACTAAATGCATATGAAAGTACATACGATACCTATAGCAAAAACGCGAATTAAAATTTTTTTGTCTGTCTGTCTGTCTGTCTGTCTGTCTGTGTGTTTGTTCCGGGTAATCTCCGAAACGGCTGGACCGATTTCGACGGGACTTTCACTGGCAGATAGCTGATTTTATAGCGGGTAACTTAGGCTACTTTAATTTTAGAAAAACAATTAGGGTTCCGCGTAAAAAAATAAAAACACTTGAAATCAAAGAGTATCTCCGAAACGGCTGGACCGATTTTGACGGGACTTTCACTGTTAGATAGCTGAGGTTATAAGCAGTAACTGAGGCTACTTTTATTTTAGAAAAACAAAATTCAAAAAATGGGTCCTGTCGCGCGGGCTTAGAACGCGGGACCGGGCTTTATTGTTAAGTTAAATTCCACGCGGGCGAAGTCGCGGGCTCAGCTAGTCCATAGATATAGAAAAAGATATGATAGAGATATAATATGATATAGAAAAATAAGAGATGCACCTTGGACGACCGCTTGGCGCAGTGGTTCGAGCGTAGGCCGCTCGGCTCACTGCACATGATGGTTGCGGGTTCGATTACCGCCGCCGGGGCAAATTTCGGAAACGGCATTTTCATAATCGGCCCAGGTCTGGGTGTCACCCTAGTCCACTGTACTGCACCCGGTATGGGACCATACAGTTGGTGTGTCAGACTGGCGATATTTATTTATTATTATTTATTACCTTAGCTGCGTCAGCTACACACTCGTTGTCTTAATAGTACATTGTTACACGAGTGGTGAAAGTGACTTATTTTCTCCCGAGACGGGGTTTGGCGCCCGAGCGTAGCGAGGGCGCTAATAGTTCGAGGGACAAAATAAGTCTTTCACCCGAGGTAAACACTGTGCTTTTCATTACGAATACAAGGAAAATAAAAATAAAAACAGGAATTGGCTAAGGAAATAATACAAGGAAGTACAAACAATACTCTATAACTCAAAAAAAAAAAGATCGGATTGCCGCCTATTTTGTTTTTTTTTCGATGGCCGGCCAGCTTCATTATTTAGCCATTATTTTTCATTTTCATCTTTAAATATTTTGGTCAAATCTATGATATTTTAAAGAAATTGTTGAAACTAAATTATAATTAAGTCATTTTAAAATATATATTACTAGCGGCCCGCCCCGGCTTCGCACGGGTACATTACGGTTACATTATTGGAGTTTTAGTAAGGATCCCTATTTTTTTTTAAAATATAATGTAGCCTATGTCACCCGGGTATAGTGTAGCTTCCCAACAGTGAAATAATTTTTCAAATCGGTTCAGTAGTTTCGGAGCCTATTCACAAATTGAACATGGTTCCATAGAAATGTGAAAATGGAACTACTTTTTTTTATAATTTGACAGCTGTCAGTTGAAAGCGATTCTCCCGGGCCGGAAAAGTATTACTTTCAACCCGCTCCTCAGGCAACTTCAGACCTACTTTCAGAGTATTTTTATGAGTAATGAAAAGTTTTTTACCTATCAGTTGCTGCGCGCGCGCCCCCACTACAAGGATATCAACCTGCTGGCCGAGCTGCTCGGTTTCCCTGATCTTGAGTGTGTCTACTTAACCGAGGAACAGCTCAAGGAACCCCCTCCCTGCATCAAGAGGTAATCCTTACTTACCCACCTATATCAAAACCAAACTTAATATATAGGGGTACTGATTATATCAAGTATAAAGTATGAAATTCTTCTATAAACTTGTCCTTGTTAATTGCAACTGCTACTCGTAAATGCAGTTTACATTGTTTTCTAGGTCATTGAATGTATTCTAAGGCCAAAACGCAAAAGTTGTGAAAAATATTCACCTTCCAGTTTCAAAAAGCAGTTATTCGTAGCAAACAATTTATATCAACCGCTACTGACGTGCAGTGCCGGATTAAGCAAGTGCGGGGCCCGTAGCAAAGCGCGGGGCCCGTAGTCGGCTACCGAATGCCTGACATGGATTGTCTTAGTAGGAAAAGTTGTAACGTTTCACGTTTTTGTGACATCAAGTAAATTCAATATACCACATCTTAAAAGGTTTCACTCAAAAAATTACACTCAGGCAGAGATGAGTGGGTTTAAATATGCGGGACCCCTTTCGCGCGGGGCCCGTAGAAATTGCTACTCTTGCTAAATGGTTAATCCGGCACTGCTGACGTGTACCTTTAGTAACAGCCACTTAGGCAAACATTCTTTTTTTACTTGTGTTTTTGTCTTTCAGGTATAAAGAATATTGAAGATAACGTTTTCTAAATTTGCGAGGGAGTACCTACCTATATTTTGGAAGTTCTATTTATAATTATTTATGAATCAAGGTTACACTATTTTGTTTACAAGGTTTTTTTTATTAAAGTTACCTGATATTCTTATTTTATTTTCTTAATCAAAGTACCTAGCTACTCTGTGGTCACACTGCTTCCCAGAATTTAAGCAAAGCAAGCAAAATCAATCACCTTTGAGGAGGAAACATTTGTCATAGAACATTCTGCTGGAACTATACTCCATTTGTTATAGCATTAGACAGAAGTTAAAAAAGGTTAGTTTTAGTGTCCACTTTGTAATAAAAGTACAATTAACGAGTTGCAGTTACGATTGACGTCGAATTTATTATAATCTATTTATATACCAGCTTGTCACACTTAACTGTAATAATATTAATTATTTATCTTATTAAATATATTGACTTTCATTTAAATAATTATTATTTCATTACAATTTAAAATTAGTGTCGATGCTAAAAACCTAAAAGAAGCAGGGGTGAACATACCGGGAACGTTTTTCGTTTCACTATAATCCTACCAAATCTAAAATGTTACCTAATCCTTTCAGAGGTTATGACAGCAGGGTATTTCTAATTTTGTCGGACTATGTTATCTATGAAATTGACGTAAATAATGTGCTGTCAGTGTTTGTCATTGAGTCATTCGCCTGCACTCTAAGTTCCTGTGAATACCTTGTTTGTTATTGTTGTCGAATTTTCGTGACTTAATTGTTACTTGTTACTGTTTTCCTATCAAAAGTAATGTTCAAACAATTTTAATGTAGTAACTCTAAATAAAAGTTGTTTTGACTTGGAAGTAAAATGTTTTGCATCCCTGCTTCTGCGAGCCTCTTATGTCTAATGTTATAATAAATGGAGTATAGGTAGAATGGTGGTTGAATGCTCTTTGAGGATCCTATGGAAAAGATATGTTACTTTTAAATACGCCCTAACCTTACACCTCTGTGGACCTAAGTAGTTACCAGTATACAATAGTAGTCTTTGCTAAGTAGTCCAACACTTTAAAATAACAAAGCACGTTTTTGCGTATTGTGTTCTCTATGCCGCGCATAGAGGAAGACAACAACATGACTATTCTAGGGTAGGCATCGAAATCTCCAAAGGGATTATTTGGTGGGAAGCCCCGAGATCACAGACTTCTTAATTAGAAGTCTTTTGTGGAAAGTGTACCTAAGTGATATTATCTTTTTTATTTAATTTCTATAACTTGATTTTTATTATAATTTGTAATTATAGGGCAATATTAAACCATTGTTTGTTATAAATATGGGCTATTTTAACTGAAGTGAAATATGATTTTTTGGGTTCCCCTAAGAAGTTTGGTAATTGGTCAGTAAAGTCAGTACCCATCTGCCACTTTACTGAATAAGTTTGGGGCATTTATGGGCCCCGGATATAATTATGAGGCCAAAGTCGATGGCTTATAATGTTCTCTCGACGCATAATGAAATCTTAACATGTATAATTTGATTTACTTGACATGGCTAAATGCTTCTTCTTCTTTTTCTTTGTTAGTGGCGTTTGTTGCTATTTGCCACAATTCTGCCAGTGTCCGTAATGCTAGAGTCATAAACATGGTAGAGCAAGAGCCAGCGATAGCCAGACATTGACCTGTGTTGGGGACATGTTCTGAGAAATTGACAGCCTTTATAAAATATGGAACGTCTGGCTGTCGCTGGCTCTTGGTATATGGGTGCAATTCAAGACTAAGAATTTGGCCAGGGAAGTAGGCTACATGCAAACAGCGAGCAAAAAAAATCTCAGCTCTATGGTTATCATTTGTCAAAGTCAGATCTTTCGAAGTGCTGCCAATGCTGCCAGTGCTGCCAATTTGGCATTTTAAATACTATTTTGTCGTCTAGCATATTATTATAGCACATCTACATACAGATAGAATAATATAAATTAAACATAACATCGTAAATGAAATTATAAAAACGTGAAATGAAAATAAGTATTTATTTCGCTAATCAGAGTATGTACTTATATTACGACAGTCAGTCAATCAAGGCATACTTAAACAAATGAATGAACCAATATCAATTAACAAATGAAAAAAGTTAAATATTACAAACGCATATTGTTTTCTTATATTTACGCGAATACTACACATTGAAATAAAACTATTGAAATAAACGTCGGGAACATAAATTAAATAAACGCGATAAAATCCGAAAAATAGTTTTATTTCAATTACAAACGCAACCATTTTTTTATAAAAGAGATGCGAAGGAAACAAATCACACAGCCATATCGTGAGTTTTTGAATATTTTACCTTTTAACCGGCAACACCGTAATACTACGGGTACATTTAACTAATTGTAAATAATTTAATGGTTTATATAATTTCTTGTACCAAAACAGAAAAAAAATTATGTCGATATTCAAGGGTGAAATATGGATTCACTGAATCGATTCAGAACTACATAATATATATTTAAAAAATCAATCTTTATGGCCCGAAATATCGATTCTTCGATTAATCGATCTCAGATCGCCATCCCTAATTTGTATTCTCTTTGGGCTGCGCCATTTTTGAATAAAGCGCGTTATTAATTTACAACATGTATAATAGAAAATGGCTAGTATATACAAGGTACTCTGTGAAAATGGCTATACATTAAATCAATAACGTGGTGGTGCCACTGTATTGATTTTCCGAGTCCAACCGGTATGAATGCATTTTGCTGCATTCTGCGCAATCAGATCCAGATTTGAGTTTAGGGCGTTAAGTTTTGTTTGATTGACATTGTTCGACATGAAAATATTACTTTGGAAAATGATTTTCCGCGTTCTTACGTCCGTGAGGGATTGTTATACTAGTTGGTGAGTTTTTCCATCTACTGTAGTGGATTGTGGTTGTGGTGTTCTGCACGTAGATCTATTTTAAAACTGTTTCCACGTCGTATTTCGAAGTCTTCATTTCAAGTCAAGTCTCGATATTCAGATTTCTCAAACTCTTCTTAATGTGTGTGACATGTTAGAGGTACTTAAAGTTTGGTTCACAAAAAAAAGGTAATCACTGCTTAAATTATAAAGAAAATGGGCAAATTTCCTCGTTGAAGTGTTTATTTATGTTGCTGAAAAGCTGGTGTACCAGGCTTCCCACTCTAGTTCTATAGATGCAAGTACATTGGGAAGTATTTGTGAAGTATGATAAATGTCTACCAGATCCTCGATTCTGCCAGAGCATGAAACCTTTATCTAAATAAAATAAATCGGAGGATGTCAAGTAATTGGTGTTGATGTTTATTAAATTTCTGTGGGGCACACACAAATAGTCATGTTTTGTTAAATTTGTGGCTTTTCAACATCATGTTTTTTTTAATTGTTGTTATTTTTAATAGAATGATAATAAATAGTTCACAAGACAATGATCAAAGGAACCTGTATGTGAAGTTCAATCATTATTATAAGTAGCTATATCGACGGTCCCTATGTACATAAATACATGTTAAAACAGAGGTTTACAGGAGAGCGTAATTAACGTTCAAATCGCTCTAGAACTTTATCTATTTAGAATAATTCATATATTTTTTTTTAAATGTTTCATTAGCTTTAGGAAGTTTATAATATAATTAATAAATATAAATTTTCTTAGATTAACTTAAAAAAACTGATAGGTGACTGTTTCTACATTGTCATTGAAATAAAACCATGTCAAACATATCTAAGATACCCGTTTCTACCCAGGAGACAACAAAACAATGTTTTAAAATAGAATTTAAGTAAATATTTTCGGTAAAATCTGGGAATATGTTATTATTTTCAAACGCATACCTTAAACATCCCGGATCGCAATCTGTGAATATTAAAAATACACTAATGCAGATATATCCCTATATACGTGGTTATAACATATTCATGGGTAGGACTGTTTTCTTGCAATGTAAACAAAGACATGTCCCTAAATAAAATAATAAGCAGGGTTTTCTTTATTAATAAAACAAGCTTTATAAGTAAAAATTATATATTTTTACGGAACGATTGCTTAGAAGATTTTATAAATAATCATCTTATATTTTTTATTTATATCAATCTTACTAATCATTATCAATCATAATCATTTCAAATCACAGTTTTGTTTAATATTAACAATTGTAGTAGGTGCCTAATCTTAATTATTACAATTGAATCATCACAGCTCCATTAAGACTGATTAATCTTATTACTAATTGAGTACTTTTAATAATAAAGAAAACAATCAAAAAAACAAAAGGTAGGTAATGCAATCAATCTTCTTCGTCATTATCCTATACTTCTTTGCCATCATTAAGTTTACTATAGAAGTTGTGAAGCTTCTTTTGAACAATTGTTGTATCACATAAACTAATCAAGGTTTGTATTTAGCTTCAGTTATAGAAATTGGATCTTTGTACGACTTCTTTAGTATTAGTTCTTGCTCTTGTGCTTGCTCTTTCTTCATTCTTCTTCTTGTCAGCTTGAATTCAAAATTCAGTTTTCTGTAGTTTTCTTCGAAGAAATCGTATTTCAGAGTAATTAGAAGAAATTCTATAATGTCTGGATGTATCCCTGGAATTTTGCTTCTCTTATTTTGTTCCAACAAGTTTTCTCTGAATTTGTATCTTTTAGCCAGTTTTTAGACTTTAGGCAAGCTTTGAAATCTAAAACTAAGTCTTGTTCCATTTCTATGACTGCATAATGGTCCACCCGTTCTGTTTCGCCCAGCGTACCAGTGTATACCATTCATCTGGTACGTAAATAAGTTTGTGTTTTGCTGTTCGTTCTATCAATGCATGAACGCTATCTGCCTCGTTCTGAGTATGGCTCTTTTCCAAGAATCGATGGCGCACGTATGGACGTGCGCCATTGATTCGATGTATTTGTATATAAGTAAAGTATTTAAGCTATCTTAAAATAAAATAAATACATAAAAAAAAACTATACGATTGCGATTCTGGCCTGCGCAGTTGTCGGACCAGAAAATCCTTAACACCAGCCTCAACTTTGTTTTTAATGAAAGAAAACAAACAACTTGCCACTTCATTAGCGCCGCGTTTAGCGACTCTCTGCCCACATAATATCATGTAGCTTTTTTAATCCCGGCGTCAAAAATAGTAAACTTATATACCGATAATTTCCTTTTGTAAAAAGCACACTAATGTCACCGTGTGAAGTGTGTGTGTCACCGTTGTTTATCTTTTGGAAATCAAACATCGCTGTGCAAATATCAGAAAGTTTCGATTGAGCTTCAATTTGATCTGCATTTTTAATTCCCTGGCAAGTTTTAAGCAAGAAATATTTCGTTATTTGTTAAGGTTTAGATTGACATGACCGTGGTTACTCCGAGTGGCGCGCATATGAAAACGCAGTATAAAACGATATGTATAGATATCCGCATCTACGACACCAATTTTTTGCAATGAGCATACTTATTCTCTTATACGATTTGAATATCTGGTAAAATACATAATATTTTTTTTAAAACCGTATACTAGGTGAAACAAAAAGGGTATACTATTTTTTTTGCAACTTAACTTTGTAAATCTCAAACTATCGGCTTTGTGGGACAGTTGAAGTACTAAAGGTTTTGTAGACTTGTGAAGTCTGTCAACAGCTGTATTCCTATAACACCTTTTGTTTTTCAAGTTCCCTCCAAAGCTTGAAAATTTTAATGTAGAATCAAAATATGACTAAAAATACGTGACAGGTATTTTTTTTTTTTTAATTGCATCGATAAATATCGGAGATATAGCTCTCCAAAGTTTTAATTTGCGACGGTAATGATTTTTCGTATTATGGTAATGACATTCGTGTGCAGGTAGTGACATAGAGTTTGATGGTAGTGACCCTTAGATACCTATCCGTGTTAAATTTTTTTTTTCAATCCAGTTTAGTTTAAATAAAATAAAAGTATTTTTCAAATTCTTTATTTTTTCGTGGAAATGAACTCTAATAACAAACAATGAACAAATCAAATAATGTAGCCAAACACTAAAAACAAAAACAAAAAAATGTATTATCATTTATAACTAAACATCAAAGTAAATTCTTATTTTTTTATTAATCAGTCTTTTAACAAATCAACTTTACTCGTTATTTACTTAGAACATTAATTTTGAATGAAAATGAACTCTATTAAACAATCAACAAATCAAATAATATTGCCATACCTTCTTACATTAAAAACGAAAAGAAAATTCTTATCATTTAAAACTAAACATTAAAGTGAATTCTTATTTTTTAATAATCAGTCTTTTAACAAATCACTCGCTTATTATTCGCCATTTACTTAGGAACTGTTAAATCACAAAATATAACAACAGTATTAGATATTGTAACAGTCTTATATAATAAGGTACTCATAAAAAAATCCCAGAAAACTTAATAATCGCAATATAAACATAAATCCTCATAATCTAAAAATCTGTTTCATAAATTTTAAAAATCTTTTCAAATCATCCTCATCATCCCCTTCATTTCTATATCTTTCTTATTTTACATAAATTCTCATAATCTTAAAATCAGTTTTATAAATTATCAAAATATTTTCCAATCATCCTCATCATCCTCTTCTTTTTCTATATCTTTCTCATTTTTCTGTCTTGTAGCCTCATTTTTCTGTTTTTCAAAAAACAATCGTTTATGTTTAATGGATCCATCTTTTTTATTCCTACCCGTATTATCATCATCTTCTTTTGTTTCATATTTCTTAAAACTCTCATTTATTCGTTTTCCAAAAAACAATCTATTGTGTTTCGTGGATCCAACTTTTTTCTTCTTATTGTCTTTCTCTTCATTCTTTTTTATTTCATCCTTTTCATTTTTTTCACGAGTAGCTTTTATAATTTTACCTGTGTGAGTGTTGTATTTTTGTGTTTTTGGAGATAAACTAACAATTTTTTTAAAATGCTGCTGGTAGCTAGGCGTAGATGTTGATGGAATGTTATTGTAGAATTGAGTGTTGGTCCAGTGAAAACGTATATCTGAAAGTATTTTTACTTTAGGCGAATTGGGGAGTTCTTGTGCTTTCGGTGAATTCGTGAGTTCGTCTATTAATTCGGGGGTAGTATTGGTTTCAAGGAAGTCTTGTAATTCGTGTTCTGGTTCGATATCAATGTCAGGTACATCCATATATCCCAAATGGTACCCGTGGGCACATTCTATACCATTTTGGCAGAAAAAGCAACTTAATTTTCTAAAAGTAATTCTCTGGCTGTTTGAGGACCATAGTGCTTGATGTACAGACATTGCTCCTTTAAATGTGTTAATTTTTGGTGGATTTTTTTTATCTTCAATATCTTTTTTTGTAACTATACGCATCTCAATGTTCTTAATTTTAGCGTTAATGATCTGCCAAAAATCTTCTAAGGTGCCCACATCTTTCCCGAAGCGCACAAAACTATCTGCTGTACGTTTTATGGTGGCTCCAACTCCGTCTGGAGCTCCTTTGCCGTGGCCACTTTCTAAATAATTCCATGTTACTGTGTTTAATTCTAGAAACAGCTGTTGGAGTTGAGAAATTACGAAAAATATCTTGCGGTTGCGGTACTGGCTTGATGGGCTATCAGTTAAGAAGTGCACGGTATCCATGTCGTTAATTTCTTTGACACGTTCTAAGATGGGTATTATATGTGCCCATATGGCTTCAGCGTCGTGTCTGTTGCAATCACTGATTGTACACATACTGTAAGTTTTATTTGTTCCTGTTTCTGGGTCCAAAAGATATGCAACAGACGTGTGCAGGGTGATCTGCTCGGGACTACTACCAAAGTGTCGAGCTTGTACCTCTTCATGAAATTTCGTAATGTAATTTTCTGAAAAATCCATATGAATTAAGACCTCCCGTGGAGTCAATGTCTTTTTTAATTCGCTTATATTTTTGTATTGTAAGACAATATTTAAGCAGTGTTTAATATATTTAGGTAATGATTCTTCTAGTTTTTTAATCAAATTAAGTGGCAAATCTTGTAGTTCCGTTTTGGTAGTCTTTTTCGATGCTTTCTCTACTCCATTTACTGTATATTTCTGAGTTTTTGCACCCCACTCATAGTATTTTATAGATTTATCATTCTGAAATTCTCCATATTTTATAACTTTGGTATTACATTCAACACACGTTCTATTCAAACACTCTTCTTTTCGTGTATCGCAACATAGGCTTTCGAGTAAACCAGAGCCGTTGGTTTCTATTATAATTTTGTTTTGATTTAGTGACTTAATTAACAAGTCCATGTTAACATGTAATATGCACGAACAAGTGCTTCTGTTTGATTCTTTTGGAAATACTACCCAAAAAGGACGATTTTTGCAAAATGTTGAATATGCTACTTGACAGTTACGGGTCTTGAGAAACTTTCCATGGAGATTAATTAGCGTGTCGGTGAGGTACCGTTTCTGTTTAACCACTCCGGCTAATTTTCTAAATTCTTTTTTATCCGCTGCTATTCTACTGTTACTGTCATCCTCAAAAAAGTTTTCTATCTCCTGTTTGATTTCCTGTTCATCCTTTTTTTTATACCTTTTTGGTTGTACTGTAAATGAACTTATTGTATTCAGAATTTTGTGTTTTTTGAAGTTTTCTTTTACAAACATATCGCTAAATTTACGTTTATAATTTTTTGGTAATGCGTTATATCCTGTTTTGATCTGTTTTCTTATCTCCTCCGCAAAAATTAATTTCTTCTTTACCTGTTCTTTTTTGCTTTCTTCTATATTTTCAATCAAAACCTGTACTTCTGATCTGTCGAGGGATTATCTGGCTGGGACTCTCTATTTTTAATCATTAGTCTGTTTATAGTTTTTTGCAATGCTGCTTTCTCTTTCTGTACTTTTTCGATGTTGATTTTCAAATTCCCAATTTTTTTTCCGTATATGTATCTTAGTTGTCTTATTTGCCGACCTTTTTTGATGCAGTTACAACAAAAATCCGATTTTTCAATGGTGTTTTGTTTTTCATTTGCTTCGAGGTCTGGTGCGACCGATGGTCCCTCTAAAGGATCTACGCCAATCTCAGATGTCTCCACATCACTACTTGGAGGAGAATTATCAACAAGCATTTGTGCTATAGTTCTTTCTTTTTTCTTTTTGTCTAAGTAGCGTTTATGGCTTTCTCTCCACTTTTTCCTTTGATTTCGCTGAGCCCTTGGAGTCAAATCATTGATATTTTTCAGTTTGTTTTGCTGTTTCCTCTTTATGTATCTTAATATTTCTTTTTCTTTTTCAGCTGCATATTTTTCCGGATCTCGTTTTATTTCTTCATACTTTTGCCGTCTATGAAGTCGTGCTTGAGCCAATTTCTCTTCCCGGGTTTTCTTGTTTTTAACCTTCGGCATTATCGTATCTAAAGTATCGTAGTTAAAAAGAAGTATAAAGTACAGTACGTAACGTACCTACCTCTAAGCAGACAACAGTCCACATTCAAAAAATAAAGTAACGTAAAGGAGACAGTATTAAATTTGAATTAATGTAATTCATTATAATAATTTATCATTATGTTTGACCTCAGTGTATAGTTTTTATAGAAGAATTATAAATCGAGCCGCAAAATTTTTATTCGGCCACAGAATTTAACTTCTAATTGTATGAATAAGCCACGGGAAAATAAGAAAGCTTATAAACTAATTCGTCTTCTTTACAACACCACGTAAATAATATTAATATTATTTATATAATTTAGCATGAGAAATTATAATATTGTATTGGCTAAAATAATATTTTTCAGAGGCACATGAATAGTGGCTGAGTTAGTAAATCGGTTAAAATGAAGGTGGTTTAATTACATACCGTTTTTATAAGGGATTTTATATGAATTATTACCAATATAATATATCTAAACATTCTTCTTTTAATATAGTAAAAATAAATTTTAGGGTCACCACCGTCAATTAAGCGTCATCACCATCACTATAAAAACTGATGGTAAATTACGGTAATGACACTCACGGTAATGACGTTTTGTGTTATTTTGATTATAATGCCGTTAATATTTAAAATTCAAGGATAAATATTATATTGGTAAAAGTAGACCTAAAAACAAATGAGATAGAGGTGGAATTAAAACTTAAATAAATTTGCTTACCCAAAATCTTGCGTTGACGGAGAAGACCAGTAAGTCGTGACAAACGCGATCTTCGAGGTAAATATCTACAATATATTTTTTTATTGAAGCGCGCAAACTCCCCGCTCAAGATCTCTGGGTCGACTGACTAATGCGGAAGCGTGCGGGGTGAGGGGTATGAGAGTAGCATGTACACTTAAAGATATATTTACATTACCGCCTCTGCTTACGGTGATGACGTTTTTTTGGTGACAAAGTTAATTTTATTTTTAAAAAGTTAATTAACCGATTCGTATGTGTAAAAATGAAATTAGTTTCTCCTAATAATTGGCGTAACACAGGAGACTAATTACAGTTACATCAGACGACGACTTCTTTGAAATTTAAAACGATATTCTTCGGGACATGTGTGAAAGACACTGATGGTAGTGACATTTAGGCATAAAAATTGTAAATATTTTTGCTGTTCCTACACTTACGCTTTTGAATTTTAGGGCATAGCTAGATAAATGTATTACAATCCGACAACAGTTATTGGATCTCCGAAAATATCGATACTTTTTTTTATTCGCTACCGGACATGTGTTTGGTGCGAAATCAGAGAAATAGCCAAGAGATACTTTTCACTCAAAACTATTAGGTTTGCTTGTAGGAAATGGGGGAATATGTTAATAAATACGGTTTTATTATATGATTATTATTTATTATATAGTGTTAATCTGCTAAACAATTCCTTTCATTGGTATATAATATATGAACTTTACATATAACACACATATTGTTGGTTCGATTTTCTTTTTTATATTTAGCACAATTTACGCACCTTTACCTACTAGGAATAGATTGTAAATTTTGTAAATCTTGTTTCTGTGGTTATAATCTCAGAATTGCCTGTATCGGAACTTTTAAAACCATCTACATGTGTATCTACTGATCCTGCATTATAAAATGGAGACTTAATATCATTTTGTTGATTTAAAACTGGCTCATCTTTAATAAGGAAATCAAAATCTTGTGTGGTGATAATATCATCATCGGTTAGTAAAGGCACGGCACAAATTGGAGAATCATTCAAAAGGTTGTTTTCTGATGTGACTTCGACCGTCATCGCTACTGAAGGATTAATATCATAATTACTGTTGTATATGTGACTATGTAAATTTTTTGGTGAAAGTTAAAGTTGAACGCCAGAAAAGGGTTTTCCTCGAAAATTTATTTGATTGATATTTAATTGATCACTAAAAAGTATGCTTCATTTATTTCTTACATATATTGTTTAGATTGTATACCTACAAATTAAAAAAAAATACTGTCTTGTGTTTCAAGTCACTTTTTGTTTGATCAGAGGTTAGGTATTGAATGTTAACAAAATTCTTCTGTTGACTGTTTGACCGATATGTAAATTATGTTGTTTCGAAGGTTCGTACGTAACCCTGGATTTTTATTGTTTCAGGGTAGAGAAGGTTCAGCCAATGCTTAAGTCTGAAATATCGAAGCTAACGACTTACTTCTGGAAGACACGGTTGTTGTACTAAGCCAATGTGGAGTTCTGAAATGGTAATACTTATTGTGTTTTCAGCTAGTTTCACCTATATCTACTTTCAATAATCCTAACTTAGTTAAATCACTTTTATCGCATTCAACATGGTGTTTAATTAATGTAACCTAATATTGCCAGAAGTGTAAATAACAGCCTGATCTAACGGGGCACCGCAATCCAGCCCCCCTAGCCAAGTGGCTTCGTCTATAAGCGTTTCTACAAAACGCTACGCTTAAATGTATGGAAATGGCATTACAAGTCGATAAGTAGATCACGTGACTTATGTCATTTCCATACATGAAGCGTAGCGATTTGTAGAAACGAATGCAGACAAAGCAACTTGGCTAGAGGGGCTGGATCCCTATTTTATTAAAACCATTCGCTGCAATAATGCACCTATTTTGTTGCAGATAAGAAACTTGCTATACTTAATCGAGGTTAACAAAACAAGTCAGATAATAAGTTTTCACCTATAATTTGTAATTATTGAAGGTATTTAATAATAAAGTTTATTTTAAATGTCCGGTAGTATTTTAATCAGCCATTTTATAATTAAAGTGTGATTATAAACTATCGATCGATTGTGAAAGGACACTAATCGGACTCACGCACCTCATCACACATTATGCAAATCAATCGGAGCATAAGTATGTGTGGACTATTTGGTCCGTCCTACCAGGTCCGTTATTGAAGGAAATACTCTGTTGATTGAACGGATTAATAATTTATTGAAAGAAAAATAGTTAACAAGTTAGACAAAAGTGTTGCCACAATGACAAAATTAAATGTCACGAAGGGTTGCGTTCCATTTCAAACACCCGCCCCTGAACGCAAACCCATCTTTGATACACAAAACAAATGTTTATCGACAGTAATCCCTTTAGTTAAGATATCAGCAATATTTTCTTTACTTGTTAAATAACAAAACTTTATGTTAATTCGTCCAAACTTCCTTTGCAGTCGTACATTCTTGAACATGCACGTAGTTTTGCGTGTTCATAAGTAGAATAAGCTTGGATTTGGCCTTGACATCTTCGTCGGGATCAACCGGCTTTTCATTGTTCGGATCTTTACAATACCACAAACCTTCGTGCTCCAGATACGTTGTTATAGCAAATTGCCATGTCGCGAAATTATCGCGTCCGGTTAATTTCTCCATGTTAACGTATTTGAGTTCATCATTCCCTCTTTTCGGAAATTTGTATGTTGTGTTCTAACCTCACTTTCTTCACAATTTATAAACGGCCGGATTTACTGTTCACTTCGTGTCGGATATATCTTTAAGACCACGCTCTGCAACAAAACAAAATACTTCGTTGATTTAAAGATGTATTTATGATGTCAATAATTATATTTAAAGAAAAATAGTTAACACAACCAGTACAGTTTAGGCGGGAGAAAATAATAGACAAAAGGGTTGCCACAATGACAAAATTAAATGTCACTAAGGGTTGCGTTCCATTTCAAACAGTTATTCCCACCTTGGTATAGATGAACTCTCCAAACACGTTGTTTCCTCGAATCAGGATGAAAACCAAATCAGAGTTCATTGGTGGAAACCACCAACGACAATGAGGTTCCCAGTTCACATGTTCTCTCTTGCCCATTGCAGTCTTTGTCCATGATTTCCTATTATTGGAACTTAAAGCTTAAAGCCCAAAGTGGTCTACGAACATAAAGGTTGGCTTCGTGCAGTCGTTTCCTCATAGTTTGGACACTCAAAAGCGTCTGGTGTTCAGACTAGTCTTTGGACAAAACCATATTTTGTGGGTGTAGTAATGCGGCCTGGTCTTTGATGCAGCATTCCGAACCGGTGGTAGATACTGACTATTCATAAATGTTTTGTTGTCTACTAGTATCTCTTCTCTAGTTAAATGTCGACTTTGTATTGCAATGAAATGTCGTTTCATCAAAATCAACCTAAGTTGAATCAGAAATATGTTGAAATAGAGTTTTTCAACAAAAATATTAACAATTATTCTGAGTACAGAATTCAACGATTTTTTTGCCGCCAACACATTCTGTTTTCTTTGGTGATTTAGTTAGGTAGTTATTAAAATATCTATATACGATGAGTTAGGTAGAACAGGGCATTGGGAGTCTATTAAGGGTTTAAAAAAAACACATTTGTTATATTCTTATAATTTTCCATTAGGAACTCTTACATTGAATTAATAAAGTCTATTGTAATCACAGTTTATATTATTTAATACGCACTATTATTGTATCTAGTATTGTATTAAGGTGCAATAACTATTTTATAAATCAAAATTTTATATTATCTTTCAGATAACTCTTTTTCCTGCATTTCTTTATCTTTGTCATTACAAGCCACGATATCGACTGCAACTTCTCCTAATGTCGGGCCTTCCGCATGAGAAGCCTCTCTCAAAACTACTCCTCCATTTTCAGCTCTATTCTCGAAAGCCTATTGAGTTAATTTTATTTCCTCATTAATGTTATTAACTTTTGAAGTTAATATTCCAATTCAACGTCTTAAGAGTACGAAACAAAAAATCTGTTTTTTTCTCAGCCCTTTTATAAGGCCGAGTCTCTGCACGTATATTTATGTTGATTTATAAACGTCTGCATGGGTACCACATCTCCTCACGCTGTACTGCGTCAAACGAAATGCACATAAAGTTCCGTCTTCCGACTATTCTGGCTCATCGTCGCAAATTGCACTTTCGCCTACTTGATCAGTAGATGAATCTTTATCACCACTTTTAATCATTTTTTGTCAGTTAGCCCTTTTATGCCTGGCTGTAGTCTTCTTGCTTTTAACTCCTCTATCTTTTGTAAGTTTGTAGAACCACCACTTGGTGTAGTCCTTCGGAGTGTGTTACAGGTTTATCTTCTTATTAAATAAAATACTGTTTGCTGGTTACTGGATGAATTTAATGAAAACATAAGTCATATATATCAAAATCATATGCACACAACGCTTGTTAGAACAAAATCGTCTTAGCGACATCTATTGCGATAGTGATAAAAGACAGGTTCTTAGTTCAAAAATTAAAAAATTCTTCTAAATTCTAATAAAACCTACGTTGGACAAAGTTTCTGTTTGTTACATGTCCTTTGGTACATTTTCCCTTGGCAGAATTTTCTATATTACAGTTTCCGTTATTTTGACCGCCTTATTATTCAATATGAATGAAAGTCGATGTTTCGTGTTTTATGCACCACTTTTTGTATTTTCTTAAGGTTTTGGCTATTTGTACGTGGGGCACTCAGTATATTTCTAGAAACAAAAAAAAAGTTCTATGGGATACAATTTTTTTATTAAATCTTTTAAAAGTACTCTCCACCAGCGTCTATACAAAGTTTCATGCGTCTGAACCAATTCTGAAAGCATTTTTTCCAGTCATCTTCAGACACCTCTTCTACACCTCGCTCGAACGCCGCTAGTGTGTGCTACTGTGTGCCGCTACTGTGTTCCTTTCAGTTGTTTTTTTTATTTTGGGGCAAAAAAGAAGTCACAGGGCTCGAAGTCAGGACTTTAAGGCGGATGGCTTAAAAGTTTAACCGGTGTGCTATCCAGGAGGTCACTAGTTGTGAGCGCCGAGTGCGCGGGTGCGTTGTTATGATGGAGCAGTAGCCCGCGGAGCCCCGTCTTCGGCCGCTTGTTGCTCACTGCCTCGAACACTTCTGGCAAGCATTTTGTGGTATACTACTCGGCATTGATGCTACTTTGATTCCATAAAGGAATTGACACCAGATACCCACTTAAAGTGAAATAACTAGCAATAAAAAATTTGCCTGCGCTTCTAGATCGCTGCACTTTGGTAGGTGGTTGGTTCATTTTGAAACAACCTCACTGTTGACGGGCGCTTTATTTCTGGATCGTATTGGTAAATCCAAGACTCGTCACCTGTGGCCATATACGCCGAAATGCGCCTGCATGAAATTTAATCATCATATCACGGCACCATTCCACGCTGGCCTGCTTCTGATCTTCAGTGAGTTTGTGCGATACTCAGCGCGGAACAATCCTCCTCACGCGAAGGTGCACGTGGAAAATCTCGTACTCGCTTCCCGATCCGATCTGCAACGTTTGCTGAATCTCCTCGTATGTTATACGCCTATTCTCTTGAATTATTTTTTTCACTGTCAGCACGTTTTCTTCTGTAACTGCCGTCACAGGGCGACCACCTCTTTTTTCGTCAGTCAATGATAGCCGACCACGCTTAAATTCACTATACCAGTAGTATACGGTTGCTTTTGAAGGGCACTTATCCGAAAAAGCCATTTGAAGTCTATTAAAAGATTCCTCCGGTTTTAGGCAACATTTTAAAATCGTAGAAAATCATGGCGCGAAAATGTTCTCGGTAAGGTTCAATTTTTCATACAGACACGATTTTGCAAATGAGCCGTACAAAGATATGGAGAGAAATTAGAAATTAAAACGTTCGAATTTATACTTATAAATAATTGTATTTTTATGATATATTTATATCTGGCCAGTGTTTCATACAAAAAAGAGATTCTAGAAACATTCTGAGTACACTACGTATTAACCTTACTGAACAATATTTTTATATACAATGTTTGGTGTACGATTTTCATGGGCTAACACAACATCGCTGGTGGCATCCCTCGCACGTGAACATGCCACGTATAGCTGCCCATGGGTAAAACAACCCGTAGTTAAATCTATGCCAGCTTTACTCAACGTTTGCCCTGGTGACTTGTCGGTTGTCATAGCAAAGCTGACATTGATTGGAAATTGCAGTTGTTTGAATTCAAAGGGAAAATTCGACGGTATTATGGGAATTCGTGGTATAAATACTGTGGGCGTGCGCGTGGGGTAGGTAATACATTGTTTTTACGCGGAGTCCTAATTGTTTTTCTCAAATCAAAGTAGCTTACTCCTTATAATATCAGCTGTGAAAGACGCGTCAAAATTGGTCAAGCCGTTACGGAAATTACCCGGAACAAACATAGAGGAGAAGGTGGTAATGTGGCCCCCACTATGTGAAGCATAAACTTGCGTATTTCCTCACTATAGTAGTAGTAGCTCTTAAGAGCGTCCATGAAATTCTGATTCGCTTCTATCACAATTTCCGGGCAAATCATGTAACTCAATAACTTCCTGTATATAAGAGGCAAGGAAGGAAGTCTTTGACATATTTTGTGACTCTAAATATAAATCTAACCCTTTAAGAGCCATGAACCGCTTATCCAAAAGAGCTGCAGCTACTACTAGTTTAGTAACAGGAAATCTTTTATCGATATTCGCTAACATGTTGCTTTTTAAACGAAACACAATTAATGATTCGTCATCAGTAAGTGATTTTAGAGCGTCTATTATTTCAGAGCGAAATACAAGTGCAACATTTATAGTGCAGGTCTTTTGGGATCACATAATTTCGACATAATTTTCGTTATAGCGTCAAAAAGTATTGTTATTGAAAGTTTACTTAAACAAGTATTAAGTAAAGTTGTCATTTTCAAAATAATTAAAATGGCACGTGTCCAACTCACGCCGAGCAAAAAAATGGCGCGGCGGCGGCGGCGCGCGGTGTTGACGCGGCGTGGCGACGCCGGCGCGGCGCCCATGTCTAATACCAGTAAAAGCTCAGTAGGATTTGTTTTTTAAATGAAATGTCTGAACCATTCGGTAAACAAGTTGGTTTGGATCCAACCAGGCTTTAAATGGACATTTGAGTACTTGAGGAAAATTAATTATACTCAAATACTCAACATAGAAAAAATAAACAAGGTAAAACAATTTAACACCAAAAAGTAGGACATGTATAAGAAAACAATATATTTTATAAAATATGTACAGTTACATACTACAGTCAAAAATAAACAAACAGAAATATGAACTTCAAAATACTAAGTATTTATGTAGCCATATTAAAATCGTTACTCTTTAGAAATTAAACCAATGTGCCAGTCGGCACATTAAGAAGGCATTTTCAGTATTCAAGGTATTTAATAAAGTAGCAAGTAGATGTACAACCAGAGAAACGCGACACACGTCCGCCGTCGATAGTGGTATTTTCGTCACAGAAAGCGCGGTCCACCGCGCGCCGCTGTCGTCGCGTGCTTCGCCGCCTCGCCGCTCCCTCACCCCCGCAGAGTAGGGTAGCAACGTTAATGGCGTGAACATCCTGGGGCCCCTGGAAGGCTGTTGGCTTTCAGTGTATCATCCAGCAGCAGTACTAGTTTGTTGACAGCACGTCGAAAAGTTCCTCTTTGGGTAGTCACATCAACGACTCGTGCTGTATTGTCAGGGCCTGGGTAGAGTTTTGCTACTCTTCCTAGTGGCTATTTTAGTGGTGGAGCATGGTCATCCTTCAGTAGGACCATCTCGCCTACTTTGATCTGCAGATCATCTGCACGCCATCTTGTCCGCGCCTGGAGCTCTGCTAGGTACTTGTTGGGCCTCTATATAGTTCCTCTCTATATAGTTTTGACAGTTGTAGATGGTCATGGCATGGCGCCTAAATACACAGTTAATATCTAATTGCTTCTCTTATTAATTAACACAAATACAGAACAAGTATAATGACAACAGACATAAACAGTACTCCTTTTTCCATCGCTCCCAAAATTGCTGCCGGAGTTTCTCTATCAGCTGGTTCTATTTGGTCTAGCGACTTCTACAACTTCTGACGGCACCGACATGAGAGGCCGCCCTATAAGAAAGTGACCGGGAGTGATAGGATTAAGGTCATTTGGATCCGAAGAGAGGGGGTATAGTGGGCATGAAAAGAAAGAAAGATACTTAAAACATTTGAAAAAACCTTCTGAAAACTACAAATAGCCTACTTTTGAAAATTCGTTAATAAAAATAAAAAATAATAATTAAAATTTTCATTAGTAGGTTTGTCGTGTTTAAGAACATGACGTAGCCATAAGATAATTATGCAGTTGGTAGAGCCATTATGAGAATATGTGTAAACAGCTCCCAGAAATCCATCTTTTTAGTTTGTAAATAGCCGACTTCTTAACACCAACTGCACACGTAATCTTTATAGAAGCTTCATGTCTTGTGCCTCCGAATTTTAGACAGGGCGAATCCAAAAACATCTATGTATTCCTTCTGTCGTCGTTTCCACAGCAACCGCATCCCTTCCAGCCGCCTCCATTGATAACGCCAATGTCACCGCTCGGTTGTATTGTAAATCTTCCTACGCGAATAACTTTTGTCTGCTTGTTTCAATTTTTTGCCCACATACTAATTGATCCCGTAGATTATCGTCCAACGATGTTTTGAAATCACAATGCCGTGATAATTTTTTTAACTCCGCTACATAGTTATTGATTAATTGCTGAGTTGTCAGCGCTGTCGAAATCGGTATCTTTCCGATAATGTCGAAATGGGCTGCTGACAACTCCACTGCCTTTTTGTATTAATTTCTGACGGTTTTAACTTTGAACGGGCTTCCTAATGTGGTTTTAAAAATCATACGCTTCTTCACCCATAAAAAAACATATTGGGTAGCTCATCTTTTCTTCGGATACTTTATTCAACAAAAAAAAATCGATTCTTTTCACGTACCCATTCCAACTTCCAGTCTTTACTGCAAATTATCGGATCTTTCCAATCGATATGTTCACTTAATTAACTTTTGATAATATGTCACAAAATATTAGACACTGTTTTTTTATTTGTATTCCTTGTCGCCACTGGTAAATCAAAGGCCTGCGTTTGGTTCACCATTTATTTTCGAACTGACGCGTTCATATAATGGGTGGATTTAGATGAAGACGACTCCGTGTTGGCCGTCCTTCTGCTCCAGATCCAAGTTGCAGAGGTTCAGGAGTTCTTCCTCGCTACCGAGGGAGTTGCTCTGTGGTTCGCAGTGTGAGCTTCTTCCTCTCCTGCGATGTCGGTGTCCTCCTGGCCGTCTTTGCCACTGGTGTTTGGTGGAGTGCTCACAAAACGACCCTTGGCGTTTTAGAATTTGAGGTACACCGCCTCAAGCCGGAAGCTGAGGCGGCTTCCCTTCGCCAGTATCACCGGGATGAGGTCCTCCGGGACACTCACCACGATGAAGATCGAGTTGGAGCTCTCCTGTGGCAGTATGGCGTGCACCAGCCACCGCTCGAATCATGCCCATGCGTTCGACATCCTGAGGTGTCTGCCGATCCGTGATCTATCGCCCTGCCGCACCTGTGGCAAGAGGACCCCGCAGCGCAGTCTTCTCGGCACTTCCTCAGGATGGAACACTGTAAGTGGTCCGACTTCGGGAATATCGATGTTTTTGATGGCAGCCCTCACCCAGTCCTCCGTCGCGTGGTCCGCGCACAGTAGGTTGAGTGCTCCATCTGCGTAAGTAGCCCAGGAAGTCTGGGCCTTGCACCTCGAAAGAGAGATTACTCTCGTGCAGTAATTTCGCTTGTACTTTCTTACATCTACACCAAATACAATGCGGTCGCAAATCATTTGCTGTTATTTAAATTCACGTTTGACTCGCCGTTTTAATTCTGTCACTGTAACTTGCTAAAGCTTCTTCTTCTACATCAGTGAAAACTTGCCTATTTTTGATATATCCCACTGAGTCCAAGGTTAATTCTGCCCTCGTAATGTTCGTATTACGTTCAATTTTTTCTTGTAGTTTCGCCGCATAACGATGTAATGTCTTATATTATAGGGAATGTCATATTGTTTTGCCGTTGCATTCATGCTTTTATTGTCAAAAATGATTTGATGACGAGCTCTTTGTACCACATCCTTCGGTGCATCAGCTCGTTCATTCGTTCTTTTATAGGTCCTCATTGTACCTACTGAGTCTTGCGAGTACGCGTCCACTTAAATACTAAGTCTTAAAACCTGTTCCACGAGTATTTACGAATACAGTATTTATATGTATCTAACGTATAAGTTTAATAATACGTACGATTACGAAGTGCCGTATTTGAATGGGGCTTGGTAAGAAAACAATATTCCCAAAAAATGAAATCGAGCTTGTATTATTATTGCATTTATTTATTGAACAACCGAAAACTTTCCCTCATACTAGTTACAGGCTTAGGAATGTCAGCTTTTTAAGAATATTTTTATACAAATACCAAGTCCACTGGTAATGCCCATCTTGTGTTACGAATCCTGTCTTGTTTTTGTCTTCGATTCGTAAAGGGATCGACGAAAATGCAGAATTGATGTCCAGCGTTGAAAATAAATTACAATTGAATTGAAAATAAATCTCTAAAATCTATACATAACCTAGATCTTTTATTTTCTTCTTTCTTAAATGCCAAAGTGACAGGTGCAGCGAAAGGACTGTAGGATTCTTCTATCATATTATTATCTTCTATAGTGCATCTGTAGGGTCGCTTGCTACAATATCTGTCCACTAGTAAGTCGATTCTCGCTTCAAACCCGTTAACAGTACCGACGTCGTATTTATCTTTCGCAAATACTGATTTATATTTATCAATTAGTGTATTTATTTCTGCTATTTGGTATCCATCCAGATGATTTATCTTAATTTTAAAATTTTCTTCTTTTACATGTTCATTAAAATTTATTTTGATGTCTTTTTTCGTATTATTTTTATCTATACTTTTTATTTCCGTGTTTGTCTTTTCATGAGTAGTATTTTCTTCTGTTTTATTATTAAAGTTCAATTTCTGTGTTATTTTTAGGTCTGCATTCTGGATCAATTTAAATTCTTTTATTAAGTCTAATCCAATCAAAAAATCATATTTGAAATTTTGTTCATCAATTAAGTATACGAGTACATCGGCATTTCTCTCTAATTCAAAGATTTTTATTTTTAAGGTTGTCAAACCACTTGTCTTTTTAACACCATTAATTGTTACTAAATCTGCTTCATTCAAACTGTTTCCTTTTCCTTTTAACTGTAGTAATTTTGAATTAATTAGAGAAACATTTGAACCAGAATCATAAACTCCATTTATTTCTAGTTCTTCATTCAATAGTAGTTTGACATTAATTAATGGTGTTACTATTCGTTTTTTTGGTCAGTTTCGTTTAACTCGGCTTTTATCACCGAATTGTTTACATGCCTAATGAAATTTTTCTTTAGTTTTATATCTTCCTTGGCTCTGAACCAACATGTGGCCTCAGGGTAAATAACGAGTACCTTTATTCATCTTTTCACAAATCTTGCATGGGTACTTTTCTTCACATCTACTATTAGTACTCTTATTTTCATTTTTCCTTAGAGCCACATAACTTTTTTTATTTACCATGTGTTCATACTTACTCACTTTTATTAAATACATCCACTGTATCTTTCAGTGTTTCTCTATCAATTCTATTTAGTATGAATTCTGGTAAACCAGCTGCTACAAGATCCAGTAGGGTACCTGTGTCAATTGTTCTTCTCATATCCAATAACAGTTTTTCTTTTCTCATGGCATAATGCTGGGCTGTCTACTGAGAGTGCAATTTTTGCGTTGAAGCACACTATCAAGTATTATACGGACAGAAAGACACCAGTGTATGCTTGTTTCCTGGACCTTTCCAAAGCTTTCGACCTGGTTTCATATAAGGTGTTATGGGGGAAGCTTCAGGAAGCGGGAGTTCCTGCTTCATTAGTTTCGATATTATCTCTCTGGTATGATAAGCAGATGAACTTTGTCAAATGGTCCAATTCATTGTCGGACCCGTATAAACTCAAATGTGGTGTTAGGCAGGGAGGTCTTACTTCCCCGAGACTGTTTAATATTTATGTTAACAACTTGCTTGTTGAGCTCAGCAGCACTCATGTCGGTTGCCATATAGACGGAGTTAGTTTAAATAACTTAAGCTACGCAGACGATATGGTGCTGCTTAGCCCGACAATCGGTGGAATTAGGAAACTACTGACCATTTGTGAAAGATACGCCGAGCAGCATGGCCTAAAATATAATCCTACAAAGAGTGAGCTGTTGGTGTTTAGAGGAAGAAGTAAAAGTCCCTCATTTGTCCCTCCCGTAGAACTAAACGGTTCACTTTTACATAGGGTTTCACAATTTAAATATTTGGGCCATATTGTGACTGAGGATCTTAAAGATGACTTAGATATGGAGAGAGAGCGCAGGGCGATGGCGGTGAGGGGAAACATGTTGGCACGCAGGTTTGCTGGTTGCTCAGCGCCGGTTAAAATAACACTTTTTAAGGCGTTTTGTCAAATATTTTACACCAGCAGTCTGTGGGCTAATCATACCCAAAACCTTACCTTACTGTAGTGCGTCAGGAATGTTCGCTGATGCGCACACTGATGATTATTTCGCAATCATGCGCAAAAAAGTGGCATCAGTTACGTGCAGGGTGAGGGGAAGTAGCAACAGCATTCTGAAGGTATTTTCAGAAAGGACGGAAGGGCCTACAATGGATAGGTTTATCAAGCTACATGTCAGACATGGGACTTGATAAATCGTCCTCAAAGTGAATGCTGTATTTTTTGTTTGGCTTTGTTTTTGTTTTTGTTTTGTTTTTGTACTCATGTAGTGTTCTACTAACATAGTATTTAAGTTTCCGTAAAACTAACACGCTATGGGCCGTCGACGCCTGATAATAAACGATTTTTATTATTTATTTTTTTATTTATTATTTATAATCCAATAACGAGCCATCCTTATATTTAAAGAATAGTGATTCACAGAATTTGTTTTTCCAAGTTGACCATTCCGAGTTCATTGTCAACTTTATAACCATCGAACTGTACCAGTCCGCACAACTCTTATCCATAAACAATCTGAGTATTTCGATATTCTTTTCATCCTCTGTTACATCAAAGCGTTTACATTCACTTTCAAAAATATCAATCCACTGGTTAGCATTAGAATTTTTGCTTGTGAATTTATCAATTACAAACTTTTCTGCAATCTTTTTCAAGTTTTGTTGTTTAACTTCTTGTGCATTTTGTACTAATTTCTCAAACAATTTTTCCAGCGTACCGCTTTCCGTTTGATTTGCATCAGAAAATTTATCTTGGTTTATTTATTCTAGATATTGATCCTCAAATTGTAAATTATCATCTTCATCTATGTATGTTTTATTGAGCTCATCTGTCATTGTAATCCAAACTCTTCTCACCTGGTACCTTTTTTCAAACTATTTTTCACCTTATTATAGACGGTTGTTTTCAATATTTCTTTATGATAACTAACTGCCTGTAGCTCTTCAGGTATTGCATACACTTTATTATCACTCGTGGTTATTGAAGTAAGCGAAATAATATTTGATTTACCGTCACTTTCAGGCAATAGCGTAAATTCAAAACGAAGTTTATCCATTTTCAATTGTCGTTTATAAACAAAAATGTCGTTTTATAATATTGAATCGTATCTGTCAAATAAAACTTAAATGTGTTGCTCTGAAAAAACAAAGTTTTATTTTATCAGTTTAAATCAAGTTACCTTACGTATCACATTACACTATAACACAAACACTAACCTGAAAAAACAAAGAAACGACATTTAAAGTCTATTCTATAATATTTTAGCTATCTAAATAGAAATTATTTTTATTAAAATATTAACGTAACGCCATATTGTTCTATTCTGTCTAGACGCCTGCCTTATCGACATTTGACACTTCACCTCCATTAACCCTAACTGTTTTGACGACTGCGCCAGCGCGGCAAAATTCAAATTAAAGAAAGGAACTAAACTTTCTTTACCTAAATAAAAAAAATACTATATATATAATACCATAATTTTTTTGTTGACTCTGCTGTGTTCTCATTTTTAAAATAAAGTTTGTACCTTGGATCGAGGAACATGCAAGTTGTGAAGGTGCGGTTGTTTTCCAAAGAAAAAAATCGTGATGAAAGTCCACTGAGAATATCTTGCCGGGCCATTTCAACTTCATTAGGTAAAGGCTCAGCACCATCTAAATCAAATGCCACTAATGCTGATTTTAGTGCAATAGCGATTGGAATAACTGCACTACGTGTTACATACTTATCACGACTAATTTCCTTTGTAACCTCTTCGCAGGGTTTCAGTATGAGAACCAGGTTTTCAATAATGTTCCAATCAAATGATGATAATGTTGACATTCAGATTAGAAAGTGCGCTATTTAATTTTTCCTTTAATTCCAATAATTATAAGTCTGTATGCGTTTTGGTTCCGCGTCACGTAAGACTTCTAAATACTCGAGACCCCTTTGGGCGTCTATGAGAGACTTAGTCTCGAGACGTGACCGCCGAAACCTAGTTTTTAAAACTATTGCAGTATATACGTTTCACCTCTACTCAGTAGCTGCCGCTATCGAGATGGAGCCCGGCGAGCCGACTACAGGGGACGCACCCTTGACCATAGACCATACAGATGGTACATAAGGATTATGAGAAAGCCAGCACTCTGGAAGTACAATTACGTCATATTGTATTTTTATTTTGTGTAATACTAAAGTAAAATCCGTTATCTTGGCTGAAATACTGCGTATGTTCTGTGTGATTATGTTAAAATTGGTTTCAGATGGTATTAATATTTTAGAGCAGAGCTCAGAGGTCACCGGTACTTGATGAAGGTACAGAGATTTCATCAATATATTTAAAATCGAATTATTTTTTTCGTAATAAGATTATAATAGAAAACAATATAATAATCAATAGATAAAATAAGATCTAAAGCTAAAAAGTAAGTAAGTAATACAATGTCAAATGAAAAACTAAAACGATGAAGTTAATTGCTTTCGTTTTTGTTTTTTTAGGTCTTCTATTTGATGTTCCACAGTCAGTTAGATTTCTTCGGTACCTTCGTCTTTACGTAGGAGTACTCTAGCGCAAAGGCCAAATCAATCGCCCCTTTGTACGTCAATGCGGGTTCTGCAATAGTCGCGACCGCATTTCGTCGTTTGCTAATCCAGAGCCGAATTGATCTCCCAAGTTTTGTTTCTGCGTAGCTTTAAAATTGCACGAACTGGGCAAATGTTTGCGGTCTTGTAAATAATCGCCCATACTTTCGCCGCCATTTCTGAATATTGACCAAGAAGTGCTTAGAATCATTTCCAATCCCAGAAACTAAAGAGCGTAAAGGATCTGGTGGTGGGACCAATTGTGACAATTTTACTTTGCGTCCAGCACAACATAATCCAGTAGATTCATCTCCTGGATTTTAACGCCTTACAATATTTACAAATTATTGTCATTTCCCCAATTGTTACCGATTTGCCGGCACAATAATCTATTGCCGGATCATAGTGAAATGCAGCTCGTTCCAGAATCACAGGAGCACTACGTCTGCGGAATCGCCCAATTTCATGATGTCGTGCTCGCTGTTGTTGTATTTCATGTGCACGAACTCCTTGCATTCTAAGCCTATCTACTTCATTGTCACTCACTAAAGAACGCAATTCTGACATAGCAATACGACTATTTTCTTGATCTGTCTCTCTCTGGTCATCAGTGCGGTTAGCACCTCAGGTAGCTCTTCGCACATTTAATTGACAGCGACGACCTGGGACAGGCCGGTTTCTCCTCGGCATCGTAAATTGTAATTAATCAAAGTGAGAAAAGTTCTCGCGCACTTAGCAGTAAAGTGTCACTATCACAAAAGTTCACCAAAAAAAGAGCACATAACTTGAAATGTCACAACACAAAGGATCACCGAAGTAAAGAAAGTTCTCGCGTAGCGGTAATCGTCACTCACAAAGATAGAAGGATGCACTCTTTGTCTGAGGTATCGATCGACATAGAGGATGATGGATCGACATATTAGTTGGCTGGTTATATCAGTTCCTTTCAAAATTGTATTAATTACATAGCACTAATTGAAAATAAACAATCTAATAGTTATATTTAAAAAATAATTAAGTGCGATTTCTTTATGCAATTCACAGCTCAAGAAATCAAATGAATATTCAGAAAATGTCTTCTGTTTAATTTTTTCGCTGATATTATTTTCATAACCGTAAAGTTCCAAATACTCATTTGTCGTATTTATTATATTACCGAAACTCCTCACGGCATATTCGGATGGATAGGATAGTTTTCTTTGTTTAATTGATTTATATTCTTTATATTTTATATAAGCATGAATATTGTTTTCGTCGTTTGTAACTGAATTCCTCTTACAGTTTTTACAATTTATTTTAGATAGTATTTTCCTTGTCACCCATCCGGCCGTATATGCCCTAGAATGCACATTAATTCTTTCTCTTCTTGCCTGGACTTGAATAATATCATAATGGAACTAACTGGTTGTTCAGGAGTTGGTGCAGTGTTTACATCCTTATTTATATTGAATAGGGACTGGATAGTGAGTAAATCTTTGCTCACGTCATCCTCACAATTATAATTTTCGGAATGAAAATTTATAAATCTTGTTATTAATAATGATTTAAACCACTATTGGTTGGTTGTATATCTAATTCTGTATCACTGTTTTTTTGTGTTACCACTCTCCGATGAATTAGCTCGACTTGTTTCAGGACTACCAGCGGTTTTTTTTATCGGTCCATAATTGACGGTGTAATCGGTGAACATACATAAAGAAATACATACAGACGAACATAGAACCTCTTTTTTTGGAAGTCAGTTAAAAACCTGGGTGCACTAGAAAGCTAGAAATAACTGGGGACCCCTGTAATTTATTTCATTTGGAGTCGGTGCTACTGTCTTTAAACTTCGTTAGGACTACTTCTTAGGTAGGTAGGTATCTACCCCTACTAACTTGAATTGGCACGAACTCCAAATGAAATAAATTACAAATTACAATTATTCATAATTATATATCTGACAAAATTTTAATTGGTCTGATTATAATAACTTAAATATTCATATAATTTAACTATGTTAATCACAAAGAGCATGTTTATTTTATTTACAAAAATACATGTCGGTATTAGTATACGAACAAAATATGGATAATCAATTTTAATAACTTACCTGTCCAAATTGTTCTTCATGTTTATCAATTTTTGTCTGTGGGCCAGTAGCATACATAACTTTTCATTTTTTTTCCACACGCCAACTTACACTTGATGCCCTATTCCTCAGATTAACGAATAGGCAGATGACGCGCCTAGAACACAAAAGTGTGTCCACCAAAGCAAATACAAATTACAAAGCGAATACAATCTCGCGTCAGTACTGAACTTCGCGTCACAGCGCTTAGACGTCAAAGGTGGTTAGTTGTTTTATTTTGAAAATGCCGTCTTGCGTAATTAAAAAGTGTAAAAGTTGTTCACAAAAACAAAAAAAAGCAGATGGCATATCTTTCCACAGGTAACTATTGTTTATTTTATAGTTTTGTAATTTATTTACCCACAATTTGATATCGCTCACTCGGAACACAAAATTTTGACAGTAATTGGTTGGTGTTGCCAATTTACATCGAAATAAGTTTGCTTGAATTAGGGAAATGTGAATGGGGTGTAGAAAGATGATTAATTTATACATTTATATATGGAAATAATTTATGTATATATATAATATTATATCTTTATTTAAAACTGTAGTTATTTAATCAACAATAAACCAATCAGAGGTATATTTTGCGATTTTGCAATGGCCGCTAAATCTTTTAATTTGTAATAAATATTTAAAATAACATTTTTCAATTTAATGTACCTAATTATGCTTATAAAGACATCCAAAAATCTTTAATGTTATAATGTTCTTGAGTGATAATGCAGACATCTTCAAATATCGATTTGCAGAAAAAATAAATACTAACTAAGTTTATTTTATTTTATTAGCATTATTCTATTCAAATACCTACTACTTAAGTACCTAAATTGCGAAAGACCATTTCCAATTTGTAACATTAGTACTACTGAGAACAATCGGAAAAATTATGGGAGTTCGTTCCCCAATATCTGGCAACTTTACACGCACACAGATGTACGTGTCCTTACAGTGCCGCTCCTAGTTGTTACGCACACATTTAATGCTATGTGCATGCATTTAATAATGGAATAAATGTGGTGGCTATGAGGCTATTTTCTTCACCACCTTCAACATCATACAAAGCCTGTTTATATAAAGATTGTCCAGTACTTCCGTCAAAGCCCTAGTATTCCCTTCCAAAACACATTCCAATTCTTCCAAAGAGTTTTGGTCACAGTATAGCGTTACCACTTCGTCATTTATTTTTAGTATTCTTTCAAAAGTGTGTTGTAATAGGTCTTGAAAAGAAACTGAGGCTTCTCTGATATGGTAATATTAGCTGGATAACAGTCCTTTTTCGCTGCTAACACTTTATAATATAAAGGAAGAATCTTGAAGATCCATATGTAAAATTATAGGTACATTTAAATTCCTATCTATTACCACAGATAGCGCTTCTTCTGGGGGGTATGCCCGAGTACAATTGTGTTATATTTTTTAAATATTTGATGGTGCATTACTTGCTTCTAAACATGTTTATATTATCTATTCTAAATCTTTTGTTGCCTTTGATTCAATGGACGACAGTGACGCAGTAAAAGATTTCACTTTTTTGGTTAACGGCTCTTGCTCTAGTTGTGTTTAGAGCATTCTACGCGATCTTAGTTGCTGTAGTCTACTCAAATTCAAAAATGAACTACTTATTGGCGATAATACACTTCACATAAAAAAAATCTAAACACCTTGCAAGTTTATGTTTTGTAAGGATTATCAGAAAAATGTGTATATTTAGGAATATATGTCAAATGTCGTTTAATAGTCAGGGCTGGGCAAAATACATGCTCTGCTTTAATTGAAATACTAATTACAAAATACAGTATCGCAAGTAATTAAAATACATAATATCTTTAATAAGATAAGTAAGACGATGAGGGTTTCTTTGTCTTGGCAGAGTGACGCGAAGATTGTGAAGGCGGCTTGTTGATGACCAGTCGTTCCGATTTCACAACACTCTCGGCGCAAGGTTTGTCCAACTTGTTCCCATCCTCCTTGATACTCGTTGCAGGTGTAGGCGGTGGCATTTCCTGTGCTCTGGCAACCTCTTGTAGCTTTACCTGAAGCTCCCTTTATCGTTCCCTTTCCAGCTGTTTACTTGCGGTACTGCGGGTGTTTACCATTGTTTTCTTCGGTGGCGGCGTCGTAAACATGAATATCTGGCTCGTAAGGCCACTGAACACGGGGTGAAGCAGTTTTAAATAAAATCTAGTAATTTTCAACTAGTCGGGGGTATATTTTTCCAATTGAGAGGTTTGGTATCAAAATCAGTCAAGTCCAATTCACCCAATTTGTCATTATAGTGCATAAACTAATTTTTGTTATTGGCAATATTTTTGGCAACTCAGCTCAAGGCGAGGGTGATTCAAACGAGTCTTTTAAAACTAAACTAAACAAATATCTACCTTAGTCTCAAACAAAAAAAGTCGGATTTCAAATAAAATCTGCCGGATTTGACCAAAATTGATAGTGAGGGGCGGATTTGGCCGAATTTGATTGTCATGGCTTTGGATTTGACTGTTTTTGATTGATTATTTATGGATTTGGCCATTTTTGTATTTGTCGTGTACGGGTCAGGGGTGGTAAAATTTCAGATATTCAATAAAAAAAGTAAAGAATACATAATATAAGAACACTTTATTTGTTTATTTAGAACTAAAATTAAAACTTTGTGCAACTACACAATTAAATTTGGCAACTCTTCCAAAGCTTCACAATCTTCTTCTCCATAAGAATGTAATGATTCAACTGGCCTTGACAACACATCGCTGAAATATTTTAACTCTGATATTTCATTCCATCGTTCACCATAATGAGTATTGAGTAGATTTTTAACGTCTCTTAGTTTCGCGTCTTTAACTTTGACGTACAGAGGTACAGGGTCTGGGTTAATCTGACTAGCAGATTTTCCTTTCTTGCAAATGTTCTTAAAATCTCCCAGACGGTTGTGGTAACTTTCTTCGGCACGCACCACGACGTTTGTCTTTTGTTTGTTTTTTTTTTAATAAAAAATCTCTTACATTTTTTAATTGAGAAGTGCATTGCTGTTGTAGTTTTTAATATTTTCCCAGTTGCTTCTTTCCATTGCATAGCTTGCACGTCAGAACCTAAATGGAGCACAGTAGCCTGTTCTTTAAAAAAGTTTTCATAACCATGTGGTCCAGGTATTGATTCCACTTTTTTAATTTTCTTTTCGATTTGTGCAAAGACTCTGTCTGGGGGCAGAAAAGAATGGCCTACGATAGGGAAAACAATCTCGATCATTTTAATCCTATCCGGAGCATGATCCATAAGGTACTTAGAGGCCATACCAAGTACAGAAGAATTTTTATTCTGGCCACTGCAGCCATCTGCGACTAAGCGTATCGAAGTCACTTTTTCATGTTTCTCGACAACAGTACACAGGCAGTGAAACACGGCACTGGCAATTTCGTTTGATGCTTTTGGCAAGAAGTCCTCGGTCCAAGTGTATGCAAACACATTCTCGCTATTTAGTTGGGACTTTGAGTGACCAACAACGATAGTAAATTTATAAATGTAGAGTTGACGCGAGTAATAAGTAATTTGATCTGGCACTTTCGGCATAGGTTGATTTTTTTGGCAGTGGAAACTAAGAATCAGCAAACTTTCATCATTTTCTTTTAATAAGTTGTAAAATGCTTTGGCTCTTAAACTGTGTACTCCTTTTTTTAATCATAAAATCCTTCTTTTTATTACTGTCTTTCTACGTCAGTCCGTGGGCTTCCGAAACCAATATTAAATGTAGTATTAAAAATTCTTCGAAAGTAAGATGCTTTAACAGTCTGAAATTGTGCCTCTTCTTGCTCTTTATACATTTTGTATAGTTTATTAATGTTCAAATCAGATGAAAGATAATAATAATAATAATAATAATAGCCTTTATTGCTGTAACTTAAATAATAACATGCATTACAGAATCTACTTAATTTTACTTAACAGTTTAAAAAAAATCTATCTCCTAGCGTACTGTATCAGCAACCGGTTTCTCTTTTACAGCTTGTCCTTCGACAAAGGCCTCCTCTAAAGCTTTCCATTTTGCCCTGTCCTTCGCAGTGCGTAACCATTCTGGACCAGCTACCTTTTTCATGTCGTCTTCCCAACGTTTAGTTTGTCTTCCTTTGTTTCTTTTACTATCACGCGGGTACCATTCCGTTACTAGTCTCGTCCACTTCTCTTTCTCTTCCCTCAGCATGTGACCTGTCCATCTCCATTTCAGGCGTTTGCATACGGTATGTATATTTTCAAATTTAGTTTTGCTCTTTATATTTTGTAGTCTCATCTTGTCTTTTCTTTTAACTCCAATTACGCATCTTTCAATCCCATTTTGGCATACTTGGATTTTTTTGAGTTGTTGTTCGGTTAGTGCCCATGTTTGGCATGCATAAGATAAACATGGAAGGATACATGTGTTATAAACTTTCCTTTTTCCTTTGATAGGCATATCTTTGTCTTTCATGACCTCGCTGAGCGACCAAAACCGCTTCCAGCTGTTTGCTATCCTTCTATCTATTTCCTTTTGCATTGTGTCTTTTGTAGATATGAGTTGACCTAAATATACGTACTCGTTCGTATATTCTATTTTTATGTTTTGTTTTTTGTGTCCACAGTTTATTATGATGTCTATTTTAGTTGAGTTTGTCATTACCTTCGTTTTCGATGCGTTCATTGAGAGGCCTACCTTGGCACTTTCCTCTGATAGTTGTTGTAGCATGTCCTTCAAATTATCGGGGTTCTCGGAAAACAGGATAATATCGTCTGCGAATCGTAGGTGGTTAAGTTTGACCCCATTTATGTTGAGTCCATTTCTTTCCCACTGCAGGTTTCTAAAAATCATTTCTAGAACTGCAGAGAATAGCTTCGGTGAAATAGGGTCTCCTTGTCTGACCCCTCTTTCGATTGGAAATTCTTCTCCTGTTCTTTCCAACTTGACTTGGGCCGTACTCCTTGAGTAGATATTTTTTAATATTCTAATGTACTTGATCGCAACTCCTTGACTCTCTAGTGCCCTCCAGATGCTATCATGGTCTAGGGAATCGAATGCTTTATTAAAGTCCACGAACCCTAGGCATTTGATACTTCCGCGACAGTAGTGGATCTCGAGTGGTTTAAAACGCTTAATGAATTTTTGTATGGACTTTTTCTGACCGGCATATTTATGTTCTTTGTGAATGCCTCCCCGAGACTCACTAGCTGAAGCTCCACCACTTTTAAAATTACGAGCAATCACACCATTCACTCGTCCTTTTTTAATTCCTAAAATTTCAAGAAATGTTTTTCTGCACACGGGAATCAAGTTATTTCTTCTTCGACAATAATATACTATTTGCATTCCTTTCATTTTTCTTGTGCCTGTCTTAGGCCGATGGCGACTTACAGCAGACGCCTTAGAATGTTGCAAAATAAAGTTGTCTTGGTCAATTTTAGATGGTGATTTGTAAAATGCTGCATGAAATTTTACAATGTCAACTTTTCTTAGCGATGTGCATCTATATGATTTTGAGTAATGTGTTATCGATTACTCCTCAACAATGACCAACATCACATCCCGGATATTTATAAATATTAAATAGGGTGATCGTAACAATAATTTTTAGTATCTCAGATAGCATGTAGGTATCAACTACATATTATTTCGTTGTACAATAATTAAATAATCAACATTACTTAATTTTGGCGCTGGCAACACTAGCGCCAAAACATCAATAGCTAATTATTAATATTTTATTTACATATTGTTCTAAATTATTACTTCAGATTGTTGTAGTTTAATTACGAATACCATATTTTGTTTACGTAACACTAATTATTTTATTTAGGAATGAAAATTCTTTGTAACCAAGGTAAAACATCAGTGCAATAAAAAAAATCTTACACCACAATTAATTATTATAATGAATAATTAATAACGATTTCGATAACACACGATTAGCAACCATTTCGAACAAATAACAAAAAAAAAAAGGATTTCGATACGGTATACTTACTCTAAATCATTTAAAGTATACCGTATCGAAATCGTTGCTCAGGTAATATTCTTTGGAAGCTTCTTCCAGTTGAATCAACTGTACCTTTTTGACGATAGAAATAATAGTTATTATATCAATGTCTAATTTTCTTTGGACAACAAACTTCACGGAATCAAATGAATCCTTGACGGTTTTCAAAAATTTTACCTTGTAATAATTTTCTCCGTCCTTAGATTCTATATTTTCAACAAATCCTATAAAATATTTCCAGGTTTTCCGTTGGAAATATTTAACTATAATACTATCATTTAAGCTTAAAATACTTTCTTCACTCTCAATTGCTTTTTTTCCTTTTCCTTCATCTATATTGGATTCCTTGTTATTACTCTCATCTTTTTTTAAATTCTCAGTTTTGTATTTGTCATCTAAATCTGTTTTGTCCACATCTTTACTTTTAATTGCCTCTTTTATATCCATTTCACTAGAATAATTTTGTCTTCTCATGCTTTCATGTCGTTCCTTAAATTCAGTCTCAATTATTTCATTATCTTTATTTTCAACTGCGTCTTTTCTCTCTTCTTCTCCAGTAAAATTAAATTTATTTTTGTTTTCATCTTCTTTCGTAAAATTAAAGTAAATTTTGTTCTTATCTTGTTTTACATGCTCTTCTTTCAAGGCTTTCTTTTTGTCTTCGTTGGTATGGTTTTTCTTTTCCTTATTGTCATCTTTTTTAATAATATCAATTTTGTTACTGTCTTTAGTTCTTATTTCAAATAAATTGCTCTCTCTTAAATCATAACTTGCATTATTTTCCGGTTTATTTTTTATTTGTGTCAGCAATGTTACGTCAACTTTCCCAGCAATATGTTTCGTAGTTTCGCGAAATCTTTTTTTATTAGTTTCATCATCAGCTTTCTTTAAAATAACTGTGGATAAAAGAGTCACTTTCTTGTTAGGATTAATTTTCGGCTTCAGTACACCAGTTTTTTCGTCAAGTTCAGTGATCAGATTGTCTTCGTCGTCATTAAAATCAAGACTCATTGATTCCAATAATAGGAGAAGGAATACAAAAGGCATATTTTCTATGAATGTCCAAGGAGTCTGCAATGCAGACTTATTAATGAATGTTGTGGCACGCTGGCCTGGGTCTGCTCATGATGCAACTATATTTAACAACTCTGAGCTGAAAGGTATGTTCCTAGAGAGGTATATTATAAGGCACATAGTATTATGATGAGGTTTCTTAATACGTACTTATTTTCAGTACAATGTGAGGAAGGGCTGTTTGGTAACAGATGGCTCATTGGTGACAGTGCATATCCCTGCACATCATATCTGTTGACACCGCTGCTTAACCCGTCATCACCTGCAGAGCATCGTTACAATGAAGCACATATAAAGACTAGAAATACTATTTGAAATAAAACTATTTTACGGATTTTATCGCGTTTATTAACTTTATGTTCCCGACGTTTCGGTTGCTTTACAGCAGCCATGGTCACGGGGGGACTGAGGTGTTAGACGTCCTGAAGAATAGGGAAGATGGCTGGGTGCTACCACCAACTTGGGATCCAGTAATTAATATAATTAAATCCAAAACCAAGTGTACCATTGCAAGACCTCGAGACACTGTGAGCACTTTCTGCGTGGATCGGACCGCAAATAACAACTAAATATGAGGGTACCCAGTTACTAACTATGACATCAGGACGTCTAACACCTCAGTCCCCCCGTGACCATGGCTGCGTCGGGAACATAAAGTTAATAAACGCGATAAAATCCGTAAAATAGTTTTATTTCAATGTGTAGTATTCGCGTAAATATAAGAAAACAATACTAGAAATACTATATAAAGGTTTACTTAACTCCTTGTTTACTTTTATGTCCTCCACCTATCCAAGGACTAACCAAACTGAGTGTGAATTTGCTAATCTATTATATAAACCTAATAGTAACATTACGGTAAATTTTTCAGATGTTTTGGTGTTTGGAAGAGACGGTTTCCAGTGCTATCATTAAAAATCCGGCTAGCTCTGAGCACAGCACAAAATATTATTGTTGCCACTTCTGTGTGTACACAACATCTGCAGGTTACATACTATTCGTGATGTGGAACCTGAAGTTGAGATGCCGGAAGAATCAGCTGATATTCCCTATGCTGAGGGAGGCAGTCAGCATAATCATACTGTCAGACAAGAATTGATTCATAATTATTTTAATGTTTAATTTAGGCTAGTCCATATTAGCTCAGAATAGATAGGGTTACAGTAAGTAATTTTGTTTTAATAAATATACCTAGTTAAAAGTGATGTTTTATTTCTTTATTACCTATTGTAGTTAATTACACATATAATAATGTAACTAATCAGTATTTTCAACCCTCGACAAAAAGAGTGGTGTGTTATAAGTATGTAGTGTCTGTCTTTCTGTGGCATCATAGCTCCTAAACGGATGAACCGATTTTTGTTTAGTTTTTCATTTGTTAGAAAGGTATAGAAGGTATCTACCTTGTGTGTTGGGCTCATTCAATGTTTTGTCGAGCACATGATAATACAAGCTGGGTGTATAAGGTCACAATCTACAGGCAAATACCAAATGTAAACACTTTTATTTAAATATTACTTTTATTTTTTAGTATTTCAATTTCATGTCTTAATTTTATATTTTCGAGCTCAACTTTTTCGGCTTTGGCTCGAAGCTCCTTGTCCCGCTGAGCTATCTGGATCTCCTCCAACAGCCTTCTTCGCTTGTTGGCTATAAAGAAAAGAAACAGTTCAGCTATGCTATCAACACAATAAGTATAACCCTAAATATTAATTAATTTATTCACCAGTTAAATTACTTATGGTTATTAATGTAAATAACTATATGGAATCAATAATAATATGTTAATTCCAATTTCTATTCAAATTGAGAAAAAAAACAGAGTACAAGCCAATTTATTAAAAAAAAAATGAAGTGCTCTGCGGTTTCACCCGAGTAGAAATGGTTGAAAAGTACATAAATACATAGCAAGATTTGAACCTTTTATAAACTAAAATTACACAGATGAAACTGTGTTGACACAGCTAGTAATTATAATATGAAAAATTACTTACAGGAGTTATTAGAGGTGTTAAAAATAAATATATTTGGTTTAAAATTTGCCTCTCTCCCACCACCACCATCACACTCTATAATACTACCACCACCACCACCACCCGATACGAAAACAATGCTGGCCTCTTCTGCTTGTGGTAGTTCTGGCAACGGTTGTTGGTCTTGAATATCCACAACAGCATTTGATAAAGGTGGTATTATCAATGGCTGGTTGCCGTCACCACCAAACTCCACAGTGAAGTCACTGCATGTGGCACCTAGCATAGATGCCACACGGTCTAACGCCTCATCGGGAGGAATGTACGTTTTACCTCCACCAATCTGAAATATTTTTTTTCACATTCTACATTTGCAAGAAAGTAGGTACAAACTTTTAAATTGTTTGATCTTATCATTGCAGTTGGTTTCCTAGCTATTTTAAAAAAAAATCCCATTTTAAACGGAGTTGCTCGGGACGACGCGTTTCTCCTGCCATGGCCGTGAACTCCTGCGCAATTATTTTCCATGCATCCTCGTTAAGCTTATTGTTGGACGCATTGGTAGCCCTTGCTGTAAGCGCTTTATGCTTAGAGATTTGGTCCAGCAGGAAATGGACTTCGTCCTTTCCCAGTGGCCTTGCTTTCACCTGAAAAGAAAGTGAATAGGGTGACTATGCCAGTTTACGACCACTTAACGTACTTGTAATCTTTGAAGTAAAATAAAACTGCCAAATTACAGTATCTTGATTGAAACAATAGTTCAAAGTGATAGAAAAAACATTAAATAATCTAATCGCCTCAAGTTTCAATATATTTTATTACACTTATTATTAAATAATTAAATATTTAATAAAAAGTGCTGTTTCTCAGTTCCCGACCATATGCAGCTAGCTTACGACCGACATTTTCGTCAGTTGACGTCCTTTGAAATGCCATTAAAAAATGAACACTAATGCTATGTATGTAAGGTCAATAATGGCACTAATAACTAAAGGTTCACAAATAATACAAAAAGGTTCACAAATTATATTTATTATTCACTAAAAAAGATTGTGCCCTATCTGATAGTTTGAAATAAAAAGGTTCACAAATAATATTTATTATTCACAAAACAAAAGATTATATCAGATTGTTTGAAATTTAACAAAATTTGGCAAATTTAAATTGACTATTTTGACTATCTAAATCACATCTTCACATCATCTTATGATTTCTGGTAATTAAAATTATTGACATGTATAATCGGATGTTGCAGCTTCTATGTAAGGCAAATCTTTCAAAATAGTACACTTTAAGTGATACCACCGCTCGCAGTTGTCACATCCGATATTTTTATCCAATTCATCTTCTACGTCACTAATCAAATCTTCGCAGCATTTGCTACATTGTATAGGCTTTTTAGAGATACTCTTTTGTACTTTCTTTTTTCGAGATTTTTTACTAGCCTTTTCCTTAGCTTTTCGTTCTCTAATTTCAGTTCTTTAGCAAGGTTTTCTTTGTCTTCTTCCCTCTTTTCATAATACTTCCTCCACGCTGGAGAGGATATAGCACTTGGTAATTTAGGGCCTTTGTTTTTCTGTTTCGGCGTTGGAAGTTCTGGAAATATCAGGTGTTTGGAGAAAACATCATCAAAGGTATTGATCAGAAGTCGTTCGGGCTGAGTAGTTGGCTGTTCATGTATTTCAGCCAGTACCGTGATAGAACGACATTGTTTTTCAAGTTCAGTGGGATCAGGAACATCGGGAAGGCTCGTCTGTGATGTCTCCTGAGATATCTCGAGTTCATTCAGTGACATTACTGAAATATTATCTGTTTTGTCTGTTGGTTTTTCATGTATTTCAGCCAGTGTCGTGAAAGAACAACATTGATTTTCAGGTACAGTGGGATCAGGAACAATGCGAGGGTTCGTCTGCGATGACTCTTGAGATATCTCGAGTTCATTGAGTGGCATTACGGAAATATTGTCCAGAGATATAAACGATCCTACTTCAATCACGCTTATGTTCTCAATGTTTTCTTGAGCTATAAATTGTTGCAATGTTGCATTGGTTGTTATCTCTGTAGTCAATATTTCTAAGTCCTGACATGAAGGGATATCAGCTGTTGGCAAGGTGAAAGGCTCCTCGCAATTCAAATTTTCTGGTGTGATATCAGCATCAACAACAATTCTTTCAGTGAGGATACTCGCATTTGATGATGCATAATTTCGGTTGCTTTTAGAACGTCGGTTTCTTTTAGCTGCTTCTATTTCTTCCAATATTGCATTTGTGTGGATGTTGTGTTTTGATAAATGGTCTCTTAAAAACGAAATAACGTTTTTGGCAATGTCGTAATCTTTTGCTGATGGCGTCTTTTTACATTGGATTCAATTCCGAACATTTTTATGGTGTCTTTAACACATTTCGTGTAATCCACCGCTTCTTCATCCAATGGGTATAGTCCGCATTTTCGAAATCCGTTTATAATGGCCATTTTGAGATCTACTGCAGCGAAAGTTTCTTCTAATACTTTAGAAAAAAATATTTTGTTAATGGTCTTATTAAGGTTTTCATCACGATCTTGCCAGCTCCTAACTGTCTTCTTCCACTCTTGCTTTAGGAGTCTAAAAACACTCACATCACCTGGCTGCAAAATATGTGTGGTGTTTGCAGGTAGGGCAGGTAGGGTACAATATTATACCATTTTCTTCGCAAAATTGGCTCAGTGCCATTGTCATGTGTGACTTGTGTCCGTCAATAAAAAGGATAACCGGTTTTTTGATATTCTGTACTGTTATCCATTTATTAAAACTATTGTAGATGTATTCAAAGAAAACATCACTTCTCATCCATCCACTTTCTGATCTTCCGAGAACCCATGACTCGGGCATGTTGTCCACCAGAGCTTTTGGTGGTCTTATGTATGGGAAAACCACAAGTGGAGGACAAATCTTACCACTTGCTGCAAACAACACCAGCACGGTTAGATTTTCTTTTTTATTGTTCTTTTTAATCATGTAAAGATGTTTGTACCCTTTAGGCCCCAAAACTTTCCCGCTTTTTGGGCAAAGGGAAAATTCAGTCTCATCTCCATTAAATATCCTGTCAGGATCATCAAAAATGTCTAAACAATCTATGGACTTCACATATTCTTTCAAATCTTCAAACCAGCATCGTATACGACGTGTTTCAGTGACAACCGCTCTGGCATTATTAATGCCTCGGGTTCACGAATACTCACATCAGGATGATAAATGCAGCTGACTGACCCTAAATAAGAACTCTCATCATGTGTTATTGAGTAAGTAAACAGTGCTATAACATACCATAATAGAAGCAGTAGTGCAAAAAACGCCATACATTGCTCGCAGAAAAATAGTCAGAGTCATCGCAAAGCTCATGCACGAAGGCCATGCGCAGCCACCGTAACACTGGTAATATGTTCAAAATAATGACAATAGTTACCTGTTGCAGATGTAGAACGTCTGACGATGTTGAAACACGGAAATGTAGGAATCGCCTTCAACAATGATCTACATATTATGCCTACAGTGATGTTACACGTCATTATAATTACTATCAGGGCATATACTTTTTCCAGTTAATGATTGCATTAAAAATTCTTTTTTTGATACCTTCTTATCATTTTTCATGTTGTATGTGATCCACGCGTTTACTAACGCCATTCCAAACAAATATTCCATACCCACTTTTCTGAACCATTTGAGCCCTCTTTTTAATGTAGAATAGTACGAAGACATTTGGTCGCTGAAGTCAACTCCTTTTTTGTTGTTATTATACGTTAAGACACATGTAGGCTTTTTATATCTTCGTTCGTCTTCTTTTTTTTTGCTAGTGTTGACAAGAACATCTTCGTCCTCTTTGAGAGTAGATAGCATTAGAAGTTGCCTTTTGTCAACCCATTTAATAACTTAACGCCATTTTTATTCATAGCTCCTTTGATTTCGCCCTTCTTCAACTTTAGTGACACTATCTGCTTAGGTAGCCCTCTTCGATTTGATCTTAGGGTACCACAATAACGGGTTTTGTGAGATAGGAGTTCTTCCGCCAATTCGATTGAAGAGTAGAAATTGTCTGCAATTACTACACGACATTTGTTCTCCAGCCCTTGAATGAGTTTCAGTACGGTTACATTACCATGATTTTGTTCACGGCCATTTTCTCCCTTTCCAGAATAAATTATTGAATTATATGTATACCCTTCTGGAGTGCATAACTTGTAAATTTTAACACTATACTTGTGTGATTTGTTTTTAATGTATTGTTTGAATTTCAGCCTGCCACGCCATGGTATCATTGATTCATCTATAACAACGAATTTACCGGGCGTTAATACTTCTTGGAATCTGCCGTTGAGCATATTAGCCAAATCATGATTTTTCTTTAACTTATTTGTATTGTGGATGGCTGACGAATCATCACAAAAATGCCAGAATTTTAATAGTAACAGAAATCTATCCCGAGTCATTACAGATACAATATATTCGTTTCGATATATTGATTTTTTGACCCATAAGCATTTATATGAGGCACTTTGTTCAGACCCATTGCGAGTAGTACCCCCAGAAACTTTCGCATTTCTATATTATTCGTAGCTTTCCATGATAATAACCGAGATTTTGTTTTTATTTCGTTATTATTTTGCTTTTCTATGATGTATTTTAACGCATATTTATTACTTTCTGTAACCATTTTTTCTATTATTTCATCAGTTACAAATAAGGAAAAAATACCTGCAGGCGATATATCCTCTATAGGAATATTAAAAGTGCTTTCATTTAAAGTACACGCTTCCAACTCAGGGGTCGAATCTGTGATAGCATCCCATTCATTGACACTATTATCCTGTGCATCTCCCTCTTCCTCTAAAACATCTTTATGTATATCTGATACAACTTCACTTGCAGAGTATTCATCACTCTCATCATCGCCTGTGTCACCACTTTCCTCCTCTTCATCTTCCTCCTCAGTATTTTCCGTTTCTTCCCCTCTCTCTGCATCTTCATCTTCCTCTTCAGCATTTCTTGTTTTTCCTCTCTCTCTGCTTCGTCATTAAGTGTTTCTTTCTGTCTTTCATTTTCTTCAAACTGTTTTTCAAGTGCGTTTGCCACTAAACCCTCGGTCCTAGACAAAAATGACCCTGAGTACCTGAAAACATTTTATTTTTGACTGTTGTACATGATACAATGTGAATATAATGGAAATTAGGAAAAAAAAACTCGCAAAAATTTGTCAAGAATCCTAGAAACATTTGAAGCGCGCTGGCCGCTGAACCGTCGGTCGGAGAACCTACCCTGAGTAAATTAACCTTGTATTATTGGCTATTCTATAGGATGGTTTAATAAAAAAGACAATACAACGATAAACAAATTTTCTCGAAAATTCGTCTCAAGTCCTAGCTCCATAGCGCCCCTAAGGATACACACCAACCAACAGCGCTTTACCGTTACCGTCCTCCATGATTATCACAAGACACGATTACAACAAGAGGCAACTTAAAATTAAATATTTTAGATATCAGTAACACTTAGCTTAAACTTAAAATATAGTTTCAAAGTAAAACTTTTCCTTATTCAAAATGGCGAATGAATAAATTAATAAGTCGGATGAAAGCTGTTGGCGCCCTCTGTAGCAGATTCACGCACTATCTTCCGACTTGGCATTCGTTGCGTGATGCAGCCATGATGCTATTGGTCGACCCCGGCAGTTTGTGACTAATAAATATGCGTTTTATTTCAGTTCCAAGATTATATGTATTCAAAGTTTTACAAATAAAATAATAAAGTACGTCTAACATAAACGGTACCGTCCTCTAGAGTGGCATCGGCTGCCCACGCGCACTCGCACATACTTAACCCTTAGTAGCCTGATTTACGAAAGTGATTAATTTTTAATATTACTGTGTTTGCTTGAGGGTCTAGATGATGGGAAAAATAACTAAAAAAATCACAATATTTATTTTGCATATTTATTTAGAAAAAAAAACAGGTATCAATTTTGATACTGCAGGCATTAACGCCATAAAGAAATCAGATATACCTATGCATGAAATAATGCGAAACATTGATTGTTTTTATTATCGCATAACGACACTACACTTTTTACAGAACCAGGAGGTAAGTTTCCTACAATGATTAAATTTACACTTATTTCTAGAACCCATAAATATTTTTTCATGACCAATACAATTGCAACGCACGTCAGTAGAGGGTAGTACATGTACACCTGTCCGGGGTCTTTTAGAAGGTACTGTAGTGTCATGTCGACTGTTGGTACTGGGTCTTCCCCTTTTATTTTTCGAGTGACTTTGATATCTACATAAAGTATCGGCAAGCTCAGTTCTAAAATCTGCTAACTTCATAAAATTCTTCTGAAGTTTTCCTTTCATTGTGTTTACCTTTTTGTATAGTACCCAAGCATTGATGACAGTCATGTCTAACAAGTGGTAGAAGAGCCTCGTTGTCCACTTTCTCGACTTTATGCGGATGCGATATCGACCAATGAAGCTATCCATCAAATCAACGCCGCCCATGTGTGCATTATATTATTTTATGACCCGAGGACATGATACTTGAACATTGGCCTTTAGTTTTTTTTCGTAGCGGGTTATAGTATCCACTGGTTCAGCGCCAACATACGTGGAAAGTAATAGTACTTGTTTGTTGTCTTTCCAACTTGTGGCCGAAAATTCGTGGCCAAATTCGTGAGAGGCCAAATTTTCGTGATATGTTCCTCTGGGTACGTTAGACTTCATAATTTCCCGTTTCTCCGGCAACTTGCACGACTTTCTAAGCCTGTTTCTCTGTACTGTTCCAAGACAATACATACCTTCGTTGGTCAAGTAAGGTAGCAGAGGAATATTCGTATAAAAATTGACAAAATAAGTTATAAGATTGACGTGCCTTGGTACTGGTCGTAACATTCGAATAACTGTATTCGATACAGCTCCGAGGTCTGGTTCGCCAGGTAAACGGTCTATGTCCTTAGCTCCTGAGTAAATCTCAAAACTGTAGGCATACCCAGACAGAGAGCATAAAACATATAATTTGAATCCCCACTTATGTGGCTTGTTGGGTAAGTATTGTTTCATAAAATGTTTAATTTTAGTTGAACACATTTGCTCGTCTAGTGATAGACGATGCTCAAATGGTACAGTAATAAATTTCTTGTTCAAATAGTCTATCACTGGTCTTACTTTATGCAGTCGGTCGTGCTGGGGATGATCAATGGGCAAATGTTTAGAGTCGTCATTCATGTGAAAAAATTGTCGAATTTTATCAAATCTGTTGCGATTCATTGTTTGTGCTATGGGTTCAAATTTTGTAATGTTTGACCAGTATGACCTGACACTAGGATAATGTTATACACTAGTAAAAATAAGAATTCCAATAAATTTACGTAATTCTAAGACAGTTGCAGGTTCTGTAAAGTTGGGATTCTTTTGGAAGGCATATTTATTTGACTCGTCCACTAGAAATCTCAAAATTTCTTCACTGAAAAAATAAGAAAAAAACTGAAAAGGAGTGTCTAAGTTCATAATTTCTTGTGAATACTCAGTATTTCCAGCAAACTGGAAAGCATTTTGGACTATGTCCACATTCTTTACTCTCCTCACTATGTTTCTAGAGTTGAAAGGTGCAGTTTGCAGGTTGTTCTGGCTGCTGGTTGTAGGAGTTGGGCTTCGTTCAACAGTCTCTAAATTATGTTGCATGTCGGTATCTACGTTTGCTGCAGGTGGATCTGCATCCAAGTTTGGGTCAGTGGGAAAATTACCTACATCCTCTTCATCTTCTAGCTCCATCAGACGATCTCTTTGACTCGAATAATAGTCTATGTCATCTTCATTGTCGGTGGAATCGTCTTCCGAAATTTCACCATTTTCTAACCGCTTCAATATGCTCTCAATCTCTTCTGGTCGCATTTTTGATAAATTTCTATAATAAAATAAAAATAAAAGTAATCCCAACACCAAGCTATGCAGAAAAATAATGAATCGGAAGTTCAAAAAGTTTTTATAGCTAAAGAATTGGTAGGTAGGTTTTATGTAGGGCGGAATGCCTGAAGTATCAAAATTGATACTCACAAAAATAGCACTATTTCTATTCTATTTCTTCAAGTAAAACATGCACTCGCAAAAAATAATTATATCATAGCGAAAATAATATATTCACTTACCTCAAAAGTATATTCTTCAGAAAAAGAAAATATACCAAATTTGTATTCAACAAAACTTTTAGTAAAATGTGTTTACTTGTTCACTTTGCCGCGCAAGTAATGTCATAGATAAAATAAAACAATAATGTCATTTGATTTTTTAAAAAAAAATTCGTTGGAAAGAATATTATACAACAGTAAAATACGTACAGCCAACCTATAAAAAAAATAATAGTAATGTGAACATTCGGTTTAAAAGATTGGTATCAAAATTGAAACTCAAGGTTTTTTTTTTATTTTATTCTTTTATTTTAAAGAGGGTTTGGTCTTGAAAAGAACATGTCGCCCTCGTAATGATACATCAATTGGTCCATAATCATAAGATTTCAACATAAACATTATCTTCTTAATTTAACTCCAGACTGTGCGATCCTGTACAGAACCCTGGCTTCTGACGACATAGGGAATGCCAGCATACTATTACACCATCCCACATCCTGCGCTATATGATTTAACTTATAATATGTGACTCAATCATAGTAGTTCTTATATTCTCGTTCCGGACACATTCCATTAAAACATGGATAACGTCTTCCACTACGTCACACTCGGAGCAATTGGGGGACGGAGATTTGCGCATCATAAATGCGAACTTGTTTAGAGGAATATGTCCGGTACGAAGTCTAAAACTCGTCACGATGTCGTATCTTCCCATATTTTCCTCCTGGAACCATGGCACACGAGGAAGGTTGGGTTGAATCGTTTTGTACCAAATTCCCTTGCTCAACGATCTTTCATCGAAATATTCATCCCATAATCTTTTACAGATCTTTTTGACCTCTCGTAACATGGTCGAAAAATTTGGTACACAATTGAACATGTCGCCCTCCACTGTAGCCTCGATTGCCAGGTTGTCCGCTGTTTCGTTACCTTCTAGTCCAATATGGGAAGGTATCCACTGCAACACCACGTTTTTATTATTGCTCCTTATTTCCAATATGGTATTTAAAACATCATATGCCAGTGGAATGCCTCTACGCGTGAAAGTACACAGTTCTAAATGCTGTAAAGCACTTTTAGCATCTGTTAAAATAACAAAATTGCTGAAGTTTATTGACATAATATATGATAGTGCCTCAGCGATAGCTACTAACTCGGCATGCATTATAGATATACCATTAGTGTCATTAGTATTTATATGCAATTTTACGGAAGAATTAGTTTGACTATCAAAAAAGGCAGCACCTGTTCCGTGTGAAGTTTTAGATCCGTCAGTATAAATTCTATAATAATTAGGATATTTATCATGTAGAAATTTTGAGCATATAACCAGCAAGTTACATATGTTATATTGACGTTTCGGCTTGTCTACATTTGGTATATGCATATTAATGAAGCTATTTGTATCTATATTGTTTCCCCATGTATCCAGACAAAATATCTCTAACTGTTTACTTGAGTGGATAGGTATATCTTTTAACTTATTATGTAATTCAATTAGAAGAGGTTTCTTTTTACGTCTCCAGTATAAGTTTTCGCACAGGTGAGTAAGTGTATCCAATGAGTTAACTATATCATTTTCTTGAAGGGATCTTGATTTTAGCACAAATTTACCCGCTAGATATGCCCGACGAACGAACATAGGTTGTAATAATACTTCTGCCTCCATGGCATGAATAGGTGTACTTTTAATAAATCCACCTATTATCCGCATATATTGATTTTGTACCTTATCTAATTATGCTAAGTTGCTTTTACTACTACCATCGTATAAAAAACAAGCATAATCAATACGACTTCTAACAATAGCTATATATAGCCGCCTCAAGTGGCAAGGACGCATACCCCACCCTGCACCAGCAAAGATTTTAAAAATATTAACAAATTTTAGTGCTTTTTCTCTGATTTCGTTAATGTGCTTTGACCATCGTAATCTTTGGTCTAGCCAGACACCTAAATACTTAACACACGGAACTATTTGAAGTACATTACTATTAATAAAAAGCTGAGGATTCCCTAGAATTTTCCCATTTTTGAATACACAAACTTTACTTTTGTTATTTGAAATTTCTAACCCTAAATCCATCACTAATTGCTGAAATACGTCTAAACTGGACTGAAGTCTTCTCACACCTTCATAGACATTAGAGCAGTTAATATATAATATGAAATCGTCCGCATATTGGGTTATGTGTATATTTGCCTCTATACTTTTACATATCTCTATAGTCGCCACGTTAAAAAGTAACGGGGATAGAGGATCCCCTTGTGCCAAGCCTCGATTCGTTGTTCTACTTTTATTTTCACCTTCAGTTGCTATTTTAAGATGTCTTTCCTTTAAAAACATCCATAAATATTGACATATTTTACTTCCCACTTTTAACTGATCTAACTTATGTAGTAATTTAATTACATCCACATTATTGTAGGCATTATCAATATCTATGAAACAGCACATGGTATACATATTTCTAGAAAATCCAATTTGTATCCTAGTAACCAAGCTGCTAAGACAGTCAACACAGCTTTTAGTTTTTCTGAAACCCAATATGTTGTTCGAGAACCTGTTATTTTTTTCTAGATACCATTCGAGTCTCCTATTTAAAATTATATGAAAAACTTTGCATAAACAGGATATCATGGAAATGGGTCTTATCGATGATATGTCGTTTGCATCTCGTCCTGGTTTTGGGACAGGGATAACACATATGTCTCGCCATTGTCTAGGCACAAACCCTGTACATAAAACACGGTTATAGATAGCCAGCAAAATCCTTTTGCCATTCGGGGGTAAGTATCTGATCATAGAGTAAGAAACACCGTCGCATCCGGGAGATGTATCCTTATCTTTAATACATTTCACCAGCTCCTGAATGGAGATGTTTACCTCTAAGTTGCCGTTGCTGTGTGCAAATAAAGGTGGTTTAGACGAGACGTAATCGGGAGTAAGATTATGCAATAGTCTAGAGGCCTTCTCCTTATCTATATGATTCCTAGTTGTCCTATAACCTTTAATCCATTTCATTTTTTTCCACATATCAGAACTTGAGACAGTTCCATCAACAGACGAACAGAACTGTTGCCATTCACTACGTTTAACTTGACGTAATAACTTTTGAGCTTCTCTTATTTTATCCTGTAATGTGGTTAAATTAACAGGGGTTGGGTTACGTCTGAATTTTCCTAACGCTAATCTACGCAATGCTACTGCTTTAGACAACTCACTATTCCAATAAGGTTTAGGTTTAAAGTTTGACTCAGGAGATTGGTTTATTTTAGTTACTGGGATGTGTATTTCTGCCGCAGTGTTTATATAATCTATAAATGTGTTATAAGCTTTCTAAGGATCGTCATGAGGATGATAGTTAGAAAACATGTCTCTCAAACATGTACTATATGCCTCCCAATTAGCTTTCTTAAAGTTTCGCTTGGTTATTACTTTATTTTCCATATAGTCTTCGGTGATAATTTTCATGATCAGATGATCGCTTCCAAGTGTTTCATTAGAAACACTCCATTTAAATTTCAGTGCAATATCTGAGGAAACCAATGAGATATCCGGTGAGGACTCCTGTAACCTACCATTAACTAATTTTAACCGTGTACTATGGCCATCATTAAGTGTAACATAGTTACTGTCCACTAATCCATCCCACACTTGAATTCCCCTACTGTCTGTCTTGTGAGACCAGTTTGTGTGGTGAGCATTCAGATCACCGATGATCAAAGTTTTCCTATTAAAAGCTGAAAATATATGGTTCCAGTCCCTTTGATTCGTTCTTACAGCCGGGGGGCAATAAATCATGATTATATTTTCTAATGAAGGGTAGTTAAAAATTTTAACATGTACTACTTCTATACCCGCGTTAATCGACTGAAGGTTACCTATTTGCGCTTTTATCGTTTTATGCACCGCTATAGCTACTCCACCGTATGAGTCTAAACGGTCCCTACGAAATAGATTATAAATACTAATCTTAAGGTTGCTATCTATTTCCAACCATGTTTCTGCTATACCAGCAATGTGTACTTTATCTTGTAATAGTAATTCGGATAAGGCATGTAATTTCGGACGTAGGCTTTGGGCATTCCACTGTATAATATTCAATTGAACCAATTTGTTTTTACAATCCATTAATTAAATTCAAAATTAATTGTAGACAGGGCGAATCAGTTATGTTTTCCACTACCAGTAATATCAGCCACTCTATACATATTTTAACAACGTTTTTAAATTTTGCTTGTAAGGTACAGTTCTTCACAAATATTATTTCTTTTACTTTCATCAACAACTCACTAAAAGTAGGTTTTTCTTTCTTTTCGTCTGCGGTTTGGCGTTCTTCCCCATGGCGAATCCTCGTCAACTAAAGATATGTCCGACTCATTTGCTACGTCATGATTCCACTCTGAAGCTTCGTGCTGACGTTTCCTGTCTATCCTCTTTTTAAATCTATTGCGTCTTTGCTTACCAGAACCTACGCGGCTTTCCGTAATTTCTGGGTCTTTTACCACCTCCGCAAAGCTGATTATCTCCTCCTCAGGGATGTCAGCTACATAGGGATAAGCTTGGTAAAACTCCTGACTTTTTTCCTCTGCTATTCTCTCTGGAGAGGGTGTCACATACATGGTAAGGGCTACTTTGTAAGTGCAGTTAAACTCTGCCATTATTTCCCGGATCTTTTTTTCTTTTATATATGTTGGGCATATTTTGGCTAGTGCCATATGATTACCGTTACAGTTTATACATTTATATGCTTTTGTGTCACAATTCTCATGGTTTTCTCCACATTTGGCATGTTATTTTATTAGCTGGGCAAGTTTTATTAGAATGACCTAACCTCCAGCATCGGGAGCACTGCGACACAGGGTAAACGTATGGGAAAACTTTAATTCTTAATCCCTCGGTATATACATATGGGGGTAAAACATTTCCTTTAAAACATAGCCTCATTGCTTCACTAGGGCACCATCCTGCTTTGATGTTATCTCGTCCATTTAACCTCTTTACAGCGATTAGCTCCGCGTTCCCTGTACCTGTTATTTTACTTAGTATCTCCTTCTCTTCTAATTCTAAATCCACATCTTTAATAACTCCATAGGTAAAGCCCACCTCTAATTCCTTATTGAATCTCCATCCCTTCTTAATAAGGTCCTCACAACTGCAGAGTTTGTTTACTTCTCGTTCGTCCTCAAATAGTAGTCGCACTCTGAACGGGCTAAGATATTTAACTTTAATCACGTTATTAATTTTCCACGTGTTGAGTAAGCGAGCCAACTCGAATGCTTTAGGAAGTTTATCCTTACACGAAATTGTAACTTCAAAACTCTTGTCCTTGTTTACTTTATGCTCATTATACTGCTGCCGTGATTTCTTTTCCTTTCCTTTTACTACTGACCACTCTTCTTCAGAATCGCTTTTTTCTCGACTTCTTTTTAGGTTTACCTTCTCACTCTCCTCGTCATGTACGCATAATGACTTCATTTCATAAGGTACGTTTAAATCATCATTATTCTCGCTAACAGGTAGTGTATTCATGTCTCAGTGTGCTGTGTATTAAGTACACTAGCACCCGGCCGACCCGGCGTCGCAGCGGTGGTCCGCGGCCGCCCGGCAATCCCTTCACTGATCACGCACACTCACAAACCACTAACAAACAATCTTTGCGCTAGATAAGTCACGACACGGGTTCCTCGTACGCGTGCCAATGCGAGACTTGAAACTCTAGGTTATTAAGGGTTAAGTCTAGAGCACTATATAACACCCCCCGCACTAGTTGGAAGCCCTTGGTTCTCGGCCAGAGAAAAAGGGCTGGCCCGTGGTGGCTGGAGCATCCACATCAGTGGAGTTTTCTGATACCGAACGGTTCTTAGATCTTCGAGTCTTCATGATATATTTGCCAAGGTAAAAACAACCAATAATTAATAATATAATATAAATTGGAGTCGTACAATAATAATAAGTATAATCTTTTCCTTTTCTATCAAAGCCTGGAGTTTGTAAAGTTGTTCCAAGGGTACATTTTCGAGTTTCAGAGGTTGTTCCGCATTTTCAATCGTTCTGTTGGATAGTTGGAAGGACAATAATCTTACTGGTTGTCCTTTGATTACGTTTTCGTAATTTTAATGGTGTGTTCCTTTGTAATCAGGATGCATCCACTCGGAATGTTCACAGGGTCTGCATTGACATCGTTAAGAATCTGAAATGTAATAAAAAAAATAATATTGAGTAAGGAAATCTACACAATAGAAAAAAAGTCAAAATAGAACACCAAAAAAGAATACTAAATTACCTTTGTAATGGCGGGTGCCTCGTTTGCATACAAAAATTGGTGTACTTTTCGCCTTATAGCCGCTAAAGTAAAATCGTCTACTTTATCTTTGAAATTATATTTCGGTCCACGTTTTTCGGGAGACTTAAATTGATCGTTTTCTTTGTATTCTTGTAATACACTGTAAACTGTGGTCATACCAATTCCCAAAATGTCAGCTGTTTTCGAAACATTCATTTTTTTCCGATGCCTCAATAGGTAATAGTGAAGCAGCTTTCTCCTCAAATACAAATTTGTAGACGTTGCGTACCATAAGTTTTTCGGTAACGCTTAAAGCAACTCGTGGTCTCTTCTTTTTTGGGGACAAACAGCTTTAGCTTGTCAAACTCAAAATTGTTTTTATTCACGTAAGCCAACAAAGCATTTATGAATAGTCAGAATCTACCACCGGTTCGGAATGCTGCTTCCACTGAGAAGATCCGGAAAGAAACTCAATGGTTACTCTTTTCAATGAATTAAAGAAGGTGTACATTCTCAGGAACAGCAGAAAATAATAATATGAGCAGGCACCATTATCACTAAATAAGTAATAGTAAATAATAATCAAATCTCACTCAGATTTAGGAATGTAAATAAAATGAGAAAGCTAGTTTAGTGTGGTGGGCATACCTACTTATAGTTACATCAAATTAAGTGTTTACGAACCAAAATAATAATTAATAAAACAGAGGTGGATAATAAGATAATTGCTTTGGTGTGATGCCTTCCATGCTATGTCGTGCTGTCGTGCTTGTTAGAGTATTTTATATTAACTATAATCATTAACTCATGCATTTCTTTAACATTAACTGTGTCTGGAATTTCCTTTGTAATAGCCGCTTTAAGCTCATCGAAAGATTTGAAGGTTTTTTCCGATCTTAACCATAGTTCTGCCGTTCCCGTTAATGTCTTCCGTGCTATGATCAAAGTTTGCTGCGGCGTCCACTTAAATATTTCAGCATTATCCTCCACATCCTGCGCCCACTTGCTAGATGAATGCGTTTTATCGTCTCCGCTGAATTTACACATGCCATGGATTCCATCTAGTAATCCAAAAGTTATCGTGGTCGGCGTCGTCGTTGTAGCCGTTGCTGACGTCATTTGCTCGTCGTCCATGTTTTTTCCTTAAGTATTCTTATTGCCTTCTTGAAATCAATCCCGGACGAGCCCCCAAATTTTGTAGTATCGCAGGCTTGTGATTCGTGAGACACAAATAAAAACTGCTTTGAATCGTTTTAACACCGTTTTATTCTTCCTTTTTCTTATAACCTCCGCTTTAAAACTAACTCCTTTCGTACTTCCTACACAGCTCTCTTTTCCCCATCCTCCGTCCCTTTCTACCCTCCTTACGTTCCATTTCACGCATACCATTTACGTTCCGTTCCCACATAAAGATCTATGATCTTTGTTTGTCATGCGTACTTGCTCTCTCTACTAAACTGCCTGTCATCGATGTAAGACATGTAGTAATTGAAGATACAATAAATAAATATGTAGTAGCTTTAATTATTAATAATAAACACCAGTTCTCATAGGTTATGAGCCCAGACGCCCGATAGTTTAAATTAGGGAAAGTAAAGATGAGCAAATAAAAGCTAGGAAAATGAAAGAAGTATTTTTTTAGGAAAAAGAAAAAATGGCGTCGGTATGCGTATCGCACCAACAATATTTTCCCCAATTAAACGCGGATGCTTTTGACAACTGGATAAACAAACTGGATAAAAGGCCTATTATAATAAAACGCGGAAGGAGATTTTGAACAGACTGACATTTATTTTAAAGGAAAGAATTACCAACATAAAAAGAACCATAGACTATTCCAAAACAAGACGACTAAAAACATTTGTTTTTGGTTATTGTATAAATATAATACCACCACCTATCAAAATAATCCAAAAACAGGTTATTACAAACACAAGATCTACAATAGTTCACAAATATTCAACTTTTTAATAAAATTATAATGCTTAATTTTACACAAGCTTTTAGTAAGGATGTCAGCTGGCATTTTACTAGTATTTAGGTATATAATCTTAATCAAATTATTTTCAATTGCCTCTCTTATAAAGTGAAACCGAGCGAGCATCTATGTGTTTGCTTCTTTTGTGATACATGCAATTTACTGAAAGTTTCTGGGCACTTTGATTGTCATTGTACAGAATTATTGCATCATCATTTTTAATACTAAGTTCTGATAACAAATTTTTATGAAAATATTGCCTCCTTACTGGCTTCACATATTGCCATATATTCGGCTTCAGTGCTTGATAGCGCTACAGTTTGTTGCTTTCTACACTCGTGTGAAATTACACATCCAGAAAATATAAAACAATATCCAGTATAGGATTTCCTATCAATAATATCAGAGGCCCAATCGGCATCAACAAATCCAATGTCATCAAAATTATCTTTTACATACATTAAACCCTAATTCTTAGTATTTTTTAAATATCTTAATACTCTCTTTGCGTGTTTCCAATGTGTATCGCTGTAACTATCATTGAACTGGCTTAAGTAACTGTTATGTATGCGATACAGGGAACAAGTGAAACAGTCGCTGCTTGATTACGCACTGATGTGTATTCGACGAACATGGGCTTATAACGTTAAGTGGACGCAGCCACTATATATACTTATATATACATATATGTTTAGATACATAACATTTCTCCCTTCTAATCAACACATGACATGATTATTACGTTTTACATTATAAAAGATTTAAAGTTCTATACAAAGAAAGGCTTATAATCAACTATTAGATTCGGACGCAATACCATATGTGACGCCAATGACCTTGGATTCTCCTCACATTGATGTTGAGCCTCTATGTATTTCTGTTCCGGTTTTTCCTTGTAAGGTCCGGAACCCTAAAAAATACCCAAAGTAACGTGTGATGAGCTAAGATTTCGCAAGTCCATGGTTTTTGTGTCTGTTTTTATGGATACACATACTTCTGCTACATATGTGGTATCTGAAGGACTTGATACAGATTCCTCTATCTGTTCTTCCATACTCGGAATATCACACTCCTTTTCTTCTATCACTGCTTGTATCATGCCAGAGTCCCTTGTATGCTCCATGATAACAACATCTCTGCTGGTGATAATGCCTTTTGTGTCAGGGTTATATAACCTATAACCTTTCGTTTGTTCTGCATATCCTAGAAGAATATATTTTCTGGCCTTCTTATCCCATTTTGTTCTCTTTATCTTAGTAATCCATCACAGTACTTCCGAAAACCCGTACATGACTGACATCTGGCTTTCTGCGTGTCCATAGCTCATATGGTGTCTTAGTTAAACCTGAGGCCAGTGTCCTGTTTCGAACGTAAACAGCGGTGTTTACAGCTTCCGCCCAAAACCTTTTGTCCATATTTGCATCAAATAACAGACACCGAGCTCTTTCCACCACTGTTCTATTTAGTCGCTCACATAGGCCGTTCTGTTCTGGAGTGTATGGATTTGTTTTTTGATGCAAAATACCTGCCTTCTTCAAAAAACTAGTCATCTCTGAAGAGCAAAACTCTCTACCATTGTCTGTTCTTAGTACCTTTATATTCTTGCCCAATTGCCTCTACTAGGGCTTTGAACTCCTTGAAATACTTCATTACTTCAGTTTTTGACTTAAGGAAATATACAAATGCCATTCTGCTGTAATCATCGACAAAGAGGAGAAAAAACAAAAAACATTTTGTCTATTATAAATGATCAAACGAACCTCCACGATGTGAAGTTCGATCATTATTATATTTCGTCGCTTCATTCTTCAGATATGATTTGATTACCAGGTAGTCCCTCCACTTGCTCGGCAACTATCGCACATTTTTTAGAGATTTGAAAGTATTTAAATTGAAATGCGCCCCACGCCCCATCACTAGATCGCCGTATTGTCTTGATTCATTTTCTTTGGAGACGTATACTCAGTAACATACAAATCTTTCCTACTATTGGGAAATGTATGGGGGGGTGGGTGGATGATCATATCTTCGAATGAAGCGACTCATATAATAATGATCGAACTTCACATCGTGGAGGTTCGTTTGATCATTTATTATATTTCGGCGCTTCATTCTTCAGATATGATTTGATTACCAGGTAGATGTTAAGAGCGGAAAGTTTTGAAATTAAACACTGAAAATTTTCTAAGTAGATTTTTATTTTTAATCATTGATAGCGATAAGGTACATAAGACCTTTATATTTATTATGTTAATTAAAATATATTATTATAAACTTAACGGATATAAAAGCTTCTTTTATAATTTTACAAATATTATTTAAATTAAATAATTATATTTATAAATCAATTACTGCCGGTAGGCAAACTGATCGTTAATATTCTCCTTCATCTATGAGGGTCCTATTATAGAAGTGGGCGAATGAAAATTCATTCAGCTCATCAAATGATGAGCTAATCCAGCCGCGGCGGTCTTGCGTATTGTTTCGATACTCACGCCGGCGGCGCTTGCGGCCGAGGTGGACGCGTGGCGCGTGCTGTGCGCGCTGAACATACTGATGTTAATACCGCTCTCTGACAGAACTTGTTTTAACCATCTGCTGATGGACTGGGTAGTAGCGGCCTTATGTGGCCCCTTATAAGTTAATAACAGGGGGCCTGTATTCCCAGATCTTATATTTTTAGTGATATAAATATAGTCTGAGAGCACCGTGGCTGGGCAAATAGAGATATTTTGCCTGAAGTATGGTAAGAATAGCACTGGTGGATCTCTATCTGGGGCAGATGTCTTTATTATGTCAGTTATGTGTATTTTTATGCCATCCTGCGAAGATGTTATATTTTCGAGCTTTATAAGAGAAAGGGTCTGCACCCTGTGGGCCGTACAGATTGCTAGTAAGATGACCAGTTTTTTTGTGATCTTCTCGAGTGAGAGTTGGATATTAGGAAACCATGTTGTAACTAGGTTTAAGACCAACTGAGGGTTCCATGTACTAGAGTATTTAGGCCATTACGACCATAGCCAAATTGCCCTAGCCAACTCGTTTAAGTGGGGGTATTTTATACCCCCCATTCGGTTGATATAGCTGATTGCAGTTGTATTATAAATGCGAAGTAATATTGCGCAATTGGTCACCTCGCTAGCAAAAGACTTAAGTCCGAGAAAAGCGGCCATCAATTCCAAGTAATTTATGTGATTAGCCTTTTCCGTTTCTTTCCACTGCCCGTGTGTTTTCTTAGTTTTATAAACAGCGCCCCACCCTGATCCGGAGGCGTCCGTATAGATTTCGAGTGCAAAAGTTGGTTGTCTCATAAAATTAAATGTAGTATCTATATTTAATGACCACCAAAAGAAATCTTGTAAAATATTTTTTGGCAAATTAATTTTTCTTTCGTAATTATCATTATTTCTAAGCAGAGCTAGATATTTTTGCCGTTCTAAAATTTTTGTGTAAACCCATCCGTATTTAGCTGCCGGGCACGCAGCTACTAAAACCCCTATGAGCTGGGCAAATTCGCGAATAGAACATGATGGTAACTTAGTGTATCGTGTGACCAAGAAATTAGATATTTTACTTCGCTTGTCTGAGGGAAGTGAAAGGCTTAAGTTCCTTGTATTAAAATTAAATCCTAGGAATTTGCAAGTTTGCTGTGGAGACAAACTACTGTTTTTATAATTTATAATAAATCCTAGACAATTCAGTAAATTCAGCGTTTCATTAACGTTATAGGCGCACTGTACGTGAGTTTCGCCTGTGCAAAGGATATCATCGAGATAATACACTCACTTTAAACCGCGACATCTAAGATGGGTTATTACTTCTCTCATAATCTTAGTGAAAACACGTGGTGCGGTGGACAAACCGAATGGCATGGCAGAGAACTGATATGTAATGGTTTTGGACGAATCTGCTAGCTGAAACTGAAACCTTAAAAATTTTTGATCGGAGGGCCTAATAGGTATAAGGAAATACGCATCCTTCAAGTCGATGGTAGCTAGGTATCCATCACTTGGTATTAACTTGCATGCTGTTCGGTAATCTTCCATCTTAAAGTGATCGCTTCGAATGAACTTGTTTAGGGGCTTCAAATTTAATATAAAGCGTTTGCCGCCATCAGCCTTCGGGGTAAGGAATACCTTAGATATAAATTGATCTTTACTGACCTCGCACTCGGATATAGCACCTAATTCCTTTAATTTTAAAATTGCCTCCGCCATATTTAGTTTATCGGTAGATGAAAACCTATACTGGGGTATACATGACTGACTTACTAGTTCCTTAAAGGGTATGGTACGAGGGATGCCTTTTAAGTTTTGTCGTTTGAAGAAAAAAACACAACTAGAACTGTTTGGTTCCTGACGGTGCTCTAATAAAACAGTGGACTGTAATTTTAACTGGTTATTATAATTATCGGTACGACATAAACTGACATAAATAATAAAATAATATTAACTAAGACGCGCGAGTGGTGTCGTCGGTGGCTTGGTGTGAAGTCCCGGGTCGTCGACCCGTCAGCTGGCCGTTGCGTCCCGCGCCCCGCTTCTCCTCCGCCTGCCCCTGCGCTGGTGCGCCGCGCCGGGGTCCGAACATACTCCCCGGGTTGAAGACTTCAACGTGCAGGAAGTGGGCAGAGGTTGTTGAAGGCCCGCACGATCGTCCCCTTCTTCGTCCTCAGCTCTGCCACACGCGTGGCTCCGTCGCCGCCCTGGAACGCCTTGATGACTCGTCCCAAAGGCCACAAAAGCGGCGGTTGTCCTTTCTCCTTGATGAGGACTAGCGTCCCCACAGATAGCTGCCCTGTGGAAGCGGTCCATTTGGTTTTGCTCTGCAGTAAACAAACATATTCCAAATGAAATCTGTCCCAGAAATGTTGTTTGATGTGCTCGACTCTGTGGTAACGCTCCAGTCGCCCGATGTTGATATCAACCACCTGCGGATGCGGAATCGACATTAGTGATCGTCCAATTAAAAGTGAGAAGGAGTGAGGGCTGTAAGGTCTAAAGGATCAGAGGAAAGTGGGGTAAGAGGACGAGAATTTAAAACAGCCTCGATCTGAGTCAAACAAGTGGCCATTTCCTCATATGTAAAGTGAGTGAGTTGTAGTAGTCTCCTCAGATGATGTTTAGTTGAGCGAACGGCAGCCTCGCAGCTATTCCGTTGAAATGGGGTGTATATGGGGGAACGAAACTAAATTCGATGCCTTGCTGTGCGATCTCGCCAGTAAGATTAGAATCTTGTAGGAAATGTTGTAGCTCGTTACAGGTGCCAACGAAGTTGGTTCCGCTGTCGGATAAGATGCTTTTGGGCTTGCCACGACGAGCCACGAAGCGATTTAAGGCGGCCATGTAACCTTCCTTAGACAGGTCTTTAACGAGCTCTAGGTGGACGGCTTTAACTGCAAGGCAGACAAAGATATACAGGTATGATTTTATTAGCTTACACCCCCTACCCTTACGGTCAGCTATGAATACCGGCCCAGCACAGTCGACACTACAATTTAAAAAGGGGAAGATGCTTGACGTTAAAATCGTAGGGAGAGTTGTCAAGTCTGCCGCCTACGCGAATGACACCGTCGGTGTCTGCGAAGGGACTCAGAGACATGAGTCTGTTATTTCGCGGCAGTGACTTCCCCGACTGAATGAGAACATACTCCTCAGGAAACATTTCATGTTGAGCATTTCGAATTAGGTGAGAGAGTGATGTGTTGAGTTCGTCATTGGAAAGGGCTCCTTGTTTTTTATTTAGCTTATTTTTTGAATTGAAAATAAATCTTTGAATGTAAGCTAAAACTCTTTTTAATCGATTAAAATGCGAGTACTTATGTATAAGCGATGAGATTAATGATGATTTTATTTGTTGAGACGAATGTGATTGATAGTATGACTGCGATTGATTGTTTAAATGCGAATTATTGTTTTAATGCGATTGTTTGTTGGAGTGCGAAGGATTGTATGTATGCGATTGCTTGCCTGAATCCGAATTATTGTTTGAATGCGATTGATTGTTTGAATGCGATTGTTTGTTGGAATGCGAAGGATTGCATGTTTGCGATTGCTTGTCTGAATCCGAATGATTGTTTGAATGCGATTGATTGTTTGAATGCGATTGTTTGTTGGAATGCGAATGATTGTTTGGTGAAAAGTTGGTGAGATGCGACAATGATATGACTTCGGGTAGATCTGGCTTCACAGCGTCATTAGGCATTCTTGGCCACTCCCTTTCATCACACGATAGAATTGGGGGCCCATCCCACCACAAGGAGCAATCTTTTATATAATCAGCCTTCAGACCGCGAGAAACAAGATCCGCGGAGTTTAGTTTAGACGGCACGTAGCTCCACGAGTGGCTGGCAGTTGTTTCTTGGATTTCATCAACAGGATTGTGAATGAGTGATACGGAATCTAGCTCCCAAAATCTATCTAGGTCATCATGGATATTGTTTGTGACAAAATTGCAAAAATGTGACTGCTTTAACGACGCTGCATGAGCTACCGATCCTGCTACGACCCAGCCGAAATGAGTTTCGAATAACTTGGGCTGATTTTTACCTAGGTTGATAGATGCACTACCTAGGATGTCCCAAAAAACTTCGGCACCCACGAGAATGTCGACTGTCGATGGAACATAAAAAGAAGGATCAGCTAGATGTAAACCTGCTGGTATTGAAATTTTATTAATATCGATCGCTGCGGAAGGCAAGACCTTCGTAATTTCGGGCAAAACGAAACAATCGATGTTTGTTTTATAGCCGCTGGTACATGACTCGATGGTAAGACCACAGGACTGTGTACTAATTGATGTCTGATTGTTAATACCTGTCACCGTGGAGCTCGTGTCACGTCTTGACAAACCCAGCTTATCGCAAAGCGTACGAGTGATGAAATTTGCCGTACTACCGCTGTCGAGGAGGACTCTAGCGTCGAACCTCTTGCCGTTGTTGCTCACCGCTTTCACCAACGCTGTGGACAGTAAAACATAGGAAGAGGTAGAAGACTGTTTTGACGAAGTATTACTAGATAAGGCAACTATATCTGCGTTATCAACAGTAAGAGCAACATTACTGGGCATTGGATCTTGAAAGGTGGTTTCGTCATTCTCGACATGTAGTAAGGTGTTATGCTTACTTTTACAATAGCGACATCGCGATAGTCGACATCTCTTTGTTAAATGGCCGGTCCGCAAGCAATTAAAACAAACATTTAAATCTTTCGCTTTTGAAATGCGTGATTCTACCGATAAAGCTCGAAATTCGTCGCAAGTGTATAGTAGATGTTCTTTTGAACACAAGGGGCATGTAGGTTTGTACTGTCTTGAAGAGCCACGGTTCAAATGATCGCTATTGTTTGTAGCAACTATGAGGCTTCTAGGGTTATCTACTATAGGCGTTGACCTTTGAATGGTTTCCAACAGATCGGCTTTATTGCTAACGAAAGTGCAAAATTGAGACAAAGTTGGGGACTTATCAAGAGTATTACGGTATTCCTCCCAGTCTCTGTTTGTGACCGAATCCAATTTTTTGGTCATAAAAAATATAATTATTGTGTCCCAATGTTCTGTGGGCTCATTCAATGTCCTTAAAGCTCTAATGTTTTTATTGATTACGTCAACAAGTTGACGAAGGGACGAACTGGATTCATTTGTTATTGCTGCAACATTGAATAAGGCCTGCATGTGGTTATTGATTAAAAGCCGACTGTTGTTGTAACGATCACATAATAAAGTCCACGCTGTACTATAATTTTCACCGTTGAAATCTATGTTTGAAATTATTTGCAAAGCACTTCCTTTTAAAGAAGCGCGCAGGTAGTGGAATTTACTTATTTCATCGATGGCGGTACTATTGTGTATTAGCGAGAGAAAGGTGTCCCTATATTCCAGCCAGCATTCATAGCTACCCCCGTAACTAGGCAAGTCGATCTTTGGTAAGCGTATAAAATTACTGTGCGATCCACCTGATTTGTGGTTTGTTGAGCTCGCCACAGACCCGTCCTCCCCGGCACCGCAGCCTGGGTGGAGCATGCTGCGTGCTTGCGCGGCCAAGGAGTGATACCGCTCCTCGAATTTTGCCCGCTCGTCGTAGGCCTCGTCTGGCTTCTCCGAAAGCACCTCGATTTCCATCTGCAATGCATCGAAATTATCGTATAAGGCATCGAATTTATTTAAGCGCCCTTGTAACTCGATGCTCTGCACATCAGAGATGGATTTGACGTCGCGAAGCCCGCTTAAGTAATTATGAAAATGAGTGAGCTTAGCTTTCATAGCGCTGCGCTTTTTAATGCAAATTTCTAGATTGGCCATGTTAGCGATATAGTATAGCAAAGGAAAATTGATTAAGAACTAAATTTTTTTGGAAAAATAATGCTAATAAACAACTGCTAAGCTAATTACTTTGCACAAACAAAATAATGCGTGCGTCGTTACGGCGCGCGACCTTGAAGCAGAACCGAGCGGCCAGCTGTGCGACCGTTAAACCGGTTACTTACAGATAAGGTGCATAAACTTGCAAAAAATAGGCGTGCTGTACGCACGGAAGCGCTTGCCAACAGTAAGCGGTACGTTTAGCTCACTAAAAGCCTGGAATGCTTATTTATGAGGAAATTAATATGTATAGATGCTGTGTAATGACTCAGCTAATGCGAGGGAAATGAATGGGAAGCAAATAGATTGAAATCGCTTAAGTACGAAATTCGAAAGGATAGATTCGAAAGGAAATAATTGGAACGAGCTCACAGTATATCGTATCCTTATCCGAACGGCGACTTCAATCCTGACGAGGCGATGGCGATGCGAAGTATTTTTCGTAGATACTCCGCAGCTTGAAGACCTCGATGTCTCGTTACCCCAGAAGAACTCCTCTTGAAGCAGTTTTAAGGTGACTTCAAACGGCCGTTGAAGCGATGACACAGCTTTTTTGAATGCGCGCGATGAGTGCAAAGTCCGTTAACCGTGTACCCGATCCTTTTTTAATTAACGGCGAAGTCAAGGACCATTGTTTGGTTCCTGACGGTGCTCTAATAAAACAGTGGACTGTAATTTTAACTGGTTATTATAATTATCGGTACGACATAAACTGACATAAATAATAAAATAATATTAACTAAGACGCGCGAGTGGTGTCGTCGGTGGCTTGGTGTGAAGTCCCGGGTCGTCGACCCGTCAGCTGGCCGTTGCGTCCCGCGCCCCGCTTCTCCTCCGCCTGCCCCTGCGCTGGTGCGCCGCGCCGGGGTCCGAACATACTCCCCGGGTTGAAGACTTCAACGTGCAGGAAGTGGGCAGAGGTTGTTGAAGGCCCGCACGATCGTCCCCTTCTTCGTCCTCAGCTTTTATGTACAAGAAACACTTCATTCAACATCAGATTATACACATGTAGGGAAACCAACGTGGGGGCGTCCATTGTTGACTCCCAGAAGCGTTTCTTGCATCTCAATAGAAAAATCACTAATAAAACAGCATTTTATATCAAAGGATAAACGGGAACATATACCATAAGACCATCCAATTCAGCGTTAACGGCGTAAACACCTTCATCAAACAAGTACTCTATAAGTAACCTAGAATGAAAAGAATTTGGCAATGGCGATACAAGCCACTCTGCAAAAGCGCTGTAATTCACGAGAATGTCTACACGATCAATGGGAAAGTCAAAATAAATTCCTTCAAGCACATACAATCCGCGAATAAAAGCGTTTTCCGCAGCAATGCAACCCATGGTATCACGCAAGTAACCTTTAAGCATTGAAATATACGCTCTAGCTAACGCATTTGAAGTGACAGGTCTCCCAAGATTTGCTCTAACTATACGTAAAAATGTGGTAATTAGAGACACATATCCAAAATGTGAGCTCCAAGGAATGGGTGAGGAAGGACCGGAGTAGACAACTATGATATGCAATGATACCCACGCGGCTTGATTCATGAATTGCGAAGACGAATTGAAATCGAAAAAATCGGATAAATTTCCACCGCGACATTGAGAGTTAACTGAGGCAAGAAATACGTTTTCGTCTTCATTTATGGAAATATCATGGAAGAGAATACTTTTTCCGACTAACCCACAGAAAGCGCATTCATAAGAATGCATAGCGTACAGAATCTGTTTTTTCATTTGAGAATCACCACCAATAAAGCTTTTCACAATTAGTGCTGATATGGTATATCTATAATACTTTACTGCGCGATGAACAAGGCATGAATAGAACGATAAATATAAAGTTTCATCTCCATGACGCACCTCAAAGACTTCATTGAATATTTCGTTAATGAAAGCAATTGAAACGTTGTCGAATAAGAAAATTTGACGTCGCAACCTAATATCAATCAATCGCCCAGTACGTAATGCTTTGCGAACAGTCGTTCTACCTGGAAAGAAAGTTTCGGCGGCAGCAGAGACTGAACTCTCATCTGGAACTTCACCCAATAATGATTCATATTTGAATTGTGTAGTGAACAGAACGCATTGCTTTCGACGACCATTATTGGGCAAAGCTGTACGCAATTCAAAACCCGATGTCGCATCAATTGTAGAATTTGAATAATCATAACAGTAAGCAACGACATCTCTAGCTTCATTATTAACTACGACATATGGGATAGATGCATCGTGCGGGTGCAGAAACGTGGTTATTGGCAAATAATCATCTGAACCGTCAACTCTTCTCCTCGTTCTTAATTCCTGGTAAACTTCTCCTGATGAACGAAAATTATCATATAGGATGCGTCGAACATTGACACGTGACTCTGACATCGCGGTAATCAACCAGAAGTGTTTTAAAAAAACCTTATAGTACTTTTTATTGTTTTTCAAAGTATTCACCACGTAGCTTAATACACTTTTCCATTCGCTCAAACCAGTTATTATAACATTTATTCCACTCTAAAGTGGGGGTGTTCAAAATGGCTGACTTGAAAGCGTCGACTGCTTCTTCACTGGACTGGAACCTTTGACCACGAAGACTTTTCTTAATTTTAGGAAATGTAAAAAAATCGTTAGGGCTTAGGTCAGGACTGTATGGAGGATGGTCAAGAATTTCTACTTTTTCCTGCTTCAAATACTCAATCGTTTGACGAGCGCTGTGTGAACTTGCATTGTCGTGGTGCAGGATGATGCGTCGCTTTGAGTTAGATTTTCGAAGTTCGGCGATGACTTGTGGTAAACAAACTGTGGTATACCACTCTGCGTTAACCGTTCTACGATCATCAAGTGCAATAGTCGCAACATGGCCGGTTTTTCTAACGAACGTGGCCACCATCTTCTTTGAAGTGCTTCGAGAACGAGCAACTTTAGTCGGCTTTGGCTCGTCTTGAAAGACCCAGATTGTAGATTGTTGTTTGGAATCAGGATCGTAGGCATAGATCCAAGATTCGTCACCACTGATGATGTCGTAGACGTGATTTGACTCTCCTCGGTTGAACCTTTGCAGAGTTTTCTTACACCATCTGACGCGGGCCGCCTTGTGATCGTCGGAAAGCAGATGCGGTATCCAACGGCAAACTAGCTTTCTTACACCAAGCGCTTCATGCAAGATCTTCTGAATGGTTGTCCCTGAGATGCCTAATAGAGCCTCTATCTCTCGATACGTCACATGACGATCTTCGAGAATTAGTTGTCTCACTCCAATGATGTTATCTTCAGTGAATGCAGATTTTGGGCGACCTTCGCGAGATTTGTCACTAACACTAGTATGTCCACGCTGGAATTCTAAATACCAGCGTTCGACAGTCCGCAGACATGGGGCTTCATCCCTGAACACAGATATTAGCTCTTCAAAACACTGAAGCCGTGTCAGGCCTCTTCTAAAGTTGTAGAAAATTATTGCACGAACATTTTCCTTAGAAAGATTCATTTTCGTACGTAACCTGACAGATTCTAATCGACGCTGTGACTAAACAATAACATTAATCCTAATACATTCAACTGTTTTGAGATTCGAAATTTAAACACATTCGAATATAGAACAGTTCCAAATTCAAAATTGCCGGGAATTATGGAAACGACAGAACTTAAAAGGCATGCCTCGTATAACCATTTTTAATCCAGTCGAGTACCACTTTATTGTTAGTAATTCTATTCCAACAATTATAAAACTGGGTAAGTTTACCCGCATGTACCTGTGCTAGTGCTGGCTCTGAGACGAGACACGTGGTTTGTCTTGGGTCGCTGCTCGTGGTTGCATGGTCGACGCTGTATATGTGCGACGAGCTACCGGCGGCTTCCTGTAGCCCCCCCTGTTCGCCGGGTACCGGGGAGGCGCCGCCCAGTTTCCCTGGGAAGTCGTAAGGCGCGCGCTGGGTTGATGGGTCATAGTTCTTTGGGGTTTGGGTAGTGGCTTCTTGATTTGGAGCCCCTGCTTCTCAATAGCCTTGGCGGCTTTGATTTTCTCCGACAATGAAGAGCCAAATAATGTTTCATCTCTTTCGGATTCATTAATCATGTGTAAAAAGGTCTTATCCAAGCTAGGCGTGATTAATTTTATTCTATTTTTTGTCATTAAATTTTGCGAATTACAAAGTAGACGGCAGCCATTGCTGAGATGTCTCATGGCTTGGGCCTTATCCTCACTCTTGAGTAGGATATCTAAACCTCTGTTGATGGCTGTTATTCCTAAGCCGAGCTGTTGTTGGGAAGCAGCGAGGGTTTTATCACGGTTACGCACCATGTCTGGAACGGCTGCAGAAATTTCTGCGTTCAGTTTTGGTGCTTGTAGGAGCCTGCCGTTTTCTGGTACTAAATAATCCTTAAAAATTTTGTCTTTGTTTTCTTTAGGTATTCCCTTTTTTAATAGCCATATTTTTGCCAAATTTTCATGAACTTTATCTCCGCCTAAGGCCGATAAAAGTTCGGGATCCAACTCAGGATCGATTACGGGCAGCGGTTCCATCCTGAGGACCTGGTCCTGGTTGTTCCTCGACCTGGTTTATTATGTCGGTAGGCTCTGGTGCCGCATCGTGAATATTTTCAGGTGCAACGGGTGCTGGCTCCGGAGCAGTGGGTTCACTGATGTCCCTTGAGTCCTCGGTACCTAAAATTACGCATAGTAATTTAGGTTGTGAAGAATACATTTTATTTTTTGTGGGTAGTTCGAAATTTTTACCGAAAAAACGGTTTTGTATTTGCAGAGAAACTATACATCTATTTCAGATTGTACGTATTCTTCTGCTAGTTGTCATCGTTAAAGACTCGCAGTCAACCCCGATGCAAAGTCGGTCGATAATTGAGGCCATGAGAACCATAGTGGCCTAATTCAATAGACAAGCTTTTTGAGTACCATAGAAAATACGAGGGATGCCTTTTAAGTTTTGTCGTTTGAAGAAAAAAACACAACTAGAACCTTATAGTACTTTTTATTGTTTTTCAAAGTATTCACCACGTAGCTTAATACACTTTTCCATTCGCTCAAACCAGTTATTATAACATTTATTCCACTCTAAAGGGGGGGTGTTCAAAATGGCTGACTTGAAAGCGTCGACTGCTTCTTCACTGGACTGGAACCTTTGACCACGAAGACTTTTCTTAATTTTAGGAAATGTAAAAAAATCGTTAGGGCTTAGGTCAGGACTGTATGGAGGATGGTCAAGAATTTCTACTTTTTCCTGCTTCAAATACTCAATCGTTTGACGAGCGCTGTGTGAACTTGCATTGTCGTGGTGCAGGATGATGCGTCGCTTTGAGTTAGATTTTCGAAGTTCGGCGATGACTTGTGGTAAACAAACTGTGGTATACCACTCTGCGTTAACCGTTCTACGATCATCAAGTGCAATAGTCGCAACATGGCCGGTTTTTCTAACGAACGTGGCCACCATCTTCTTTGAAGTGCTTCGAGAACGAACAACTTTAGTCGGCTTTGGCTCGTCTTGAAAGACCCAGATTGTAGATTGTTGTTTGGAATCAGGATCGTAGGCATAGATCCAAGATTCGTCACCACTGATGATGTCGTAGACGTGATTTGACTCTCCTCGGTTGAACCTTTGCAGAGTTTTCTTACACCATCTGACGCGGGCCGCCTTGTGATCGTCGGAAAGCAGATGCGGTATCCAACGGCAAACTAGCTTTCTTACACCAAGCGCTTCATGCAAGATCTTCTGAATGGTTGTCCCTGAGATGCCTAATAGAGCCTCTATCTCTCGATACGTCACATGACGATCTTCGAGAATTAGTTGTCTCACTCCAATGATGTTATCTTCAGTGAATGCAGATTTTGGGCGACCTTCGCGAGATTTGTCACTAACACTAGTATGTCCACGCTGGAATTCTAAATACCAGCGTTCGACAGTCCGCAGACATGGGGCTTCATCCCTGAACACAGATATTAGCTCTTCAAAACACTGAAGCCGTGTCAGGCCTCTTCTAAAGTTGTAGAAAATTATTGCACGAACATTTTCCTTAGAAAGATTCATTTTCGTACGTAACCTGACAGATTCTAATCGACGCTGTGACTAAACAATAACATTAATCCTAATACATTCAACTGTTTTGAGATTCGAAATTTAAACACATTCGAATATAGAACAGTTCCAAATTCAAAATTGCCGGGAATTATGGAAACGACAGAACTTAAAAGGCATGCCTCGTAGAAACAGTATTTTTTTAATCAACTAGCACTCTTAAGAATACATACTTGTAAAGAATGAATCACACCTGAGTTTATTTCACAGTGTTTTAATCAATACATAAAATGACAATAAACTTGAACAAGGGTTACACAGAATCAAGACGATATTTACAAATTACAACAACGAAAACCCGACATAACAATTGAACGCGGCCTGCGCAGGAAGACCACTCTCGATGGTCATGGAGTTCTCGCGCTTGCGCAAATAATCAAAGAATCTCCTAGAGGGGAGTCAATGTAGGTTCTAATTAACTAATTTTAAATATTGCCGCGCATCCGTTACATCCTCCCCCTCTAGTCCAAACAATGCGTCCTCGCGTTTGGAGTAGCAACACTATAACTAGGTAGGTGTAAAATAACGACAGGCTAACGCCTGCGCCGGCGTCCCCTTTTACGCTTTCCCCTCAAGGGTGGTTCAACAACAGGAGGACGTTGAGAGACACAAAACTTCCCTAAAACCTCCCCCTCGACACGTTCAAGACAGCAGGTAGCGTCGCTCATCACTCCACGTATCTTATACGGATTATCGCGCCGTGGAATGAATTTGGTAGTATTTTTTTTTTTTGACATACGTTGTCAAGAAACAATTTGTAAGTAGGTATCAAATAGTAGATAATGTGAGTGCAACAAACAATAAAATAAGATAAAATCAGAACTAAACTCTAAAACAACATTGCAAAAAAATATACGTATAGGTACTTAAAAGGTAAGCCATAAATAGTAATGAAGTATCGTCCGGTGGTTTGGTATTTGGGTGTTTAGGGAAGTGTAAATATGATGGTGTATGTGTGGTGTAGGTATATATGATGTGCGGGTGAAAGTTTGGGATATGTGTCAGTATTGGGTAAGAAGGGGTTGAAAACCATATAATATAGGCAATTAATTTTATACAAAAATAGACAATGTATGATTTACTTACCTACTTCAATATTCTTATTAAATTCTCAGTTTCAGCATATGACTGAGTTAGTAACCATTTCTGCACAATATTTTTAGCTTGTTTTAATCGACTTGATTTGATATCACACATTTTTAAAACTTTATTGTAAATAAATGGGAGCATGAAATCTTGCAAATGTTGAGCGAAGGATGTATTTACGACTCTCGGAGGACATTTAAATATACGTAGATGTAGAAGTTTCCTGTATATTGATGACTGGAGAACAGATTTGTGTTGTTTCAGCACAATTTTTAGTATATATAGTTGCCGTACATTAAGAACCAACGTGTCGGAGTATAAGCGATCTGTAGGGTACCTGAATGGTTTCTTAAGCATTATTTTCAACACCGAGCGTTGAGACCGCTCGATTTGTAGCATAGTTGTGATGCCCATTCCACCCCATACAGTTATGCAATAACTAATCACTGATTCACACAGTGCCACATATACAAGCTTTAATGTCTTACTGTAAGCTGAGTTACGTAGAAGTTTCATAATATGTATTAGTTTCCGCGTACGATTAGCTACTTGATTAATGTGCGGTTGAAAACAGAGTCGTTGGTCAATAATAATCCCTAGGTATTTGATTGTTTCAACCTTTTGAATTTCTTCGCAGGAACATAAAGATATTCTATTGCATGCGGCTGTATGGATCTTAATACTTATTGGAACTGTTGTGGCAGATGCCTTAGTTTTGTGAAAACAAATGTAACTAGTTTTTTTAACGTTAAGGGAAAGGAGATTAAAATCAAGCCAACGTTTTATACAAGACATACCATTTTGAGCCTTTTCTTGGGCTGATTCCCAAGAATTGCCACGAAATAGAATTGCTGTGTCATCAGCATAGCATATAATTTCAGCTTTATGTGATATAGCACGGTGGATATCATTCATATAAATGATAAATAAAGTCGGCCCCAAAACACTGCCTTGTGGAACACCGAATGTTACGTTTTGATAACTACTGATTCATTCCCCTACCTTCACACATTGCTTTCGATCTATTAGGTAGGTTTCAAACCATTTGAGTGGAAGCCCTCTAATTCCAATTATCTCTAACTTTTTTAAGAGTATGGGGATTGCAACGGTGTCAAATGCTTTCGCGAGATCTAAAAAGACACCTATACATTTTTCGTTGCTATCCAAATAAGAAGTCACAAGACCACTAAGTTGGCTTACCGCATCTTCAGTGGACCTAGCTTGTCTGAATCCAAATTGGTGGTTGGAAATTAGATAGTTGGAATCTAGATAGGATATGAGACGTTTGTTTACTATTTTCTCGAGAATCTTAGCGAAAATACCCAAGAGAGAAATGGGACTCTGCTTTGACCCGTTCTTGTGGATGGGGATTACCATGGCTTCTTTCCATTTTGTAGGAAATACTCCTGAGCTTATACTAAGGTTTACGATATATGTTAATGGGATCAATATTCCATGTTTTATTTCTTTAATTAGATTTGGTGTAAAACCATCCCTTCCAGGGGCACTATTGCATTTTATTTTTGCGATTAATTCACAAATTTCAAAATTGTCAGTCGGCTGCATAAATAAACTTGTGTTTGAGGATTTACCCAAGTTTATCTGCGATAGTAATGTGCTTTGATTTAAATTTATCTCGGAGAGGATTTTATCGGCAAGGTTCTTACCAATTGTGGAGAAGTATTCATTACAGCTATCGACAGATTCTTGAGCTGAGTGTTTATGCGATAGTAGTTCTGTAGCATTATTTTTGTTGTTCGAAAATTCGCTGATATTCTTGATAGTCTTCCACAATTCTTTAGAATTGTGTAGATTCTTATTTAATTGTTGGCTTTCATAGTCATGTTTCAATTTATGTATAAGATTAGTTAGAAAATTTCTATATCTATTGTAAATAAGTTTTTTAGTTTTATTGTTAGGGTGTTTCTCAGGTCCAGATGTAGTTTGTCTCTATTATTCATACACTTAACGAGGCCGGGTGTGATCCAAGGTTTCCAAATATGTTTCGAACGGCTCAATTTTGTTTCAGTTGTGTTTTTTCTCACGGCAGTAGAAATAATTGTATTGAACTCATCAACTGCTGAGTTAACATCATTTTCGCATAGCACCTTGGACCAATCAGTGTTTTTCAAATCTGATACAACTGCTGAATAAAAACTAATAAAAACTAGTTTATCTTTTAAAACTCTAGACAATATGCCATCACTGACACCAAAAAGCTTTTTAAAAAATGTTTTGCATACAGTAACATACAAGCCATCACCATTAAGAACTTGATACACCCTTGAATTTGAACGCCTAGATTCAGCAGAAGCAGTGTATGTCTTTTTTGGTATCACCTTAATTAAAGAAAAAAGGTAAGATGTCTGCAAGTTATAATTTCCCAAAGCATAAAAGCTGTTGAACAGAATTATTTGCTGAGCAGGCAGAATCTTATCAGACACTTATGTTGGCAATTACACTCACGAGCAGTATCAATTTGTTTGGTGGCACTAGAACACCTTTAACATTAATATATTCCTCACCTCTTGAACGCTTTTCCTTTCTCACATTCTTCTTCCATTTGCTAGGTTGTCTCACTCTTTTTCTAGGTTTACATTGAACTGGAGTAATTTCAGAAGTTACATTATTTGGGGATTGGTTTTCGTCACCTAAAATCTCAATTAAATCAGTAGTAGATGCTGTCGAATTACGTCCAGATGGCTGGTATTCTGAACCAGAGTCTTGAAATGGATCTTCTTCTGCTTCAGACCCAAAGATTTCTGTAGACAATGAAAACTCTTAGAAGACTATTAACAAATAACACGTCATGTTTATTGCAATACAATACAATGGAATATTGTAATACATACCTCGAAGTTCGTTAGCCACATTGTTTTCTTGTCGGTCGTTTTCCATATTGTCAAATAGCCACTTATTAACAATTAATAATAATTTACTGAACGATAAAGCAAGCACGTATGGGCGCGAAAATAATGACGTTTGTCATCCACAGACTGTCAAAAAGTAGCCTAACTAATGTCATCATGACATTGAAGTTAAAGAGGGCTTAAACCATAGTGGCCTATCTTACTTAGGCCAGTATGGCACCTCAAATTTATATCACAGACTTAAAACCATAACAATGATTATGCTGCCATCTAGTGAAAATTCGTTGTATCACTTTTAGGCCACTCTGGTTCTATCAAAATTATCAATTTGAACTGGAAAAAATAATAAACTCAATATTAAAAAAAAATGAGTTTGGCCACTATGGTTCTCATGGCCTCAATTATATTGTTTAGTTTTAGAAAATGTCTAAGTTATTGGCTCTCGGCCAATCCCAAAGCATATTAAAACTTAACACTTTTGTAAGTAAATTAAAGAATTCGCTTCCTAAAATGAAAATTGAGCTTACCTTCATCGTCTGACGAAACCAGAGGAGCTACGATTCTTCTGCGTCTTTCACGTCGTTCTATTTTCTTAATCTTCCTTTCATAACGTTCGATTTGTGATTGTGCCGTCCTTTTCGGCATGGTGATCAAAAAAGACAGCGCGTGCGACAGCTGCCGCGCACAAAAGAGGAATGAATCAAGACAATACGGCGATCTAGTGATGGGGCGTGCCGGAAACGTTTATTTCAATTTAAATACTTTCAAATCTCTAAAAAATGTGCGATAGTTGCCGAGCAAGTAGAGGGACTACCTGGTAATCAAATCATATCTGAAGAATGAAGCGACGAAATATAATGTATTTTGCAAACATCTTCGCTAAATGTGACTGTGTTTCCATTTCAAATAAGCTCACTGAATGGGCCCATAACGTAATAAAACGCGGAAGGAGATTTTGAACAGACTGATAATAAGTTTGTAAATAAAATGGGATTGTACCCTTTTTCGGCTTACTTAAATCTAATTTCGTAGTCTTTTGCTTATAGCTATAACGATTTTCTGGACTTGCATGTACATTATAAGCCTTTTTAGCGGTAAATGACAAATACTTCTGGTCATAGTCATGTTGGTCTATGGATAAATTGATGGCTTTACATATTTTTTTTAAGAAATATATTTAATATTAAGAAATTTACAATAGTTGAACTGAGCACAAATAACTTTTAACATGCTGTTGAGCTTAGTCTCGTTCATGTGTCGGTTTTTAATTACACTTAAAACAATTATGTGACGATTGTGGAGAAGTTGCATGATTGCTGAAATTTCGGACAGTATATGGGTAGGGTTTGCGTCATGTTCGCCGGCGCATATTACTATATGATCCTGGTCGTCTACTAGAAAACTTGCGTTGTAAATGGGTTTTAGTATTTCTTGCGTGTTTGCTCCTGGCTTAATTAATCCTTGAACATCGCAATGCTCATAGTTTGTGTACCGTCGAGATTCGTGTAGACGTAGAGCTTGGTATTCCTTTACATAGTGCACCACCAAAAACATGTATTTTCCGGGTTATAGAGTTTGACGTTGTACGGGTGATATTGAATTGCTTTTTCTGTGTTTTGTTGTGGCCAAACCTACAGCAATTGTAGCACTATAATAGGGAGCTGATAGATAGAAACTGGTAATGAAGCGTTATAACAAAATATACGCTCAGGCAGAACTTGTCCGACAAATGAGAGCATGACAGTTGAAGAGGGGTCCATACAACTGAATCCTCTTTGAATGTTTTTATATTAAGCCTCCTCGCCAAAATCTCTCCACATTTTCGTGGGGTATCGATTCCGCTTACTAAATCTTCCAAAGACATATCTGTGGGTATCTCTTTTACAACCCCCATACGGGGGACAAGAAATTTGGGGATGGAAATGCTGTATTTATCCTTAAGAATATCACTAAAAACAAATATGTTAGCATCTTTTGGCTTTTTGAACTCAATGGCGACTCTATTTCTGCTACTTTCGTATTCCGGTTTTGTATATACTGATTGAATGGATTCCGCAGGATTTCTGTTTTTCTTGCTTACGATCTCTAATTCGTGTTTGATCGTACGCTTTCTACTGACACTAGAAGAACAGGAGTCCATAAAAATTTCAACAGTATCAGGAGATTCTGGAATCGCATTATTAATAACGGGGGGTAGTCCCCCACCTCCATCAGGAGGCTGTCCAAATTGTACGCGCGAAATTTAAATTGTGACATAAGGGCCTAACTTCAATTTATACAGTCCACCTTCAAATTTATTATTCATAAGTTTAGTTGTCAATATACCGTGAATGGGAGCACACGTCGTTTTATTGAGAAAATCCTAATACAGACACAACTCGCAAAAAGAGACCTTAATACTTTAATAAACATTTGGTCCAAAAAAGCCGGATTGGAAATCGAAGACCTACACAGTAGGAAAACAATAGGCCCGTGAGTGAATGAATCGCCGGCTCACGCATAAACTACATTTCACGTGCTATTACAATCATTGTGTTAAAAAACAATATAAACTAAGTTCGAGTGTTGTTAATCTACGTGTTGCAATAAATAGAGCCAGTGATGCAAAAGTTATTTATAGTTTATACGCTAATCTAGATTGATGACAACGGAACAATTTGCATCCTTAGGATTCTTTCAATTGTTCAACAAAATAGTGAAACTTTACGATAAGAGTAGTGAAAATGAGTAATATTGAAAATTTAGAGTTATTACAAGATGAGTTATTTGACAATTTAGTAAAAGCCGAAAGAAATTACCGTAAAACGCCGAAGGAAAGAATTAAACAGCAATATGTTCAAACGAGATTGGATGTGCTAGAACAGCAATATAAAGAGTACAAAGATGGACACAAAGCTATAGTTACAATATCGAAGGATAAGCGGGAGTCTTATTTCATGGAAAATAAATACGAGAAGTTTGAAGAACTTTACGTACAATTTAAAACTACGTTACTAGAAAATTTACAAATATTGTCGCCGCGCACTATACAATTGTCGAGTTCTAATGCCTCGACTGCTGTGAGAATAATCAGGACGTGAAATTACCGCGGATAATCTTACCAACATTCAGTGGTAAATATGAGGAATAGCAGACGTTTTACGAATTGTTTTCGTCGTTGATTCATAACAACGAGAATATCACGGCGGTTCAAAAATTACATTATTAAAAAGTTAATTTATCAGGAGAAGCTGAAAACTTATGTAATATTTCGATAACGGAAGCTAATAATCAAGAAGCATGGAACCAATTAATTTAACGCTATGATAACAAGAGATACAACAGCAATGCTGTGTTAAGAAAGTTATTTGGATTGAAAAAAATCTATAATGAGTCTGCAAATGCAATTAAGCAATTATTGGACACCACATCTACATGTTTGAAATCACTGGAGAACATGGGCATTTCTACTAGAAACTGGGATTGCATTATTGTGTTCTTAATCGTGTCAAAATTGGATGTAGAATCAATTAAATTATAGGAACAACATCTTAATTCTCTCACTAACGACATACCCACCTGGGGTCAACTACAAGGTTATCTGGAGAGCAGATTCAGAACATTAGAAATTATACACACAAATGTAGTGCAACCAGGTAAGCCGGTCACTAAGACTAAAGCATTTCATATGTCAATTGAGGATAAGCCAAAAAATAGTGACATACAATGTGTTATGTGCCAAGAAAACCATTATATTTACCATTGTGAACAATTCGAACTTATGAACACAAAGGAGAGGCTTTGTTCAAAGTCATCGCTTATGTTTCAACTGTCTATCACCTACTCATGCAGTTATGAAGTGCCGGAGACCATTGAGTTGTAGAAAGTGCGGAAGCAGACACCACACCATGTTACATTTTGAGCGAGAGAATACTCAGAATGATCAGGTAGTTACAGGTAGTTAGTACTTCAGTACTTTTGATTTTCGTCATTTGATAGCGATTGTAGTCCCATCTCTATTTGCAAGTTGTAAAACGAACAGTATTATACTACTAAATTAAAAGTGTTGATTCATACAACTATGATGCTGAATGAACTATCGTTTAAAATTTACAACCTTTTATTCTTTGACGACCTGATAATTTGTTCTAAGATTAACGTTGGACGTGGATGCATCTCTACATCGTTTGCAATATTTTTAAAACCTCTGTCGGCCATGACTGCAATACCATATAATAATAAAATTTGGCATTCACTCAAAATTATGCAATCTTCAAAAATGTGTCAGTAGCTCTACGCCCATAACCGTTCGACACAAAGTGGATTATTCCATCTGGAGTTATTGAAATCAAATACATAATAGTATTTCAGTCTTTATACTGCGACCACGTCAAAGATTGGTGTTGAGAGTTGGAAGGCTTTTATATTCTAATTTCGAAGCAGTCAATAATGTTGTAAAACTAAACATATTAAAAAAAACTTCCTCTCTGGCAGCTCAATGGCGGTGAGCCTGTGTTACGTATTTTTGCAATAAACTTTTTTCATAACCCACCAGGCTCATAACCCATCAGGTTATGGGCCCAGGGTCGTTCGCTGCGCCCTGCATCCTAAAAATTTGCGATATCACTTTACAATAAATTCAAAGTGATAGGGAAACACGCCGGCCGGTAACCTCAAGAAATCAATTTTATTGCCGTTTTCACCATGTCCTCAACAACATCATTACCAATAGGAATCCCTATTGACAAATTAATAGGGATCGAAGATTATAACCATTGAAAATTCATGATGAAAATGATACTGATGCACGAAGATCTATACTGGTGGAGCTGAGGAGTGCAAGGACGAAAAGAAGCTCCAGAAGGCATTAGCGAAAAATGCTTATTTGTCAGTCCTTCAGCGTTGCCGCATGTTCGTAATGCAAAAACGCCGTAAAGGCGTGGACAGCGTACAGCTTTGCATTTTCTTTGCACATTTTGTCATTGTATGCATCGACTTGCCTGACCGTAGGGAAAATACGAACGGCGACTCCATCCGCAAATTCGCCATTTAAAGGCACGTGCCTTCGTTCGCATAGTAACTGCAGCTGAGCCGTCGTCAGTTCACCTACCCGTAAACTGGTTAATAAATCAATGAATTCAGTATCATTGCGCTGACGCATATTTATAGTCAGTTCACAAAAAGATTATTGATGCCAAAAATTTACTTCCGCTGAAAACCAAGACGGCTGCACAAAACACCAATGACCTTTCACCGGAGGAAGCTGAAAAATGTCACCAAAGAGCAAAATATTGACTCCACCGAATAATTTGTCATTGTTCTTGTACTCCTGAAGTCTTAGGTGAATTATTCTCAGATTTTCGTGGGTCTCTATAGAAACTTCATCTATGAAAAGCCAATTTAAATAGCGCCATTTACGTCGGTAATTCTCAAGTCTTTGTCCGGTAATATTTTTATATAATATAATAAATTTTTTGTAGTCATATTATTTCCTTTCTCAATCGCAAGCAAGAACATACTATGCAGTGTTTTGCCAAATATCTGACGAGCGGCAACCCCAGTTAATGACCCAACCTCCACAAAGTTAGGCTTCAGCAGTGTATCAACTGTTGACGCGTAACAACGCTTAATATGCTCTACGATTGATTTCAAAACAAATGATTTACCACTACCTGCACCGCCCGTAATAAAAAGTAACAGCTGACTTTCTTGTACTTGCAAATCGTTTTGCGATTTGTTCACCAACACATAACATCATGGGAGCGTTTTCGACGTCGTGGGTTTCACGCGCAGCATTAACTTGGGCAAGAGCCTGTTGAATTATTTGTTCAGCATGAGAAAATTGTTCTGCACTCACGTTTCCATGCAAAGGGCGAAAGTCTCTTTGGCGTCTAATAAAACAGTCTTCAGCGGTTTCATTTTCGAGGAGTAACTCGCATTCATCACGGAATAATGGTATGTGGCACACTATTAAACTGTAATAGTATGCTTCTTTGTCACTATTAATTGTATAGTAGCGGGTACGTAATACTGCCGGCTTATTTCTAACACGCATTCTCGTATTATTCTGCAATCTGATATACCTCACAGGCGTAATATCTTCGTCTCTTAGTTCCGCATCACCATTGTCCTCTGACCATGAGGTGTTAGAGACAGTTTCAAATTGGACTGCAAATTCAGCAAGGCTTAAATCCTCCAACTCGTTTGGACGTGACACATAACGATCAAAAATATTATTGTAAATACTGGTTTCATCACTGTAAAATGTCAAAAGTCTGAAGCGTTCCTGCGGCCTATAACTATTTACAAAAATGCATTTTCGCGACCACATTTTCATTATCAGATGGCATAATCTGTATGCGCATTCTGGCGCGCTCACCAAACGTTGATTTAAAATAACCATTGACACTGAAAATAATTGTTGCCAAACATCACCACCTTGTATCTTAGCCTTCGAAATAGCCTCTCGTATCACATCACCTATATCATGTGGTTCGCATTTACTCGCATATTTTGCGACGTAGTAGGCCACAGCGGTGATACTACCACACGGTTGCACGTCGATATTTCCCTGCCATATACTTAAAAGGACTGCATTGTAGTTGTTTACTAAACTTCTGAGGTTCTTTTCAACATACAGAAACGTCCATTGTTAGCAAGTTCTTCATCGAGGCCTAGGAAACTGTCTTATCACTAGGCCTTGGAAAACCTAAGCGACAACCATAGTCTTGGCGATTTTTTTTGCATGTTGCAGTGTGTTTATGGATCTGCAAATCCTTGACTAATTTTCGCAACACTAGGTCGTTAGGATTTAATGAGCATGAAACCACCCTTTCAATAACTTCTGTTCCGTGTGTTAAGTCTTCAATAAGACCACCCAAGCAATCTTGATTAAGCTTTATAAATCGCATGGGAGCGTTAACACGCAGTGTGAACTATCGTCCTACCACAACTTGATGTCTTTGCACGAATTCTAAGCGCTCCGGGAATGTCAGACTTTCGAGGTCATCGAGATTTCGTTCATCGGTGATTAACAAGGCTTTTAACATGTCTGGCCCATTCAGATCATTGCAGGAAAACGTTAAAAACCACGTTGGAGGCCCTAAAGCTCTAACCATTGGAATCAATTCAGAGCAACATTTCTGCCAATATGCCGCCGACTCTCTAATATTTCGCATAGTGAGATGAATGTTATCAACAAGCCCCTGTGGTGTTTGCTCTCCATGACCTTGTTGCATCCTACATGAAACAGAAACACTTGATTTTGCACGAAAATATTCGACAATGGATAGCGCATAAAATAAATACTCATTTCTGTTGAACCTCTTGTCATCACTCATTACTCGGTTTTGGAAGTAATCCAGGGGAGTAACGGGATTTTCTTTTTCCTCACCAAAGCCATTCTTGCCATCTGGTAAAATAAAATACCAACACAATTCCTCCAAACGCCGTTCACGTTCCAAATTCAAGGGCGGTGCAGTTTTCCTTTGAAATTGCGGCTCAATTCGCGAAATCAGTAGAAGCACGCACTCTTTCCATGGGAAAATTCTTTACTGCCAATCGTACGGATTGTTTTAGGGACTCCACATTATCATGGCGGTTAGAGCAAGCCGTATTCTCTAAAACTGACCATAAATCATAATCCCGCGGATTAAAATATTTTCAGACGCCTCTACAACGGTATGTGGCGCCGCCAGCAATGGTGAGACGTGAGACCGCTAATGTCTTATGAAGAGATTCTACTGTACATAAGTTACCTAGAGAGATTATTGGAGAGTTGGAGAAAGTTGATGGCTGGGACCAGGATTGAGATTTGGTAACAAATGAAAAAGGTCTCCGAGAAATCATGGGATACCTTTGGGAAGCCTCATTGTATGAAATATTATCTTCAGACATGACCATCTTAATTAATTTTTGTCTCGAATGTTCAGGACAAACTCTGTTGGAAGCACAGTGAGAACCTGAGTAAAAGAGACAGGTAGTCTCCAGCTCCGGCACCTCACAGTTGTCTCCTGTATGTTGTTGACCACAATGAAAGCAGCGAGGTTTGGATCGACATTGAATCTTGACATAGCCAAAGCGGCAGCAAGCCAAGCATTGGATTGTAGGGAGCTGGTAAACTAACGGGTGGGAGGTGTTAAAACAAAACACACTTGATGGTGACACTTGTCCCTGAAATGTGTTTACAAATGTTTGTGTTGGAATCCATTCTGGGGAGTTATCTTCGAAAGACTTTCTATTGAGACTGTTATAGGGTCCCCTTTGGATGGTGTTTTAAAAAACACTTATTTATTCAAACATTATTTATTTGTTTTTAATTAAATGAATGGAAAACTTGGGGACCCTTAGGCAACCTCACGCGATGGTGGTTAGGAATAGACTGCCGGTGAGGTGTGTTATCTTGGATAGTTCACCGCATAGACCATCTAAAGCTGGTTCTGTATGCTCAGCAGTTTTGCATATAACACCTCCCGCAGACTTCGGGGACAATGGATTTATTGAAGTTTAAGTATTTTTTTTTTTTTAAGAAGTTCTTAGTGCTGGAGCAAGAATTGATTGCTCGTTATGTTCTACTGACAGTGCCGTCTTACGCAAAGTCCTAATAGGCCCGGGCCTAGGGCCCCAGGCATGTTGGGGGCCCCCAATCGTAAAAAAACATTTACAATCATCCTTTAGAAAGAACGTTGAATAACAAATCGTAAGCTTTAAACCCCCATAATAGAAATAAAAATAAAGTAAGCAATTAAGTTAATTATAATAATAACATAATATTTATTACGTAATATGGAAATGTAACATTACAATTTTTCTTGATTTTTTGTGAGCGAAATCAGAAATTATATCTTCAAAACTTATATTATTTAAAATGTCCGATTCTATAAACATAATCGAAAGATAATTCAATCGAGGATTTAACATGGCATTTTGATGATCATTTTTTATAAACTTTAATGCTGAAAATGATATCTCGCCGCTACAATTCGTGACCATCATGCTTAAAAAAATTCGTAAACTTATTTATATATTAGGAAAAGGGGATTTCAAATATCCTTTTTTAATTTGGGTGTACAAATCTGAGAAATCTAACTGTATCTCTTTTCTAGTTTCTAGCAAATAATATTTAAACTGAATACATTCAGAAATTAAGTTTTCTTCTGATAAATCCTTATCATATATTTTTGCTAGTTTACTACAATTTTCCGTTATCGAATCTTCAAAGAGATTACGTAAGTGTGTGAAAAAACTAAAATCATTATTAAGTATATCATAGACGGTTCTTCGTTGCTTAAGACTTGAAATCAGAGAGTCAATTATCGGATAAAATATCTCTATTCTCAAACTTATAAACGTATTTTGACTAGATCCTTCATTTCTCGTTAATTTGACACTTCTTGTTTTAGGGCGCTTGTCTTTTCTAAAACTCTTTTTCCCATTAATTCGATAAGCTCTTCGCAAATATTAGCGGATAAGTAGGACACTTGTCCCCGACCTTTGTTGACGTATAAATCGAAATGATTTTTTTAAAACGGATCAAACTGACTTATAACTAAGGTTGCGTTATTATTGTTGGACATATTCATTTTTTGTTGAGGTTTTTGTTTCGTTTGGGCTGGTGAAGGATATTTATTTTTATTCGGATTAAAACTATTTGTCTTAACTTCCGACTGTGAAGTATTACGTTTGTACAAGCTTTGCTGTATGTATACGCTCTTCGGATATAGCGAGGTTGACCGCTTCGTTAAGCGTTTTCGGGGATCGACACGTTACTAGGTTAGAGATGCGGGGATGCAACCCCATAAGGAAATGATGGAGGGCTAAGTCTTCCATCATCGCGGTGCGACCAGGCAACGCTTTTGCCTTTACAGTGGATAGGCTAATCTCTGTCAATAATTTTGACAGTAAGGATTCGATTTGTAATGCAAATTGGTTAACATATTCGGACGGAGATTGTTTGCTCTCTTGAATTTCAGGGAGGAGGTGACTATAATGCTTGCGTTCACTAAATTGGGTTTTCAGGAATTATTTAAGTTGATCCCACGAGGAGAACTCCTTAATCGAGCAAGCAATTTCCGCTTTTCCGCTAAGTTGGCATAGTATGTATTTGAACAATGTGTTCTATTGTGATTCTGAGGCTAATTCATATGCACTATTGCAGTTGGATAGAAACGTGTTGAGGGTTTCTTGACTCTCGTATGGCTTGATGAACTTAAATAGTGTATTTAGTTCCATGGTTTTTTCGGGAGCCACAATACTATTTCGTGTGACCCTGGGTAGTTTTCCCGGTGTCGGGCTGGGGATTCGGGCAGGTCAGGTAAACCTTCACCCTTTGGGACGTTTACACTGTCCTCGAACTTGACACCTTTAGGCATAGGTACTTGGTTCAAAGACGCGTCGTACTAATCACGTGCAGGTACAAAGTCCATACAATATTCAACTATAATATTTGAAACGTTAGTCCTACTTATTATAGAGGCGTGATAGTAATTAGAATAACACACAGTCTAGATTTCAATAACAAGTTCAAACACTCACGAAACTACGTGGGCGGTGGCGATAAGAGTCAGTGCTTCGGCTGGCTGCATCGCTGCGGGATGATTTTGATGCACTGTCACTATGGGCACTATCACTTTGAAGCGTAGACCGGAGCGACAGGCGGATGCTCACAGGTAACCCAAAAGGGTGGCTCACAGGGTATTCGCCGAATACCCGGAGGCACACTCAGGGCCCTGGAGGAACTTGTACAGGATACGTGGACAGCACCACCTCAGCGCCAGTTCCGTTGTGTCTGATCTCCCAGATGAGTTGGTGCGGTGATGGTGATGATTGTGCTGCGGATTCTGGTTTTTCACCAAACAACAATGGCGGCGCGACGCGATGCTAGTAAGCACAAACGCGGGAACAATGCGGTGTCCGAATGACAGTCGACGCGTGCGATGCGCTTAGCGCAGCGAATGCAACTGGACGCATGCGCGACGTGCGCGCGCATCTATCCTTCTTTTTCCCGCGATGCAGACATTGCATCTCAAGGATATAACAGTAGCTTGCCACGAGATTATTTTACGAGGCAATCCAAGTGGTACCTATTGTGCTCTCTTTCTCGCGGATACTTCCCCCCCCCCCCCACCTAGGCGAGTCAAATTCGCCTAAAAAAAGGAATGGAAAAAGGGGAAAGAAATAATAAAAATAAACTAAAAATAAATAATAATAATAATACAAGATATGAGTTACGGTGAAAACATCGTGATGAAACCTGCATGTCTTAGAAGATTTAACTAATTTTCGAAAGACATGTGAAATCCGCCAACCCGCACTGGGCCAGCGTGGTGGATTATGGCCTGAATCTCCCTCGTGTTGAGGGGAGGCCCGTGCCCAGGAGTGGGACGTCAAAAGGGCTAAAATTATATTATTATTAAGATATGAGTTGTTGTTATGGTAGAGAAAGGAGAAGCCACATAGTTGCAAAAATGCGGGTTATAAAATATACAGAAGCGGTTAAAATTACAACGGATGCAAATGAAAAACTAAATAGGTAGATTTTATTGATTTGGTAGTGGGCAAATACTTGCCACTGGGCGCAATAAAGTCCCTGATCGCGTACTGTTATATGGGACCCGCCGCGAGGATTAAAAAAAAACAATTATTTAATTATTATTGATTCATTAATTATTTAGTTAATTACGATACAGTGAATTTTGTAGAATTAAGTCTTGCTTGCAAGACGGTTGGGTCGAGACTGAGGGTCCTAAGGCGGTCATCAGCTACTGCAGCCCAAAATGCTGAGTCGGCAAAACTGCACCTGTGTGGAGTTAGGTCAGCATTTTGGCTTACAGTTTTGGGGTATAACAACTCCCCGATTTAGAGTAAACTTATACCTAAATGCGTAAAGTTTACGTTACATGATTCGTAAAGACGGGGCTGAGACCGTTGATTCCAACTCAACGTCGGTTACTTCCACACTACGGTTTCTTGAGATCCTAATCTTACAAAATTTGTAGCACTTATATAAAATATAACTTAACATAGCGATTATAAGAATTTCTACAGATACAGAGTAATAGTCGCCGTATGATATAATATGCGATTGTGGTTTGTTTATAACGTCATCTAGATTTTTCAAGATATTTTCATTTTCTCATGCTAACATGTCCAAATTTATATTTCTTAAATTAAGAGAGGGTAAATTGTCTCATATTTTCGAATTTAATTTTGTTGCAGCACGTATCGTTTAACAAATTATAATTCAATTGTATAGTTTTAATTCTAAATTTACATAATTCGAGTCAATCGAGTATCTCTGCAGTAGGTACGCTATACAGTTATTGGGTAAGTACAATATTCCACTACCGCTAATAGTGGTTTCATAGGTTTGGGAGTTATTACATTCCAAGGATAGCTTAGCTTTTTGCGATAACACATACAACCACTTGCTATTACGGAGAGGCTGTCAGATATCAAGATGACCCTGGATAAGTTTAGTGTTACAAATCTTCGGAATCGATGTAAATATTTTAGTTATAAGTTCTGTTTCACAGGTTGGCGAAGCTGCGGTGGAGTACTGGATCGTCATTTCGCACAGGTAATTATTATCAGTTACGGTCTTACAACTACTTAGGTTATCTATTTTACAATAGGTGGACCTATCCTTAGCAATACCTAGATATCTTCTAGTGGGTATAATAGTGGCGTATGATTCGGGGTTGTCGCTGTTATGAGCGATGGGAAAAGGTAAGTCGTGAAATATGTCATACTGCTCAGGATTGACAAGTGGTATTTTTACTACGAAAATTATTTTTAAATTACTATAATAAGAACTTATTTCCGACACATTAAGGATTGTATGAATGTTATCCAAACTTAAAAGTTGGGGTAATTGTTTGGAATTTGGGAGAAACCTGTAGCTGTCAATTAATTTAGCTTTTTTAAATCAATAAATTATTATTATTATTATATTATAATTCGTTATAGAGGTTACTGGGGGTTATTATCGAAGGATAAAGTATGTTAGATTTACTAAATAGGATAGCGATAACCACGTCTTCTACTTTAAAAGATAAGGCAAGTATGCTATTCTCCAACATGGCCATGAGTCCTAAAAATTTAGATCTTATAATAAATTTGTTTGATTCGCGGGTAAGATTTCTGACCTCTATGCTCAGTTCGGTGAAAGCGTTTTTTAAATTTTCTTCATTAGCTTTAATAATTTTAATTGTTTTATTGAAAACGTCCAGAGTATATGTTGTGACTAATATATTTTCTTTCATTAGGGATGCTAATTTCTTTTGGTCAGTCTCTATTTCGTTAATAGCCTTGTCATATCTGATAGCGTCTTCGTCATTCATTGTGCCAAATAAAGTTTTTGACAATGTGCCTATTGCGCCGAACCACGCTGAGCGTTTTGACCGTTTAGAGATAAGGTGAGAAACAGATTCGTAGTCACGGGTCGCGTCGTGAATACGCGTGAATAACGGTTGGAATAGGTTTTGGCATTCTGAGATATCATAAGCATTGCTTTCCCTACATAGTAGTTCAGAGTGGTTTAGAACCCTGTGTAGGTTTCCAATATGTGGATTTATATAGGATATTTCCACCGGGATAACTAAACTTAAATAACTATCAACTAATCTAAGTGACCCTATATGGTCGAAGTACAGTCCCGAGCTATTCAGGGCTGGGTAGACGTAGTCTTGAGCCAGGCCCGTCGCACTGTAAGAAAGCAATAAGTGGTTAAGTACTTACTTGAGGAGCCAATTTCAGTTGATCATAGTGTTGGACTACGTGTCTGCGATTAACTAGCAGAGTTAAAGAATTCCTACCGTTTATTTTAACTACTTTGTATGGCCCCTTCCAGACAGGAGCCAATGCTTTACCCTGTCGCGGAAGGTTCTTTACATAAACATAATCGCCTGTTTTATACATAGGCTGACGGGTGTGTTGATCGTAATACACCTTGGGTCTTTCCTTAGACGAACCAGAATTGTTTAATTTTAAAGAATGCACAAGTTCTTTTAAATAGATCTGCAGTGAAATTTGTGCCTTGATCAGTCAGGATGGATTTCGGGATACCGAATAGAGAAATAAAATGGACAAGACATTCACATGATTCTTCTGCGGTTGCGTTAGAAAGGGTGGAGTGTTAAAGGACGTACCATAGGTGCTGGAGTCTTCCCTGGCTCTGCAACTTCCTTCAAGCGTCGAGATACACCAACAACACTTTTAGCTTTAGAAGCGGGGCGTTAGCGCGGCGTAGGATTATTATTATGTGTCACAGGTTACTTGTTGATTAGGTAGAGTAATTAATTTATGGCGTTGGCGATATTGCGTAGGAGTTGATCCGGTGCCGGTGTCGGTGCCGGTCGCGGAGACAGACTGATTGACAGGTACGTTTGGGAATGGAAGGGGATGGAAGAGTGAAGTATTGAATGAATGAAAAGAGGTGCGTTTAATTTTAGGTGAATGCGTGTGTGTATAATTTATGCTATTATATTTTAAATTGAAAATGGTGAGTAAATAAATAATATATGTCGCGTCAGGCATGGCAGGGTGCAACATCAGGTGGTCATTTTCTTCACTTTCCATTCTTATGGCCGCTACAGGATTCTCCAGGTGACAAAGTCAAACAATTCACGAAACGTTCACAATTTATTAAGACTTTATCTTTTAAATAACTTAGTAACTAAGTAGCTATGCGGTCACAGACAAGTCCCTTGACACACGTCTTGCTTTGACCACGTTTAAAGAATAACTGTCTCAATATTCAAAGCAAGACTTATCACAAAGGCTTTGTCCAGGCGTCCCGGAAGTCAATGGCGACACCTGCGTTTCCACGTTTATAACAGACATTTTAAAACACAGTCAAATCCGAACTTATATCTCTACGAATTACGCACCGGAAATAGTCTTAAAACTATTTACAATGTTTTGCAAACATCAAATGAGTGTCTTATTACACTTCCGTATTCAAAACCATTTTCTCAAACGGAAACAGCTATCCAGAAATTAATCCTTATTGCCGAGATAACAATCAAATGAACTCCTTATAGCATTAGACTATTGTCACATGAGATATAAACAAAGAATAGTTAGGATCAGAGTTTCCATATTGTCGTTCAATTTCCGACACGGCCATCATGACGTCTCACACGTCCTCGTGTGTAGTAACTACAAATAAGAATTTCATGACAATAATTCGTTCGGCCATTCTGCCTAGTAGGCCTAATAAATTGAACAACAAACAAAAATGTGTAGTTCCATTTCAAATCTAACCGTCAGATTCCAAAACAATTTAATCCACACACAAACGTCTAAAATCCTCGGCCTTTGTCTAAAGCCAGTCCATCGGCTTTTCATTTTTAACAGTCAATAAATCTCATGACTCAGTCCTTCGGTCATCACAGTCAGTCCTTCGATTGTGCGCGCATCTCGGTCCATCGGATGCAGTCTTGGCTCAGTCCTTCGGCCATCACAGTCCGTTCTTCGACTGTGCGGGCATCTCAGTCCATCGGGTGCATTCTTGGCTCAGTCCTTCGGCCATCACAGTCAGTCCTTCGACTGCGCGCGCATCTCGGTCCATCGGATGCACCACCCTTAGTCAAACAGTCAACAGTCACGTCATCATCAGATTCTGACACATTCAAGTCCAACTCTTTGGGAATCTGATGATCAGCTACCTTTCTCACTCGATCATGAGGATACTCATAAGTTCTATTTGAATTTAATGCTTTCAAAAGATACCTATCGCTTTCTACAACATCAACAATTTTAAGGGGACCTTGAAACTTAGTATCCAATTTAGTCTGAACTCGATTCATTTTCAATGACTACATAATCTCTTACAAATAACATGATAGTAATAATTAATGCACCAAGTAATGACAGCAACAGACATTACTAGCACTTCCTGCCAGTAAGCCCGATAATACAAGGGACCATAATACCAGTCCTCTCTGGTACGTGTGCCCAAGTCCAATATAAGTGGGCAGTATCAGACCTTCTGACCGATAAGCCCCAGAAACAGAATAGACATTACCAGTTCTGTACACTGGTAAGATATAGCCGTACTTTGTGCAATAACTCACTAGTCTGTCCTGGGTGGGACTTCACCCGCATCCTCTACGTCTAACTCTTCACTTAGTAAGTCTAGTTCACTCGGAACATGGTCTTGTGGCATCTTTCTGTATGCGATCGTGAACACACTTGTATGTCCTATAAAATCAGTGAACTTCAGTAACATAATCGGGTTAATACCGATCGGCCTTTCTGACCACATATAAACTTTAAGGAAATATCCTGAATCCATCAAAAAGACAAAAATAGACATCTTGTAAATCATAGCTATGATATGTCAGTAACAGAATAATTATCATCATCGTCAACATTGACGTCCTCAGTAACATAACTGGACATTCAGGAATTTTTCTTACACGGTCATGAGCATATTTGTAAACTCTATCACTATTTCAAGATTTTAACAAATATCGGTCACCATTCAATAATTAAGTGTAAAGCAATATTATGGGAATCACAAAACTCTTTGAAGTGTTTGCTGGCATCTTCGAGAGTGCTGTGCAAGCATCCGGCGTCCACTCTCCACGCCACAGCACTACGTACCCGGTGGCGGCTGAGTCCTGTTGCCGTACGAACCAACGAGCAGTTCCAGCCCGTAGCAATGATGTTGTATTACGCATACAACCTTGTAAGGACCACGCGTGCCTTTCTGGAAAATAGAATTATTGAACATCTCGCCACAGTCACATACTATTATGGAAGGTTTACCAAACCAAAACACTGAGCTCAAAGATACACGTTTCAACTCCTTGGCATCCTGCCTGTACATGGTGTACAGCAGATAGTACTTAGAGAACGCATCTATAACTGAAGAGGTATTTATAGCCGTTGGTTTCCAGCAAAGGTCCGATAGCATCAATGTGAAGTCCAATGGGTTAAAAATAGCTATTAATACAGGTTCGTTGGACTATGAATGACATAATCACAAGCAGTTTCCAGTACAGTACCCCATAAGAAAGATTCACCTTTCCTCATTAATTTTGTGATGCAGGCGGTTTTAGAAACGTACCTTGCGATGTACCGGCGAAAGTACCTTGCAAGTCCTAGTACCTGTCGAACCTCCCTCGAGTTGGTGGGTTTGTGGATTTAACCAGAGCATTAATTTCTCCAGAGCTTGACCGTAACTGACCATATCCATCAGTCGTGCCCAATATTTTGTTTACAAAATTGGGTTTCTTAGAACATTCCCATTTCTTAGACCAAACTTGCCGCATGGCACTTAATCCTTCCGTCGTTAGACTTAAGTGCTACTCATATCAAACCACAGATAGAACGAATTGTTTCCACGATACATTCTGCGCCCGTCGACGGCAAGGACGTTGACAGCGCTTCGCTGACCTCCCTCTTCAATGTTGGTCCCAGCGCCGGGGCGTTCTGTGTTGGCAGCACGTGATCTGCCCGGGTCGCCGTGAAGACCAGTGACGCACAAGGCGCCTGTGGTGTGTTTCGCACTGGAATAACAGGTTATGCCGGCCGCGTCGGTGATGGCGACCGCTCGCGTTAGCACAGTCAGTGAACATGCTTGGTGCCGACTTGGCAATACCAGCGGAAGTGTCCGCGGTGTTTCTCGTCGAGAGCATTGTCGTGGGCCTGACGAGGGCCACGCTTTGGCGATGATCATTTAAGATGTACCAGCCGTACTAACGACCGAGTCGCAGATCGCTCCTCCAACACTGAAAGTCCAACCATTGTGCTCCATAACGCATCATCTGGAGAACAATCTTGTTATCTATGAGCCCGCTGATCTCGGCTACGGTAGCGGCTGCGATGGCCTGCCCGGTCAGAGATTACTCTAATAACGCCAGACTTATTTTTCTTAAATCAATTGTAAAACGATGACAGTGGGCGATTTAAGGACAGAGTCCAGAAAATTGTGTCGGTACAACCGTACAATAATATCCGCCATACACAACACAATCAGATAGCAAACAACAGTTAGTATCGTTTACCCTCCAATCGGAATAAAATTATCACGCGCACCTGCATTTACACTCTCAATGCTGTAAAACATACCGCGTGTAACTTTTCTTTTTATAGAATCCGTGGCACCAGATAAACATGGTTCGACTGACCAGATTCTGCATCACGCGTACTTGTGACCGTCATTGTCATCCAGATTCGCCATGTGTTGCTGACGACCACACCGTCGATCCCGAAACGCTCGCTCGTAGCGTATTTAGTGACATAGCTCGCTTGCCACCGCACACGCGCAGCAACTCGCAACGCCCGGCGCTTGCCACGGCACCATGTACTTCGCAGCAGCTTGCGTAGTTTTACCATAACTGCCGCTGCCGACTGTGAACACTTTATAACGAACATTAGTTCATCAACATTTAACTGACATGGTATACGTAGTCGTTGATTAGCTAGGTCCTCTTGTCTGGCTTGGTTACTTCGAAGAAGTTCACGAGTCAATTGCTACATCGGTACCGTGATAATCACGTCGATCTCGGACACGCAAGCCATCTCGCAAAGTACGACGTCTATCGTTCGGATTGCGATCCGATCTGTCGTCACTGTGGTCGCGAGACGTTCGAGAAGTATGTTAAACTTAATTACGCGAATCACTCCTAAAAAGACGCCTCCGTGGACTAAGCGGCCTCGTACGTTTCATTATCACAGTTTAAACTTAGTGGCAGAGTGTACAGGGATTCATTATATATTGTCAACACCTTTTATAAAACCACCTACATTCTGAGCAAATAAATGATTATTATTATTAAATCTGCAATTAAACACACACTAAATAACAAAAATAAAGTAAGCAGTAATCGTAAGCAAAACAACATTCAAATTCGAATGTTAACAGTCTTGTTGACAACTAATTTACAGATATTTAGTGCAATTTTAATTAACGTTATTGTGGGTATACGTTACTGTGGGCTTTTGAATCCTTTATCCCACTTCTGATGTCGCGTCAGGCATGGCAGGGTGCAACATCAGGTGGTCATTTTCTTCACTTTCCATTCTTATGGCCGCTACAGGATTCTCCAGGTGACAAAGTCAAACAATTCACGAAACGTTCACAATTTATTAAGACTTTATCTTTTAAATAACTTAGTAACTAAGTAGCTATGCGGTCACAGACAAGTCCCTTGACACACGTCTTGCTTTGACCACGTTTAAAGAATAACTGTCTCAATATTCAAAGCAAGACTTATCACAAAGGCTTTGTCCAGGCGTCCCGGAAGTCAATGGCGACACCTGCGTTTCCACGTTTATAACAGACATTTTAAAACACAGTCAAATCCGAACTTATATCTCTACGAATTACGCACCGGAAATAGTCTTAAAACTATTTACAATGTTTTGCAAACATCAAATGAGTGTCTTATTACACTTCCGTATTCAAAACCATTTTCTCAAACGGAAACAGCTATCCAGAAATTAATCCTTATTGCCGAGATAACAATCAAATGAACTCCTTATAGCATTAGACTATTGTCACATGAGATATAAACAAAGAATAGTTAGGATCAGAGTTTCCATATTGTCGTTCAATTTCCGACATATATATATGGGCGCAGCCAACTTCGGGGGGCCTAGAGGTTACCTCTACATTGTTTGAGTTGAAATTAAAGAGTAGAAAAACTAAATTAATGAAACAAAATTAGAAAATTATACTGAAATAATTATTGTGTAGGTAATGGACAAAGTCGAGTAACAGGCCGTACATAATTACTTCCAGTAGAAGTTCTAACTTTAACGGTACGAATAATTTTGTCTTTTCCAGGAAAAATCTCTGTTACAACAGCGAGAGTCCACAGCATAGGATGAGTATTATCATCTTTGATTATCACTATCGTCCCCACAGTAACAGGGTTTGATGGCGTATTCCATTTTGCACGCTGCTGCATAGAAGTGAGATATTCTATATTCCATCGCTTCCAGTAGCTCTGAACTATTTTATTCAGTAACTGATACCGAGATAATCTGTTATCTGATATAGAGAGATCAATATTTTCTGCGGGTAAAAACTTTAGAGACGTTACATTAAGAAAATGGTTGGGCGTTAATGCGGACATATCAGAAGGATCTGACGAAAGTACACAAATAGGGCGACTATTCGTCAAACCTTCTATTTGAATTAAGATAGTGTTGAATTCCTCGTAAGTGAGGATTTGTTTTCCAATAGCTTTGTATAAATGCGTTTTGACAGATTTAACGTTTGTTTCACTTAAGCCATTAAAATGTGGACCGTAAGGTGGACTGTGTTTAAACTGGATTTTATATTGAGTTAAATATTGACTTAAGTAATTTTGATAATCAGTGGACTGTATAAGTGTATAAATTTCATCTAGTTTACGTTTCGCACCAATGAAATTAGTACCTCCATCGCTATACATGATTGATACAGGACCTCTGCGAGAAATAAAGCGTTTGAACGCGGCGAGAAACAAATCGGAGCTTAAATCGGAAACTAGCTCTAAATGAAGAGCCTTTGTAGTAAGACATACAAATAAGCAAATATAAGCCTTTTGACTTTTAACACCACGGTGACGAATATGCGTTATATAAAAGGGTCCAGCGTAATCTACAGCGGTATGTACGAAGGATTTTACTTGAGATACTCTAATAGCGGGGAGATCACCCATCGGTGGATTCGTAATGCGAGGCTTAATCTTAAAGCAAGTGTTACAATTGTGTACTATTTTGCGAACTAAATTGCGTGCTGACAGGATCCAATATTTTTGTCTAAGGAGAGCCAAGAGTAAAGCGGGACCTGTGTGTAAATTAACTTTGTGATAATATTCAATGAGAAGTAAAGTAATGCGATCATTGGGAAGTAAGATAGGGTGCTTTGTGTCAAAATCTAATTGTGAATGGTTGAGTCTACCTCCCACACGTATTAAACCTTTATCAAGAAAAGGGTTCAAATGTAAAACAGCCTTATTTTTACAAATTTTACCATTTTGAAGAGAGTTTATTTCTTGGAGAAAATATTTTAATTGGACATGACGTAAAGCGTGATATTCAGCCTGCTCTAAATCGTCAACTGAGATGGGACCTCGTGAAATTAACAATTTAGCAAAACGTAGAATATAAACTAGAGAGCGTAAAAATGTTGACCAAGAAGAAACACGTTCTGCAAGAACTTGAATCGGGTGAGTATTTTCTTGTATAGTTTTAGTCTGTATAGAAAGTGTTATGGTTTTTGATTCTTGTTGTTCTTCGTTGTGATTAATAATGTAATTTTTTACAGGCCAATCAGCAACGGGAGCGGTTAGCCATTTCGGACCATGAAACCAAAGATCGTTATTTACTAATCCTTTAGGTGTTACAGGGCGCGAGACTATGTCAGCGGGATTTTCTACACCTCGAACGTGAAACCAATGAGGAGCGGGTAAGTATTCATTTATCTGAGCGATGCGATTGGACACGAATGTGTGAAACTTATAAGCGGGTGAGTGTATCCAAGTAAGCGTTACGGTGGAGTCTGAAAATGCATAGATATTGCGTATATTATACGAGTTTCCTAGTTCGGAAGGTTCGAGTTTAAATGGGAGTTGGACGGTGTATCTACCGCTGTCATCGCGTGAGTGTGAGGTTTGAAATAAATGTTCACATGCTTCGTCTTCTGGACTGAAATGAAATTCTTATCAGGCACATTTTCAATTTCCCAGAAACGTCGAGTTAAATATTCGAGTGAAGGTGGTTCCGTATTACAGAAAAATACTTTGTCAGAGTTCAATGAGTGAGACGAGTGTTGTTTATCATGAGAATTGAGTTTTGAATGAGTTGAGTCTTGCGAGTGAGTGACAGAGTGTGAGTGCGAGTTGAGTGTGAAATAATTGGCCTTTGACCGAGAAAGTGTATTTTGTGAACGAGCGTCCGAGTTTTTGAAATACATGCGTGAGGTTTGTGTGTGCGGACGAGGCACGTGTGAGACACATTGGGCCTTACCCATGGCGACATATCCTAGTGTGGTTTGTATACCAACTACCGAGGAGTTGGGAGCGGTCACTCGATCCGAGCCGAGTAGAAGCGGGAACAATTCGTTGCCTAAGAGGCAATCGATTTGACCGGGTGCGTGGAAGTGATCATCTGCCATTGGAATATTTTGTAAATGAGTCAATTCTGTAAGATCGATTTCAGCGTTAGGTAAAAAGTCGGTAATTGTGTCAATAACACGAGCGTTAACTGTGTAAAAACAGCGCGAGTCGAAACGAGAATATATTTTAAATTGCGTTAATCCGAGTGATTTACTTTCGACCTGACCGATACCTTTAACCGTAGAAGGTGCGGGCGTAATTTTTAAATTCAAGCGTTCACAACAAGATTTTGTAATAAAATTACTCATTGATCCAGTATCTAAAAATAAGCGAATATTAATTGGTTTATTATTATTGTAAACATGTACAGAAGCGGTAGGTAATAATACTGTCGTATTGTTTGACGTACGCGCGGAAGAAGTCGCGGAAAGTGCAAGATTATTGTTATCTACATTTAAATTCCCGCGCGCAGTCATAAGTTCAGCTGGCAGCGGCGAGGGAGCGCGCGAGTCGTATACCGCGGCGGCTAGCGGGCGAGAGTGCGAGTGCGAGTGAGACGCGCGAGGCGCGGCGAGCGCGGGGCGCGCGGGCTCACTGCCGGCGCGCATCAGCTGTGTATCATCACGCTGTGATAAAACGTTACCGGGGTAGACACCGGGGTTGCGCGAGGTATCTGGTTTATTGTGATTTTGATAGAAATTTATGTGCAATAGTGAGTGGTGTTTGCGATTACAAGTTGTGCATTTCTTTAATGATTTACAAGCGCTTGTGTGGTGAAAACCCAAGCAGTTTTTGCAAAATGAATGTTTCCTTACAATGTCATTGCGAGTTTGCGGATCGGTATTTAAAAAGTATTCACATTTATATAAAGGATGAGCATAGCTAGACTTGCATATCTTGCATGATTGAGAGTCAGCTTGTGAAGGAATGTCACATTGATTATTTTGAGAGTGTGGGGAATTGTTATCTGATTGAGAGAAGAATGCCTGAGTTTGTTTTGTTTTAGGAGTGGGTTTGTTTACTTGTTGTTTTTGATTTTGATTAGAGTTAACAGGGGCGCGAAGAGTTTGAATTTTATTTTGTTCTTTTACAAACTTTTTAACATTTTCAAAAGTAGGAATGTCTGTTTGCCTGTGAGTCTGTTCAAATAAATTGAGTGTGTCTTTATCAAATTTGCTTAATGCAATATGAGTTATGATAAAATCTGACAAATCATTGATGTCTAAACGACGGAGTGCGGATTCAGCAGAACAAAAGTTATCAATAAATAGTTCAAGCGATTGGTTGGACTTATGTTGTAACATTTGTTCTAGATACATAGAAGCTTGCACTCTAGTATCTTGATATTTTTCTAAAAGAGCTTTCCAAATAATTTCATAATTTTCTGCAGTTGCGGTTATTCCAGAGCAAATCCGTCCTCATTTAGCGGCCTGGCTCAAAGAGCGACGGCCGCTATCATATAGGCTGGTGCAGGTGCTCACTGGACACGGGTGCTTCGGTGAGTACCTGCATCGGATAGCCGGGCGGGAGATGACCCCCGTCTGCCATGCGTGTGGAGCTAATGTTACGTTGTAGGCGTAACAAAAATTAAAATTTAAGGTAACAAATAAAATACAAAATAACCTTAAGCTTTTATTTCTAGGTAACCATCCACGTTTACAAAGTTGTTACGGAAGGCTAGAATTCAAATGACGAACGGTTATTTTCAAAGGTTGTAAATGTAATGTTCTATCTACCAAGCTATTGGGTCGTTATTATGGATAAGAAACCAGTTTGGAAAATAACCATTCGCTTTTACAACCAATTTACAATACGTTAAAATTCGAATGGAGTAACGGTTATTTTGAAAAAATATATATATGGATTTCTTAAATCCGGTCTTAGGACCCCAATTATGGGGTCGAAGTAAGCCTGGGTTTATAACACGGTTGAAAACTAATAGATCACCATGAACTGTCTCGATTATTAAGAAGATAAAATACTAAGCGCGTGGAACAATGGCGTCCCGCTGCGAGTGCTTCGTTGGAGTCAGTCGGCGTCGTAATCACTGGCCGCGGGCCGGCGCGAGCGCCGGCCGCGGCTGCCCTTCGCTGTGTGAGGCGACGCGCCGGATCGACCCGAGTCGGGACGGGGGAACCCGAAGTCACCGCGGCACCAATCACCGCTCCGGTAGGCTCGTAAAGCGCTGCGTCACGCATACCGGCCGATCTTGCTGGTTAACGCGGATATCCGATGTCGATAAAGTGATCGGATATATTTACGGTATTGCAACGTAACACTAACGTGGACACGGTGCGCCACACGCTGGAGGAGTGCCCCGCTTGGGGGTCACAGCGAAACGACCTGACTAGGGTCGTCGGAGGGGACCTCTCGTTGCCGAGCGTGGTTGAGGCCATGTTCGGCAACAAGAGGTGTTGGGAGGCAATGGTCTCCTTCTGCGAAACAGTAATGTCGCAGAAGGAGGCCGCGGAGAGGGTCAGAGAGGAAGATGCCTTTGCTGACCCGATCCGAAGAGCACGGCGAGGCAGAAGGAGGAGGCGCTATGCGCATCTCCTGCCTCAGCCGTAGCGGAGGGACGGGATGTTGGGTGGGGGGTCGGGGGACCTCCTGCTCAAATTAATCCCCAGAGGGGGGACCTAGTCCCACCTTGAGGTCTGTGGCCTGGCACCAACGCCAGGCCTGCCGCCGGGGCGTCACAGTGCATACCGATCCTGTGGCGCTCCGGAGCAACGGCGGCGAGGGCAGACCGCTGTGTTTTAGTGGGTAGTCTGGACAACAGTTCAGGAGCCCCACATAACCGCCCGAGTTCCCCCCGGTCTCGGGCGGTATGCGTAAATGCATTTCCCAGCGTAAACAAAAAAAAAAAAATAAGGTAGAGGGTTGGTTGGATTTTCAGTTATTGTTATATTCCCTCTTCCTACAAAAATCTATCGTATGCCCTAGATTCTTGCAGTATCGGCAAACGGACGCTTGATTGTCGCTTTGTGGCTTAACATTATTTATGTTCGCTGGCTTGAATTGGTAATCATTGTTATTGTTATTGTTTTGGGGCTTTTGTTGAGGGTTCTTGTATGGCGAAGGATGAGTCCTTTGGTAGATAACCTTTTGGATTTTTTCTACAGAAGCGGCCATATTAATAACTTCGTTGAGGGTTTTCGGTGATTTACATCGAACAATGTTGGAAATGCGCGGAATTAATCCGATCATGAAGTGATGGAGAGTCAGATCCTCCATCGCAGCTGTGCGACCGGGGCCTTCTTTGGCCTTGGTCAGAACAATTTCGGTAAGTAATTGCGACAATATAGTTTCGATTTTAAACCCAAATTGAGTTACAGATTCGGTCGGCCCTTGCTTGCTCTCTTGAAGCTCAGCAACAAGGTGTGAATAGTGTTTGCTTTCAGAGAACTGTGTTTTCAGGAAATCCTTCAATTGTTCCCATTGCGTGAAAGCCTTGATAGAGCAAACAATTTCCGCCTTACCTTGGAGTCTCGATAAAATATACTTAAACAAAATAGATTGTTGGTTAGCTGATGCGTAGTCAATCGCATTTTGACAATTAGATAGAAATGCATTCAGGGTCTACCGATCACCATCATATGGTTTTATGAATTTTAATAAGATATTAGCTCTACAGAGTTAGATGAGGTTCCTTTTTCGGATTTACTCATTTTTATTTATTTTAAGTTATAAGGATTGAGATAGTAGCAAGGGTGATAGGTGGACTCTTAACACAGAATGAATATAAAACGTAAATTATAAGAATTAAAATAAACTGTAAGATATAAGATTTTTCTAAAAATAGACGGTTGATCTTAACACAAGAAATAGCAGTCTTATCGCTCGGGGCTCGTCGTATGATTCTGTGTGGGCGGGCGATAACGTGAAGTTCACAGGCACGACACAGGTGTGATTTGGACACGGCGTAGAATGTTAATGTTTATAGATGAATATAGGTGCTTTGTTTTAGGCACCGTCGAATGTGAAAGTACTCACAGTAGCTGGATCAATATGAAAATTCGCATGATTTGAGTTTCTCCGGAATACCGGTTTCAGGAAAGCGACGTCAGCAGGGCCAGCGGTCAGGATGCAGCGGCGGTGAGTTGTCAGGGTGCTGGCCTTACACAGGCGTTGGTTTGGTCACTTCCACTTCACAAATTGTCACTTCAATCACTTAACAACTGTACAGTTTTGCTGGTTTTGAGACGTACCGAGGGATTTTTATGGTTTTATCCCACCGCTGCCACCATTTGTTATATGGGACCCGCCGCGAGGATTAAAAAAAAACAATGATTTAATTATTATTGATTCATTAATTATTTAGTTAATTACGATACAGTGGATTTTGTAGAATTAGGTCTTGCTTGCAAGACGGTTGGGTCGAGACTGAGGGTCCTAAGGCGGTCATCAGCTACTGCAGCCCAAAATGCTGAGTCAGCAAAACTGCACCTGTGTGGAGTTAGGTCAGCATTTTGGCTTGTTGGCACTGTTACTACCCTTATCACCCCGTCAGGGCCTGGATGAACGTCATCGACTACAGCTAACGGCCACTGAAGAACGCGTCAGTTGTCAGATTTTATAATAACTACTGTTCCCTTAGAGATAGGAGTTTTGTGGGTATTCTATTTCGGTCGATTCTGCAACGATGACAGATACTCGCGATGCCAACGGGTCCAGTAACTGGCTACTATTTAAATAAAATATCGCCAGACAGACGCACCAACTGTACGGTCCCAAACTAAGCAAAGCTTGTACTATGGGTACCGTACAATGTACTGGGGGCGATCCCAGTGACACCCAGACCAGGGTAAATTACGAAAAAGCCATTTCCGAAATTTGCCCCGGCGGGAATCGAACCCGCGACCACCATGTGCAGTGAGTCGAGTGGCCTACGCTCGAACCACTGCGCCAAGCGGTCGTCAGGTTTGACTTCAGTCGCGCCAAACCTCAAACTTTTCAACGGACCACAAGTCAAAAAATGCGCGGCCGTTAAAGCGGTCGGTTCTGCGGGGTCGCTGCTAAGAACGGTAAGAGGACGAGAATTAAGTATAAATTCTATCTGTGTAAGGACTGTAAGAAGTTCCTCATACGTGAGAAGCTTCTCACGAATAATGCGCTTTATATGAGTCTTAATACTTTTAATATTAGACTCCCAAGAGCCATCGAAATAGGGAGCACTGGGCGGGTTTAAACGCCAAGTAATACCGTGATCTACGAGTTCGTCCGAGAAAGAATTAATATGCGATTTTGAGTTTAAAAAGACGTGCAATTCATCCAATTGTGACTTAGCACCATCGAAATTAGTGCCGTTATCTGAGTACAGGTAATGGCAATCACCACGGCGCGAGATGAAGCGACGAAAAGCCTTTATAAATGCGTCCGTACTCAAGTCCACAGCCACGTCGATATGAACGGCTCGAGTGACTAAGCACGTGAAAAGACAAATATAAGATGTAAGATCTTATATGTCTCAATTAAGTCTCCACGATCCCTACGGTCCTTTAGCGTTGGAAGCTTGAGTGCCTCAAGTCGCTCTTCATATGGCCGTCGCTTTAGTAACCTTGGTACTTTGGTGAAGCTGCGCTGTACCCTCTCCAGGAGATCTATGTCTTTGACAAAGTAGGGGCTCCAGACCTGAAATGCGTACTCCAGGATAGGCCTTATGAAGGTCTTGTGGATCTTTAGCATCATCTCTGGCGTTAGTATCCCAAAGGCTTTCCTAGTGATGTAGATTAGGCTTTTACTTGTCGTCTGATATAAGAATAGAATTTTTTTGGTCCTGCTTGTAGTAAATCATTTTCATACGCTATACGAGCTGTTCTGCAACGGTTTATCAATTTATTGTAAATTTTTCGGTAGTCCTTATAGGTTTGGTCCATCCAGTTAGCACATATTTGTTCCATAATTCTAATTAATTGTTTTATTAACTCTTTAATGTTATTGGATATCCATGGCTTTTTTTAGACCGACATTGTGTTTTGGTGTGGCCAAACCTACAGCAATTGTAGCACTGTATGATAGTGAGCTGATAGATAGAAACTGGTAATGAAGTGTTATAACAAAATATACGCTCAGGCAGAACTTGTCCGACAAATGAGAGCATGACAGTTGAAGAGGGGGACCATTCAACTGAATCCTCTTTGAATGTTTTTATATTTAGCCTCCTCGCCCTAAAAATCTCTCCGCAATTTCGTGGGGTATCGATTCCGTTTACTAAATCTTCCAAAGACATATTTGTGGGTATCTCTTTTACAACCCCCATACGGGAGACAAGAAATTTGGGGATGGAAATGCTGTATTTATCCTTAAGAATATCATTAAAAACAAATATGCTAGCATCTTCTGGTTTTTTGAACTCAATGGCGACTCTATTTCTGCCAATGGACTTGGTGTCACCTTCTGTTATTCCCTAAACTTTATTTTTCCAGACATAACTTTTGCTTGTAGCCAATTCAGCCAGTTCATTCATGGTTTCGATAATTCTAATTGGCTTGCAGCTAAACTAATTTTGCGTTATTTATCCGGGACATTAAATTATGGACTATGTTTCTATAGGAACTGTGATTCAAACCTGACTGCTTTCGCAGATGCTGATTAGGCTAACGGTGTAGTTGATAGAAAATCCTATACTGGCTTTGTAATTAAATTAGGCAACAGTAGGCTATTAACAGGGAATCACGTAAAACAACGATATGTAGCTCTCTCGAGCACGGAGGCTGAGTACTTAGCATTTAGTGATTTTATTAAAGCTGGGTCAAACACACGCAGGTGACAAGTTCAATTTTTGAACCAGTCCACTCCTCTTCAGTTAAAGATGCTGCCAAGGCAACAGAAGGGCACCCATTTTTTAAATACACTGCAGTCATAACTGCCGGCAGAGATCAGACCCCTGCAGCATGCATCGTGCCTTTTTTTTCAGAGTTCTATTTAGTCTCTCCGATACACCATTCTGTTGAGGGCAGTAGGGTACAGTTACTTGATGAACGATTCCCTCTTCAAGTATGTCGCAAACTTATCATTGCAATACCCACCTCCTGCATCAGACCTGAGACACTTTATAGGGTGACCAGATTGTTTTTCAACAAGAGCTCTAAAAAAATTAAATACAGACATTACCGTAGTGGGTATCCCCAGCTATTTCTAATGTAGTCGTCTGCGAATGTCAAAAGATGCCTCGCACCGCCCCAACTGCAGTCAGACATAGGCCCACAAACATATCAGTGTGTACTGTTAGATGGATTTTCGGAAACGGCTTTTAAAAAAAAACTGATTTGATCACAAGGTCAAGGTTTATTAAATTTGGATTAAAAAATTACATGGATACGATTTAACTGGGGCAAGTTTCACATTGATGGGGCACAGTCGTCAAGGCTTTAGAAATTATTTCCGATTCGCAGAACGTAGTTGCGGAACTAGAGTATACGTCTAAGGTTTCACATATGTAATATAAATTGTATATTGTCTTACAGCTACTTAGACTATCTAACTTACAATAAAAAGACCTATCTCTAGTTATACCTATGTACCTAGTAGAGTATGTACTATTTACTATTGCGACTGAAAATGGGATGGAGACAAATTAAAATCTTTTGAAGTTATAAGAGGTATTTTAAAAACAAACACAATTTTATTATCACTATAGTAACTAGCGATTTCGGATATTTTATTAATTTTATTTTATTTTGTTTGGGGAGCTTACGGCTAATTTTACAGAGTGAATAAGATTATGTTTAAGCAAATGCCAATTACAAGCTTCCACATATAGAAGAAAAACATAACTATATATAACAATAAAGCAGAATTAATAATAAATTTAAATTGTGGTCCATGACAATAACGTTATAACAATAATATTTTTTGCTTACAAAACATGGTTTTTATATTTTGAGTGCTACTACAAAATAGGTCTAATTGTGCGTTATGGTTGAGTTTGTTAAATAAGCGTAATACTCTGGGCAAGTAGCTATTAACCCGATAATTGTTGTGGCAGAGTGAAACGTGAAGTAGATTGCTTGAACGTAATCTTCTAGTGGGAATGTTGAGTCCAATATTGCCAAGGAGTTCCGGACAATCTAATTTATTCCGAGCTATATTAGAAAGAAGACAAATATCAGATATCTTTCTGCGATGATAGAGAGGTAAAAGATGGAGCTTACTGCATTGCCGTTCGTAGTCCAGATATATTCATTAACATATATATGTTTTCAAGAGACAAACTTACAGAGATTTGACGATAATCTTCTAGAAATCTGCAATTCTCTACTAATTCAGAAAACAATTGTTTAGGGGTAATAATAGAGGGATGTAAAATATGTGATTTAATAAACATAATTCCATTTATAACATCTTCTAATTTAAATGATAAGGTTAACAAACTACTTTCCAGCATGTTAATGATTTCATTCATTTTTGACCTTAATAATAAACTATCTGATAACATAGTCAAATTCTTCTGATTAAGAGATAAGGTTTCAACAGCGGTATTTAGCTGTTGTTAATTCATATTAATTTTGTGCACAACATCCTTTATAGAAGAAAGTGTTGAAGTGGTGATTAGAATATTTTCTTTGACTAATTTTGACAATTGAGTTTTATCATTTTCTATAGTTTTTATAGCATTACTGTACTTTATAGCGTCGTCTTCATCCATTACTCCAAAAAAATGTTTAAATATAAATAAGGTACCAACGCCACCAAACCAGGCTCCTTTTAGATCTAATTTTTATTAGGTTGGAAATTGATTCGAAATCACGAATTATAGCATGGTACCGAATTGAAAGAGGTTGGAACATGTTGAGACATTCGATATCGCTAAAGACGTTACTTTGTTTACACAAGTATTTGGAGGTGCCTATCACACCGTTCAGATGTGTAATGTGTGGTTGTATAAAAGAAATATCAAAAGGAATTATTATACTAAGATAGCCGTCTATTATTTTTAGGGAGCCCATAGGGTCAAGGTAAATGCCGGGTTTATTCACAGCACGCTGTATGAAGGTTTCCTGTGACAAGGAACTGTAATAGAACATTAACGTATCTAATTATTAACTAATAAAAAATATAATACTTAGTTGCTTAAATTCTAAGAATCTTGTTGCCGCGCAAGCTTGACTTCATCAAAATGATGAGTCACGTGGCGTTTATTTACTAATAGGGTAAGGCTGTTTCTGCCATTTATTTTTACAACTTTGTACGGGCCTTTCCATATTGATGACAAGGCCTTACGCATTCTGACATGATTTTTTAAATAAACGTAATCACCGATCTTGTATTTCACTGGTCGTGTGTGAGCGTCATAATAAGCTGGAAGACTTTTGATAGGTGCGAATATTTTCAATTGCTTTGTCTCTTGTGTATTTAAATCGGTGTTGTAACATTTTAATATGGTCCGGGTAATTCGCGTTTGGACCAGGGTCGTATATAGAGTTTGGTATGAATGGTTTATGACCGAAAATCAGTTCGTATGGTGTAAAGTTGGTTGTAGTATGTATAGCTGTGTTATATGCTAACATAGCAGTGTATACATATTTGGGCCAGTTGTCTTGATTCTCACAGACATAAGATTTCAGGTATTCTTTTTGACAGGTGGTAAGAACTGACTAATCTTCTTTGGTGGCTTGAAATAAGTTTTGATTGAAGCACGTTTCAAGATGTAGCCAATCGTGTCTGTGACACCTCTTATATATGGTAGTACAGCAGGTAGACGCTCGACTGTGGCTGGTTTCAGTCGGTCACTGTGATGGCGGCGCGGGATCCGAAGCTTATTGTCATGCAATACTTGCTTGACGTGACATATCTCGGCAGCCAGGTGTTGCTCATCACAGATCCCTTGTGCTCTCTGAAACAAAGATTTACCCACGGTAGCTAACTGTGTTGGAAGGTGGTGAGATTCACCCTTTAAGTACCTATCAGTATGGGTATTTTTCCTATAGACGGTGAGGCCTAAGGTGTTATCAGGATTACGGATTACTAAAATATCTAAGAAAGCTAGAGTGTTGTTGTCCTATAACTCCATTGTAAATTTGATTTTAGAGTGTATGGAGTTAAGATGGTCGAGAAATGCTGTTATTTTGTCAGATGGTAATATTGTGAAAGTATCGTCTACGTACCGCTTGTAGAATCTTGCGGTCACAGGTGAAGTGCGAAGGGCTGTCTCCTCGAAGTCTTCCATGAATATATCGGCGACAACAGGTGAAACAGGGGAGCCCATCGCTACACCATCTACTTGCTTGTAGAACTGTTCATTCCACAACAGATACCCGGATGTGAGGCAATGTCTTAAGAGTTCAGCATATTCCTCCGGCATGTTGTTCTCTGCTAGCTTCTTTGATACTATAGTGATGCAGTCTGCTACAGGTAGAGTCAGCAAGATGTAGATGTTTAATCTCACTGACAAAATGGTATGAATCCTTTGTATGTGCTCTTGTGACCGCGTGAAACCAGCCACAGTCGAGCGTCTACCTGCTGTACTACCATATATAAGAGGTGTCACAGACAAGATTGGTTACATCTTGAAACGTGCTTCAATCAAAACTTATTTCAAGCCACCAAATAAGATAAGTCAGTTCTTACCACCTGTCAAGTGTCACATTCCTCTACAAGATGCAGGGGTATACAAACTCGATTGTGAATGTGGGCTCTCCTACATAGGGCAAACTAAAAGATCAGTAAAAACCCGCGTAAAAGAACATATAGCTGACGTGAAACACCGGCGCTCCACGAAGTTTGCAATCTGTGAACATGTACAGGACCGCACCCGCCATTATATCAGATTTGATAAACCACAGATCCTCGCAAAAGAGCACCGATTCCGACCAAGGATGATACGTGAGGCCATTGAAATTAAAAATATCCTAATTTCAATAGGGAAGATGGCTGGGTGCTACCACCAACTCGGGATCCAGTAATTAATATAATTAAATCCAAAACCAAGTGTACCATTGCAAGACCTCGAGACACTGTGAGCACTTTCTGCGTGGATCGGACCGCAAACAACAACGAAATATGAGGGTACCCAGTTACTAACTATGTCATCAGGACGTCTAACACCTCAGTCCCCCCGTGACCATGGCTGCTGTAAAGCAACCAAAACGTCGGGAACATAAAGTTAATAAACGCGATAAAATCCGAAAAATAGTTTTATTTCAATGTGTAGTATTCGCGTAAATATAAGAAAACAATATACCAAATTCCTTTAATAACAACAAATGCATTGCAGGTAGAAAATGGCTGAATAATTTTTTGAAAAGAAACCCTGAAATTTACTGTTCGCAAAGCACAGTTTATGAACTCTGCAAGGGCTCAAAAATTGAATAAGCACATTGTGCAACAACATTTCACGGAAATTAGAAAATTGTATGACGAGTTAGACATCCCTCAACATCCAGAACGTTTATACAATATAGATGAAAAGGGCTGTCGGCTAACCTTGCATCACCAGCAACAAGTTCTTGCACAAAAGGGGAGCAAGAGAGTGCATTTTATCGCACAGGAACATGCTGAAAACGTCACCATTTCCATGTGTGTCAACGCTTCGGGTAATTCAGTTCCACCAATGATAATATTTAAAGGCAAAAGACTAAGGCCAGAATTTAACGACAATTTGCCTGATGGCACTATAGTCAGAATGGCACCAAAAGGTAGCATGACTACTGAATTTGTAACGTTGTGGAATTTACAACGTTTCAATATTATTATATCTCACAAAAAAATACATAATGCTAACATTTAATACGCGAATGCGATTAGTGGCGCCATCTATTGTGGTAGGCCGCGAACTTGTCGGCTGTTCGATAGTTCGAGTACACAGATAATTTTGTATGTCAAAACAATTTAAATTCATATTATTATTATTATCAAAATTAAGTATTTATTGATGACCATAAATTCAAGAAAAGATTTAGTAAATAGTAAATATATTTAAATACAATCACTGCAATTAATTTTTAATACTAGCAACGAAACGTAAATCTGTCAAAGCGTTCCGATATGTCATCAGCCATAGGAAAGACGACGAATCATGACTCGTATAATTAAATTTTACTAGCCGTTAATTTTCACTTTGACGACAGCCGCGAGTATATAAGGGCTCGTCCCCACCCCGGGGGTCTTTTTCAACAAGATGGGGAGACACCGGGTTAACGTCGCGGGGCCGCGGGCATTCCACAACGCGCCGCGGCCAGAGCATTTGTTATTGATTTAACTTTAAATTAACACGTCTATACTTCTTCATTTATACCTGGTGAGTTTGCAATAGCATTTAGCATTAAGCTTTTTATTGTGCGATTGTTTCCCATCCTTCAGCGAATCAGCTGATGTGTGCATAACCTATTTCTGTGTGTTCCTTTCTTCGCTTTAGCACTGCCAACGCAACTAAGCGTGGCGTCCTGGCTTATGCACCATCACCACCGCCATAGCATTGTAACCACGCAATTCGCTGCAAGGATGTCGAATTCATCGACAAATTGTGTAACGGTAATTCATGACGCTGTACGCTACCCTCAGGCGATCAATTATAACGGCCAAGGGATGATCAGTTTTTCATATATAGTGTTAACCGTCTGTGTTCGCTCTTTTGCACTACCCATATGTCCCTACTCATGTTACTGCTACGGCCTGCCCGCTATAATGCTATTTTTCGCAATACTTCGCCACCCCCTGCAGTGGGCATCATCAGGGAGCATTGGGCAGACCGCAGTACGTATGGGAACCCTACATAACCCCGCATAATGGACATTCCAGCCACACCACTCATCGGCTACCCCGTGAGGCAGACCCCTGGCTGCAGAACACCCCGTCAAGCTACCCTTCGCAGCGACGACCGGGGTCACCCGGAGCGCCGCGTAGCTAGCTCGCTGACTTCGTTCGCCACGGCTAGTCCCGGAGATCACCCGGAGCGCCGCGTGTCCATAACTGCAGGGGAGTCCTCCGTCTCGGAAGGACAGTACCAACACAGCTATCAGTACCGTCAGCTATCAATACCGTCAGCTATCAATACCCTCAGCTACCATTACTCACAGATTTCTATACCCTTAGTTCTCAACATAATTAGTTATTTTGTAAATTGTAATACCCGTAACCAACTAGGCTCAACGCCAATGCTCAAATTATAAATTTTACTTTGTTAAATAGCATCTACCTACATTGGGTAGATATAACACTACCAAAACTCACTCCCTGAGATCTTACTTTTGTGACTTATAATTTTAATAACTACATTTACCGTTGTAATTTATATTTGTCTGTACCGGCTACCCCGGGCTTTTATACAGCTGATATTTTTATAATTTGTTAACTTTTCTTTAAGTATAGGTGTAATTCTCAATGGTGTGTTAGGTATAATTGAATACAACTTTTAAACTTACAAATAGTGTTTTTCAATACCACACACTCCCTGGGCAGCACCGTCTTAACATACTACTTAACCTTCTACCAATATAGGTGACTACCACGTTAGTCATCTAACAATCCAATTGTCACAAATTGTTTATTGATTTTATCCATCATCTTAGCAACTACATGTCACCCGGGAAATGTTTGCTAGTTTTCGATGGAGCTACTTCGCATTTGGATGCTAGAATTGTCGATGCAGCAGATGAGAACAACATTGTATTATATTGTTTACCATCGAACACAACCCATGAGTTACAACCATTAGATAAATCGGTGAATAAGTCATATGAACACCATTGGGATGACGAAGTATTGTTATACGCCTATCGTCATCCAGACCGCAAGCTAACTAAGGCAAGGTTTAACAAATTTTTCTCAAAGGTATGGCCTAAGTGCGTAACTCATGACAATATAAAGAACGGGTTTAAAGCTACTGGCCTCCATCCGTACAATCGAAATGCGATTCCTGAGGAGGCTTTTGCAACTTCCATCCTCACTCAGCGGTCTACCCTGCATGAAACTGCTTCTAACTTACTATACTCTATGAACTATGATGACATTTGCATTAAGCATCATTTTCTCAAACATAAAACGCGCCGCGATCTTGCTGACCTCATGCTTCTTGCACGCGTTATCACTTCATCATCTATCGAATGCCCCGACCTCTTGGCCAAAATTTGTATCCGCACGCCCAGTATCACCTTGCGCCAATCGCATTTCTTTGCTCTTCCAATTGTGGCTACGAACCACCGTCAGAATAGTTTTCTCTATAGAGCTTGTTCTAAATATAACGATATGTTACGCAACTATGACCTAGATATGACAGGAGTCTTAAACTCGATATTTTTTAGTACCACTCAAAATTCTTAATAAGTAACTTTTGGTATATTTTTTACTATTGGCCTCTGTTCCGCCCTGCTCTTATATTCTTTGTAATGTTGTGTTCCTAATGTTCTAATTTATTTGTATTCTTTTCTTCTTTGTTTTTTTTCTGTATGGCTTATAATGGTATACTGTTATTGCTTGTTCTGTCTTATATATACTATATCTATTAGTGGAGATTTTTAATAGCTTTATGTTTTCTATATTAATTATGTATTTTAAGTATAAATAGCTGCTAAACTTCCCAAAACTGAAAAATAAATAATTAAACTTAAACGATTCAGCAGCTTTAGATTTTGGAGATTCAGCGGTTCATCACAATGACTCTGACACGGATTGTGAAGAAAGTCTTCACATGTCGCCATCATTATTAGCTGAACATTATGATGCATTTGATTGTTGCCCTGAACCAAGAACATTACGGCCTCTGCCTCAGCCTTTCTCTGAATATTTACCTCCATCTCCTCTTCAGCCACAAAAACATTCGCCAACATACGCATGTAGGAAACCGGTTGACTACAGTTCCTCCTCTGAACCTGCTACTGAAGATATTGTAGAACAACCTGCAGCAACAGACATGAATATATGTGATAGGGCGTCACAATTTCAATCTCCGATTCCTAGCACGTCTGGGTTAGGACTACGAAGACCAGTGATCAATTCTTCTACATCAGGCTCAGACGACGAAAATATTGATATAAACACATTGCAAAAATACTTTCAAAATTCTGCCAGGAACTATACCATTTATACATCATCAGAATCAGAAGACAAAAAGCTAGATCCATCTAATGAAATAGCTGCTCACACAGACCAACAGACACGACGCACCCAAATATAAGATCATCCTTCTGACAATGTGCCACTTTCAAATTTTAAACGAAATAATGAAAAAACTCAAAAGAGTTCGCCGTTTTACGAACTTATACCAACGCCTAACTTTGCAACAATCAAAAGTAAACCAAGACGAAAAGCAATTAATTATATTGGTCAGAAAGTAACCAAGGATTTGTTTGATGCTGTTGAAGATAAGAAAAAAAAGGGAACAAAAACACCAAACCCGAAGCCTAAAACACTGAAAGTCGAAGAAATAACCAAAAGACCAAGACACTGCAAGAAACTGCACTCCTACAGGATGTGAGGTGCAGATTGTTTATGATTGTTTTGCGGCGTCGAACATTGACAGAAAGGAGAAGGAACCAATGTGAAGTAGAATAATTTGCTCCTAAAGTTCAATACGTGTTCAGACGTAGATTAATTTACAGTTTTTCTTACAGATATAGCCGCGTCAACTGTCGATTTGCCGGGAGTAAAACCAAACTGTCGTCTTCCAGCCATTGTGTTACCATATAATCGTTGAATGCCTGTATTTCGGTACACTCCGAACTGTATTCCATTATGTAGCACCAGCCGTCTGAGATATACTCTCTGGGTAGCAGTGGTAATAAGGCTGATAGAGCTACATGTTTGCGAAGTTGTTTATCTTTGGTTAAATTCAACGTTTTAGCTTTCTTCCATACATTATGAGTAAAATGAAAGTAGCATCCTTTTACTTCTACTGAGGGGAAAATAGCTGATATAGCATTCATTGCTGCTTGCTCGAAATCTGTCATATATTTCAGTGGCATCCATTCTGGAATATATTCCTTTAATAATTGGAATAGTTTTAAGTAGGTTTCTTCATTTTTTCTATTTAGTAATGCATAAACAAATGGTATTATTATTATTATTATGTATTATTTATTCTTCTTTTTATTTGTGTAAACGACGGTAACTTCTTTATTAGGTTTAATCCAGCGTCGTTGAATTCCGCTTTGAAGCTATTGTAAATATTTGGGATTGGGGAAAAAGAGGATGATAATACTTTTTCACGGCAATCGTGCATCTTCTGTGCCATGATATTACCCACTTCATTGCACTCGCATAGATGATGTCTCTCTTTACTAATGTTGTTACCCTAAAACAAAGTAAATTAGAACTTAATATTCATGCCCTAATAAATAAAAGACTTCATAAATAATATGAATTGTACCTAATAACTACCTTAATGTTAAGAGACCCCGAGCAATTCCTTCGCCAGTTCACACATCGCCATAGGCTCCATCCAGTTTTATACTCTTTTTTCTGAGTACTGGTGTCCAGCTCTAAGCAATACTATGCCACCATTTCGTTTTATATATTTTAGTCTTTCTGAATTTTCATTATGTAGCACCAGCCGTCTGAGATATACTCTCTTGGTAGCAGTGGTAATAAGGCTGATAGAGCTACATGTTTGCGAAGTTGTTTATCTTTCTTCTGTTGTTGTTTTAGTTTTGTTCCATACATTATGAGTAAAATGAAAGTAGCATAACCGCGTCAACTGTCGATTTGCCGGGAGTAAAACCAAACTGTTTTATTAAATTTGGTTCTTATATGTTTTTATTATACGTAATTTTAAGGTTTGTTTTTGTTATTTAATGAGTATGGTCTAAATAATTAAAAATACCAAATGCCTGCTTACCAGTGATAACTAATAAAAAAAAATGTTTTACATGAATAATAAAATAATAATTTAGCCCTTTTAACGTCCCACTCCTGGGCACGGGCCTCCCCTCAACACGAGGAGGATTCAGGCCATAATCCACCACGCTGGCCCAGTGCGGGTTGGCGGACCTCACATGTCTTTCGAAAATTGGTTAGATCTTCTAAGACATGCAGGTTTCCTCACGATGTTTTCCTTCACCGTAAGCAAGTGATAATCATGTAGAAATTATGATACGCACATAGATTTCGAAAAATCCAGAGGTGCGAGCCGGGATTTGAACCCAAGACCTGGTGCCCGCAAGGCGCGTGCTTTAACCAATCGGCTATCACTGCTTTTTACATGAACAACTGTTTTTCTCTTGACTGTATTAACCTGTCAAAAAGAGTAAGGGGATCAGACCGGAATGATAAAGTTTATAGTGGATCAGACAGGAATAAAAATCAGTGCCGTCTAGGGACGCCCGAAAGAAGCGAAGCGCGTCACGCGTTACGCTTTTCACCGTTTTAGTGCCCGGGTAGCGAGCGCCCCGAACGTCCGTAAAGAAGCTTCGCTTCAAAAACAAAATAATGACCAGCAGGGGATCAGTTCAGGGGATCAGACTGGAATAACTCAAAATTTTAAAGACGAAGCAGAGAAAGCACAGAAGAGTAAACTAATAGAAAGAAAGAAAAAAAAACAGTGCCGTCTAGGGACGCCCGAAAGAAGCGAAGCTTTTCAGTAGATATTAGATATATTATAAGTGGCGTGCATAGGGTTTTGAAACAGGGTAGGCAGAGTGTAACATAAAAATAACGCGTTACGCTTTTCACCGTTTTAGTGCCCGGGCAGCGAGCGCCCCGAACGTCCGTAAAGAAGCTTCGCTTCAAAACTTTATTATGACTAGCAGATTGAGTAAAATAATATATAAAAAAAGGAAATAACAATAATAAAAAGTTCAATCAATAGTAATAGAAAAGAGGGTAAATGTCAAAAACAAAGGCATAAAAAAAAAGGCTGAAAGATGGTATTGCGGAGCTTGTAAGGCTGAACGAGTCGCAGATATGCGACAATGCATTGGTTGTTTTTTGTGGTACCACGAAGAATGTGTCGTGACGGCCATGCCTCACAATGTTAATTTCACGTTCTTAGGTAATCAATCATTGAGGTGTAAAGGCACCCATCACGAAGGAGCGATAAAACGAAATTGTAATACCTTAATCTTTCCAATGTCCGAGTCTCCTCCAAATCCCTTCTCTCTCTGATTATACAAGACAAAGCAGCCTCACTCACATTTGTATCCTGTGGGAATAATTATAACTCCATGATACCGCTATTCTAACGGTACCATGGATCATTAAGGTTAGAGCCCTATCATGATGGCCTACAATAATATATATATATGTGCGTGGGTGTGTGTGTATTTGTAAGTTATGTTATGTAAGTATCATGATGGGATGACTGGTGTCTGTACATGTAGAACGATACAACTGTAAGAAAGAGTTCTGCTATCGATCTGTCCTATGTCCTATGTCTAAGCACGCTCAACAGCTGTGAACACCTACTTGGGAGCCGCAACCAGTCGTGCGGTGTAAGTATTTTCATCGAGGCTTTCATCATCCCAAGACTAAGCACCCTAGCAGGGCATGCATCCTATTTAGGAGCCGTCAAGTACGGAACAGGGAAGGGAGCCCTGTTTTGTTCCTCCTGTTCCTAAGTACACTCCACGAGTGTACTATCTAATGTACACACCAGCGTCTGGGAGTGAATGCGCCGTTCCAAACCCAGTCCGTCTCTCTGCGTGTGTCATCCTATTTGGGAGTTTAGATTCACATTCACTGGCCTTGCTCTTGGGCTCAGTCTTAAACTCATAATCTAATAATCAATCCACTACACGATCTCCCATTCCTAAGCGCATCCCCTGCGGTCCATGCGCAGCCTAAATAGACGGTGAGTAACAGTGTGCTAATAAGATTATATAGTGTATAATCACTAAGGCGCATGCTTGATATTATTAATGTTTATAAGTACTTAGGCAGATGGTTACAGTTATTAATACTTGGTAAATACTTAGTAAATACTTAGCTCTGTCTGCTGGTGCCTTCTCACATGTTGGTAATACGTATAACAGTTAATTGATGCGACACACTTGGTTCCATGTTTAAAGTTTTCTATTTCAAACTACAGTAAACAAAGATGACTTACCTCTATGTACTGTTACGTTGTCTATGCTGTTGTCTATGCCGGTGTTGCTATCTCCTTCAGAGAATTTCGCGACTTCGCGACACTCCCGACAAGGAAAATTAAAGTAGAATTATGGCCAAATTGTATGTCCACTCCCTGATCTTATTCAGGGCTCCTGAAAACGTTGCTCGACGTGGTTGTAAGTCTTCGGCTGGTAATTCGTTTGCTTCTTCCTTATTTATCATGTCAGTTAACATTTCTGTCGTATTCATACGATCGTTTATTTTACCATCCAGTCTATTATTATTATTGTGTATCACGTCTGTGTTGTTGATTATTAATTCCATTTCTTTATTCACTGCTGATTTGTTAATGTTAGTCGCATTGTCATCGGAAGGCATGAAAGGGATTTCTATGTCTGCGTATGCCGTGTAGTCTGAGTTTGTATTAAATAATTCTGACGTTCTATTCGAAGATACTTCTTGGTCTTCCTATGTGCTCGTAGATCCAACTTTCCATCCTTCACGATTCTCGTTTTCCATGATCTGCACTGTCTGTCCTACAGTAGGTATCTCTTTAGATGTCACGCTCGGTTCTTTGTGTAAGTGCCCATACCTTTCACGTAAGCTAGGTGGATATCGATTTGTGAACATTTCTTTAAACTCCTCAAGCATAACTCTGGCTCGTTTCCAACTCTTTATTAGATTTAATTTGGTAGTAGTACCTTCTATTGCGGTTTCTTCCTGTGTAGTATCCATAATTATACATTGGCCAGCTGACAAATCTGAAGGTTTAAGAATGTGTTCCCTTTCGGAGTCTATACAAGGGGTCGCGTATTAAGTACGGCTCAAATTCCTTTACAATTGTCATCAATGGGTATCCTCAGCAGGTGTTTTTGAAATGTCCTTTTCATACAATGTTTGACCATCCCCTGTTCTCTTTAAATAATCTTAAATTTCGGCTGAGAAATGTTTCAATTCCTTTTACTTCTTCAGAAAATATTTATATTTTTTTTATAATATTTATATTATATTATATTAGAATATCCTTTATTTCTTGCTGTATCCTGCTCAGCTTTGCCTTGAATTTTCTTGTTCTCTTGTTTCTGTATTTCTTTCGACGGTTTGATTATTATTTTTCTATTGCTGTGTGTTATCTAGCTTAGTATTATTCGGAAGATCCTCCCCCGCCAAGAGAGTAATTTTGTGGAGGATGGTAGTAGTGGCCACTCTGAAGTATCTTTATTAATAAACTCCGGTCAAACTAGCCATTTCTTGATAGAGTGGTTGAATCCATGCGTTTCAACAGATTTACCAGGCGTCCAAATGCAGGTCCTAAATTAGAAGGTAAATTTGGTGAGTATTGATGCCACGGCCATCGTACAGTATACCTGTTGTTAATGAGTCTTGTGTTTTTATTGAATTGGTTGATAGCTTCTTCATCTCTGCAAGCCGTTGGAGAGCCTGTAATCCCTATAGATTCTAAATCCCATAATAACTTTAAGTTACCCAATGGTAACAATTCAGATGTCTTAGACAATTCTAACGGTGGATCTGGATCATTCAATTATATATTTATTTCCTTAGGGAATTTTGATCCAAATGTGAACACAGAGTTGATTTTCTTCGATAGTTGGGAGATTTAAAGCCCTTGCAATTTGTTTAGTTACTTAACTGAAATTGTCCCTTTGTACCGTCACTATTGCTGTTAGAACAGTGTGAGCTCCTTCAGATTGATTAGTAAATAAAGTATTAGTAGGGTTTATTTTTTGATTGTGGGCACAATGATCTATGGTGATCTTGGTTATTGCAGTAAATACATGGTTATTTCCATCTACATTCCAATGCTCGGTGTTGTCGACGAAAATAAATGAAGGATCTACCCTTCAGCGTCAGCTTTCTCTCAGCAATCGTTTTCACATTCTCGCATTGGTCATTGAAGTGATTTCCTTGACAGAATATGCAAATGATTTTTCCTATCTTCGCCTCCGGTTCTTCGGCATTCGCGTTTCTCCATTCATCATTGTTTCTCTTGTTTCTCCAGTTATCAAATTGTCTTGCTTGTTTTACCATTCCTCTCGGATTGTTATATTCTTTACTATTTACATAAAGTGCTTCAGTCGTATAATTGACCGGAATCTTAGGTTTATTTTCTTCAGTTACTTTGTAAGCCTCTTCTTTGGCTGATATAATAGACTGTAACACTTTCCTTATTTCTTGGGTGGATTCGTTTTTAGCTCGTATCTTTAACTCATAGAGGACAGTTTCGGGGAATTTTCCCATTATGAGAAACCTCAAATGATTCTGGTTAATGTCCTCTCCTAATGAGGTCAAAACCCTGAGATGTCTTTCGATAATATCCAATGTCTCACGACATTCTGTAATCGTAGCTGCGGCTTTAGTTTGGTATAAGGCAGCGTAATGTGCATCGATAACTTGGTTCTCCCTCCCATACCTCTCTTTGAGGGTAGTAATGGCAATCTGGTAATTTTTATTGGTAGTGTCTAATCCGTCTATTATTGTTTCAGCTTCCCCCTTAAGAGAGGCCTTTAAGTATAAGAGTTTATCAACATTGTTCAGGTTCCGACTATCAATATTTGAGTGAAACCGATCCCAAAATTGATGCCATTCGAGAATGTTTCCAGAAAAAGTAGGTAGGTCCAGTTTTGGTAGTTTTCTTGTGGTAATGGTTGATATAGTGTCTGTATTAGTATTGTTGCACTTTTTATTCTGCGAATCAATTTTAGTCTCCAGTTCAGCCAAAGCCTCTTCACCTTGCAACTGAGTTGTTGTTAATATAGATATTTCATCGGCATCAGGTTCAGAGCACATGTTGAAATAGTTAAGCAGTTCACTATCAAATCTGTTTAGTACAGCCTTTAGTTTAGCTACAACAACACATGACCCTTCAATAGTCTCTGGATTTATATTATTGTTCGCATTGATGGCTTGATTTGTTAAATTATTAATTTCTCCAGCAATTATGGTCAACCTATTTAGGCGAATTTGATCCATGTTGATAAGAAGATTAGATCTAAAAGGGAACAAAATTTTCTATTACGATAAATAAAAACAACAACCCTTGATAAAGGCATAAGTTTGTACACTTACATTCACTTTAACTTCTTTTACAATTATTGTGTTAGAAATTTAACTTCGTCTTTATATCTAAATTTGATATTAGCAGTAAATCATTGGTAAATAAACTACAGTACTAATATCACAGATAAGTAGTTAGGTACTTATGACCAAGAACCTGGCAGGTATCTAATCGTTAACGCGCTTATGAAACTAATTCACAGATATTCACATACATTCAAATTTTGAACTTCAGATGCATAAGTACTTATGCATGTTGGTGTACTGTTCACATATTATGCGTAATATGTCCAAGCGCATATCACATTTATGTGGACGTTGATAATACCTCGGGTGGTATAAATTTTGGCTACAGGTAGGTAGGGTGAGTAAACTCCAACAGATAGCCGGCCTGCGTTCTCAAGAGACTATATACGTAGCTTTGATGATAGTGGCCTTTCCTATTGAAATAAAGAATTTCTCCGTTGTCGTTTGTGTACTCATTAGCAATATCATGGTAGGTAATGACATGTCTGTAATGTATGATAACAACTTTGGGAAAGTTCACTTCTTTAAATAGCTATCTATGCATCGCTATTCTAGAAAAAATTAACAAAACAAACTTAATACTCACGTACTATGGACGAACTTCAACCAGTTGACTCGTACAAACTTTTAACACATTTCAACCTTGTGAAAACAAAATTTAGCACTCCATGCAAACATAAATGCACAGACCAATGAAAATTTTCACAAGAAAGGGGCGAAGGCGCGAAACGGCAATAGGGTTGCCAGTAATGTTGAAATCTCCCCTAGGTAGCGTATAAAGTTCCTATCATATATATGTAATCTAAACCTAGTCGATTATTGTTAAATCATTGAATTTTCATCACAAGGTGGAATATATAAAGGATGTACACACAATAATTTTAAATGAAAGTAGCGATCATTTCCCTGTTTACGTGACACTGTAGAAGGAATTTGAGGGGAAAAAAAGAAAACTATAGTTTTATTAAAATGCGGTAATTTCAGCTCTTGAATCTGGCAACCCTGAGTGAGGCGGGCACATGCCGGAACGGAAGTGTAGAATTAAATTTGTACCTCCTCAATTATATTCTGTTATTAATTATTCATTATTCAGGTTGAATTTAGTGTCCATTCAGCATTATAATTATAATGAATTATGCTGTCATTTGTGGGGTGTTAATACATATAATTAATTTCATTATTATAAAACTGTACAATAGTCATATTCAATCCGTGTAATTTCATTTCCGCCATGAATGTGACACGGTCAAATTAATTTCAATTTTAGATTTATTTATCATCCCAAAAATTCTTCTGCTTTATAAAGGATCACCATAAACTTAAGTTAATTAACCTACTATGGGACTCCATAAATTATTTAATCATGGAGGTCACAAACATTTAAAATTCCGAACATTGAAACTATTTGGAACACTTGACGCCATCTCTTGTTCAATCTTAATACTAATGATAGCTAATACATTCAATGCTAATTTAAATTGGTTTGTTATCACTATAGCTGTTGAGTACTTATTTAACTCACGATCTACTCATTACACACATTCTCGTGACAGGCTAAGGAAGGAACCTTAAGGACCTGAGACATTGGAGTAAATCATTATGTTTTCTTTCAAGTATATATCCAATCACAAATTTAGTTCCATTATTCATTTCAGATGTCGTTCTCCACGACCATTTCTTTTCATCTGATCATTTCTTTCTCAATCTAACAATTTCCAATTTCTAGAACATATTCTCACTTGAACGCTCTCACAGATCCATCGATCCCAGCACCTCCACCATGTCGTGACGGCCATGCCTCACAATGTTAATTTCACGTTCTTAGGTAATCAATCATTGAGGTGTAAAGGCATCCATCACGAAGGAGCGATAAAACGAAATTGTAATATAATAATGATTTCGATATATCTATACAAGCCGAGGCTATTTAAGGAGGTATATGGAGGTCCTGGAACAAGTCTCGGTTGAACTGGTTCCGAGGGTGGCAAGGGACCTTGCGGGTCTTCATCCTCTCATCCTCTCCCTTACTATACGACCATGTCAAACCTGGATGCTGGCATCGAGGATCCATTTTTGTAAGCAGGAGGCGCGGTGGGAACATTCACCCAGCCAGACACCTCATCCTTCACCCTCTTATGCAAATTTTTGAGGGTAACTCGGTACCTAATCAACGCAACGGCAAAGACCACCAGTACAACCAGTGACCCTATTAGTATCCACCATGTGTAATGGTCAGGGGGTGCCCATGGGGTCGATCTCAGTTGAGGGATGTCTGACTCGTCAACCCAACCCTCCACTTTCAGATCTTCCAGCCCCTCTTTTTGATATGGGATCGTCATGTTAAACTCTATCTCGTAGCCCGTAGATAGTGTTTCCTGGGACAATTGGTAGATCTGGCCATCAATGTGCAAGTAGTCCCCATCGCTTGAGGTTAATACAGTAGGGATCAAACTAGGATCTACATTTCGGTGCACAATCAACTCTTTTCCTTGGGGCACCATGATCTCCCCCTTCATGTCCGAGGCACTTATGAGAACCCCGCCATCAAATGGGATAACCTCCGGCTTGGACTCTGTGGAGAGCCGCCATTCACAGTGTGATGAGGGCTCCTTATTGTCGATCAGATTTCTGATGCAGCTGTTAAATTCTATCCTCGTAGCCTTAGGACAGAGAGTCAACGTGAGCATCTCCTTACAGGCAGTCGGGGATATACTCCAACAGTCGCCTCTCGTCTTGCAAGCCACAACATCAGGCATTTTCAGCTTGCGAAAGCCATTAGCCGTTTTTGAATGGGTGGTGTGGATCCTCATGAGAGCAGCAGACCGATCTATCAATATACGAGGGAAAATCATCACGCCAGATACCATGGGGTATGGGTCATAGTTGACCTGGTGTAGGGAAAATTTTCCGAGTTCATATAGCAATGTCATATCCTTGGAATACGCAGTGGAGATCATAGCGGGATGCCTCAGCAGAACAGAAAGGACGTCAATAGCAGGTAATATATCCGGAGTTATTTTCCCGGATAATGCACTGTCTACAACCCTTGCAAAGTCATTGGGTGCCAGAGACAGCCAGGTTGAATAAACCTCTCTGAAGTAGTTTGATACTATTTCATCGCAAGTTGTTTTCTCTAGGAATTCACGGAGTATTCTTGCCTGCCTGTCAACAGCATGGTGTATAGCATGCTGGTTGTCGATTAAGGTATTTATGCTGTCTATCACAATAAGTCCGTGTCTCCTCATCTCGGATATCTGGTTATGCAGCGAGGCTACGGTGTCTTGCAAAGACCATATAGATGCTCTGTTCCATGCAACTGCACCACCAAGAAGTAGGGTCTCAATAAATCTCTTGATTCGGCTGGTATGTCTCTGCGGTATCAGCGTCCCTATTTTCTCCTTCAATAGCTGGATTATCAGATCTTGGTGGCCTCTGTTGACTGTGATATTGCAGTTCTCCCCCTTTCCTACTAACCCTACTGGTTAGTAGGAAAGGGGGAGAACTTAACTTAATACCTTAATCTTTCCAATGTCCGAGTCTCCTCCAAATCCCTTCTCTCTCTGATTATACAAGACAAAGCAGCCTCACTCACATTTGTATCCTGTGGGAACAATTATAACTCCATGATACCGCTATTCTAACGGTACCATGGATCATTAAGGTTAGAGCCCTATCATGATGGCCTACAATAATATATATATATGTGCGTGGGTGTGTGTGTATTTGTAAGTTATGTTATGTAAGTATCATGATGGGATGACAGGTGTCTGTACATGTAGAACGATACAACTGTAAGAAAGAGTTCTGCTATCGATCTGTCCTATGTCCTATGTCTAAGCACGCTCAACAGCTGTGAACACCTACTTGGGAGCCGCAACCAGTCGTGCGGTGTAAGTATATTCATCGAGGCTTTCATCATCCCAAGACTAAGCCCCCTAGCAGGGCATGCATCCTATTTAGGAGCCGTCAAGTACGGAACAGGGAAGGGAGCCCTGTTTTGTTCCTCCTGTTCCTAAGTACACTCCACGAGTGTACTATCTAATGTACACACCAGCGTCTGGGAGTGAATGCACCGTTCCAAACCCAGTCCGTCTTTCTGCGTGTGTCATCCTATTTGGGAGTTTAGATTCACATTCACTGGCCTTGCTCTTGGGCTCAGTCTTAAACTCATAATCTCATAATCAATCCACTACACGATCTCCCATTCCTAAGCGCATCCCCTGCGGTCCATGCGCAGCCTAAATAGACGGTGAGTAACAGTTATTAATACTTGGTAAATACTTAGTAAATACTTAGCTCTGTCTGCTGGTGCCTTCTCACATGTTGGTAATACGTATAACAGTTAATTGATGCGACACACTTGGTTCCATGTTTAAAGTTTTCTATTTCAAACTACAGTAAACAAAGATGACTTACCTCTATGTACTGTTACGTTGTCTATGCTGTTGTCTATGCCGGTGTTGCTATCTCCTTCAGAGAATTTCGCGACTTCGCGACAGAATGTGTTGGGCTAACTAAGATCGACGTAGAGGATTTCTTATGTCCAGAATGTGACTAAGAGCCCATTAAACTTTGGGATTTTCTGTTCTTTTTTCACTGTCATTTTTCTTATACTCCTAATAAGGCCAACCGAAATCGTGGAGAAAAATATTTTGTCAATATTCTACAAATAAAACTTGTTTTTACCAAACGTAATAGTTAGATTCACGTCTCAAAAGTGTTATTTATTGATTTTATTTAGAGATTTTTGGTTTGTAGGTAGATTAAGTTTTGCTAAGCCTGAGATGGCCCACCGTGCAATTTATGACCAAAAAAACTTTTGTAACCGACTGATTACCAAGAATCTCATATGTTAGGTTAATTTTACGTCTATACATGTTTTGTTTTGATAGCGTTTATAAATTACGTTATGAATGTCGGGCCATGATAAGTACGTAGTAAGTAAGTTCCTAAACAGGCCCACATTAGAGGTTTTTAAAAACAATTGTTTTCTTAAAGAAATTTTATCTAATATGTTGATTTGTGATTTTATTCACAAATATATGAGTCATATTGTGTTAAAGTTTGTTTTCATAAATAAATATATTTTTTTTAATTTATTTCAATATTACAAAAAATGGGCCTTACAAGGCGCAAGTACCTTACTTTATATTTTGGCGACTGCAGCGCCAAAACGGAACCATTGGAAACTTGGTCAAAAATGAGCTTTCGCATCTGTAGCTTGCTACATATCTCTAATCTGTGTTAGAGACATTTGATGGCTACTAAGCTGATTACGGACTTAAATCAGTTAATTGGCGTTTGAGAATACCACTTAGAATTGAGAGTCTATCAAAGTTAAGGGCCGCTTGACCAAGTGAAGATTTAAGTGATCTACGAGTGTTGGGCCGTTAGGCAGATGCTTACGGTTATTAGTGATCATAAGATACTCAACTTTGTTTGCTGATTCCTTTTCACATGTTTTGTAATATTTACAACAATTCATTGATTCGACACACTTGTTTTCCATACTTGAAAATCATATAATTCAAACTACAATAAACAAAGATGACTTAGCTTATCCAACTTTTTCTATAGGATTCAAATATAGGCAGTACTTTCCCTCGCTTTTCTTACGAGAAATCTTTATGACAGTTAAACCTTTTTACCATCGACTATCGCTCTTTGATGTTGCCAGCATAAACAACTTAAACTATTTACATGCAACTTCGCGGGATTCCGCGGCAAAATTTATACTAAATAAAGTCGCACAACCCGCTGGGTGTGTTTAGGAATAGGAGGACCAAAACAGTGTGGCACATTCCCTGTACCGTAAGAATACGGCTCCTAAAATACACTGTGTGGATATAAAGTATTGGAGAAGTACGCTAATGCCAGTGGAACTAAAAATCCCAAAGCAATAACCACTACAAAGCTACGGAAACATTTGGCGACACTTACGCAAAATTAATGTTTAATATCAAAGAAACACATATTGAACAACTGGCCAATTTTATGGGTCCTACTCATGCTGTGCATCGGCAAAACTATGGATTGAATGATGATGTGTATCAGGCAGCTAAATTATCCAAACTCTTGCTGCTAATGGAGAGTGGTGACGCTGATGGAACAAGGAAAATCTTTGGACGATATTAATTTAGATTTAGAACAGGATTTATTACAAGATACAAATGAAGGCAATGATCAAAATTATGATATAGTGGAATACGAAGCTATAACACCTACTGAAGACCCGAATAGAATGACCTTTCCTACGATGTACATGTCAGTACATAAACGACAACTCAGCTTTATGATATTACGAATGCTACAGAAACTATAACAAAGAAAAAAAAATTGTTCCTTGGACACCACAACAAAAAAATATTGTATTGAAGTTTGTTTTAGTAAACACATAAAAAAATAACCACCAAAATGCCATGACTGTGATGAACTGCGCGATCTACATCCTCATCAAGTAGGTAGGTAGAGCTACTGCATATTCTTCTGGAGTCTTTTTACTTTTTTGTTTTATATCAGAAGTAATATCCGTTTTAAATAAGAATAGGCTCGCATTTGCACGATATCACTAAAAAATGCCGCCGCAGGCTCCTTATATTTATTTTTACCTTAATCATCTTTATAACTTCAGCTATCAGATGCCCACAAATTAATTGACATTTGGACATAGCCCTTCCGTAAAAAAGGCCTTGTCATAATTTAACTGGTGTGCAATCGATTTTTTATCGCTAAGATTGCAAGACTCCTAAGCGTTCCTGGCTATATTTATGTTTGCTAAAACTTCGCCCACAGCTTGCTGATGTAGTAGGAAGCGTAGGGTAAATTAGCAGGGCAATACAAATATTAGGAAAAGCACCCCGCAAATAATGCGCATAGATCGGTTGTAAGAGATAGACACCGTTAGCCTTTTCTATATCACCAAATAAAAGCGGAGGTTGTTCTTTAAAAACCTAGAGTTGCTGGCACAATTTTAGGCGATAGAAAACCGTTTCAATTTTTACGTAGTCTGGAAATCACCGCCGCCGGCGGATTGTCTGATGAAATTTTACGTGGCATGTGGATGGACCGTCTACCAACCTACGTACACGCTATTATAGTCACGCAAACCGCTTCTACTACCGAGCAAATGGCGGATCTTGCGGACAAAATCTTGATCTGTTATCTTGACCTCACGGAGGAGCAGCTTAATAAGCTTGAGCGCCTCCAAGACCTTTGTATTAGATTCATATTTGGGTTGCGTAAATATGATCATGTGTCTCACTTTCGGAGTAAGCTTAAATGGCTTCCTATTCGTCTTCGCCGTAACGTTCACATCCTATCCCTTCTGTACACCATACTGTTTGTGTGATACACACAATATTATAAATAAGTAGGGTCGTTATAGTTAGTCTCACTAGGCGATGCCATCTGAGTGGCCGCAATTGTACCAGCTTCCTATAAAATAAAATTACAGTGCAAGAAACAGTGTTTTAATGCGAACGTAATAATGGTCCTTCGATAACGCGCAAGGCCATTCGCGTTGTGGGACTCATTTTTTGCAAGTAGCGGCCTGCGCTGCGGCTGTGGACGCTCGAATCGACAAGCAACGGGATTTGACCGGCAGTGCCACGTTGTGTGCGACTTGTCGTGTGCTTCAACTTGCAACAGGACTGCGTCTTCTATAAAGGACATTACCGTGTTTATACATACTGTCAGTGCCTTCTATAAAGGATTTGCCTTTGGAAAAATAAGTGAACTCTATAGTTCATTGTATTTAAACGGGAACATTGTTCACGGATAATGTTTTACCTGACTTAATGAATGAGTCGTTACACCCTTGTCATAACTAATTAATGAATTTTTCGTGTCTATTACATCAGCCGTGTTGGGGAAAAGTATACATAAAAACATTTACTCTTTAACAGTATTTTGTTTGTATTAGTCAAACAAAATAGAGAGGACATCATGGGGCGTAACAACGGTGACTTCACTCCAGTGCAATATTCTACCTTATTTGCGCGGATTGATAAGTACGTGAGAGCGAGGGAGAAAGGTGCGGCGGACGGCAGTGACGTCAAGACGGCGCAGTGTCATTGGAGGCGCGCGGGATTATCTGCCCCCCTATTCGCTAACTTGATGATCACCAGTGACTAACTGGCTTCAGTTGTACAATGAACTTTGATGACAACTGAGAATGGTACAACTTTGGTATTCCGTATCACATTGAGTGGATATGAAGTTACGGTGACTAACGGGCGGAGAGCGGTGCTCTTCGATACAACACTCGACGCCTCTATTTCTTATCGACTATTATACGACTAAATTGAACAACGCCTTTTGAACGTGTGAAGTACTACATTTTAGATAACATTTCATCATAAGCGGTTTATGTACAAATGACATGTAAAGATTGCGGGAAATCAATTTTGTGCTGATTTTATATTAATTGTTTGGTGCGTAATTAATTTAATTACTGCGTTTAATTGTGTCCTGTAAGTCACAAGGTCGTTAAAATAAATCCTTAAAGGTAAGTTAACCCTTTCCCCCCGGGTTAGTCTTTTTTAACGAATTTCCGCATTTGAACTTTACTATTATAATAAGGTAGGTAAAAGGAAACGCACAGTTTTTTTTTTTTTTATACCTAGAAGTACTATTTCCAAGACCTAGACTTTAAAGTACCGTCAGGAACTTCATGTTATCACAATGTTAGGAACTTTGATAGAAACAACAACAGTAATGAGATCCAATCATGACCTATTAATAATTAAATTAATAGGTTTTTAATTACAGATTCACCTCGTGGTATTCAACAAAACAATTTTTCTTTTCATTTACACAGAAAAACACGTTGAAATGCGAACATTTACTATGAGGTTTCGACTGAATCTTCTTCAAACTACAAACCTCACACCTTCCCCTGTTCTCTACGAACTTAGGCCAATGGATGCCTCTGTTACCCAAGCGTACGCCTTTTATAGTGAAATAGTCAGATTTGCGCCTTTTGGAAGGGCCACCTTTCGCAGTATTATCAGTAAAAGTATTTATTTTCTGACTAGCATCTTTCATTGCCATCAAGCCTTGAGTAACAGAGCGTCGAAAATCTTTTACGGCAGTTTGTTCCATTTAAGTCCATGAATGACATCTGAATTGACATATGCGATGTCCAGAAGACCCCAAAACAACCTGTGCCACCATTTTGGAGATTTGCGATCTATACAGTAAAGGGCTCTCAAACAATCAGCTGTATCTACGCTGCGCATATAACTATTGTAATCTTTGATAGCTTTGGCATGTTATGGCAGAATTGATCCATTTTTTCTTTACGTGACACAGTTGCATCTTGGTTTCCATGAAAATGAGATACTAAATGAACCACTTTGTTATCTTTCCATTTCCAATATCCAATGTCTAAATTTGAAAATCGATGATCACTGTCGCCCCTTTTTATTTGAGAATCAGCTAGCATATTTCCGGCCAGTCCTTTTCTATTACTTCGGATAGTTCCACATGCGTAGGTGTTTTCAGTTTTCAGTTTCTCAAGCAAAGCAACAGACGAGAAAAAAATATCAAAGTAAAAGATGGTAGATCAGTCTGAACACTAGATCCAGGTATTGGAGATGTGGGTACCCGATTTATAGGGCACTTCGACATCTTCATTTGACGGCGACGATGGCGGAACTTTGGCAAAAACACTGTCTAGAGCTCTTTCGAAAACCTCATCGAAGCCGAGGTGAGGGTAGTTTTGAAGATTTTCCACTTCATCATCGGACACACCTGCATCAGAATCTTCGTCGCAGTCCGGAAGCTCTCCTAATAACAGGGCTTCAATCAGGGCACTATTGTTCGTTATGTCCATCTCAATGAAACAAACAATAAGAAAATAGGTCAACACAATAATAAAAATTCAAAAAACATTCGTTTATGATAAACAAAATACCCACTTCATCGAGTATGTGTATCATAAAAACACATAATTTTTGAGACTACAATCACCTGCCGGTACTTCTAAGTCCCCATCAGTTTTTATCAAATATTCAAATAAAATAAAGTAATAATACATTATACCAGCTTTTAGAAATGTAGTCAAAGATATAAAGAACGTAAATTATAAAAAAATAGCATTTACCTTTGATATTCTATTTATAAAACATTTACAATTACACTGCACAGAGAAGTGATAAAATGTTCGACAGGTTGTAACTCGCTCTTCAAATTATTCGGTAACATCACGCGGTAATTCAAATAACCTGTTGTGATTGGCTTACGGAAACGGTACTCTAAAGGATCGTCAGTTCTAGTTAACATAAAGTGTTTTCGTACCTAAGTTATTAGACGAAAAATGTGAAGGTACTTCTAAGTACCGTAAGGCAGGAAAGGGTTAACGATTAATTTATGGTTTATAATGTAAAAATTGTTGATTGAATCAAAGTTTTTTTAACTTCAATATTACCTAATGAAATCACTATAAGATCAAAGTAACTGAAGGTAAATTCAAGTATTTAATATATTATATTAATGTAGAATTTCTACTTTTAAGATGCCTGCATGCAGAAGAGTTTCCGTAAGCAAAATGGAACTGCTGGTAGAGTTTACGGAGTCTCATCGCGATATATCATTGGGTCACTTTACGGGAAGTCCACAAGCTGTTAGTCACCCGAGAAGCGTGTGACTCCGTAGTAATTCTGATAAACCTGTGGCATAAGGAACCACTACATTAGACCACGTAAGTTTACTAGTTAATAAATTAACTCAAGAAATGAACCATCTGCTTAAAATAGTTATTTTACCTACAATCTAAAAAAAAATCACTCAGTCATCATTAGTATACTCAGCGAGTGATTAATCTTAGTTGAAAAGTAAATTCGCACATGAGGTAAATCTTAAAATTCCTAGAGTGCTTGTTTTTTTAAATCAATTTAAATAATAGGCTTCAACATCAAACCAATTTAAATATGTAAATTTCAGTTCATGGAGATGAGAGGGTGCGGTGCTGGGCCAACGTCATTGAGATACTTACGGCACATTGCTGCTGAAGAGCAACATGCAGCTGCATAAGGAACTGTGATGGAGCTTATGAAGGACACTGGAGAAGATGTACATAGTTATGTACATAATAATACTTCTAGTAGCATTCAAGTTAAAGCTTTATATGTATTTTTAAAGTATTATTGTCTTCTTATTATGAAACATGTAATTTGTGTTCTTAGGTATGTAATAAATGTTAAAACAATAACAAAAATATCAGTATTACTAAGCCCGATGATTATGGAATGCATTATATAATTATAAATGACTATCTCGAAACATTCCATAATTTTTGGTCTGTTATATCCCTACAGTTATCTGGATTTTCGATGATTCTTGCCACCACACTCAGTAGACTTAGTTCTGACAACATCACTCTGAGGCTCTGCATTGGAACATTCAGTGAATTGGCAATGTTTTGTAAAAAAACACGTGCATTCACCACATTGACTGCTGTAATTGGGTTATAGTGTAGTTGTACCGTGTGTTAACAAGCACTGCCAACATGTTTTTTTTTTTTTTTTTTTATCCGGGCCTCTATGGCCCGGCCCCGTTCACCTCTGATATGGGGGTCAGAGTCCTTACTTAACACGTAATAATGAACGTACATACAATCTTTTATTGAAATAAGAATATCACAGTATTTATTAAAAGCGTTTTCTCAAAAGCGAGTAAAATGTACCAATAAAAGGAAACTTATTATTTATATACAAAAAAAATGGGACAGTGGAATAAATAACAATAGTTATAAACGTGATAAAATAAACAGAGATTCCCTCCCATTCCATTGCACGAATATGTCAGCCAGCGTGATTAATAGCGCAGTGTAAGTCTAAGTTGCTGTTGGGGCTTATTGACACAATAAGTGGACAGCTGGCCTCTTTCTGCCTAGGTCTTATTTCTATTAATCACGCTGGTCGCTACCTCCGTGCAATAGCTTAAGAAGGTATCACGTTTCTCGCTGTCCATGACAAGTTTACAAACACTATGTAAATCTAAGATGGTGTCTAAAGACATTTGTACATCGTGTCTTTGGCGTGAAAATACAGGGCAATGCAGTAAGACATGCTCCACTGACTCGCTCACACCCGGTTCACAGATGCAAGATGGGTCCTCCTTGCACTTGAAGCGGTTCAAGTACTCTGAGAACCCACCGTGCCCGGTCAGAACCTGTGTGAGCGTGGCAGTGGGATGAATCTTTCTAATTGTCCTATAGGACACCACCAGGTCAGGGAAAAACATTTTCGTCGTAGATGCAGTGGTGTCAGTCTTGTACTTACGGTTCCATTCGTCCAGCGACTCCAAACGGATTTGTCGCTTGGCGAATGATACCGGACATTTGTCGTACGTTGGCTTGGTCTTACTATGCAGCGCTGCTTGCTTTGCCAATTCGTCCGCTCTCTCGTTACCCGCCAGCCCTGCGTGTGCTTTTATCCAAAACTGCCAACATGTTATCAGTACTCCAATACACCGTTCAACGGTATTTCTGTCTGTGCAGTGATCTTCTGGTGAACCCAGAGCTGCACCTAAGTTAGATGTCATCATCCAAGGGGTGCTGTGTATATTCAGAATCACCTAAAAATAATAATAATTTTCATATTTGTTTCAATTATTTATTGATTGAAGACTCAAAATATTTAGTAACACATTTACATTCCTTGAGCTCTTCATTATCAATAACCAGCCAAAATAATATTTCTCATCAAATAGCCAACAGTGTTCTTCATTTCTTTCAAGTCTTTCTAAAATACACTTTATGGGGTATTGACTCCACATAGGTATGAATCATGTACAGCATCACAAATCTGAAACAAGAAATTAATTTACCTTTTAAACATATTATGTAGATGTACTTATTATTTTAGTAGGTATTGTTATTGCTTACTATTAAAACATTTAAACATTGGCAATTTTCAATTGAAATATGCCTCCTCATGATCATGGTCGGATTAAGGCCACATATGAACCATCAAAAACTGAGTTCTTCTAATGCCTGTTGAAATCCAGCTTTAGGTATGCAAACAATTATATTTGCAATAAACCCTCTTGGGCAACTGTAGTAGATTACTAGCGTCGTGCAGGCGGCGTCTCTCAATAAGTACTTAAAAATCCTTGTTTTCGCTTTTCTTTAGCAAATCCCAACAAAATAAGACGTGCCATAATATTTCTCTCCGCACACGAATCACAAACAAACAACAAGTTTCAACTTTCACTTGCACTACTAATAACAGGCTTCGGTGATCATCACTTTTACTTGAAAAACACTACCCTTGAGCAGTTTCTTTCACGAATATTTTGACATTTGAAATGACTTATCAGTTTGTTGTCCACTAAGCTTACGGAATACCAATCAGACAAATATCGATACGGAAACATCTGTCAAAAAGTGTTACGGTGACTATCACCATTACTCGGTGCTCATGACGTCATCTTAGTTAGTCACTGGTCATAGGGAATACGAAACTAGCTGTTTGACAGTTAATCGTTGAACACTTTGCCAAGTGATCATCTACGAGCTGTCAACAGAGTTAGCGAATAGGGGGGCTGGAGTGACGTTGCATTCAGACTCATCAACAAGCATAAACGGCATCACCCGTCTCCTTCAGCGACGTGCAAAATTTGTTGTCGTCCTTTTTTATAACTTTTATTGTAATATTAAGAAAAATTACGAGAAAACTTGACCTCCATTTTGTGTCTATTTGTTGACGAAGGTCTTGTTTGAAGTTGTTTGTTTACAACGCGCATTTCATTAAGTGGTGAATATTGTTTTTGCTGTTTTGTGTGTATTTATGCGTGGTTTCTATAACGATGGCAGATCAGTTAAGACGATTGCAAAACAAAAGAGCGGGTTTTAAATCCTATTTAACCCGAATGGAATCGTACATTAGTAATTTACAAAAAAAGGTGAGAGATTATTAAGGGATCCTGCTATGTTAGTCAGAAAAAACAGGCTCAGTAAATCATACGAGGATTACCTCGAAGTTAATTGTGAAATTACCTTTTTAGATCCCACAGACAAGGAAGATGTTGAGGAATTTGAGAAAATATATTTTGAAGCGGTAGGGTTCTTCAATACGCATATTTCTTCGGTAACCATGGAACATTGTGAAGAGGGTGAAGGCATGGTGAAGGCTAAACAATACCCTTCGCGTTTGCTTAAGATAGAAGTGCCAAAGTTCAGTGGTTCATTAGGAGAATATAGGAACATTATCTCACTCTTTAATAGCGTAATTGAAAAGAACGTTATATTGTCACAGTGTGACAAATTGTACTATTTAAAAACTCTCTTGGCAGGGGAAGCGCTTAATGTTATCAAACATTTGCCATTGATTTCGGACAATTATGCAGTGGCGATGACGCTGTTATCGGAAAGATATGATAATAAGGTACAGGTAATCAATCACCATGTATTCTCTCTCCTAGACATTCCCCCCATGCAAAAAAGCTCATCGTCTGCGATTAGGACGGTAGTGTCATTGACTAGACAACATTTAAGTGCTTTAAAGAACATGGAAGTGCCCACAGAGCACTGGGATCTTATGGTTGTGCCAATACTGCAGAGAAAGTTAGATCAGTATACTATACGGGCATACCATCTGGAAAGTACCCCCAAGGAACTGCCAACGTTAACAGAATTTTTGAAATTTCTAGAGAACCGAGCAAATGCGTTGGAAGCCTTGGAAGGCGGCTCCGTCGTCAAGCGCAGCAGTTTGGGCACGACAAATACTAACCTAATAAATACTAACAAACTTCAAATACTAACAAACAAAGACTACCATGTAAGTATTGTTTGGATGGTGGTCATATATTATATCAATGTCCTAAATTTAAATTAGTCTCCTGCCATGAGAGGAAGAATTTTGTTCTAGAAAACAAACTATGTACTATTTGTCTAAATCAGCACGAAAATAGGAAGTGTGCCTATAATTTCAAGTGTTCTATATGTAAGAGTAAACATAATACACTCCTCCATGAGGATGTTCCTCAGAGGCACAATGTAGGCCAAGTGAGTTTATATACAAATTTAACAAATAATGTTTTGTTGCCCACAGTTAGGGTTAGATTAGTAGATAAAAATGGTAAGAGTATGTTTGTCCGTGCATTGTTGGACTCGGGCAGCCAGGTGTCATTTGTATTGGCTGAGTTAGTGTCTCAAAATGAGTTGTACACTACAACAATCTGATGAATGAATCAATCTGGGATTTTTATTTGCCTCCCCAGCTTAATAAGGGATTTATTAATTTTGTTAAAGGTCTAGGGACTGTAAAGGACATTGTCATACACAGAAATATAAATACAGATGAGGCGAGCTCTATAAGCATCGTAGGATTCTGTGACAGTTCCATTCGGGCAATAGGTGCTTGTTTATACCTAAAAGTAACTAAACACGATGGTACAATAGTATCTAATTTATTGTGTTCCAAATCACGTGTAAATTCCATGAAGTCATTAAGTACACCACGAGTAGAACTGAATAGCGCATTATTACTAGCTAAATAAGCATGTAAAGTATATAATACTATAAGTGTAAAGTTTAATGTTGATGTAATTCTGTTTAGCGACTCACAAGTCGTGCTAGCCTAGTTAAATATGATCCCAACAAAGCTTAATGCTTATGTAGCTAATAGAATAAAATGTATACAAGATACAACGAAACTTTTCTTGGCATTATGTTCATACTTCTGAAAACCCTGCGCATTGTCTTTCAAGAGGAATAGACTCGTGTCTAATACAGGATAAGAAGTTATGGTGGTACGGGCCACCGTTCGTAAAGGATGTAAACTGCGTTTATTTAGGGTCTGAACATTTGCCAACCGAAGTTCCTGAAGTAAGAACATGTCATGTTGCCAATGAGCAATATGACAGATTGTTAGTGCTGGACAAGTTTTCAAGTATCACTAAGCTAACTAGGATTGTAGCATACCTCTACAGGTTTATTAGTAACTGTAAATCTGCTGAAGAGAGTAGGCGCTACCAAAATTTATCTTCGGGTGAGTTAAGCCATGCTTTAAAAGTTATAATAAGATGTGAGCAATGTCAACACCTCAGTAGTGAGCGAAAGTCCATAGAGGCCACTCTTTCAATAAAGAGCAACCTCAAGAGCTTAGCCCCCTTTTTAGATAGTATGGGCTTGATGCGTGTAGGCGGTAGACTACAGCATTCAAGCGTACCCTATGCTATGAAGCATCCTATTATTTTGCCTAAGGGTTCCAGAATAGTACATTGTATTATAGAAAATGAACATAAAGCATTGCTTCATGCTGGACCTAAACTTGTATTAACTAATTTGTGTCAAAAATATTACATTGTAAACGGAATTAGAGAGGTCAAACATGTCCTTTACAAATGTGTCATTTGTTTTCGGTTAAAGGCAAAAAACTATCAACGGCTGATTCATTACCCTCTGGTAGGCTACTGCCTGGCCGAGCCTTTGAAAGAGTGGGCATCGATTATGGAGGTCCACTTAAAGTAAAAATGTATGGAGTAAGAAAACCTATTATTTATAAGGCTTACATTGTATTATTTTTTTCTTATGTATTATTGTTTCTTTCTTACTAAAGCTATACACATAGAATTAGTGTCAGATTTGACAACAGAATGTTTCTTAAACGCTCTAAAACGTTTTATTTCTCGAAGAAATAAACCGTTAGTTATTTACTGTGATAATGCAAGCACATTTAAGGGTGCGCACAGTCAATTGGTAGAATTGTATAAGCTGCTTCCACTGACCACAGAAACGCTTTGATAGATTTCAGTGCCGAGGTAGGTATAACGTTTAAATTTATACCGAGTTTTTCTCCGGTGTTCGGTGGTTTGTGGGAGGCTGGAATATAAAGTGCCAAGCACCATTTGAAGTGAGTTGTCGGTGGAACTGTATTAACTTATGAAGAATTAAATACGGTGATCATTGAGATAGAAGGTATTTTGAACTCCCGACCTTTGACAGCCTTACCGACAACTGACTCCAATGAGTTGCCGTATCTGACGCCAGCTCATTTTCTAACGGGAGCACCGTTAACAAGTTACCCCGAAGGGGACTATACTAATGTATCCATCAATCGGTTAAAGTTCTGGCAACAATGTACACAAATGGTACAAATGTTTTGGAAACAATGGCACAAATAATATCTTGTTCAGTTGCAACAGTACCACTGCTAACTACAAACTGATGATTTGGTTGAAAGCAAATTGCTTTCAACGCGGCGGAGAATGTTAACGCAGTAACCATTATTTGAAAAAGGAAGATTTGTTTTTGGTTTTGTGGACAACACTATTTTAGTTAACTTTATATTGTACAACACTATTCGACCACCATTTTTGTTTTTTATGTACGAATAAGAATTGTACTTTAATTAAACGACAAATTTTGTTAATAAAAGTTGTTTTTATAATAAGCCACGCAGTACCCTGGACACCGATTGTGTAGCTGGTTTGGCCTTCTTCCAATTGCACGGATCTACGCACTTGGTAGTCTTTTGCCCGTACCTGTAGTGATAAAAGCACAACCAATCTGAGTTTCGCCGACCACTACTGTTTCCCCTGGAGCGCGACCTACGCTGAGGGTAATTTCCTGGCCTTTTATTATCCCAGTTCCGCTGAGGTGGCCTCGCGCGCCGCAACTTCCACACTTAGCTTTTCTATCACTGCTACCAGATCTGATGAAGCGCTGCTTTCCTTGATCGGGGACGCGTTTGACGATACTGCCGCTATCTCTGTCGTTCGGGTCGCCTCGGTGACCTTGTCAACTACCACCGCTAAATTTTCAAGGTCTTTAACCTCTGTCACTGCCAACACTGCCTGCACCGATGACGGTAGGTGGCTGTTCCACATAATTTTCAGCGTGGCATCCGGTATTTTCCCGCGCGCCAAATCTCGCATGCGTCTTAGGAGCTGCGTTGGTTTTTGACTGCCCAATTCCATCTCCCCTAGCAATTTTTGGAATTGCCGTGTTTAGGACTCCTCAAAAACTTGTAGCAATCGTTCCTTGAGAGACTGGTATTTTCCTGTGTCCGGTGGTGATAACAGCAGGTCGCTCACTTGTTGGATAGCCGTCTTGTTAAGCTTCGTCACCACTAGATTTTGCTTGGCGACGTCCGCTAGCTTCTGATTATCGACTGCCGCCTCGAATTGCACGAATCACAGCCTTAGCTGATCCGCCCAAAACTCGGGTATTCTCGACGATACGAGTGCTGACGAATCCTGCTCTTCCATTTTTGGCCTCAGCGCTCCCATTGGCACTACATTGACATTTTGGGTAGCCATATTTTTGCAAAAAAAATTTATACTACCCACAAAAAAATAAAAATGGAAAAATATAATGTGTAAAATGTAAAATATAATGTGTAAAACTGTCGCGAATGTTCAATGTCGGGGTCACCACTTTAGGGGGGAGCGTAATTAAAACAGCCGCCACTAAATTAACCTACGTACATGTGAATGTGACGCAATGCTTAAATCTATTGTGTCCCTACAGTAGTTATAGTTAGTCTCACTAGGCGATGCCATCTGAGTGGCCGCAATTGTACCAGCTTCCTATAAAATAAAATTACAGTGCAAGAAACAGTGTTTTAATGCGAACGTAACACTGTTTAATCCTTCTTCCCCACGCTACCTCAAAGAACGCTTTCAATTCCTTCACACCTCAAATCTGTATTCCTTAAGAGATAACCTCTCTCTTGTTATGCCTTCCCACACCAGTTCCTTCTATGATGGTTCCTTCTCTGTTGAAGCTGTCCGCCTCTGGAATTCTTTACCTGTCTCTAACAGAAACGCTCCCTCCTTACACATTTTCAAAGACCAGGTAAAGAAATTCTTTCTTTCTCCATAATTACTGCTTCTTATTTATTTGTTTATTATTTATTTTGTCTGTGTCTAAACTGTTGCGTGCTATTATCTTCATTTAGCCATTATGTAGTAGGTATAAGTATATGTCATATAATTTTCTTGTTTATTTAATGTAATGTATATGTTTATAAGTTAATTTTATGCAAGTACACCCGCGTAATATTTTTCTTTAGATCCTCTCCATCCTAAGGTTGCCTGGTAGAGATCACTTTTAGTGATAAGGCCGCTCATTTTCCACTATCTGTGTTCACGCGCAATCGACTAATGTCGATTGCGCACCACCTGCACAACACTAGTGCAGGCGGATGTCGGCGACTGGGAACCCCAGCCGCCATTACCCAAAAATGACTGAAGATGGAAGAAGGTATTTTTAACGTTTTACAAATAAATTAATGAAACGGAACATCTGGCGACCGTGAATTAATCTGCAACTTCGAGAATATCGTGACGGCAAAAATACCTGGCGTGCAAGAAATATTATATGGAGTTATGAACGTTGCTGCTACCTTTTGATGAAGATGGATTATTAAAGGCCGTTGGCTGCTGCGAAAATCCGAGGGAAGTAGCGTTCCTAATCTAATCCTACCTATATTATTCCTTATGAATTGTTTTGTTTGTGCAAGGGTGTGTTGGCTTAATTGTCTTTTGTTTGCGCACGCGTCCGCCATTTCATGTCAAAAGTTTGGGTGATCATAAGTTTGATTTCTCGGCATTTAGCTGTATTTAAAACTCAATATAACAAATCCGCATCATTTGCATAATTTGCAAGCTTTTTCTTTGTTTATTTTAAGGTTATGTACCTTTATATAGCGTTCTTACTTCAAAGACGATTTACGACGACATAAGTTATAGAAAGGCACGTTGTTCATGAACATGTTCCATTAAAACCTCGTCTTGCATTATTTTAAAGTTATTTGCACAATATTATAAGGTTAAGCACCTAAAATATAGGTTGGTACCTAGTTTACCGAACTCGCATCATTGTTTTCCATGCACATGTCCCACTAACAAAAGCCTTGACACTGCACAATCTTCACGCTATTTGCATAACGCTTTCAGGCTATAAACCGACATCAAGTGTTGGGTGCTCCCCGCTTCCCTACGGATAAAGTCCAACAAAAGTGAGGGGCCGCAGTCAACCGGTTTCCTGTGCTGTGACCTTCAACAGTTCCTGGTGGCGGCTGGAGCGTGAAACCTGTTGGGTTTGATGCACAAAATTATAACTCTATTCAATTCAGTTTGCTTCTAACTTGTATAATATAGTTGATTGAAAAATGGAGGGTGAAAAAATTTTTGCACGACTGGTTAGGCAACGAAGTAGTATCAAAGGTAGGCTGACTAAGTTTCAAAACCAGGTAACAACGTTTAAAACACTAGAATCACCTTCCTATGTTGAAATAAAAGAATTGAACTTGCGTATGGTGAAGTGTCAAGAAATGTACAAAGATTTTGAAAATTTACAAAATGATATTGAATCTTGTTGTGTTGATGCAGAGTTAGAGGAACAGATTAATATCAGAGATGGCTTGGATGATCAGTTCATTTCTATTTTGTCAAATATGCAAGTTTTACTTGATAATATGAATGCTGATAATTTCAGTAATGCAAATAGTCAACCATGTAATGAAGGTTTCAAAGGAATAAAGTTACCAACAATTAACTTACCCACCTTTAGTGGTGAACATTTGAAATGGTTAGAGTTTAGAGACACCTTCCATTCTTTAATAAATTTAAATAAGTCTATAGTTGATATAAACAAATTCCATTATTTGAGATCCTCTTTGGAGGGAAGTGCCATTGAAGTGATACAGTCATTGGAGGTTACCTCTACTAATTATAATATTGCGTGGAAATTATTATGTGACAGATATAATAATACACAGATTTTAGTGAATAATCACCTTAAAGCATTGTTTAATATTCCCCAAGTTAATACTGACTCTTTCCAAGGTCTGCGCAGTCTTATAGACACAGTGTCAAAAAATTTACGTGCACTCAACTCATTGGGTCAACCGACTAACCAGTGGGATACTATTATCATATACATGGTGTCAGCAAAGTTAGACTTGGTTACTAAAAGGAAATGGGAAGAACATAGAAATATTTTAACCAAAATTCCCACCTTAGAACAATTCTATGATTTTATACGTAATCGTGCCAATGTTCTGGAAACTACAGTTAGTCAGGATAAAAATATTGTTTATAATAAGAAGGATTATTCAAGCACATATAATAATAAAAATAAAACAGATTTAAAAAATATGGATTCCAATTCTTGTTTTAATAATGTCTGTGATTATGTGTGTGTATTCTGTAAGGAACAGGGTCACAGAGTGTATAATTGTAAAAAGTTTACTGATCTTGAAGTAAAAGATAGAATTAAAGAGATAAGCAATATAAAAGTTTGTGCTAATTGCCTCCGTGAAGGCCATAGTACATTCCGGTGTCGGTTGAAAGGTTCATGTCGGTTTTGTAAACATAAGCATAATTCATTGCTACACATTCATAATAAGAACAAAAATACTTCTAATACCAGTACTGAAAGCACTAATATGTTAGTAAATTCAGAGAGTACAGTTTGTCCGCCAGTAACACTGTCCGTTGTATCTGTCAGTCAAGTTTTATTATGTACTGCAGTTGTGGAAATTTATAATGAACAAAACAGTAAGGCCTGTTTAGCTAGAGTACTTTTAGACAACGGCAGTCAATCTTCATTTATGACGGCAAAGCTGAAAGATAAGTTAGGTCTACAAGCAGACTGTATTGAGCCATTAAAGGTGTCAGGAATTAATAATTACTCTTTGAATATAACAGAAAGCTGCAAGTTACAGTTACATTCACGTATCTCATCTTTCACTGCCAAATTAAAGTGTCTTGTTGTTCCACTAATTACTGGTAAATTACCTAGCACGTCGGTAAATGTACAAAGCCTAAACTTACCTGCAGATATTGAGTTAGCAGATCCTAGTTTTCATCAACCTGGTGAAATTGAAAACCTCATAGGAGCCGACATGTTCTGGGATGTTATAGGTACAAAGAGGGTAAAATTAGGTGTAGGTAAACCGGTGTTACAGGAGTCTAGACTAGGTTGGTTAGTGAGTGGTCCTATCGGATTTAATAAACCTGACCGCATAGTTTGTAACTTTACTAAAGAAATTCATGATGATTTACAAAGGTTCTGGGAAATAGAAGAAATCAGTTCTGAAAATAATAAATGCTTGACACCGGAGGAGAAGTTATGTGAAATTCATTTCTTAGAAAATACGCGCCGTTTGCCTGATGGTAGATTTGTGGTCAAAATGCCTCTAAAGGAGGAACCTGAACAATCTCTTGGCAATTCCTATTTTTTAGCCAAACGTCGTTTTTTAACTCTAGAGAAAAAGTTTAACAAAAATCCTGATATTAAGCAAAAGTATTCGGAGTTTATAAACGAGTATAAGGAATTAGGTCACTTAAGCGAGATAGAAACTTTTGTTACTTCATGCCACATCAAGCAGTGGTCAGAGAAAAGAGTGAAACTACCAAGTTAAGAGTAGTGTTTGATGCTTCGGCTAAAACTTCAAGTGGAAAGTCGTTAAATGACATCCAATATGTAGGTCCTATACTACAGGATGATCTTTTCTCTATTCTAATTAGATTTCGCACTCATAGATATATTATTACTGGTGATATACAGAAAATGTATAGACAAGTTATGTTAGATGAGTCTCAGCGCCATCTACAATTAATTTTATGGAGGGAGGATGAAACTCATCCCCTTAAGGTCTTGCAGCTCAATACTGTCACCTATGGGACAGCTTCTGCGCCTTATTTAAGTACTAGATGCCTTCTTCACCTAGCTAGGGACTGTCAAAATGTTGATATTGCTAATATTTTAGAGCATGACATATATATGGATGATTTAAACACTGGTCACAGCACTGAAGAAGGTATTAGAGATATTTATTATGGAATTAAAAATATTCTATCTTCAGCAGGTTTTCCACTGCATAAAATACGCACTAACTGTCCCAAGGTGCTTACAGGTAATACCACTTCTGATGCACTGGACCTGTCTAAACAAGCTTGTGTGTTAGGGCTAAATTGGTCACCTACACCGGATATGTTACACTTTGTTGTAGAGATTGAGACTGATACTAAAATCACAAAAAGAACCATCATATCAATGACTTGTAAAATTTTTGACCCACTAGGCCTTTTATGTGCTTCCATAATCAAGGCTAAGATTCTATTACAGCAGTTATGGAGTATTAAGTTAGACTGGGATGATCAAGTACCGTCCCCTATTGTCAAAAAGTGGGTGAATATTACTGTTTGTTTGTTTTGAAAAGTTCTTTATTACAATAATAATGATACATATACATTACAGCTCAGTGTAAATTTAGATCCTAAGCGTAAGTAAACATGGATATTTAAACACTAAAAACTTTAGGACATATATATTTTGTGTACAGAATCTTAACCTTTAAGTATGGACGTGGAGTCTCACAGGCTACTCGGTGTTTTCATTTTCTTAGTTTTACCTAGTTCCCCCCACTCCCCGCGATTGAGCGGCTCAGTAGCTTTTGATTTAGTAGTAAAACGACCAACGAGGGAGGAGGTTGCGTCTTCCGATCAATATCACGTAAGTAATTACCATCGAAATATTGACCGGAGCCTGTCAGGCTACACGTCCATTTTTGCCTTATGATATATTTTATAAGAGCGATAATGTTTGTTTCAGTTTTTCTAGTAAAAAATGTCAAAAAACAGCAAAAAACCACGCCTTGCGAGCAAAACGTTTTGTGCAGGAGATCCATCTTTTGAACAAGAAGTGAGTGAGTTGTTACTAGCTTCGGATCAGTCTGACAATGAAGACAATATTGAAGATTTTTTTATATTGGAGTCCGAACTGATACAAAATCATGAAAGTGATATTGATGAAGATCAGGAACAAGACCAGCGCCTAGGAGAAGAATCGGCTAGTGATAGTTCAGACAACATTCCTTTATCGGGGTTAGTGACAACTAACTATTACTACGGCAAGAATAGGTATAAATGGGCCAAGACGCCGCCTTCGACTAGGGTACGTACCCCACAACATAATATTATAACATCTCGTGCAGGTTCTTCAAAATTGACTCCAGAAGATAGTAAAGATCACTACAGTATTTGGAATAAGCTTTTCGATGAAGAAATGCTCCAGTGCATTCTAACTTGGACCAATGTTAGAATTTCTAGTTACAGAACCAAGTTTGTCCGTTATACCAGACCTGAATTGAATGATTTGGACATGGTTGAACTCAAAGCCTTTATTGGTCTATTGTTTTACTCAGCTGTTTTGAAATCAAATGACGAAAACACGAGTTACTTGTTCGCTTCAGATGGCACAGGTTGTGAGATATTTAGGTGCGGAATGTCAGAGACAAGATTTCTGGTTTTGTTATTGTGTGTACGATTTGACAACCCAGATGATCGTGAAGAGAGGATGAAGACTGATAAGTTAGCTGCCATATCTCCTATTTTCAATAAGTTTGTGAGTAATTCTCAACAGTTGTATGAATTGAGCGAATGTGCCACAGTGGATGAAATGCTCGTAAAATTTCGAGGAAGAAGTCACATGATATCATACATGCCAAAAAAACCTGGTAAATATGGATTGATAATACGAGCACTATGTGATGCCAGTAACTATTATTTTTATAATGGGTATATTTACTCTGGAAAAGACTCGGATGGTACCGGATTGACAGCACAAGAAAAAAAACTTCTAGTACCAACTCAGTGTGTCCTACGCCTCACAAAACCCATTCAAGGAACCAACCGTAACGTGACGGCTGACAATTGGTTTTCATCAATAGAGCTCGTAGATGAACTTTTATCACGGAAGCTGACGTATGTAGGGACGCTGAAGAAGAACAAGAGGGAAATCCCGATCGAATTTCAGCCAAAGAAGGATCGAGAAGTAAACTCCACTTTATTTGGATTTACGAGCACAAAAACATTATGCTCATACGTGCCAAAGAAGAATAGAGCTGTTATGCTTGTATCTTCTATGCATCATAGTGACCAGGTAGATGAAAATACAAAAAAACCTGAAATTATTATGTATTATAACTCAACTAAAGGGGGCGTCGATGAGGCTGACAAAAAATGCTCGATTTACTCCAGTAGCCGTCGAACAAGGAGATGGCCTATGGTTTTGCTTTATCGTGTCCTAGACTTGAGTGCTATGAATGCGTACATTTTATATAACATGCACCAATCAAAAGCTGAGGAGAGAGGAGATTTCCTAAAAAAATTAGCACGTGTGCTTGTGGTGCCTCATGTGCAAACACGTGTTATAAATACACGATTGCCAAGAGAGCTGAGGTTGACCATGACTCGAGTTTTAGGTAAAGATATGGTTACAGAAGATGTCCAGGATCAAGAAACCAGTCAAGGAACCAGAAGAGCATGTAGAATCTGTCCCGCGAAAAAACATAGGATGACTACCCATGTTTGTGTTGGGTGCAACAAACCTGTGTGTCTCCAATGTTCTAGACCTTTGTGCACTGACTGCCAATAAATTTACATTATTAGTCTGCTGTCAAAATTTTTTATATTTGTTTCCTGAAGTAGGTGTTTTGTGTTTTTGGTTTATTATATATTATATTTTTAGAAAAAAATAATTATTTTGTTATAGGAATAAGATTGGCTGTTTTAATACCTAAAAATGTAACCTAGGTAGATTTTGACTGATTAGTGCCATAATATTTGATTTTTTAAATTTCTATAATTTTTGAAATAAAAGTTGATTATATAAGCACGTTATTTTATTGCTAAATCCCTTAACTTTAATATTGAATCAGTTTTAAAGCGATCTTATATCAAATTCCCCAAAAAAAATGTGTGTGCATATGAGGAGCCTGTGAGACTACACGTCCACAGTAGTGTTAAGAAAAAATGACGTCCATACTTAAAGGTTAAATATGTGCTGACTAATAGTCCAAGATCCATTGTTACAAATTTTGCAACTTTTGAGGAAGTTTACAATTTATGCATGCTAATTACCAACGTAATTATAACAAGTATTTAAAAATACCCTATGAATGTAAATTACTGTTGTTGTATTTTGTTCCAATAAGTCATACCTTCGTGCTTATCTTACTAGAACAAAATTCCCAACAAAATAGAACAACTTTGAACATGGTTAATTGAAATTATACATTCATGTTAATTTAGAAACGCGGGTAGTTTGCAGAACAAGTTCGCGAGCGAGTATTGTTTAGGCCTGCGCATCACCGGTGAACCGGTCAGGCAGGTACGCGACGGGCGACAAATAATTATCTATGTGCGAGTGACGTCAGTCGGGCTCCAGCACGTAGTGATGGGGCAAGCGGTACGTTCGATATTTATCGACGTATGGCAGGTCGTATATTCGACTTTTACCAATTTGTGAAATTAGTTTATTTTTATGATTTGTGTTTTTGTGTAAATAGAATTGTTTAGTTAGCTGTAAGATATATTGTTTAATGAGAGGTAACTTAATTTTGTGATGCAGTTTTTTAAGATTAGTATAAAATTTTGTATTGTAAGAAATTTTAACGGCCTTGTTTTGTAATATTTGAATTTTTTCGTAATTTGAATCACATGTGCTGCTCCACACGGGGCAAGCATAAGTTAATATAGGTCTTATTAATGTCGTATAAAGCAAAAGTTTTATTCCACTACTTAGATATGATTTACGGTTAAAGATAGGGTTAAGGGCATTCATGGCATTCAATGCATTATGGGTCGTTTTAGTTACGTGTTTTGACCAATTTAGTTTTTTATCTAGGGTAACACCCAAATATTTGACAGATTCATTCCAGGGGATGGTGAAATTATTTAATTTGAGACATCTAGAGGGCAGTTGCCTTTTCCGAGTAAATATGATAGCTTCTGTTTTAGCCTCATTTAATTTTAACTTCCAGTTATTGAAAAAATCGCATAATAAATCAATGGACATCTGCAGTCTACTGATGACAATATCAATATCGGGCGATGATGTAAGTGAAGCAGTATCGTCAGCATAGCAAGCTAAGCTGGTATGCGGTTGAATAGGAATGTCGTTTAAATATAACAGGAATAAATAGGGGCCCAATATTGATCCCTGCGGTACACCGGCGGGTACACTCTGTGCTCCGGAAACAGTATTACCGATATGAACTCTGAAATGTCTATCAGATAAGTATGATTGGGTTAATTTAATTAAATGAGTTGGAATACAAGATGTCACCATTTTATGAAGTAACCCGGCATGCCAGACTGTGTCGAATGCCTTCTCAAGATCTAATATAAACATACCTGTGTGATTTTTTAAATTTAGATTATGAGCAGCCATTTCAGCTACTCTTGCCAATTGCTGTAGCGTAGAATGTTCGCTGCGGAACCCAAACTGTTCAGGTATTATTATATTTTCACTAGCAATCATGAGGCGCTTAAGAATTACTTTTTCAAACAATTTACCCAAACTTGGCAGGAGACTGATAGGGCGATAGTTCGTGGCTAATGCAGAGTCCTTACCAGTTTTATGAATCGCGATCACCTTAGCTTCTTTCCAAGATACCGGAAAGTAGTTGTGACGCAGGCAGGCATTAAAAATTCTAGCCAGCTGGATAATGGCTTTGTATGGCAATTTCTTTAAAAGAAGGTTATTAATTTTATCAATGCCAGGGGCTTTACGAGTTTTTAATTTTCGAATTAATTTAGATATTTCAGCAGGCCGAGTGGGATTTTTAAGTTCATTGCTTAATAGTAAATCAATATTCCGAATAGACTGGGCGACGAGTGATTCATGATCACAAATCCAATCTCGCGTCAAGGACATATTTTGATAAAAACTAAGGGCTAGTTCTTCACACTTCTCGTCAGTATTTGTGATAAATGTGTTGTCGGGGCGCTTAAGGGTTGGAATCGTAGGAGGTTTTGATTTAAAATTTTTAACTAAACGCCAAAGATCAGGGCCAGGACGTGATATGTGTGATAGTTTATCTTGCCACACCTTATCATTATGTGCAATTATTCGTTTTTGTATATCTTCCTGAAGGGTTTTGATACGTAATTGCAATTGTTTTTTAAGAAAAATATCATTAATCTGTTGCCGATAACGTCTTAAATTATTTTTTGTCTTAATTAACCGTTTTATAGTCCTAGGTAGACTACCGGCACATTTGGAGTTTTTTACTGTAGGTATAAAGAGATTTCTACCTTTTATGATACAATCCTGAAGTTGAGTTACAGCAGAATCAATTTCGCACCTGTTAGCGTAAAAATGTGAAGATAGTGAAACGTTATCGTTAATATGATTTTTATAGGATTTCCAATCGGCTTCGTTATAAATAAATATTTCAATCTCAGTGCAAATATTTGATGCTGGAGTTTGCAAGGTGAATAAGACGGGTAAGTGGTTAGAGGAGAGTGCGTTTATAGCTCGGATATTGGCAATATGTAGTACATCTTTAGCTAGTACCAGATCAGGTAAAGATGGCCTGAGCTCAGGGCGGTAATGAACTAAAGTAGGGCTTCGAGGAGCATGAATCGAAAAGTCGTTATCTAGCATATGATTATAAAGTTTTATACCGTGAGTATTATTTACTTGTCCGTACCAATGTCTGTGCCTGGCGTTAAGGTCACCCATTATCAGTACATGTTTACCTAGGCTAAAAAGAATATCTATATCGTTAATGATTAATGGGAGATTCGGAGACTGATAAACAGAAAGGACGATGTGGTTACAATTATTGATTGATAGCTCGATACCGACTGCCTCTAGGTGGAGAGTTAGCGGAATTGTAACGTGATTGTGAGATAGGTTGCGTTTTACTAGTATGGCAACACCCTGACCGCGTCCACTGGAATGCTTGTCTTGTCGGTAGCAAATGTAATTGGGAAATAAAATATTGATATTATCAGAAAGTTTAGTTTCGCTAATGGCTAGAATATCTATTTGGTGGTCAGAGACCATGAAATCAATCAGTTCGTGTTGCTTGTTCTGAACACCGTCAGCGTTCCAGTACATCATGCTTAATTCAGACATATTTACCAAAATGAGACAGGACTAAAATAACTTTATCCATCATTGTCGAGCACAATGAGAACTTATGTTTTAAAGATTTCATTATAGATAATATTGCGATAATTTCAACCGTCATGGGATCTTGATCTGACTTGAAATCATGTGATACTTGCGGACGTTCTGAGGCTTGATCGTCGTCAAGATGTTGAGTGGACTTCAATATGTTTGAAGTAGAACCTGCAACTCGAGCCCAGCCACGCCCATCAGTGACAGAATGTTTGAAGTTGAGAGGGTTATAATTAGATGCATTAGATATTGACGGTGGCCCTTGAGATCTCTGTTGGGACCTAGTCGTACTGGTTTCTATATATTTGATGCGTGCTTTACATTTGCTATAGTTAGCAGGGTGTTCCTCTTCACAGTTGCAGCATTTAGCTGGGGTGATTCGCTCCTTTTTTGGACAAAGCTTGGTCTCGTGTAGTTCAGTACATTTAACACAGCGAGCAGGGCGGTTGCAATTACGAGACGCGTGTCCAAACCGTTGACAACGAAAGCACTGCGTGACGGTCGTGTTTCTTGGGTTGAACCGTTCTACTTGTACTACGCTTTGGCATAGCATCTTGATCTGGCGAAATTTGGATATGTCTGTTCCAGCGGGTAAGTTTACAAGAAAAACTGGATAAGCATTTAGATTCTTCGTCGATTGTAATTTCGTGATAGCTGTACAATTGTATCCCAGTGCAGCTAATTCGGATTTTAAGGATTCCTCGGCCGTTGCTGGTAGACCTTTAATGACAGTTTTATAAGGTTTCTCATCCTTTCGACTAAACGTATGAAACGAGACGTTCTCAGCACGTAACCCTTCTTTCAATGATGCATGGCCTTCATTATTATGGCAGAAAACTGCAACTTTGTTGTTGCGTTGATACTTCATATGAAACGCCTTGGTGAACTTGGCAACTATGTTTTTGATGCGTTCGTGCGTCCAATCCGGTTGAATATCAATGAATGTAGGAGGGATGTTAGATACTCTGGGTTTGGTGCATGTTTGCGGAACAGAAAATTTGAGTGGTTCACTATTGCCAGTAGTAGGCAAGTTCTTGAAACGGTTCTCCAGTGGTAAATCATTTTGCGTACCTTGGGTTCTTGGCTTCAGCATCTTCCTTGGTATTTGCCACCCGGCGGCATCTTCTGCCGGTCTTTTAGCCGCAAGGCTTTCTGTCGATGACGATCGATATACGAACTTATCCATTTGGGTACATCACCATCCCTATGGATTTTATCGCGAGCGTAAATACGAGCTACCGGTTAAAATAAGGCACGCGCGACTGTCTACGATGAGCCGTGAGACTGTACTCTCGGGTGAATATTACTAAAACCATTAATAATCTGTCCAAATTTAATCTATCCAGATATGTATTGTGTGATTCACCAATATTCATTGAATTGCATTGTTTTGTAGATGCATCACAGGAGGCATATGGTGCCTGCGTTTACTTAAGATCGGTTGATGAAAACGGTAGTGTTTTAATTAAGTTATTGTGTGCCAAGGCAAGAGTCGCCCCTCTCAAGGCACTTACTATCCCTCGATTGGAGTTGTGTGGTGCAGTGCTTGGTGCTCGATTGACATCAAAGGTACTTCAGTCACTCCGCTTAAACATTCAACATAAAACAATATGGACTGACTCCAGTGTAGTGTTGGGTTGGATTAGGACACAACCGAAATTATTAAAAACTTTTGTTGGCAATCGAGTAGCCGAAGTTAATGAGTTGACACAAGGTTTTACTTGGAGGCATGTTCCTACCGACATGAACCCCGCCGACCTGGCGTCTAGGGGAGTAGATCCCCAGGATCTATTGTCTGAATCTTTGTGGTGGGAAGGACCTCCCTTCTTAAGGAAGGAATCAGCTGATTGGCCACAACAAATAAATATGTCAGTAGATCTGCCTGAATTAAAAATATATATCAGTGTGGAGTGTTCACCTATTATTAATTTTTCAAGATATTCCAAGTTTTTAAATTTAAAGCGTGTATTTGCATACGTTTTGCGGTTTATATTTAATTGTAAGAATAAGACTAATAAACTACAAGACGGGCTAGGAGCAGGAGAGCTTAAAAATTCACTCCTACATTTAATTAAGTTTAGTCAACAAGAATCTTTTGCTAGTGAGATACACACCTTAAAGGAAGGTGATCAGCTTTGTAAAAAATCTAAAATAGTATCATTAAACCCGTTCATTGATGATGAGGGTATAATGCGAGTAGGAGGACGTATTCAAAATTCAGAATTTAGTTATAATAAGAAGCATCCTGTTATTTTAGACGGTAAACATCATTTAGCAGTTTTATTAATGCGGCATGAACATTGTCGTCTATTTCATGCAGGTCCACAGCAACTTCTTGCTTCATTTCGCGAAGAATATTGGCCGATAAATGGTAGGATTTTGGCACGTAGTATACTAAAGAAATGTGTTGTGTGTACGCGTTTTAACGGCAAGCCTATGCAACCTATAATGGGCAATTTACCATCAGATAGGACGGTACCTACCTTTCCTTTCTATGTAACCGGGACTGATTTTGCTGGACCATTTTTGATATCTAGTAAGAAAGGTAGAGGGAATAGGATGTCAAAATGCTACCTGTGTTTATTCGTTTGCCTTACCACCCGTGCCGTGCACCTGGAGGTTGTGAGTGACCTCAGCACGGAAGCTTTTATTTTAACGTTGCGTCGTTTTGTAGCACGTAGAGGTAAGCCGTCAGTGATTTACTGCGACAATGGCACCAATTTTGTTGGAGCAAATAATGAGTTGAGTAGGGTATTGCGCTCCAGCCGTGAATCGGTAACTGATTATGCCAGTTCTGAAGGCATCTCCTTTAAGTTTAGTCCAGCGTATTCACCCCATTTTGGGGGACTGTGGGAAGCAGGTGTTAAAGCTTCTAAGTTTCATCTAAAACGTATAGCGGGCAACGCTTCTCTAACTTTTGAAGAGTTAACCACCCTTTTTGCGCAAATAGAAGCTATTCTTAACTCCCGGCCTTTATCCCCATTATCTGCTGATCCATTTGACGTAACTCCGTTAACCCCCGCGCACTTCCTTATCGGACGGCCGCTTACGTCGGTGCCCTCGGTCCCACCTGAAGAGGTTAGACCATCGAAGTATGAAGCTGTGCAAAAAATCAGACAAGAATTCTGGAATCGGTGGAGCAAGGAATTCATAGCCGAACTCCAGCAGCGCGTCAAGTGGAAGACAGCCTCAGCTAACCCCAGCATTGGAGATTTAGTAATTATTCAAGAGGACAACCAGCCTCCATTACGATGGCGCTTAGGGCGCATCACCCATTTACGTTTGGGATCAGATTCAGTATGCCGTGTAGTGGACTTGTACACCGCCAGAGGAACGATAAGACGAGCCGTTCACAGAGTTGTGAAGCTACCTGTGGATATTATTGGAAGCAGCCAGCTGTTCCAAGGGGCGGAGGATGTTCACGCGCAATCGACTAATGTCGATTGCGCACCACCTGCACAACACTAGTGCAGGCGGATGTCGGCGACTGGGAACCCCAGCCGCCATTACCCAAAAATGACTGAAGATGGAAGAAGGTATTTTTAACGTTTTACAAATAAATTAATGAAACGGAACAATCTGTGTAAATTATTTAATAATTTGTAACTTTTTTTGGTATTCTAGTGGTGGACTAATAAAGAGTTATCTAATCTAATCTAAAATATATGAAATAACGGACAGGGTGCCACCGGCAAATCAGGTGGCCTCCACCTCCAAATCCGAAAGCCCAAAAACGTCACAAATGACTCAACAATTTTTGCCGATGTCGCAAAGTCAGGCGCTAGCTATTCAGGGCAGTAATACTATTCCGGCGTTTAGCCTCCAAAATTGCTTTCAAACAAATAGTTCCGAAACTGCGAGAGCAATTTTCTCCGGTTCAATTAGGCTTTCTGTGAGTGGTGGCTGTGAAGCAGCTGTTCATGCCACTCGCACCTTTTTGCACGCACTTCAATCATTCTATAACTAGACCACAGATATAGATTTCTGTGAACTGGACAAAAATAATAGAATGACTTTCAAGAACGCCTGGGTTTACCTCAGCTGTCAGTTATCCAAGAATGTGCTACTAGGTGGAACAGCATGTTTTATATGATTGAGCGACTTATTTAAGATAAAGGATGCCATCATACTATATATGTCGCAGCCAACTAGCTTAATTCGCCGTTCAATTAACAGCCTAGGCACTTTACTAAACAGCGCCGTTCAACTAGTGGCCTGAATAATATTCAGCCATTTGATCACATAGCTAGACAAATGACTTGCATCGATGACGTTTAATTACTTGCCTAGCCTGTTCATTTCAATTTAGTTCTACTTTCTGCCACCTAGCGCCGAAACTCACCAAACTGTCAATATCTCTATTATATTCTCTTTGGTCAATATGGCGTCGGCAAAAAACAACTTTGATGGAATAATTTTATTAGGTACTTAACTTAGGTATTCTATGAAATTATTTAGATCCACCGAATCTACTTGCCGGCTGGGATTTCTGTGGGGTCAAAAAAAATAACCCTAACCTAAACCCATCCGGGTCGCTCTGCTTGGGTAGTATTTTGAAAAAGTTTTGTAGTACCTACTTAAATGTCAACCACAGGGCTTAGCCAAGATGACTTTCTACAATCGTTAACGCTAATAGAAAACGAAAAAAATGTATGGGAATGACATATCTCAACGTTAAATCACGTGTTCAGAACAAACGAATAGAAAAATCGTAGCCAAGATACCAAGATAGCTATTCGTTTCAAATGATAGAATAGAATATAAGCGTTTCTACAATGCCGATCGCTAAATCCCGTACAAATCGTAGCCAACATGCTGTTTTGACAAGCGCTACTAACGAAACGATATCGTAGTTTGTGAACGCTAGCTAAGCGATCGCCAAGACCCTGTAGAAAACGCTAAAAACATGGCCGCTTGCAATCAGCTGTGTGGTTATCAACGCAAATTGTAGCGTTTAATAATTAAAATATACGAATGGTTTGGACTATACCTAACTTATAGCATGCAAAATGAATATTTGCTTACTTTAAAATATGTTGTGGTGTGCCTAAAATGAAGAATTGTGGTTTAACAACCGAAAAAGAGACTATTTAGATACCGAGGAATTGTCAATGGTGAAATACCTAAGTAGTGTAAAACTATAAAATCAGTGTACTTTCTATACGAATTATTTTCATAGTGCCGAATGTTCCATGGTATAATTATTTATGTGATGTCGTTTAAAATTCATTTTGTTTCATATACATATCATTGGACTAGGAATATAATTGATCAGTAGGAAGGCACTGTGACCTATTGATTGGAAAAGTTGTACCTAATGAATTTTATTTTGAACCACTGTATTGCATAGTAAATTCTTAAGAAAACAACTAAATTGGCATTATCCAATAGGTACACTTAAATGATTATTTTCTTTCTCACATTTGTTCATTACTAATTTAAGAAATACAAAAATTGTATTGGCATTTGGATTGAATTTATATACAATATAAGTAAAATATGCAGCCGTTGACGTCTTGGGCTAAAAAGATGATGATAATATTGTTACTTTGTTAAATTAATCAATTTAGTAGACACGGATGCGGGATGAAAGTAACGGCCAGCTGGATATTTTATTTTGTTTATTTATCAAAACTTAAAGCTATTCTTACAGATTTACCAAATTACAGATTTACAAAATGCAATTGCTAAGCAACACAAATCCATATTCCAACAATATTAATTATCTATAACTACTGATGTATAAAGCTACCCTCGTGAATTCACTCAGAGTACACGAGAACAGGTCTATATCCTCGGCGATGAGGTTGAGTGTGCGATGTGCGCGCGTCACTGCGCCTTGTTCAAGAGCTGTGTGCGCGCGCGCGGCAGAGCTAGCAGCGGCGGCCGGCGCCGCCGGCGCCACACGTACCCGGCCGGGACACTCAGACATATCTGCTACAGAATTACTGCATTGTGTAGCTTCCCCCTCAATCATGATAATGTTGTTCCTGAAAACAAAACATTTTGTTTGTTAAGTACTTAATATGTAAGTGATATAATAATACATAACCTATCACAGTTCCTGCCATAAGCAGTCATACTTTACTTCTTTGAACCCCTTGCTCCGGCATCATTCGCTACATAGCTGTGACTACAACATTTAAGATAGACCATTTTAGAGAAACAAAGAATCTGAATCTTGAATGAACAATGCAAATGCCCCGATAGAAACTATTTTTCCGAGTAGGTATGAGACAGAATTAAATAACAAAAGAATTATTGAAATTATTACTAAGTAATGCTTTACATACCTTCTATGAATTTGTAAAGCCGCGAGCTGTTCCGCGCTAGCTCGAGTTCGTGGCAAAAACCACTTAAGTAGGTATAATATAAATTTATAAATGCTCTTGATGTACATTTCTAATCAATAGTTTTAAAACAGAGATTAAAATTTAAAACAAATATTCCGCTCGCACCTTGTTTACATACAAAAGTACTTTGAGGTTATGATTTGTATTAGAGTTGTGTAGCTCGCGAGCTAATGACAAAAAAGATATATATCGGTACCAAAGAGTACTCTCTTTAGCTCGTATGATTTCGAATTATATCTCTATATCTTTACGGATATGGTTTCAATTTGAGTTACTGAACTAAGTGATTGACATGTAGTAGACAACTAGACATATACATCGCAACATCCAAATTTGCCGCAACTTGTACAAAGAGATTGGTGGAAACTTGAAAATTGTACAAAGATTCTGAAACCCTTTGAAGAGATAACTAAATCTTTGAGCAGCACTGAGGCATGTATATCCTCTGTTATACCACTGATTCATGTCTTAACATGTACAATGCAATTTTTTTTGAGAGAAGATAACATCGTTAATAACCAAGATTGCAAAAATGACATCCAAAAACTGGTTGAAGAGATTAACAACCGCTTCGGTGAGACAAAACGATTTTTTTAAATGAAATATCTAAATTGAATTAGCACTACTAACATCAACCAGCCAACGCCCAATAGATAATGTCGTCATGGAAGTCCACAATCAACCATCCACTAGTTCTGGAGCTGTAGTAGACACATCCTGCCCCACAGCCACCGCTTCCACGGGAAATAAAACGGGTGTCAGGGGAAACAGCGTCCAAATTATTTTTTTATAAAAATTAACCTCCCTGTAAATAATTTTGATTATTAGTATTCAATTATTTTATTTTGATTAATAATATTCGACTAAGTAATTAATAAAGAAATAAAGACTGCATTCTTATTTTCATATCAATTCCGAAATAAAATTGTGTCATTCACTCATTTTATTTTTGCGCGTGTGTTGGGTATGTTACTGAACTCCTCCTTAACTGCTGGACCGATTTTGATGATTCTTTATTGTGTGTGTTTTGAGAATGGTTTAGATTCATAGTTTGGTCCACTGGAAAATGCCCTTTTAATTATTTTTGTGTATGTATGTACCTAGTTATATACAGACAGGACAGCGACTTTTGGGTTGCATCCACTAGTATTTATAATTTCCTATCATCCTCTTCCTCATCCGCTGCTTCTTCCTTATCCTCTTCCTCCTACTCTTCCTCAGCAACCCAGATATATATGCAGAGATAATATAGCCGCGGACACAGGGATATATATAGATAAATATAGAGATGTAATCATGTAAGAAAATAATATAGTAGATTAATCGTCAACAAAATGATAATGCAGAAAATGAAAATAATAAAGAAAACCAAAACATTAATACGTCTCTCCCATCCTCTACGCAGGCACGCCCAAGTGAAAAGTCGCTAGTAGATCAGGGTAGTGATGGAAAAAAATAAAGTCCAGTGCTCAGCCTACACTGCCGGATATATTTGCAGGAAAATGAGAAATAAAATCAAATGTAAGACTTGTGAAAAACATTTACAACTACTGAAAAAGAAACTATCCACACCTACATTAGGCTTAGAGAATATAAATCGTAAAAAAAAGTAATTTACGCACTCCCACCACTGTAACTCCTGTAAGCCAGGATCGACAATGGTGACCCATAATGACGTCGAGGTTTGACCCTCTACGAGTCCCGAGGAAAATTGTCTTGGAACCCGCACGAATTTAATCGAAAGAAATAATAGGAGCTTAAATAAAGAGCTGTCGTATCTGTAGCTTGCTACATATCTCTAATCTGTGTTAAAGACATTTGATGGCTACTTAGCTAATCCCGGACTTAAATCAGTTAATTGGTGTTTGGGAATATCACTTCAAGAGGCCGTCAAAGTTAAGCGCCGCTTTACCAAGTGGAGATTTAAGTGAGCTACGAGTGTTCGCCCGTTAGATAGATGCTTAATTTTATTAATGATTATAAAATAATGAGGCAGATGCGATTGTTAGTGATCATAAAATACTCAGCTGTGTTTGCTGATTCCTTTTCACATGTTTTGTAATATTTATAACAGTTCTATGATGCTACCCAGTTGTTTTCCATACTTGAAAATTATATAATTCAAAGTACAATAAACACAGATGACTTAGCTTATCCAACTTTATCCATAGGATTCAAATATAGGCAGTACTTTCCCTCGCTTTTCTTACGAGAAATCTTTATGACAGTTAAATCTTTTTACCATCGACTACTCTTTGATGTTGCCAGCATAAACAACTTAAACTATTTACATGGAACTTCGCGGGATTCCGCGGCAAACATTATACTAAATAAAGTCGCACAACCCGCTGGGTGTGTTTAGGAATAGGAGGACCAAAACAGTGTGGCACATTCCCTGTACCGTAAGAATACGGCTCCTAAAATACGCTGTGTGGATATAAAGTATTGGAGAAGTACGCTAATGCCAGTGGAGCTAAAAATCCTAAAGCAATAACCACTATAAAGCTACGGAAACATTTGGCGACACACAAATGTTTAATATGAAAGAAACACATATTGAACAACTGGCCAATTTTATGGGTCATACGCAGGCTATGCATAGGCAAACTATAGATTGCCTGATGATGTGTATCAGACAGATTATCCAAACTCTTGCTGTTAATGGAGAGTGGTGACGCCGATTGTTCCAAAGGCAAATCTTTGCACGATATTAATTTAGATTTAGAACAGGATTTATTACAAGATACAAATGAAGGCAATTATCAAAATTATGATATAGTGGAATACGAAGCTATAACACCTACTGAAGACCCGAATGGGATGACCTTTCCTACGATGTACATGTTAGTACATAAACGACAACTCAGCTTTATAATATTACGAATGCTACAGAAACTATAACAAAGAAAAAACCTTGGACACCACAACAGAAAAATATTGTATTGAAGTTTTTTTTAGTAAACACATAAAAAAAATTACCACCAAAACGCCATGACTGTGATGAACCGCGCGATCTACATCCTGACATTCTGCACAACAAGAATTGGTAAACAAATAAGTTTTTGTACAAAAGGAAACAAATAGACGTGTGTATATCTTCAACAGATCGAGCAAGTAGGTAGGTAGAGCTACTGCATATTCTTCTGGTCTTTTTATTTTTTTGTTTTATATCAGAAGTAATATCCGTTTTAAATAAGAATAGGCTCGCATTTGGACGTTATCACTCGCCAACCCGGTTCTTCAATTTTTTTAGGCGGGGCAAAAACTAAAAAATGCGAATCAGCCCTCTTATATTAATAACGGATATTTATAGGGTTATTTACCTCCTTAATTCATAACGATAAATTATTGGATGATATCCAAAAGCCATATTGGTTACGTAGTCCTCTAAAGGATGAACCAAAAAAATTGATACACAATCTTCTACTTTTAGCGGAGAGTTAAAGGAACGATATGACAATAAATATTATGATACTAATACGAGTATTAGAAGTTTTGTGTGTATTGTCAAACAACACCTAGCTGCTCTTAAAAATTGAAACCAATCTGTAGACACGTGGGATCAAATTGTCCTCTGCATTTTGAGTAATCTACTGTTAAAAACTTTATTGATTTCCTAGAAAGGCGTGCATTAGCACTCGAGAATGCGGAGTCAACAAGTGGAAGTCAGCAGCTTCAACAATGCGCACTCTTTTGTGGGTTTGTAATGGTACACGGCAAGGGAAGCCCTCAGCCTCAAGGCTGGAAACTGTTTGATTTTTTGCGAGTCAAACTTTGAGAAACTGTTGTCTGCCATTGGTTGGTGGAGGATTTTGCTTTTTCGTCATACAGTTTCCGTTTTAAAGTTCTTAAATTGTTGCTCATTGTTTTATTTTTGTAGTCATCAGTTTCCTGTCACACCTTTGGTCATTTAGAAATTCCCTTACTTGAAGTGGAAATTTGGGTTTTGGTTCACAAGCACTGTTTAGAATTGTATTCTAACATTTGTCTTTGTCTCGCTCTCTCTCGCTCTCTCTCTCTCTCTTTCGGTTTACATATTCCTTATATCAGACGCTTTTCACAGTTCTAAACTTTTAAATCCTTGTCAGTGTAATAATTATCGTTAAACACAGTTTTAGTTCGATCCGCAGCCAGTGCTTTTATTTCAGCTCCACTTATCTAATAAGATCATTACTTCTTGCTCATGCAGTTTGGTTCTTCGATTTGTCAAGGCAGGAAACACCATATTGGAACTCGACGAGGATAATACCTCGCACAGAACATAATTGGCTAAGCACTGACGGCAAACAGCCAATCAGCGTCGTCCAACACATTCGAACGGCCAATTGGTGTACATCACTACAAGTTCCGCTCATTCAGCCAAAGTCAATAATCCTGCGCCACGTGTTCATAAATAAATGCACATTTAATAAAGCAAGCGAGTTTAAACACCATGTCTGGCAACACTAGACTCCACTCGCTCTCTCTTTCTATCAATACTGGAATAAAACATACGTGTTTTCAATAAACTGGCTATAAAAATATATTTACCACCAAAAGACGATTTTCTATTCGCCATTGTTAAAAAAGTGCATAGCAACTGGTAATTTTATACAAAATATAGTTAACCATTGATTTACTGCAAAACGTTATCGTCATATCCTTTTTTTCAGCAATTGCGCTACTATAACAATTTTTGAGACTGTTGACGCACACAAGATGTCGGAACCCGATCTAGAGAATTTTAAGCTAACACGAGTTACATTAAAAGGAAAGATTATAAAAATTGCAACGTTTACAAATTCATATGATGGTAACAAAAAGTCGATCCATGAAATTAGGGTCAGATTGCAAGGATTGAACACCATATATCAGCGTTACCACGATATACAAACGAGTATAGAAATGTTGGATGTCGACGACGACAGGCTCCCGATACACGAGCAGGCTCGCCAATCCACCGAGACAAAATATTAGGATGCTAAAGCGCAGATGCAAGCATTAGTTACAAATTCTCAACCAGTTGACATCAAACCGAAGGTTAAGCTGCCACTACTAGCACTACCAAAGTATGAGGGAAACATACGTCTGTGGCCGGCCTTTACAAATATAATTAAATTATAATTTATCCGTCAGTGGACCGTGCAGATATACAAACGGTCAGTAAATTACAATATCTGAAGTCTGCCCGTAGTCTGCCCTCTCCGGATAAGCTGCTGAGTTGCTTATATCGCACTAATAATACAATAATGTTGTAACTCAAAATACATCGAACTTGACATAAGATTATTTATTTATTTAGTTATTATCAGATGCTTGTTGTGCTTACAGCTTAGCCAAGACGCACAACAAGCTAAATTAATGTAGAGAATATCACTACTCTAATAGATGTCAGTGTCATGTCAGTGACACCGGCTGTCACTATGGTCTATGGAGGTAATTTTGGAAAGTAAAAGTGAGGTTAGGCTCTTTGATAAAAACGTGAACAGTAAATTCTCTCCTGTATAAATAATATAAACTAAACTAGAAGTAAAGGCTTTAAATGTTGTTTTTTGTTATTTCAGGTAAGTTACTCTGTTTAAAATAGGTAAATTGTATTAAACCCTTGTATTTAATTGTGTAGTGAATAAAAGTATTTTGTTATTTCTTTATTTCGCCAAGGCATATTACTATTATATTAATACTACTGCTCGCTCAAGAAACTTATTCATTTTTTAATAAATACATGTAACTGAGTATCAAATATATCAAGGTCTGGTTGCTGAGTAATTAAGGCGTTGATTAAATTGACGGCTTGGGCAGTTGGGGCAAACTGCGCGGTTCGCGTGCGCACCGGCGGCGCCGCGAGCAGCCGCCGCGCGTGCGCACGCCGCAACCGACCCGTGGTGATTAAAGAACATCGCGACAAAGTGGAGGGGTTATCGATAGTGCCGTTTAGAAGCAGGAAATAGTGGACCATTATGGCGCACTTGCGTCTAAGCTCCAATGTGCTCATGCCTACCATGCCAGTTACGAATAGCGATGGATACAGATATGGATAATAGCCGAACATTTTCCTATAAAGAAAACGACAAAACGTCTTATGCACCTTCTCGACCATTAACTTATATTTACCCTCATGGGGATCCCAGATTATAGCGTTGTACTCCAGTTTTGATCGTACAAATGCGTAATAGAGGGTAACAATTGTACTTCGCGTATGAAAGCGGCCAGCCTGCCTCATAACAAACCCAAGAGATTTGAAAGCTCTGCTACACAACTCTGTGATATGGGTATTGAAAGTTAACCCAACATCCAGGGTCAAGCCAAGGTCGCGCATCTGTGCAACACGCTCCAGAGGAATACCGTGCGTGTTATACGTGTATACAATGGGTGAACGAGCTCGGGTGAAAGTAATGCTTTTGCATTTGGTTGCGTTGAACTCCAGCTGGTTTTGTTCACTCCATTCCACAATACATTGTATAATCTTACGTAAAATTTTATTCCTCACAAGCCATTAAAACTGTCCTATAAATACTGCAAAAAATTAATAAGAGATGGCGCTATAAGACATTATTCATGACTGACGGGTCGCTTACCCCACCCGCAATATTGCGTCATCTTCAGTTGCGACCAACAGTGATGCGCCGCTTGGCGCAATATTTCGAGTTGCAACGGTATTATTGAATCAGGTATGTAAAATTGATTGAATTAATACACTCTTGTGTATTAATTCAAAATAGGAAAATCAATTTTTGGTTTTTTAGCCTAAACATGACAGTGTTGTGTGTTATTCGTGTTATTGCACTATTACTGATTTACACAAGCAATATTTAAAATATTATTTTTACTCATAACACTATTATTGATTCAGTTAGTAATTCTTGATATAATACGGTCTTGTTCGTTATCTTGTCTATGTTTCAGTTCGGCGGGCGCACTCGTTTCGGTCGCACGTCTTTACTACCCTACCCCTCCCAATCATTGTAACTCGGTTAGTAGTGATGGGAACACTTATCGATAAAAAGTTGTCGATATGGATCGATTTTTAACGCGTTCCAACTCTGTCGGCAAGCGCCCTCTTGAGGGTCCCATTAATACCAACGAATGGAAAATACCAAGGAGAGCTGCGCACCCTGCTGAACTACGTCCTGCTGAGCCTATCAAGACAACAAACAGTTTTACTCATTTACACGGAGATCAGTCAACTAGTGCCGCAGACGTAAGGTTTCGCGAAGCAACCACTCCTAAGAAGACCAGCCGTATCCCCCCAAGTGTTTTGGAGATACAACCTAATTGGACACATGAACATATCAAAACAACTATCTCCAACTTCTCAAAAAAATTTCACCTGCAGTATAGAAATAAAAACAAGGTAGCTATTATGTGCCACACGCCTGTAAGCCACCAAACCATCAAGGAAGGGTTCGCCCGCTTAACATTGCTTTTCATACCTTTTCACGTAAGGATGAGAAGACGTACAAAGCTGTTGTTTTTGGTCTGCCTGACTACGTTGAAGAACTCCTGCCAGATGAATTTGCGTTACTTAGATTTCACAAAGTAACTGTACGTAAAATGAAAGTACCTGCTGATAAGTCCTCCTATTGCCCTCCATTTTTGGTTCAACTCCCACCTGGTGCTGACTTTGCAAAATTCCGTCAAATCAAGCTTCTCTGTAACAGCGTAGTACAAATTTGCAAGTACCAGAGCAACAATCGTTACGGAACACAGTGTTTCAGATGCCAGGGCTTCGGGCATTCCTCCCGAAACTGCAACTTACCTCCACGGTGCGTTAAATGCACCGATTCTCACCGTACAGAGGACTGCCCTAAGAAGTCTCGGGAACAACCAGCCACATGCTGTAACTGCGGTGGTGATCACCCAGCAAATTATCGTCAATGCAAAGAGCGTGAAAAGTATCTCCACACACTTCAAGAGCGACAAAACCTACTTAAAGCTAGAACAGCGAATCCATTGATGAAGACCAACTTTGTTGATGAGAGGCCCTGGAGTTCAGTTGCTGCCGCCAAACCTCTTAGTGCTAATATAAGCAATGGCCAGGATCAAGCGACAACCGACATGCTAGCTATACTGATGACCATTGAATCCATCAAAAGTCAATTCCTAGGCTGCTGTACAATGATGGATAAAGTTATTCTTATATTGACTCATCTTGGTCAGTATGTATGATACACCGTATTTACGTATTCTCTATTGGAATGTTGATGGCATTCGCACCAAAATCACTGAGCTACTACATCTGGTAAGCGAGCTTTCTATAGATATCGTAGACTAGAATATCCCCTCACTACAAATTAATTGCCCCTGGGTTCACCTGTTATCGACAAGACAAAAAATCAGACGGCCACGGCCAAGGCGTCGCCATCTTAATAAAATCAAACATAAAACATACCCCTCTCATTTCACCCAAAACACAAAACATGGAATGTATTGGCATAACACTTACATTATCCGATCGTAAAATAGCCTTTGTCTCTGCCTACCAATCTCCTAATCTACCCTTACTTGTTAAAGACCTCGACACAGTCATACTTTACAAGTCTAGGCGGAGGAAGTCGCGGGCAGCAACTAGTAATTGATAATATTTTTGTAGATTCAATATGCATCGTGGACGTTTACTTGTTGGTATGGCAACAAATACTACAAGTTGTCCACATGAAAAAGAAAATGATGAACTTGTCAGGAATTCGTCACCGTCATTATTGTCATCGGTGAATACAATCGATGAATCGACTACCCAGAGAGAATGCAACGACGTTACGAAAGAACAATCGACACTTTCGGTGCCATCATCATCTACAATTCATCCAGTACTGCAAGAAATTGACTAAAACAGTTCAGGTATGGTTAGTAATGATAATACGATAACTGAATGCAACCAATGGAAATATTACATTTCACCCATTCATTCAGATCAGAGTGACTTTGATGATTCCGAACATGATCCACATTTCGTTCTCGATTCGCAAAGTAAAGCTCCTAGTCTGCTCCGAGGTCGAACAACATAATCTAGAAGTAGTTAAACTACTTTTTTTTCTTAATTTTCCAAGTTTTATTTTGGTAAATGTGAAGTTGAAAGTGTTAAACTGCTACTAGTATTAGAAACGACTGTTTTTGTTTAAGAAGATTTGTTTTATGTTTGAGGAAATGTTGAAATTCGTTTTGGTATTAATATTTTTTGTTTAAATGTCTAATTTAATGAGCAATGCGAATATTGTTGTGTAATTACGTAAGCAATTGACAGAATAAATGTAAAAGTAAAGAAGTATTTTGTTTCGGAAGGTTTATTTTTTAGATTAAGTGCAAAGTGTTGAAGAATAAAAAGTGAAGGGGAGGCCTGGGTTCAAAGTGCCGGGGGCAGGTTGTTCCGATTGAAATAGCTCCGCGAAGAAAAGAGATAGCAATAAGTGTGAAGTGCATCGCGAAACGTCATATCATCGCGCCATTGCGTCAGTCATTTTAGTGACGGTCTGCCCGCGTGTTAGCGTGGTAGTGGTAGTAAATTTTTTCGTCATCATACTTTTTGGTCTATTTCAATCAATTTTCTAGCTATTTGTGTGTTACTTGCTATTATCTGTCGAGCAAACTACAGTGATTAACTTTTTAATATCGTTTTTGGCTTTTTCAAACGTATTCTATCATAATTGGATGTTACTTTAGAAAATGGAATTTGGGGTTCCAAGTTCCTCTGGTGGGGGGCTAGTTGTTCCGCGGGACAACCTGCCCCGTAACGAACACGTAAATAATAAAATTAAAACTTTGTTTTAGGATGAGAAACTATAAACAAAAACCGAACGGGGCAAGGTTTCAATTATGCTTTTGCAGCGGGCTGCTGATGCCGTTATTAAAGACGGTCGTAAACTTAAGACGGTAGCTCGGGAATTAGAGATATGTCATATGACATTGTTTCGCTTTGTCAAAAAGTTGAAACCTACTGTGGGTTACTATTCTAGACAGGTGTTCAACCAAGACCAAGAGAAGACATTGGCGGATTATTTATTAAAATGTTCATCAATTTACTTCGGTCTTTTGCCAGAAGAAGTAAGGAAGTTGGCATATAGTTGCGCTGTCAAATTTGACATGCCTAATATTCCAGTCTCTTGGTATAGAAATAAAGAAGCTGGAGCTGATTGGTTCACTAGTTTTCTGAAAAGAAATCCGTCATTGTCCATAAGAGCTCCGGAAGCCACTAGTGCAGGACGCGCATCCTCTTTTAACCGACACAACGTTAATGAATTCTTTAGCAAGCTTCGAGACGTCATTTTGAAATATAACATGCTACCGTCTAGAATTTGGAACTTGGACGAAACAGGTGTTACCACTGTATTGAAGCCGAAGAAAATAGTCGCTGCAAAAGGCGTTAAACAAGTGTGTGCCATAGTGTCTGCGGAGCGAGGAACTTTAGTTACCGTTGAACTTGCAGCAAATGCAGTGGGAAATACTGTACCACCTATGTTTATTTTTCCGCGCCTTAAATATAAGGACTTATTTCTTCGAGATGGTCCCACGGAGAGTATTGGAACTGGAAATAGCTCGGGATGGATGACGGCTACAGAATTCCTCATATTTATGGACCATTTTATAAAACACACAAAGCCCACTCCCGAAGACCCCGTATTGTTATTGCTTGATAACCATCAATCACATGTTGACATTGATGTGGTTGAAAAGGCAAAGGCAAATTCGGTTATAATGTTGTCTTTCCCGCCACATTGTACCCATAATTTGCAACCACTAGATGTTGGCGTTAATGGACCGTTTAAAACGTATTGTGCCAAAGCGCAAGAAAACTGGCTACGTAATAACCCAGGCAAGACAATGTCTATTTATGAGATACCTGGAATTGTCAAACATGCATGGCCTTTAGCAGCTACACCAAATAACATTATGAACGCATTTAAAAAGGCAGGCATAAGTCCATACAACCCTGATATATTTACGGATGAAGATTTTGCCCCGTCGTTCGTTACTGATCGACCAATGCCCGACACCGCTAATATTTCATTGGGATTGGGAAATGTGAAACCACAGCTTCAAGGATTAGCAGACGTTAATGAGCCTCAGGTGGGTCATGATATGGAAACCGTCCCAGATAACGAGCCACGTCCAGCAAGAATAGAATCAGCAACCAATGAACCTCAACCAGGATCCTCGAACATTGCTAATTTGCCAAATAATGTTGTCATTCAAGCCACATCTAGCATATTTTCACCTGAAGCAATTAAACCTTTACCAATAGCACCGCCAAGATCGTGTGTAACAACTAAGCGACGAATAAGAAAATCAGCAATACTGACAGATACGCCTGAAAAGAATGCTTTGGCTGAAGAAAAAGCAAGAAAAGTAAAGAGCAATAGTAAAATAAAGACGAAGGAAGTTGAAAAAAGAGAAAGAATAAAGTAACTGGTAAAAACAAGCGAAATTATAAAGTGGCAAGTAAATCCGCAAATGGTAAAGAAAATGTGAAAAGGAAACTACTGCAAGAAGATAATCATGGAAGTGATAGTGAAGAAGAGACCATGGAATGGTATTGTCTAATATGTTGCGATTTATATTCCAACTCACGACCAGGTGAACAATGGATTGAATGCGTCATGTGTAAGAATTGGGCTCATTCAAAATGCCTGAAATCTGAAGATGTTCATTCTTATGTTTGTCAAAATTGTAATTCAGACGACGACTCTGAATAATTTTTTTGAAGTTACTGAAATGAATCTGTTTTTACAGAGTAGGTTATAAGTTTAGATTATTGATCTCAGTAAAGTCATTGCTATAAGACTGAATTAAGAAACTATAACTCGAAATGTTAAAATTTGTTATTTTTTGTGTTTTCATTAAAATAAATAATTTTGTTTTTTTTGACAAGCAAACGTTTGTCAAAGTTGATTGAGTAATATTAAAAATGTTTATTATTCTTAAATCTATAAATTAGGTTGTACTACACCATTAACTGGTAGTTAATGCTTGTTATTATTTTATGTTTGCAGTTATGTTCATTACATTTTTTAATTTTGTTGAAAAGTTTGTAAAAAACATTAAGATTTTGTACTTTTCTAAATAAAACTCTAATAAATATTCAATTGAAGGGTTTTTTACAAAAACTACGTAGCTAACAATTTTAAGGTTTTTTTTTAATGATGGCAATATGATCTGTGGAAAAAGTTACACTAGACAGTTTAATTCGATTTTACAAAACCAACATAATTAGCACGGAATCACGTTGTAAAAAAACACTTGTTTAACAAAAACTACACAACTGCGTGTAAATTTTACAAAAACGACGTATCAGAACGCAGTTATGTAGTTTTTGTGAAAAAATAAAACGTCATTCATAGCTGTCAAAAATGTCTGATTACGCGCAAAGTGAGGAATTTTCTAATTCAATTTTAAAAAGAAAACGCAAAGAAAAGAAGGAAACTATTATTAAAAACAAGAAAGTAAAGGGTGAGGAACATATTAACCACAAAAATAAACTGGTGGCAGCTCGGAAAATCGGCCCTGATTGCAGGTTTGTTTTGATACCATTGAATTTATTTTTTTCCTTAGTATCTTGAAATAGTAGCCCTAACTCAGTCTATTACATTGTTTCAGATGCAAGCATTACCAATGTTTTAATAAAGTGTCACTTAGAGATCGTGAAATGATACTTGCCAATTTCAATAACCTTGATAACAAGAATGAACAGGATGCGTACTTGATGGCTTTGATATCTACCTCTCCAGCTGCTAGACACACAGTTTCTAATCCGCGAAAATTCAGAATGAGTTCTTTCAAATATAAAGTGCGAATGGGACTTGAAGAAATAAATGTTTGCTTGAGATCATTTTGCAGTTTTCATGGTATATCGGTGGGTCGCGTCAGAAGATTACAAAGTCTAATATCTGCAAACATATTAACACCTAAGGATCAACGAGGCAAACACACAATAAATAGAGTGAGGAAAACACCAGAAGTTATTTTAAATCTAATACGTGATCATATTTCATCATTTAAATCCAGACAGTCACATTATTCACGACGTGATAACCCTAACACATTTTACTTGCCAGAAGAGTTAAGTGTAACAAAGATGCACAAGTTATTTTTGGAAATGTACCAAATAAATGTAAGCTATGTGGTATACTGGTCTGTATTTAATAATGAGTTCAATCTGAAATTTGGGCTACCTAGAACAGACACTTGTGCTGTCTGTGATAGTTATCGATTAAAAATTAAATGCGCTGTATTACCAGAAACAAAGCGAATATTGGAAGTTGAGCATAAACTTCATCTAACTAAAGCAGACAAATTTCACCAGATTAAAAAGAAATATAAACTTAAAGCACAGCAAGATAATGTGATGGCTATTAGTTTTGACTACATGCAGAACCTGCCGTTGCCACATATCCGCACAGGGGATGTTTTCTATGCCCGTCAATTATGGATGTATGTATTCGGTATACATGACATTGGTAAAAATAAAGTATACATGAACTTATACAACGAAACAGAAGGAAAAAAAGGGCAATGTGATGTCACATCTCTTTTATTAAAATATTTTTATGAACACAGTATTACCAATGAGCATCTTATAATCTTCAGTGATGGATGTCCTGGTCAAAATAAAAACTACCTCATGATATTTTTTTATATGTAATAGTTCATGTATTTCGCTTGTTTAAATCTGTAAAATATGTCTTTCCTATACGTGGCCACTCTTACCTGCCAAATGACCAGGATTTTGCCTTGGCAATTTAAAAAATAAACTCACCGTAGAAACTCCAGAAGAATGGGAAGACCTAATAAAAGCGGCACGCAAACATCCATCACCTTTTGAAGTGAAAAGTATTTTTTGATCTGAAAAAGTCACTAGAGCCTTATTTTTTTAAAATTTGTAAACCAGCAATGAAAATTAAAGATGCAAGAATGATTAAAATAGATCAAGAATCACCTTTTGTCTTGGTTAAGTATAACTTTACTGGAGAATGGACAAGAATCCATGTACGGACAAAGCGTCCACTGCCTTCGGAACTGAATTTTAGTCCATTGTACAAGGCTAAAATACCATTAAATCCTAATAAAGCTAAGGATATTCAGAGATTGAAACATTTTTTGAGTGAACCCCACAAGATGATGATTTATGATAAAATATGTGAAAATGTAGCAGAGGAAGGAGAAGATATTGATATTGATAATGAAGATGTAAGTGGAGGAGAAGAATAAATAATAAGTTAAACTAAAAATTTGACTGTATGATGGCTGCAAGTGTTTTTAATGGCAATAAATTACTTGATTAGTATTAATAAGAGGTCTTTCATTGCAAAACTTTTACTTTTATTTTTACAAAAATAACATAAATGCATTTTTTTTACAAAAAGAATTCTAGTACAAACTACAGTTTATGATTATATTCCATAACAGATGGTATAAATAATGAAAAAAAGTACATAATCAATACAATACATCAACATGAATAAATGATTAAAAGTACTAAGATAATAAACGAAAAATATAGATTTGAGAACGTTTTTTTTATTTCCTGTAAAATTATTGCTAAAAAGTTGTGTTGTTTTTGTTAAAAACCCTTCAATTCCATATACCTAATTTATTTTATATAATACCTTTCCAACTAATACTACATTATTAGGGACTGGAGTTGATAAGCGGAACAACTTACCTCAGCTGAGGAACAACCAGCCCCTTTGTGGGGCGAGTTGTTCCTTGTCGACTTTTTACAGAAAAAATATCCTGAGCAATAATATATGCTTATTTCAAAGAACTTAAGTTTACAATTTGAAACAAAGATAAATTATGCACCATTTTATATAGGAATCGTTGATTTTAAACATTTCTATTACATTTATATTGCCTCCGACTCCAAAATCGGAACGTCGAACCCCGGTCTCCTACAATATTTTTTTAATATTAGATAAAATATTATATCTTTCATTTCGATTTAAAATCTCATAAAGTTTTTATTTCATTTGTATCTACAAGGTGGGCCAAAAGAAATCACCCTATTGGAAGATGCTCTTATTTTTGTAAATGGCGGCCAATGTCAAATCTGTTTAGACATTTGTGAACTAGACAGATGTAGAATACAAGTGAACAAGCCATGGAGCGATACACTCCCCAAGAACGCGGAATAATCGTGTCTATTTGTTTGCGTAACAATTCGTCTGTGGTGTTGGTGCAGCGCGAATTCCGCCGCCGATTCCCTGGTCGTCCGGCACCGACTGCGCAAACACTGCGCCGTTTGGCCACCGACCTTGAAGAGTATGGGACCACACGAGACGTTGCCAAGAATGGACGGCCGTGGAGCGCCCGTTCTGCCGAGAATATCGCCGCTGTTGTCGAGGATGCGAGCCAGAACGTCGGCCAAACGATAACAGTGGACGGTGCGCGCTGTAGGGCCATGTTAACCGACGTTTTTCTGTCGCAATTGAATGTTTTAGGACTGGAGGACATGTGGTTCCAACAGGACGGAGCAACGGTACACACTGCGCGAGCCACAACCGATATTCAGAAGGCGGCGTTCCCGGGCGCCTCATCTCTCGTTTTGGCGATTTACACTGGCCCGCAAGATCGCCCGATTTAACCGTTCCAGACTCTTTTTGTGGGGTTTTTTGAAGTCCCGTGTTTACGTGAACAAGCCCGAGACCCTGGAAGCCCTCAAGGACAACATTCGACACGAGTGCGAGAATCTGTCGCCCGAAGTTCTCGCCGAAGTGATGAAAAATGCCAGAAAATGAGCCCGTATGGCAATCAATTGTGACGGCGCCCATTTAGCCGATGTCATCTTCTCGACTTGACTAATAAAATTGTAAAGGTTCAAATAAACAAAATCAAAAAACAGAATAGAAGATATTCATTTAGAAAAAAAATGAGAGCCAGACTACATCGGATGACTTCTTTTGGCCCACCTTGTATAATAGGAAGTGAGTAATGCGTTTTTCATTGATTCTGAGAAATATTATATTGTATTATTAGTGCGATATGCTTCGTTGTTTATCCTTGACTATTGTTATAAATAAATTGAAGTTGATAATTTACATGTTGTATGATTAAAAAGTGACACGTAAAAATCCTCTTTTTTCGTAATTTCTGAAATTTTCAATGGCTCGGGGGCAGTATTTCTATAACTATAACCCTAGTCCATATTTGGTATTATTAATCAGTAGGCCTTCGAGCATCCGTTCCGCACTGGCCCGAAATTTGTTTTTTTTTTTTCATACAACCGCGCTCCACCCTAATCCCAACATTTGATGGTGTGTATGAGCACTGGCTTGAACATAGAGATACATTTATCTAACTGGTACATAACACTAGCCAAATAAGTGATACTCAGAACTATTCCACCACTTTAAGTATTTATTAAAGGGAAGTGCAGAGTTAGTTATAGTCTCTTTAGAGTTTTCAGTGGACAACTATATGGTGGCATGATATATGAGTCTTGCGACATAAAAGACACGGCACAAGTTGCACTTTTTGTCAGGTATATGTGTTTCCCAAGGTCCAAAAGAAGAACTTCTAGGATTGCTACCGCTCTCGGGACAAACTAGAGGGGAAGATATAGCGAATGCCGCGACGATAATAAAGATCGATTTTAATAAAATCGTTTCAATAGCAACTGATGGAGCCAGAAGTATGACAGGAAAATACAGGGACAACAACGATTCTTCGAAACAAAATCTAACCAGTAAAACTTAGCTAATACATAGCTCATTTTATTTCAGATTTGTTTGCTGCAGGTGAACATAGTTACACCAAATCTGAAGCACATTGAATATGAACATAATTATTACAAAAGCAAGCAGGTAGCAGTCATGATAAAAAAACAAGTAGCAAGCAGTAGCAAGGAAATTGTGGAAGATATCACAGATACATCAACGGTAGTGATTAGGGGGGTATATATGACTTTTGTAACTCTGCAATATTTTTTACCACTAGGTCTTACTAATATCTATATTGATACATTTAATAAAGAGCAAAAGTTGTTTGTTAGCTAATTGGTAATCCTCGGACCTAATGATCTGATTCATAAAAATATTTCACTATGAGGATGCTACATTCTCCCTGAATAAATGATCCTGCCTCCCAAACAAAACTAAGAGTAAGCCTAAGATATAATTAATTTAACGTGTATTGTGATGTTTATTTCCAGAAACTGATTGTAATGATGAAGTGGCGACCCACATGATAATGCAGAAAATGAAAATTATAAAGAAAACCAAAACATCATTAATACGTCCCACCCATCCTCTACGCAGGCACGCCCAAGTGAAAAGTCACTAGTGGATGAGATAGTGGTGGAAAAAATTTAAATCCAGAGCTCGGCCTACACTGCCGAATATATTTGCAGGAAAATGAGAAATAAAATTAAATGTAAGACTTGTCAAAAAACATTTACAAGTAGTGAAAAAGAAAATATCCACACCTACATTAGGTTTAGAGAATATAAATCTTTAAATAAATGTAATTGTTGCTACCCTAATGCAAACTTTCTAATTTTTTACGGGGCAATAGCCAATTCATATTTTTAAAAATGAACGCGTATAATGACTGTGTACAAAGTATCTTTAAACATTTCTTCTATGAGAATGAAGTTGTCCTGGCTAGGTTGCCCAAAGCACACTTACATATTGAAAAATACTTTCGCACAAACTATTATGAGAGAACAAGTGCACCATTGGTGCAATATAATTAATAAAATATTAAAAGGAGAAATAACCGGAAAATATGTAATGGAAAAGTGAAGAGCCTCAAAAATTTGCATATAAAAATATGTAACTTTAGATTAAGAAAAAGAATTATAACTAAATAAAATACTGAAATCACATTCATGGTTTATGATTTGCCTCAAAAAAAATATCGATAAGATTTAAACATTATTTATCGATAGAATAAGAACAGCACTAGTTATCGATATTCATTTTTTTTCCTCCACATCACTATTATATTCATAACTGTTATGTATCTGTGCTATGCACAAAAATAGCATGTCAGTCATGTCATTGAAACGTCGTAAGAACTGTCAGAAGTGTCAAAGGCTTGCGTTTCATTACTCTCCCGTACACGCCTATTTAATATTGGCGACTTATTAACCCACGCTATAAGATAATAAAAAATGGCGTGTGTAAACTTCGGGTGTTTAAGTAGTACGAACGCCAGGGAAGCTAGGCATAAATTGTACAAATATTTGTTTGATTATAGAAACTCAGTGTATACAACAACCGATATGTCAACGGCTCAATTAGTGTTTGGTCGCAAATTAAGATCTCGATTAGATATAATGAACCCAGTACAGTTGTCGCCACCCTCATGTTCCTCGTTGGCTGATCATGTCAACTCCAAACAGTGTTTGCAAGCTAGAGCAATGGGTGGAAATTCTAGACACTTTGCACCACTAGTTATGTATAAAAAACATTCGGACAAAAATAAATTTGTTTAGTGTAAAGGTTTGATTGTTAAGCAAATTGGAATAAATGTTAATGTTATTAGGGATTGGTTATCTTGTGTTCATTTAAAAAAGCATAGCAATCAGTTAATTGTATGTAAAAATAACGACAGGGATGGTCAACCGTGGGACAATGATTATGACTCTGGCTCTACTGAAACTATTATCAACATGATAAAAACATGATTTGTTGTCACGCGGAAAATTTAAAACTCATTATGGACTCTGGACTGGAAGATATAATTGTTTTTATAAATTATTTTCAGAAGGTCTGTAGAAATTTGTCATATAAGTATATCACAGCCCACAGTGTGCCATATTGTAAAGCGGGTCTCCATTAATCTTACTAGAACATTACAAAAATATGTAAACTTTCCTAGAAATGAAAGAATAAACCAGTTAAAAAATCAATTCGAGAATTTGGGTGCTACCAGAAATCTTCCTGGTCTGCCAAATATTATTGGTTCTATTGACTGTACCCACATTAAAATTAACCGTCCTCGTAGGTTCGCACATTTTGAAGCTCATCGGAATAGACATGGAAGTTTCTCAATCAATGTTAAGGTATGTAATGTTATTAATTACTTAACCTTACCCTACAAGGCACCCAGTTCCATATGTGGAACACCGACTTTAATCGTTCCCATAGCTATAAAACTATAAGAAGCGACATCTCTTGACATCTTGATAGAAGCTACTGACATTTAGCAATGTAGTAATACGAATCTTTACCTAAACACACTGCACTCAGTGTGAGATTTGAATTCAAAAGTAAATAAAAAATAGTTATTGAACAGTTTTAGACTCGACTGTGTGTTATAACGAAGTGTATATTTTGCAGAGGTAAGTTGTTTTTTTTATATTACAATAGTAAACGTATTAGTAAATCATATGTTTATGTGTGTTCCACATACGGTACGTTGAGCTTTAGTGTCCGTTTTTACCTATAGGTACTTACGATAACTTTCCTTATGAATACTTTCTTTTATTGAAGATAATGTCGCGAAGAAGATTGGGTGATGAAGATATTGAGGGTTTCTTGAATATTCCTTCTGGGAGTGAAGATGAACAAGATTTTTCTGACGCTGAAAGTGATGATGACATCGAAAAAATTCAGTCTATCCAAAACTTTTTATCCGAGCCTCCTAGCGACGTGGAAAGTTTCTTATCTCCGCAGAGACACCAGTGTTCGTCTCCCGTCAACGAGGTTGTTACAAATATTGAAAATCGTCAGCCAGAAATATCAGACCCTCAGCCCAGCACATCAGGAATTACTTCAGGGACAACCACAGGTACCATTACACAATCTCGGGCACCTAGACGATCATCAACTACGAGTAACGCAATCGGTCATAGATCTAGAATCCCTGGCTCTGTGACTGTCATCCAAAGAAAAAAGAGAAGATTTATTTGGAAGAAAACAACTTTTCAACCACCTCCTTTTACAGTTACTGGAAAAACAAATTTACAGTCACCGATTGTAGACTTTGAAAAAAATGCCAAAGCGTGCCTAAAAGAGAAGCACTATCCGTCGACGAGCAAATGTGCGCGACAAAAGCCTCTACTCTTCTAAGACAATACCTTCCTAATAAGCCACACAAATGGGGCTATAAACTGCTGGTTCTTTGCGACGATCGTGGCTTTGCTTACGATTTTGAAATTTACTCTGGAATGGAAAATACTTCAAATTCACCAAACGCGAGAATAACCATTCCATATGTCGAAACCCGCCTTGAATCATTAGAAATCAACTTCGAACTATTCACGTCCAACCATCACAGAACCGCTGTAAGTATTTCAGACTTAAAAAACAAAAAGCACATATTTCACAAGAAATGTATACGAAGAATGCGAAGAAGAAGTACAGAAGTGAGCTTAAAACAAAAATACCGGAATTAAAGCCCGAAAAATCTGTTGAAATACAACCTACAACCAGCTCACATAGTTCCGTAGTTTGATTGTGAAAGGATTTGTAAACTTTATTGTTTTCTAATGTTGTCTGTTTTAAATATTTGTTTTGTCTGTTTAGTTTCTTATCTGAACGCCAAATTGGCCCGTTCCACCACAACTGTTGGTCTGCTAGTTCCGTAGGATTCACCCCCCGAACAATTACTTCTCGCTGACAATGAACTACTTTGAATTGCAGCGACAACACCTTTTTTTCAGAAAGTGTCGTGACTACTGTTAACATACATTCCTTCACTATCTCAGAATCTGAAAATGGTTTCTTGTGTTTATTAAGCCTCCAGCACACACGTAACGCTGCTTCTGTGGATTTTTCTAGCTCGCTCATGCAACGTACTAGTAATTTAGTGTTTTTATTGTAAGAACTGAGATATGCCTGAAGTTTCTCTTTACGAGTCTCACTAGCAAGAGGAAAGTTTTTGTGGAATTGCTGATGAGTTGTTTCATTGTGTCGCTACAAATTTCAAATTTTAAGCAAGTTTTATTGCATATAAGGCACACTCGAACCACTTGAGGCCTATCAGGCAGCGTAATACAATATTGTTCAGTCTATTCTGCTAGAACCCTCCTATTCATGTCCACTTTTAACTTTTTAGGATCCATTAATTAATAATATTCTTTATTAAACGAACGTAAACGACAAATCACTAAACAAATGAACGGTTGCTTCGCGGTTTGCGCCGCGACCAGGGTCCTCAATCATAGAACAAAATGAAGGGAAGTCAACCTTCAAAATTACGATGCACACAAAATTATTTTGAGCAAAAGGATAGTTCGTGCTTTTTAATTTATTGGCATTATTTTTCGGTGTTATTCCCACTATGAGATGCAGATGGCACTTTAATAAGTTTTACAAATTATTTACTCGTCAATTCGCAAGATTTTGCTCTACGCAAAGTAATATCTTTGGCACAGTTGAAAATACCATCTACTATAATAGTTGTATTATTTAAATTAAATATATGAAAACATACTTAAATACATCCCCCGCCTTCTGGCGCCGTCGAGTCAACATTAAAATTATTGTTAATGGTAAGTAAGAATAATATTTATGTGAAATTGACAACATTAAATAACCTTCAAAGTTCAAACCAAAAACCGCCGAAAAGCAAGAAACCGTGGTCGTAATTTGGCCGTAATATTTTTGAAACTGCTATTTTAATTGTTTCTTCATTCTTCTCCAACTCTTATTTTTCTTTGGATTTGCGATCAACGTGCATGATTCCACTGGTTAACTACTCTTGAGTCGAGCCTGTTTTTACGTGATATTGAGATAGAACGCTGGTACTGTGGTATCTACCTAGTAACCGAGAGGAGTCCTCGTAATTGCACCCCGTGTTATTCTTTCTTTTGTTATTTCCAAGTCAACTTTTTATTAATTATAGGCACAGAAAAAGTTCTTCATTATTTTCCAAATCCAGAGAAATAAGTATCGCCGTGTTTGTCGTCGACCACACTTTGAAAATAAATATATCTGTCGCAATAAAAAGATAAGCAGTTCCGACATTATATATGCCAGGTTTGTATTAATATTATTAAGTACATCATATAGGTATTTTATTTGTCTTAATTTTACAAAAAAAATTGTAAATTAGCCATGTCCTTCTTATTTAGTATTTAAAAGTTATTTAATACTATGCATTTTAAATAATCTTGTGTCCTGAATCCCCTTCGCATAAAACATAATCTTTTAACCAGCAGTAGGAAATTTAAAATGCTTATCGAATAAAATCCGAATCATATTAGATTATCACTATTCGATTTAGTAAGGAAGGCCCAATAATATATGGATGGATTGTATTAAGAGTGATATGACGAGGTTGGAGTGGATGGGAGTATGACGGGAAAGCGCGATGAATGAAATGAAAAGACATACTGCGCCGACCCCAGATAATGGGAAAAGGTAAGGCAGATGAAGATGATGACTATTATTATTAGATTTAGTGTTTCAATAATGTTCCCATTGCGTTTCACATCCATTGTCGCTGAAATATAATATCAAGCAGAAATAACTGTTGATTCGATGAATGGGAGCTTCACGAATGTGCCAAGAGCCAAGCCGATAGTCGATTCCGTAACAACAAATCCAAGCCACAATAAATGTGGATGGAAGGAAGAAAAATATTTTGATCAATGAAATTTATTACGAGTGCTGTAATAGTCGAGCCCTTTCCTACACCAGACCAGCCAGACCAGACCAGCTCAGTAGAATTCGATTTTGAGAACATTGTTAACACAGAGTTTATTGAGGAGAAAGAAAAATACCTCCGCATTATAACACCACTGCAGTATGTGAGCGGGTATATCTTAAAAAAAACTAAAACACGAATATTTAAAAACTGTTTGGACTGTAATAAAGCATTTATGAGTGATGATGAGTTAGAATATAAGGTACAGGGAATATGCCGGAAGACGGTGGTTTTGTCCTACTGGACATGAATTAATAAAAAAAAAATATAATTTTTTAATCATAGTCCTTGAACAGGTTAACTTCATGTATCAATATAACTCTCGAAATAAAATGTTAAAATATCAAAATTGTATACATTCTAAACCCCAATTAGGTAATCAAAATCCCTTCATTGAAAAATATGGAATGAAGCCCTACTTTTCGGCAAATACAAATCCCCAACATAATTATAAATTTGGCTTGAACACCCCAAAGTGATCCGAGTACTTCAAACCCTCAGTAGTCACAGCCTAAATTTAAATTTGGTATACCACATATCAAACAAATAAAATTACCCGCTTCACAAGCCCAACAATTTGGATACAAGCCACAACTACCCCAGCAGTTCGTATATCGACCCCAATTAAACCAAGGTCAACAACAATTTGGTTATAAACCCTCTTTTAACAAAAATCCACCTCAATTTGGAGACTGACCTCAATTCAATCAAGGTCATCAACAGTTTGCCTATCGTCTACCCTTTAACCAAGGACAACAGCAATTAGGGTGCCGCCCCCTTCAAAGACTAAGCTCCTCAGATATCCACTGATGCAAGCCCCGCACGTTGATATTGCGATTGGCGGCCATCTTAGTGACCTAGTCGAATTGTCAGTACCGTTCGCAAGGTCAGCCAGCGCTTACGCGTTTTGAGTACCTCTATCACGTATTTTGTATAGCTTTTTATTTTCGTTATCCTATTCTATTTTTGTTGTTAAGTTTTGTTATTGTTATCATACTTATTCTGTTAAAATGAGTAAGAAAGTAATTAACAGTGAAATGCGTGCTCGTGAAATGATTATTAAAGTGGACAATTATTTTGTTAGGGAGAAAGAGGACTCGTAAGTTATTGATTCAAAATATAAACCGTGCCCTAAAAAATGCTTCGGACAGTACTGAGGACATGTTAATTTCAAAGCAACTTGTGACGGACATTTTAAATGTTTTACAAAATTCTACCAAAGTCACGGAACGTGTGGCGTGTCCTACGGGCATTGCAAAAAATACAGTGACAAAATTACGACGAGAGCATGAATCTGTAACAGCAAGTGGCAGCAAAATGAAAACTCCTACAAAAGCAAGGAGACATAGAAAGGAATAACCATAGTAAAATAAACTCTTAACTCCGTATAGAGCGGTCTGTCGTAGGAATTACCTAAAACTATATAGTCCTCCTTGTGCGTCTAACTACCGTCAAAACTCTTTTTTCCCGCGATCTGTTAATATTTTCAATTCAAAATATTCTGTGGATGTAGATCTGTTTATGATGAGGCATAATACGTTCAAGGAATTAATTAATAATATTTATTTTTTTCGAATTAGCATTTCCCAATTATAACCATTGTATTTGAACTATGTGTCTGGTTACAATTACGCTATTTGACTTTGTTTGTTACTTATAACTGTATTACTTCCTTACAGGACACAATATCTTTGTATGTACTAAAAGTGAAAACTGCTCAGGCTCTCTAATGTATATTGTCATGTAACTACTTTATTATTAAGCAGCTGTTTGTTTTCCATGTAATATAAAATAAAATAATAAAATAAAAATATTTCGACGGATTTTCTTTAACAGCATTAAGAAATATAATTCATTTTATGTATACAGTGAGGAAAGAAATACCTACAATGCGCAAGATCATGGCAGCTGCAAAAAAAGACCTTAATTATACAGGAAGTGAAACAACATTACGAATAATGATCAAAAGTGATCTAGGGTACCAATTTAAAAATGCTACCAGAAAAGACTGGCTCTAATAGAAAGACTCCTAATTCAAGTGTGGAGGGCTAAATATTTACGCCGTATGAAAGACAATGACTTGCTAGGTGCAAACAAAAAACCTGTTATCTATCTTGATGAAACATGGATACACGCACACTACACCGTAAAAAAATGTTGGCAAACACCAACCGATGTTGGAGTGAAAAGGAATGATAGCCCTGGCCGCCGATGGATAATAGTGCACGCGGGAAGTGAAACCGGTTTTGTAGATAATGCACTTTTAATGTTTAAGGCAGACACTGACTGAAAAACTGATACCCAACATACCAAGCAATTCAATTATTGTAATCGACAACGCCCCTTATCATAGTAAGGAAGAAAATAAACCTCCCAACATGAATTCTCGAAAACAGGTGATGGTTGAGTGGCTCCAAGCTCACAACATCGACTTAACCGTCGTAAAAGTGCAAATAATTGCACTAAACCGGAGTTATATTTATTAATAAAACAGCATAAACCGCCTAAAAATTATAAAATCGACAAATTGTTCGCTGAAAATGGCCATGAAGTAGTAAGATTGCCACCATATAACTGCGACTTAATCCTATTAATCCTATCGAATATATTTGGAACTTAGTCAAACAGAGAGTTTCAGAAAAGAATTTAGAACAATTAGAAAGTCAAATTGGATCTTTGACCTTGGAGGCGTTGGCGTCAATAACTCCAGATGATTGGAAGAAAGAAGTTAATCACGTGATGAGACTTGAAGAAGAATACTGGCGTAAAGACCGAATAACTGACGAATTATGTATCATCAATACTGGCGTAAGACGACAGTGAATCTGACACAACGGACTCTGAAACTAATTCTGATTTAGATGATAATATCAGTGGAATTGAAGAATTAGTCTAGAATTATTAAATTGTATTAATAAATATTATTTTATGAATAATTGGTTTTATTTATTAGTTGTCCATTAAAATTGGTTGGGAGGTTCAATGAAAACGTTTCAAACAGACAAGACAGAATTTTACATTTATAATATTAGTAGATAGGGTCAACACGCCTGTTTGGCGTCCACCGCCTTTTTGCGCCCACATGCTAGTCTGTTTTTAAAGTACTGCGTGAAATAAGTCTATTATTGCATTCACAAACACAAATTTAAACCTGTGCAAACTTGAACGTCTCAGACAAGTATGCCCTACAAGCAAATAATAATTAGCAAAAAAAAACGTTAGTCTGTGCCCCGCCATTGAGCAGTGAACACGTGTTGGTTTTTGTCAAAAAAATAGTGGAAGCTACGTCTTTCGCGGTATCTCATGTTAAATTGTATGTTTTTCGTAGATGTTGTTCATAAAGTATAGGACTCATAAAACAGTTTATTTGTCTACGAAAATGCATTTTAAGTATAAAAATGGAATGGACGGATAACTGGGCTTATATTTTACAACAAATCCCTTTTGCGTCCGGGCGGACGAAAATAGGCTTGGTTAAGCCAATAAGGTTCCTTCTAATTTTTTTGTTTAATATGAATAACATGAAAGGAAAATAATGAATTTGAACTGTATTCAATTCATAGAATGTTCTTTCCCATTTTCGTCCGCGTTATATCGTATGTATAGATAACTATAGCTGGTTAAAATATCATATGGACGAAAACCGGAATGTTGTTAACAGTGTAACAGTTTTCGACCAGTCCATACAATGACACGTGGACGGTAACTGGACATGCTATGAACACCAGCCACAGTTTTCGTCCATTCCATACAACTATGATAGGTCGAAAACTATTCCTGTAATTCAGAAAAATACCAAATAGCCGTCCGCTGCTGTTAAACGAAATAATTTTGCTTTTTTAGGAGTTCTTCACAACCAAAAAAGAAACGAAAAAAGACCCCAGCTTATTCAGAAGAAACCTAAAAAAAGCACTAGCTGAAATACGATTAAAAGAAAAATCAATAAGGCAAATCTGTACAGAATATGGAATACCGAAAAGTACGGTTATGGATAGAATAAAAGGCCGTACAACCGACGAAATAAAAAACGAGGACCAGACCCCGTTTTAGGAAAAGAAGGGGAAAATAAAGTAGTTGAATGGTTAATAAACATCTCGAAATGCGGATTCCCTGTAAAGAAAAAATAACTTTTGGACACAATACAAAAAATAATAACAGACATTGAAATCAAAAACAATTTCAAAGATAATCGCCCTGGAGACAAATGGTTTCAAAAATTTTTGCAACGTAACCCAGAAGTGTCGCTTAAAAATGCTGAAAGTATAAACAAAGCTCGAGCTCTAGTCACAGAGGAATCCATTAAATTATGGTTCAAGGGACTCAGAACATTTTTAACTGATATTGGCCAACAAGATATCTTAAAATATCCAAAGAGAATTTTTAATGGCGACGAAACTGGCTTTGCACTTTGTCCAGAAACTGGGAAGGTGATGGGTCCACGCGGTTTTAAAAATCTTTACCAAATTAAACCCGGAAACGAAAAAGACAATATCACGGTCCTTTTGACATTTAACGCAGCTGGAGAGCAGTGCCCACCGTGCGTGGTATTTCCTTACGTGAGACCGACCACCAAAGGCCGTCGTCGATAGTATGCCCCCCGACTGGTGCTTAGGGAAATCAGAATCCGGATGGATGCGAGGTGACGTTTTTTTTGAATATGTCACCAACGAATTCAACAATTGGGTCCAAAATAATAATATACCAAAACCAATCCTGTTACTAGTTGATGGACATAAGTCTCATATGTCTTTGATGCTCAGTACTATATGCGAGGAAATGGAGATAATTCTGTACGCACTGCCACCTAATACGACGCACATTTTACAACCAGCCGATGTGAGCATGTTGAAATGCAAAAAAAATTGATACATGTGAAGTTGAAAATTCATGTTCGTGAAGAGAGCATCCAAGATGGAGACCCAGTTGTGTTCCCAGTGCACATAGCCTAAAATTTTAGGACAATAACTACGCCGTGTGGAAATATCAAGTCAGTACAATATTACGATCGAAAGGGCTGCTATCAATAGTCGACGGAAGCCGCAAAAAGCCAGATAAAACGGACGATAAATCAAAAATAGATATTACGAAATAGGAAGATGATGATGCGAAAGCACAAGAAATTATAGTAACAAAGGTGTTAGATAAAATTTTGACACACTTGTTGACATGCAGATCTAGCTCAGAAATTAACAACTTTGTATGAACCTAAATCAAAGGTCAGTGTACATCTCATACAACAGAAGTTTGAAGAACCCGTAACGGTGTTTATTTCAAAACTCACACAACCTGATAAGTATAAGCATTTCATCACAGCGTGGGAATCTGTTCTGGAGAGTATGCAGAGTTTACAAAGTCTGGTTTCACGAATACTAATAAAAGAGAAGAGGAATGGCGACGCTGAACCAGAACAGTCTTCAGCATAGGTGGCATCAAATCGAAGTAGTGTATACCCTAAAAGGGGTGTTGTAAACAAAATTGAGAGTGGACTTAAAGTGTTTTGAGTGCGGTAAAACAGGTCACTTGAGAAAGAACGGTAGACAACGAAAGTGTAATTTTCATAAGGCGGGACATTTGATTAAAGACTGTAGAATGATAAACAATATACAAAATGAGGGCGAAGAAAATAATAGTTAAATGCATTTACTGTGTCAGCTATAAGAGGTGTGCGTACTACTTTTTCATTAGACTCAGAGCGAGTGAGCATTATGATTCATCATATAAATTTGTTTTCATCATTTCTACGTATCCGAAAAATATGTTACTTTAGGACTTGGTAAGAAACTAGAGGTCAAAGGGATTGGTTAATATTGATTGTTTGCCCTTCAACTGCCGTGAGTATATATACCCACAACTCTTAATGATGTATTATTGTGCTGAATTAAATGCAAATTTGTTTTCATTAGCGTGTGGATTAGATAAAGGTCATACTATGTTTTCGACTATTACAGGGTGTAAATTATTAAAAGAAGGGAATTGTTAAGAAGAGGTTGTATGAGACAGGGCTTACTGTACTGCCAGCATTGACTCTTATAGACAATAGTTTAATGTCACTTCTGTACGAAAAACGACTAACAAATATAATGCGTCCAATATCCGATTTTATTTCAAACTCGTAGCAGAGAAATATAAGAAATATAATGTAGTAGTAGTGTAAAATTAAGGGACGTTGAAGACTCTTAACCGGAAAAGTTATTTTTACGCAAAATTGAAATTTTGTCAAGACTTGAAATAACAGCTGAAATCACGATGGACAAAACAATTGTTGATGCAAGCAAGTTACAAATAGGCAAATTGGACGATAATAACTACAAACAGTGGAGGTTCAAAGCCATGATTATGTTGGAAGCCATGCCAGGTGCTTTAGACTTGCTAAATGGTAAAAAACGCAAACCCTTAATAGTAGCAACGGATGACTCGGAGACTAAAATATCGAATTCTAATTCTCTAATCTCTATTACGTTTAGACCGCAAAATGCATTGGTAAAATGTGAGTGCACTGTAGGGCACCCCTGCGTATTCCTTGGGAGAGTACCTACAGATGTGATGATTTATTTAGCATGGAAGGCATCACACCAAAGCAATTTTCTTCTTATCCTACCTATTAGGTTTGTAAACGTTTAATTTGATGTAAGTATGAGTAGCTATGCACGCCCCACTAAACTAGCTTTCTCATTTTATTTAAATACCTAAATCTGACTGAGATTTGATTATTATTCACTATTACTTATTTAGTGACAATGCTGTTGTCTGCTCATATTCGTACACCTTATTTTATTCATTGAAAAGAGTAACCATTGAGTTTCTTGCCGGATCTTCTCAGTGGAAGCAGCATTCCGAACCGGTTGTAGATTGTGACTATTCCTAAATGCTTTATTGTCTTACGTGAATAAAAACAATTTTGAGTTGAGTTTGAGTTTGATGTTGTACAAATAAATGACCTAAATTATTGTATAAATAAATAGTAGGTACGAATATCATATACTAATGCCAAATAGTGGAAACTTCGAAGTATAAAAAAGTATGGAGGTATATTCATCTGTTGCAACCGAAGGCTGCAAATGCTACAATTCCATACGAATTTATTCAAAATATCTTCTAAGTTTCGTCTCTTTGCTGCTTTTTGACAGTTTATATTGGCCGATCTTTTGACACGATATTATTGAGCAAGAGGCGGGCGAACCTTTGAATCTCTCGCCTTCACCACGAACTACATGATAGGTCGAACGCAGCCCGGATAAACACGCTGTCAAGTTACCTGTCCGGTACCGCGACCAATGAAAATTTTAATAATTAAATAGAACGCGCTACGACGCCATATTGGGCGTCCTACGAAGATTCTATTAGACAGCGGTCGTACCAAAACCTGCTTTTTCTATTATATGATTTTAAAACGTCATTTTCATTAACCTCTTCGGGCCACGAGCGCCAAACCCACACTGAACCCTAGCCGGAGCCCTGACCTAACGATAAAACGATTTATTTTTAACGTGAAACACCAAAAATTTTATCCGTAGAGTTTTTATTAACAATAAAATATGTCGGCTATTTTTATAAATATTTAATCTACTTTGCTTTGAAACTTTATCAAGAGAAAGCATGAAGAAGGCATCGAAGTTATTACGCCACCTCAATACAAAGAATCCAAATGAAAAAAATAAACAAGTGGATTTTTTTAAAGAAAATTAAAAGCTCTTCAACATCAGAGAACTGCTCTAGTACAAATGTTTCGTAAATGAGAAAGCGTTGCTGGCTTGTTATCGAGTAGCTCTTCGTATGGCTAAAGCAGGAAAACGTCATACTATTTGATTTTACCAGCGGTTTTAGATATAGCGGAGATTATGTTTGGCAAATAAGCGGTCGAAAAACTCAAAAGTATACTTCTCTCTGACAATACTATTCAACGCAGGATAACCGATATGTGACTGATGTTCGTGATCAAGTTATAGAAAAAATAAAAGAAAGTACTTTTGCATCTTGCAATTAGATTAATCTACGGATATTGCGGATTGTGCGCAGTTTGTAGCTTTTGTGCGTTTTGAATCCAATGAAAAATTTTAAAGATACTATTTTGTAGAACGCTTCCCACGAATACAACAAGTCAGTGCTTGCATAACTCCTTGAAGCTACGCAAAATATGAATATCCATTGGGAAAAGAAATGTATTGCTATTTGTAGTGACGGAGCAAATGCCATGACTGATGCGCACAGTGGATTTATTGCTAGACTGAAAGAAGATGCCAATCGCCTATTGGACGCATTGCTTTATCTATCGCCAAGCTTTTGCGGCCAAAACCTTGCCACAGAAATACAGTCAAGTTCTAAATATGATTATAAAAAATGAAAATTCTATTAAAGGAAAAGCGTTGCAGACACGACTGTTTCGAAAATTTTCTGAAGATATGGGAGCACGCCAACAAAATTTACTTTAAAATACAGAGGTTAGGTGGTTGTCTAGAGGCAAAGTACTAGCCAGAGTTTTGGAACTTCGTGCTGAACTTTTAATGTATTTGCAGCAGGCCAAGTCAGAATACTTACTACAAATCCATTTGTGATAAGGAATTCCTTTTGAAATTGGCTTTTCTTTTCTAGAACTATATTTGACATGATGGAAACAATATGGATGGATATTCAATGATTACTAGTTCATTTGCGTTGAATTGAATATTGCACCAACGATATTTTATACTTTAGGTGTTACATTTACATTCCAAAATATCCCTAATGTAAAAGCGTGCCTGATCGAGAGGTTAGAAGGTGCCAGAAATTATTATCCTTAGAAGTTCCAACTAAAGATGTGCTTGTTACATTATGGAATATAGTTGTGGTATCCCTGAACCTTACTCCTGTCTCGCTCACTCTGTGTGTTTACTCTGTGGTTTGTCTCTCTAATATCGTTCAACAATAAACTAAGTAATTAATTAATTTACGTGATTTTATTAATATATATTAATAGTGGAAAACAAAAACATTCCGCCGGGCTACGTAAGTAACCAGCGCGCCTTAGCACATATATGCCTGTCAGTTAAGAGTAATCTATTTCAATATATAAGAAATGCCAAAACCGCTAGGGAGCCGTGGAAAAGTTTGTCGGACGTCTTTAAAGACAGTGGACTTGTGAGGAGAGTTATATTGTTGCGTCAACTGCCAGAGCGGACTAAAGTAATTTCAGCTGTATGTCTGACTATATAGAGGTCATAATGCCAATGTCATTATGTCATTATGCAGCAGCTTGCTGATATAGAAAAAAATATTATCGCCCTGGTCGCGGTAATATCCGCGTTGCTGGGGTACATGAGACGTGGTGCTATTGCAAAAATGCTGCTAAGGGCTGGGCTCGGAAGCAGTGGTCCACGAGCGCCCCGAGCGTGATAACAGTGCACACGGTGCCGCAGCAAGCGGCAGCGTCAGCTAGTGCTTACGGACAGTGAGTTACCGGTCGTGTTTGTTGTACCGAAATCGTTAAGTGATGTAAACTTATATTATTTTCTTTTTATTTTTGTATATAGCGGGGGAATGGTGTAGGAACACAATATATATATATATATATATACATTGCGTCATATACACATGTACCTAGGTTAAGTTAGTGGCGGCTGCGACCGCCAGGTAAAACAGTCGATATTACACCGTACTTGCGACAAAACCTGTGTTAATTAATCTCCCCCCAAACAATAGGTTTTAAATTTAAACATATATCACAAACAAGTTGACCTCTGAATCTATCTTAGGAAAAATATAATTGAAATTATTGGAAAAAATTGTGAATTACAATAATGTATGTATATTAGGCAAAAGTAGCAAACTATTACCTAAGTTCACAGATCCCTTTAAAGTAACTAAGCGAAACAGATCTATTGTGCAAACTTAGATTGATAATAGTTGACGGAGATGATATTGAAAGAAAGAAAGAAAGAAAGAAAAACTAGCAGAAAAATAAAATAAAATAATTCAAGATAATAAATACAACTATAAAAAAATTCAGCATGTGATGGTTGACAAGAACCAGCGCTGGTCTTCCATTGGGCCTGTTTGGCGATTTCACGGCCGCAAACCATTAAAAATAACTCGAATTAAGACTAAAAGTGACCAATTGACGTCGATTTGTTAACTCCGCAGAAGATGAAGATAAAGAGAACCTACAAAGTAATCGGATTAAAAAACGGTATAAAATTTTAAAATAAATTGTTAAAAAGTCATCAGTGAAACATAATACATGTAGCATCTCGTCAAGACCAAAATGAAACAACTACAACAATACAATTCTAACCAAGGGGATACATTTTTCTTGATGACGTGACAAACCCGATATTGGCAAAACATACGAGCACGAAAAGAACGAAAAGCATACAAACATAATATAAGAAATCGGACAACACAAAGTACCACAATGCCTCTTTAAGCATATAGGAAATAAAAACATGGTAAGTACACAGTAACATATAGATACACAAGTATCTATCTTATGATAGTTTATAATGTGCATATATAACTATAAATAAATAATTTTAGCCCTTTTGACGTCCCACTCCTGGGCACGGGCCTCCCCTTTATCTGTTTATAATTAGTTAATAATGTCGTCGGGAAGTTATGTAATTAATGTTCCTAAGTTGAAGGGGCGCGAAAATTTCGATGATTGGGCGTTCGACGCCAAGAACTTTTTGATTCTCCAAGGAATAGACTTGGACAAACTATGTGATAAAAGCGATATAGTTGTTGATCCTGTTGAAGATAAAAAGGCGAAGGCGAAGCTTATAATGACGATCGACTCCAGTTTGTGCATATCAAAAATTAAAAAAACATTGAATGGTTTGTGGTATAAACTAAAACAGTTGTATGATGATTCCGGTTTCACAAAAAGAATCAGTCTTCTCAGAACTTTGATATCCTTTCGACGTAAAATAGTCCTGCAGACGATTCTGATACATTCGTAAGTTTTTTCTTTTAACAATGAAATTGAAGTTACAATCAGCTATTACTTGTGGCGTAACTGGTCCCTACGAATCAGATTGGCTTGATGATGATGTGAAACTTAATGTGAATCACGTTTTTCTGTCGTGAATGTTTCAATTCCTTTTCTGATCTTCTTTTTTTTGAGTATAATTTCCAAACTACATTCGGTTGCACGTTTTGGCATAGTTATTTTTTAAGACTACTGTGTGCGAGATACTAAACAGGTGAAGTGGTTGAGCACTGAAATGCGAATGAAGATCAGCGACCATGGGGCTAGCTAGAGTATTCTCACCGGAAGTTAGTAATAAAAAGCCTCTGGTTCAGTGTTGCCATGGAAATGCGACAACTATTATCTAAACTTTAGTGATGTCATCTCTGCTTTACTACAATAAATTGAACAATAGCATGAAAATTTCATGTTTTAATACATACAGGTAAAGAATAAATATAACACAAAATTAAGCTTAGTCTAAATTACTTAACCCGGTTTAAGCCCCTTACGTCGGCTTGGTTAATAACAAATTATCGTATGGGCTCACTAGATAATTTATTAAGGTCGTATGGGCTACAAACTTTGTTATTAGGTAATTTATTAAAATACGGTCGTTAGCAGTAGAAAGAGCATGAAATTTTAAGAATTTTGGTATTCCAAACATGCTAATACATTTCAAATGGATAGAGTTACTTTAGTTTAATGGTGTTTTGTCCTTTACGCCAATTGAGATTTCAATATTGTTGAAGGCTACCAAGATTTAGGCGAGCACGGACGTCCGAAGATCTAGCGAACAATGCTTTAGTGCTATTATTGCAGGGTGTGCATCAAAAGTTCAAACAACCGCCTGCTCACTATTTCGTAAAAAATACAATATCTTCGGAAAAAATAGTAGCCATGAATAAAAACGCAATCAAAACCTCCTAACTCTTAATTTACTTTAAAAGTTCACAGGGCCAACCACCAGACAGTAACTTCTTTTTAGTAGATAATAATAGAGTATAATATTATTCATGATGTACCACATTTATTTAAGTCCATAAGGAATAATAATTATAAATAAAAGAAATTATTTTTGTTGAAAATAAAGTTTTATGGTCGCATTTAACTAATAATAATTTAGCCCTTTTGACGTCCCACTCCTGGGCACGGGCCTCCCCTCAACACGAGGGGGAATCAGACCGTAATCCACGACGCTAGCCCAGTGCGGCTTGGCGGGCGGTTGGAAGTGTTTAACGACGTAATAAAAAGTTTACTTTAATTGTAATTTTACAAGACGGATGGATGTCTAACACCCAGAATTCTCGAAGAAACGAACAACCAATCCAGCGTGGTAATCCCGCTAGTGGATCTCGTAACCAAATAAGGGCGAACCAGCATCAGCAGGACGTGGCCTTCAATCAATCAATCTAGATTGATCAGAAGGGAAGCAGTTCGAAGAACGACCCCAGAAACCCAGAGCCCAGACGGCACGGAGCAAAATTTCTAGCTCAAACAGCAGCAGAACAAGGCAAAGCTAAAGAAGGATAATGTCGCCATATCCTATGATTTTAAAACTAAGGCCGAGACTGGTCCAGTGGACGAGCATTTAACTAAACTTTATGAAAAAACAACTGAAACTCTTTATAAAAATACAGCACGACATGTAAATCCAAAGTTACGAGTTAAAATAAAAGTAAAACGGCAGCACAAATACTGTATAATGACGTAGCAGACATTTTGAAATTGTTTGCTTATAAATTTAGAAATTAACAAGAGTTCGATGGATGTTCAAAACCTGATGCGATTTTGCAGACCGCAAAAGTAATAGAGCAGTTAGATAAATTATTCGATATCACAAACGGTTACTTGTCCCCAGTTATAATTAAGACAACAAACTGCCACAAATGTTGCGACCGTTTAAGGCTGTTATACCGAGCGCTATAAAGTGCTGGCGCAAAACATGTGGACGACGCGTGCGCATCGCCACATAGAAACAGCAAGGTGGGGAAAAGTGCTGACTCCAACCACGAGGTCCAAGGAACTTGGCTACGTGACCAGGCCCCGGCACTTTGGTACATACATCGACAGAGTCAATACCTTAAGCTTTAGATTGTAATTTCAAATTTTATTGTATAATCCATCGGTTTTTGAGTCCTCCGGCAGCAGCCTACGTAATTGGCGCAGTCGGTAGGATTCCCGGGTCGTATTGCGATAGTTCGGTAATCGCATCGCGTTCGCATTCGATAGACTTTCAACGTCGCACCGGGAGATCCTGAACAACGAGGCCGCGCCAGAGATCCAGAAATCGATACCGCTCAGCGAAAATCGATATGTTCATGATACCTCTCATCACGCTGTCCCTTAGCCTAGTACAGACCAAAGGCAGGATCAAACTAGATATAACTGATTAAAGGCAACGTGAATTCTTCTTCTTCTTCTTTGTTAGTGGCGTTTGTAGCTATTTGCCACAATTCTGCCAGTGTCCGTAATGCTAGTGTCATAAACTTGGATGCAGACAAAGTATAGAATTGTCAAGAGTAGTGACAGGATAATGATGACAGATGACTGTCAATAATTACCAGTGTTGCCAGTGCGGATCTTTTTGAACAATTTCAAATATTTTAGGGCTTCAACGATTTTAATAATTTCTGAAACGTTTTGGCTTCCTTTATGTCTGGCTATACTATAGGTGGGGGGACTGACTCTTTTAATCAGTTAATTTAAAAAGTGTCTCGAAGGTATGCAGTTGTATCCCCTCTTGGACCGAATAGTAGGTACCTACATATACGTACTACCTAGCTGTACGTGTGATTATGAATTAAACCTCCTTGTGTGTTCTTATCTTATCACAGTTGGCTATATCTTAGAATAAAGTTTGTACAAACGGCCACACTCTTAAGTATACACATCACGTGATCAAAAATATTGTAAGAAAGTTAATCACATGTAAGATATTTAGATGTGTGAATAACATAACAAAGTTTTGATCAAGTTTTAAAAATAAAACCTAATGAGTTGGTTCATCAAATGTCGATATTGCATGTGACCATAATCAAAAATTATGTCAATCATTCGTCCCACTTATCAGATTTCACCTATTGTCAATCACCTATCATTGATTCAAATAAATTAAATATTATTTTGGATAATTTGAGTAAGTATCTGTACGTGACGCACATGTCAAAAATGACAGCTGACATTTTTGATTGATCTGTTGTACTCTCTTTGCTCTCATCTTTGTAACGCGCTCTATGCCCAAAATAAAAATTAAATTATAATTTAAAGTGTTCGCGTTTAATTGTGAACTGTAACATGGTGCCGAAATTTTAAGATAATACTTACTTTCATTAAGTTATTTCGCGTGTGATTACAAACATTGCGGCATTTTCTTCGCTGGTTCAAGACATCGCCATTTTGTTTCATTCGTATGCTGGAATATTTTTTTTTTCACTGCCGCGTGTTGTATTTGTAATCTTTGTTCAATAATATAACTGCTGTGCAATCGGAGCTGTTTATCGACGCGCTATGGCTGATGACGAGTTAAAAAGGTTGAGGATCGCCCGAGGGCAATGCAAAGCATCGGTTACCCGAACAGAGTCTTTAGGACATTGAGGTCCGTGTCAAGCAGCTAAAGGAAGTTTTTAACAAACACCAGGATATTATGGTACAAATAATGCAGGTAGACAGTAAAACAGACGAAGATGATCTAGAGGATCGCGTGTTAATGTGTCTGTCCAAACTTCAGAGATTGGCCAAGCAGTTCGATGTAAAACCTTCAATCAGCGGTGATGGTGGGCGCGGTGCCAAATTGCCCAATCTTGATATTCCCACCTTTGACGAAAAAACATAGCCGAGTACAAACCGTTCATGGAAATGTTTAAAGCGGTGGTACACAAAGAGGTTCACATCACAGATGTTCGACGGTTATGCTTCCTAAAGAAATATGTCAAGAATGAACCGCTGCAAATAATAGACAGTCTTCCTATTATTGGTGACTCATATCACACAGCTTTAAGTCTTCTACAAAAACGTTATGATAATCCAGTGTTGTTAATCAATGGGCATGTGAGCAGCTTGATGGATCTTCCCAGTCTACAGAGTAGGTGGAGCGCGGTTGTTTGAATTATAATTTTTTTCAAATTTCCTTTCCGGCCAGTGCGGAATGGATGTTCTAAGGCCTACTGATTAATAATATAAAATATGAACTGGGGTTATAGTAACTGGCCACGAACCATTGAAAATTTAAGAAATTACGAAAAAAGAGGATTTTTACGTGTCACTTTTTAATCATACAACATATAAATTATCAACTTCAATTGATTTAAAACAAGAGGCAAGGACAAATTCAGTATGATAATAACCTAAAATTATAAGATATACCAAATAACGCGCCAAAATATTATACTTGAGCGAGCCCATTTTCGTAAGTTACCCCGGCCAAAAGGCCGGACCATTACAAACCCACAAAAGGAGTACTCAACTGCAGCCAGAACCTTAGATCGCTTGGGAATATCAGATTGAGCAGGAGCTGCCGTCGTCTCAGCTACGTTACAAGATATTGGACTAGTGACGCAAAAAAACATTTCAAATGTTGTCGATCGCAGCAAAATTCTTCGAGCTCGTACTAAAGGATGAACCGCTACGCTTGCTGCTAGTAATGAACTTACAAACTGTTCGTCAAAAACTATTTTCATCTCATTTGACGGACGCAAGGCCAAGACCCTTTTTTATGAAGACATGCGCCGGAAAATCATCAGAAGAACACATCTGTGCTCTCATAGAACCTGGATCGAAATACTTGGGCCACATTCCAACCCAGTCAAGTGATGAACAATCGCACATAAGATGTTTGCCTATTTCATAGCAAAAGAACTTCTTTGTAAGAAAATCATGGCAATCAGCTGTGATGGAACTGCTGTGAATACCAGCTATAAATCAGGTATTATCCGGTTACTTAAAGGCAAGCTACAACATCCACTTCAATGGCTCGTATGCCAACTTCATGCCAACGAACTCACTTTGAGGCATCTCTATGAACATCTAGATAGAACTACAATAGGACCAAAAAGTTTTAGCGGCAAGGTGGGATTGAGTCCGAACAACTGCTAATTTCCCCCGGTCACAACTTTTAATGCAATTGAATGCATGTTACCAAATATAACGAAATCTCGAGAAGACCTTAGCACCGACCAGCTATATTGGCTAGAGATTTGTCGGGCGATCAACGACGGTCATTGCAACACAAACTTAGCCAAAAGCAATCCTGGGGAAATCTGTCAGTCACGCGGTTGACGACAGCCAACAGGATTCTAAGGGTGTATGTTTCTACTTCATCGCCCTCAGAAAATCTTGTGGTTTTAGCTGAGTTTATGATCAAGGTGTACGCGCCGTTGTGGTTTCAGATAAAGACCCAATCTTACTGTATTAATGGAGCTCAACACTTATTTGAGACAATTAAGCTGTCTCGTTACCTGCCTGAAAACTTAAAGGTAGTGGATCCAGTTATTCAACGGAATGGCTATTTTGGCCACTGTGAAAACATAATGACAGCTATATATAGTTTATATACAGATAGTGAACAACAGTATCAGTTGATTTTCAAAAATTCCTGCACGTTTAACAACTATAGAGCGAATGAGAATCGTGGCTCTACATCAAGTAGAGATGAATGTTGCAGAAATTTCCCGACAGTTAGGTGGTGTTCATGTAAATAATTTTCACATCATAGTATTACGATGATATATCTAAATTATATTTATTTTTACCTGATGTAACCTTTCCTCACACGAACTTTGTGCTCACTTGTAGAGGCGGTCGGTGTACTTAGCTACAAAGACACGAAGAAGGTGGAGATGAAGCACTAAGCGACCGTCCTCGTGGGGCACGAGGACGGTTCACTACTGAAACCATACATATACATTATGCCGTACGCCCTACTACTTTTCTTTCACGACCGACCAGGGAGGCTGGTAGATAATGTTTTATAGCAATATGGTTCTAATATAATTAACTAATTAGTGCAAAATCATAAAAAAACCCAATAATTTAAATTAGGGAAAGAGTTAGTAAACAAACGGTACTTAATGTTTTACCTTTTTTTTTAGGTGTGTCTGAGAAAACCGTCTCAAGACTAACACAAAAAGGACGAATAGCTGCAAGTACTTCAAAAAAGATAACCACATCAGGGAAGTCGTCCGCGTCCAAAAAAGATCAATCTAGACGGTTTCGATCTCTGTGCTATTCGCCATGAAATTCATCAATTTTATACAGGAGAAAAATAACTTCCTACCCTAAATAAACTACGTGCTGTATTGAAAGAATACAAGGAAACCACGCAACACTCCACAGAATTTAAAAAAATATTGGATTTAAATACAAAGGATGCCAATCTAAGAGAAAGTTATTAATGAAACGCTATGATATAAGGGCTTGGCGCGCTCGACATATCGAAAACATGCGGAAAAATTGAACCTGTAGTTATTGAATTCGGTAAGCTATGGTTTTCTCGGCGTCATGATAAGCTGCGCCTAGGGAACTGGAGGGAATCGGTACGCCAGAGGCAGACACTGTCCCCAACTCTCCGTATAGCTCCCCAAATCGATTGTCGACAGCAAATAGCTTCCCTTATGTCACATTGAGGCCAACTAAAAAAAGACCATACCCGAAAAGCTCTTCCGAATCGGAGTAGGGATTTATATTATTTTAAATAAATAAATATTGACTGCTATTCTGTTGTTTTTTCTAGACATTGGTGCAGAAGTTATCGTGGTCTCATCATCCTCGCCTCGCACTCCTTCATCCTCGAAAATTGGTAATTATGAATGACTGATATACAGAGAACTTCATAAAGTAATGAACGACAAAACACTAATCAATCCCGCTACTGCATATGTGACGTATTTTTTATTCCAGGTGTACAAGACGAAAATTTTGAGGGAGTAATGAACGAGTGGTTGCAACTGACTGACTTATCAGACAATGACGATGACTTAGACATTGACGCTGGCGAATGCCTCATCCCACAAAAGCGTAACGCTGCAGCTGAACCCACATGTGACAGTGACTTGACGCAATTTCAAGCGGAAGTCTTACGGAGGGAGGACGACGCGAATGACCGAGATCTTCGTGACATTACGACTGACGATTGTTACACTTTCGCTTGGAGTAACGACAGGGCGACTGTTTTAGGACGACGTGAGACATTCACGGGTACATCGGGACCGACTTTTGAGGTGATTGACCAGACGCGAGCTATTGACGTTTTCGACAAGACTTTCGACATTGAATTCATTGACCATGTGTTGAGACTAATAGGAATGCGGAGCAAAAGATTGCTTTGCTGCGTGAGCAAAACAAACTAGCTCCACATTCCCGATTTCACCGCTGGTCTCCTACTGACAGGGACGAAATGGTTAGCTTTTTAGCTATACTCATTTTACAGGGTCTCTACACCTTACCAGAGGAAGAAGCCTACTTTACGTACAATGGTTTTGGAACTATGCCATATTTTTCCAAAATCATGTCGTATAACCGGTTTTCATTGCTAAAATCCTTTCTCCATTTCGTCGACAATCGGACTTGCCAGGACACGACTAGACTAAATAAAATACGACCTGTGGTTGACTATTTTAATACAAAATTTTCCAGCCTATACATGCCTTCACAAGAGATAGCCATTGACGAATCTCTTTTAAAGTGGCACGGGAGGTTAAATTTTGCCCAAAAGATTTCGTCGAAGGCCGCACAAGTCGGAGTCAAAACCTATGAATTGTGCGAATCTTCCAGTGGCTATCTCTGGAAGTTTTTTGTATATGCTGGAAAAGATAAAGCAACCCCGACTACTGACAACACTGACGTACAAAATTCCCAAATAAATGACAGACCATTAGGGGACGAGGCGACAAGATTTACCGATGGCGAGACAAATGACAGACCTGATAATGACGGACCGACTACAGTTATGACTGAAGATAGCGGAGACCGTCCCACGAACGCTACTGCCAAAATTGTTTATGACTTGATCGAGCCATTGCTTCACCGTGGGCATACTGTAATAATGGACAATTTTTATAATAGTCCATTATTATTGCGTAGCTTGAAAAAACAAGACTGACTGTTATGGGACACTAAGACTTAACAGAGAATTTGTACCTGACTCAATTAAGACTTTGACAAAGACAGAACTTCGACAAGGTGAAGTAGTGGCCACGTACTGTTCCGATTTGGCAATTCTGGTATGGCGAGATGCTAACTTAGTATGATCTCCACATACCATAATCTCCAAATCGGAACACAAGACAAGTACAACAGACTGACGTACAAACCAAGCCTCGTACTCGACTATAACAGGAGCATGGGAGGAGTTGATAGGAAAGACCAATTCCTGTCAGCTCAACCAATGGAACGTGTGAGGAACAGAATATGGTACAAAAAACTCTTCCGCCGATTGTATAATGTAGCAATTTTTAACTGTTTTGTGATATTTTCCAGTTTTCACCGGAAAATATCACATCGTCAATTCCGTACTGTATTGGCGGAAGATTTACTTAAGAGACATAGAAAAATTGATTTAACAACTGAAAGCCGACGTTTGAATATTAGATCACAACTGGACAAGTGACGACGACATTAACAAGACGCAACACTCGACACAAGACGCAGGCCAGACCGATGGTTGAAACTAACCACTTCCCAATTCGGACAGGGTCAAAAACACCTGTTGCTGGATGTGCCCTAAAAAAACCAGGACGAATTTGAAAGTGCGAGGAATGTGATGTGAACCTTTGCATTGAGGGATGTTTCAAGGCTTATCACAAGCCTTGATATATTTTTATACATATTTTTTTAATTTTTTATTATCTATTTGAGAAATATAAAACATGCCTACAATAATTTACCTTTCATTTACATTTAAAATAATTTATTTAAAAAAAATCCTAACGCTGCCATCTTGCCGTAATTTCATTATCGGAGGTGATATCAGATTGCTGCAGGAATGCGTTGTTTGTTTTGGTTTAATGTGCTACACTGTTCGTTTTAAGTAATGATATATTGGTGTCAAAAAAAAGCTTATTTAATCTAGTTTAATAATTAGTAAAAAACATTGAGAAAAGTTAAAAAATGTTTTGTTAAAACTGGTTAAAAGAAATATTTTACTTAAATTTAACCCGTATTGTTAAGTTCACATTTTTTTTGTATATTTCACAGGAATTGTTGTACTTTAATTAGTACAGATTTTGATTACTTAATAATTCAGCTTTATACTAGTATTTTTTTTCTTTGCTATAGCTGCAATAGTTTGCTAGAAAATACACTTTAAATCAGTAATGGCATGGGGCGCTCGACGCGGTTCAACATCGATCGCGCGCGCGAACGGACAAGGTGTTGACAGGTGTCACGCTTAAACGCTTGAGTGGATAACCTCTTTCTGTGTGTTCCTTACTTCGCTTTAGCACTGCCAACGCAACTAAGCGTGGCGTCCTGGCTTATGCACCATCACCACCGCAATAGCATAGTAACCACGCAATTCGCTGCAAGGATGTCGAATTCATCGACAAATTGTGTAACGGTCATTCATGACGCTGTACGCTACCCCCAGGCGATAAATTGTAACGGCCATTGGATCATCAGTTTTTCCTATATTGTGTAAACCATCTGTGTTCGCTCTTTTGCACTACCCGTATGTCCCTACTCATGTTACTGCTACGGCCTGTCCGCTATAATGCCCGCTATAATGCACTACTTCGCCACCCCCTGCAGTGGGCATCATCAGGGAGCATTGGGCAGACCGGAGCACGTATAGGAACCCTACATAACCCCGCATAATGGACATTCCAGCCACACCACTCATCATCGGCTACCACGTGAGGCAGACGCCTGGCTGCAGATCACCCCGTCAAGCTACCCTTCGCAGCGACGACCGGAGATCACCCGGAGCGCCGCGTAGTTACCTCGCTGACTTCGTTCGCCACGGCTAGTTCCGGAGATCACCCGGAGCGCCGCGTGTCCATAACTGCAGGGGAGTCCTCCGTCTCGGAAGGACAGAACCAACACAGCTATCAATACCCTCAACTACCATTACTCACAGCTTTCTATACCCTTAGTTCTCAACATAATTAGTTATTTTGTAAATTGTAATATCCGTAACCATCTAGGCTCAACGTCAATGCTCAAACTATAAATTTTACGTTGTTATAAATTGCATCTACCCACATTGGGTAGATATAGCACTACCAAAACTCACTCCCTGAGATCTTACTTTTGTGACATATAAATTTAATAATTACATTTACCGTTGTAATTTATATTTGTCTGTACCCGGCTACCCCGGGCTTTTATACAGCTGATATTTTTATAATTTGTTAACTTTTCTTTTAGTATAGGTGTAATTCTCAATGGTGTGTTAGGTATAATTGAATACAACTTTTAAACTTACATATAGTGTTTTTCAATACCACACACTACCTAGGCAGCACCGTCTTAACATACAACTTAACCTTCTACCCATATAGGTGACTACCACGTTAGTCACCTATAAATCTTTTTGTCAATCTTCAGTCGCCACCGTAGAAGGCTTTCCCTCACGCAGATCATCGGTGAGATTGGTGCGACCACGTTTAAACTCATTAAACCAGTTGTAAACAGTGGCACGAGATGAGGCTTAATCGTGATAGGCCAATCGAAGTCTATCATAACTTTCTTGTTGACTTAAATGACATCGAAAGTCATAAAAAAAATGTACGATTTTTTCTCGTGTTAAATTCATGCTGACGTGATAAAGACAATTTTCAATGTGCCGCCAAATCGTAAACAAATGACAAATGAATAAAATATATACACAATAATAGGCAAAGTGTTCCATTTTTAACCTTTGAGCTTATTTTTTATTATATCGTTTACGTATAAGTGGCCAGTTCCTAAAGCCGCAACCGCACTCGCACGCGACTCGCGCGCGAAGGCATTCGCATATTCTTCGCAGCTTCGCGGCTCGTTCCCCGAAAATTATCGGTTTTTTGTCCCGCGACAAAGGGCTTGCAGGCGCGAAGCGCGCGTGAACACGAGAAGACTCCACATTCGCGGGTTGCTTAGTCGCTCAGTAGCTATTGCCACGGACGGTTGTGTTTTCGGGTTTGAGTATCGGACGGAAAATGAGTGTCGTGTGGAATAACGAACTAGAACTGTCACTTATTGAATGTTTTCGTGCTGAGCCGGTATTATGGGACGTTAATTTGAAAATATATAAAAATAAATTAAAACAGTATGATGCTTGGATGCGGATAAGTACTGTGATGGAAATACCAATAGATGAATTGAAAAAGAAAAAGGATTCTCTCATGTCAAGTTATAGGAGCTACAAGGGGAAAGTTAAGAAGTCTGTTCAATCGGGAGCTGGTGCCGATGAGATATATGAGCCTTTTTGGGAGATACCCTAAAGTGTAAAAAAAATATGAATACGGTAAGAAGGTAATTTTATTTTTATAAGCTAGTGTAAAATCAGGTAAATATCTATTTAAAGTAAACTACTGGTTATTTTCAATCCACGTGTGTTTATTAAGCATAAAACCATTTTACAAAAGGTAGTGTAATGCAAGTAATGCCGTACGGGAAAAGCGCGGCAAATCAAGACAGTCTTGTCAACTTGACAACAAACGTCAACCGATAAAAACTGTGTTCGAAATTATAACAGCTGGGTACTTAAATATTTCGTGAATTCCTTTCTTATTTCTACGGCGTTATTTGCTGGTCGCCGAGGTACTGTTCGCGAGTTACGAAAAGCGGAGTTATTATCTTGATTTGTCCTCCATGATCCAGGTTGTATAAGTACTCCATCGTCATCGTACAGGTCAATAGATCCGGGTGGTGTATAGATGTGTGAAGAAGTAGAACTTCGTCTCAAGAAGTTATGTAGTAGTATACAAGTATATGTTATAAGGCTAGCCTTTTCTGGTTGTAACGGAATTGGTTTTCTAAACACTCTAAATCTGGCCGCCAATATACCAAAAGTATTTTCTACCACCACTCGACCTGAAGATAATCTTGTGTTGAATTTACGTTCTGCTGATCCAATGTTGTGCTGACCAGGATAGGGCTTCATTAAATGTTCTGACAGTGCAAAGGCTCCATTCCCCCAAAAAAAACATATGGCACATCAATATTTGAACCTGGTAAAGGTTGCGGTGGTGGTAAATTTAAGCTGTTTGTGCACATCTTGTTCCATAAAATACTATTTGTAAAAACTCCTCCGTCACTTATTCTGCCTTGGCAACCAATGTCAGCAAATATGAAATTGTATTGACTGTCAACTAATGCCAGTAATACTATACTGTAGGTTCTTTTGTAATTATAGTATGCAGAACCAGAATTGAATGGACAGTCGAGAACAATATGTTTGCCGTCAATAGAACCAACCGCTCGAGGAAACTTCCTTTCAAATCCTCTTGCAATACGCAGCCATTCGTCTGGACAAGATGGCATCTGCAAAAAAGATAACATATACAGAACCCTCATAAAAAACAGTCATGTATCTAGGTACCTAAATGTATGTGTTTTTTTAGGAAACTGGGGAGAAACAGCATACAGAAGCAAATCTCGAAGCTACTGAAGAGAATGTTGACAACAATGAAAATCGAAGTCAGTCTAAGAACTACCGAAAAGACAGCGACCAGACAATCCGCCGACCAAAAACCTCTTCGGAACTGGTTGAAGCAGGAAACATCGTTAAAGACGCTCTTGCCACCTTTAAATCCACGCTAAAAAGGAATCCATCACAGCCTGATTAGCAAGAGGATGATTGCGATTTATACGGAAAATTATTAGCAAATAAGTTGCGGAAATTATCTGAAAAGAATAAATTGCAGTTGATGCACGACATTGACGGCATGTATTTTCAATACCAATATGATGACCCTGTGATGTCTCCAACGCCACCTCAATTTGAACCAAGACCGGGCACATCATCATCTACGCATTCAGAGCCTCCATTGCATTATGGACGGGCGAATCAAAATACTCATTACCAAACCCTAAGACCGGGCCCATCACCTACGCATTCAGAGCCTCCATTGCTTTATGGACAGGTGAATCAAAATACTCATTACCATAATAAGTAATATCAGCCCCAGCTTCTAATATCGTCATTCGATCCCACCAGCTGGTTCGTAAACCAGATTATCCTGTCCTTCATATACCAGAGAACCAAGATGCTAATACATCTAATCAAAATATAGATATAGTTCAGACAGCTTTTGACTTATGTTAAATACTTACTGATATTAGAATTTGGTTTTTATTGCTTTAAAATAAATGTCCTGAACACAAGTGTGTGAAATATTTGGTTGATTTTGCAAAATTATACTCTACATTTAAGATTTTGTTCTATGTATGCATATTAAATTGGTTTGATTTATATAGGTACTTACTTTTATTTCATCCTCCAACACTTCACATAGGGCATGACAAATTTCTGGTATAATTTCTGATTTCTGATCTTTTGAATTGCTCGTTGTTTCTTTATGGCGTAACTATAAATTGCCAAAGCGCAAAGTAGTAAAGCACCTGTAGTGGCTGTAGTGGTTTCACTATCCATACCAAATAAACTACAAAATTACGTGACTTGCATACTCGTCAAGAGCGCGAACTATACTGTGAAGCCCGGCGCGAACCTGCGAGTGTAGACTGTAGGCATTCTTATCCGCGATTCGCGCCGCGCTTCGCGCTGCTTTTCGCGCCGTGGTTCGCGTGCGAGTGCGGATGCGGCTTAAAACTTTCAGTTTGGCCCTCGTTGAACATTGAACATCACCCACTACCGCTGACTCAGTCGAGGTCGCGTTCCGATCCGGTTGTAGATATAAGGAAAAAAAAAATGTAAATTGACAATTTGTAAGTGCCCCCGTAGGCCTAAACAAAATAAATGATTTTAATTTGAATTTGATGTGTGACGTGTAACAGATATTATTGTCGGCGTTGCATTGGTGGAGAGACAGATATGGACTTCATAATTTGTGCTTCATGTTTTAATTCATTTTGAACAGCTTTTAGTAGGCAGGTGTTATAAATAACATACAGATACATTATATAAAGAAACAGATATATAAACATATTTATTGGTTTCGGATACAGTCCCCCGTTTTTAGAAATGGGAGTATTAATAAATATTGGCAAGTTTTTGTCTAAGTCTGACTTCCGCTTTTATCTAAGAAACAAGCTGCCTTGGCCTTGGAGCGAAACACACTATATAAGATCACCAAGATGTGTTAATTGTAATTGGCAGACAGAAACATCTATCATCCGGCAAATTCACTTTGTATCATCGATGAATACTGAAGCCATGAAGAGTTTATTGGATGATATATATGTTTGGTGCCCTATTTGTGTTTTTTTCTTATATGATCATTAATTACACTCCAGACGAGCGTGAGATTTGCAATGCGTAATTTTTATAATAATTTCATAACTATTACTAAATAATACGTAAGTTTATTTGATATCCCATTTGTGATTTAGACATACTTACCTATAAGGATTTTTGATTTATTTACCTTAGAATAAGTATAATTAATTTTCACGTGAAACGTGATTGATAGTACAGTATTCAACGACTGTTCTTTTAAAATACTGTAGTCGAACAAAATTTGTAATTTCTAAGATAGCTAATTAACATCATTCTCAATCTTAATTTCGAATTATGATACTGCGAAAGGCGGCCCTTCCAAATGGCGCAAATCTGACTATTCCACTATAAAAGACGTACGCTTGGGTAACAGAGGCATCCATTGGCCTAAGGTCGTAGAGAACAGGGGAAGGTTTGAAGAAGATTCAGTCGAAACCTCATAGTAAATGTTCGCATTGCACGTGTTTTTGTGTGTAAATGAAAAGAAAAATTGTTTTGTTGAATACCACGAGTGGAATCTGTAATTACAAACCTATTAATTTAATTATTATTAAGTCATGATTAGATCTCATTAATGATGTTGTTTGTATCAAAGTTCCCAACATTGTGATAGCACGAAGTTCCTGACGGTACTTTAAAGTCTAGGTCTTGGAAATAGTAATTGTAGGTATAATAAAAATCTAAAAAAAATCTGTGCGCTTCCTTTTACCTACCTTATTATAATAATAAAGTTCAAAAGCGGAAATTTGCTAAAAACCGGCGGGAAAGGGTTAAATAAAAACATTGTTTTAAGTGTATTGTATAATCAGCCTTATAAGTTCGTGTTTTGTTACCAAAGTTCCTACTTTGTTACTGTCCTAATGGAGATGACTGATTTTTCTATTAATATTTGAAATTTAACAATTTTCTATAATAATTAAGAATGTTACAGCATAGATTGTTGATTTATTTGGTAATTTTAATTAAAATATGACTGAGATTCTGCCTGTGAACTTAATAATTTAAAATGTTTTCCAAGCAGGTGTTCCAAAGGTAACGAAATGGACAAAATGTGGTCTATTTCTTCTGAAGTATTGATCTTATAATTAAAGTTTTATGTTCTCTGTCTGTGTTTTCATTTAAAATATTTAAAATCTATTAAAAAGCTTTGCAATCTTGAAGCATAGCTACAGTACAGTACCTGTGGTTTTGTAAGCATTGTCTTATTTTTCACTGAAATCCTTTTTAGCCTTGAATAGTTTAAATCAAATAACATTTATCAACCTCATTTTCATAACACAACTTTGTTTTGACGTCTCCGCTGTCAATACTATCTGTCAGTCGCGAGCGCATAGATTATCGCTACCGTTCGGAATCACTCGTCAGTTCACCAGTTCAACATTCATACCATAAAACACTAAATTAAAAGCAAATTTCAATAATTAATATTATTCATATATTTCAATAATAACTTTTATTTGAGAATAAACCAGTAAGCAGTTATTTAATAATGATAGTGTGATTATTGGAAAATAATATGTCGATGTGTAAACGTTTGTGTGTGGTCGAGCGAATATATTTGTCAATGGTCGTACCATAGACAAAGTGCATGACATGGCATCTCAACAAATTCTTTTCGTCAACGACTGCGCGGAACGATGGCAGGTCTTTCGCTATGTCCAAGTCGTCGACGCCGGCCTGGGCTGTTTTACCTCAGCCTCAAAAGAACCCGTAAAAAGGTGAGCTTTAAGTGCATTGATTGCAATATCCATTGTTGTAGTAAACGATACCAGTTTTCCCAATTTCATGACTTTTGTTAGGTCCTCTGGCAAATGGTGGTTCATGCGCCATTCTCCAATTTGCATTTTCTTAAGCGCTGTTTTGTTTACAGCGGGTTCTTACTTTACCCCTCGATTCTCGTCTCCCCGTGGGGGATTGAACAACCTGGTGAGCCGAACGCCAGGTGAGCGGCTTGGCGGTTTTTTTGTACGTCCATGACGAGCATAGCCGTAGCTATAGCTACAACCTCCAAATGCAACAGCGTAGTTGTATACGCCTGATGTAAACAGGTAACTGCTGCGATAACGGAGCGCACCCGCGCTTTTACTTGCGCTATACTTAATTATAGTTGTTACTTTCTCGGGGTTGGTGTAACAATCCTTTTAGTATTGCAAACCGTTTCATGTTATAATTTTTCTTTATTGTTCCTAGTTCATAGCACTATGTGATGCACGCAAAACGCATCCTTTTGTTACTGGTAACCATTTCATGTTATAATTAGTCTTTATTTTTCATAGTTTATAGGGCTATGCGATGTGGATTGTATACCTATAGTATTAAGTAGTAATAAACCGCTCGTCTTGGCAGAGTTGTATTTATTGTTCCACAAAACAACCCCGCTGGCTGTTAACATTTCAACGAATGGTCCTTGAACCAAAGCGTTCTTTGAGATGCCGGCTAGCTAATATCCAGGTACTTACTTATATTATTTCACACCCACTTTCAAATATATATAACGATAACGTTTATTTCACTCTATAGGATGGAACAGGAATTAGCTTGGGCCCAATTTGCTACCATGTTCACTTTGTCACCCTAGTGTTCCAGTTCGCCCTTTTTTTACTTTCTTGCACCCAAGTTAATTTCGATTCAACCTTACACCTATTCTATTACGTTACAATCTTTTACGAGTATTCATTTTTAACTAATTTTATTCGGTAACGTAATCAGAACATTTTTAGACCATTGCCTTCAAAACTTCAATCATTTTTTTCAAGAAATATTTAAAAAAGAGGTAGTTTTATAAAAAAATATATTTGATTGTCTTTATTAATTGGAAAAATTAACAAGTAGGGTACTGTCATTTTGTTTTTTAAAGTCAAAATAAAAATGATTCAGTTTTATTTTGAGAATTGCTCATAACAGAAGGATTAAAATTGTACAAAAAGTGCAAATCCAAGTGTGGAAGAGTTGAGAAAATTATTACGCGACTACGTAAAATCTCAAAGTAGCAAGATCAGCAAGATGGCGTCGAAACAGCAAACTATATTATTACCATCAAGCTTGGAGAATTTTGGCGGGGGCCACTGGCAAAGTTATATGGAACAATTAAATTGTTATATTTTATAACACGACATTCCTGAAGAAAATAAAGAGCCGCTACTATTTACAAAGTTAAGCAGCAGTGTATATGAAAATTTATCAGGTTTATGTTCGCCTGATTCACTTATAAATCATAACTACGTGCAATTTGTAACGGTACGAACTCGTCCGTCACGTGCACAAATATATCTAAATAGAGATATCAATTTAATCAATTATAATAAAAATATGCATCAATCTTATCTAAAGCCAATTGTTTAAAAATAGTTTAATATTTTTAAAGAAACGTAGGTAACTGTACTTTAGGTACCTATATCGAGCTTGCCACGTGTAACTTTTACACGTGGAACATCATCTATAGCTGCCTATTTCGACTAGGTAGTTACCTACCCTGGATATGGCCTTTCGGCGTGTGCGACGGTGACTTGTAAATGGGAAACCTACGGTAGGCGGTCCCTTTGTGGGTATATGATTCCAGCAGCGGCGGCTGAGAGTGCTGAGACTCTAGGTACCTACGGAGATCGGTTTCTTAAACCGATGTCTTCCGAGTGTCTTCTTTGTAGGAAGATGCCGAAAGACCGCGCGAGGCGAGTACGTTGGGTGGAATACGAATAAAAGGGCTGGGATAGTAGGCATATAGGAGTCAATTGTGAGATCCCGAAAGGAGCACAAGTGTTGTAACCAGCGTTGCCAGACGTCCCGATTTTGGCGAAACGTTCCGATTTTTAAATCAAAATTGAATATCCCGCGCGGGATAGGCTCAGTCCCTCCCGCTTTTGGGAGATAACTCGACCATGCACGCAGTCTGCTGAGGAAGCGTGGGTGGGCGGCACAGACAAGTGTTTACTGGGCCAGTGGTCCAGTTGACCAGTACTACTGGCCACCCGCCCGGCGCGTATTGAAGATGAGAGCGCGGGAGAAAGAGGGGTGCGACACGCAATTAGTGCGTGTGACCGCGACAGCTTCTCTTTCTTTTTCTCTCTTTTCTTATTCTCATTTGTTTATTTATTTCGCGAGAACACACGATTACGTTCGAAGGAATAACGAATACCATTTGTTTTAGTACTTGGAAAGCAGTGAGCAAATAGCGAGTTGCGTTACGTGCGTAATTTAGTTAAATTACATAAAGCAAACAACAGTTTAAGTTTCCTACGTGTTTCTGTTAGTAAATTACTGGAGGTTACTTATTAGAATCGTTTAAAGATGAATGAAACCGATAGTGATGTTTCGGATTGCTCGGAACCGGAAAACATCACATCCAAGAAGAAAGTCAAACCAGGAAAACATCGCCTCACGAAATACCAGGGAGTTTCTTGCTCATTCTTCTCCATTGGATAAGGTTTACGAATGAGTGGTAAAGTTCTTATTTTGCATTGCATAAAAATACATAATGTAACTTTATTACCTACATTCTTACTTCAACTTTAATACTTAATACAGTAAAAGCATTTTGATTTAATATTTGATCATATCAATTGGTTCAGAGATGAGATTCTGGATAGATTGAAACTGGCTAATAAGTATCTATTTTCCATTATTTATTCCTCTACTAAAGCTTGATGTTTTGGATCACACTTGGGGCGGTAGACTCTTGTTGGCTATCACTAAACAGTAGATGATCGAGACGCTAACTAGTCACTGACTAAACTTATCAAATGTGTATCGAATGTTATTTATAGACTTTGAAGCCGAAGATATCCTAAAGGTCTTGTTAATGGCCAAAGATTGGAATTTACTTTTACTATTTAAAGGTAGTAAATTATACAAACCTGTCAGTAGAACAGACTATTATCATTCAGACATTATTTTGTTGATATTAAAAGGTGAACTAAAATTTATAAATCTAAAATATAATTTGGCTACCCAAGGACTGACACCTGTAGTATAAAAACTAAGGCATTAAGAGCTGAAGGAAATATTGTTGAACTGAATCGGCTATCTATTCTGAATAATTTGCACAAGAAAAAGGCTCAGACATTTTATGATCGCAAGAAGAAGAGCATAACAGATGTGGAATTTCAAGCAATTGCCATGGACTACCAAAAGAATGTGTCATTGCCTAACATTACTACTAATGATGTCTATTACAAACGGCAATTATCAATGTACTCTTTCATTTCAATATCTTTTAATGTGCATGCATTGTGTGATGCAGGTTCATATTTTTAAACCTATCCTTGAAACCTGTGGACGCAAAGGCTCAGATGAAGTAGTGTCATTTCTGTTTCATTATTTAACCAACTACCTGGATAGTCGTGTGAAGCATATTAATTTGCTCTGCCCACAGTAAAAATCTGCGCTCGACATATAACCTTCTCTTACGATGTCCCTCACACCGCTCTGGGTTTATCCGCTCCTCTTTCTTTGTCCAGGCGATCTTTCTTTGGAACACGCTCCCTCTGAATATCAGGACGGCAAAAAGTGGTATGATTTGCTAAGAGTTAGGCGAGATATTCAGAAAATTTACTGAATTATTTCAAAATCAGTATAAGAAAAAATGCTCATTTTCGGAACAGTCCCAAATAGAATTTAGAGTTATTTTACATAGAAGTAACTATTATGGTATGTGGGAGAAATCACCTAGATACAAAAAAGGGTACCGGATCAGACACATCGAACGAATTTGAATTGCCAGAATTTGCCTATCACAATTTCCTACCTATTAGTGCAGAAAAGTACAAGAACTTAATGGATTTAAAAAGATTTTGTTCTGAGGGGCCCAATCTTACTTTGAACAGTTTTTGTATTTTCAAAAGTGAACTACTTTAGTTTTTTTAATTATTTTTTTTTATAACGGGGTCACTTTACCACCTTGTCTAATTATTTAGCCGGAGGCGGAGCGGAGCTAATTATTTATACACAAGGAGGTCGCACTCGGACGCGTGCGGTCAAAAAGGCCCGTGCGGTGGCGTCACGTTGCTGGCGTGAACTAGCAGAGTCCTTGAAACCAGAAGGGCCTGCAGAAAACCAAAAGAATATACGAAGGTAAGTGCCTACCCACTTCTATCTTGCTAAAGGAACACAAATTCCACAAAAATAAATCATATTGCTTTTCCCTTGTCAAGTATGAGATGACCAGAAGTGTAAGGTGCGGTCAAAGATAATAGGTATAAACAAAACCCGGGACGCTACTGGGGGAGGGACGAGTGATGCCCCAAAACTGACGCCCTTAGAGGAGATTGTGGACAGTATCATAGGCTCTGATGTTGGTCCGCTGGCAGGAGTAAGGCAGGCCCAGTTCATCAATAATGAGGAAAGTACCTACTTACTACCTAACAATAAACTGTCATTGACATATAATACTTTTCTAAAATCATACCGACTGATGTAGCAGATATCCTATCCAACTGCAAATAAATGTTTTATAACTTACTATAAATTCACAAGTAGGAGTTTTAGATTATTAGTCCATACTTCATTTACATATTAAAATCAAAATATGGAAGCAGTTTTAGAAACTCTTCCTAAAGAGTTGTCAATCATTTACCTAAAATTAAAAAAAAGTTGAGGGAAAAGCCAGTGCTTTTCTTATTGCACCCTCAACTTTTTGCAGGCGTAAATGCTAGTATAAAATAAAATGAGTGGATGGCACATTTCAATTGTTTTTATTTTTACAGTGAAATAAATGAGGCTGATGAACCACACAATGTGATATCATTACCTGGCCCTTATACGCTCCAAACACCAGCACAAATTGCTAATAAAGCCAAAAAAACCATCACCTCTCCTGAATTAGCAGTCGCATCCATTCAATCTGTCTACTCCCACGTCAATCATAGGTGCAGCGAACTGCTATTCTGCAACAGATAAAGGTCCTTTTGTTATTCACGTTTCTCGCACTACTCCTGACCCTGCTGCTGGCATCTCCATAAGACCAATTAAGTTTGGCCAGTTCCTTACAACCCACAAACTTAAAAACATTTGCCGGGATGGCATTAAAAGTGTCGGCCGCAATAAAATATGAGTACAGTTCCTTTCTGCAGATGACGCCAATTCCTTTACGTCCCCTATATAAGCTCTCTGCAAGTACACAGCAACAGTCCCCCCATATATTTTTACTAGAATGGGCTTGGTGCGCCAGGTCCCTACGGATATATCTATGGAAGAATTCGCAAAGGATGTAAATGTTCCTCCTGAGTGTGGAATCATTTTAAAGGCTCGGCGGCTGAATCGTAAATTTGTAGATGATGGCGATGGCTTTTCAATATGGCACCTACTAAAAAAGTATTACTTGGAAATCTTACGAAAAAAAATATGCGAAAACTGCCACATGCAAAAAAAATTTTAAAACGGCTGGCAATACCTCTACTGCGAGACATATCAAAAATATTCACCGCTAAGGCTGTCTACTTGGAAATTTTCAAAATTAACAATTATAGTGCTGCTGCTGTTACAAAATATTTAAATTCAGATTTGTCCAACCCAATCCTTAATACTTCAAAACAAAATAGTATCACGATATCGGAATCTACCGTAAACGAACATCAACTGTTGCCTTCAACTTCTACGTCGTCGCCAATGGATAGTAGCGAGATAATTACGGACAATTCTCAAACTGATCAAAAGATGGATTATGATAGGGAATTGCCTTTTAACGCCAGAGATCAGTTGAAAGTAGTTTTGGAGAAATATATGCGTATACCTCTACTGGTGACAAAGTAAATGAATTAACAATGTCATAATGTTCATTATCTGTAAAGACAATCAACTTTTTCCATTAGTTGAAAATGAAGATTTCAAGAATCTTCTGAAAGTAACGGCACCTCATTATAAGATTCCTAGCAGAACTTCTGTGACACGCTGGTTAGATGAAAAGTATGATGCATTATCAACAGTTATGAAAAATAAATTATGCTGTGTAGAAGATCTTACCCCAACAAGTGACATTTGGTCAGATCTACAAATGAGAAGTTATCTAGGTGTAACTGCTCATTTTGGCATCGGAATTGAATTTCATTCCGTAACTTTAGGTGTGTACCACTTAGATGAAAGGCATACTTCCGAATACATTGCACAAATGCTCACTAAAACATGTGAAGAGTGGGGATTTAATACTAATAAAGTCACAGCGGTAGTAACTGATAATTATGCAAATATGGTGAAGGCTGTCCAAAAAGCATTTGGAAAAAAAGCATATCCCTTGCTTTGCGCATACACTTAATTTAGGAGCTCAACATATTTTGGGAATTCCAGAATTACAGCAAATATTAACGAAAGTAATAATGTTGTTACTTTTTTTAAACAAAGTTGTGTAGCAAGTGACGAATTACGTAAATCAGTTAAAGCTGACACAAAACTGATTCAGGATGTCCCTACACGTTTGAACAGCACATACTATATGATTGCACATTTCCTTGATTTACGAAATGCTGTAAGCGAAATTTTAATTCATCATAAAACAGCACCGCCGATGTTAACTGGTATGGAGTTGACAATATTAACATCGCTTCTTAACATACTACGCCCACTAGAAGCAGCACCAAGGAAATATCTGACGATAAATATTGCTCAAGTAGAAAAGTCTTTCCATTAGTGCACTGCATGATATCAAAACTCAAAAACCTAGTAATTGAAGAATCTTTAATCAAGGAGGTACAAAAACGCATTCTTACCGAAATTAATAAACGAATGGGCGCCATTGAACAGTTATCATCATTGCTACAATATTTGGACCCAAGATTTAAAAAACTTCATTTTGAAGATTCTTTGGCGTGCGCAAATGCCGTGAGTAAAATTAAAGAGTAGCTGATAAATATGGTATTAACAAATCGGTCTTATACAGGCACTGTACTAAAACCATGAAAAAACAGGGAGGGCAAACCGTTTTTTTCAATGGAAGTGGAGAAACACATGATCAAATATATTCATATCTGTGCTGATTCCTGTGAAGGGGTATCTTCTCGACTCATTAGACTTTTTTTATTAAATTTACCCAGACAAAATTGGAAGAACTGTTTAAAAATTTAAAAATAATTTACCCAGTCCGGACTTATTAGAAAATTTTCTTAAGCGTCATAAAAATAAAATTACAAAGAGAAATTGCCAAAACAAACCTTTTTCACAAATTCCATATTTATAATGTTGACGATAAATATGACGGACTAATTGGATCAGACTTACTAACTGAATTAGAAGCCAATATAGCTGATATGAAAAATCAAGTATTACAAACCAGAGAGACAAAGATACCCATTTTGTATAAGAATAAACCCTGTAACAATAACGTAAATTTTAATAGGAGATGTAACTTACAGCACACACTTGAACAAAACTTAAAAAAACTTAGATTAGCTCATTGAAACGAAGAAGTAAAATCATGTATTATAAATTTGTGTTCAGAATATAAGGACATATTCTATTGCGAACAGTTACCTTTATCATTTACCAATCAAGTAAAACATAAAATTAGGACTAATACTCGTAATGAAGACCCAATATACATAAGAACGTATATACACTGTGACACCAAGTGAGAACGAGGAGATCCAGAGACAAGTGGAGAAGCTGTTAAAAGATGATGTTATTAGGGAATCACATTCAACATGGAGCGCCCCAGTACACCTGGTACCAAAAAGATGGATGCCTCTGGGGAACGCAAATTCCGCATGGTAATTGACTATAGGAGACTTAACGAACTGACAACTGACGATAAATACCCTCTTCCGAATATTTCCGATCTCTTTGACAGACTAGGCAAAGCAACCTATTTTACACTAGACTTAGCCAGCGGTTATCATCAAATGGTGGTAGAAAAAGAAGACCAACCTAAAAGAGCATTTACAAAACAGTCTGGACACTATGAATTTACTAGAATGCCTTTTGGATTAAAGACAGCTCCAGCTAGCTTCCAAAGAGCCATGGATAATGTTCTCCGCGGATTACAAGGCATCCATTGTCTAGTATACCTAGATAATATAAATAGCTTACCAGAACATGTTGAGAAATTATCAAGGATATTTGACAGACTTAAACAAACCAATTTAAAAGTAACGCTGGACTAGTGCGAATTTCGTAAGAAATAAGTTTTGTACTTAGGACATACAGTAACAAAGAAAAGTCTTCACCCGAACGACGATAAAATTAATGCAGTATTTAAATTCGCAATACCTAAAATAACAACGGAAATTAAGAACTTTTTAGGTTTAGTAGGATACTACCGTAAATTAATAAGATTTTTCTTAAAAACATTGCCTAAAGAAAAATAATAAAGTAAATATAACTAAAGAATTCACTGACGCGTTCAAAAAATGCAAAGAAATGTTAACTAATGCACCATTACTACAATTCCCAGACTTTACAAAACCTTTTCTATTTTCTACTAAGAAAGAGCATTCCGAACCGGTAGTAGATTGTGACTATTCATAAATGCTATGTTGGCTTACGTGAATAAAAACAATTTTGAGTTTGATGGGAATTATGGAGTGTTGTGGTGGCTGGTTTGGTCTGCTATAGCGCCCTGGAGGCGCAGGAAGGGCTCCGGAGGCTGGGAAGCTGTCGTGCTCGGTGTTTTGGCGCCTGATAAAGGCCTGGTTGGTCTGTCCTATTTAGAGGTACTTTGTATACACATAAATTTCAAGTGAGTGATGGTAGTCACCCCAATCACGAAGTCAAGGGTCGGAAGAGTCTACGTGCCTTGAGTGGCTTCTTAAATTGTTAGCCTGGAACACTGGAAAGTGTCCGTTGAGACATGGGTGATTCACCGGTTACATCGGCCAACAATTCACAACCTAACATCTAAATTTTCTCGGTACCTTATGAAACTTATTATTTGTAATTGTGGCACATTCACTGAGCATTACACCTAGACACCCTAGCATTAAGGTAGCTACCAATTAAGTATGTACTTCACCTAGGTAGGGTGCTTGGTGTAACTGTAAAGACGGACTCACCCCTCTGGTGACTAGCTTGGGTTTAAGTGTACATTCGACATTTGTTGGTTACTTGTATTTTTTGTCACGGCAAAGTCAACAGACTTATAAGCTTTGCAACCACTGTGTAACTACAGCGACAACACTACTTTGGTTGTTGTATTCTACCCGTTTAGGAAATGGTTAAATAAATAATTTTGGTTACTTTGGTTGTTATATTCTACTTAATAAATTATTTTTGTTACTTATGTAAACATTGTTTTTTTTTCCACAACAACCAAGTGACATTCTTTTTTACAATACGTGACAATCTCTGAAAATGCTTTCCATCAGGCAGATTATGATGATGCTCGAGACGGAAGGCAACCCTCCAACCAAGATGCCACATTATCGGCACTTTTCAGTTCTTTTACAGACATATAAGTTTAACTGAGCTTAAGTATAACCTCTATATTTAAGTATGTACCTTTAAATTCAAGTTTTCAATTATTACATACTGTTATATACCAACTCGAGCTAAGTATGTACGCGCGACGGGTGCATAATATTACACGCTTATTTAACTCGTCTAGAAGCGTACCATGTCCCTGTGCCTTGGCCTTGCGCCGAGATCGTAGCGATAAGGTTCGCACGGCGGCTGAGTGACGCGCGCTCGCGCGGCCGGTATGTCCTTCGAAAGCTGTCACGAACGACGCACGCGCTAATTGGGAGCGAATTTTGGGTGCATTGATACGTAGATGTGAATTTTGGGGATAAGGACTACCACAGTTATGTTTGTATTGTTGTCGCGATAGTATTGCCGCGAATCAATGTAACTTTAATGATAATTGGACCATTTAATTGTGTTTTTCTCATCTCGATCGTGTTGAAGCACACACGCGTATACTAGCGTCATAGTGTTGGTGCATGACCGAGGTTGTGAACATTTCGGCTCGCGTAGCCCAGTTGTTTCTTGTTTTATACTAACTGCCTTGGAGGCCAACTGTTGAGTGAACTATCACGATTGAATATTGCGGTCTACCCGACCACGCCCTTTTGGAGTTTGCTCGTCGAGTCACGTATGTAATTGTGGCGACCTTACATTCACGTCGCCGACAGAAATGAACAGATGGCGCTAAATGCAGCGCCTCAATACAATGTACGGATTCTTCATGGAAAAACTGAATCACGATATTAAGAATCGCAAGCATCGTGACTATATATACAAGACCCCGAGAATAACCAGTGGGGCATAGCGGCTGCCCCGCCAGGCATAACACCCGCCTGGCTGGAAGATCTTCCCTTTTCCGCTAAACTGGTGACCCCGACGTGACAACAACCCAAAATTCCAAGAATCAGGTTGAAATTATTCAGCCCACTCATAAGTTGGAGACCATCACTCCAACCACTAATTCGGGCCCTGTATTAGTAGAGTCTGGAGACTTCAACAATGAAGCATTCATAGCTTCATCAGATGATCAGAAGGGGAACATAATAGGATTAGTGGCTAAGTACACAGATGATTGTGTTATCTTCCCTTACAAGAAAGACATTCGAGTGAAGTTTATCTCATCATGTTACGAAGTTTATATGACCTTATCAAAGAAACCTGATCTTTATTCCGGCAACTCTTTATACAGAGATATTTCTATTGCACTAATAATTAGAGAGACACTGTTAGACTCAAACATGTCCCATACTTTTGATGATTCCTGCATCATTAACAGTCTACAGGACATGAACACAAAAATTCTAACAGGTATTCAGAGCGAAATAAGTAGATCCAACATGAATTTAGACATTTTCACAAATAGCAAGTTAACATATAGACCAAGGAGGTCAATTTTATCTGCAGAGGATGATTACTTCACTAGTATTGCTTCTAAGTCTGCAAGCAAGGCATTAGCTGGTATGAAGAATGCTGGGATTTTGATGTCTCAGTTTAGTGATTCTAAGCCTGAAACAATTAACATCAGTGTTACAACCCCATCATTCATTGGAAAACATCTTGATTATTCTGATAGTAAAACTATTAGGATCCTCAAGTTCCCACAGCTAGACTGGGGGGAGCCCTTGAGTATAGAATTTTTGTCCACCAAAGCCACTGGTATGGAAGGAGATTTCATACATCTAATTAGAGCTGAGAGAGTTCTGTCAAAACTCAAGCAGTGCAGAGAGCTTCCCATCTGGAAGTATAAGGGATCACTGCACCGTTGTGTTAATAAAGTGTCCTTCATCATGATGGAGAGTGAAGGATTATGCAGAATAGCGGCAGAATGTAATGGACAAATCCTGAACCACTATACTTGTCTTAATGAAACTCTACCTCCTGAATGTGCTTCTTCTTCTGTCATCACTAATCATGATTCGTTTGGATTCTTCCATAGCTCTTTAGACCCAAGGAAAGACATAAGCGAAGCAGCATTTAAGTATGACCATATGATCTTTCCTAATAAGTCAGGGGATTTTAAGATCTGTTCCATTGGATCTGCCTGGTGACCCACGACAATGAATCAAGCCTCTGAAGAAGACAAGCCAAGCACGGACATCACATCACCCCGGCCCTACATTCGATGGTCAGCAACTGCAGTCACGCTCACATAGCACAATCCAGTGCCACCCAGGACTACTACAGCCGACTCACCGCGCTGCCAGTTCTGCAACGCACACAGCACGCCAGCAAATGTCACCTAGGAATACACCACAGCCGACTCACCGTGCCAGGTTGGTTCTACGACACACGCTCATCAGTCTCGACTCACCGCAGACCACACGAGCTTTCTGGCATTCTTGCAAGGGCACTCGCACTCCTTGGTCTCAACTCACCGTAGACTACGAGCATATTCGAGCATTCCACCTTGCAAGCAAAACGCACCTCGAGCAGACGCAGCAATATACAAAGACTATCGACCTCCGGTCTTAGAGGGGAGTCCTGTGTGAGTCTGTGGCGACCTCACATTTACGTCGCCGACAGAATTAGACAGATGGCTCTAAATGCGGCGCCTCAATACAATGTACGGATTCTTCATAGAAAAACTGAATCACGATATTAAGAATCGCAAGCATCGTGACTATATATACAAGACCCCGAGAATAACCAGCGGGGCATAGCGGCCGCCCCGCCAGGCACAACACCCGCCTGGCTGGAAGATCTTCCCTTTTCCGCCAAACTGGTTGCAACACGGCTGCGCAAGTTCATAAAGGACCTTCAGCCAGTACCGACTAACCAACACGGCGGGAGGCGTTCGTCATTTGTTTTCAAGCAGCTTGCCACATCGTCCCACGTATTTCTCAGAGACGACAGCACCACAGGATCCCTTAGACCAGCCTATACGGGTCCACACGAAGTGGTGGAGCGAGGTGAAAAGATATTTAAGATCCTGTACAAAGGAAATAAGGTGACAGTTTCTATAGACCGACTGAAACCAGCCTATATACTGCGTGACTCAAACAACACTCATACACCTATCACGAAACATACTTCAGAAACACCTCAACAATCACTCAGACCAGACGTACAACACAAAACAACAATCACTTCAAATACTTCATTTATACCACATACAAAATCACCAACGGACATACCAGAGGATTACCCTAACACAGAAGATCATGCCATCAGACGGACTAGGTCGGGACGCAATGTTAGGTTTCCTGATTATTATCGCCCGTAGGACGGTCTCTGGAGAGGGGTGATGTAGTGGACCTACTGTAAAACTATAAAATATATACAAACTTAACCTAACATAAAATTAATAATTATAATAAGTAAAATTAATTGTCAGTGCACAAACAGACAAACGCATTCAGTTTTAATATTAGTGATTCGTAGCGAGTGGGCGAGAACGCAGTGTGTCCGAATGCATCCGATCACTCCCGTTCGGGAGTACTCGGCTAGCCTGCGCGTGCGCAGCGGCCGATCGGAAATGACCGGGTAGTCAGCTCATATTGATTGTCGACGCGAGACGTATGATGCTTGATGCTCCGCCGCTCATTATTGTATCGCTTTGCTTACGCTAATCCTACGTGTTTTCTGTGTGTCTATCCTCTTACTTCTGCTTCTGTTATCGTACTTTCTATGCCTGTATAATTAGAGTGTTGTATCTATATCGTGCACAATAAACTTTAGTGAATAAAAAAAACAGTGATATAAGTGGGTTTATTAATTCATCCCCACGTAAGTTACACACTAATAAACGACCCCTAAATAATAATTGCGGCTTATAGAAAGGTACCTTGTTATTTGTCTGTAATTATTCGTACACCACGGGCATCACGGCGTAAGGACTGTAAGTGTTAATATTAAGCCACCGACTCAAGACAAATAGCGCCGCGCAACCGCGGCCCAAATGTTGTTTAGGCCCTTATTGCCATACGGGCAAAATTTCCACTGCGCCCAACTAACACAACCCGTATACGGTCAACAACATAATTGCTGGTAGCAGAGCGTGGTTGATTTGTTTTTTTTTGTAGACACGCTGCTACTTCTGTATTAATTTGTTTACTTGTATTTTTTTGTTGATTTAATTTGATTAAGTTAATTGTTTTATTATGCCTTTGAAGATGTCTGCCGTAGGTATTGTGCGTGACTCCGCCGCCGGATTACAGTCCCACCTGAGGTGGCTCGCGTCGGCCGCCGCTTTGATTGGCAGACCGGACCGCACGGAAGCCTTGTTGGACAGACACGACAAGTGTACGGCACGGCTCCGGGAGGTGGACCTGCTGTACCACAGATTCACGGTAAGTTGTGAGGATGTCCCCCCGGAGGCGTTCCCAGAGGTCAGGCGGACCCAGGTCCATGAGGATTACGGCCAGATCCTGGAACTGGCTGACGCCGTTTCCCAGCACGCCCGGGAGATTCTGGCAGCACGCGCGGGGGAGCTGCCCCGCAGGGCCCCGGTAAAGACCCCCGTGGGTCTTTTGAGTAAATGGCCGACATTGGACCTCCCGCGTTTTGATGGTCGATTGGACCAGTGGCTGGGCTTCGTCCACCTTTTTGATAGCCTCGTGGACGCGCGAGAGGACCTGGGACCCTCACAGAAACTGGCGTATCTTTTATCGGTTTTAGATGGCGAGGCCAGGGGCCTAATCCAGCACCTCCCTATTTCGGACGGGAGCTATTCGGTCGCGCGGGCACTGCTGAGCAAGCGTTACCACAACCTGCGCTGTCTGGCCGATGTGCACATCGACCAGATTCTGGGCTTGCCAACAGTGGCCACTATCGCCACGTTGAGGGGGTTCAGCAGCTCGGTAGCTGCTGAACCCCCTCCTCATTGCCACGAATGCCCTCGCCCGCTTAGAGCTGCCCGTGGACACGTGGTCATATTTGTTGATCCATGTGGTGCTCAAGCGGCTATCGTTGACGCTCAGGGCACGCTTCGAACAGAAGCACGGTGGGCATGACGCCGCCCCCCTCCCTACCTTTGCCGAACTGGTGCAGTTTTTGGAGGACGAGTGTCGCATGGGTGACACGATGGTTGCCGACACGCCGGTGGGACCAACCGCGCCACGGCCGAGCAACCAACGGCGCAACGCCCGTGGAGGGCCAGAGGGGAGAGCACCCCCTCGCTTTGCTGCTGCTCACACTCGTCCCGACTGCGGCTACTGCAAGTCCTCGGGACATCGTGCCGCACAGTGCCCCGACTTTGCCTTTGTGTCTGGTGTTTCTCCTGTATGGGGGAACACTTCCAGCGCGACTGCCCGGACCCACGCCCATGTGCAACGTGCGGCGGGCAACATTTGCGGCTGCTGTGCGCTAATGCGCCCGGTATGGGCCGTGAGCGTGCCCATGGTGGGTCACCCACGGGCGGGTACGCGCGCGGACACCGGGACGAGTCCCGCTGTTTGGAGTCCCGCGCCCCCTCCCCACGCAACGCGGACTGTGCGGCTGCTGACTGCCGCCAGTCCCCCGCACACAGCCCCACGGGCGGGTATGAACGCGGACACCGGGATGAATCCCGCGTTTTGAGGTCCCCTCCACCCCTACGTGAACGCGCTAGGACACCCACGGTAGTGTATCACGATTATCGCAATACACCCGTGCGATTGCCGTCCCCCCCGTTGGCGGAACGTCCCCGCCTTGATTCGCGCGCCCCTCGAATTGGACGATCGCGACGCTATGAGGTCCCGCCTATGGCTCGCCCTCAGGCACGTCGGGCGGAGGAGGAGTTCGAGCACTATCCTCGCTTCGACCTGCCAGCACGCGGCTGCGGCGACCGCGCTCGACCCAGGCGGGATTAGGATGTTGGCGTCTGCCCCCCACTACGCACCAACCCCTATTGAAACCGTCCTCTTGCCCACGGCCTATGTCAGGGTCTGGGGACGGACGGGTGCCTCAGTTGTAGTCCGGGCCATTCTGGACACAGGCTCACAAGGGTGCATAGTCTCGTCTTGGTTGGTGGGACAGACAGGCCTAAAAGTTCGAAAGTATTCGGATGTAATAAGGGGTGTTGGGAATGTCACTGTGGCCAGCGTTGCTGGCCGCGTTTTGTTTGAATTCTCCCCTGTAAATTCTTCTCACCCGACTCTTGGTTCGTCGGCTATTGTTATGAGTAATATTTTGGGTAACCACCCGCAGGTACGGTTATCTACGGCCGCGGTAAACTTGACCGCCGAATTGGACCTGGCAGGCCCCAAGTTTGATACGCCCGGTACGGTCGATTTGTTGCTTGGCGCCGATATCTTGGGTAAAATCTTGCTGGGTAGGATGCGGGTTTTGCAGCCAGGTGGCTTGGTTGCTGTCCGGACCATATTTGGGTTCGCGTTGATGGGACCTGTATTGAAGGCTCTCCCACCAGTTGAACTGGATACGGCTTTGATGGTGGGCTCCGCTCTCTCTGACGCGGTTCAGAGGTTTTGGGAAGTGGAAGAGCCCCCGCCAGCGTCCCGCTCTGATCCGGAACACGAGGAGTGTGAATTGTTTTACCAGAATAACACTGGTTACCTCCGTTCCGGCCGGATCATGACACGTTAGCCGTTTCTTGCCGTACGGCCGCCTCTTGGCGTTTCGCGGCCTATTGCAGAGAAGCGACTGCTGGCCATGGAGCGCCGCATGAGTAGGGACCTGCTTCTTCGCGAAAAATACATTGACTTCATGCGTGAGTATGAAGATTTGGGACACGTGTCAATGTCAGATTTGGATTGGCGTTCCATGGAACATTTTTTCCTCCCGCATCATGCGGTTATAAAGGCATCGAATGGGAAGCTGCGCACTGTGTTTGATGCTTCTGCGCAGACTTCTTCGGGAGCTTCATTGAATCAGTGTCTTAATTCAGGTCCCAAATTGCTTAAGGACCTTTGCGACGTCATAACACGTTTTCGGCGACATCAATTTGTCTTTGTGGCTGACATCAAAATGATGTTCAGGCAAACGGTTATACACCCCGATGATCGTCGTTACCAGTTGATATTATGGCGCGAAAACCCCCAAGATCCCATGCTTGTCTATGAGCTCAACACGAATACGTACGGGCTAAGGTCTAGTCCTTTTTTGGCAATACGTTCGCTTTGGGAGCTCGCGGATCGAGAGCTTTTGTCATTTCCTCGCGCAGCCGCCATCTTGAAGGAGGACCTGTACGTTGACGACATCTGCACCGGTGCATCTACTGAGAAAGAAGCGCTCCTCTTGCGCGACGAGTTGGTTCGTATTTTAGCGTCCGCAGGTTACGAGTTGCGTAAATGGGTTTCCAACTCACCTGCGCTTTTGGATGGGCTACCTGGGCACCTGTTAGAAAATCGTGAAAATCCTACCATGATGACAGTACTTGGGATTCAGTACAGACCAGTCCAAGATATATTCACATACAATGTTGATTTGGAATTACCTCGTGCTTGGACGAAACGACTGGTACTGTCTACTGTCGCTAGGACGTTTGATCCCAACGGTTGGATCTGCCCGGTAATATTTTGGGCCAAATGCTTCCTACAGAAGCTTTGGACGGCCGAACTCGGTTGGGAGAGCCACTTCGCGGAACCCTGTTGGAAGATTGGCTTCAATTTGTTTCGTCACTGCCTGCAATTAATAGAATTTTTTTACCTCGTGCTATGCTTCCACCAGGGAAGTATACGGCGTCCCTTCATGGCTTCTCGGACGCTTCTGAACGCGGGTACGCAGCTGTTGTATTTTTGCGCACCGTGACCGTGGACGGTCAGGTGAAAGTTTCCTTGGTTATGGCGAAAAGCAAGGTCGCGCCCCTCAGAACCGTTTTGACGATCCCCAAGCTAGAATTGTCAGGGGCGGCCCTTCTTGTGCGTCTTTTGAATCACATCACGATGACGTTGCGTCAGACGGTGAACATTACCGCCACATATGCCTGGACTGACAGTCAAATTGTCTTGTGTTGGTTGAAGACGTCGGTTCACACCTTGGAGGTCTTTGTTGGAAATCGAGTTTCGCAGATTCAGAAATCAGAGACTCCGTTGATTTGGAGACACGTACCTGGCGAAGTCAACCCTGCGGATTGTGCGTCACGGGGATGTATGGCACCCCTTTTAATTGATCACTCTCTATGGTGGGGACCCGAGTGGCTGACTCGATCTCAGGCTGATTGGCCACGAACGCCAGCTTTGGTTACTGTCTCGTTGCCTGGGTTACGAGCGCTTGCGATTGAACGGCAAGACCGTCCGTTCGACCCAAATATTTTGATGAATAGATACAGCTCTTTAGACAAACTACTTGGTGTCACCGCATGGATCACGCGCTTTGTTTGGAATTGTAGACATCCACAGAACAAACGATTGGAGGCGTTTCTCTCGCCACAAGAGCTACAAGATGCTCTTCTTCATTGGGTTCGTTCGGTGCAGGAAACACACTTTGAAAAAGAGATTGAAATTTTGAAGACGGCCAAGTCTAAGTTGAACGGAGCAATTTGCAAATTGAGCCCCTTTTTGGATAATGCGGGTCTCATGCGTGTTGAAGGGCGTCTTAGGAACGCCAACCTCCCTTATGGAGCTCGTCACCCCCTCTTATTGCCCAAGAGTGGTCATTTGGTAACGTTGTTGGTGACTGATCGTCACATCAAGAATTTCCACGCTGGTTGTAACGCCCTATTGGCCATTTTGCAGCGGGAATTCTGGATTTTGTCTGCCCGAAGAACGATCCGTAGTGTGGTCTTTCGCTGTATGCCTTGCTATCGGCTCAAGGCCGCTACCATGCAGCCTATTATGGGTGACCTTCCACCGGATCGGGTCACAGAGGCGAGGCCCTTCGCCGGAGTTGGTACGGACTTTGCAGGTCCTTTTTTGATTAAAACCTCGGCCCTGCGGAATAGTAGAACAGTCAAGGCCTACCTGTGTGTCTTCGTTTGTCTGTCTACCAAGGCGGTACATTTGGAACTCGTCTCAGCCCTCTCGACAGAGGCCTTTGTTGCGACCTTGGACAGGTTCGTGTCTAGACGAGGACTACCGTCCTTGATTCGGTCGGATTGCGGCACCAACTTCAAGGGCACAAATAACTATCTGAAGGATGTATACGAATTTCTCGTCAAGAACGAGAACGATATCGGCTCTAGGCTAGCTAGTCGTAGAATAATTTGGCGGTTTAGTCCCGCGGCTTGCGCTCATTGGGGCGGAATTTTTGAAAGCGTTGTAAAGGTATCCAAGACACATTTGCGACAAGTAATTGGTGAGTCAATATTGACGTTTGAAGAGCTCGCAACTGTGTTTTGCAAAATTGAAGCCATGTTAAATTCACGCCCGTTGTGCCCGATCTCTTCAGATCCTAATGATTTTGAAGCCCTCACGCCGGGCCATTTTTTGATTGGACAGCCACTAAACGCCCTGCCGGAATACCCCTTTGTTGATGTGAGACCCAATCGTCTCTCACGGTTTGAATTGGTGCAACAGCTCACCCAGAGTTTTTGGAAACGTTGGAATTTGGAATATTTGCATATTCTCCAGCAGCGCGTTAAGTGGACTGATAAAACCGATCCACCTCGTGTTGGCGACCTCGTTTTGGTTAAGGATGTTAACCTACCGCCACTGCGTTGGCGCCGAGGACGCATCCTCAACCTAGTCTTTGGTGCAGATGGTGTGCCCCGTTTTGCTGAGGTTCAGGTGGACGGTTCGGTCTTGAAGAGAGCGGTAGCAACTTTATCACGTCTCCCAGTTGATTAGCGGCCAGGTATACCTGGTCCGAGGCGGGTAGATGTTATATACCAACTCGAGCTAAGTATGTACGCGCGACGGCTGCATAATATTACACGCTTATTTAACTCGTCTAGAAGCGTACCATGTCCCTGTGCCTTGGCCTTGCGCCGAGATCGTAGCGATAAGGTTCGCACGGCGGCTGAGCGACGCGCGCTCGCGCGGCCGGTATGTCCTTCGAAAGCTGTCACGAACGACGCACGCGCTAATTGGGAGCGAATTTTGGGTGCATTGATACGTAGATGTGAATTTTGGGGATAAGGACTACCACAGTTATGTTTGTACTGTTGTCGCGATAGTATTGCCGCGAATCAATGTAACTTTAATGATAATTGGACCATTTAATTGTGTTTTTCTCATCTCGATCGTGTTGAAGCACACACGCGTATACTAGCGTCATAGTGTTGGTGCATGACCGAGGTTGTGAACATTTCGGCTCGCGTAGTCCAGTTGTTTCTTGTTTTATACTAACTGCCTTGGAGGCCAACTGTTGAGTGAACTATCACGATTGAATATTGCGGTCTACCCGACCACGCCCTTTTGGAGTCTGCTCGTCGAGTCACGTATGTAATAATTGCGGCTTAGAGAAAGGTACCTTGTTATTTGTCTGTAATTATTCGTACACCACGGGCATCACGGCGTAAGGACTGTAAGTGTTAATATTAAGCCACCGACTCAAGACAAATAGCGCCGCGCAACCGCGGCCCAAATGTTGTTTAGGCCCTTATTGCCATACGGGCAAAATTTCCACTGCGCCCAACTAACACAACCCGTATACGGTCAACAACACATACCTAATAAATAATTTCATTAAATAATCAGAATTTTATTTCACTCACCTTTATATAGTCTCGAAGAACATAGATTAATGCGTCACAAGTATCCATGACGCTCTGACTAACTGACTCCGGCGACATTATTCCCGAAAATCTCATGTCCATAAAGTTTCTTCCTGTGGCGAAATAGCGCAATGCCAATGCCAATTTTTCTCTAGGCGAAATGGATTTTCTCATCACTGTATCCTGTTTACTCAAAAATGGCGTCACCAATTCCAAAAGTTTACCAAAACAGACACCAGGCATCCGAAAGTAATTTTCGTAGTCGTCCATTTCATCGTGAAGGCGAATTTCGTCCAATAAATTCAGATGTGTATACTTTTCTCTCCTTTGTAGCCAATTATTCATCCATCGCTTTCTTTTTACTCGTTTGTTTAAAGAAAGGGCTAAAATTATTGCCACACAAGCTCTAATTTTCCTCCGTCTAGGGTCCCTCACGTCTGCCTCGTACAAAGAACGCTTCAGTACTGACGCGATCCGTATTGTAGGTGTAGGGTATGCTGTGATCCGGCCCGAGATACGAAAGTAAATATCATGATAATTATCACAATATTTATTGTCGTGTAGCGTTCGCCTTAGGACGCGGGTTGCGCGGGCGTCAGCTGCGCGCTTGTATATACATGCGCCGCCATTTTGCCGTACATTTGATCGCGCGCTTTCGTGTAGGGTGGACGCGTACTTGGAGAATAAAAGGAGAAATGGAGATCGAGCACTTCGATACAGATTTATTAATCGATGAAATCCAAAAGCGTCCAGCTATATGGGACATGGAAAGTCCTGATTACAAAAATAAAATCTTAATAAAGCGTAATTGGGAGGAGTGTTGAAATTTTCTGTGATTGTGAAGACAATTTGGAGAAGAAAAAACTGTTGGGTGAGTATAATTTTTTATTTATATGTTTCCAGTAATTATATCATGTTGTCTTGCCAATGTAATTTTCCCTCGTTAATAAAATAATTGGCGAATCTCTCTCTTGCAGTTCTAGCACACAAGCTACCTCGTGGTAAATTTTCTAAATGTACAGATTTTAAAGGTGAAACATAAAGTGTGTCTTCATATCTATAACCATCGCGTATTCGAACGAAATTGTGTAGTACTTGTGTAGTGCAAGCTTTGATGATATTCTCCGCGAAATCTATGTTTACATCTATCGGTCTATGAAATATTCGCCATTTATTACTCATTATTCCGAAAGTGCATTCAATATAGCGCCTTGCTCTCGATAATCTGTAATTGAAAACCCTTTTTGTGCGTGTCAGTTGTGTTCCTCCATATGGACGCATCACATTCGACATAATTCAAAATGCTTCATCGCCGACAAACACGTGAGGCAGTGGTGTTTTATCGACATTTGATATGGGTTTGGGGTTAGGAATATTTAACTTATTATCTATCATCCGTTTAAAAAATTCAGTATTTTTAAAAATAACAGAGTCACTGGTTTTGCCATAGGATCCGATATCATCGTATACAAAACAATAATTTGCATCACAAACTGCTAGTAAGACTGATGAGAAGTAGGTTTTATAATTGTAAAAAAGCGACCCTGTATGTTCTGGTTGTATTAGCTCAATATGTTCCCGTCAATTGCGCCAATACAATTTGGGAAGTTAGCGTATTTCATGTAAACCTTCTTCTACTTCTTTCCACTTTTCTGTTGTCATTTCAGGCATGGATGTTAACTTCAATTTACTCCAGAGTACTTGACAAACTTGTTCCACTATCTTTATAATTGTCGATTTTCCAAGACGGTATCCATAATGCAAATCGGCAAAGGAGCATCCTGTGGCCAAGTATCTGTCAAAATAAAAATGGCAATTGTTTATTTTCCGGTGCTACACTTATAGAAAAATGGAAAAGCATTCGGGACAATTGTCTTAGGGAGCCAAAACGGCAAAAAAAGCTTCCATCTAGATCTGGATCTTCCAAACATACGCCATATTTGTATTACAGGAAACTACAATTTCTTGCGAATTCTGCAGCAAATAAAGACACAGAGAGCAATTACCAATCTTCTGATACAACTGGTTCTAATGTAAATATTACAGATTATGAAGACTTGATGCCACCTCCTTAAAGATCAAATTGAAGCCCCAAGGAAAAGACAAAAAAATAATGCTGTAGATAAACAAATAGTCGATATTTTAGAAAAAAGTTTAAAAGCAAGGGAACAAAATGAAATGCGGCTAACTAATAGAGAAGACGATGATACATTATTTTGTTTATCATTGTACAGTGAATAAAAAAAAATACCCGAGAATTCACGCCTAACTACAAAGATTGAATTGCTCAATGTCACTAAACAAGTACAGAATTATTATCAACCATCACCACTACAAACTAATCAACACCGATACACATATTCTGGATATACCACTGCTAGACCCCCAGCACAGCAGTGGTCTACGACGCCACCACCGCCGCCATCGTGGTCACCGTCACCTTCAGCCTCCAGCCAGGATTCAGACAACTTAAAATTATTTCAATAAATAAATAGTAAGCTGTGTGGTGCCGGCGGCGAATAGTACCAACCCATTTCATCCCGTGGGTGTCGTAAAAGGCGACTAAGGGAATAAAGGAACACAGAAGACGGGCAGCAGCGTCTCTGAACCGTTTGACATCTTACTGCGATCGCCAACCCGCCTGCCAAGCGTGGCGATCATGGCAATTCCTCCCAAATGTTTGGGAGAGGCCCTTGCCCAGCAGTGGGATCCCCACGGGCTACTAAAAAAAATAAAATAAAATAAGAAATTAGCTTAACGTTATTACGAGTTTTTCTTCTGGGGAAATCGACTCTCTTAAAATTGTTGAATAACCAATAATATCTACTTTTATAACATGGAGTAAGTGATCAAATGATTTTATGGACATTCTAAAATAATTAAAAAACTTAGGTTCATATTGTCTTAATTTTGGATCCAATGTTACAAACATTCCATGCGTTAGTCTATCTCGTAATATTGGGTGCACCCAATATTCTCTTTGCCTCTGCCGTCGTCTTTTATAGCGACGGTATAGGAGCCACACACAAGCAATCACCTCGACGTCCATTTCCAAACTGAGCCAGTAGTATGGACTTCTTGTTAAACGCTTGTAAAACGCCGTGCTAAGGCTGTGTATGTACGCTACCAACGCGCGTCGAGCGCAACGCCGAGCGCCCAATGTGTATCCGCTCTAAATCGTGTCTCAATTCTTGGGTCGAACGTCTGTCGACGAACTTTATCGTTTGATCGCTGTGATATTACAGATGAGCATCTGCGTCAGAAACCGTATCGATGAGTACTGGTTTACCGGCACTTTAAGCATGCCAGCATTTAGAAACATTATCAGCATTAACCGGTACACATTACTGATGAAATTTTAACATTTTGTGGACAACAGTACCATCGATACGGATTCCCACAGCGCAGAAAGGAAACTAGCTAAAATCAAACCGCTGATTGATCATCTAAATAAATTTCAAGACATTTACGCGCCTCGCAGAGAATTGTCACTCGACGAATCGTTGCTGCTTTGGAAAGGCCGGCAGTGTATCCGATCCAAAGCAGCACGATTCGGAATAAAGAGTTACGAACTCTGCGAGGCCGTGACTGTCTATGTCCTGAACATCTTGATTTTTACCGGGAAGACGAGCTCCCTTCCGACTATTTAGGCCTATTTTCTAGACCATATTTTGTATCCACTGAAAAAACAATAAGTATGGAGAAAATAAAGGATTTCGTGGAATTTCTTCAATTCATAACCCCCCCCCCCCCCCCCCCCCCCCTGTACTTCGTGACTTTTATACTTACGAGGACGACACTGAAAGTTTTTAGAACTGGCCACTTGTAGATGATATAATAAAAACATAAGTTCAAATTTTGAAAATGGAACTCTGTCAATATTATTGTGTATGTAGGTTGTTTTTATAGAGGTATAGAACTTTCAGTTGGCAACACTTTTTACAAGCGGCTATTTTTGTCAGCTGTCTAGTGATTTGTGTTAAGTTTGGTTTGGAATAGACTGACGCCTTAACAACGCTTCCAAATTGTGCAAATTTATTTTCAAAATCATGGTTCTGTTCGAAATACGATATCGATTTTTATATTTTATTTAGCGATGAAACTCTCTTTTGTTTGAATGGATACGTCAATAAACAAAACTGCCGTATTTGGAGTGATGATAATCCTCAAGTGTATGTTGAGACACCGGTACATGCAGAAAAACTGACTGTTTGGTGTGCTTTATGGGCTGGTGGAATCAGTGGTCCGTACTTCTTTTAAAAACGATGCTGGTTAGAACGTTACAGTCAATGGCGACCACTATAGAGCCATGATTACTGACTTTTTCATTCATCAATTGAACAACCATGATGTACAGGAGCTGTGGTATCAACAAGACGGCGCAACATGTCACGCAGATCGTGCCACAGTTGATTTATTGAAGGAAACGTTTGGTAACCGCATTGTTTAATGTTTCGTACCCGTGAATTAGCCTCCATTTAAGAAAATTCTTGAAACACAAAATAAAAAATATATTGACAATGATACACAAAACGTTTAGCGTAGCAATCTGTTTGCCGCGGACTTATATGCGCCTATGTCCACAACCTGCACATTCACAAGTGCTGCCGCCGCGCATTGCGCCACAGCAACACCATAGACGAGCAAGAACGGTGAACCGTCCTTTAAATTTTGAGCATCTTCGTTTGCTCTAATTAGTTATGTTTCTTTTTTTCTTCAGAAGGAAATTACATAACCTATTTTTTTTAGCTCAAAGCAACCTAGAATCTGCGCAAGCCAGACTTGACATGATGGAGCGGCGTACTGCGGGTGCAATATACACTCATGCCAGAACAACATACCGGCTTGCTGCCGCTATAGAGAGGTTGGCGGACGCACTAGTGAACTTCCATCCTAAGTATTAAGATACTACTTACAAGCAGATTTGTATGAAGGAAGATTTGAAGCTCGGGAATCTGGTCTTGGGGAACATGTGACAAAATTAACGGAAGCTATAAAGATCGTGTACAGTTCATTCCCTGTATACTGTGACAACTTTTTCAGATGACTGTTGAGTAACTTACAACGCAAGAATGTGAAAATAACTGGAACTGCTCGGCAGAATAGAGTGGAAAAATGTCCACTGCTTGATGTAAAGTTCAAAATAGATTGTAGAGAGAGAATTTTATGACTACCAATTTGATCGGAAAGATGGGATTTGTGCAGTGCGATGGAATGACAACTGTCTCGTATCGGACAAATTGAAAGTTTTGAAATAACAAAACCTTAATTCTTCATGAAAAATTTCGTTTAATTTCTTATAATTAGTACAAAGATGTGTTAAGTAGCACGATTGGCGATAGAATAATTATTTTTTACTAAAAATATGCAAATATTGAGGGTGTACAAAATAACTTAAGTAATCAGATATCATTTCAAAAGCGAAGCGAAGACAAATTGCCTTTACAAAACAAACAGGCGCTGCAACATCTTCCCTCCCGTTGAAAAACCACTTTCAACTTAACATTCGCTGTCGTCGGCAGACAGCAGAGGACAGATGCGCGTGAAAGGTCTTCTAATGCAGCCTCTAGTAGTTTCAATATCCGCAACCCTTGCTATGCCATCTGGCCCATTAAATAGACGGTTTACTCTTCCGAGGCGCCAATTGAGCGGAGGTACGTTGTCTTCTTGAATCAGAACCAAGTCTCCAACGTGAAGTTTTGCTGCATTCGTGCGCCACTTGGATCGTTGTTGGAGCTCGGAAATATATTCTCTTTGCCAACGTTGCCAAAAGTGTTGGCGAATCTGCTCCAATCTCATGTAGCGATTCAGGTTACTTCGAGAGTTGTCTTCGAGTGAAGGACCCGGCAGCGCGTTAAGCGGGCGTCCTATCAAATAGTGCCCGGGAGTTAGGCAATGATAATCGTTGGGAGATGATGATAGGGGACAAAGAGGTCGGCTGTTAAGAATGGCTTCGACTTGGGCAAAAAGAGTAGATATCTCTTCGAATGTTAGATGAGAATTTCCCATGACACGTTTTATATGGTGCCTTGCGGACTTGACGCCGGCCTCCCAGATACCACCAAAGTGAGGAGCGTAAGAAGGCGAAAATATAAATTTTATCCCTTCGCAAGTTGCAAAATCGATAAAGGATTCCTGGTTACTCTTTAAGAAGGTTCCTATTTCTTTAGCTGCCGCGACAAAGTTTCGCCCGTTGTCGCAGAATATTTCCGCTGGCTTGCCACGTCTAGAAATAAATCGGCGGAGGGTCAGTATGAAAGCATCCTTCGACAAGTCGGTGACGGCTTCTAAGTGCACGCATTTATAACGAAAGCATACGAATATGCACAAGTAGGTTTTATTAACTCGCGCCCCTCTGCCCTTCCGATTAAGGGTATAGAAGGGCCCTGCGAAATCAACCCCTACAGTATAAAATGGAAAATGGGTATTTACACGCTGAGCAGGCAAGTTTCCCATCATTGGATTTAGGGTCTTCCCTTGCATGCGTTTGCACGTCATACAGTTATGAACTGTCCGTCGGGCTAAGTGTCTCCCGTTTAGGGGCCACACTGTTTCTCTGGCACAAGCTAGCAGCAGCTGTGGCCCGGCATGCATGTTTCGGATGTGGAGGTATTCGAAATAAATAATGGTAAGATGATGAGAAGCCTGTAAAAGAATGGGATGTTTTTTATCGTAGCTGTACTCTGATGCATCTATTCTACCACTGACTCTAATGACTTTATCGTCATCCAAAAACGGAGTCAGAGATAAGATAGTCGATTTTTTACCCAGAGGCTTTCCTTTATTTAGCAATTCATATTCCTGAGGGAAAGACTCTTGCTGACTTAGTCTACACAAGCTGATAAATCCAGTTTCTATTTCTTCGAGACTTAACTTACCAAGACGCTTATCTTTAGGATTATGCACGTTATAGATGAATCGGTTAACGTATGCGAAAGTGCGTCTCAACTTATTAAATGAAGAAAAGTTGTTCATGTGAATTAATTTATTATCATTATTGTTTTTAGTCAGAACCGAATTAGATTTTAATTCCGGTAATTCAGATTCGTCGGTTATTTTATTGAGTGTAGGCCAAAATGATTCAGATTGCTTTAGATAGGTGGGCCCGGACCACCATAAATCCAAATCTCGCAGCTGATCCGGGTTCACCCCTCTTGAAATAAGATCTGCGGGATTTTGATCAGTTGGTACGTAGCACCATGATGAATAGTCAGTAAGCTCACCTATTTCGCTTACTCTATTAGCTACAAATGCCTTTAGTTTACTAGAGCTGCTTTGAAGCCAGCTAATAACTACACTAGAGTCACACCAGTAGAAAATGTGATTCACCTTGTATCTCAGTGAATTAGTTACTGCCTTGCATAATTTGGCCGCCAACAGCGCAGCACAGAGTTCGAGGCGTGGTATTGTAGTAGGTTTTAAAGGAGCCACCTTGGACTTGGAACATAATAGTCTTACGGTTAATTCACCCGCTGTGTTAGATGAACGCATGTACAGACAAGCGCCGTAAGCCCTTTGGGAGGCGTCACTAAAAACATGAATTTCAACACTGTTTGGCGAATCACAAAGAACCCGCCTTTGGATCGGTAAGTTTGCGAGGCAGCTCAATTTGTTAATAAAGGTTTTCCAAGATTTTTGTATATCGTGACTAACTGGCTCGTCCCAACCCTGTTTCTTGAGCCATAATGACTGAAGCAACATTTTGGGTAAAATTATGCATGGACTCACTAGTCCTAACGGATCAAAGATTTTAAATGAGGTAGAAAGAATAGATCTCTTCGTGATAGCGTGATCTTTAGCAGGCACTTGCACGGATACATGCAAAGTATCGGTTGTTGAGTTCCAATGCAAGCCCAGTGTATTGCTTGATTCACTTATGCATGTAGAGCCATCAGTACAATTGCTTAATGGTGACTTTAATATTGCTGGCAAATTGGATTTGTACTTGCGTAGATTGAAACAACCAGCCAACAATGTGGAGGACACCCTCTTATGAATGTAGAGCAACTCTTCCTCATTGTTGCTGCCGGTAAGTAGGTCATCGACATAAAAGTCGTTTTTGATCACGGAGCTGATGACTTCGTCGTCACAATCATCTCCCAACTGCCATAGGCACCTTGTGCTCAAGTAAGCTGAGCTGGCGAGGCCATACGTTACGGTGTTTAGTCGCAAGGCCCTTATTGGTTTGGATTCATTTTCCCTCCACAGTATCAGTTGCAAGTTACGATCTCGTTCGTCGACTTGCACTTGCCTGTACATTTTCTCGATGTCTCCGGTCAGAACGAACTTGTATTGACGTACTCGAACTAAAATTGAGAAAAGTGAATTTTGAACATTTGGACCTACCATATGTAGGTCATTGGCGGAAAATCCTGAGGATGTACGGGCGGAGCCATCAAAAACCACGCGCGTTTTTGTTGTTTCGCTAGTTTGCTTGAATACGGCGTGATGGCATAAATAGTATGAGGGATTTGGTCGGGCAGGAAAACATTCTTCGAGGTGACCTAAGTCAGCATACTCCTGAATGAATTCTGCATATTGTGATTTGATTTCGGGATGTTTTCTAAATCTTTTCTCCAAGCTCAATAACCGCATTCGGGCCATCGAATAAGAGTCACCTAGGCAATCGGGTGTGTCAATCAGCGGCAGCCTGACACAGAATCTACCTGAATCTAGGCGGTAGGTATTGGACAGAAAGTGTTCTTCGCAGGCCTTGTCTGCCCCGCTTTGAAGTGGCTTATCAGGGACTTGTTCGAGCTCCCAAAATTTAGTCAGTTGTGTATGAATGGAATCATTGTCATCGCTTGTTAAAGAAACATGACATTGCAGGTTGTCAATTAACGATGAATGAGCTGGAATTTTAAAGGGGAAAGGGCCTGCGATCAACCATCCTAATTTTGAACTTCGCAGCCTTGGCTCGTTTTTACCTAACGAACGCTGGTCGGTTCCCAAAATGTCCCAAAATAGGTCTGCGCCTATTAGGACTTCTACTGGTCCAGGCTGATTGAAATTTGGATCAGCCAATTCGATATCGTTTGGTATCACGAGTCGTTTCGTATTTATAGGATGTTTAGGGATTAGACCCGTTAATTTGCTAAGAACATAACACGACAACGTGGCTGTGTAGTTAGTAGTAAGCGATTGTAGTTGGGTAACGCAACTTTTGTTAACACGTTGTGCCAAGTTGTTCCCTATTCCAATGACATTTATGTTATTTGTAAGACATGGTTGCAGTGATAGTTTGTCCATGAGTGACTGACTAATGAATGTGGCTTGACTACCACAGTCTAAAAGGGCGCGCACGATGGCAGTTGTATTGGTGTGCGGATTAGTGACCTTTATCATTGCAGTCGATAGAAGAACCTGACTCGGTTCCAAGCCTCGAAAGATTGAATTGTTGACTAATACTTCAGCTGTGTTGTTGTCTTCATTGGATTCGTTGTTGGTAGGTGAATGCAAGAGCGTGTTGTGTTTGCGCTTACATTGACGGCAAGGGCCTAATTTGCAATCACGTACGTTATGTCCCACTCGCAGACAGTTGGAACATAAACGTAATTTAGCAGCCTCAGCCTTTCGATCATGAATGCTCTTTGCTATGAACAGGGGACAATCATAGATCCTATGATCACCCTTACATACAGAACAGCGATTTGATGCACTGGTATTTTGAGTGGTGGACACAAAGGACTTTGTTGTATGCGGATTGCTGTCCGCGCGCGATGGGGTGCTTGGCCCTTTAGGCCTTTCTGTTTTATTACGATATAAAGTTTCTAATATGTCCGCGCGATCCGTTAAGAATTTATTAAACTGTTTTAACGTGGGATATTCACTTAATTCGTTACGAAATTCTTCCCATTTTAAGACAGTGCGACTATCAAGTTTCGACTATATCATATGAATGATCAACGTATCCCAATGCTCAATGGGCTGACCTAAGCTAGCTAAAGCGCGAAGATTTTTGGTGACGTGGTCCACTAGATACCTCAGCGACTTGTCGGATTCGCGGGTCAATGTACTAACACTGAGCAATGAATTAAGATGATGATTAATCAGCTGACGCTTGTTATCGTAACGTTCGCACAGAAGTTTCCATGCATTTTCGTAATTGCTTTCAGATATTTCAAGGTTAGAGATAATTCGCGCAGCATTGCCTTCCAAGTATGACGCTAAATAATGAAATTTATGAATGGCTTTGATACGTTCGTTGTTGTGAATTAGCGATAGATAGGTATCGCGGAACTCCAGCCAGCGGAAATAAGCGCCATCGAACTTAGCAACTTGTATTTGGGGTAGCTTAAATGCAACACTTTGGCACTGATATGACTGATCGCCATGACACTGAGAAGAATTGTGCGATTCGGAGTTATTAGTTACGTCACGATGCTTATCTAACAACACTTGGGCTATAGCAAGATAAGACGTGAAATTCCGCTCAATATCATCACGCTCATCCATCTCAGTGTCCATATTTTCAATGTTTATGACTTCTATCTGAGTTTGCAATTCGTCAAACATGCTAGCCATGTTTTGAATCTTTTCTTTAGTGATATTTAATTCATTAATTTGCGTTGTAGATAAAGTTGATAAAGAAAGAGTATCCAAGTATTTTTTAAATTTTGTTAATCGGCCTTTAACCGAACTGCGTTTTGCAAACAATTCCTTTAACAGCTTCACATTAACATCATCACTTGCAGGCATTTTGTGGACTTGTGAAATTTATTTAAATCGTTTAGTGGCCAAAATAAATGTTAAGCTTAATTGAATATGTTTAAAATCACCCGCTCAGTGACGCGCTAATATGTATACGAAGAGATAAAAGTTAAAGTTTCTTATCTGACGCTTCCCGCTCGGCAACACCTGCAGTCGGCCGGGGAACTCGCGATACCGCACGGTGGCGGCAAGGAGTGGGCGCGGCGCGGCACGGATTGGCACAGTTGGTACCGCGGGCTCACAGCGCGGAGCGCCAGTGACCGGGGCCGACGAAGTAGCAGGCCGCGGCCCAAGGCTCTGGAAATAGTCGGCCAAACAAAATAAATACTTGTTTCAACCAAGTACTGGTCTACCTATCGATTGTAAATAGTAAGGCGTGATACTAAAACGATTTAGTGAAATTTAGTTGTTTATATGATTGGACATACATACATGTAAGTCGACGAAAATGCAAATGGAATTCTAATAAATAAAATTTAATAAACACAAAGGAAAAGTAACTTTATTTCTTATGTAAGTGGGTAGGTTTGTATAAGAAAATATATCGAACAGCTGACCTCTGTGATGGCGATTTGGATGCTATTAGGAAACGACGGGATAAAGGGGGGCACTTATCTGATAGGCGTGATGCTGCACGATCCCGCTCCTGGTTCCCGGTCCTGGCTTTGATGACCTTGGCTGTCCCAGTGTTGTATGCATATGACGCGATTTTGCCGATGCGTAGTTTCCTCAATGTAGAATTTGATGCCGATGCTAAGGCTTGGCACGGTGCGTAGCAGCTGACCGACCTGGCTGGCTTAGTCGACGATTAATCCTATTGTCTTGAGGTACGTCCACTTGACATCGAAGTTGTAGGTGCGCGTAGGATTGTGATTCTTCGCCCTCGCAGAATGTGTCCTGTCGCGGTCGCCAGTTTTTGTCTCGTATCGGACAAATTGAAAGTTTTGAAATAACAAAACCTTAATTCTTCATGAAAAATTTCGTTTAATTTCTTATAATTAGTACAAAGATGTGTTAAGTAGCACGATTGGCGATAGAATAATTATTTTTTACTAAAAATATGCAAATATTGAGGGTGTACAAAATAACTTAAGTAATCAGATATCATTTCAAAAGCGAAGCGAAGACAAATTGCCTTTACAAAACAAACAGGCGCTGCAACAACAACAATGTGGTGACTCCGTTTTCAAATGAGTTTGGCGTCAAACCTATTCAAAAAGCGGACGAAATGTGGTCGCCCAATACAATAAATTTATGGGCGGCGTTAATCGACTCGATTCCAACATTGCAACATGTCGCATTGCCATTCGAGGCAAGAAGTGGTACACGTCCATCCTGACATGGCTGATTGAAGTTACAGTGAACAACTCAGCTCTGCTAGCTAGGTCAATGGGAGCCAACGACGATACCCTGGAGTTTCGAAGGTCAATTGCAAGGACTTTGCTATTGAAGTATGGAGCTGACAAAACTCGACCTGGGCACCCTGTGAAACAACTATTAAATGATGGGAAAACTGTTCACTCTACCTTTAAATTACCGTTGGCTGCGTCTTTGGAACAACAGTCTGTATGCTCAATCCGCAAAAATGGTCCACTGGGAAAGCTCTTACAGGACAAGTGGCTGATTATTTGGGATGAGTGCACTATGGGGGTGTAACGTTTGATTTGGCTGCGATGGCAATTTTTCATAAAATATACTTAAACTTGGAGACGGAAAATTTCCATCTACAAATTTCCCTCGCAAATATCCCCAAGTATTGTTGTATAATGAATTGGCTTAAACTGTTCACAGTCTAGAAATACTTGTAGACACAATCTATCCGGACATCGAAAAACTTACAGAAAGTAATTTCAGTTCCAATGGCAGTCAGGCAAGACCGAATTGGGCACTGGCCCCAATGGTCTGATAAAAAAAATTGATGCAAGTTCCCAAAGAGGTTGGTGCCAACCTCTTAAGAAAGGACGCTCGTCCTCCTATTGACTATCTGTTCAAAGGCCAGCTTGTTTTATTAGTATCTTATTAGATTGGTGCTCCGGAACCATTACTAAAAATGTTAACATGGACTACGCTTAATTAAATACATTGTAAAACCAATCTTTTTCACCTGTAATATAATTCAAATCTGCCTACAACGTGTTGAATGTTAGAACTAATGAAAAAAGAACCTAAGAAATATCGGCAAATATGTTTTGTCTGTGCAATTAGTTAAAATTTACTTTAATCATAATTACGAACTTTTTTCGAAAGTGTTTTTCGTATTTAAAGTAAGTATTTATTTGTTTGTTTTATATTGTCTACTATCCTAAGGTCAAAGTATAAAGATTAAAGATTCACATAATATTAGGGATTTCGTTAAAAAATATTGAGAAAAATCAGGTATATAACATGCAGACGCCGGTTGGTTTGAATTCAGCCATCGTTTTATTATCCGTTTTATTAAATATGATGTGTATTTTTTCCACGATATTGTGCAACAATGTAGCCTTGATAGATGCGGCAAATAGTAAAAAAAACACGCACCTTTATATCAAAGACACAAAGAGTTATGAAACCTAAGACTTGCATCCATTGTGCTACCGAAACAAAGTCATCGAGGACTTTTATGTGCGGCGCTCTAAGTGAACAACAAAAAGAAGACACTTTTAGATATTTTTGGAGTTTAAATACATGGGATGCCAAACAGCGTACCTAAAGAACATGGCTGTTACCGGAGGTATATAATATCCTAAGTAATTTTTTTTCTAAATTCGTTTTATGATGTCATTGGAACAATCTCTTATCAATCAACTTAGTGGCATAGAATTATAAGTCAAATAAAAAAAACCTTAGTACTCAGAGATATGTTTTAAGTCCGGATCACTGCAGCGGTAAACTATCTCATCTGGACTTATGCTTTTGTGTCGCTCAATTGTATGAAGCGAACGCATCCTCAGTCCATATAGGATAGTTTGCTTCTGAACGTAATGAAATATGAACGCACCGTTACTGACATTACGGTTGTGTCAAGTGAACCTTCAGTTTTGTTAACGTACTAACTAATAACTTTAATTATTAAATTTTAATTAATGTTCTAGGATTAAAATTCTATAACTAATGAAATATTTACATATTTAAATATCTATTACAGATAAGAAAGAGAAAGAGAAACAGTAAAAGAATTACCTTCTAGTGAATACCAATATGCAGAAAAAGAAAATGTAGCTTTTGGGAAAGTTGATAATAATTATATCAGTTTGTTAGATTATGATATTAATATTTCAAAAGATCTGTGTCAATATTAACTGAAAAAATTATAACTCAACGTAACCAATTAGATTTACATCCTGAAGATGAGGCATGTGATTTATTCCAAGCAGTTCATAATAGCCCAGTCTCGGTCAACATTTTAGATGATCTATATCTAAGCAATAGTGATGATTCAGTTAAAGATTAAGATTATCAGCCAGATTCATACACAGAAGCAGATACTGATACTGATTCCAGATAAGGAAATCGGGTTAGTGCTAATTTACTTTTGCCTGCGCTCGGAGAGGGTGATCCAACCACATATCAAGGTGTGCATAATGATTTACAACAATGTCATAATAATCTACCAATAAAAAGGAAAGTTCAGAATAAAAGTACAATAGAGCAGACAGGAAAAAAGCGAGTAAGAAATGTATCCCAATGGAAAGCTAATGTCAGAAAGAGACACTATGCAAGTGGGAAAGCTTACATTAGCAAATGTGGTAAAACTGTACTTTGCAAGAGTATGAAACCTGCATGTAGCATGGATTGCCGTATGAAATGCAGTACCAAAATACCCGAGCAGAATAGCGAAAAGATATTTACTTTTTATTGGGATCCTGCAAAAAACTACAATGTAAAGAGACTATTCATAGTCTCATGTGTCCAATCAAAACCTACAGCAAGACAAAGGCTGAGATCAGGAGATGAATCTAAGTTAAGAGTTAATACTTTACATTTAATCTAAGCTGATAATAGATACAAACATAAATCCCAGGATATGAGCGAAGCAACATGTAATAATACCAAACACAGAGTATTAGCTGCAGATCTACAACAATGTTTGCGGGGTCGGCAAACATTTTTTAACAAATGGAGTCAATTTCTATAAGAGAAAACTTTGGACATTGAATTACACTATTTATGATGGTTCTGACAGTTCTGCATTTTGCCTTATGTGGGATGAATCTAGAGCTCAAAGGGTTTTAAACGAAATAGCTTCAGGCATCCTTAACTGGGCAACTAAAAATATACCAGGATCAGATATCGAACAAATAACCATTTGGTCAGATAACTGTTATGGGCAAAATAAAAAAAATTGTGACGTGATGTAAATGTTTTTCCTTCTTAAAAAAAATCCCTAGTTTAAAATTATAGAACTAAAATTCTTATAAAAAGGACACACATGGAGGCAGATACTGTACAACATGCCAATATTGAGAGAAAACGCAAAAATTACCTACTCTAACAATATTAACACCTTGGGGTTGGCAACAATTTATTCGGCATTGTTCTAACAAATATACAGTCATCAACATGGAACTAGATTTTTGATTATGGGCCTGTGTCACAGAGGACGTATGGATGAACATTGGATTACTGATACACTAGAAATCCCTCAATTTAGCAAAATAATGTCTAAAACCGTTTCTTCATAATATTATGTTTTCTGAATTTCATAAACCATGATTATTTGGATTTAAATATACATGCCCATGAACGCAAAACATTTAAAATATCACCTATTATTGATCACTGCAATAGGAAATGGAGAAATAACTGGGCCACTTCATCAAAGGTAATAAGAAAAAAGATGAAGTAGGATTATTAGAAAAACAATTCGGGGAAATGAAAAGAGGAACCACCGTTAAAATGGCACTTGGAACTTTTATATGACACAAAATATGATAATGAAGAAAGTGATGATAATGAGGAATGTAACTGCCTAGAAGATGATTGTGGAGAATTGCATGTTTAACATAAAGGAAAGTGACCAAATATGGAATAGTATCCATAGTATGGAATACCCCCATTTTACTCAAATGCAAACTCACACACGCAATAAACAGTGATTTTCTGTCTCTTTCTACTCCCAATTACGCGTACAAGTTGTAGCATGTCAGTCGAGCCAGCCCTTTCGTCGTAGTGACAGTGTTTTGTTTTATCGCTGCCGCATAACTTTCTAAGGTACGTAAAAAAAAATTATGTTTCGTACAGAAAGCGCACACAGTATTGTTTTTATAACTTTTAGAGACCCTTTAGATGTTCTTTAGTATGTTTTAGCGGTATTAGATAGTATTACTTTCTGGAATATAAATATGTGAATATCAGTTTGAAATAGTTGGAAAATCCAAATATGGACGGATAACAGTGTCAAATTATGGACTATTCCATAATTGGACACTGTGACGTATCAGCTGACTTAATGAATTTGTTAATTATATTTTTTTCGGTTTTTATCAGAATGGCGGGCGTCAATTGGAAAACGAAGCGAAAGGAATGGAATTCAGAGCATATGGCAGTAGCTATAAAATAGGTACGTGAAAAAAATGGGTTATCTGAAAGCTGCAAAACACTTCGATGTGCCAAGATCTACCTTGTTTCGTTTATGTCAGAAAAACGAATTTTCTCCAGAAGAAGCCGCAGCTACTACACTCGGAAGGAAAACTGTCTTAGGGACAACCCTTGAAAATCTTTTGGTAGACTACATTTATGTAGATGTTCGAAGAATGGCGTACATGTTAGCAAGTCGTAATCAGTTGAAAAATCCATTTGGTGCGACTGGCATGGCTCGAAATAAATGGCTTAAATTATTTCTGAAACGCCATAAGGACAAGCTATTAGTGAGAAGACCAACTGGCACGTCTTTTGCTAGAGCCTTTGGATTTAGCCAAGAAAAAGTAGACTCAATCTTTGATCTCCTCGAAGACGTCTATGCTCAAGGAAACTATGGTCCAAGTCGCATATACAACGTAGATGAATCAGGGCTTACCGTAGTACAGAGCAAGACACCCCAAGTGATTGGACATAAAGGAAAACGGCAGATAGCTTCTCTTACCTCAGCGGAAAGGGGTTCATTAATGACGTCTACCGTCCACCTCAACCAGAGTTATTACATCAAATTGAATCATAATTGATAATCTTTTACTAGGAATTAAACCTCCGTGGCATCAATATTTAGATTCGTTGTCTATTCTAATGTCAATTATTATAATGTCATAACAAGATAATGTCTCATACTTTTACACAGATATTCTGTTGATTATTGTACATTGCATTGGTTATCTTTGATTATAAATGAGGAATCCAAAACGAATGATGTAAATGGTGCTTTCATAATCTGGCATCGAAACTAGTTGTACCAGATGAATCTGCGAGATGACCTATAGATTCTGAGCTACGGGAGCTAAGCAAATTGCGCTAACTAAATTATTTGGAAGAACTAGGTAAAGTCTACATGTGATGAAAAGGTCGCCGAATCGGGGGTTTTTAAATTTCCAATTTAGAGTTATATAAACACTTTATTATCTTGGTGAAATCAAAACTAATATTTTGTTTTAGGTAATGCAGACTGTGAACGAATACACGGATTTGCCTAACTATTCCAGAGAAACGATGCGAAAAGTGTTGAAAGATTTAAATTTTAAGTTTGCAACACGAAAGCGCAAAAGTGTGCTTATAGATAGACCAGACCTTATTTCTTGGCGTCAACGCTATCTGCGCTTAATCAAACAATATCTCAGGGAAGGAAGATACATCTACTGTCAAGATGAAACCTGGGTCAATAAAGGTAGCTTAGTACTGAGGCATAACACTTTGACGTCCTATGATTTGTATAAAAACCAGACCTTTTTTTTACAATATGCACCTTTTTCAGAGCATACTGTAAAAAAGGTGTGGACCGATGAAAGTTTACAGTCGTCTCGACAAGCATTTTTGGAAGGCCTTACAACAGGGCTCAAAAATCCTTCTGACAAAGGGAAAAGATTGATAATTTTCCATATAGGCGGAAACGAAGGCTTTCTGGAGGACGGGCTCCTCATTTTTGAAGCAAAGAAAGGAAGTGGAGATTACCACGAAGAAATGAACGCCCAATGTTTTGAAGAGTGGTTCGGGGCTATCTTGCATAAATTGCGGCCAAACTCAGTTGTGGTAATAGATAATGCCCCTTAACACTCGCGAAAAATTTAAAATATTCCCGAGATGTCTTGGAAGAAAAAATATATTGAGTGGATGAAAAATAAAAATATTTTATACGAAGAAGACATGGTGAAGGCAACTCTAATAGATATGGTGAAAAATCAAATATTTGAAAAAAAAAGCAGTTGACGCGATGGCAGCACAAAATGGCATAATTTTGCTAAGACTGCCCCCTTACCATTGCGAACTCAACCCAATGGAATTAGTTTGGGCACAGATGAAGGAGCATGTCGCAAAAAATAATAAATCACTTTAGATGAAAGTGACCCCTTCGTCATGGAGTGCCTGCGTATCTCACGTCATAAAAGTTGAAGAAGAAATGTGTCGTATGGACCATTTTATTGGTAATATCACTGATAATTTTATAATACATGTTACAAGTGACAGTGAATTATCTGATTCAGATGAATAAATCAAAAGACTCTTTCAAAGATGCTGCATTCCTCGGGGAACAGATATTCATAAATCTATTCATTAAATACAATACTGCTATGCCCTCAAGCGCTACAGTTGAACGTCTTTTTTCCACGGGTAAAGACATTTTAACACCAAAACCAGCCTCGCTTCCAGACGAGAAACCCAACATGTTAATGTTCATGAAGGGCAATATGCACCATATGCCCGACGATCAAATTACTCATTTGAATTATACAAGTATGTTGTTTTGTTCCTAGCCTGTTAACTTCCAGAACCTACACCAACAGGTTTTATAAGTTAACTAATGCAACGATATAAAGATGCAATATTACACATATATTAACGATTAACGTTAACATGCGTTAATTCTTCCGAAATGTAACGCTTTAACGTTTAACGAAGCTAACTTTTTAAGTAGCGGATTAACGATTAACGAAGTTAACTATTTGGTTAACGGTGCCCGGCTATGGATGTGGCGGGCAAAATAAAAATAGCCACATCCTATATTTACTAATTTTCTGGTTAGCCAATAACAATAACACAATTGAAGAAATCACAATAAATTTCCCTATGCGTGGGCATAGTTTCTTGCCGGCAGACCGTATATTCGGTAGAATAGAAAATATATTAGGAAAACACCTATTATTACACATGGGACAGGATACATAGAAATCATAGAGAAACATGGAAAAGTTCATGACATTGGCTTTGATTGGACTCTCAAAGATATAAAAAAGTTAGAGCTAGATTACAAAAAGCTTACAAAAATTCAAACTGCTAAGAGAATTAAAATGAGAAAAGTTAAAGGTCCAGGAGGTCGTTCAAAATTTGTGCATTTGAAAACTATCGTTTTGATCCGGGTCAAGAAGAATTTGAATCATTATTGAAACGTGGTAAACAACATCCTAAACAACTGCAAGAACAACCAACAGGCAAAGGTCTTACTGGAAACAAAAAAAGATGTCACATTATTATTAGTGAAGATTGGGCCTTGATTGAAGACTTACAATGGTATAAAAACATTCTGCTGAATGAGCATAACACACTCAATGAGAATGAGGATAAGGATCATGATCATAACCATAACGAGGAAAGTGAATGCATTTGCATGGGACCTGACATTGGGGACATTAAAGTTTAAGGGATTGAATAATATTTAGCAATGATTCATGATAAAAAAATAGATGATGTGAAAAATAATTTTCAGCTCAAAGTAGACATCCCTGTTCTCATTCCCAACTGTCTACTAGGAAAACCCACAGAATTCAAATTCACTATTTATACATTCTGATGAGAAACAACTCCCGACATCATTTGAACAAATTATTATTTTCATAATACAACTAAACAGAAAACTTTACCCCATAAGCAAAAAAAAAATGCAAAGTTGCCTCAGGTGCTGAAGTTGTACAGATATGATTGAACTTTTAAAGAGCAAAGAAAATATTAAGACAAAGGAAAGAACAAAAACTACAAAGAAAATACAAAAAAGATAACAGAAAAAATATGCTGTGCATTTAGAAGATAGCAATACCGATACAGGTTCGGGAAATGACGTACCCTATGCAAATTCCTATGAGAGCGAATGGGTAGAAGAGGAAACTGAAGATCTTATATTGCCAGACAACGAAAATGGTAATGAAAATCCAAGGTATGTGGTAGAAAACACAAAGAATAAAACGGATAGTGCAACATGTGAAGATAACAAAGAAAATGAGTTGTATGAGTCTATGGAACTAAATCTGAATATGAACAAATGGGTTATTGTTAAATATGCTCTCAAAAGGGATATATGTAAATAGGCCTTTTGCAAAAAAAGTGGACAGTCATTGGGAGGTAAAGTTTGTACGACGTAAGGGAGCTACTTTTGTGTGCCCAATAATGTATGATACAGACTTGGTCATTGTTGATTCCATTATAAAAACATTGCTGTGCGCAGAGATATCCTAGCACGGAAACATATATTTAGATTTTAAGTTTAGAAATATGTTAATATCGTAGATTAGATTAGCAATACTTTGCCTAAATAAAATAATAATGTTTTAGTCTGTAAGAAAAAGTTCATAGCTCTAAGTTCTTAACTGATCTCTTTGAAATAAAAACCAAAGTAGTTCTACTTGCTTATTTCTCTCTCTACATCCCCAGGTTGAAATCTATCTACATTACTTACAAATTTCATGACATTATTACATTTGCCCCTGCGCACTGGGTAAATGCAATAACTGACCCATGGAACTTTAACGTGGATTATTTTCCTAAATATAACATTATTTTAATTGAAGTAATTACTTAAAACAATACCCTATTTATTTCATACCACCTCCAAAAATGTTGACAATCAGAAAAACAACCTGGTATTCTTGCTAGTATGGTTGCTGGCAGTATGCTTTTCAATTAAGTTTCGATTACTAGATTTTTTTGGTTTAAACCAATACATAGCAACACATAAAATGTAAATTAGCTCTCCAGGAAAAAAAAAACTTAAGCAGTCCACTCCATAGACTATTCTTGCTTGACCTGAAAGGCAGCCCTGTAGCCCTCAGCTTGGGACAGCCAGAATGACCCATCGACCCACACACAAAACAGACACACCTTAGTCATTGATTTATAGACACCACCCGATGGAAGCAGAAGTTTAAAATATGTACAAACTCGGAAAACCTATTGTATCATTAAACAAAATAATAATTATATGAATTACCCGAGAACCTCAAAGGGTAAAACGAAGAATATCTAGGTAGATCAAGTAGGTACTTGATTGCACACAATAGTATACAATTACACACAACTTTTACTCTTGCTCTACTTTCACTTTATTAAAATTTGCCTCCCAGAATATAAAGCAATAATAACAAGCAAGTATGTTTATACTTACTAACAATAGTATTTTTACCCATTAAATTTTAATTATTGATTACCGTCCCATTCCAAATGACATTTATTTGAAGAATTGACAAGAAAAGTAGATTAACCTACTAAGACACTCTTTTAAAAGGATATGTAGTTTTCATGTTAACTAAAAATATATAAACTTGTGAATAGAGAAGACTCCTTAAGTCTCGAATCTGTCCATCAAAAGATTGTGGGACACAACCTTTGTTTAAAATGTCTGATGGATCATCATCCGAGACCATAATATATGAAATAGATTAATGAATTGGTGTGTCTCACTTTGATTTGGTTTGATTTTCACTCGGTATTTGGTATTTGCCATACCTACACTTTTAGATAGTATGAAAAACGCAATAACTGGAACGAAATAAAAGGCATAGGTAAGTACTGCCAAAGACTACTATTGTATAGTGCGCCCAGCGCCGACCTCAGATAAGTTATCGAGTAAGTAGGCAAATGAAGCCAGATGATGTTATAGAGAACGAATTGAGGATCAAGTTGACTATATTACCTGTAGGTTAAACAAAAACAATACAATGCTATCAGAGGCACACGATTATCGAGTTCGACAAAAATGCACAAAGTTTCAAACTCAAGTTGGAACAATATGAATGAGTTAAATTAGTTTTGACATTCAGCCAAAAAACTAGCTACTGCTACTAATGAATAATCTGTTTCGTATGGTATGTAACTATGTATCACATTGGTATCACAGATTAGAGATTACACTACAATTTTAACCATACTCTCACCATACTATAGGTTATTCTATAGGTTATACCATAGATACGTAGTATTGTATTCTCTTTGCCATAGATCTCCGTTACTTCCGTTCAAACGAAATACAATAGGGATAGCGATCTGAGATTTATATATTGACAATCGATTACTCAGGGTAAAAAAAAAACTTTTTTCAGCAATCAATCGATACAGTAAACTGATATTTTACCCTAGTAAATAGACACTCGATTTTGTTTGGTTTTGATAAAACCATGAAATTATTTACCCCGTTGGTATTGCTTTCTAAGCAAGAATTTTATATGTAACACATAACATTTGTTTTGGATATGAGCTTCTTGATGGTATTCAAACACGTTTAAAGAAAAATAGTCATTCACTTAAATCTTCGAAAACTCGCTAGATGGGTGTGTGCTTAGTATGCTTGGCCTCTTCTTGGAAAATTAAAGACACAAAAAAGTAAAAAATACTCAAACATAAATCGATTTTTGAGAAATCTACATTTTAGACCGTGATTCTTATGTGAACCTATTTATGCTTAGACATTTGGTGTGGGATTGCGATTCCGATCGATTTGAAAATCGTTTTATTTTCGCAAATAATCGCATCCCTAGAATACAAAAATACTACGAACAAAAGGAGATCACCTTCTTGATTGCTTCCGTTATCGATATCATCGATACCTTAGACCATTTTTGGTTCGTTAATCTATGATCGATACTCATGATCATCACTGGTCGTCATATTGATGATTTCAAAGAGTATGTAATCAAACCACTAGATGATTTCTGACTTTTGTAGCAACTGCAATCCAAAGCAGCAATCTGATAAGGCCTTAGACTATTTATTAGTTAACACCTCTCTGGATAAGGCATTGAAATTATTGCTACTTTTAATTCATTTTCATTACATGAAATTATATTTTTCTTTCAACCGTGATTTTTCATAGTCAAGGATTATATTCATAGTGAATTTTCACTACGACACGTAATCCTATGAAGTCACTGGTCGATGATTTATCTTAAAAACCGTGGTAGTACCGCCGCTTTACGATTTGGAATGATTGCAATGATTTTTAACTATTTCTACCTATTTCGGTAGCAGGAGCTTCTTATGAAAACCTATATAATATGCTACCTGTGAAATGTTACTAAACCTGATAGAAGTTTTTTGAAGCGAAGCTTCTTTACGGACGTTCGGGGCGCTCGCTACCCGGGCACTCAAACGGTGAAAAGCGTAACGCGTAACGCGTTATTTTTATGTTACACTCTGCCTACCCTGTTTCAAAACCCTATGCACGCCACTTATATCTAATATCTACTGCAAAGCTTCGCTTCTTTCGGGCGTCCCTAGACGGCACTGTTTTTTTTTTTAAATAAGTTTATGGTTTAATAGGCGAAACTTTTTGTTTCGTTATTAATGTTTTTTTTTGTTTGACATTAATTGTCGTTATTGCGTTATAAAATTGTATTGTCAGTGCTCGTGCAAAAAACTGCAATACTCATAAATCGTATAGACCTAAGACTAATAGCAATATAATAAAGTATGTATAGTAAACGGAAAAAAATAAAACAACATGATATTGTATACGACAATACGTCAAGGGACAATATTCCTAAGAGAGGGTATTACTCAGAATTGGTTTCTGATATGTCAAAGGAAGACCCCACCAAAGATGTTTGTGCAAAAAAGCGAATGAAATTGATATTGCAGGTACATAAAGTTAGGGGCTGGCTGCATAACTAGCTCCTCCGGTTCTACCGGATCTATCGGATCCATCGAATTTTCCGGATTGGTCAGCCGAAGGCCTGATAGACATTATATAGGTAGGAGGGGTCTTGTCACTCGGCTCGTTTTTTGAGCAGCAGTGACAATCCCTGTATAAATTAAGGCTCTTGCTGCAATATGCTTATAGCATAAAATATTTTATTTATATTTTTTTTGTGAGAAATAATCGGAATACCTAGATCGCGTAATCGTAATAGCTACTTCCTTTATCAATGATTTGCTCGATTGTCTTGACTGACATTGACTTGACAGCCAGACAGAAAATTAATTGTCTATGCGTTAGGCAGTGGTAGGCGGCAAATTACAAATATAAATTGGTATTTTATTTCTTGTGCGTTTGTGACTACAATACAGTAATGCGTGTATTATACGATACCTATACAATAATGTGATATAATATAAATGACTTATGTACGTACCGACGACATGTATCAACTTCTCATAATTATAATTTTACTTTTAGGCCAAGACGGACAAACTGGCTCCCATGCTGGTCTCTTTACCCAAGCCTCAGAAGCCCAAGCTCCTTCTGCCTCCAGGACGCTGGACCACGTACAGAGAAGATGAGAGTATTGTAAGTAAATAACATTACAGACACTTAACTCACAAACCGTACGTTGCCTGTATGTCAGTTGTTTGTTTTGTATTTAAATAGAAAATGTTGTAAAGTTTGTTTACCCCCACCTAGTTCCTTGTTCAGTTTAGGAACATTGAGGAGAGATTTAAGTATGATCATTTAAATATTACGTTATGTTTCAGCAATTTCCATTTGAGACGTTTGTCCCAAAACTTCAGTTCCTTAGTGTGGTGCTACCGAAGGAACTGCCAAGACTGGTGAAGATTGAGAGGCTGCGGAGGAAATTCCTTGCTGCTAATATAAAGGTGCCAGATTACCATTATCTGATAAATTAATCAGTAACATATGGCTTGTCTCTCACTGACAAAATTTATATATTTATTTTATTATTTTCCATTTTATACCAATGTTATATAAAACTTATATCATTGTATTGTCTCACAGAAAATGCTCCGTGAACTTGGCATACAACCATACTGGCTGCTCCCGGCAGAGGAGTTCCAGCTGACGGACCAGGAGTACTACGGCTTGTACAGCCCTTTCCCAAAACTTGACCTGGAGATCTTCGATAACACTGATTTTGATTGCCGGTATGAACCTTGCACATATGCTATCTTGGTCATTGGAACTTTAAAATTGTTTGTGGGTAAATCATAATGGTGGCGTGAGATTGTTTCTATTGCATGGGAGGGTTGAAAACTAAGCACAAAAAGAATATTTTAGAACAACTTACGATAGAAAATGAAAACAGTAGAACTCACTGACAATAGACCTTACTGATGTGTGAATTTAATTGCTATAATGTTTCATGAATCTGAAATACAGTACGAAATGTTTATTTATTTTGTTGTTAGGAAGGACGGCCCGAGTCCAGTCGAGGAACATTATAGGGTTTTTAATATATTCTTCTTTCCTGAATACTCAGCTGCATGATCCCAGTGAACTGAGGAACTGAGTCAGACCAGTGGCTTGATATTAATGCTTTAGTAGAAATATCCTCTTATTTGGGCGACCGCTTGGCGCAGTGGTACGAGCGTAGGCCGCTCGCCCCACTGCACATAGTGGTTGCGGGTTCGTTTCCCGCTGGGACAAATTTAGGAAATGGCCTTTTGGTAATTTGGCCGAGCCTGGGTGTCACTGGGATCGCCTCCGGTCCATTGTACGGTACCCATAGTACAAGCGTTGCTTAGTTTGGGACCATACAGTTGGTGTGTCAGTCTGGCGATATTTATTTGTTATGACAACATATGGCCAATATTACCGTGAGTTCGCACTGGACGAAACATGTTCTTGAAACATGTTGTATTCTCTATTTTTTGTTGTCATCATAGAGGCAACTATATGTTTCGAGAACACGTTTCGTCCAGTGCGCACTCATAGTTAGAAGCTGTGTGCCTAGCAGCATCTTCTAACGTGATCGTATCGTGACCGAGACAGCAGGCTGTAGCTGTCACTCTTATTAATGATGAAATCTGTTGTGTAAGCAGGACGCCACTACTTACAATTAACGTTCACTACGTTAAATATTTCGTGTTCGTGGCCATACCAGGGGTTTTTACCTAAGGTGGTTGCGAAGTAGTTTCATTTTGTATGTGTCAGCATTCCCGAAGAGTGGTTGGCTCTGGGCAACATAGAGGGCGAGCAGTATCCGTGTCCGGGGCTGGCGTTCATACCCAAGGAGGACGGTAAAGCCAAGACCAGCGGTGACATACTGGAGATGCTGAACAACTTGTACGAGGTAACCAACCAATTTGTCTAAAGGATCAACAGAGACGTACCTAAGTACCTCTGTTTAACCCACAATGGTTTTTGTTCCAATTTTTATAAAAATATGTGAAGCAGTGATAGCCGATTGGTTAAGCGCGCGTCTTGCGGGTACCAGGTCTTGGGTACAAACCCCGGCTCGCACCTCTGGATTTTTCGAAATCTATGTGCGTATCATAATTTCTATATGATTATCACTTGCTTACGGTGAAGGAAAACATCGTGAGGAAACCTGCATGTCTTAGAAGATCTAACCAATTTTCGAAAGACATGTGAAATCCGCCAACCCGCACTAGGCCAGCGTGGTGGATTAAGGCCTGAATCCCCCTCGTGTTGAGGGAAGGCCCGTGCCCAGGAGTGGGACGTCAAAAAGGGCTAAAATTATTATTATATATATATGTGTAAGATATATATATAAGGTGACACATAATGGGTATACTTTTTTTTTCAAAACTTAACTTTGTAATTCTAAAACCATCAGCTTTGGAGGGAGCTTGAAAAACAAAAGGTGTTATAGGAATACAGCTGTTGACCGATTTCACAAGTCTACAAAACCTTTAGTACTTCAACTGTCCCACAAAGCCGATAGTTTGAGATTTACAAAAAAAATTGTATACCCATTTTTTATCACCTAGTATAGCCGTGTGGTCCCGGCTTTATAGCCGTGTGGTCCCGGCTTTATAACAGGATCACCCCATCTCCTCCCACGGGTGCCGTGCGAACCGGCAAAGGGATATACAGGTAATGGGCAGCAGCGTTCTCTATGTATGTGCCTACTACCAGCTACTGTGATCACCAAGACGCCTGCCAAGCACGGTGATTATGGCAAAACCCCACCATGAAAGGCACCACAAAGTTACGACAGCGAGCAACCGTCCATTGTGGCGTTCTAAGGGGGAAGCCTATGTTCAGCAGTGGACGTCTTCCGGCTGATGTAATACCCTGTTCAATTAAGCTGTAGTCCAAAATGGCGTATACATAGCTACTTAATATCAATATGTATAGATGAAATTATTATTATCGTGAACAGTGGACGAACGTGGCCGCATTCGGCTTCGACAAGACCACAAACAGATGGGACGTCATGGCGTTGGACGGAACCAAGAGACGATACACGTGAGTACAATAAAATCAGTGTTCGTAAACTCCATGTAGTTATACAAAACAGCATCTTCTGGTTTTCTGGGTTCATCTTTATAGAATACCTCATGGCGTAATGGTTAGAGCTGGTTCGAAATTTACCTTTTCGTAATCTGTCATAGTCTGGGCATCACTGATCGCCCCAGACTTATAAGTACAAGCGTTGCTTAATTTGGGATTATAGACCGGATGTGTTAGTCTGGCAATATTTATGATCTGGTCTGGCAATATTAAAGATCATCTAACTAATAGGAAGATCGTTGTCCCTATTAGGGAACCTCTGCATGTCTGTGGTGGTGATGATGAGCTCATCAGTTGTATGCGGTTCTATAAGTTTTTTTTTGTGAAAAACGCTCTTCAATATAGATTGACTTATTCAATGCTGATTCTCATTTTACACGGTGTGTGTTTGTTTGTGATTGGGGGGTATAAGGTTGGTATTGATCTCTATCTTAAATTGCCAGAATCCCCCGCATCCGGCTGATGTTCAAAGCGGATGACCCTGAGACTTTCGCGCAGCGGCTGAAGTTCGCCGTGGACCTGCGCAGAGAAGTCGAGAACAACCTGAGGTTTGAGCCACGGACCAGCCACGCCTTGGCCTCCGCACTAGCCATAACTTGCATCAAAATAAAGCCATGTGGTTAACTGTGATTAGTCCGAACCGAATATAGTAATTGATAATTACTGGTCGATCGTAAATCTTGTACACCATATTAAGGGTATATCTTTCGGAAACTTGGGACAGTTAAAGTAGGTACAAGAGGTTTTGTAGACTTATGAAATCCGTCAACAGCTGTATCCTTATAACACTTTATGTTTTTCAAGTTTCCTCCGTAGCTGATAGTTTTAGAATTAGAAAGTAAAAAAATATTGTATACCCTTTCTGTTTCACCTAGTATAGATTTATTAATAACTGGTATGGTGGTGTGGTGGTGGTCAGGTTCTACCTGTACCTGGACTGCCTGCTGCTGGAGGGGCTGCCCGGCATGCCGCTGCAGCACATGCCGCGCATCCTCAGGATGGTGCGCATCCACAAGCAGGCGCGCGAGCTGGACGAGGACCATCTGCAGGCGCTGAGGACAGAGGTGCTTGCGACACATTACTAGCTGTACCTGCACTGCCTGCTGCTGGAGGGGCTGCCCGGCATGCCGCTGCAGCACATGCCGCGCATCCTCAGGATGGTGCGCATCCACAAGCAGGCGCGCGAGCTGGACGAGGACCATCTGCAGGCGCTGAGGACAGAGGTGCTTGCGACACATTACTAGCTGTACCTGCACTGCCTGCTGCTGGAGGGGCTGCCCGGCATGCCGCTGCAGCACATGCCGCGCATCCTCAGGATGGTGCGCATCCACAAGCAGGCGCGCGAGCTGGACGAGGACCATCTGCAGGCGCTGAGGACAGAGGTGCTTGCGACACATTACTAGCTGTACCTGCACTGCCTGCTGCTGGAGGGGCTGCCCGGCACACATTACTAGCTGGCATACCCAAGGGAAGGTGGAGTTCGAAGGTCAAAAGTGTATTAGACTGGATACTGGGTGCTGATTGGTCAAAAATCTAACCGGTCACTGAGTCCAGAACCCGCAACCACCATAGTTGAGCGGCCTACGCTCGAAGCACTGCACCAAGCGGTCGTCAATATAGGTATAGGTTGTTGGTGTATTAGTCTGGTGACGTGATACGGGGAAATATTTCGTCTCTACGGTATCACACAACATTAGAAAACCACACCTTACATGTACGGTTTTATTTTAATACTTCAGTATATTAGGCACAGTGCCCGAGCTAACTAAACCTGATGTACGTATACATGTTTTTTTTTTTTTTTTTTAATAGCCAATTTTTGTGTCCCACTCCTGAGCAAAGGCCTCTCCCAGAATTTTCCACGAAATACGGTTTTGTGCTGTTTCGGTCCACGTATCCCCCGCAAAGGTGACCAAATCGTCCCGCCATCTTTTCCTGGGTCTACCCCGGCTGCGGTAGCCGTCTGCTGGCACCCAATTTGTGATAGCTTTTGCCCACCTTTGCGGGACCATACGTGCCACGTGACCAGCCCACTCCCACTTAAGCTTTGCGGTCTTTACCCCCACGTCAGTAATGCGAGTAATAGAGCGCAGGGTGGTATTTCGGACGCGATCTCTCCGCTTGACATCTAATATACTACGCTCCATTGCTCTTTGGCAAATCTTGAGCTTGGACTTCTGTTGCTCTGTTAGTGACCACGTTTGAGCACCGTAGGTTAGGACGGGCAAGATACATATGTCGACAAGTCTACGTTTTAAAGTCTACATATAACAAAATTAAAAATAAACTGGTGCTATGAATCTTTTCAGCTGATTAATAGCGAGGGATTTAATGATATGATCAGCTAATAGAAATAAATCCATCTGATATTTTTTTTGTAGTTTGTCGCCGCTTTTTAAGCAGTTAGATATGAGTTTAATTGTGCAGGCGGAGCTATCATACCGCAAGATGGAGGGCAAGCTGAAGTCGATCTACACGATACAGAAGTACCGGGATCTGTATAACTTCATAGACCTGCCCACCAAGGACTACGTGGCGCCCGTGCCGGACTATGGTGAGCGCTCCACTGGGTACTTCACTCACATCATGCTTTTAAAGCTCAATCATTCTACCGCGATGTACCGTTTGTTACAAGCGTCAATTTAAACCTCCGATCCTGGTTTACAGGTGTTACAGTGGTGGGAGTGTGTGGCGGGACCAGTCCCATTAAAAAAAAATCGCCAAGTACCATGTCGAGCCATGCACAATGAAGGTTTCCGTCATTGAAATTAATCTGTTTAAATTTTCACCCCCGGTTGAAATAGGTACTAAAGCCATATACTTACTTACTACTACCGACATCTATCGACACCATTAAATACTAAGATATAGACTAATGAACATAAAACATACATTTATTGCTGTTATTTAATTGGAAAGTATTAACAATGTGTCCAATTTCGTCTGCATAATCTTATTCATATTTATGCAACATAAAAATGTAAGAAGTGTCGATGTTTATTACGTAACAAATCTTACCCAATGTTGTTAACATACTACTACCGACGTCTATCCACGTGCATTAACACTTCAGAAATACACATATTAACATAAAATATAAATTTATTGCTGTTATTTCATTGAAATTGGTGAACAATGAATCCATTTTCGACTGCATACTCTTATTAATGTATTTGCAATGGAAAAATGTTAGAAGTGTCGGAATTCAGTACGTAAATTTTGATTTTTAAGCTTTAAAAGTTAAAAATTTCGCAAACGGATTTTTGATGATAAAATATTGTATGAAAACACCATTTCATTTGAAAAGAACTTTTCAACGACAACCCACATAATGGTGTAACTAAAAAAAAACAATATCCACTTTTTCGATGTTCGGGGAGTTACCTCAAAAAAAGTAATTTTATATTTTTGATTGTCAGATCTACCTCTTAAATTTTTTTTTCATTACTCATACTCTGAAAGTAGGTCTGAAGTTGCCTGAGAAGCGGGTTGAAAGTAATACTTTTCAGGCCCGGGAGTTTCGCTTTCAACTGACAGCTGTCAAATTATAAAAAAAAAATTAGTTCCATTTTCACATTTCTATGGAACCATGTTCAAAATTTTTCTACAGTCACTCAATTACAGCACGATGTAAAATTGAAATAACATAAAGTTAAGTATTAATTCAAGAATATATTTTTTTAAATGACTTAATTATAATTTAGTTTCAACAATTTATTTAAAATAACATAGATTTGGGCAAAATATTTAAAGATGAAAATGAAAAATAATGGCTAAATAATGAAGTTGGCCGGCCAACGAAAAAAAAAAACAAAATAGGCGGCAATCCGTTTTTTTTTTCGAGTTGTAGAGTATTGTTTATACTTCCTTGTATTATTTCTTTAGCCAATTCCTGTTTTTATTTTTATTTTCCTTGTATTCGTAATGAAAAGCACAGTGTTTACCTCGGGTGAAAGACTTATTTTGTCCCTCGAACTATTAGCGCCCTCGCTACGCTCGGGTGCCAAACCCCGTCTCGGGGCTAAATAAGTCACTTTCACCACTCGTGTAACAATGTACTATTTTTGTATTGTAATTTTTTGGTATGTGTTACGTCATGTATGCGACCGAAGGAATTGAATCCATGGTGTCGAATAAATAAGATAAAAAACTGATGATGAGTGTGTGTTGCGGCGGCAGGCAACTACCCTTGCGTGATGGAGGACTTCCCGGGCCGCGTCAAGTTCAACCAGTGGTTCTCGCTGTACGTGCTCACCGAGTCCGTGGCCTGCATCCACCTGGTCGTCGACGAGTGTCTGAAGGTGCGATAGCATCTTCTAAGTCATCTTCTCTTCATTCATGGTTAGAGCGAATGGGGTAGAATCGATAGGTACCTATTTCCTGGTTAATGAGTTTCTTCATTGCAAGTAACATCCAAAGTAATGTCCTAGACTTGTATTAATAAATCTTTCTCAAGTCCAAAAGCGATCTTGGAAATGTAATTCTTACGTCATACCAATACAAAAGCATTCGTAAAATTAATATCGCTCTCAGAATTGAGAACTATGCAGAAACTGATTTAGAAGACGCAATATCTTAGTATTTTTAAATCCTCTACCGACCAGTAGTACTTTCTCTCAGATTTTGTATTTCTGTAACATCTCTATTTATTAACGGTTGGATCAATTTCAGTTCTTTTCAACCGACTTCAAAAAAGAGGAGGTAAAATTTCGTGTGTAGGTATGTTTTTTTTGTTTAAGATAGCTTGTTTAAAAAATAGGCCAAACGGCCTGAATCCCTCTTTGTATTGGGGGGAGGTCTATACTCAACACTGGGACATTAAATCTCCAGGTGGAGTCTATGCTGTTCTTCACGTCTAACTACGGCAGGAACGCGAGTCTGGCAGAGTTCGACGCGGCGCAGCAACACTGCACTTCAATGGTAAATAAACGCACCCTGTGATACGTCGTATATACACCCGGATGTATATTTAAGCGTAGGTTTTATATAACTGTCTGTTTATGACTGTGGCTGGGTGTCACTGGGTTCGCCCTCAGTCCATTGTTCGGTACCCATAGGACAAGCGTTGCTTAGTTTGGGACCATACAGTTGATGTATCGTTCGTAATCATCCACAATTGTTTCAGATGTTAAAATATCTGAACATAACTTGGCTGAACAACACCGCGCACGCCATCAGGATGTCGTTCAGGGACGTCGGCAAGGGGTACTACATTAAATCCTACTAATATTATAAATGTGAAAGTTTGTGAGTGTGGATGTATGTATGTATGTTTGTTACTCCTTCACGCAAAAACTACTGAACGGATTTGGATGAAATTTGGAACACAGATAGTTTATAACCGGGATTAACATATAGGATACTTTTTATCCCGATAATCCCGAAATTTTTGTTACGTTAAATACTACGCGGACGAAGTCGCGGGGCACAGCTAGTATAACTATAGTTGTTGTTATTATGATTATGTACTACGGGTTTGGAATGGGCCTACAGCAGAGTGGAATGCGACTTCAAAATTATACTAGGCAAATAATAAAAAAAATATTGAATGGTCGGAACGCTACTTATGCGTTACTAGCTGCGCCCCGCGACTCCGTCCGCGTTCTGTTGATTTTTTTTCCTGAATTTTCTTTGCTATAAACCTCACGGAGCCCGAGACCTTTCCAACGAATGCAAAACCGTGGAAATCGGTTCGTGCGTTCTGGAGTTACAGCGTCAGGAAGGAAAACCCGACTTATTTTTATATAGTAGATGTACGGAACGCAGCTATAATAGATAGCTACATTACGTCGATCTTCTGTGAGAGGGTGGCACTACCCCAGTCGAGCCAGCCCGCATATAAAACCACCAATTAAACATGTGAGTGCTAAAACTGCTAAGTTATGACGTCATACGTGAGTTTTCGAAATAACTCGTGTATTATTGCAAACTTTGCAGTTAGTTCACTGTTGGTAGTCGTCAGATAATGTAATCTTGGAAACTACTCGCGTAATTTCTTAATTAATTCTAACAATGATCTTTACTTGAACAATTTAACTGACAGCGTTTATATTAACGTTGACATTAACAAATAAGGGAACATTCCTAACACAACGAATATGTCTGTCGTGTCCGAAAGCCAAGCGCAGAGTGCCCGCCGGTTGTTTTGCGCGCTGTCTTATACTTTTTCACTCGGTCCGGTTAGGTGCGTAGGAGAATAATGTGACAGTATATTATTTTGAACTAAAAAAGATTAGTTTAATACAGTATTATTATGTTTTCTATCGTCGCTCTCTCTATGCAGATGGTTCAACATCTATGAGAAGAAATGGGAGTTCTACGGAGTCAGCAAGCTGTGCAGATTCATGCAATTGGTCAGATTTCGGATGCAGGTACACTTACATTCTGAAATCCAATCTTTGTACAATACGAACGGGATTCGCAGAGTATATTTTGGCCGGAGCCGCACCGGTAAAACGATTGCGATGTGACTGCGATTTCGTTACACAAAACCCCAAAGATATATGACGATGGCCGCATCAAACGAAAGTTTGCTTATAAATCGCCGTGGCATCGCTATCTATTCCCTTGCCGATGCCGCTCAGCCCCAGAGGCCTAGTGTTTGGTTCGGCGGCGATATTTTAAATAATTAGAATGGATATGGTAAATAGATTCGGCATTTGTTAGCTATTTAGATGTTTTTTCAATGTTGTTAATCGTCTGTTATCATTTTTCGATTACTAACAAAAAACAAAAATAATTCATAGTCGCCTTAAATTGGCAGTTAAAGTTTCTGAGTCCGTTTACAATATCCATTCGAATGATTTAAAATACCCCTGCAAGAGAAGTCAATTTAGTAGTTATTTGCAATCCCTGCAGAGATCAAACCGCTGAATATATCTCATCATTTGCAGCGGTTGACCTCAACGCGTGATACTCTGCAGTGGCGCCACCATAATAAATTGTGACCAATCATAGTGGGAAAAAATCTACGTTTAACATATATAATGTACTAGCTGTGCCCGCGACTTCGCCCGCGTGTAATTTAACTTAACAAAAATTTCGGGTTTATACATCCCCTATTTTATCCCCTTGGGGGTAGAATTAATCAAAATCTTTTCTTAGCGGATGCCTACGTCATAACATCTACCTCCATGCCATATTTCAGCCCGATCCGTCCAGTGGTTTGGGCTGTGCGTTGATAGATCACTATGTCAGTCAGTCCGTCAGTCAGTCAGTCACCTTTGAGTTATATATATATAGATGTACGTACATAGTATATTAATGTACTTTCACTAGGTACCGATATAATTGACATTTACAGTGGCGCTGCTGGGGAGTATCACGCACCTGGGTAGGTTTGTTTTTGAAGATCCCATATCTAGTTTGGCTTTACAACTTTTATTGAGACAATCCTTGTGTAAGTTACCCCTCGTTTACACTGACGTCATACTCTTATTGATTCATGCTGTTGTCTCTTATTTTGATCTGTCAGAAAACAAAGACAGCTATATAAGTAAACACCATACGTCTGTGTAAATGAGGGGTCAAGGACCAACACTATTCCCAGCACTGTGAGACCTCACAATAACTGCTTTGTTCCGCGGAAAATTGCAAATTATTAGGCTCCCTGACACTCTTGACTGACATACTCGACCGACGGAGTTAGGTTTTGTTAACCTCTTCCATTATCGATCAAACTATTTGATTTATAATTTTGGAGGTTAACAAGCCAAGGGTGAGTGGTGGGTCCTTCTCCTAAATTGTCTCACAATAACGTTTGTGAATACGGACCTGAGTATAGTGATGCGTGATGCGGCGTGTTTGTGTCAGTACGCGCTGCGGTACTGCATCGAGCAGTCGATGGCGATGTTCGTGTACATGTGCGAGACGCCGTGCCTCTGCACCTACTGGTGCGACGAGAGCTTCGAGTGGGACTCCACCGACCTGCTCAACTCCCCCTTCAGATCCCCCACCGTCACCCTCTTCTACTTCCACCTCATGATGGCCGAGGACGGGCCCTATTACACCACGGACCCCGCGCAGTTTGAGGTCAGTGGACCTTGATCATCTTAGACTTTGATATCGATATTTTTAGCAAGGTGCATGGTCGCTAGAGAGTAATGAAAGCGGCGGTAAGAGACGATCATGACCGTTTTGTCATGAGTGTAACAACGAAGCAAGAGAGGAGTGGACTGTTCCCGCCACACACTCCCACCACTGTTACTCCTACGAGCCAGGATCGAAAAAGTATAATGTACGAGAGAAGTGATCTACCGTGTAGCGTCGCGCTAGAATAGCTCCATTATCAGTATTTACCTAGGCATCGTAATGTAACGAATAAGCTGGCTGTGACAACAAAGCGTGAGATAGACCGATCTTGTCCCATTCTCTTCTTTGCATGAAGAAGAGGAAGGCGAAATAATCTGTGACAAAAGTCTCGTCTATAACGGGCGCAAGTGAATATTGCTTCATTCTGTTTATTTGCATTCACTACACTCACGTAAGTCCCTGATTCCTCGGCAGATAGTGATCCAGCGGCTGTTCCGCGAGATGCTGTACCGGTGCCACTTCATCCCGCAGGTGCACCCAATGATCATGACCGGCCTCGTGTTCGACAAGGAGCTGTTCCTAACCTCCATAGGTAACCCAAACTCTCTGGCTGCGGAAACGATCAGAACCGTACTGAATAAATAAATGAATATAGTCAGACTGACACACGTTACTGTATGGTCCCAATCTAAGCAACGCTTGTACTATGGGTATCGTACAATGGACTGGGGGCGAACCCAGTAACACCCCACTAAGGCAAATTCCAAAATTTTCCACGTTGGGAATCGAACCAGCTACCACCATGTGCAGTGAGCCGAGCGGCCTACGCTCGAACCACTGCGCCAAGCGGTCATCGTGGCAGGAAAATTCTGTTAATCGGACTGTGTTATCCCTAGGTCTGTTAGAGCCGAATGTGGTGGACTACAGAGAGCGGCTGCTGAAGGCCTACAGGAAATCTATAATACCGCTGAAGGCGTATCTGAAACAGTACGAGTGCTACAGGGAGATATACGTGCTGAACATCGAGGAGTATGTCGAGTGAGTACTGTCATCGACTTTTACTAAACGCTGAACTGAACTGACAAAAATTTCAAGTGTTTCTGAATTAATAATGGCTGCCACCACTGCCGTATAAGTTTTGGGGGGGGGTTTTCCTCTTAACATATGTAAAAATACTAAGAGAAACGCCACGGTTACGTACGCAGGGTCACTTGAGGCTGGCTTTGAAAACCATCGCTGTGTCCCGGCACCAAGCTGAGTGGCAGCCCCGTTTCACACGGACGATGTGTATGCGTTTAGTATAGGCATTCTACACTGTGTATGTGCTATGGTGGTGGCTGTGTGACATAAAATTATTTTCTTAAGTGCTATGCTGATTGTTTAGTAATATTTGCCTTGGTGTGGGTTTCACCGGGATCGCCCCTAGTCCTTTGCACGGTACTCTTATTAGGTACATTGGACCATATAGTTGGTATCAGGGCGCATTCACACGGCCTTTTTTATCGACGCAGATGACGCATGACGCGTGTTTTACGAAAGCGCATTTAGGGCGCCGTAAATGCTCAAAAAGCAAGTTGTGATTGAATCTCGTTTAAAACGCTTAACGCACGTCATTAGTGACGAAAAAGAACGCCGTCTGAATGCGCCCTTAGTGTGGCGATATTTATGAATAGTTATTTATTGATTTATTATATCGATAAGAGCGTTCCGCGAGGAGAAGCATTCGGCGTCGGAGACGCGGGAGGAGGTCCAGATGCACTACGACGCCAAGCTGGACCTGATCTGGCGCCTGCCGCAGTACATCAGCATCGGCCCCTTCGCACTCAACGTCGACTCGCTCAAGGTACCTCCTCACCGACATGCTGCCCTCGTAATTGCAAATTCTTTAGTCGCAAAATTACAGCTTCGAGAAAAAGGTGTTCGTGTTTTTTTGAAATTTCTACATTAATCTAAAATGTTATGTTATTATAATAACATCTATACAAATAAATAAATTTGGAATCTGTTTGTAATATCAAAATAACACCTTTTCACTAAGTGCATATCAAAGTACATACGACACCTAAAGCAAAAACGCGATTTAAAAAATTTTTGTCTGTCTGTCTGTGTGTTTGTTCCGGGTAATCTCCGAAACCGCTGGACCGATTTTGACGGGACTTTCACTGGCAGATAGCTGATGTTATAAGGAGTAACTTAAAAAAATAAATAAAATAAAATAAAATAGCCTTTATTTCCTCTACTACATGTCTTAAGGTAACGTAAACTTACATACTACATAGTTGTTAGGGTTTTGTAGAAGTCGCCTCTTCGGCGTAGGCCTCCCCCATGTCTTTCCATTTACGTCTGTCTCTAGCTTGTCTCATCATATAAGGAGTAACTTAGGCTACTTTAATTTTAGAAAAACGATTAGGGTTCCGCGTAAAAAAATAAAAACACATTAAATCAAAGAGTATCTCCGAATCGGGTGGACAGATTTTGACGGGACTTTCACTGGTAGATAGCTGATGATATAAGCAGTAACTTAGGCTACTTTTATTTTAGAAAAACAAAATTAAAAAATGGGCCCTGTCGCGCGGGCTCAGAACGCGGGAGCGGGCTTTTTGTTAAGTTAAATTCCACGCGGACGTAGTCGCGGGCTCAGCTAGTTATAACATAAAATGTTATGTTATCATCACATTTTAGTTAGTAAAAAACGCTTAAACGCCTTTTTCTCGAAACTGCAATTTTGCGATTACTGCATTTGCAATTACGAGGGCAGCATTTGGCGACAGCTTGTGTTAATCAAATCAGATTTCTTGAATGGTCTTTTCGTAATTCGGACTGGTTGGTGTGTTAGTATGGCGGTATTAATTTATTTTTACAATCGACTTCCATGCAAGTCATTTTACATGAGATATTTACGTGGAGCATAGGAAGCTACAATTTGTTTACTATGGAGTTAGTTACCTATATTGGTACTTACTAGTAGTGTTAAAAAAAACAGAAACTTAGAGAAGCTGCGACCTTGGCAGCCGAGCAGACTTGATGCACTGATGAATACATTCTAGAAAATAATATTAAGTATCCTATATACAAATTATTTTGCATGTATGTTTTAGAATTAAGACCATTGTTTAAGACTACTTACTCCTCTATCTAAGGAGTCCGCTCACTCCTTAGATAGAGGAGTAACAGTCCTTATTTGTCCGAATAAAACGCAATAACACCTCGTTTATCGTTTAACCTCTTGCCGGATCATTGAGTTTCTTGCCGGATTTTCTCAGTGGCAGCAGCATTCCGAACCGGTAGTAGATTCTGACTATTCATAAATGCTTTGTTGGCATACGTGAACAAACTTCTCCCTAGGGCTGAAAAGTATTACTTTCAACCCCCTCCTCAGACAAGTTCAGACCTACTTTCCGAGTATGAGTAATGAAAATACTTATTTTGTCCCTCAAACTATAACCCAGTCTCGGGACTAAATAAGTTACTTTCATCCCTAGGATAACAATGTACTATTGAGTTTTGAGTTGAGTTGAATCGTCGGTCTGAATGTGAACGGTGGATTCCAGCAACTGCTGGTGACGAAGCGGTCGGACATAATCAAAGCGCTGTTGGCGATGTGGGCGGAGGAGGTGCGGCTGGTGGTGGACGACGTGATCCAGGCGTACAAGAACATCATGCGCAAGCTCGGGGAGAAGCCCAACTCCATCGAGCACGTGTTCGAGATCCGCGAGTGGATGGAGTCCATCCCCTTCGCGCTCAAGACCCAGGACGACATCATGCGGAAAGTGCACACGGTATCACATCTATTTACTACATGGACGGCACTTAAGGATAACATAAGACACCGCTTAGGGCCTAAGCACCCCGCAATTTTTAAACGCGCCGTCGACGCGCGTTTTAGAAATGCGCGTCGACGGCGCGCTTTTATCCTACAAAAGTCTAAAGTCGTCAGGCTGCGTCTGACTCGCGTGCGTATCACGTCTATAAAGCTACGACGGAAAAACGTGGTGTGCATAGGCTCTTACATGCGCTATTGTATGATAATGCATTCGTCAAAGGTGGTGGGGTATCGAATAAGACGCCGAATGTCAGGTGCGGACATGCTTATATACAATGGCAATGTATATGTGCGGTGAGCGGAGATGCCCGGTTATGCGGCGTCTATGGCTTATTGGTCTATAATGGTCGCTTTAAAAGGGTTATTGCATATAGTTTTGTAGATTGACACATAACAAACGTTCTTCTGCAGAACAAAACAAACCGTAGTGGAAGCGGTTGTAGGTTAGTTTCAGTTTGCGGAACTATGGGTGGTTGAATATATTCTGTATACATTTATTTGTATGTAACAAAGTCAGCAAACAAGTGTACGATCCTCCTGATGTTAAGCAGTTACCATAGATGCATGCAATACCAATAGCATTGCTTGCACGGTGCCAACCTGAACGGGAGTGGCGTGGCGGAAGGGCTCTCAATAATCGTGTGAAACACAGCTGTCATCGCCACCTTACGCCCATTTTCTGTATGAAGGTGGTATATACAATTATTTTAATAAATCATGGAGGTGAATATGAGGTTTGTTATAATACTGCACGATATTTTGCATGGTGCGCTGTCGCAACGCTATACCCTTGCCGGCGCGGCCCCGAACTCAGGCCTGGCCTTTGAAAGCCCGGAGACTTTAGTGAAAGGTGTTGTTCAGGATTACGAAGTGCTGGACGTGTTCTTCATGCCGCTCGAGAATGACGACTTCAAAGCTCTGTGGGAGGCGATCGGCTGGCCCCTGACCATCACCAAACAGGTTTGTATACCTGACGTCATGAGGGCCGTGTTCGCCAACACATTGACGGATCGTTGGAGCGTTGTTTGATATGTTTGACGATTGCTTTAACGACCTGTTGGTGTGTTAGTGAACTCGGCCAGTATTACACTGGGTAATTTGGTTGCGAATAAAAGCCTTCAGTAGTTACAGTGCATTGACGTCTCCATTGTGTACTGGCCAGAGCGTAGCCGCTCTTCTTTCTGGCCACTGTTGGATTATGAGCGTCAATTTAAGTGCACAATAGTACATTGTTACACAAGTGGTGAAAGTGACTTATTTTTTCCCGAGACGGGGTTTGGCGCCCGAACGAAGCGAGGGCGCTAATAGTTCGAGGGACAAAATAAGTCTTTCACCCGAGGTAAACACTGCTTTTCATTACGAATACAAGGAAAATAAAAATAAAAACAGGAAGTGGCTAAAGAAATAATACAAGGAAGTATGAACAATACTCTACAACTCGGGAAAAAAAAGATCGGATTCCCGCCAATTTTTTTTTTCGTTGGCCTGCCAGCTTCATTATTTAGCCATTATTTTTCATTTTCATCTCTAAATATTAGGCCAAATCAATGTTATTTTAAAGACATTGTTGAAACTAAATCATAATTAAGTAATTCAAATATATATATTATTTAATTACTACTTAACTTTATATTATTTCAATTTTACATCGTGCTGAAATTGAGTGACTGTAGAAAAAGTTTGAACATGGTTCCATAGAAATGTGAAAATGGAACATTTTTTTTTATAATTTGACGGCTGTCCGTTGAAAGCGATTCTCCCGGGCCGGAAAAGTATTACTTTCAACCCGCTCCTCAGGCAACTTCAGACCTACTTTCAGAGTATGAGTAATGGTATTTTTGTAATTTGTCTTGGGGTTGCATGTACGCTATTGTACAGCACCCTTATACGACGTAGCTTTAGGATCGATACCAATAGTGTGGGCTGTCACGGAAATCGTAATGAGGGCAAAAAATGTCGCAGGGCGGCGCCACGTCTGGACTGGCAGACATTGACAGTTGACAGTTCTGACAGTCCGATCAAGCGACATCTGTTGAGCTGTTTTTTTAGGCCCAATTTTCAATGAGACGACGCCACACCTGATCGATGGTATGTGTATGTTTGTATGTATGTATGTATGTATGTGTGTGTGCGTGTGTGTAGACGGAGGCGACGGCGGACTTCCTGGAGGAGGAGCAGGAGAAGTTCTGGAAGCTGCACCAGCAGGACGAGCAGACGCTCTACGACAAGATCGACCTGTTCACCGCGCAGTGCATGCAGCTCACGCTGCAGAACGACTTCTCCAAGGTACTCGTACCAGCCATCACCACTGCAATGACCATGATCACTTATTTTATTTGAGTTTAATATTTATACAAGCTATTTCGAACTTTAAAGCTGGCAAAAACAGGTTCGATTAACGATTAGAATACTAGCTAGTGAAGTATGACGTAATTACTGAGTAGTTTCAGCAAATCTGTATCAATATTTATTTCATAACTAGCTGTGCCCCCCGACTTCGTCCGCGTAGTATTTAACGTAACAAAAATTTCGGGATTATCGGGATAAAAAGTATCCTATATGTTAATCCCGGTTATAAACTATCTGTGTTCGAAATTTCATTCAAATCCGTTCAGTAGTTTTTGCGTGAAGGAGTAACAAACATACATACATACATCCACACTCACAAACTTTCACATTTATAATATTAGTAGGATACTTAGAAATATCAGCACTGATAGCCGATTATATATTGTAACTTTGAGGATAAGTCTGTCTTCACTAAAACATCAACATATCAATCGCCTACATTATTACGGAACAAAGTGTGACTCTTGCAACATCCGGGATCCTTATGTTATCCAGGTGCACGAGATCGCCAACGACATAAAGAAGGCGTGGAAGGGGATGAAGGACTCTCAGGACTGGGGCCGCATCCTCAACCAGCGGCAGAAGCTGTTCGGCCAGCCCGTGGTGCCCTTCTCCGACCTCAACAAACTCGTCAAGGAGTTCGAGCCCTACAGGAACCTCTGGGTCACCGCTTCCGGTATGACCTCTTACGTCCCTCTATACAATCGCGTCAGTTTGACGATATAATATTTTTGGAATAGGTATAATTAAAGTGAATTACCTTCAGCATTATAAGGTAATAAGATCTTAGAGGCAGGCACAGACCAATAAATTATAGACGCCGCTTAGCCGGGTAACCCGCTTACCTTTTTTTTTGTAACTGATCCCGCCACACACTCTTGTAAACTACTCCTGTAAACCAGGATCGACAATGGTGACCAATAATATCGTCGCCCAATATGTGCAACACTACTGCATAAGTATGACCGCACCTGATTTTGTTTGGTCCATTTCACTATAAGCCTTTGACCTCAGTCACCAGGCACGATGACGAAGAGGAGCCGTCAACAATAAATATAATGAACTAGCTGTGCCCAACGACTTCGTCCGCGTAGTATTTAACTTAGCAAAAATTTCGGGATTATCGGGAAAAAAGTGTCCTATATGTTAATCCCGGTTATAAACTATCTGTGTTCCAAATTTCATCCAAATCCGTTCAGTAGTTTTTGCGTGAAAGAGTAACAAACATACATACATACAAACATACATCCACACTCACAAACTTTCACATTTATAATATTAGTAGGATGTAATGAAACAATGATACAATGGCAATGACCGCTTGGCGCAGTGGTTCGAGCGTAGGCCGCTCGGCTCACTGCACATGGTGGTTGCGGGCTCGATTCCCGCCGTGGCAAAATTTGGAAATGGCCTTTTCGTAATTTGCCCAGGTCTGGGTGCCACTGGGATCATCCCTAGTCCATACAGTACCCATAGTAAAAGCTTTGCTTAGTTTAGGAGCATACAGTTGGTGTGTCATTCTGGAGATATTTATTAATTTTTAGTACGCTCTGAAACTGTAACCCTCAATTCCAGACTTCCTGAAGTCCCGTGAGGTGTGGTTCGACAACCCGCTGATGTACGTGGATGCTGACACCATAGAGCCGCTCATCAACGAGTACTACAAGACCATAGTCAAGTGCGTCAGGACCTTCGCCGACCTGCCCAAGGTCCAGGAAGTCGCTCTCACTATCAAGGTACCCAGTCAATTCATCATCTACATAGGGGAATAGCTGGTTTATAATAGTATAATCCAGCTATTCCCCGCAGCTTCGCTACCGAAGATTTTCGATCGTCGTGAAATTTAGCAATATACCAGGCATGCCTTTTAAGTTCTGTCGTTTCCATATTTCCCGGCAATTTTGAATTTGGAACTGTTCTATATTCGAATGTGTTTAAATTTCGAATCTCAAAACAATTGAAAGTTTTAGGATTAATGCTATTGTTTAGTCACAGCGTCGATTAGAATCTGTCAGGTTACGTACGAAAATGAATCTTCCTAAGGAAAATGTTCGTGCAATAATTTTCTACAACTTTAGAAGAGGCCTGACACGGCTTCAGTGTTTTGAAGAGCTAACATCTGTGTTCAGTGATGAAGCCCCATGTCTGCGGACAGTCGAACGCTGGTATTTATAATTCCAGCGTAAACATACTATTCTTAGTGACAAATCTCGCGAAGGACGGCCAAAATCCGCCTTCACTGAAGATAACATCATTGCTGTGAGACAACAAATTCTCGAAGATCGTCATGTGACGTATCAAGAGATAGAGGTTCTATTAGGCATCTCAGGGACAACCATTCAGAAAATCTTGCATGAAGCGCTTGGTGTAAGAAAGCTAGTTTGCCGTTGGATACCGCATCTGCTTTCCGACGATCACAAGGCGGCCCGCGTCAGATGGTGTAAGAAAACTCTGCAAAGGTTCAACCAAGGAGAGTCAAATCACGTCTACGACATCATCAGTGGTGACGAATCTTGGATCTATGCCTACGATCCTGATTCCAAACAACAATCTACAATCTGGGTCTTTCAAGACAAGCCAAAACCGACTAAAGTTGTTCGTTCTCGAAGCACTTCAAAGAAGGTGGTGGCCACGTTCATTGGAAAAACCGCCCATATTGCGACTATTGCACTTGAAGATCGTAGAACGGTTAATGGAGAGTGGTATACCACAGTTTGTTTACCACAAGTCATCGCCAACTTCGAAAATCAAACTCAAAGCGACGCATCATCCTGCACCACGACAACGCAATCTCACACAGCGCTCGTCAAACGATTGAGTATTTGAAGCAGAAAAAAGTAGAAATTCTTGATCATCCTCCATACAGTCCTGACCTAAGCACTAACGATTTATTTACATTTCCTAAAATTAAGAAAAGTCTTCGTGGTCAAAGGTTCCAGTCCGGTGAAAAAGCAGTCGACGCTTTCAAGTCAGCCATTTTGAACACCCCCACTTTAGAGAGGTATAAATGTTATAATAACTGGTTTGAGCGAATGGAAAAGTGTATTCAGCCACGTGGTGAATACTTTGAAAAACAATAAAAAGTACTATAAGGTTCTAGTTGTGTTTTTTTCTTCAAACGACAAAACTTAAAAGGCATCCCTCGTATAAATATATGCAAGCAAACAAATGACAATTAGATATGTAATTATACATACATGTAATCCTTACTAATATTATAAATACGAATGTAAAATGACTGTCTGTCGCGCTTTCACGCCAAAACTACTGGACCGATTTAAATTAAATTTGGTAAACAGATAGTCTAGAGCCTGAGAAAGGGCATAGGCCACTTTTTAATGCGAAAAAGGGTTGTAAGGGGTTGAAAGGAAGTATCATAGAAAACGTAGCTATATTTGGGTCAGCATACTATGACCTGAACGTTACTCGCACCGTGGAAAGCGCTGTGCAGTGGGAGACAGTTTAAATTACTCTTCAGAACGACATCGACGAGTTCAGGCCGCTGATACCCGTCATCCAGGCCGTCAGGAACCCCGGCATGAAGGAGCGCCACTGGAACGAGTTTATGGAAAGAGCAGGTATGATTATTAAAAAAAAACGAATGTAAAAAGGACAAGCGTGCCGAGTTTCGTACCGGAACCTCTTGGTCGAGGTCACGTTCCTATCTTATTGTACAGTAAAGAAAGAATGTAAAAAATAACTATTTGAGAGTGCTAGCGGTGGCCTAAACAAATAAACGATTTGAATTTAGCTGTACAGCGGAACATTAACTATTTTTGAATGAACGTTTATGTTAATATTACCTCTGTTCCCACAGGACAGGCTCAGCCTAGTTTCGGAATCAACACTATTATTTTCACTGTAACTTTTTTAATTTGCTATTTTGATTATGTCATTAAGTTTTGAGTTTATACAAAGCCATGCATTATTTATTAAAATTTAGGTGACTTACTTTTAGTACCCGTTAATTATATACTATAGGAGTTTAATTCTAAACTCGTGTAATTTTGAAGAGGCGATTCGGCCTTATCAATTAATATTTTATAGTAAATGGACAATTAAAATATAGGGGGTCGAAAATGCCCTGAACTGCTTCGAGAAAAGGATGGTACGGCCGTGCCGCTTTTTTGCTTGCTCGATTTGGCGGGGGCACTGTCGTGCCCCCAGATAAATTTTACGTACTGTTGTATTTTTCATGGGGTAAAAAAATATATTTTAATATCAATTAATCAATTTGCAATAAATAATATTATATGTGTAAATGTATGGTGCGTGTGTATGGTCCGCAGGTATAACGGTGACGATGAACGAGAAGCAGACGTTCCAGATGTGCCTGAAGCAGGGCGTGGCGGCGCACGCCGAGCTGATCGCAGACATCGGCGAGCTCGCCAGCAAGGAGTACGTCATCGAGCAGAGCCTGGACAAGATGGCCGCCGACTGGGCCGCCAAGGTGCTCGAGATGACGCCCTACAAGGCCACCGGTGCGTACAGCTTTTACTCATTAATCCGTTTTTTATCATTTTTTCCTTCTATCTCACTATTGCTCGTTCATTATTCCACTCCCTCCAAGATTAACCTTTTCTCATATCATTATTCATCATTATACATTTATTAGCACCGTTTACAGGCGCCTCGCCCGCGTATATTTGATGACTAAAATTCCGGTAATATTCTGCCAGTAGTAAATTTAATCCTCTTTTCTTTCTGGAATGAATTGTACATAATAATCGTCGAAAATTTCAGCGAATAATTAAACGCACTTTTTATTTCGACCAATTGTAACATTTTTATTTTATTTTATTACTGTTGTAGAAGGCTTGCAGACAAATAAAAAAAAACTATGTTTAACTTACACTTAATAAAAAAAAGTTGCTTATTACAAGGCTCCATATATAGGTTTGAAACTATTACTTGCATAACTAAAATATGTAAGTACGTGAGATAAGCAATTTTAACGTGGCAAGTTTTACAAAACTGAGCTGTTTTTGAATATCGCTAGTGGTTTTGTAAAACAGCTTATTATACAATTGGACTTCGACATAATATACAGGTTGAAACAGAAAGGGTATACTTATATTTTCCAAACTTAACTTTGTAATTCTAAAACTATCAGCTTTGGAGGAAACATAAAAACAAAAGGTGTTATAGGAATACAGCTGTTGACCGATTTCATAATTCTACAAAACCTTTAGCACTTCAACTGTCTCACAAAGCCGATAGTTTTAGATTAACAAAGTTAATTTGCAAAAATATAGTATACCCTTTCTGTTTCACCTAGTATAGAGGGTTCGTGTGCCCGGGTGCGTGTGCAGGTACGTTCATAATGAAGATAGCGGACGAGACGCTGCAGCTGCTGGACGAGCACCTGCTGGCCACGCAGCAGCTCGGCTTCAGCCCGTTCAAGGCGGCCTTCGAGCTGCGCATCCAGGAGTGGGACGACAAGCTGCGGCTCACGCAGAAGGTCGTCGACGAGTGGATCGAGTGTCAGAAGTCAGTTCACACCACACTCTCCACTTACACTTACCTCTTCAAACCGAATCCATACAAATCTTAATCCATTTAATAATTCATGCAAATAATTTCTAATACAAAAGTGCTTCTTTAACGGATAAAAAATTCTTGGGTGGGGTTTTTCTTCTTAAAGGTTGCTAACACTACTAAGTTATGACGTCATAGGCAAAGGTTTTAAATAGATGAGTAGGTATAAGTAAAAACGTATAGACGTTTAAACTTTCGAAAACACTACCTATATAATAAAAATTTATAAACATATAGATGTTTATAAATTTTGAAGATTGGACATTATTTAACTGCTAATTTCTAGTAAATAATGTATATAATAATTATGCGGTAAAAATATTAGTGTTATTGATCTTCCACGAGTATAATAAGAATGACCGGAACGGCAGGGAGTGGATGTACCTGGAGCCCATCTTCACGTCGGAGGACATCTCCCGGCAGCTGCCGCTGGAGGCCAAGAAGTACGGCACCATGGAGCGGATCTGGAGGAGGATCATGTCCACCGCGGCCTCCTGCCCCAAGGTCACCGCCCTACACTGTACAAGGACCCTAATAGGCGTCACTTACCTCCTCTATATTGTATGACTAGTTTCTTCCCGCGACTCCGTCCGCGTAGACTTAAGTAAAGTATTTTATGTGTTAATCGACGTCATAAAATATCGGTGTTCCAAATTTCTTCCAAATCCGTTCAGTAGTTTTTAGGTGAAAGTGTAACAAACATACATCACAAACTTTCGCATTTATAATATTAGTAGGATATGGAATCGTCAAAGTTAGCTGGGTATTTGAGGGATAAAGCGAATCCATCTGGGGACGTAAAAGTGTTAGCTTTTATTCTGGGAAGTAAAGTAAAATGGCTATTAACTATTAAATAAAACGTTTTAGTTGTGTTTCATCTGCGATTAGTTATAGACTAGGCGTGAACGTATGTGACGTTTGATCGTCTCGTGTTCCCCGGTGGGAGCCTTAACGTGTCGGGCCGTTTTAGGCATTGATGGTAGCTGAATTTATTAAACACAAAAATTCTAATTTGAATGTGAAGAGTTATAAATCAATCCACCAAGACGCGCCCCACTATTTGTCATAGTGCATGTGTGCAAGGTGGTTACTATCGATGTGGTCACTCGCACATTACATTACTCACCTCTCACCCCGCGGCGACCCTTCGGTCGTGTGCGAGTGTGATGCGTGATGCGTGTGTGATGGGTGTGTGATGCGTGTGTGATGCGGATGTGATACGTGTGTGATACGTGTGTGATGTGTGATGTTGCAGATAATGATAATCTGCCCGGACAGCCGGCTGCTGGACAGCCTGGTGGAGGCGCGGCACCTGCTGGCGGTGGTGGCGCGCGGCCTCAACGAGTACATGGAGCTGAAGCGGCTGCGCTTCCCGCGCTTCTTCTTCCTCTCCGACGACGAGCTGCTCGAGATCCTCTCGCAGTCGCGCAACCCCCGCGCCGTGCAGCCCCACCTGCGCAAGTGCTTCGAGAACATCGCCAGGGTACTTTAATTAACACTTCTATCGCATCCGACTAGCCTTTATGGTGGCTAGGTCCGATGGCCCCATGAATCCTTACATAGGCTACCTACGATCCGTGACTGAAGTTTGTAGGTAGTTTAAATTAACCGTTCCGTCACTTCAAAGGTAAATCTATATCTGTGCGTCAGTTCATGAAATACATTGGACTGTTTATCAAAGGGATTATCGATAAAGCGACAGATTTTTATTTTCAGTACAAACTACCGAAAAGGGGAACTGAAACAATATAATACACGTAACTACTAATTTACATAATAATAAAAAAAAGGAAATTACCTCAACTCTCTCTCTGGTCATCCGCAATACGAAGATATGCGGAAATATGTTCGAGAATCCACGCAGACCTACACATGGATTCCCGGAGATACACATGTTTCTGTGCATTTTTATAAGTGCACGGATAGTCAATGTAAATTTGCAAGATAGATTGGTTGATTGTAAAAACCTTGTAACGTTACCAGGTGACGTTCCAACCGGACCTGAAGATCACGCACATGCACTCCAGCGAGGGCGAGATCGTGGAGCTCAAGTACCAGTTCTACCCCTCCTCCAACGTGGAGCAGTGGCTGCTGCTGCTCGAGGACACCATGAGGCACTCCAGTGAGACTGACACGCCCTTCACTTTGCACTACATAGTATAAAATGAAAGTCGCTTCCCGCTGTCTGTGCCTATGTATGCTTAGATCTTTAGAACTACGCAACGGATTTCAATACATACGAGGCATGCCTTTTAAGTTCTGTCGTTTCCATAATTCCCGGCAATTTTGAATTTGGAACTGTTCTATATTCGAATGTGTTTAAATTTCGAATCTCAAAACAGTTGAATGTATTAGGATTAATGTTATTGTTTAGTCACAGCGTCGATTAGAATCTGTCAGGTTACGTACGAAAATGAATCTTTCTAAGGAAAATGTTCGTGCAATAATTTTCTACAACTTTAGAAGAGGCCTGACACGGCTTCAGTGTTTTGAAGAGCTAATATCTGTGTTCAGGGATGAAGCCCCATGTCTGCGGACTGTCGAACGCTGGTATTTAGAATTCCAGCGTGGACATACTAGTGTTAGTGACAAATCTCGCGAAGGTCGCCCAAAATCTGCATTCACTGAAGATAACATCATTGGAGTGAGACAACTAATTCTCGAAGATCGTCATGTGACGTATCGAGAGATAGAGGCTCTATTAGGCATCTCAGGGACAACCATTCAGAAGATCTTGCATGAAGCGCTTGGTGTAAGAAAGCTAGTTTGCCGTTGGATACCGCATCTGCTTTCCGACGATCACAAGGCGGCCCGCGTCAGATGGTGTAAGAAAACTCTGCAAAGGTTCAACCGAGGAGAGTCAAATCACGTCTACGACATCATCAGTGGTGACGAATCTTGGATCTATGCCTACGATCCTGATTCCAAACAACAATCTACAATCTGGGTCTTTCAAGACGAGCCAAAGCCGACTAAAGTTGTTCGTTCTCGAAGCACTTCAAAGAAGATGGTGGCCACGTTCGTTAGAAAAACCGGCCATGTTGCGACTATTGCACTTGATGATCGTAGAACGGTTAACGCAGAGTGGTATACCACAGTTTGTTTACCACAAGTCATCGCCGAACTTCGAAAATCTAACTCAAAGCGACGCATCATCCTGCACCACGACAATGCAAGTTCACACAGCGCTCGTCAAACGATTGAGTATTTGAAGCAGGAAAAAGTAGAAATTCTTGACCATCCTCCATACAGTCCTGACCTAAGCCCTAACGATTTTTTTACATTTCCTAAAATTAAGAAAAGTCTTCGTGGTCAAAGGTTCCAGTCCAGTGAAGAAGCAGTCGACGCTTTCAAGTCAGCCATTTTGAACACCCCCACTTTAGAGTGGAATAAATGTTATAATAACTGGTTTGAGCGAATGGAAAAGTGTATTAAGCTACGTGGTGAATACTTTGAAAAACAATAAAAAGTACTATAAGGTTCTAGTTGTGTTTTTTTCTTCAAACGACAAAACTTAAAAGGCATCCCTCGTATAATGATTCAAGAGGAAGGTTTATATTTATAACAAAAATAAAATTAAACCTTTTGACGTCCCACTCCTGGGCAACGGCCTCCCCTCAACACGAGGGGGATTCAGGCCACAATCCACCACGCTGGCCCAGTGGGGGTTGGCGGATTGCACACGTCTTTCGAAAATTGGTTAGATCTTCGAAGACATGCAGGTTTCCTCACGATGTTTTCCTTCACCGTAAGCAAGTGATAATCATATAGAAATTATGATTCGCACATAGATTTCGAAATATCCAGAGGTGCGAGCCAGGGTTTGAACCCAAGACCTGGTGCCTGCAAGACGCGTGCTTAACCAATCGGCCATCACTGCTTCCGGATATTTATAATACATGCATAATTTAGCAGAGAAACACTGATAATTTCAGAGCCGTGCGAATCCGGGGCGGGTCGCTAGTATTATAATACAACTTTAGATAGAGATCTTTCAGTCAGGCGGTGGTATGCCCTAATGGTTGTTTCCAGAGTTTCGTATATACAACGTGTTATTGAAATTGCGCAATACCTGCAATTAGTTTGTTTAGCATCAAGAGAAGAATTTACAAATAAAAAATACGGGTCAAATTTAATAAAAAAAAATACTATGCCGCTTTTTTGTCAAATTTATCGTCATCTTATCAGAGGTGAATAAGCGTGACGTGAAATGCTATGTGACTCGGCGACATTGACTTGGTTCGGCCGGCACTTGCATCACGGGTGCATGTTTTGTTTTTTTTTTGTAATTTTGTTTTAGTATGTATCCCTGTAAAAATACGTAACTTATCGGCACGATAACAAAAGCGCAAAAAAAATTCATACTTCCGAAATATTGTGACAGTTGGGGCAGAGGGCGCTTGGTGGTGGGGATCATTGGAAAGGTTAAATAATCCGCCAAAATGTAATTTGATATGTGACCTCCCTCCCCCTCCCCCCTGCCCCCTTGCAGTCCGGCTGACGCTGGTGGCGGGGCTGGAGCAGCTGTGGGCGCTGCCGCGCGCGCAGTGGGTGCTGCGCTGGCCGGGGCAGGTGGTCATCGCCGGCTCGCAGACCGCCTGGACCGCCGGCGTCGAGAACGCCATCAACGAGTTCCGACTCGAGTACTTCTTCGACGAGAACCTGCAGCAGGTTACTCCATTTTATTTTACACTAGCTGACCCGACGTTGTCCTGTCTTAAATTTGAATTGTTCCGATCAACTTTCTTATTTTTTTCTTTTCCTAAGAACCTTCTCCCGACAATGATAAACACAACAAAAAAGATATAGAGAAATCGTTCTATCCGTTCACGCGTGATACGATGACCAAGGAAATAGAGATTCGTTTATATATATAGATTATTTGTGACTTATGACAAAACACCAACATTGCCTGAAAATTATAGGGATACATTATATAATAGAACTCATAAAAGTCAACCATTTATTGTTTTAAATAGAAAGACAAAACTACAGTAAAAAAACCAGAATTTATGCAGAGTGAGTAACATAAATGATCAGGGATATATTTAAATTGGAATTATAATATACGTGTCAAGTTTGTTTGCCGGCAAGACGGCCTTTGGCTAGGCCTATAGCCAACCCCTATCAATAGAGAAGTGAGAAGAGTGCACTACGACAAACTGTCAAAACCAACGTATTGCCAGTCGAGTGCAAGTCAAGAGAGATTCGAGCGGTTAACCGACTTGAGCCCCAGTTCTAGCTTAACTATGAATTGATAAGTTTGTTTGAGTCGGTGTTCTTCTTATGTCAGCTGGACAGCCTGCGCGCGCTGGTGAAGGGCGACTTGACGTTCTTCCAGCGCGAGGTGCTGTGCGCGCTCATCGTTATAGAGGTGCACGCGCGCGACGTCACGCGCACACTCGTCGACGAGAGCGTCAAGAACGTCACCGACTTCCAGTGGATGTGCCAGCTCAGGTGCCCGCCATCATCATCATCATCATCATCGTCATAGAGGTGTACGCGCGCGACGTCACGCGCACTCTCGTCGACGAGAGCGTCAAGAACGTCACCGACTTCCAGTGGATGTGCCAGCTCAGGTGCCCGCCATCATCATCATCATCATCATCGTCATAGAGGTGTACGCGCGCGACGTCACGCGCACTCTCGTCGACGAGAGCGTCAAGAACGTCACCGACTTCCAGTGGATGTGCCAGCTCAGGTGCCCGCCATCATCATCATCATCATCATCGTCATAGAGGTGTACGCGCGCGACGTCACGCGCACTCTCGTCGACGAGAGCGTCAAGAACGTCACCGACTTCCAGTGGATGTGCCAGCTCAGGTGCCCGCCATCATCATCATCATCATCATCGTCATAGAGGTGTACGCGCGCGACGTCACGCGCACTCTCGTCGACGAGAGCGTCAAGAACGTCACCGACTTCCAGTGGATGTGCCAGCTCAGGTGCCCGCCATAATTATTCGCCGAATATTATTCGAATAGTATGATAAAATAATAAATATGCAAATTTATGTAAATATTCATATTTAATTAGAATAATGAGATAAGATGAAATGCTGAGATGAGATGAGATGGGATGCTGAGATGAGATGAGATGGGATGGGATACTGAGATGAGATGAGATGGTATGTTGAGATGAGATGAGATGGGATGGGATACTGAGATGAGATGAGATGGTATGCTGAGATGAGATGAGATGGGATGGGATGCTGAGATGAGAATCATCATTATCATCATCATCATCATCATCATCATCATCTTCGTCATCGTAATTTTTGGCGAAGTCCTTCTTAATTTTCCCCCAACGCATATTTTCCAACAAAAGGTCTGTGGAGTGGTTTGGTAATTGTATTTTTATGTTGCTGCGTATTTTAATACGCTGTCAGAGACCAATAACCCATAGACGCCGTATAGCCTGCCCCCCCGTTCGCCTAAAATATCCATTGCCACTGGATGATTTGTATGAGCGCACCTGACATTTTGATAGGATACAGATCGACTTTGAACGGACCAATACAAATAAGGTGTCTTCCCCGATACCCCGCCAACTTTTGACGATTGAATTTTCACACAATATTGGACGTAAGCGGTGTCTCGTGTTGGTGTGAAGTGAACTGTATTCTTCTGTCTCTAACAGGTACTACCAGATGGTGAAGCCGATGTACCCGCTGGAGGAGGGCGAGTCAGCCGAGATCTACCAGGACGAGAACCACCTGGACACGTCCGCGTTCTATCGCCAGTTCAGCCAGAACACCTGCGACGTGCGCGCGCTCAACTCCGTCTTCACCTACCAGAACGAGTACCTCGGGAACAGGTGCGTCCAAGATCCCCCTCGCACACGCCCAGCTCACCGGGGCTAGCAAGTCAAAATCAAAGTCAAAGTCAAAGCTTTTATTTTGTTAGGCCTACGGGAGCACTTACTAATTTTCAATTTTTTTTTTTTTCTTTTATCTATAACCGGATCGGAGCGCGACCTCGACTGAGAAGATACGGCAGGAAACTCAGCGGACTTGTCTTTTTGCTTTTTTTTATCGCCTGAGGTTATATAGTTATGAATAACAAAGGACGAGGCAAGACTTGGCATCAATTATGCCCCACCGAATCTCGCTCTCTTTTACTTAATGCCTAGGAGAGAAGGAGACGAATTCGATTTATCTCACATTTTGCCTTGTCACAGCCAGCTGTGCTAAGTTAATGTCAAATAAATGCATACAATACAGTGATTCAATATAGCGCGCCGCTTGGAACGCTGTATGGTCAACCATACAATAATTCACGTAAAACTCTTATTCTCTCACCTGACATACAGATGTCGCTTGATTGGACTTGTCAGTCATAATCTTTTACTTCGCGACTGTCAGTGTCAATACAATGCCCACGTTACCGTGGCTCCGCCTTGCGTCATAAAGACTCCAACAGTAACTAAAGTAAAAACAATCTTTATTAACTTCTGCATAGGGCGCTATTTCAAAAAAACTACGCAAGAATGTCCAGCGCGCTGCCGCGTACGCAGATTGTTTGCTAGAAATTCCTGAACCTTGTTTAAATATTATGAGCGCGCTATCGAAAACTGCTTGCACGCACGCTACGCACTGTCTGTGCGGGCCCTTAGAATGTATCTCAGATGAGCGGTAGACCGATCAGTAGACGTATAAATAAGGGCCTGTTTCGCGTGGCAGCGGGCGGCTGGTGATCACGCCGCTGACGGACCGCTGCTACCTGACGCTGATGTGCGCCATGCACCTGAAGTTCGGCGGCGCGCCCGCCGGGCCCGCCGGCACCGGCAAGACAGAGACCACCAAGGTACACCACCCCTCACCCACTATCCACTACCCACAACCCACTACCCACCAGACTACAATAAACAATGGCCCGCAAGTGCGATTAAATCGCACCGATCGTAGTTCTTACTGTTCAGTATTACATACTATACTAAAACCAAACTCGATAGAGGGTATCTTTATAAAAAAAAATCTAACGTAAATACCTATTACAAAAAAAATTGAAAACAGATTGTTAAAACACCTGTTTGTCAGTAGTTATTAGACAACGGTTTATTATTAACTATTCCATATCGAATTCATATCGAATCTGGCATTCAGTATATACGTTTTTTTACAGACAAACAAAATAATTCGGTTTATATTTAATCTGTCCACTATAGTTGTTAATTTAACCAGGACTTGGCGAAGGCTTTAGCCGTGCAGTGCGTCGTGTTCAACTGCTCTGACCAACTGGACTTCATGGCGATGGGCAAGTTCTTCAAGGGGCTAGCTGCGTAAGTTTGTCCTGTGGCGATTTACATATTACGGTAGATGTAGTAAATGTTTAAATAAATAAATATCGCCACACTGACACACCAACTGTATGGTCCCAAATTAAGAAATGCTTGTACGGTACCCTACAAGGGACTGGGGGCGATCCCAGTGACACCCAGACCTGGGCTTATTACGAAAAGGCCATTTCCGAAATGAACCTTGGCCTTCCGAAGGTGACCATTAATATTATGGTCCTTAAAACTCATTATACATATAGTTTTTACAATTATTTGTTAAAATCACAGGTCGGGTGCTTGGGCGTGTTTCGACGAGTTCAACCGCATTGACATTGAAGTACTATCCGTTGTTGCTCAACAGGTAAACAACTTTATACATCAATGTAATTAAAGTTGCAAATTTAATCGAATGTATAATGTTTACCGCTGGTAATACCGACTTTATTGCTATATATTTATAGTTGTTAATGTTTTGTAGGTGGTGACGATCCAGAAGGCGCAGGTCCTGCGTCTGGATAAGTTTATGTTCGAGGGTTGCGAGCTGCCTCTGAAGGCGTCCTGTTCCGTGTTCATCACCATGAACCCGGGGTATGCCGGTGAGTCGATTCCGCATCTTTCAGCATAAGGTAGAATTAATTCAAGAAACCGCATTTTCTAAAACTTTAATTTTTGGACCTCACTTAAAATGTGTAGCGTACTGCGACACTATAATAATTAGCGACCAATCATAGCGGATATAATGTACGTGAATAGTATGTCAATACCGAGAAAATTGTAATTTTTAGTGGCTTCGTACCGAAAAAGTGTTTTGTTTTTTTTTTCAAAAATATTTATTTATTGTTGTCAAAAAAAATTTGGAGGCTCTTTAATATCTTTGAAATTTTGTAATGTTTGACTCTATCAACTCAAAAGGTTGCCGACCCCTGAAAATAGTATATTATGATACAAGTGAGCTATCATGGTTTGCAGCCCCAGTCGAAGGAGAAGGCTGTGATAGGAGCTAAATTGTTTCTTATTGTTTTTTTTTTAATGATTAGATATAGGTATTCCGAACTTTAGTGTGCAATAAAGAGTTATTCTATTATATTCTAAATCGACTTTTCTACTACATAGTAGGCTACTGTGTACTGTTGACACTACCACCCATGGCCCCAGGTCGTACCGAGCTGCCCGACAACCTGAAGGCGCTGTTCCGGCCCATCGCCATGATGGTCCCGGACTACGCGCTCATCGCGGAGATCTCGCTGTTCTCGTACGGCTTCGGCGAGGCCAAGATCCTCGCCGGCAAGATCACCACCACCTTCCGGCTCAGCTCCGAGCAGCTGTCCTCGCAGGTAACACACATGTACCCAAGCGATGAGGCCAACCCGAGTTATTTTGCCACCATGACGGTGCTACGTTAAAATGGGTGGTACCATAGAGTGTGGAAACATGGGAAGGGTGTGTATTATGTAGTGATAATTTATATTCGTAGTGACACTGACAGAATTGAAGTGACAGATAATTCGTTACTAAGTCGAATCAAGCGACATCTGGTGAGCCGCGTCCGAAGCACGAAATATTTATCGGAGCGTAACGTTAATGTCAGCATGTGGCCCGTTCAGGTGTCTAATTAGTAAAATATGACAGAGACAACACACATTCTTGATGACTTGATCATTGCAGTTCCATGGAGTTTCTTGCATGTTCTTCTCCATAGGATTTTGTTTTGGAACATGCACCTAGCTCTTGACTTTTAAAAAGTGCCAGTTAATCTGACCTATTTAAAATAAAAATATTTGATTTTGAATTGGACTCAGTATAATGAGATGCAGCAAGGAATAGTTTTCCGATAAAAAATGTCCAGTTTTCAAATGGGATCATTATACTACTTTAGGGTTTGGCTGAAAATCAACGCTGGGGGAGTCTCGTTGTTCTCCAGCATATGCTGAGCCATTACTGTCGCGTGTGTACCATAGTGTTCGCGCTGAATGTCTCGACTAAATGTTTCTTTCTTTCTTTCTTACTGGCAACATATGCTCGTATTGCCTCCTACTCCACGGTGGGGGGTCAGAATTCCATTAAGTGGAGTGTAGTATTGTTTTCTTATATTTACGCGAATATTACACATTGAAATAAAACTATTTTTACGGATCATATCGCGTTTATTTACTTTTTATGTTCCCGACGTTTCGGTTCCTTTACAGCAACCGCAAACACCAACTAAATTTTGAGGGTACCCAGTTTTTAACTATGACATCAGGACGTCTAACACCTCAGTCCCCCCGTGACCACGGTTGCTGTAAAGCAACCGAAACGTCGGGAACATAAAAAGTAAATAAACGCGATATAATCCGTAAAAATAGTTTTATTTCAATGGAGTGTAGTATTCATACGTATGTGTGGTGTGATGGTGTGTGACAGGACCACTACGACTTCGGCATGCGCGCGGTGAAGACGGTGATCCTGGTGGCCGGCAACCTGATCCGGCAGATGCCGGACGGCGACGAGCGCCAGATCGTGCTGCGCGCGCTGCGCGACGTCAACGTGCCCAAGTTCCTGGCCGACGACCTCGTGCTCTTCAACGGTAACCTAACCTAACCACCCGCCTGCCCGCCTGCCAACCTCTAGCCCGCAGATATAGATTTACATAGATAACGCAAGTATCACGATTTGTATTGAAACCAAGCGTGCCGAATTTTTGACACCTCCTGTGACGTCCTTAGTGACGGGAAATCCAAACTTATTCAAAGACACCGATCCCACCGATGCCCCTCCGCCCTCTACGATTCTCTAGAGTGATTATCTCGCTCATATTTTTTATATCTGTAGTCGCGCGGACTGTAAGTTAGCGGCGACCAACCTTGACGCTTGGTCGGGGTTTCGTACACGCGAAGTACATGCATTTGCGTTATCTATGTAAATCTATATCTATGCTCCAGTTCCACAGAAGAGACAACTTTTCGGTTCGAGCGTAGGCTACTCGGCTCACTGCACACGGTGGTTGCGGGTTCGATTCCCGCAGGGGTAAATTTCGGAAATGGCCTTTTCGTAATTTGCCCTAGTCTGGGTGTCACTGGGATTGCCCCCAGACCATTGTACGACCCATAGTACAAGCGTTGCTTAGTTTGGGACCATACAGTTGGTGTGTCAGTCTGGCGATATTTATTGTTTTACAGCATAAAATAGCACGAGCGCAGTTTCGATATCTGCCATTTATTTTTCAAGTCTCGTTCATACAATTTGTGCGTTAAAATTATTGCTGTTAAGTTGTTTATGAATTTCCATTAATAAATTTGCTTTTGTATCTAATGTTAGGTATAATATCGGACCTGTTCCCGCGCGTGGAGATCCCGATAGTGGACTACGGCATCATGGAGCAGTCCATCAGGAACATGCTGGTCAAGCGCGGTTACGACGACCTCTACAGTGAGTGTTACTATCGTCTATAGATATTATTCACGCCCGTCAGGTTAGCTACCTATGTGAGAACAATTACTGTATGTCCAAGAGACAATAAAGTGGGTACTGTATTAATAACATGGCAAAGCTTCTGAAGTGAAGCTTCTATACGGACGTTCAGGGCCCTAACCACGCTATCTACTCAAATCGTAATAGAAAAGCAAAAGCTAGCGATTGCGTTTCAAACGCTCCGCTTTTGACGTTTTGCTGACACCATACCATATCAATGTCAGTAGAAATCGTGAAGCTTGTGTCAGCAAAACGTCAAAAGCGGAGCGTTTGAAACGTAATCGCGAGCGTTTGCTTTTCTATTATGATTTGAGTAGCTAACGTGGTTAGGGCCCAGGACGCTCGCCTCCCGGGCACTCTATCCGTGCAAATCGTCAGATGACGTAGCGTTACCCGATGACGTCAGAGCTGCCCTACGCTTTTTTAATGGTATTTTCATTACTCATACTCTGAAAGTAGGTCTGAAGTTGCCTGAGAAGCGGGTTGAAAGTAATACTTTTCAGGCCCGGGAGTTTCGCTTTCAACTGACAGCTGTCAAATTATAAAAAAGAAAACTAGTTCCATTTTCACATTTCTATGGAACCATGTTCAAACTTTTTCTACAGTCACTCAATTACAGCACGATTTAAAATTGAAATAACATAAAGTTAAGTATTCATTCAAGAATATTTTTTTTTAATGACTTAATTATAATTTAGTTTCAACAATTTCTTTAAAATAACATAGATTTGGGCAAAATATTTAAAGATGAAAATGAAAAATAATGGCTAAATGATGAAGTTGGCCGGCCAACGAAAAAAAAAACAAAATAGGCGGCAATCCGATTTTTTTTTTCGAGTTGTAGAGTATTGTTTATACTTCCTTGTATTATTTCTTTAGCCAATTCCTGTTTTTATTTTTATTTTCCTTGTATTCGTAATGAAAAGCACAGTGTTTACCTCGGGTGAAAGACTTATTTTGTCCCTCGAAGTATTAGCGCCCTCGCTACGCTCGGGCGCCAAACCCCGTCTCGCGACAAAATAAGTAACTTTCACCACTCATGTAACAATGTACTATTACATTGGTGAATCCTTTTAAAGAGATTATAAGACATGTGAGTGTGTGATATCACTAATGGTCCCGTCAGCCGTTTCTTAATGCAATATTATTTATTTTGTTCAATCTGTAATGGTGTAGTACATTAATTGTATGACGTTTGGTTGCAGCGTTTATATTCAAAGTGATACAGTTGTACGAGACGACCGTGGTGCGCCACGGGCTCATGCTGGTGGGCCCGGCCGGCGCCGGCAAGAGCAAGGTAAGCGCTGCGCAGTAGGAAGAATAACAATTACGATTTATGTATTCTGTACGTTTTAAGATTGCAATCATAGTCAAAAATGAACCTGATCTATAATCTCTAGCAAACGTAGCAAACGTTATGATGGCTCTCAATGCTTAAAAAATCATCTTATTTGTTTTAAACTTTGTGGCATATTATTATTTTTGCAGTGAGGGGAGGCCCGTGGAGGCCCGTGGCCCAGGAGTGGGACGTCAAAAGGGATAATTTATTATTATTTTATTTGTTTTTAAACAAAACATTGACTTATGGCGTTGTTGATGCTGTACAACCATGAACACGATCAATGATCTCTAGTAAGAGTAACTAAGCTATGATGCCTATCAATGCTCCAAAACCATCTTATTTAAAAAAAATAGACAACCTTTTACGTCTCCACTTCAAGTACGCACAGGTTACAGTCATCAAGAATTGTTGCAGCCATTTTCGACCTTAGTGTTATTAGTATAGTGTTAGGTGTTGTTGACACCGGCAGTGCTACGAGGTGCTGCGCGACGCGCTGACCGCGATCAAGGGCAAGCTCGCCCCGGACGGGTTCCCCTTCAGCCCCGTGCACACCTTCGTGGTGAACCCCAAGTCCATCACCATGGGCCAGCTGTACGGGGAGTTCGACCTGCAGACGCACGAATGGCGAGTTTCACCGTTCACTATTTATTCTCGGAGGGGTTGCGGCTTGTATAGTTCGTTCATGCGTGCTGTGATCCTTGTGACACTGACATTTATGGGTCAATTTGCAATAAGACACGCGTCCTCGTAAATTGAAATGACTATACACAGAGATTCCGACATTGCTCTGTACCCAGTACTCATTGCGCAGACGGATTTTGCCCCAATGTAATAGGGAGGTTTCGCGCTTTTATCAACCGCGTTAGCCTAGTGCGGCTTTCCGTTCACCAAGTGATTATTTCAGTCGGAAATGAGATTAAATCCATAAATCCCAGAGGTACGAATTGTGATTTGAACCTGCACATCTCTTGTTCCAAAGCGTGCGTTCGCCCACTGAGTTGCGAGGACTGCTTGACGCAGTGGTTAGAGCGTAGGCCGCATGGCTCACTGCACATGGTGGTTGCGGGTTCGATTCCCGCTAGAGCAAATTTCGGAAATGCCCTTTTCGAAATTTGCCCAAGTCTGGGTGTCACTCGGATTGTCCCCAGTCCATTGTACGGTATCCATAGTACGAGTATTGCTTAGTTTGGGACCATATAGTTGGTGTGTCAGTCTGACGATATTAATTAATTTATTTATTAAAACTATAATAGTTAATAATAGTTAGTACATGAGTGAAGTTGCCCCGGGCAGGACGGACGGCATCCTGTCGAGCCTGGTCCGCGGCGGCATCGCGGTGGAGGACATGGACAAGCGCTGGTATGTGTTCGACGGGCCCGTCGACGCCGTGTGGATCGAGAACATGAACACTGTGAGTGGGTAGTCTATAGCACAGATATAGATTGACATAGATAACGCAAATGCATGTACTTCGCGTGTACGAAACCCCGACCAATCGTTAAGGTTGGTCGCCGCTTGCAGTCCAGGCGACTACAGATATAAAAAATATGAATATGAGCGAGATAATCACTCGAGAGAATCGTAGCGGGCGGAGGGGCATCCGCGGCATCCGTGTCTTTGAAGCGGTTTGGATTTCCCGTCACTAATGACGTCACAGTAGGTGTCAAAAATTCGGCACGCTTGGTTTCAATACAAATCGTGATACTTGCGTTATCAATGTAAATCTATATCTGTGGTCTATATAGTAGACATAGAGTAGTCTATAGAGGCTTGCAATACCGAAGGCATTGCTCGCACGATGCGGACTTAAATGGGAGTAGGACTAATTTGGGCTTCCGGCTCTCACACTCATAGTGCGAAACGCAGCTATAATAGTTACAGTACGCTGATCTTCATAGTACTACCGCCGACGAGCCAGCCCTTATACAAGGTGAAACAGAAAGGGTGTACTATTTTTTTTAAAACTTAACTTTGTAATTCTAAAACTATCCGCTTTGGAGGAAACTTGAAAATCAAAAGGTGGTATAGGAATACAGCTATTGACATATTTCACAAATCTACAAAACCTTTAGTACTTCAACTGTCCCATAAAGCCGATAGTTTGAGATTTACAAAGTTAAGTTGCAAAAAAAATTGTACCTATACCCTTTTCTCCTTGTTCCTTGTTGAACAAGGCAATTAGCCAATTAGCCACAGTTAGTTCTACCAGCTTTCGTCTTGTTGGAGACAAGCATAAATATCGCCAGACTAACACACCAACTGTATGGTCCCAAACTAAGGCCCGTATGAATGAATCAATCAAATGCACGCCTCACTTAACAAGCGTTCTAATTAAATACCTAAATCTGAGTGACATTTGATTACTATTTACTTATTTAGTGGCAATGGTTGCCTGCTCACATATTGTTGCTGTTCCTGAGAATATGAACCATCTTTTATTCATTGAAAAGTATCTGTCCGGTTCTTCTCAGTGGAAGCAGCATTCCGAACCGGTGATAGATTCTGAATTTTCATAAATACTTTGTTGGCTTACATAAATAAAAACAATTTTGAGTGTGAGTTTGAATCTGAAGTCTTAGGTCGGTCTTGAGTACGCCTATGACATAAGAATGACATTTCCACGATCGCTCTCTAACTTGAAATCAATATATTTATACTGTCCTAAGCAACGCGCGCGCTGTAACAAATAGAACGTAACACTCGCATTGTGACACATAGTACGCAATCAATATTTGATTTTGAGTCAGGTATCTCGTACCAGGCGATATCCCTAGTTAGGAGAATTACGAAGAGGTTATTTCCCGCACTAGTGGTTAATCGAACCTGTAACGACCTGGTCGACGCTGGTATTTACTAGGTGAAATAAAAAGGGTATACCAAAAATTGTTTTTGCAACTTTGTAAATCTAAAACTATCGTTTTTGTGGGACAGTTAAAGTACTAAAGGTTTTGTAGACTTATGAAGTTAACAGCTGCATCCCTGTAACACCTTTTGTTTTTCAAGTTTCCTCTAAAGCTGATAGTTTTAGAATTACAAAGTTAAGTTTTGACAAAAAAAGTATTCCCTTTCTGTTTCAACCTGTATAGAGGTATTATACACGGCAGGTCCGATCTTCTCAGTCGAGGTCGTGTCCCTTGTGGCGCCGCGAGCTAGCTGCCCCCCTGCCCCTCTGGCTGGAGCGCACTTGCGCTCGCCCTCTGTCCGGGTGAACTTGTTATGGCCACTCAGGCCAACAACGTTTAGTGCTAATAAAAAAAAAACACGGTAGGTGTTGGACGACAACAAGAAACTGTGCCTGTCGAGCGGCGAGATCATGAAGCTGACGGACCGGCAGCGCATGATTTTCGAGGTGGCGGACCTGGCCGTGGCCTCGCCCGCCACGGTGTCGCGCTGCGGCATGGTGTACCTGGACTCCAAGGTCGTGGGCCTGCCGCCGCTCGTTAACGCCTGGATCAAGAGCAACCTGCCGCCGGTCAGTGCCCTGCCCCACACACCGGAAACTTATAACAATAATAGGGTTTTAATGACTAGAATGTGTTCGTTTCATCCAAGGGGCCGTTCAAGTATTACGTAAGCAAATTTATTACAATTATTTACCCCCCATCCCCCTTGTCAGCAACCCCCCCCGCCCCCTATAGTGCTTATACTTGAACGGCCCCCAATTCGATCGAGTAGTTTTTAGGTTACATGCATTAAGAAATTCTTATTTTTTCTTGGTATGTTGGTGTTGAATAGAATACAAAAATGTTACTTTCCACTTTGTAAAACCAAAATGGAGGCCATGTTGGAGTTAATTTTCACACTTTGGTATGTACAACAGCAACACATAGCATCCCCCCTTCCCCCCCCAGATAGCGGACAACATCCGCAAGATCCTGCCTGGTCTGATCAGCACGTACCTGTACCCGGCGCTGACGCTGCTGCGCGCGCGGCTGACGGAGCTGGTGGTGTCGCTAGACGGGGCGCTGGTGCTGAAGTTCCTGGAGCTGCTGGACTACCGGCTGCGCCCGCTCACCGGCAAGGACGACCGCCCGCCGCCGCCGCCCAACTTCCTCGCGCTCATGCGTGCGTACACTACACTACACTACACTACACTACACTACACTACTGCCACTAGCTGGTGGTGTCGCTGGACGCGGCGCTGGTGCTGAAGTTCCTGGAGCTGCTGGACTACCGGCTGCGCCCGCTCACCGGCAAGGACGACCGCCCGCCGCCGCCGCCCAACTTCCTCGCGCTCATGCGTGCGTACACTACACTACACTACACTACACTACACTACACTACTGCCACTAGCTGGTGGTGTCGCTGGACGCGGCGCTGGTGCTGAAGTTCCTGGAGCTGCTGGACTACCGGCTGCGCCCGCTCACCGGCAAGGACGACCGCCCGCCGCCGCCGCCCAACTTCCTCGCGCTCATGCGTGCGTACACTACACTACACTACACTACACTACTGCCACTAGCTGGTGGTGTCGCTGGACGCGGCGCTGGTGCTGAAGTTCCTGGAGCTGCTGGACTACCGGCTGCGCCCGCTCACCGGCAAGGACGACCGCCCGCCGCCGCCGCCCAACTTCCTCGCGCTCATGCGTGCGTACACTACACTACACTACACTACACTACACTACACTACTGCCACTAGCTGGTGGTGTCGCTGGACGCGGCGCTGGTGCTGAAGTTCCTGGAGCTGCTGGACTACCGGCTGCGCCCGCTCACCGGCAAGGACGACCGCCCGCCGCCGCCGCCCAACTTCCTCGCGCTCATGCGTGCGTACACTACACTACACTACACTACACTACACTACACTACTGCCACTAGCTGGTGGTGTCGCTGGACGCGGCGCTGGTGCTGAAGTTCCTGGAGCTGCTGGACTACCGGCTGCGCCCGCTCACCGGCAAGGACGACCGCCCGCCGCCGCCGCCCAACTTCCTCGCGCTCATGCGTGCGTACACTACACTACACTACACTACACTACACTACACTACTGCCACTAGCTGGTGGTGTCGCTGGACGCGGCGCTGGTACTGAAGTTCCTGGAGCTGCTGGACTACCGGCTGCGCCCGCTCACCGGCAAGGACGACCGCCCGCCGCCGCCGCCCAACTTCCTCGCGCTCATGCGTGCGTACACTACACTACACTACACTACACTACACTACACTACTGCCACTAGCTGGTGGTGTCGCTGGACGCGGCGCTGGTGCTGAAGTTCCTGGAGCTGCTGGACTACCGGCTGCGCCCGCTCACCGGCAAGGACGACCGCCCGCCGCCGCCGCCCAACTTCCTCGCGCTCATGCGTGCGTACACTACACTACACTACACTACTGCCACTAGCTGGTGGTGTCGCTGGACGCGGCGCTGGTGCTGAAGTTCCTGGAGCTGCTGGACTACCGGCTGCGCCCGCTCACCGGCAAGGACGACCGCCCGCCGCCGCCGCCCAACTTCCTCGCGCTCATGCGTGCGTACACTACACTACACTACACTACACTACTGCCACTAGCTGGTGGTGTCGCTGGACGCGGCGCTGGTGCTGAAGTTCCTGGAGCTGCTGGACTACCGGCTGCGCCCGCTCACCGGCAAGGACGACCGCCCGCCGCCGCCGCCCAACTTCCTCGCGCTCATGCGTGCGTACACTACACTACACTACACTACACTACACTACACTACTGCCACTAGCTGGTGGTGTCGCTGGACGCGGCGCTGGTGCTGAAGTTCCTGGAGCTGCTGGACTACCGGCTGCGCCCGCTCACCGGCAAGGACGACCGCCCGCCGCCGCCGCCCAACTTCCTCGCGCTCATGCGTGCGTACACTACACTACACTACACTACACTACACTACACTACTGCCACTAGCTGGTGGTGTCGCTGGACGCGGCGCTGGTGCTGAAGTTCCTGGAGCTGCTGGACTACCGGCTGCGCCCGCTCACCGGCAAGGACGACCGCCCGCCGCCGCCGCCCAACTTCCTCGCGCTCATGCGTGCGTACACTACACTACACTACACTACACTACACTACACTACTGCCACTAGCTGGTGGTGTCGCTGGACGCGGCGCTGGTGCTGAAGTTCCTGGAGCTGCTGGACTACCGGCTGCGCCCGCTCACCGGCTAGGACGACCGCCCGCCGCCGCCGCCCAACTTCCTCGCGCTCATGCGTGCGTACACTACACTACACTACACTACACTACACTACACTACTGCCACTAGCTGGTGGTGTCGCTGGACGCGGCGCTGGTGCTGAAGTTCCTGGAGCTGCTGGACTACCGGCTGCGCCCGCTCACCGGCAAGGACGACCGCCCGCCGCCGCCGCCCAACTTCCTCGCGCTCATGCGTGCGTACACTACACTACACTACACTACACTACACTACTGCCACTAGCTGGTGGTGTCGCTGGACGCGGCGCTGGTGCTGAAGTTCCTGGAGCTGCTGGACTACCGGCTGCGCCCGCTCACCGGCAAGGACGACCGCCCGCCGCCGCCGCCCAACTTCCTCGCGCTCATGCGTGCGTACACTACACTACACTACACTACACTACACTACACTACTGCCACTAGCTGGTGGTGTCGCTGGACGCGGCGCTGGTGCTGAAGTTCCTGGAGCTGCTGGACTACCGGCTGCGCCCGCTCACCGGCAAGGACGACCGCCCGCCGCCGCCGCCCAACTTCCTCGCGCTCATGCGTGCGTACACTACACTACACTACACTACACTACACTACTGCCACTAGCTGGTGGTGTCGCTGGACGCGGCGCTGGTGCTGAAGTTCCTGGAGCTGCTGGACTACCGGCTGCGCCCGCTCACCGGCAAGGACGACCGCCCGCCGCCGCCGCCCAACTTCCTCGCGCTCATGCGTGCGTACACTACACTACACTACACTACACTACTGCCACTAGCTGGTGGTGTCGCTGGACGCGGCGCTGGTGCTGAAGTTCCTGGAGCTGCTGGACTACCGGCTGCGCCCGCTCACCGGCAAGGACGACCGCCCGCCGCCGCCGCCCAACTTCCTCGCGCTCATGCGTGCGTACACTACACTACACTACACTACACTACTGCCACTAGCTGGTGGTGTCGCTGGACGCGGCGCTGGTGCTGAAGTTCCTGGAGCTGCTGGACTACCGGCTGCGCCCGCTCACCGGCAAGGACGACCGCCCGCCGCCGCCGCCCAACTTCCTCGCGCTCATGCGTGCGTACACTACACTACACTACACTACACTACTGCCACTAGCTGGTGGTGTCGCTGGACGCGGCGCTGGTGCTGAAGTTCCTGGAGCTGCTGGACTACCGGCTGCGCCCGCTCACCGGCAAGGACGACCGCCCGCCGCCGCCGCCCAACTTCCTCGCGCTCATGCGTGCGTACACTACACTACACTACACTACACTACACTACACTACTGCCACTAGCTGGTGGTGTCGCTGGACGCGGCGCTGGTGCTGAAGTTCCTGGAGCTGCTGGACTACCGGCTGCGCCCGCTCACCGGCAAGGACGACCGCCCGCCGCCGCCGCCCAACTTCCTCGCGCTCATGCGTGCGTACACTACACTACACTACACTACACTACACTACTGCCACTAGCTGGTGGTGTCGCTGGACGCGGCGCTGGTGCTGAAGTTCCTGGAGCTGCTGGACTACCGGCTGCGCCCGCTCACCGGCAAGGACGACCGCCCGCCGCCGCCGCCCAACTTCCTCGCGCTCATGCGTGCGTACACTACACTACACTACACTACACTACACTACTGCCACTAGCTGGTGGTGTCGCTGGACGCGGCGCTGGTGCTGAAGTTCCTGGAGCTGCTGGACTACCGGCTGCGCCCGCTCACCGGCAAGGACGACCGCCCGCCGCCGCCGCCCAACTTCCTCGCGCTCATGCGTGCGTACACTACACTACACTACACTACACTACACTACAGCCACTAGCTGGTGGTGTCGCTGGACGCGGCGCTGGTGCTGAAGTTCCTGGAGCTGCTGGACTACCGGCTGCGCCCGCTCACCGGCAAGGACGACCGCCCGCCGCCGCCGCCCAACTTCCTCGCGCTCATGCGTGCGTACACTACACTACACTACACTACACTACTGCCACTAGCTGGTGGTGTCGCTGGACGCGGCGCTGGTGCTGAAGTTCCTGGAGCTGCTGGACTACCGGCTGCGCCCGCTCACCGGCAAGGACGACCGCCCGCCGCCGCCGCCCAACTTCCTCGCGCTCATGCGTGCGTACACTACACTACACTACACTACACTACTGCCACTAGCTGGTGGTGTCGCTGGACGCGGCGCTGGTGCTGAAGTTCCTGGAGCTGCTGGACTACCGGCTGCGCCCGCTCACCGGCAAGGACGACCGCCCGCCGCCGCCGCCCAACTTCCTCGCGCTCATGCGTGCGTACACTACACTACACTACACTACACTACACTACACTACTGCCACTAGCTGGTGGTGTCGCTGGACGCGGCGCTGGTGCTGAAGTTCCTGGAGCTGCTGGACTACCGGCTGCGCCCGCTCACCGGCAAGGACGACCGCCCGCCGCCGCCGCCCAACTTCCTCGCGCTCATGCGTGCGTACACTACACTACACTACACTACACTACTGCCACTAGCTGGTGGTGTCGCTGGACGCGGCGCTGGTGCTGAAGTTCCTGGAGCTGCTGGACTACCGGCTGCGCCCGCTCACCGGCAAGGACGACCGCCCGCCGCCGCCGCCCAACTTCCTCGCGCTCATGCGTGCGTACACTACACTACACTACACTACACTACTGCCACTAGCTGGTGGTGTCGCTGGACGCGGCGCTGGTGCTGAAGTTCCTGGAGCTGCTGGACTACCAGCTGCGCCCGCTCACCGGCTAGGACGACCGCCCGCCGCCGCCGCCCAACTTCCTCGCGCTCATGCGTGCGTACACTACACTACACTACGACTTTGATACCAAATACATATATGAGTCTAATACAAAAACGTTGCCCTATTTTACTTGACTGCCCCAAATACAGGCTATTTTTTATGGGGATATGCTTGAATGATACGCAGACCTCTTGTGGGATCGGGACCTCAGATTATCTATCCAAAAACAATAACCAGAGTCAATAAACATTAATGTAAAAATAGACAATTAAAAATGTCCGACCACCATTTTCGAAGGCAAGTGGCATATTGTGCACGTATAGTGCGCAATCAATGTCAAAAAAATGTTTCCTACCCAAATACGGTCCCTACCCCTATTTCCCTACCCTAATTCCTAGCGTTACCACCTCCCACCAAATACCGATGAAAAGCTTATAAAATTACTTCTGCTGGAATTTGGCTTGTGTCACGACTCCTGTTCTATATCTAGTAATATTAGTTTCAAGAGTAGATAGTAAGAGATTGAATCGTTACTCCAAAAAACTCTTATATTATTTAATGGCAAGATGATTGCAACACCCATACGGGAACTTTGTAATAAGGAGTAACTCTGGCTTGAAATGTGGGGAGGACTTTAAGCCCGGTATTAATAAATCTATTTCAAGTGTGATAGCGATCTTGTAAATGTAATTCTTATGTCATACCAGCACAAAATGGCATGTCAAAAGCGTGCTCAAGGTCACTTATAGATTTGAGAAAGATTTCTTAATACGGGTCTATGAGAGGTCTATTAAGCAAGAAGTCTATTGAGTTATGGTTGAATTATGAATACACTGTTGACTACTAGGTATCTTGACAACATGACATAATTCTCTCCATCTAAAGGTTGTCTGGAAGAGATCGCAATCTGCGATAGGACCGCCCAATGTACACTATTGTTTTTTTATGTTATTTCATATATTCCGAACTTTAGTGTGCAATAAAGAGTTATTCTATTCTATCCTCTCCCTCCGCAGCCCGGCTGGCCCCGTGCTGGGTGGTGTGGGCGGTGACGTGGTCGGTGGGCGCCACGTGCGACCACAACGGCCGCGCCATCTTCTCCGACTTCATGCGCGAGCTCACCACCGAAGCGGGACTGAAGCCGCTCTTCCCCAAGGACGGGCGGGTCTACGACTACACGTGAGCGAGCCAACAGTGTACTAATAATAACAATATCTTGATCTGGTTCACGAGGTTGTCGACATGTAGGATATTGACACGGCTATCATTGTACCGATAGTCGTTTCCGCCCAAGGCCTAATTTTTATATTTAAAAAATTATTAGGTTAGATATGTTTTATTTCGATTTAAAAATATAAAATGTTATAAAAAAATAAATAAATAGAATAATAATAAATATCGCCAGACCGACACACTAACTGTATGGTATCAAACAGTTGGCGCAAGCAATTCTCCTACTATGGGTACCGTCCAATGGACTGGGGCAATCCCAGTAACACCCAGACCAGGCACATTACGAAAAGGCCATTTCCGAAATTTGCCCCGGCGGGAATCGAACCCGCAACCGCCATGTGTAGTGAGCCGAGCGGCCTACGCTCGAACCATCGCCCCCAGTCGGTACTCATAGTACAAGCGTTGCTTAATTTGGGACCAAACAACTGGTGTGTCAGTCTGGCGATATTTATTATGTATTACACACGGGGGAAATGTAATGGAATTGGTGCTACTGTTGGTGTTTCCACATCAATGAAAAGTTAATAAATTGGTTAATAATAGTCTGCACGATGGTGGGTTCACTGACCCCACGGAGGATGGCGAGCCCGGCAGCCCCTACTGGTACAACTGGATGGCCAACTTGGAGACGTATGTCGTCGACCCAGAGTGGCAGTTTGCGGGTAACTTGTGCATTGTATTAAATTATTTGCAGAAGGATCCTTCACTCAGCCTCGGCTTTGCGACCTCCAATATTATAAAACAATTTTTTTGTCGATTTATAGAAATGGTAACAAGACTGCATTCCGTTAGTCAAGAGTTTGTCTGTCTTGAGCGTTGTTTTGTCCGTGATTGTTCATTTCGTCAGTAGTTAAGTCTTACAGATATGCAGGTACATCGCTATACTTTTGTCTTGTTATGAAAATGAGTTTCCAAGCGCTTATTTCCAATGCTGTTCATGTAGCGCTATATTAGCTTTAGCCATTCAGCTAATAAGTCTGGTAATAAGTGGTTCGACCGTAGGCCGCTCGGCTCACTGCACATGGTGGCTGCGGGTTCGATACCATCCGGGGTAAATTTCGGAAATGGTATTTTCGTATTTTGCCCTGGTTTGCGTGTCACTGTGAAACTATAGAACAAGCGTTGCTGAGTTTGGGACCATACAGTTGGTGTGTCAGTCTGGCGATATTTATTTATTTTATTACTGGTAAAGCAGTGATAGCCGATTGGTTAAGCACGCGTCTTGCAGGCACCTGGTCCTGGATTCAAACCCTGGGTCGCACCTCTGGGTTTTTCGAAAATCCATGTGCGAATCATAATTTATATCTGATTATCACTCGCCTAAGGAAAACATCGTCAGAAAACCTGTATGTCTTTAAAAATCTAAACAATTTTCAGAAGACATTTGAAATCCGCCAGCCAGCACTGGGCCAACGTGGTGGATAATGGCCTGAATCCCTCTCGTAGTGAAGGGAGGCCCGTGCCCAGGAATGGGACGTTATAAAAAGGGATTATTATACTGTTACATAGGCGGGACAGAATCGCAGTTTGGTTGTAGAGATGTCTATAGACACGGCGGCTGACTCGCGCGCGTGTTGCAGACATCGAGGTCCCCACGCTGGACAACGTCCGCAGCGCCGCGATCCTGGGCTACAAGATCGCGAACTACAACCACGCCATCTGCGTGGGCCCCACTGGCACCGGCAAGACCGTCACCATCACCTCCAAGCTCTCGCACGGCCTGCACAAGAAGTTCATCTGCGAGTTCCTCGTCTTCTCCGCGAGGACCTCGGCCAACCAGACGCAGGTGTGTACATGTTTCGTTCATCTGGTTGTTTTCTTTACAGCTTCTATTTGCATTGAATTTAGAATATTTTTATGTTGTTTTCGTGAACGGATGGTTTTTATATGTTCAGCTGGTTGGTACAACTGAAAAAGACACCCATCAGTTTTTTGCGTGTAAGTGTTGCTATAGTTGAAAGCCGCATTAGATGACTCTAGATGCTGCATATACTGACGTATTGAAACAGTACCGAGGCGTTAGTGTGATGTTATGCGTTTACCCGACAACTGCGTCTGTAAGTAAACGTTAAATACATTAAAACAGAGTGGCTTCCGAACGCGCCGCCTGGGGCGCTACAAGAGCTCCTTACATAACTCTACTTTGAAAATAAAAAAAACCCCGATGCGGATAATCTTCAAACGGATGAACCGATTTTCATAAAACAACGTAACACTCGAACAAAATGACTTTGTAACAAAAAAAAACAACATTAATATCGGCCCACCCGCTTAAGCGCTACGACGCCACAGACAGACACACATATACGTATGTTAAACTAGTAAGACCCCTCTTTTTTCGTCGGGGGTTAAAAATTGAACTTGATTGACGCGTGACGCGTGACGCTTGGCGCGCGCAGGACGTGATCGACAGCAAGCTGGAGCGGCGGCGGCGCGGCGTGTTCGGGCCGCCGCCCACCAAGCGGCAGGTGTTCTTCATCGACGACCTCAACATGCCCGCGCTCGAGGTCTACGGCGCGCAGCCGCCCATCGAGCTGCTGCGCCAGTTCATGGACTTCTCCGGTCAGTCCACCCACTCACCACCGTCGTCTATCGGCTAGACTTCCACACATCACGGTCCTCCGTCACTCGCTTCCACTAGTTTCTTGCGCGTGATTAATGGCATCAGACCACCCCTCATAGCGGACTGTCCAACACTAGATCATTCGGTTTGTATATCCAGAAACTTATTAATAAACAAAGTATAGAGGGCGAATAGTTACACACCGAATTATCTATTTCTGTCATCAGTAATTTGATGTTCCAAAGAAGAAGGCAAACCATGGTGTAACTATACAACGGCTAAACCGTTTATAATAAGGGGGCAAGAGGGTAGGCACAGGTACACTGCCGTGCACCCAAATATCGCCACTAGAATTTTAAAGCAAAGAATAAAGGGTTTGACGGGTAGTTCCAGAAAGTTTTAGCATGGGTGATTTCTGATTTGATTTTGTAAGCGGGAAGTGAGTACTAGTGAGAGTAGTTGTGAGATCGGTGGTCGGCCATCAGGGTGGTACGACCGGCTGAACATCGGCGAGTTCAAGACGCTGGTGGACGTGGGCATAGTGGCCGCCATGGGCCCGCCCGGCGGCGGCCGCAACCCCGTCACCATGCGGCTCATGCGACACTTCCACTACATCTCCTTCACCGAGATGGAGTACAGCAGCAAGGTGAGTGGAGACGACCTACTCCTGCAACCCCCCTCCCCCGAACTTGCCGGATCTTCTCAGTCGAGGTCGCGTTCCGATCCAGTTTAGATATAAAAAAAAAAAATTGAAAATTTGTAAGTGCCCCCGTAGGCCTAAACAAAATAAACGATTTGAATTTGATATTCAAACAACCCACAAAAAGATAGATCCATAAACATTTTTCGCTGACACGACGTAGATACAGTGCTTGGCAATCACGTCAGGGATTTTGTATTTCAATGTCAGTTTGGGAAAGGAATGGTGAAAGGAGATGTGAGGAAACATGCTAGTATGAGAAAAAAATATTTTTTTTCTAAAAACTAGCTACATCCCGTCAGTTGGCTCATGCCTAATGAAAATCATGAACTGCCTAAATCTCATCTCTCACATTCAATAAATGCTCGTACTCGGAAGTGGGACATAAGTTTCATAATGACTGAAACTGATTAATAGTGATAAGTTATTTATGTAGTTGCTATGTAGAAGTAAAACACTGTAAGTTTTCCGAATAAAATAAAATAAAATAAATAAATTAATAATCATTGTCCTGCAGTACGGGATCTTCCAAGTGATCCTGGCCTCGTGGATCCGCAACTTTAAGGACAAGGTGACGATCCGCGAGGCGCCCTTCCTGAAGGCCTCCATCGACATCTTCAACTCGCTGGTGGAGGAGCTGCTGCCCACCCCCACCAAGTCTCACTACACCTTCAACCTCAGGGACCTCAGCAAGGTGTTCCAGGGAATACTCATGATGGATCCAAAGGCGGTTAATGTAAGACATTCGTAGGAAATCTATATACAATATATATTTCACTGCCAGAAACCTATTGAAAAAAAAAACTTTGTAGACAGAGGTCCGATTGGATCGCGTCGCTTTTTTTTAAAGAATGCGCACGATCTGACCACCCTACAGAGGATACCGGTCCATTGATGTATCTACTATAAAGGGGCACAGTGCCACAAGAAGCCACTCCCTCGCCTTTTTTGATTCAACTTAGCCCTTTGACATCGTTTCCCTGTAAATCCCTTTTTTAACAAAGCTCGAATACTCGGGCGTCAGGAGCAGGTCAAGGCAGGCGCCTTTAAAACTGTTCCAGAGCTACTTATCTAATACATGTCAATGTATAAAGGGTTAGTGAATTTAAAAGTGATCGACATATTACTTATGGAGTTCCACAGGGTAGTGTCTTGGGACCCAAACTTTGTTATTTTTTTGTTTTCGATGATGGAAAAGCTGTGATAGCAGATTGGTTAAAGCACGCGTCTTGCGGGCACCAGGTCTTGGGTTCAAACCCCGGTTCGCACCTCTGGATTTTTAATAATCTATGTGCGAATCATAATTTCTATATGATTTTCACTTGCTTACGGTGAAGGAAGACATCGTGAGGAAACCTGCATGTGTTAGAAGATCTAACCAATTTTCAGAAGACATGTGAAATCCGCCAACCCGCACTGGGCCAGCGTGGTGGATTATGGCCTGAATCCCCCTCGTTTTAAGGGGAGGCCCGTGCCCAGGAGTGGGACTTCAAAAAGGGCTTAATTATTTATTTTTACGATAATGATGTCGCTAGGACGAAGACGACGTGATCCGGCTGTGGTACCACGAGCACCAGCGTGTGTATCAAGACCGGCTCGTCAACAACGACGATCGGAAATGGTTCGTCGCGTAAGTGATCCGCCTAGCTTTTTATCAATTTCACTGTGGTCGACTAGGTTTGTCTAAGTCTCTTTCCTATGAAATATAAAAGAGAAAGAGCGACTTGTGCGATGTAAGTCATGGCAAATGTTTTATTTTGCCGCCGTGCTGGATTTTTTTTTAAGATGTGCAGCAAATGCTTTTGTTAGGAGTGGGCCCACGTCAATAGTTTAATGGCCAGGATGGGGAACGACTCCGGAACCTCTCGGTTACGAGGGCGGCCCCTCTAACCACCAGGCTATTGAGCTTTCATAAAATATACCGTTATAATTATTGACAACAATTAGAAGTTGCATTGAAAACGACTTCAAACATTGTAGATTGTTGGACAAAAAGATTCGGCTCGACTTCGGCAAGAAAGCTGACGATGTGATAGGCGGCCGGCTCATGTTGTTCGGCGACTTCATGGACATGGGCGCCGATGACAAGAAGTACGTCGAGATCACCGGCGAGGAAGAGGTGCGCGCCTACACTGATACTTTCATCCTTACTAATATTATAAATGCGAAAGTAACTCTGTCTGTCGCGCTTTCACGCCAAAACTACTGAACCGATTTAAATGAAATTTGATACACAGGTGGTCTAGAGCCTGAGAAAGGACATAGGCTAATTTTTAATGCGAAAACAGGGTTGTAAGGGGTTGAAAGGGGGGATGAAAAGTTTTTCAGAAATATCGTAATTTTTAGAGCTAGAATCTTGAAACTTATTTTTTAGGCTGTTTGTGCTGTTGATTCCGATATAAATAAATATGACATTCCAAGTTTGAATTTTTTTTACCCTCAAGGGTGTAAAATAATTGGTCACAATAATTAAAAATGACTATTCCACGCGGATGAACTCGCGGGCACAGCTAGTATTTTTTATATAACAAAGTCGGCAATCAAGCTTACGACCCGCCTGATGTTAAGTTACTGTGGCCTATAGATGCTTGCAATACCAATAGAGTTACTCTCGTGTTGCTGCCCTGAAGGGGAGTGGAATAGAGGGAGGGAGCGGGAAGGGATGGACGGTTCGGGTTCTGGCTCTCACACTCATCGTATGGAACACCAATAATAGCTATTATTGTTTTCTTATATTTACGCGAATACTACACATTGAAATAAAACTATTTTAGGTGGTGGTGTGAGGTGAGGTGAACACCTCAGTCCCCCTGTGACCATGGCTGCTGTAAAGCAACCGAAACGTCGGGAACATAAAGTTAATAAACGCGATAAAATCCGTAAAATAGTTTTATTTCAATGAGCAATAATAGATACTTTACGCCTGACGTCTGTGAGAGGATGGGACTACCCTGGACGAGCTCGCCCGTGTATATAAGCAAGCTATAGTTAGTTGGAAATAGTCAATTGGACATCCGATCTCTCCCTTTGAACTTCACTAACCCTTACCGCGTATGTTTTGTTTAGGCATAATCATTTATGCTAATGCGCCATTTGAAAGGGCACTCTTTTGTTTGCTATAACGCGTGTCGCTGTTTATTAAGTTTTGAGATTACTTCTCGTTGTCGTGGTGATTTTCATCGCTCATATTATTATTATGTGTGTTGTGTGGCGTAGGGGTGTGTCGCCGTAGGGGAAGCCAGTTCCGTCAAGCTGGCCCAAGTTGGTGGTCGCTTAGATGTACCCATTGTGGTAAAAAAGTAATGGTTGAATGGCGGCAGCTGGCGGAGGTGCTGTCGCACTACCTGGAGGAGTACAACCTGGCGACGACGGCGCCGCTGGACCTGGTGCTGTTCGAGGACGCCGTCGCGCATCTGTGCCGCGTCGCGCGCATCATGCGCCAGCCCATGGCCAACGCGCTGCTGCTCGGCATGGGCGGCTCCGGTCAGTGACAGCACTCGCATCATGCGCCAGCCCATGGCCAACGCGCTGCTGCTCGGCATGGGCGGCTCCGGTCAGTGACAGCACTCGCATCATGCGCCAGCCCATGGCCAACGCGCTGCTGCTCGGCATGGGCGGCTCCGGTCAGTGACAGCACTCGCATCATGCGCCAGCCCATGGCCAACGCGCTGCTGCTCGGCATGGGCGGCTCCGGTCAGTGACAGCACTCGCATCATGCGCCAGCCCATGGCCAACGCGCTGCTGCTCGGCATGGGCGGCTCCGGTCAGTGACAGCACTCGCATCATGCGCCAGCCCATGGCCAACGCGCTGCTGCTCGGCATGGGCGGCTCCGGTCAGTGACAGCACTCGCATCATGCGCCAGCCCATGGCCAACGCGCTGCTGCTCGGCATGGGCGGCTCCGGTCAGTGACAGCACTCGCATCATGCGCCAGCCCATGGCCAACGCGCTGCTGCTCGGCATGGGCGGCTCCGGTCAGTGACAGCACTCGCATCATGCGCCAGCCCATGGCCAACGCGCTGCTGCTCGGCATGGGCGGCTCCGGTCAGTGACAGCACTCGCATCATGCGCCAGCCCATGGCCAACGCGCTGCTGCTCGGCATGGGCGGCTCCGGTCAGTGACAGCACTCGCATCATGCGCCAGCCCATGGCCAACGCGCTGCTGCTCGGCATGGGCGGCTCCGGTCAGTGACAGCACTCGCATCATGCGCCAGCCCATGGCCAACGCGCTGCTGCTCGGCATGGGCGGCTCCGGTCAGTGACAGCACTCGCATCATGCGCCAGCCCATGGCCAACGCGCTGCTGCTCGGCATGGGCGGCTCCGGTCAGTGACAGCACTCGCATCATGCGCCAGCCCATGGCCAACGCGCTGCTGCTCGGCATGGGCGGCTCCGGTCAGTGACAGCACTCGCATCATGCGCCAGCCCATGGCCAACGCGCTGCTGCTCGGCATGGGCGGCTCCGGTCAGTGACAGCACTCGCATCATGCGCCAGCCCATGGCCAACGCGCTGCTGCTCGGCATGGGCGGCTCCGGTCAGTGACAGCACTCGCATCATGCGCCAGCCCATGGCCAACGCGCTGCTGCTCGGCATGGGCGGCTCCGGTCAGTGACAGCACTCGCATCATGCGCCAGCCCATGGCCAACGCGCTGCTGCTCGGCATGGGCGGCTCCGGTCAGTGACAGCACTCGCATCATGCGCCAGCCCATGGCCAACGCGCTGCTGCTCGGCATGGGCGGCTCCGGTCAGTGACAGCACTCGCATCATGCGCCAGCCCATGGCCAACGCGCTGCTGCTCGGCATGGGCGGCTCCGGTCAGTGACAGCACTCGCATCATGCGCCAGCCCATGGCCAACGCGCTGCTGCTCGGCATGGGCGGCTCCGGTCAGTGACAGCACTCGCATCATGCGCCAGCCCATGGCCAACGCGCTGCTGCTCGGCATGGGCGGCTCCGGTCAGTGACAGCACTCGCATCATGCGCCAGCCCATGGCCAACGCGCTGCTGCTCGGCATGGGCGGCTCCGGTCAGTGACAGCACTCGCATCATGCGCCAGCCCATGGCCAACGCGCTGCTGCTCGGCATGGGCGGCTCCGGTCAGTGACAGCACTCGCATCATGCGCCAGCCCATGGCCAACGCGCTGCTGCTCGGCATGGGCGGCTCCGGTCAGTGACAGCACTCGCATCATGCGCCAGCCCATGGCCAACGCGCTGCTGCTCGGCATGGGCGGCTCCGGTCAGTGACAGCACTCGCATCATGCGCCAGCCCATGGCCAACGCGCTGCTGCTCGGCATGGGCGGCTCCGGTCAGTGACAGCACTCGCATCATGCGCCAGCCCATGGCCAACGCGCTGCTGCTCGGCATGGGCGGCTCCGGTCAGTGACAGCACTCGCATCATGCGCCAGCCCATGGCCAACGCGCTGCTGCTCGGCATGGGCGGCTCCGGTCAGTGACAGCACTCGCATCATGCGCCAGCCCATGGCCAACGCGCTGCTGCTCGGCATGGGCGGCTCCGGTCAGTGACAGCACTCGCATCATGCGCCAGCCCATGGCCAACGCGCTGCTGCTCGGCATGGGCGGCTCCGGTCAGTGATAGCACTCGCACGAACTATCTTAACGCGACTTGCGGTACGAATTTACTGACAGAAATTGTCATGTAAGGAAATGTCGTCGCGTTATGCCCCCTCCAGGCTTACGTTATAGTACATTGTTACATGAGTGGTGAAAGTTACTTATTTTGTCCCGAGACGGGGTTTGGCGCCCGAGCGTAGCGAGGGCGCTAATAGTTCGAGGGACAAAATAAGTCTTTCACCCGAGGTAAACACTGTGCTTTTCATTACGAATACAAGGAAAATAAAAATAAAAACAGGAATTGGCTAAAGAAATAATACAAGGAAGTATAAACAATACTCTACAACTCAAAAAAAAAATCGGATTGCCGCCTATTTTGTTTTTTTTTTCGTTGGCCGGCCAACTTCATTATTTAGCCATTATTTTTCATTTTCATCTTTAAATATTTTGCCCAAATCTATGTTATTTTAAAGAAATTGTTGAAACTAAATTATATTTAAATCATTTAAAAAAAATATATTCTTGAATTAATACTTAACTTTATGTTATTTCAATTTTACATCGTGCTGTAATTGAGTGACTGTAGAAAAAGTTTGAACATGGCTCCATAGAAATGTGAAAATGGAACTAGTTTTTTTTTAATTTGACAGCTGTCAGTTGAAAGCGAAACTCCCGGGCCTGAAAAGTATTACTTTCAACCCGCTTCTCAGGCAACTTCAGACCTACTTTCAGAGTATGAGTAATGAAAAATATTTTTCATTACTCATACTCTGAAAGTAGGTCTGAAGTTGCCTGAGAAGCGGGTTGAAAGTAATACTTTTCAGGCCCGGGAGTTTCGCTTTCAACTGACAGCTGTCAAATTATTAAAAAAAAACTAGTTCCATTTTCACATTTCTATGGAACCATGTTCAAACTTTTTCTACAGTCACTCAATTACAGCACGATGTAAAATTGAAATAACATAAAGTTAAGTATTAATTCAAGAATAATTTTTTTTAATGACTTAATTATAATTTAGTTTCAACAATTTCTTTAAAATAACATAGATTTGGGCAAAATATTTAAAGATGAAAATGAAAAATAATGGCTAAATAAAGAAGTTGGCCGGCCAACGAAAAAAAAAACAAAATAGGCGGCAATAAATCCGATTTTTTTTTTGAGTTGTAGAGTATTGTTTATACTTCCTTGTATTTTATTTCTTTAGCCAATTCCTGTTTTTATTTTCCTTGTATTCGTAATGAAAAGCACAGTGTTTACCTCGGGTGAAAGACTTATTTTGTCCCTCGAACTATTAGCGCCCTCGCTACGCTCGGGCGCCAAACCACGTCTCGGGACAAAATAAGTAACTTTTACCACTCATGTAACAATGTACTATTGTAAACTACTTTATAACGACCATGAAAAGGTTATGCCTTTAATCAACTGGATGGCGTGAGCGACTTATTCACGTGACTGCATAGTGCGTAATATATTAAACATTTTGTGGACAAATATGGAGTTTGAGTTAATTTAAATACTTTATAAATTTATTTTATATAACAAGTTTTAAAATTTTGTGTATGAAAAAAACTTAACGGAAAAATTCGTTCCTGCCGAGGGTCTCCTGCCCGCCTAATTGTTTACATTCGGCTGATCGGTGCGTGTCCGTCCCCAGGGCGGCAGTCCCTGTCCCGGCTGGCGGCCAACATGGCGGAGCTGGCGTGCTTCCAGATCGAGATCACCAAGGCGTACGGGCAGTCCGAGTGGCGCGACGACCTGAAGCAGACCATGATGAAGGCTGGCGCCGATAACAAGGGCACCGTCTTCCTCTTCTCAGATGCGCAGGTCAATATTTAGTAGGGATCGGAGTTTCGGTTCCTGAAGCACCGCCGTGCTTTGGAACTGGCGGGGGCTTTGATGTTAATGAGTGTTCCGAGATAATTTTAACTTTTTCCATCAGGGATGATTTCGGGAATGGCTTTTTCGTAATTTGCACTGCTTCGATTGCCGCCGGGATCGCGGCGAAATTTATTTCATATCACGTTATGTTCAGATAAAAATGGAGTCGTTCCTGGAAGACCTGAACAACATCCTGTCGTCCGGCGACGTGCCGAACATCTACGAGCCGGAGGACATGGACAAGATCTTCATGTCGGTGCGGCACGCCGTGATGGAGATGAACCTGGTGGCCACCAAGACCAACCTGTTCTCGTGCTACCAGCGCCGCGTGCGCAGCAACCTGCACATCGTCGTCGTCATGAGCCCCATCGGCGAGGTGAGACACCTCCTTCTGATTTATCCGCGCCATCAATCAGTTGGAAGACGTCCACTTCCGGACATAGGCCACCTTCAATGACTTCCTAGTAGCCCTCTGCATCTGCCATACGATTACTGTTAGCAGTTGTATATAATCTCGTCTCGTGTCATCATCAGGCCACTTTGTGGGGGCCGTCCCACGCTATATGCTCCTGCTTGGGGCCAAATAAATCAATCAATGAACGCAATAAAATCACATCTCATCAAATGTCGCTTGTTTTTACTAGGTGAAGTCAAATGACACTATAATGAAACACACATTTATACCACCAACTGTATACACTTTAGAATCTATGACAAAAAATATCCTAGATGCGCATTAAACCATTTAAAATAGCTACAAGGTTAGTATTCAACAGACTTCCTAAAAGGAGGAGATTACTATGTTCGTCCGTATGTATTTTTTTGTGTATGTTCGTCGATTTGTTTGCAAAAAGAGTACCGATTTAAAAAATTATCTTTCCTTTAGATATTCCGCGCCCGCCTCCGCCAGTTCCCGTCGCTAGTGAACTGCTGCACCATCGACTGGTTCAGCGAGTGGCCCAAGACCGCGCTAGAGTCCGTCGCCGGACACTTCTTCGACAACATGCCCGAGCTGGACACCACCAGCGAAGTCCTCACGTCTATGGTGGTAGGTGACAGCCACCAGAGGACAACAGGGATCTCCCGATTCGAAATAGTGGAGGAATTTACGTAACTGCCCCCTCCAGATATATTTCAATAAAGTACGATATTTTGCATAGCACACCTACTGAAAAAAACTCATGAATTTATTTCTAAAAGTAGAACTTGGATTAAATCACTCTTTGCCAACCAATAGAATAGAAGAATCTTTAGCTCCGTTCTGGATTCAAAATCTCGATGTAGTCATTCGAGCCGCCTAAACCCAGCCACTACCACTGAACCTAGCGGTGGTTAATGTGTAAACCATTTCCCTTTCCCAGTCTGTGTGCTGCTTCGCCCACCAGACAGTGGTGGAGGCGAGCAGCCGCTTCCTGGAGCAGCTGAACCGGCTCAACTACGTCACGCCCATGTCCTACATGGAGATGCTCGGCGCGTACGCCGACATGTTCAAGAAGAAGCAGAACGCGATACTCAAGGAGTCTAATGCATTGAAAACCGGTGAGATTTCATGTGTCCACCAATAATAATCTTATTTCTAACCTCAGATGCAGCGAGATTATTCAAGTAAGTTAGTACGCATTCACAAAGATTACTATGAGGTCTAACAGTGCGCGCAAACGCACACGGTATTGGCAATTACACTAATAATAATAATAATAATTTATTGATTTAAAAAAAGAACACACTTTTAAATTAACAAACTTAAGAAAGAATGAAATAAAGCAAAAAACATAAAATAAAACACAGTGTGGGTAGGGCTTAAAAAACTTGAACAAAAGATAGTAACAACATGCACAGTTCAGCTACTAAAACTTTGAACTGTGCACAGTTTGTTAAATTTAAATTAAAGAATTACACAAAAATTGTGTTGTTTATTTAATTGTTAGTGTGGAATAGTATGTCTATGTTATTGCTAGCTACACTCTTTCTATAGCGTTGGTCTCTTACTTATACAATAAGCTTTTAGGATCATGTTGTACTGGTATGTCATAAGGATGACATTGCCACGATTGCTCACAGTCTTGAGGCCGATGTTATTTAGGTTTGTTAAATTTTGTGGTGGTACATTATAATAGGGAACGTTGTTTGTAAATACGGCCGTTGTTCCATTGTGTCTGTTTGACTGTAGATTAAGGACGCATTAACGATTTTTTTTTTTTATACTCCGAGATTATTTTACAACACCTTTGATGGTAATTGGTTCTGTTGTGGATTGATAACATTTATAATTTCAACAATATTTTATTAAAAATAAAATAATATTGGGATTCCTACCGGGTCTATTTTGGATCAGACAGTACATTGACAACAAATCTATGTTTGGCCCGGTATAAGGGCCTGTGCACACCACGTTTTTTAAAACGGCCGTCGTCGCGCGTTTGTATACAGACGCGATACGCACTCGAGTCAGATGCAGCCTGTAGATTTTTGTAGGATAAAAGCGCGCCGTCGACGCACGTTTCTATAACGCGCGTCGACGGCGCCTCTAAAATACGTGGTGTACACAGGCCCTAATAGGCTCACTATTCAGGGCATAGGGACTGATATACCACCGGTGCAATATTCGTGCAGTACAGGGCAGTCAGGTAATCAGTGATCACGGGCGTGGTGTGGTGTGTCCACAGGGCTGAACAAGCTGAACCAGACGGAGGTGGAGGTGAAGCAGCTGCAGATCGAGCTGGCGGAGCTGAAGCCGCTGATGGAGCGCGCTGCGGAGGAGACGCGCCAGGTCATCGACCAGATCGCCGTCGACACGGTGTGTCCATAACACTTTACATGTGATACATCTATCAGTTTGCCGTCATGGCAAATGGCCTGACTCTCTCTCGTGCCGTCATGCCCCCTCTACGCCACAGCTCTAGACTCCCTTGAGTGTGTGTGTGCGCGTACTATACACTAGATTTGTCCCGTCCATTGTAAGAAATGTACTACCTCAATTATTATGCAAAAATGTTTTTAAGTTTTTCTTGGATGTTGGTGGCTGTTACTCTTCAATAAGGTTTAAACTCCTTTATAGGCCTTTGGATGTGTCCTAAGGCTGCAATATGAAAGTTGTGTCAAATAATCACAGGCCCTTATCTCACAAAATTTGACAGTTACGTATAGATAGTCTTCACAAGGCATATTCATATGAACTGCCGTATATGCACCTGAATTATTGTTTGGGACTTCTGATACACCCTATACTATAGGATCTACAGTATAAATTAATCCTACTCAATATTATAAATGCGAAAGTTTGTGAGTGTGGATGTATGTTTGTTACTCCTTCACGCAAAAACTACTAAACGGATTTGCATGAAATTTGGAACACAGATAGTTTATAACCGGGATTAACATATAGGATACTTTTTAACCCGATAAACTCGAAATTTTTGTTACGTTAATAATACTACGCGGGCGAAGTCGGTGGGCACGGTTAGTACCATATATAGACCATTTTTTCTTAAAAGCAACACCTGTATATTGGTAGTATAGTTAAAAATGGTCCGTTGATGCAGGCGATAGCTGAAGAGGCTCGCGTGAAGGTGGAGAAAGAGCAGGTGGTGGCCGAGAAGATGGCGTTCGAGACCACGGCCATGGCCGAGGACGCCACCAGGGACCTGGGTATGTGGACTGAAAGGGGCTGCTCACGATGCCATTTCATATTCAAACACTAACGACCTGTTTGGACTATATTGCTAACTTCATGAACAACATTACTTTTGTTTATGTGACTTTTATATTGAACGTTCTAAGTGAATGGACTTTACGAACCCGCGTCGCGTCGCGTCATACTGTGTCTTTGTGTTGTGTGAAAAAAAATACATATATTGAATAACAACTACATTTTTGTCTATTCTTTCTGATTATTACCTATGGGAGGGACAGTTACGAGTGATTTAGCGCACAACAGTATGTTTCTGAGAATACTAAGGAAACACGTTATGCGTTGCTGTTAGAAATCTATGGGGTTTTTATTATGATCTCTTAGTAACTAGATCACTCTGGTTCCAACGTAGTCAGTTGTTATTAATGGTAGAGTGTTTAACCACCTACCCCGTGCCGGTGCTTGTGTACAGAGGAGGCGCTGCCGGCGCTGCGCGCGGCGGAGAAGGCGCTGCAGGAGCTGAACCGCAACGACGTGGTGGAGGTGAAGGCCATGAAGAAGCCGCCCGCCGGCGTGCTGCTCGTCATCGAGTCGCTCTGCGTCGTCTTCGACATCAAGCCCATCAAGGCGAGCATACACCCATCGCATCATACTATAACCCGTCTTTATACATCGATCTCAAGTACGAGAACGATCTTGATCTTGGAAATATCATTATAAAGTCATCCTACTAATATTATAAATGCGAAAGTTTGTGAGTGTGGATGCTTGTTACTCTTTCACGCAAAAACCATTGAACGTATTTGGATGAAATTTGGAACACAGATAGTTTATAACTTGGATTTACACATGGGATACTTTTTATACTACCATGGGTACCGTACAATGGACCGGGGGCAATCATAATTACGAAAAGGCTATTTCCGAAATTTTCCCCGGCCGGAATCTAACCCGCAACCACCATGTGCAGTGGGTTAAGCGGCCTACCACTGCGCCAAGCATTTACCCACATTATTACATCCTCATCTTATCTCCTAGTTGTGAGTTGCCGGGTAGGGTTCGTTCTGCAAGTCCTCTAGTAACAAGGTGCGTTGTGAACCCCTCAGGAGCCGGGCGCGTCGTTCGGCGAGAAGGTGCTGAACTACTGGAAGCCGGGCTCGCAGATGCTGGCCGACCCCACCGCCTTCCTCGAGTCGCTCATGAAGTACGACAAGGAGGGCATCACCGAGGACATGATCAAGAAGCTCAAGCGGTTCATCGCCAACCCGGACTACGACCCCGTCAAGATATTGAAGGTTTAAATGCGAGAATCACTTCTATTGCACAATGTTTAATAGTCTAGTTTAATCTATGTTTTATTTATCTTTTTATCACTAGCAAATGGACAAAAAAATCCAACTTTCTAATAATATTAAAATGCAAAAGTTTGTGAGTATGGATTTATGTTTGCTACTCTTTCACTCAAAAACTACTGAACGGATTTGGATGAAATTTTGAACATATATAGTTTATAACCTAAATTAACACATAATATACTTTACTTAAGTCTACGCGGACGAAGTCGAGGGCAGAAACTAGTTAAAATAAACAAGCCATATTTGAATCTCATGTTCAGTTTTTTCAGAGTTTCCGGTCAAATTAAAAGCTAGTGCCTCGAACATTGCTTTCACGAGTTTCTTGACAGACTGTATGTATGTATGTATGTGTGTATGGGTGTGTATGGGTGTGTGTGTGTGTGCAGGTGTCGAAGGCGTGCCAGTCGCTGTGCATGTGGGTGCACGCCATGTTCAAGTTCTACCACGTGAACAAGGCCGTGGCGCCCAAGAAGGAGGCGCTCGAGCGCGCCACCAAGGAGCTCGCCGCTGTAGAGGGTAAGCACGCTCAACACTTGCAGCTCACCAGGTCCCTAACCACGCTAGCTACTCAAATCGTAATAGAAAAGCAAACGCTCGCGATTACGTTTCAAATGCTCCGCTTTTGACGTTTTGCTGACACGAGCTTCACGATTTCTACTGACATTGATGTGGTATGGTGTCAGCGAAACGTCAAAAGCGGAGCGTTTGAAACGTAGTCGCGTGCGTGGTTAGGGCCCTGGTGGCGCTTGGCAGTAGCCTGGTCGAATGACTCGACCGCGGTAGTTCAGTGTAAAGCATATATTTTTAGTAGCATGAGTTATAGAGCCGGTACTCCAACTTTCCCTCTCTTTCTCTCCCTCTGTCCTGTTACCCTATTGATCAAGAACGTGCGAGCAAAGCCTTTGGTACTTATAGGCTACGATTACTGCTTAACATGAGGCAGGTCGGACGCTTGTTTGTCGACTTTTTCGTACACGGTGAAACAACAAGAAGGGTATCAATTTTTTGTTGTTGTAAATCTAAGGCTTTATGGGAAAGTTGTAGGTGTTAGGTGTAGTAGATTTCTATATTGATAGGAGTCCAAAGATTTCATAAGTCTACATACGTTTAATACTAAAAAAACACATGTAAAGTGCCTTCCGAAGTACTATACGATGGTATTTGTTTGTGATTACAGCGATGCTGGCGAACGCTAAAGCGAAGATGCAAGCGCTGCTGGAAGGCATCGCCAAGCTGAACGCGTACCTGCAGGAGAAGGAGGACGAGAAACGCAAGATGGAGGAGGACATCAACCAGTGCCTGGCGAGGATGGACCGCGCCAACAGGTCCGCCGAATAATGGACATCGTTTTGCAGAACGGAATCAACCCACATGCACTGCTATAGACCAAAACCAACCTTGTGTTAGTGGTTCTAGGTTCGTTTCAGTTTGCAGAAGTGTGTGTGGATTGGTTCCATTTTGCAAAAATAAGTCCAAATAATAAATATCGCCAGACTGACACACCAACTGTATGGTCCCAAACTAAGCAACGTTGGTACTATGGGTACCGTATAATGGATTGGGGGCGATCCTAGTGACACCCAGAGCAGGGCAAATTAGGAAAAGGCCATTTCCGAAATTTACCCCGGCAGGAAACAAACCCGCATATGCAGTGAACCGAGCGTTCTACGCTCGCATCACTCCGCCAAGCAGTCGTCAAACTTACCATTACGTATATAATAATAATAACTTAGCCTTTTTTAACGTCCCACTCCTAGGCACGGGCCTCGCCTAACTACGAGGGGGATCTATAGTGGTTCGATTTTCTAAGACATACAGGTTTCTCCACGAAGTTTTCCTTCACCGTAAGCAAGTGATAATCATAAATAGAAATTATGATTCGCACATATATTACGAAAAACCCAGACGTGCGAGCCAGGGTTTGAACCCAAGACTTGGTGCCCGCAAGACGCGTGCTTAACCAATCGGCTATCACTGCTGTTACTGCTGCACTTATGCTTACTTATATACTAAGCTCAAGTACGGGCTGGCTCGAATGGGGTAGTGTCACCCTCTCACAGATGTTGGCCTAGCTACAATGACTACCTTTCGTACGTTGAATGAGAGAGTCTGATATAAAAGTGTAAGAATATAAAGATGTAAAAAAAAAAACGTATTTTATCGCTTGAAATCACGCCACGTCGTTTTATTGTACCTATTCAGTACATACCATAGACCAATAAGCATAGCTAGGCACCCACACTCGCCTAACATATGAATTACCGTTGCTTATAATATGACTGTACCTGAAATTTTGATTGGACTAATAAAAATTTGCTGTTTTCCTCAATATACCGCGAACTTTTGACGATTGCATTCTCAAACAACAGTGGACGTGAGTAGTGTCTTGACTTATTGGTATGTGGTATTTACTCACGCATTTTATCATGCCTTTATTTGACGTTCTCAGATTGCTGAACGGCTTGTCGAGCGAGCGAGTCCGGTGGATTAGAACTATCAAAGACCTGGACGTCGCCATTGTTAATATAATCGGAGATGTACTACTGAGTGCTTGTAAGTTAATATACTTACAGCATACTTTCTCAAACTTATTTCGACAGTTGCCCACTTTGAGATAAAAAAAAAACATCCAGTGTCCTCAAATTTTATAATTTATTTTATTAATTTCGCGTAAATTTGCAAATTTTTTTATAAAAATGTATTATTCTATGGATATTTATCTTGCCAGTACGTTAGTTTGCCTAAACGACCTCAAATTTTCTCCGAGTCTTCTACCGCGCCCCCTTGAAAGCATCCAGCCTCCACAAGGGACATCATCGCCCACTTTACGCAAGACTGGTCCAAGGCAAGGAGGAACTCTGCAAAATAGTGCATATCACTATAAGTTAAAGCTTGCAATCGGTTGCAGGTGCCGTCGGCTACATAACCCCGTTCACTGACGAATTCAGGAGACACCTGCTCACTGAGTGGATCCAACATATTGAGGTCATCAGGATCATAAATAATAAATAAATATCACCAGACTGACACACCAACTGTATGGTCCCAAATTAAGCAACGCTTGTACTTTGTGTACCGACATACCGTACAATGGACTGGGGGATCGCCCCCAGTCCATTGTACTGTGATACTCCTGATCTGGGTGTCACTGGGATCGCCCAATGACACCCAGATCAGTAGCAAATTATGAAAAGGCGGTTTGTCAAAATTTGCGCCGGCGGGAAATGAACCCGCAACAACCATGTGTAGTGACCCACGCTCGAACCACCACTGCGCCAAGCGTTCGTCACGGCTATGTTATAATAGCTGAAGAATAATTAATAATAATGATTCGATTTAATGATATGTGTAGGAAGTGGACGTGCCCCACACTCACGGCGCGACGCCTCTCTCTGTACTGGGAGATGCTGTACTGATCAGGTATGCGGTATTATCTGTTGAAACGAAATCATTTTACAACAAGTATTTCCCATCATATAACAGAAGATTGGCGTAAAGTAGCTAGTACAATAGCTTTTCGTACAATGAGAGAGAGATCCGGAAGTCCAACTTCCCGGGTTCCTGCTTCTCTCTATGTCCCTTCCTTTAAGGTCGTCAAAGTGCGAGCAATGCCATTGGTATTGCAAATATTTACAGGCTACGGTAACTGCTTAATATTGGGAGGGTCGAACGCGTGTTTGCGCACTTTGTTACATAATAAAACTTTGAATTGAATATCATTTAAGTGTCAGTAATGGTTAACCATTGAGTTTCTTGCCGGATCTTCTCAGTGGAAGCAGCATGCCGAACCGGTGGTAGATTTTGACTATATGCAGCTTGTGTGCATGTGTGTATGTGTATGTGTATGTCCGCGTGCCCGTGTGCAGGACGTGGCAGATGTACGGGCTGCCGCGCGACCCCATGTCGGTGGAGTCCGCCGTGCTCATGTCCAACTCGCGCCGCTGGCCGCTCATCATCGACCCGCAGACGCAGGCCAACAAGTGGATCCGCGCCATGGTCCGTCCCCCAGCACACTGCCACACATCCCCTACACACCCCTCACCGCCACACACACACCCCCACACACCCTCCACTCACACACCCCCCACACACACACCCCCCACACACACACCCCTAGGAGTAATCTAGAGTACGCTATAATAATTTTACATTACTCATACTCGGAAAGTAGGTCTGAAGTTGCCTGAGGAGCGGGTTGAAAGTAATACTTTTCCGCCCTAGGGAGAATCGCTTTCAACTGACAGCTGTCAAATTATTAAAAATAAACTAATTCTATTTTGACAAAAAAAAATTGGCGGCAATCTGAGCATATTTCTACTTCTGCTTCCACTTCCACTTCCACTTCCACTTCCGGTCGGTCGGTCGGTCAAGTTGGTTAAAAATATGATGGTTACTTGTTACATCCCAAACCCAAACTAAGCGACGCGAGGACCATACCGCACTTCTGCAGGAGAACCAAAGACTGCTCAAAGAAGTAGCGGAAAGGCAAGACAAGATGCTAGAAGAGCAAAGGCGGCAGGGGGACACCGCAGAAGGCAGGTACAACAAAACAGTAGAGGAGTTACAGGCGGTAGGACGGACTACCACATTAGCCTCCGACCAATTGGCCGATGTAGAAGTGGCTACGAACGCAGGATACCCGCTAGTCGGGGGCCCTGGAATAGAGCGCCACGAAGAAATAATGACAGAGATACTGGCGGCGAGGACGGCCACAGAAGACGTGAAGGACCTAATGGACAGTATAATATCGGCCGGGGAACACGCGAGCCAAGGGGAAAAGCGCCACGAACAGCTAATGACGGAGCTGCTGGCCACAAAAGCGGCCACCGAAGCCGTCAGCACGCAAGCTGCCAACATAGTGGCAGCCCCAGCTCCTAACGTCCCAACGTGTGCCGAGACGCTCGCCGCGCCCGCCGCCCCCGCACGACCCCCCACCCCACCCCACCGAGCCACCACTCCATCATAGTGTCCTCCCAGGAGGAGATGGACACTAGCGAGGAGGTGCTCAGCAAGGTCCGCACAGCGCTCGATGCCAAGACCAGCGGGTTTCAGGTGCAGCGCGTCCGTAAGGTCAGAGACCAGAAAGTGGTCCTGAGCTGCTCCACCAAGGAGGAGATAGCCAGGATGGCTGAGAAGCTCAGTACCACGGGCGACCTTACTGTGGAAGAGGCGCGCAACAAAAACCCGTTGGTAATCATCAAAGATGTCCTCGCATACTACACCGACGTCCTCGTCGGTGTAGTATGCGTCGGGACATCATAGCAGGACATCATAGCGTCGCTGCGGACCCAAAACGCAGATCGACTGGCCGACCTCACCGACGCCGACTTCAGCGCCGCCGTGGTGAGATACCGGAGGAGAGCGAGGAATCCCTTGGAAAACCACGTAGTCCTCCAGGTATCTCCCAAGATGTGGCTGAGGTTGACGACGGCGGGGAAAGTCCACGTCGATCTGCAGCGGGTGGAGGTCGAGGACCAGTCCCCCCTGGTGCAGTGCACCCGGTGTCTGGGGTACGGGCACGGCCGCAGAAGCTGCAAGGGTCCTATTGATCTCTGCAGCTACTGCGGTGACCCGCACCCCCGTGCAGACTGCCCGCGCTATACAGCGGGCGGAACGCCCAAGTGCAGGAACTGCACACTTTCAAAGCACAAAGACACCGGGCACAACGCCTTCGACGGGGACTGTCCCATTCGCAAGAAATGGGACAATATCGCGCGGTCGAGCGTCGCGTACTGTTAAGGTCGCCGCGGGCGTGAAATTGGTGCCATACACATTTGAAGAGCTTGACAGACGCGGCACAAATCAACACAAATACTTACACAAACACTCACAACACGCAACCCAAACAACACTCTCAAGTGCGACCTGGGTACCCGTACAAATTTTATTTGACAGCCACATTCTGTGCAATGTTGGTCTGGAGAGTATCCAGGCCGCACTTGAAAGCACAGCACACCACACCACACAAATGTACACGACAACACTAAGGTGTTGTCGGATGCATTTGTGTATACATACAATCCGCACACACACAAAAACACAATACAAAACACATACTCCACATAAAACACTCCCACACCTACACACACGTTTATGGCCTTGTCATAAATAGTGTACCATTGCAGATACTCATGGGAATATTTTTGTTAATGTGCATAAAACTGAACAGGGCCATAAACCACACACAACACACATACACAGTGTCGCGTTCGTCGGAAACGGCAAACACCAAAGACTATTTAAGTCAATTTTAACTAATTTGCAATTTTAATCTTTTAATCGTTTAATTTTTTAGTCATGTACAAATAATCTAACCATTTTTACCATAATTACAATTTTTAATTTTTTTACAATTTTACCATTTTTACCATTCATACAATTATATCATCCTTATCAATTTACCATTTTTAAAATCTTAAAATTTTACAACACAATATTTATAATATATACAAAGTACTCAATTTTTACTTTACCCTACTTTACACAAAAGAAATTATGTGATAAAAAAACCATTAATAATTAATAATTATTATTAGTAATTACAAACTGTAAAAAAGAATGTTGACCACAATATTATATAATGCCGCAACAAAACATGAATAAAGACTGTAACTGTTACTCATCCAACTTAGCTATAAGACTAAGAAATGTAACGCATACATAAATAAAAACACAAATGAAAAAATTATTTACCCAAAGGGAAAAAAGAAAAAGAAACCCTTAAAAAAATATATAACCTAAATAAGGGCCTGGATCATGTCCGGGGAGAAGCGGCGGCTGTGCACACTCTGTGCACAGTCATTTAAAAAAAAAAAAAAAACTAAAAAAAAACTAAGCGACGCTTTATGGGTACCGTACAATGGACGGCAAAATAGGCGGCAATCCGATGTTCATTTGTTTCGACTTGTAGAGTATTGTTCATACTTCCTTGTATTATTTATTTAGCTAATTCCTGTTTTTATTTTTACTTTCCTTGTATTCGTTATGATAAGCACAGTGTTTACCTTGGGTGAAAGACTTATTTTGTCCCTCGAACTATTGCCCCATCCGAAACCCCGTCTCGGGACTAAATAAGTCACTTTCACCCCTTGTGTAACAATGTGCTATTGTTAGTGCCACTGAAATAACAGTGATATTTCCAAGATCGTTCTCAGATTTGAGATCGATTTTCTTAATACCTGCTCTAGTCACAATAAGAGGGATTGCCTGTAACAGGTATCTGAAGCACAGCAGTCATTGGGCCACTAGCGGGTATAAAGAAAATATATGAAAAAAGTGACCGTGTAATTTACCAGGGCAAAATCGAGGGTCTAGTTGTGTGCAAGCCCAACGACCGAGACCTGCTGAGGAACTTCGAATCGGCGCTCAGGTTCGGCAAGCCCATCCTGCTGGAGAACGTCGGCCAGGAGCTGGACCCGGCGCTGGATCCCGTTCTCAAGGTAAGGGGGCGTCCATTAATTACGTGAAGCGTTTAGGGGGGGGGGGGGGGGTCGAGTCGAATCTCATTCAATCTTACTTTGGGGAGAGGGAGGGTCTCGGATAATATAACGTATTTTTTTCCGCAAGAAACAATAAAATTGCGGGAAAAGTGGGTGAATTATGTTAAATGTAATATTATTTATGTTGAATGATTATGGGATGGTGGAGGGGGTTGAGCTAAATCTCTCAAGAGGGGGGGGGGGGGGGTTGGAAAACCAGCAAAAACGCCTAATTAATGGATGCCCCCACCTGTATGAAGACCACACTGTAGATTGGCAGAAGGCTTCGTACAGCTATCAACATAATAATATGAAATGTTGAACTCCTTGGCACTCGCAGCGGCAATACTTCCGGCAAGCGGGCCAGCTGGTGCTGAAGCTGGGCGACTCGCTGATCCCGTACATGGCCGGCTTCCGCCTGTACATCACCACCAAGCTGCCCAACCCCAAGTACACGCCGGAGACCTCCGTCAAAGTGCAGATCGTCAACTTCGCGCTGGTGCCCAGGTACAGAAAGAAATTATAATTTTTTTGACACGGCATAAAATACACAATACAAAAAGAGAAATGAAAAACAATAAATCCAATTGCAAAATAAAACAAGACAAATAATTACAACAACAAATGAGATGACTAGGCTGGGCCTAATAGGTTCCCAGATCGGCCACATGCCATGCATAAGCTTGGCGACTGATTTCATCTGGGACCTGAGTGCTTGACGAATGCCAAGCAGAAACAGAGCACAACATAATATGTTTGGTATAATGTACTAATCCTTACTAATATTATAAATGCGAAAGTAACTCTGTCTGTCTGTCTGTCTGTCTGTCGCTCTTTCACGCCAAAACTACTGAACCGATTTCAATGAAATTTTATACACAGATAGTCTAGAGCCTGAGAAAGGACATAGGCTACTTTTTAATGCGAAAAAAGAGTTTTAAGGGGTTGAAAGGGGGGATGAAAAGTTGTATGGAAGTATCTCATTTTAGAGCTAGAAGCTTGAAACTTATTTGTCAGGCTGTTGATTCGACTTCTATATTAATAATTCCGTTCAGGGGTACGGTAGACTCGATTGAAACCTTACCAGAATAATAAAACATGAAAAAATAATGATTTCGAGTCGACAACATATATCGGCAAAATTCGGATTGTCGAGTATTTTGTTAAATTCTAACGGTGCAAAATACAATATTTCGTTTAGCCATATTGGCAGTTCCGTCAAGTTTGGCACAGTACCGCTATATTTTCTATGAACGAATCCCTGTCAGTTAGTGTCAGTGTTCTCAATGTGTAAATGAGTCTTTATTCGAAATATCTATTAAACTGGGTGGGCGATATTTTTTAAGAAAGAAGAAGAAGATTGAGCTTTCAGAACAAACAAATTCAGTCTTCATGTTTTTAGGGTTCCGTAGTCCCTACGAGGAACCCTTATAAGATCATCCAGTCCGTCCGTCCGTCCGTCCGTCTGTCTGTCCCAACCCGTCAGTCACAGGGTCATAACTTCTACAGTTTCTGACGGATGTTGATGTAATTTGGTACAAAATACTTTAAGAGTAGATCTCACTTTCAAAAATATAAAATGTAGCAAAATTACTTTTTTTGAGGTACCTCCCCGAACATCGAAAAAGGGGCAATTTTTTTTTTAGTTACCCAAGCATGTGGGGTGACGTTGAAAAGGTCTTTTCAAATAAAATGATGTTTTCATACAACATTTTATCATCAAAAATTCCGTTTGCGAGATTTTTAACTTTTAAAGATTAAATCAAAATTCCGTAATGAATTCCGACACTTCTTACATTTTTGTATTGCAAGAACATTAATAAGATTATGCAGTCGAAAATGGATACATTGTTCACCAATTTCAATGAAATAACATCAATAAATTTATATTTTGTGTTAATACGTGTATTTATGAAGTGTTTATGCACGTGGATAGATGTCGGTAGTAGTCTATAAACAACAGTGGGTAAGATTTTTTACGAAAAAAATATCGACACTTCTTACATTTTTATGTTGCAAAAATATGAATAAGATTATGCTGACGAAATTGGATAAATTGTTAATAAATTCTTATTAAATAACAGCAATAAATGTATGTTTTATGTTCATTAGTCTATTTCTTAGTATTTAATGGTGTCGATAGATGTCGGTAGCAGTATGTATACAACTTTAGTATCTATTTCAACCTGGGGTGAAATTTTAAACAGATTACCTTCAATGAATCGAAACCCTTCATTGTGCATAGCTCGACATGGCACTTGGCGACTTTTTTTCGTATTCATTTCAATGGACAATGCTATACGAATCTATGCCTTGCCTAATATTCCTTGAAAACCGATAACTACAAAAATATCTACCTAAGTTTTGTAAAAGATTGTGTATTATGAGTCACATTTCACCCGAGCGAAGCCGGGTTTTCATCTATATATATAACTCAAAGGTGACCGACTGACTGACTGACTGACATAGTGATATATCAACGCACAGCCCAAACCACTGGACGGATCGGGCTGAAATTTGGCATGCAGGTAGATGTTACGGCGTAGGCATCCGCTAAGAAAGGATTTTGATTAATTCTACCCCCACGGGGATAAAATAGGGGATGAAAGTTTGTATGAAACTTTGACAATTAAATTCCACGCGGACGAAGTCGCGGGCACAGCTAGTATGTAAATAAATAAAAAGTAATAAAAATATATCTATACTTACGTGTATAAAATAACAAATATCTATATTCTGTACAAGTTAGCTGATCGTTTTGACGGACGGAAAACTGACATTTATAGGGTCAGGATATAAAAAATTGTCGATAGAAATTATCGAGGTTTCATGCTATCATCGATGCTAAAAACGAATATTTTAATATAAAATGACATTTATTCTCTTAAAGGAGTACACCCCAAATCCATATCTGGATCAGTTTCTGAATCGCTAGAACAATCTTATAAATTTATTATAAACTCTTGTTCGCAAATATTATCAAATCGGTCGTCCCGCTCCCGATATTGGATTTTATTTACTCACTATTATTTTAGATCAAGTATGTACAAATGTAAATAATGTCACGATGATTAATCGCCCATCACTAATTAGGTCGGCATGCCCATAAAGTGTGACATGGACAGGTACTGTCTGTACTATTATGAAATTCAGGACCTATGAATAGGCGTGATTTTACTGACAGCTGTCGCAGAGATCAAGCTATCTTGTACAAATAATAGCATGGGGGTAGTTATAAATGCTACGGCCCATGATAGTAAATCAATCTCAAGTCTGTGAGTATAATTGATTGTGTGCGATTGATTGATTGTGTGTCGGTTGATTGATTGTGTGTCAGTTGATTGATTGTGTGTCGGTTGATTGATTGTGTGTCGGTTGATTGATTGTGTGTCGGTTGATTGATTGTGTGCGATGGTGCGCAGCGGGCTGGCGGAGCAGCTGCTGTCGATCGTGGTGGCGCAGGAGCGGCCCGAGCTGGAGGAGGTGCGCGGCCAGCTGATCGTGTCGCGCGCGCAGCTGGCCGCGCAGCTGGCCGACATGCAGGCCGACATCCTGTACGGGCTGTCCAACAGCGAGGGCTCGCCCGTCGACGACCTGCCGCTCATACTCACACTCGAGGCCATCAAGATCAAGAGCGCAGAGATTATCGTTAGTTTGTCTAACACTATTATTATAAATTCCCCGTGTAATAGGGGGTGAGCCTCGATGGGAGAGAGAGGCAATAGAACATACAGGATGAAACAGAAAGGGTATACTTTTTTTTCGCGAGGGCGCTAATAGTTCGATTGACAAAATAATTCTTTCACCCGAGGTAAACACTGTGCTTTTCATTACGAATACAAGGAAAATAAAAATAAAAACAGGAATTGGCTAAAGAAATAATACAAGGAAGTATAAACAATACTCTACAACTCGAAAAAAAAAAATCCGATTGCCGCCTATTTTGTTTTTTTTTTTCGTTGGCCAGCCAACTTCATTATTTAGCCATTATTTTTCATCTTTAAATATTTTGCCCAAATCTATGTTATTTTAAAGAAATTGTTGAAACTAAATTATAATTAAGTCATTTAAAAAAATATATTCTTGAATTAATACTTAACTTTATGTTATTTCAATTTTACATCGTGCTGTAATTGAGTGACTGTAGAAAAACTTTGAACATGGTTCCATAGAAATGTGAAAACGGAACTAGTTTTTTTTTTAATAATTTGACAGTTGTTAGTTGAAAGCGAAACTCCCGGGCCTGAAAAGTATGATTTTCAACCCGCTTCTCAGGCAACTTCAGACCTACTTTCAGAGTATGAGTAATGAAAAATATATTTTTGCCTTGGGCGACGTACTTTGAATCCCTCGCTACGTTCAGGATTCTACTAAAGAATCCCTCTATACGCTCGGGATTCTACTCTAGGATCTCGTACTTCGCTCTGGATTCAAAAAAGCGCCCTCGCCGTAAAAATATTATTTTGCTCCCTTATGATACAATCTACTATAGTACCTCAACTGTACCACAAAGCCGATCGTTTTAGATTGACAAAGTTAAGTTGCAAAAAAATTGTATACCCTTTCTATTTCACCCAGTATATTGTTTATTATAATATCGAAATTTCTTGTTTTTTTTTTGTGAGTCCCATCTGAATAGTCATATACGAAAATCGAATCTAAAAGTTCTGTGATTGTTGGTCTAGTGACCGCTCGATTTGGTGAAATGCGAAACGTTTAAACAATCTAAATATATATAACTCAAAGGTTACTGACTGACATAGTGATCATTCAACGCACAGCCCAAACCACTGGACGGATCGGGCTGAAATTTGGCATGCAGGTATATGTTATGACGTAGGCTAAGAAAGGATTTTGATTAATTCTACTCCCAAGGGGATAAAATAGGGGATGAGAGTTTGTTAAGTTAAACTCCACGCGGACAAAGTCACGGGCTCAGCTAGTTCGGTATATAAAGTGAACCGCCTGGAATAATATATTACCTACTTCCAAATTTCACACTTCCAAATTCCACAAAGAACTTGTGGAATTTTGTTAATTAACCGCGGTTTCAAACTATAAATCTGCCGCCAGATAAAAGTGGAGGACATAGAGAAGACGTCGCTGGAGATCGACGAGGCGCGCGACGGGTACGTGCCGGTGGCCAACCGCGGCCAGATCCTGTTCTTCTGCCTGTCCGACATGGCCGCCGTCGACCCCATGTACCAGTACTCGCTCGAGTGGTTCGTCAAGCTGTTCGTGCGCGCCATGGCCGAGACCGAGCCCAACGGTCAGACTCTATATACTTCTAACTCATACTCTAATCGGTTATTTTGTTTACGCTTAGGATTTGTGATCTTTACATATTTTGCTTTAGTTTACGACGGTCAGGCAAGAAATTCAGCGGGGTTGTCGCTTTGCATTAATGATATTTTTAAATTGCTAGTTGCTCATAATTAATAGGTAAAAAGTACGTTTTATTGTAAATAGAATAGTACCAGCGGGTTGCTACTTGCCATTTCTACGACCATTTACCCACGGGAAGCGAGAACTACTTGTTGAAGCATGGAAATGCGTTTAATAAATCTTACAGGGAGGACAATTTTTACACTATTTTAGCAAGAAGCGCTGACACTGTCTTATAAGTTATTAGGCACTGGGCCAGGGTGGTGGATTATGGCCTGAATCCCCTTCGCATTGCGGGGAGACCCATGCCAAGAAGAGAGAGATACGTTAGAAAATGTTATTTATAATTATAAATTAAGTTAAGTTTTCTTTCGGTTGCAGAGGACATAATCGAGCGCGTGGAGACGATAATCGAGCACTTCACGTTCCTGCTGTACCAGAACGTGTGCCGCAGCCTGTTCGAGCGCCACAAGCTGCTGTTCGCCTTCCTGCTGTGCGCGCGCATCCTGCTCGACCGCGGCGTCATCCGCGCCGCCGAGTTCAACTTCCTGCTCAACGGCGCCAAGATCGAGCAGGTGATGTCCTTCCCCCTCCTGATATAATTCTTCTGAGCTTTACATAAACAAAAACACTCGATAAGCCCGCACCAAATGAAAACAGTTATAGCCTTTTCCTTGTGTTGCAGAAAAAATCCTCTTATAGTACTCCCTACCCAGTCCTCCTTGAGCCTTTATCCTGATGCTCTCCCCTGCTCCCCTCCCAGGAGCGTGAGAACCCAGAGCCCAAGTGGATCTCACCACGCATGTGGCTTGACCTGCAGCAGCTCGGCTCGGTGCCCACCATGAAGTTCTTCTTCGACGAATTCCTGAACCAGACCAAGTTCTTCAGGACTTTCTACGACTCTTACAACCCGCACAAGTGAGTATAAAAAATAAAAAAATGTATTTGTTCTTCTTCTGGTGCCACTCCAATTACTGAATGTGGAATGAGAAGAAAAAAAGTTGTTATAGAATAAAAGATTCAAAGGACAATAACTGATACATATGTACTCGTCGCGCGGTATCTGTGTCGTCGCTATAACGAACCGCAGAGCGAGACAGATATAGGTCTGCGTGTCACGCGCCTGCGGCGCAGCTATGTGCTTGTTCACAAGTTACAAAATCTGCGTGAATTGCGTCCCCTGCGTGTCACGCTCATTCTGTTGTTCACAGGTTACCACTCCCGAAGCCATTGGACACCCAGTTAGACGCCTTCCAAAAGTTGGTCGTTCTCAAGTGTATTCGACCGGACAAGCTGGTGCCAGGATTACAGGTGGACTTTCATTCGTAGTCTATAATAATTAGTGCTAAATTAAATAATCCTAGGACGCTAGAAGTCCAGAAATAATAGATTCATTCTATTATTTGAAGGTGCTAACTATCTTCTTAAATAATTACTCAAGGATCGGCGAACTTGAAATGAAGGACCTAGGTGTTAAATAAAATGGTTACTTCTATACCCGATACTTATCTGAATTCAAAAGAGTTATGCCACAGTATTGAAACAACCTTTAAGTTTGCTATTGTCAATTTAATATTGTTGTTATGTGGTATGAATGTTCTGTCCGAGCGGTCAGTTACGTACATGTTACGTTGGCGTGCGCGTGCGCAGGACTACGTGGTGCTGGGGCTGGGCGCGCGGTTCGTGGAGCCGCAGCCCGCCGACCTGGCGGCGCTGTACGCGGAGTCGGACCCGCTCGCGCCCATCATCTTCGTGCTGTCCACCGGCACCGACCCCGCCGCAGGTCCAGTACTACATACTATACACTCTACCCTCCCCATCCTCCTCTCCTGGCGGCGCTGTACGCGGAGTCGGACCCGCTCGCGCCCATCATCTTCGTGCTGTCCACCGGCACCGACCCCGCCGCAGGTCCAGTACTACATACTATACACTCTACCCTCCCCATCCTCCTCTCCTGGCGGCGCTGTACGCGGAGTCGGACCCGCTCGCGCCCATCATCTTCGTGCTGTCCACCGGCACCGACCCCGCCGCAGGTCCAGTACTACATACTATACACTCTACCCTCCCCATCCTCCTCTCCTGGCGGCGCTGTACGCGGAGTCGGACCCGCTCGCGCCCATCATCTTCGTGCTGTCCACCGGCACCGACCCCGCCGCAGGTCCAGTACTACATACTATACACTCTACCCTCCCCATCCTCCTCTCCTGGCGGCGCTGTACGCGGAGTCGGACCCGCTCGCGCCCATCATCTTCGTGCTGTCCACCGGCACCGACCCCGCCGCAGGTCCAGTACTACATACTATACACTCTACCCTCCCCATCCTCCTCTCCTGGCGGCGCTGTACGCGGAGTCGGACCCGCTCGCGCCCATCATCTTCGTGCTGTCCACCGGCACCGACCCCGCCGCAGGTCCAGTACTACATACTATACACTCTACCCTCCCCATCCTCCTCTCCTGGCGGCGCTGTACGCGGAGTCGGACCCGCTCGCGCCCATCATCTTCGTGCTGTCCACCGGCACCGACCCCGCCGCAGGTCCAGTACTACATACTATACACTCTACCCTCCCCATCCTCCTCTCCTGGCGGCGCTGTACGCGGAGTCGGACCCGCTCGCGCCCATCATCTTCGTGCTGTCCACCGGCACCGACCCCGCCGCAGGTCCAGCACTACATACTATACACTCTACCCTCCCCATCCTCCTCTCCTGGCGGCGCTGTACGCGGAGTCGGACCCGCTCGCGCCCATCATCTTCGTGCTGTCCACCGGCACCGACCCCGCCGCAGGTCCAGTACTACATACTATACACTCTACCCTCCCCATCCTCCTCTCCTGGCGGCGCTGTACGCGGAGTCGGACCCGCTCGCGCCCATCATCTTCGTGCTGTCCACCGGCACCGACCCCGCCGCAGGTCCAGTACTACATACTATACACTCTACCCTCCCCATCCTCCTCTCCTGGCGGCGCTGTACGCGGAGTCGGACCCGCTCGCGCCCATCATCTTCGTGCTGTCCACCGGCACCGACCCCGCCGCAGGTCCAGCACTACATACTATACACTCTACCCTCCCCATCCTCCTCTCCTGGCGGCGCTGTACGCGGAGTCGGACCCGCTCGCGCCCATCATCTTCGTGCTGTCCACCGGCACCGACCCCGCCGCAGGTCCAGTACTACATACTATACACTCTACCCTCCCCATCCTCCTCTCCTGGCGGCGCTGTACGCGGAGTCGGACCCGCTCGCGCCCATCATCTTCGTGCTGTCCACCGGCACCGACCCCGCCGCAGGTCCAGTACTACATACTATACACTCTACCCTCCCCATCCTCCTCTCCTGGCGGCGCTGTACGCGGAGTCGGACCCGCTCGCGCCCATCATCTTCGTGCTGTCCACCGGCACCGACCCCGCCGCAGGTCCAGTACTACATACTATACACTCTACCCTCCCCATCCTCCTCTCCTGGCGGCGCTGTACGCGGAGTCGGACCCGCTCGCGCCCATCATCTTCGTGCTGTCCACCGGCACCGACGCCGCCGCAGGTCCAGTACTACATACTATACACTCTACCCTCCCCATCCTCCTCTCCTGGCGGCGCTGTACGCGGAGTCGGACCCGCTCGCGCCCATCATCTTCGTGCTGTCCACCGGCACCGACCCCGCCGCAGGTCCAGTACTACATACTATACACTCTACCCTCCCCATCCTCCTCTCCTGGCGGCGCTGTACGCGGAGTCGGACCCGCTCGCGCCCATCATCTTCGTGCTGTCCACCGGCACCGACCCCGCCGCAGGTCCAGTACTACATACTATACACTCTACCCTCCCCATCCTCCTCTCGTGGCGGCGCTGTACGCGGAGTCGGACCCGCTCGCGCCCATCATCTTCGTGCTGTCCACCGGCACCGACCCCGCCGCAGGTCCAGTACTACATACTATACACTCTACCCTCCCCATCCTCCTCTCCTGGCGGCGCTGTACGCGGAGTCGGACCCGCTCGCGCCCATCATCTTCGTGCTGTCCACCGGCACCGACCCCGCCGCAGGTCCAGCACTACATACTATACACTCTACCCTCCCCATCCTCCTCTCCTGGCGGCGCTGTACGCGGAGTCGGACCCGCTCGCGCCCATCATCTTCGTGCTGTCCACCGGCACCGACCCCGCCGCAGGTCCAGTACTACATACTATACACTCTACCCTCCCCATCCTCCTCTCCTGGCGGCGCTGTACGCGGAGTCGGACCCGCTCGCGCCCATCATCTTCGTGCTGTCCACCGGCACCGACCCCGCCGCAGGTCCAGTACTACATACTATACACTCTACCCTCCCCATCCTCCTCTCCTGGCGGCGCTGTACGCGGAGTCGGACCCGCTCGCGACCATCATCTTCGTGCTGTCCACCGGCACCGACCCCGCCGCAGGTCCAGTACTACATACTATACACTCTACCCTCCCCATCCTCCTCTCCTGGCGGCGCTGTACGCGGAGTCGGACCCGCTCGCGCCCATCATCTTCGTGCTGTCCACCGGCACCGACCCCGCCGCAGGTCCAGTACTACATACTATACACTCTACCCTCCCCATCCTCCTCTCCTGGCGGCGCTGTACGCGGAGTCGGACCCGCTCGCGCCCATCATCTTCGTGCTGTCCACCGGCACCGACCCCGCCGCAGGTCCAGTACTACATACTATACACTCTACCCTCCCCATCCTCCTCTCCTGGCGGCGCTGTACGCGGAGTCGGACCCGCTCGCGCCCATCATCTTCGTGCTGTCCACCGGCACCGACCCCGCCGCAGGTCCAGTACTACATACTATACACTCTACCCTCCCCATCCTCCTCTCCTGGCGGCGCTGTACGCGGAGTCGGACCCGCTCGCGCCCATCATCTTCGTGCTGTCCACCGGCACCGACCCCGCCGCAGGTCCGGTACTACATACTATACACTCTACCCTCCCCATCCTCCTCTCCTGGCGGCGCTGTACGCGGAGTCGGACCCGCTCGCGCCCATCATCTTCGTGCTGTCCACCGGCACCGACCCCGCCGCAGGTCCAGTACTACATACTATACACTCTACCCTCCCCATCCTCCTCTCCTGGCGGCGCTGTACGCGGAGTCGGACCCGCTCGCGCCCATCATCTTCGTGCTGTCCACCGGCACCGACCCCGCCGCAGGTCCAGTACTACATACTATACACTCTACCCTCCCCATCCTCCTCTCCTGGCGGCGCTGTACGCGGAGTCGGACCCGCTCGCGCCCATCATCTTCGTGCTGTCCACCGGCACCGACCCCGCCGCAGGTCCAGCACTACATACTATACACTCTACCCTCCCCATCCTCCTCTCCTGGCGGCGCTGTACGCGGAGTCGGACCCGCTCGCGCCCATCATCTTCGTGCTGTCCACCGGCACCGACCCCGCCGCAGGTCCAGTACTACATACTATACACTCTACCCTCCCCATCCTCCTCTCCTGGCGGCGCTGTACGCGGAGTCGGACCCGCTCGCGCCCATCATCTTCGTGCTGTCCACCGGCACCGACCCCGCCGCAGGTCCAGTACTACATACTATACACTCTACCCTCCCCATCCTCCTCTCCTGGCGGCGCTGTACGCGGAGTCGGACCCGCTCGCGCCCATCATCTTCGTGCTGTCCACCGGCACCGACCCCGCCGCAGGTCCGGTACTACATACTATACACTCTACCCTCCCCATCCTCCTCTCCTGGCGGCGCTGTACGCGGAGTCGGACCCGCTCGCGCCCATCATCTTCGTGCTGTCCACCGGCACCGACCCCGCCGCAGGTCCGGTACTACATACTATACACTCTACCCTCCCCATCCTCCTCTCCTGTCGGCGCTGTACGTGGAGTCGGACCCGCTCGCGCCCATCATCTTCGTGCTGTCCACCGGCACCGACCCCGCCGCAGGTCCAGTACTACGTACTATACACTCTACCCTCCCCATCCTCCTCTCCTGGCGGCGCTGTACGCGGAGTCGGACCCGCTCGCGCCCATCATCTTCGTGCTGTCCACCGGCACCGACCCCGCCGCAGGTCCAGTACTACATACTATACACTCTACCCTCCCCATCCTCCTCTCCTGGCGGCGCTGTACGCGGAGTCGGACCCGCTCGCGCCCATCATCTTCGTGCTGTCCACCGGCACCGACCCCGCCGCAGGTCCAGTACTACATACTATACACTCTACCCTCCCCATCCTCCTCTCCTGGCGGCGCTGTACGCGGAGTCGGACCCGCTCGCGCCCATCATCTTCGTGCTGTCCACCGGCACCGACCCCGCCGCAGGTCCAGTACTACATACTATACACCCCACCCTCCCCATCCTCCTCTCCCCACCTCTCCCCTCCTCTCCCCTCCTTCCCTATTCCTACTACCCTTTAGTTCGGTAACGTGCAAGCAATGCCTTTGGTATTGTAAGTATTTATAGACTACGATTACTGCTTAGCATCAGGCGGGTGGTGCTTGTTAGAGCTTTGTCCTATAAAAAAATGTTGTGGGAATCCTACTAATATTATAAATGTGAAAGTTTGTGAGTGTGGATGTATGTATGTATGTATGTTGGTTACTCCTTCACGCAAAAGCTACTGAACGGATTTGGATGAAATTTAGAACACAGATAGTTTATAACCGGGATTAACATATAGGATACTTTTTATCCCGATAATCCCGAAATTTTTGTTACGTTAAATACTACGCGGACGAAGTCGGGGGGCACAGGTAGTAGAAAATAATTATCAAATATGAACTAAAACTGACGAGAATACTATATTATAAACACCTCTGTTTGACGTACTTTTGTGATTGCCATTCAAAATTAGCTTGTATTTACACTATGTAACGATATAAATTATACTCGCAGACCTGTTGAAGTTCGCGGACAAGATGAAGATGGGCAAGCGTTTCGAGAGCATCTCGCTTGGGCAGGGGCAAGGGCCGCTGGCCGAGGCCATGATGAGGATCGGCTGCGATTTCGGCAACTGGGTCTTCTTCCAAGTGAGACCCGCTGTCGTTATATTTCGTACTAGATAATAATATATGGAGTAATTAGTTGTTTCATAAAACCGCCAATTGGCCAACCTAGATTGTTTAGGGTAGGATTTCTGGGTAGTTATAAAAGTAATATATCCTAATACGGTGAAGGAAAACATCGTGAGGAAACCTGCATGTCTTAGAAGATCTAACAAATTTTCGAAAGACATGTTAAATCCGCCTACCCGCACTGGGCCAGCGTGGTGGATTATGGCCTGAATCCCCCTCGTGTTGAGGGGAGGCCTGTGCCTAGGAGTGGGACGTTAAAAGGGATTTTTTTCCTAATCTAAACCAAGCTGAAATCAACCTTGAACCACTCCCACTGCGGTCGGTTTTGGTCTGCAGAACTACGCGTTGTTTGGTTCCATCTTGCAATATTGCATGCAATGCATGCATGTTTACGTACTCGTATTTATGTACTGCATAAGTTAAAAAAAATGATAAGTAATAACGTCGGACCTCTTACCCTCTCGCTTGTACAGTTCACCTTGCTGGAGTAAGCTAAATAAAGGTCTGATCAAATTTTCCATTCGATTGTCAACTTTATCGATTCCGGAGTACAGTTTATATTAGAAGAAGCGATTGTGTGCCAGAACTGCCACCTGTCCCCGTCGTGGATGCCGGTGCTGGAGCTGAACGTGGAGCACATAATGCCGGAGCTGGTGCACAAGGACTTCCGGCTCTGGCTCACCTCCACACCATCGCCGTACTTCCCCGTCGCCTTGCTGCAGAATGGTAAGCTCTATGCCCATGAATGTTCTAGAAATGGCGGCGATGGACCACAAGTCAACGATGACATGTGTGGACATCATCGGGAAGCCCTGTCCGTCTGTTATCATTATACATTTTATTATTCTATACAGTATGAAATAAAATGACATTAAAATTAGGGCCTCATACCACCAATCTTATGCGACTCTAGCGGTTTGCGTGCATTTTCCCAGCGCGGCGATATAGGCGGGGCGAGTGGGTTCCTTCTAGTGGGATATGGCCCTAAGACAATTAAAAGGGGTGTAAGAGAAGTAGTACAGTTCTCCTTATTTAAAAAATACCTATCTATGATAACAATCATTGTACAGAGTAAGCCTAACGATAGCGGCGCTGGCGAGAGGGTAATGCTGTGATTATGAAATGTCTTCCAGGGTACAAGATGACAGTGGAGCCCCCTAGAGGGATCAAGGCGAATCTTTTGAAGGCCTACATCAACCAAGTGCCGGACTTCACTGATTATTTCAATTCTGCAGATCCCAAAGTACCAAACTTTAAGGTACACATTTAATGTCGTTTAATATTAATTTGTAGTGACAAGATATTACGGTTTAGAAATAATAAAAAAACCCGTTTATTTGTGACCAATATTTAAATTGTATTTGAATTGTGTCTGAAATGTGTTTGAATTGTTTTTTAGAGGTGAAGCGTCGAAACGTGCCCCGCGCATATATTTTTACAAGCCCTAGCACACTATAAACATAAATTTGGCGCATCGGTCGTGTGCCTTATGTAGTCGGCATAAGGTCATGTAGCCATGCATCGGAACAGTTTGATCTGACTTAAAGTTAGGCCAAACATGCGCGTGCACTTTGCTGGGTGATTCGCGCGTTTGTATGTGGACGAGGCTTTATTGTCTATTCAGAGTTGTATCCAGTTGTATAGTTGTATCCGGGCTGTTAGCCGAATGTAAAATTGCAGGGCTATATTTAAACGGCAATTTTGTAGTCTTCCGAATAGACCGTTAGTGTTGGGATGATTGTTGGTCCGTGACCGGTGAGTGACCCCCCCGTCCCCCTAGTGGTTGCTGTTCTCGCTGTGCCTGTTCCACGGCGTGGTGCTGGAGCGGCGCAAGTTCGGGCCGCTGGGGTTCAACATCCCGTACGAGTTCACGGACGGCGACCTGCGCATCTGCGTCTCGCAGCTGCACATGTTCCTGAACGAGTACGCCGAGGTGCCGCTAAGGGTGGGTACTGCAATTATAATACAAAATATGTAGTATTTATAATATGTATGATTAGTTTTTCTAAGAAATGCAGGTTTCCTCACGATGTTTTTCTTGACCGTTAGCAACTGATAATCATTTAGAAATTATGATTCGCACATAGATTTTGAAAAACCCACAGGTGTGAGCCGGGGTTTGAACCCAGGACTTGGCCTGCTAGATGCGCGATTAAACAAACGGCCATCACTGCTTATTTAAAAAAAATCGCTAGTCTGACACACTAACTGTATGGTCTCAAACTAAGCAATGCTTGTACTATGGGTACCGTACAATGGACTCGGGGCGATCCCAGTGACACCTAGACTTCGGAAAATCATGAAAAGGCCATTTCCTATATTTGCCCCGGCGGGAATCGAGCCCGCAACTACCTTGTGCAGTGAGCCGAGCGGCCAATTAAATCTGGTAATGGTGCAGATGCTGACGTACACGGCGGGTCACATCAACTACGGCGGGCGCGTGACGGACGACTGGGACCGGCGCTGCCTGCTGTGCCTGCTGGCCGACTACTACTGCACCGCCGTGCTCTCCGACCGGTACGCGTTCGACGAGTACGGCGCCTACAAGCAGGTAAGTGCTGCCTGCTGCCTGCTGCCTGCTGCCTGCTGTGCCTGCTGGCCGACTACTACTGCACCGCCGTGCTCTCCGACCGGTACGCGTTCGACGAGTACGGCGCCTACAAGCAGGTAAGTGCTGCCTGCTGCCTGCTGCCTACTGCCTGCTGCCTGCTGCCTGCTGTGCCTGCTGGCCGACTACTACTGCACCGCCGTGCTCTCCGACCGATACGCGTTCGACGAGTACGGCGCCTACAAGCAGGTAAGTGCTGCCTGCTGCCTGCTGCCTGCTGCCTGCTGTGCCTGCTGGCCGACTACTACTGCACCGCCGTGCTCTCCGACCGGTACGCGTTCGACGAGTACGGCGCCTACAAGCAGGTAAGTGCTGCCTGCTGCCTGCTGCCTGCTGCCTGCTGTGCCTGCTGGCCGACTACTACTGCACCGCCGTGCTCTCCGACCGGTACGCGTTCGACGAGTACGGCGCCTACAAGCAGGTAAGTGCTGCCTGCTGCCTGCTGCCTACTGCCTGCTGCCTGCTGCCTGCTGTGCCTGCTGGCCGACTACTACTGCACCGCCGTGCTCTCCGACCGATACGCGTTCGACGAGTACGGCGCCTACAAGCAGGTAAGTGCTGCCTGCTGCCTGCTGCCTGCTACCTGCTGTGCCTGCTGGCCGACTACTACTGCACCGCCGTGCTCTCCGACCGATACGCGTTCGACGAGTACGGCGCCTACAAGCAGGTAAGTGCTGCCTGCTGCCTGCTGCCTGCTGCCTGCTGCCTGCTGTGCCTGCTGGCCGACTACTACTGCACCGCCGTGCTCTCCGACCGATACGCGTTCGACGAGTACGGCGCCTACAAGCAGGTAAGTGCTGCCTGCTGCCTGCTGCCTGCTGCCTGCTGCCTGCTGTGCCTGCTGGCCGACTACTACTGCACCGCCGTGCTCTCCGACCGGTACGCGTTCGACGAGTACGGCGCCTACAAGCAGGTAAGTGCTGCCTGCTGCCTGCTGCCTGCTGCCTGCTGCCTGCTGCCTGCTGGCCGACTACTACTGCACAGGCGTGCTCTCCGACTTGAGATCGATAAATATGGGTCTAGAGTGCTTATCTATACATCTATACAAATAAATAAAATTGGAGTGTATGTTTGTAATATCAAAATAACACCTTTTCACTAAATGCATATGAAAGTACATACGATACCTATAGCAAAAATGCGAATTAAAATTTTTTTGTCTGTCTGTCTGTCTGTCTGTCTGTCTGTGTGTTTGTTCCGGGTAATCTCCGAAACGGCTGGACCGATTTCGACGGGACTTTCACTGGCAGATAGCTGATCTTATAGCGGGTAACTTAGGCTACTTTAATTTTAGAAAAACAATTAGGGTTCCGCGTAATAAAATAAAAACACTTGAAATCAAAGAGTATCTCCGAAACGGCTGGACCGATTTTGACGGGACTTTCACTGTTAGATAGCTGATGTTATACGCAGTAAGTGAGGCTACTTTTATTTTAGAAAAACAAAATTAAAAAAATGGGTCCTGTCGCGCGGGCTCAGAACGCGGGCCCGGGCTTTATTGTTAAGTTAAATTCCACGCGGGCGAAGTCGCGGGCTCAGCTAGTTTTTATATATAATTAATCATAAACAGTACTCTTCTAAGTAAGGTAAAGAAACCAACACTATATAATGTTTGTCATTTCTCAGTGCAAAGTGCGTCCACTATGCGACTTCATAGTAACGTTTGTGAATATTGGACTTATTTCCTGTTATTATCCAGCAATCGTCGTCGACGTCCGTGGAGGACTACACGAAGTACATCCGCACGCTGCCGCTGAACGACGACCCCTCGCTGTTCGGGCTGCACCCCAACGCGAACATCAGCTACGCCATGTCCGAGACCAACACGAACCTCAGTCAGTACTCCTAACCCTCAGGGTGTCACGAGCACAGTGGTGGTTTTACAAATTTCGAAGGTATAGGCTATATAGTTTTTGCCGCCGTTGCCTCTACAATTGTCATGTTCTAGATTATTTTTACAATCCAAAAACTTCATTGGTACTTTGTCAAATAGTCATCGGCAAATTTTGTTGCAGAGTTCTATCTGTAAGACACCTGAAAACCAGAAATATTTTTGTTTTCTATGAGGTAAAATGAGATAAAAATTTGGTCCCCAAATTTGCCGCCCCAAAAATGTGCCGCCCTAGGCTCCAGCCTACTCGGCCTTCTGGTAAATCCGCCACTGCACGAGCACCTACGTAGATGTAAAAGATTTGAATGCTCCAAGTGTCCCGTTCCCCTACGGGTGGGTATAAGACGCGAGCGGCATTTGGTTGTTTGTTTGCTAAGTATAGTAAGTAACACGTCAACGATAATAGGGTTTCATAGGTCTATTATGTCGACGACTATCTGTTTTGAATATCGATTCTTGTCAAAATTGTTACTGATAAGCACGAAAAAAACAGCAATAAATTGTCATTCTTTCAAAATATTGCGACACTCGGGGCAGAGATCGCTCGGCGCTTTGGAGAGAACATTGGAAGGGTTGAACTACTCGACAACAATCTTGGAGCCATTAGTTTAAGGCCGCTTGGAATAAACGCGCGCGGTTAAAAATTGGCACGCTTGGTTTCAATACAAATCGTGATACTTGCGTTATCCATGTCAATCTATATCAGTGCTAAGGACAGTTAATGGGTGATAGTTCGCTCGGAGGTAGTGTGTGGTCGGAGGGGTAGTGGTAACGTGGTGGGTGCGCAGACACGCTGCGGAACCTGCAGCCCAAGGAGGTGAGCGGCGCGGAGGGGCTCACGGCCGAGGAGATGACGGTGCTGGCCGCGCAGGACATCCTGCGCGTGCTGCCGCCCGCGCTCGACCAGAAGCACATCGCCGCCACGTATGATTTCATTATATTATTTGTTTACAACAAACATCTGTTCTTACAGAATAACACAACATAACACTGTGCTCCAAAATTATGTGTAACATAACACAAGTATACAGTTGTTATAAAGATGCGCCCACTCCCCCTCCCCCGCCTTACAGGAACCCCGCTTTCTGCCACTGTATTATAATAGTAACTAGCTGAGCCCGCGACTTTGTCCGCGTGGAGTTTAACTTATCAAACTTGCATCCCCTATTTTAACCCCTTGGGGGTAGAATTAATCCAAATCCTTTATTAGCGGATGCCTACGTCATAAGATGTTATGAAATTTGGCATGCAGGTAGATGTACCTGCATGCCAAATTTCAGCCCGATCCGTCCAGTGGTTTGGGCTGTGCGTTGATAGATCACTATGTCAGTCAGTCACCTTTGAGTTATATATATGTCGCAGCCAACTAGCTCAATTCACCGTTCAATTAACAGCCTAGGCACTTTACTAAACAGCGCCGTTCAACTAGTGGCCTGAATGATATTCAGCCATTTTATCAAACAACTAAGCAAATGACTTGGATCGATTACGTTTAATTACTAGGCCGTTAGTTGAACGCCGCTGTTTAGTAAAGTGCCTAGGCTGTTAATTGAACGGCGAATTAAGCTAGTTGGCTGCGACATATATATATATATATATATATATATATATATATATATATATATATATATAGTATAGTAAAAGCCAAACTGGTTTGTCCCGAGGAGACTTGGCTCCGTTTCGTATGATGATTGAGATAACTGGAAATCCAAGCCTCACCCCGAGGGGGGTTACTTCCCGCCCTCTATCCCATTGTCCTTTAGGTCGGAAACGTGCAAACAATGCCTTGGTATTGCAAGCATCCATAGACTACAATAAATGTATGTTTGTGTTGTTCTATGGATAAAAAACAATATTTAGTATCACCCTGTTTTTTTCCTCCCATGTGTGAATCTCAATTCTCAATTTCAGCAATGTTTTATCAATTCTTGAGTGGTAAAACAAACCTGTATGTATTATGGTCTAATGCCGAAACGGTATGTAAATGTTCAAGTCATACTTGCAGCTTAAATAACCCAAGCAGTTCCCCAATCCAGCTTGAGTCACAATAAAATGGCTAATTAATATTATTATCTGTTTTGATAGATATCCTGTGTCATACAAAGAGTCTCTGAACACCGTGCTGATGCAAGAGGCCATAAGATACAACCGATTGCTGGGCGTCATCAACAATTCACTCAAGTTAGTTTATTTATTATGGTGTCGGGTTGAAATATCATCTTTTTCAATATTTTCTAAGAACTTGGATCGTCAAAATAGGTACTCCAGTCTGCGGCATTGGGCTAGTCGTGTGTCACCCGTATGCTTTTCTCTTTAATTTTAGTGATAAGAAGGCTTCCAAATGACCTTGCCCACTGTTGCTCCCAGATTTCGCCCATGGTATTGGGTTCTAATATAATATAAGCGAGCCTATATTGTCATTATACTAATCTCCCCCTCAACGCGAGGGGGTTCCATCCGGCCCATGGTTTTATACGCTGGTCTAGAATGAATTATCAAATTTCACAGGTTTCCAAAAGCTTACTCCCACTATAGCTGACACCGACTAAAGTCCGATAGATGACGCTCCGTGCCGCTGAAGTACAATGTTGTCCAGCTATTCTAGCGTTGTATGCGTGACGAGTACACATGGTGTGGCGCAGGGACCTGCTGAAGGCGCTGAAGGGGCTGGTGGTGATGTCGGAGGCGCTGGAGAACATGGCCAGCAGCCTGGCGCGCAACGCCGTGCCGCTCATGTGGAGCTCCAAGGCCTACCCCTCGCTCAAGCCGCTCGGTGACTGCTACCCACATCGTTTATTTTGTTCACGCCACCGGGGGCGCTTACAATTATTACGCTTTGAACGCGACTGCGACCTCGACTGGGAAGACCCGGCAAGAAATTCAGGGGGGTTTTGATTTGAATCATTGACAGAAAAATCGACCACTTTGCCGTCACGGCAAATGGCATGACGCTCTCTCATGCCGTCATGCCCCCTCTCCGCCGCCGCTCTCGACTCCGTTGTGTGTATGTGCGCGCGCGCATACTATACAATCATACTTCATACTATATATATAATATTATAAAGAGGAAAACTTTGTTTGTTTGATTGTAATGAATAGACTCCGAAACTGCTGAACCGATTTGAAAAATTCTTTCACTGTTGGGAAGCTACACTATCCCCGGGTGACATAGGCTATAATATATTTTCAAAAAAATAGGGATCCTTATTAAAACTCGAATAATGTAACCGCAATGTACCCGTGCGAAGCCGGGGCGGGCCGCTAGTATATTACATTGACGTGACGGCCGACTTTTTTTAAATCGCCAGTGGCTTATATTTAATATGCACAATCCTCGTTACGTGACCATGCCCTCTGCCGGGCTCTGCCCCCCCCCCCCTCAATACGAAAGATTCAGATAACTAGGTAGTTATCTAGGAAACCCAAGATCGGCCTCAGACTATTTTACTGTACCCATTGTGTGAGCGTTTTGCTTAGTTTTAGACCATACCGTTGCTGTGTTAGTCTGGCGATATTGATTTTATTTCCCTATGTATTGTGTTCGTAATGTTGACAATGTGTTTGCTCCTGTGCACCAGCGGCGTGGGTGAAGGACCTGTGCCTGCGCGTGCAGTTCATGCAGGAGTGGTCGGACACGGGCATCCCGAAGGTGTTCTGGATCTCCGGCTTCTACTTCCCGCAGGCCTTCCTCACCGGCGCGCTGCAGAACTACGCCAGGAAACACGTCATCGCCATCGACACCGTCGCGTACGCGTTTGAGGTACACCACGAGACACAACCCATGAAAACAGAAAGTTACAATCAATTCACAGTGGGCTAACTAGGGATGTTCATTAAAAAAATACATCGTTGTATTTTTTCGATGCATCGATATTTTCCGATGCATCGGTTAGAAACATCGATGTTTTCTCAAAATCGAGTGCTTTTTCTATCATTGCATCACAAAGCTGTAGTCAGCCGTACGGAAAAACGGCAATTTTTTATTATATGGTAAAAGTACTAGTTCGATGTATCGTACAGAAAACATCGAGTGGATTCGATGCATCGATGTATATCGAATATCCCTAGGGCTATCAGAGCGAGCGTGTGTAACAATGTACAGGCGCTGGCGAGCCCGCCGGCGAAGAAGCCGGACGACGGGTGCTGCGTGCGCGGCCTGTTCCTGGAGGGCGCGCGCTGGAACATGGGCGACATGACGCTCGAGGAGAGCAAGCCCAAGGAGCTCTACACTGGTACACGACCTCGCCACTACCACGTGATATTATCCCATCATTTAACCCCCGACGAAAAAGAGGGGTGTTATAAGTGGAACATGTGTATCTGTGGCATCGTAGCGCCCAAGCGGATGAACCGCTGTTATTTTTGTTAGAAAGGTATTTTGGTCGAGAGTGTTCAAACTGCTGAACCGATTTTCATGAACTCTTTTGCAGTTTAAACGGGGATATGAGCAACTTCTAAGGCTCTGATCAATTCCAAATTCGGGCTCATTGGAATACCTTGGGATCGTTGCTAATTGCATCACATCACATTGTCACTTAAAGGGGAGTGGGGAAAAGGCACAGAGGGAGGAAACTGGGCAGTCGGTTCCCTTACTCACCATACCAAAGCTATCAGCCAATCAAGACAGTCCGTATATGATCTGTAACAGTAGTCGATTAAAATAATGGTCATATGATAATATCTGGTCGTGTCGGTGCAGACATGGCAACGATCTACATGAAGCCGGAGCAGAACCACAAGCTGCAGCAGGGGCTGTACGAGTGCCCCACGTACAAGACGCTGGTGCGGGCCGGCACGCTGTCCACCACCGGCCACTCCACCAACTACGTCATGACCATCGAGCTGGCCACCCACAAGCCGCAGCCGCACTGGATCAAGCGCGGCGTCGCGCTCTTCTGCGCGCTCGACTACTAGCGCCACTTCACAAGCCGCAGCCGCACTGGATCAAGCGCGGCGTCGCGCTCTTCTGCGCGCTCGACTACTAGCGCCACTTCACAAGCCGCAGCCGCACTGGATCAAGCGCGGCGTCGCGCTCTTCTGCGCGCTCGACTACTAGCGCCACTTCACAAGCCGCAGCCGCACTGGATCAAGCGCGGCGTCGCGCTCTTCTGCGCGCTCGACTACTAGCGCCACTTCACAAGCCGCAGCCGCACTGGATCAAGCGCGGCGTCGCGCTCTTCTGCGCGCTCGACTACTAGCGCCACTTCACAAGCCGCAGCCGCACTGGATCAAGCGCGGCGTCGCGCTCTTCTGCGCGCTCGACTACTAGCGCCACTTCACAAGCCGCAGCCGCACTGGATCAAGCGCGGCGTCGCGCTCTTCTGCGCGCTCGACTACTAGCGCCACTTCACAAGCCGCAGCCGCACTGGATCAAGCGCGGCGTCGCGCTCTTCTGCGCGCTCGACTACTAGCGCCACTTCACAAGCCGCAGCCGCACTGGATCAAGCGCGGCGTCGCGCTCTACTGCGCGCTCGACTACTAGCGATTACATCAATGAATGCGTCTATAGCCTAGTGGTTAGAGGGGCCGCTCTCGTAGCTGAGAGGTTCCGGGTTCGATCCCCATCCTGGCCGTTAAACTATTGACGTGAGCCCACTCCTAACACAAGCATTCGCTTAGATGGAGGGGCTAACGGGTACTTACTAGTAATGTGATAAACTCAAATTGCTAGTACCTAATCTTTTTATATATAAAAAAAACATGATCAGAGGCATCATGATAATCTGCTCGGGTTGGCGTTACGTGTTTTTTAATAGAAAATAATATAAATAAAATCATAGAACGCCATCAACAGATAGATGTCACTATATTATACAATAAATAATAATGAATTGTATTTGCTTGTGTATGCCATTAACGACGGAAGTGTTTTAGTTAAACGACGGATAAATAATTTTTAATTAGTTACTATGATAATGTTATGATTTAATTGATTAATAATGTATTGGAAAATGCACTCCTTGAAATTGTGTTTTTATTTTTAAAACTTAACATAGGCGTCATTTTGATTGTTTCTAAATCAGTAGCGAGTAGGTTCCATGAACTTGTTAAAACTGCACTAGGTACTCGTAAAAATAGTTTTAAGATTTATCTATTTTCTTGTACTTTTTGAAAATGGACATAATTATACATCATAGCGGCCCGCCCCGGCTTCGCACGGGTACATTGCGGTTACATTATTCGAGTTGTAGTAAGGATCCCTAATTTTTTTGAAAATATATTATAGCCTATGTCACCCGGGGATAGTGTAGCTTCCCAACAGTGAAAGAATTTTTCAAATCGGTTCAGTAGTTTCGGAGCCTATTCATTACAATCAAACAAACAAAGTTTTCCTCTTTATAATATTACTAGCTGAGCCCGCGACTTCGCCCGCGTGGAATTTAACTTAACAATAAAGCCCGGTCCCGCGTTCTAAGCCCGCGCGACTGGACCCATTTTTTTAATTTTGGTTTTCTAAAATAAAAGTAGCCTCAGTTACTGCTTATAACATCAGCTATCTAACAGTGAAAGTCCCGTCAAAATCAGTCCAGCCGTTTCGGAGATACTCTTTGATATCAAGTTTTTTTATTTTTTTACGCGGAACCCTAATAGTTTTTCTAAAATCAAAGTAGCCTAAGTTACCCGCTATAAGATCAGCTATCTGCCAGTGAAAGTCCCGTCGAAATCGGTCCAGCCGTTTCGGAGATTACCCGGAACAAACACACAGACAGACAGACAGACAAAAATTTTTTAATTCGCGTTTTTGCTATAGGTATTGTATGTACTTTCATATGCATTTAGTGAAAAGGTGTTATTTTGATATTACAAACAGACACTCCAATTTTATTTATTTGTATAGATAAATAAAAAATAATAATATTAGCCCTTTTGACGTCCCAGTCCTGGGCACGGGCCTCCCCTCAACACGAGGGGGATTCAGGCCATAATCCACCACGCTGGCCCAGTGCGGGTTGGCGGATTTCACATGTCTTTCGAAAATTGGTTAAATCTTCTAAGACATGCAGGTTTCATCACGATGTTTTCCTTCACCGTAAGCAAGTGATAATCATATAGAAATTATGATTCGCACATAGATTACGAAAAATCCAGAGGTTCGAGCCAGGGTTTGAACCCGAGACCTGGTAGCCCGCAAGACGCGTGCTTAACCAATCGGCTATCACTGCTTTTTCTATATTTCTATTTTTGATATATTATTACTAGCTGTGTCCACGGACTTCGTCCGCGTAGTATTTAACGTAACAAAAATTTCGGGATTATCGGGATAAAAAGTATCCTATATGTTAATCCCGGTTATAAACTATCTGTGTTCCAAATTTCATCCAAATCCGTTCAGTAGTTTTTGCGTGAAGGAGTAACAAACATACATACATACATCCACACTCACAAACTTTCACATTTATAATATTAGTAGGATTATTAGTATGACTAACATAAATGACTCACAAACACAAGAATTTACGCCGTTTTCGTTTACTAAAGTGCATAAAAGTAGTATCTACCTAGATGTACCTACCCGAAGCGAGAAAAGTGTTCTCTAGCGATTCGAAATGCACTCCGCTCTCCCGTCAATTAATACCCCTGTTGCGACGGAGGCAAGCGCTTGCTAATGAGATTAAGGGAGCCGGTAGGGGTAGTTTTTTTATTCGCACCCGACTGAACGAAATTACCCCTCTTGACACGGGTAAAAGTATACCTCGTCATGTAATGAAAAATACCTAAATAAGAGGAGGCTGCTCTTGATAATGTCTGTACTCTGTAGAGTAGACGTTATACGTAAAGTACGTAGAGTAGACGTAACATCAAAAGGCAAAACACTGGAGCTATTATAATATTTATGTTAATATCTACTACCCTTTGTAATTATTGAATATAAGCAACTGGCGATTAAAAAAAAAATTACATGTAAAAAGACAAGCCCGCTGAGTTTCTTGCCGGATCTTCTCAGTCGAGGTCCCGTTCCGATCCGGTTGTAGATATAAGAAAAAAATATGTAAAATTGTCAGTTTGTAAGTGCCCCCGTAGGCTTTACCAAAATAAACGCTTTGAATTGAATTTAATTGAATTATACATTTTTCTTAAAGCATAATAAAAATTCGATTTAGTTATCTACTTAATAATCATCTACGATTTATGACATGGCTTCACGCCGCCGCCGTTATGATTTTTTGGTTAAGAAGGTATACCCAAGTGATAATCCTTTAGGATTACTGAAAGTTGAAAACAATTTACATCACCACCAGGCAGTAGGTACTGCCTACGTCCCACCCCTCTCGCATAGAGAGGACGCGCCTGCCTAGGAGTGGGACATTAAAAGGGATAGTCATTATTATTACTGTAGTATCTACGTACAGGCTTACCTATTTACCTGCTATAGAATCCACATTATAATTGAAAAATATTTTTAATAGAAGTTACTTAACTACCTAGTCCCCGCATTTCGGCAACTATTGACACCCGCAGACTGTCGTATCAAAACCAATTGATTAAAGCACCGCCCGAATCATGTTTGCCTAAACCCAAATTTGGGTAGGTTGCCTAAAACCTAAAACACTTTTGTCGGAAAAGTCGTAGCAATCTAGATTATTAACCCGTGAATGCTCATTTGATAGCAATAATAATAATAATTTTAGCCCTTTTGACGTCCCACTCCTGGGCACGGGCCTCCCCTCAACACGAGGGGGATTCAGGCCATAATCCACCACGCTGGCCCAGTGCGGGTTGGCGGATTTCACATGTCTTTCGAAAATTGGTTAAATCTTCTAAGACATGCAGGTTTCCTCACGATGTTTTCCTTCACCGTAAGCAAGTGATAATCATATAGAAATTATGATTCGCACATAGATTTCGAAAAATCCAGAGGTTCGAGCCGGGGTTTGAACTCGAGACCTGGTAGCCCGCAAGACGCGTGCTTAACCAATCGGCTATTTGATAGCAATATATTCGGATAAATCGAATGGAGGACTGTCTGACCAGTCAAGGCTACTTAAACCTCTCAAGCTCATCGTAATGCTGTTTCAGTGAGATAATCACCCATCCATAATCCATTCATTTTCCTTGTACGTAGACAAACTAAGCGGGTAGGTATTTTCCCAATACTTACCTACTCTTTTAGGTTAGTCTTGGATATCTTATTATACTTTCTAGAGTCAATAAAATTAAACAAACATTAAGAGCCAGAATGTTGGAAACCTTGCAACAAAAAACAAGCACAAAAATTCAGTGAACTAATTAAACTCGAGTTATTCAAGAAAATGTCAGCTGAACGTGAATTTATTTCGCGTTTTTATATTTCATTTGATTCTCGCCCCTAATTGCCGACTGTCCATTGTACGTCTTCGCCACTCGGCTGTTTATAATTAAATGCTAATTTATTATTACAAAGCGAGGAAAAATATCGTCGAAGCAATGAAAAAGTGAAGAAGTATTTTAGGACGCATCTAGCTCGCGAAGTTCAAATTTTTTGAGGTTTTTTAGAAATTTTTCAAAATCTGACAATAATAAAAGGCACTTTTTGTAATTCGCGACAAAGACCGTGTGCAGTGCATTTATTAATATTATATCCAACTTACTTTATATTTATAAACTTACCTTATCGATTTTAATGTAGGCTTATCAACCCTCCTTTACCTAATAAGGTTCCTCTTTCCTCTATGGTTTGGTGGTAGGTAGTTGAATCTTCGACTAAAACAATTTCAATTCTCAACCTGATCGATTCTCTTACGTCTCTGCTTATTGTATTCTCTTTGATCGATTCTTCATCACGTCACCTAAAGAATGTATTGTATTCTCTTTGGAATATACTCAGTAGTTGTCAGGCTGTCGCAACTTCAGAAGAAATAAACGATCTATGAAATGGGGTAGAACTTTAATGGTGAACGTCAGAACTTAAACGTCAGTGGCCATCTGTCACAACTGATCACTCATCTCGTCAACAACTGTTTGTTTTCAATTTTGGTTCGGTGATTACTGTGAAAATAAGTGTTTTATGTTATAGTTTTATGCAAATTAAGTTCAGAAACTTTATAACTTTACTAAGTACCTACCAATGAAATATAGAAAGTGTGATTTATGTGGAAAAATATCAGAAAGAAAAGCCGGTATAAAAAGTTTATTTATGGCGAGATGGATGGTGATCGGTGAGTAGAATATTAACTAATTTACCAGGCCTATGTTTGATTTTGGGATTAAAAAGGCAGGTTATTCATAATTTCAAGAATAAAATAAAATTGTTCTGAAAAATAGTGTGGTAAAAAAATTTTTCGACATTCGATATTCTTATTTTTAGTTTTAAGATATGGGTCAAGATGGAAATGAGGACTTAGTAAACATGCCCATCGAAAAACTGAATAATTTGAAATTGATTTTGGCAATCATTCAAAATATATATAAATATTTCAGAAAAATTACTCAAATTTAAAGATAGCCGTCGCCCCGTCCTTACAACTGACTACTGAGCCAATATCAGATGACAAATTAATTGAATTTCCTTTCCACCTCTTTAAAGAACAGCGGACACCAAATAAAGGTCGATAAAGTTCATCGACCATTAATTTATATTGTTTACAATTATGCCTTTATTTACCTAAGGAGCAAATCCTTAAGTTAAATAATAATGTATTTCCTAATTTCAAATGTTTTACTCTTTCTTTATAGAAGTGCCGTCAACTTCATCAACTGCTACTGTTTACAATGACAGTGAGCTTACTCCAATAGAAGATACAATAGAAGTTCATACAAGTGGACTGCGCATTTGCAACAAATGTATCTATTTATGTTAAATATTGTAATTTTAAAATATTGTTAATATACTTAAGTAGCCAGTTTTGGAAAAAATATGTATTCAAGGTATAATATTTCACATATTTTTAAATAAATGATTTGTTTTATCAATGGCTTTTTTATTTAACACAAAACCAAAAAAGGTATATGGCTGATTAGGTAATCCATCGATATCGATAATTTTCACCGTACATCCCTATTTCATTCTTTATGTTGGTACACTGTATTATAGTTGTCAGTTTCGTTGTTAGATTGGCCATAAATGGTGGCCCCATTTTAAAAGCAGGGTTTATTTTAATCTATGGAGTCCCGTCTCTTCTTACGTAGTATTGTATTCTCTTTGGTAGTTGTTGAAATATGTATGTAAAATTGACGGCATTCTGTGACTAGTGACTACCATTACAGCCGAGATACTGCGTTCCCTCGCAATGTAGTGTCCGCACTGGATTCACATACAAAGGTTATGAACTTGGTGATCGAATCACGCAATTTGGGTTTGTTTGTTATTCGCGCGCCGCGGCTATATTGTTTCTGATTTTTGTTTATTGCGGTCACCGCCAGCTGAATGCTCGTTGTTAAAAACTGATATTTTTACCTTTTTCAATACAATATTAGTGTTCATTGGCTTTTATAATTAAAGCTTGATTTAAGCGCGTGTTCATTAAATCGCTATAAAAATGTTCTGTTGTGGATGGGAGAGAATGTTTGAAAAATAATTTAATTTGGATCCAATGGGCAATAATGGTATATACCTCTTAGCTACCGCACAGAACATAGGCGCTCTCATTACCAGCTTGTATACCTATAGGAGTTCATTTTTACCAAAATTTGTAAGAGTTTTGGACCTAACGCTGTTGTGTTTTGTCGGACTGGTCATGTTATGATTACTTACGTTACTTAAATTATAGTTACTTAGCCCTTTTATTTGCCTTTACAAGAGACGGGCCTCCCCTATTGCGAGGAGGATTCATGCCATAGTCTACCACTCTTGCCCGTGCGGGATGGCGGCCTTAGTTCTATGTCTTTCGAAATCGGCTTTTTTTAGCTGTGTATTTATTTATGACTAGCGGCCCGCCCCGGCTTCGCACGGGTACATTGCGGTTACATTATTCGAGTTTTAGTAAGGATCCCTAATTTTTTTGAAAATATAGCCCTTGTCACCCGGGGATAGTGTAGCTTCCCAACAGTGAAAGAATTTTTCAAATCGGTTCAGTAGTTTCGGAGCCTATTCATTACAATCAAACAAACAAAGTTTTCTTCTTTATAATATTAGTATGATTAGACATGCAGGTTTCCGTTCGATGTTTTCTTCACCAGTCAAAAAAATTGCAAATCAATTTTGTTTAAAGAGAAATTCATTTATAAAAAATGCTGATGAAAAAAAACAAGAAATAGTTTTACCAATCGTCAAAAAAGCTAGGATGATAAAAAGGTATAGTTTCTGTGGCATACTTACTCCAACTTCGCTTTGTACAAGAAATACCTTGTGCAATAATTCATAGTTGTTAGCCGGGATTTGAACCTTCCAAATCATGCCTAAGACCAACTTAGCCTTTTTTACCAACACCACACGTTGGCATCACAAACTTCATTCATGACGAGTTTCGTCACCTACAAGGGGACCAGATATATTATTTACCAACAGTGGAAACGCTATTAACAGTACTCTACCATTTGGTGCATAAAATAAGAATAAAACGACAGTCCATTTATCACTTCTCCAGAGACGCGTGTCACTGAGGTGTCTGTCGTCCTTAAAACGCCTTTAATAACACTCAGGCGCCTATTGTAATTCATAGGTGTTTGTTACCTTTGAAATGTCTGGGATCCGTGTCCAGAAAATGTGTAAGGAGGGATTACTGGTTTCATCAAAAACTAACCACATTTTTAGTTTTTCTGTATTTTTTGTAGCGTGTGACAAGTCCCTTTTTTATTTGATCTATTGTAAATGTCTTTATTAACATGTACCCATTATTTTTTTACTGAACTTAACGGTGACCATAATGTTATAAAAGAGACAGATATAGTTAGTTATTATTGACGACCACTAGGCGCAGTGGTTCGAGCGTAGGCCGCTCGGCTCACTGCACATGGTGGTCGCGGGTTCGATTCCCGCCGGGGCAAATTTCGGAAATGGCCTTTTCGAAATTACCCTGGTCTGGGTGTCACTGGGATCGCCCCCAGTCCATTGTACGGTACCCAGAGTACAAGCTTTGCTTAGTTTGGGACCGTACAGTTGGTGTGTCTGTCTGGCGATATTTATATTTTTATTTTATATTTATATTGAACATAGGTCAGGAATTTGGTAGAATAAGTACCTACGAACCTCATTACGTAAGAATAAAACCTGCAAACGACTGGTTTAATCTTGCCAGTACACAGTTAAAAATAACAACTCAATTTCAGCTAATAGCTTGACCCAATGTGGATGGGTCAGATAACTCTAATCAGGAGCTATAATATTTAAAGCACACTTTCGCCGTGCTGTTTAGACGTTATGTTGAAATAAAGCTCGAGGTAAAATTAATAAGGGGTCCGCAGTTTTAAGGATGGGTTATGACGGGTGGCTAGGAACTGGCTATATTGTTTAATCATAATCTTCTTAAAGCCGCACTGCACCTCTGGCAATCCTCTCAGGAAATAGGGCGTGATATGTAGCTACATCTTGAAAATCTCTGCACATTTTGATTTGTTCAGCGTAGACGTCTGCTATCTAGGGGTTTCTATTCAATATCGATGGTGTTGCGTCAGTTGCGTGCTCACATTATTTTGTTGTTACTGAAAATGTACCTAGTAGTGTTGCCTTACTATCGATTGCTTATCGATAGGTTGTCAATACTATCGTGACCTCGAAAAATAGTCAGAATATCGATAGCCCTATCGATACTATTGAAATTTTACAATACTATCGATCTATCGATAGTATCTAGGCAAGAAATTGAGCAATACTATTGATAATGTGCAATACTATCGATAGTATCGATAGTTTTACTACATCGATATTTACCCAAAGTTCAATAGTATTGCACCGGAATTGTAGTTCATTAGTATATTGAAAATAGCTGTATTATCTAGTAACTTCCCGTTATTGTATCATCATCATCATCATCATCATGGATAGGATGATGATGCCTATGCCCATCAGCCTATGCTTGTCCACTGCTGGACATAGGCCTCCTCTAATGAGCGCCATAGCGCCCTGTCTTCAGCTTGCCGCATCCCGCATCTGCCTGCAGTCTTTCGCAGATCGTCATCCCACCTGGTCGGAGGGCGTCCTACACTACGCTTGCCGAGTCGAGGTCTCCACTCAAGAACACGTTTACCCCAGCGGTTGTCGGTTCTTCGTTATTGTATACTGTAGATTAAATAATAAGTACCTACTCACAATTTATGCGACTGCGATTAGTTTGACTAAGAGTGCAGAGTAATTCCTAAGGTCTGAATCCAACACGATACTATTGTATTTTGGTAAAATATTGATGTAGGAAAACTATCGATAGTATCGAAAGTGATTGCAGAAAACACGCCATAATAGTGATAGTATCGATACTATCGATAGTATTGCACTTTATCAATAGTATTGCTCAATATACTAACTACTTACCCGATAGTATAGGTACTATCGATAGTATTATAAAAAATCAATAGTATCGATAGGGATATCGATATTGTGACTATTTTTCGAGATCAACTATCGATATTTAGGCAACACTAGACTACCTAGTACTTATAGGTAGGTAAGTACAACCTTTTTTGACGGGAGTAACCGTGGGGGTTCTTTTTAGCGGAAGCAGCATACGGAACTGGTGGTTCGTAGTGCTTTTGCCTATAATGCATACAAAATTATAATGTGCTCTTTTAATGTCCCACTCCTGGGCACGGGTCCCCCTCTGCTTAGAGGATTCAAGCTTACTTTAACAAAAAAAATATACATTTTATGTTGGTTATAATTACTCTTTAAAAATACCCACATTGAGATAAAAAAATAAAGCCATTCTTACTTCATCTGTACAAAGAAAGTGGAATAATTGCACCATTGAGGCCCCAATGCCCTTTGTTTTTCAGCGATGTTTCGCTCATAACCCCACTTGATGGGTCCCTAATGTTCAAATTGGGTAAGATATTGACGTATATAACGTAGCTAGTTACATTTTAAAGCTTTTTTCATACTGTTATTCAAGCCTGATAATAGCTTTCGGGATTTAAGCCTTTCATGTCCTCTTGCTGGGAACTGCCTCGCCTTAATATGAGGCGATGTAGATCATGAGATTTTCACGTGCCTACATTTCATAAAACTTGAACTTGGGTAGATACTGAGAAATTTTAGCCATATGTATACGGAATGATGAAATAAATAACGATAGCAAATAATTTTTGTAATTCCTGAGATCCGTTTTAGTTTAAAATACTGAATGTAGGCATTGTATTCATAGCGAATAATTTATGAATATGCAGCACAATATAAAAACAACTGGTTTTTTTGCCAACATGAATACCACCATTTGCCAAGTTAAACATTATTTAATAGGCATACCTACCTACCCCATATGTAAATGTTATCGACCTACATGAACATAATAAAAACGAACTTATTAATGGTTAGCTTTTTATGCCCAACTCGTGGACACTCGTGGTAACTTAGTTCATATCTATGACGGACAGGCGACAGTTAACTTTTACGATATACAATATGTATGAATACCTGTGAACCTAATGATGTGCCTACCTGATGCGTAAGCGCAAATAAGACTGCTACCTTTATGTTAATAATAAGTAAATATAGCCAGACTCTGTATGGTTCGATAAACTACGCTTGTAGTATGGTTGCATTGGACTGGGCACTATCCCAGCGACACCCAGACCAGGGAATGTTACTAAAAGGCCATGTTTTAAATGAGACTCTACGGAAATCAACCCACCCGGTTCAGTAAAACGAGTGGCCTACGCACGAACCACTACTTCAAGCGGTCTTCAAGAATGTATCATATCTTATCTGTATGTTTCACATACCAGGTGAAACAGAAAGAGTTTACTATTTAATTGCAACTTTACTTTGTAGGTAAATCTAAAACTATCGGCTTTGTGGGACAGTTGAAGTACCAAAAGGTTTTGTAGACTTTTGACATCTGTCAACAGCTGTATCCCTGTAACACCAAGTTGCCAAGTTTCCTCCAAAGCTGATAGTTTGAGAATTACAAAGTTAAGTTTTGAAGAGATAAGTAGAACCTTTCTGTTTAAACTTGTATAAACCGATTTCAACGCGACTTTTGTCTTGAATAGCTGGCATTTATGAAATGGTTATTTTTGGCATGTTTATTGACGATCGGTTTAAACATTTTCAAGATCTTAATAGTTGTGTAAGTATATGTACCTTTACCTATTTGTGTTTTAAATTTCAAATAGACGAAGGTCTATTTAGTTTATTCCTGAAGATCCCTGACCAGATATTTTCATTAAAATAAATAAGTTAGATTGATCTCAAAGATACTACGGAATGTAAAAGTTAAACACACAATCTCAAAAGCCGAGATCGCTTTGAACGACTGAAAGGGTTAAATCAAACGACGGTTAATCTTGATTATTATTTATTTAACAACATAAATACGACTATACGCTTATTATATAACTTGGTAATCTTAATCACATTTTGACTAGTTTAATGTGACTACAACGCGTTTACCGCTTTTTACTCAAATACCTACATTTGTAATAGTAATTTACAAAATTATCGGATAAATATCTCATTAAAATAAATTATTCAACAAATTATTAAATAAATACAATAAATATTGCGTTTTACATTTTAAAATACCACAAAAATACATTATCTTATCGTATCCCACGTTCAGATGTTATAATTTTTTGTATAAATAAATGAATTCAGAGATTTATTTAATACTATTAATTAACTCCGTATATGAAAATTTACGTGGAAATGATATATTTAATTTAAAAAATTAAATAGATAAGTATCTGGTAAGTAAATGTTAATAAATAAGTACCTACCTATAGAGATTGTCTTGTGAAAATTGGCTGGATTTTTCACAAGATAATCTATTGACTAGACGATAGATAAAATTTCGCAAGATCCCACGTAAATTCTCAACAGCAAAAGTCTAAAAAAACAACATAATTTACATTTCAATATAGCTGTCAGAGTCCTCGGCCGAAGCATCTTCGGCCGACCGTTTGCCAAGGCCGAAACTGAAACGATGCATGTTCCTCTCCCTCTTTCCTAGTCCGAAGTTAAATTTGCTGCTCAGCCGTTTGCCTAGGCCGAAATCGTAGCCCCTAGCCCGTTTGCCTAGGCCAAAATTGTATTGCGGTAGTCTTTTTCCAAGGCCGAAATCGTATCGTGCGCGTTTCTCTTCAGACATATCGTCTTCGGCGAACCTTTTGCCGAGGCCGAAGCTGTACGGCCGAGCACGCTTCACTTCGTAACCTGAGAACAAAAACATATTTGAATTTATTTTTATTGGAAGTATGTACTTACTTACTTATTTATAAGATTGGAAATAGCATATAGACAAGTTATTACGTGTTTTAGGATAGTGATAATAATTCCGTCTTATTAAAAAAGGTACCTGGGTAGATACTTTTAAAGTATGTTAACGAGTTTTTGAATAGACCTTACTGAAACAGTAATTTTATTAAAATTTTGTTCATATCGATTTGATTACGCTTGGACACTGTCTGCTTGTCTTTTGAGGTTGCAAAAAAATACATTTTTGAATTATACATTCAATTAGCGAGCTACACACCAATTGCATTATTGTCTTCGTCCTAGCTAGATTAGGTATAGCTAATTGTACCTACCTGCGTCATCGTAGTGGTTGAACAGCTCAGCCAGGGCCGCAGGGTCGATGTCATTGGACTGCTCCTCATCAGACTGGTCTTCATCTACCGACCGCTTGCCGAGACCGAAGGAGTATGGGCGGGACCTGGTCCAAAGAAAATTAAATATTAATTGCATAATCTTTTTCTAGATATTTTTAATCTTGTACTATCTACTAAAGAGAGCATTGTAATCACAGATATAGATTTACATAGATAACGCAAGTATCACGATTTGTATTGAAACCAAGCGTGCCAAATTTTTAACACCTACTGTGACGTCACAGATGGCGGGAAATCCAAACCGATTCAAAGACACGGATGCCGCCGATGCCCCTCCACCCGCTACGATTCTCTCGAGTGATTATCTCGCTAATACTCCTAATTTTAATATCTGTAGTCGCGAGGACTATAAGTTATCGGCGACCAACCTTGACGCTTGGTCGGTGTTTTCGGACACGCTAAGTAAATACATTTGCGTTATCTATGTAAATCTATATCTGTGATTACAATGCAATCTGTGATTGTAATATTATGTGCGCTTTTAAGTTTGCGTGTTCCTTGTCCCAGACCAATTGTCGGCCTCATAGCACGGCAAACCGCTATGAGGCCGACAATGTTTATGAGTAAAATCATACTGAATTATGGTAATTGAAAAACGCGATTGAAAATCTCTACACATTGGATTCTGGACTGAGAGAAATGGAACTGAGAGGGACAGAAATATGCAGAAAAATAAGTCTTTCTCTCTGTGTGTCTGGATACAGGCGTTAGATCTTAGCTCTAGGAGTTTTATAGAACTGCTAGAGTTCTTAGTCGCCAGCTTCAACGGAATATTGTTGTTTAACAAAATGATAGTTTCTCGGGTGACCTGTCTAATAAAAATATTTCACTAGACACTAGCGATATGCGAGCGTAAAGCTCATAAGTAAACTAGATGCTGTAGCGTAGGCTTAGGTGAGGCGTGTTTTATTTTATAAAACGCTTTATTCTTTGCCGTTTGTTAAAGTGCCATAACTTTCCAATCCAATCACGGTCATCCATCCAGGGCCCGACCGTACTCTACATTGTTTACCTCTTGCCTAAACCAAAGTTGTACACCGGCAGCCTTTTATACTCTGACACGTAGCTGTACGCTCTCTTGCCAAGTCCGAAATCGTAATGCGGCGATCTCTTCTCGAGTGGGGCGACGTGGTCTTGGGGCGCTTGGTTTGGGTCGCTGGGGTCGTTTAGGTCGTGAACGTTGTGAGGATCTGGGTTGTTCTGCATGCGCTCTGGGGCGCAGACCGCTGCCCCGATGAGTAAGAACACTGGTAGAGATGAGGAGAGCATTCTGAAGAGAGGAGAGGAATGTTAAAAAATATATAGAGACACTTAGAAGGCGAGTCTATCACTGCATATTGCATGCAGTAACCATAAAGTGATTCCGTAGTCTATGGTGTCAGAATCACTTCTATAATAACTTTGTAGGATTCTGTACCACAATTGGAAAAAATGGAACCCTTAAAGAATCACTTCGTTGTACTGTTTCTCTGTCTGTATGTCTGTCTGTCAATTTATTTGCCTAAAGGTGGGCAAGGTTGGAACTACTTTTAGACTCGGCATCACACCCGAAATTACATAAGTAGGTAATGCTTTATTTATAAGTTGCTTAGATATATATTTTTTTATATACCGAGTGTACCTACGGCTCAAAGTAGAGCCTAAAATAAATTACAAGAGATAAACCAATTCGTTGTTCACTAACTTTGTCTTCACAAATCTTCAAGCAGTCAACAGCTCAACTTGGTCACAGTACAGGCGAAAGAGAAGGTCAACATCCTACTAATATTTGTGAGACTACAAAGTTTGTGAGTGTGGATGTATGTTTGTTACTCTTTCACGCAAAAACTAAACAACGGATTTGGATGAAATTTGGAACAAAGATAGTTTATAACCTGGATTAACACATATAATACTTTATTTAAGTTAGTACATACGCGTACGAAGTCGCGGGCACAAACTACTTAGTTATTCATAGTTAGCAAATTGCGAGGTTACACAAAGTTTTAAAAAACTAGGTTAAACAGAAAGGGTATGCTTTTTTTGCAACTTTACTTTGTAAATCAAAAACTATCGGCTTTGTGGGAACTAAGTTCAAAAGGTTTTTAGACTTATGAAATTTGTCAACAGCTGTATCCCTGTAACACCTTTTGTTTTTTAAGTATCTTCCAAAGCTGATAGTTTTAGAATTATAAAGTTAAGTTTAAAAAAAAAAGTATACCCTTTCTGTTACAAACTGTATAACACATATATTAACTACTTTATAAGTCGTTTTAAATCGTTCTTTGGTTTCAGGTCACACAGTTGGTGGTTCAGTGGGGCGATACTGTATTATTTACTATCAAAATTTCGTGTTTCTAACTCCAGTACTTCCGGCTCTGCGTTGATGAGTCAGTCAGTCAATCTAAAACGGATGCTAGGTACAACAAAAATATTTATTGTCGTTTTGTTTCTGTGTATGTAGCTTTACCTGTACCTTATTTTTATTTCTTTTCACACTGTATGTTAGTGGTGTGTACGTCACAAAAAATATTAAAAATATTAAATCTAAATACGTATATTCAAGGCAAATAAGGGTCAAAAAATTGGCAGCTTATACAGCGTGATAAGCTTTGGTTGTAGTATTGGTTTAAGTGAAACAAGTTGTACTTCTATCTTTCTTCTACTTCCCTGTATATTGTAAGGATAATACTAATGCGGGTCTGACTTAAGTGGAACGGATCGTGTCTTCCCTTTTCATTTGACGAGTCTTTAGCGTTCCCTTTAATTTTGTTTACAATCCTTCCGTGACCTCCTGGGAGCTTAGCGTGTGTAGTATTTTTAAAGGAACTCCTGGTATAATGACGACTTTTTTGTGTGTATTATGGGCCCGCGAGGAATCTTGATGTGTTATTTGACGACTTAATCTTGTTCGAGACTTGGTTTTCTTCTTATGTGTGTTTTTTTCGTTTAGTTTTGCATTGTAAAGTAAAATTGTAATTACAAGTTTAATCAAACTTGATAAAACTTGTTTCAAGCACAGAAGGCCCTTGCCTGAACCTCGTGTTCTCCCTAAACTCTATCAGAGGCGGATATTTTACTGTCAAATTACTAAACTTCCTGGGGGGGGGGGGGGAACCTGAAACATAGAGTTTCACCACTTTTGTTCCAATTGCCCACACTCAAATACATTTATAAACATTATAATGGTTAGTACTATAATGGTTACACGTTAAAAATCACAGAAATCAAGATTAGGAAATTAAAACAAAAATGACAAAATCTCTTTTCTACTTCCCGCCATAAAATTATAATTATATTTGTGTTATGAGTAGGTATATAAATAGGTAATAATAACAGAATAGGTGTGCCAAACAAGCGTGATATTAAGCAGTTACCGTAGCCTATAGATGCTTGCAATACCAAAGGCATGGCTCGCACGTTGCCATCCTGAATTGGGATAAAGTGAGAGACTCTCACATATCGTATGAAACGCAACTATAATACCTATGTTACGCTGGACCTCTGTGAGAGGGTGGTGCTACTTTAGTCGAGCCTACCCACAGATATAGATTTACATAGATAACGCAAATGAACGTGTCCGAAAACCCCGACCAAGCGTCGAGGTTGGTCGCTGATAACTTACAGTCCTCGCGACTACAGATGTAAAAATATGAGTATGAGCGAAATAATCACTCGAGAGAATCGTAGCGGGCGGAGGGGCATCGGCGGCATCGGTGTATTTGAATCGGTTTGCCGCCATCTATGTCGTCACAGTAGGTGTTAAAAAATTGGCACGCTTGGTTTCAATACAAATCGTGATACTTGCGTTATCTATGTAAATCTATATCTGTGAGCCTGCCGGTATATGAGCTGTAGTCTTTTAGCTACAGTTTGACTCTACCACCGGTACGCAAGCTATCTACATCTTCGGTTAAACAAAAACAACCCAACATTTCGTAACAAAATGTTTTGAAACCGCCGACTGTGCAGAACATCGAATCATTGACACAACATAAAGTTAAACAGAAAACACCAACGAGATTGCCGATTTTAGTCCTAAAAAAACAATATTCAATATCGGACCGCGGCGCGGGCGAATCCATTCCATCGTACAGCAAACACCTTTCTGATTTTTAATAAGGTTTTGGTGTCCGTGGACAGCTTATCAAAGGGCAAACGGTTTTACAGTATTCAGATTTGGGAGTGGAATAAGCGCTCCATAAACAAGGTGGTAGATGGTGGAAGCAGTGATAGCCGATTGGTTAAGGACGCGTCTTGCGGCAGGTCTCGGGTTCAAACCCCAGCTCGAACCTCTGGATTTTTCGAAATCTATGTGCGAATCATAATTTCTATATGATTATCACTTGCTTACGGTGAAGGAAAACATCGTGATGAAACCTGCATGTCTTAGAAGATTTAACCAATTTTCGAAAGACATGTGAAATCCGCCAACCCGCACTGGGCCAGCGTGGTAGATTATGGCCTGAATCCCCATCGTGTTGAGGGGAGGCCCGTACCCAGGAGTGGGACGTCAAAAGGGCTAAAATTATTATAATTATAAACAAGGTGGTAGAGAGGGGAAAACGTAATCTTTACCTGGTTCCGTATAGTCCTTACGAGGAACCCTAATAGTTATATTTCTTCCGGGTTTCTGATTCATCGATCGAAACGCAGCTCTTTTAACTAATGTATGATGATTTTCTGTGAGAGGATGGTACTACTCCGATCGAGCCGGCCTGTATATGAACTGAAGTCAATTAAGTCATGCTTTTAACTAAGCGTATACAGACATAAAATATTGAATAGCAAATTGTATAGCGTACCTATGGGTCCCTCGCAGAAGTCACAGTTTCCCATCTAAATATTTCACGTAGAGGCTAGCGACTACAGACTCCTATCAAACGAATGGTAGAGCAACTGTGCCAGGAGTAGCTACAAGTACTCTTCTTGAATAATCAAGCAGATTCCCCAAATTTAACAAAACTCTTTACAGCACAACCTACAATTTGCCAAACTCGCCAAAAACTTAATACATACTAATCGGGTCGCCAAACTTGTAAACTAGCAGATTGAACCGGTTGAATCCGGACAAAAGCGGCGCGAGCCGGTCTGTAACTATATGCTAATTGAACAAGTTTTGTTTTATGACTACGTTTAAAGGATATCGAGTTCAGACTGCAATTAATTCGCGTGGGTGATGTTGATAATGGACATTACTTAAATAAACTTTCATTATAATTGACCTCGTTCCCCTTTACTAGAGAGCGTAGAGCAATAGTAGAGTTCCTGCGCGACGAGTCATGCGATAGTCCTACTTAATTATAACTTTGATGAAAATTAGATGTACCTAATCTGCTCAGTTGAGTTAGTGCGCCATACCAGGTGAAACAAAAAGGGTATACTATTTTTGTTACAACTTTACTTTGTAAATCTGAAACTATCGGCTTTGTGGGACAGTTGAAGTTCTAAAGGTTTTGTAGACTTGTGAAATCTGTCAACAGCTGTATTCCTATAACACCTTTTATTTTTAAAGTTTCCTCCAAAGCTGATGGTTTTAGAATTACAAAGATAAGCTAATTAATTCAAAAGTATACCCTTTCTGTTTCAACCTGTAGATCGAAGTATGACTTATCGTAGAGTCCACCAGTACCATAAGTCATACTTCGGAAAAAGTCCGAGTTTCTCTATTTCTTTGACGCTTCCATAGGAATAATAAAATATATGTTTACCTAGTACCAGAATACATATTATTTAGATTCTACTTTGGCAGTCAACAATGTTTGAAGGAAATATATTTTTAGCAATATTTTTCTTTCACAATATTACAGGCTGAATCCTTTCCTGTGTAAGTACTTGTAAAATGATGACGTCAGGGAAGACCAAGCAAGTTGTTCAATTGCTAAAGGACCACAGTTACTGTGTTGCCTCACTGTGTAAAAGTTCAAGGTATTGCGATGTTATTTTTGTAAGTTGTGAAAGAAAACCTATCACAGCAACGTTTGTGTTTACAAACGTTCATTTTTAACCTCCATCACGCGTGGTAAAGGGTTTTGTAAGTTTTCCCCTTTGATCTTGAACATGGCTTAGGTGATTTTGATCAAACATAGCTAAGGATTAGTTCAGAAATATTAAATAATATACGGTCCGAATTATGGCATCCAGGACTTTCTGACACCAGAGTGACGCTGCCATTGACATTTGACAGTTCTGAGAGTATCTCCCACTCTCTCTTTCTATACAAAATCGTGTTAACGCCCATCTAGCCCGCGAAATTCAAAATTTTCGAGTATTTTTATAGTTTATCAAAAATCTGAAAACATTTAAGATCACATTTTGTAATTGGCGACAAAGACCGTATGCAATGCATTTATTAATATATCCAACTTACTCTAAAACATTTCAAGAACGACAGATAACCAGAAAAACTGGCAAATTTTGTATATTTAGTGATTTACTAGTATCATATCCACCGTGATAATATTTACAGTAAAATAAATGTATTAATAAACGCACTGCATACTGTGTTTTTCGCAAATCACAAAATGTTGTCTTAAATGTTTTCAGATTTTGGATAAACTATAAAAATACTCGAAAATTTTGAATTTCGCGGGCTAGACGCTATCACCTTAATTTTTATCGTTTCCAACCGTTTAATGGTTTATCTGTACTTAACTTGTCCCATAAACTTGTCGTTGGCAGAATCATCCAAACCATCAAAGAACCAAGAATTTATAAAATGGTCTGTGAATGTTGGCGAGCCCGGCGATGAACGATTCGAACATTAATACCATTTCGTGTTGATTCTCATTGGCCGCAGTATACTTTCAGTTAACGCAGTATCAAATAACAATAGTGATTCTGAAACCCTGTAATCATGGTTACATGACCCATCGGTGCACGTATCCACAAACAAAAATAGTTGCGTCTCACATAACAAACACAAAATAACTTCATATTAAACTTTATCACCAAACAAATAGTGCTCATTTTCGTTCACCGTCAGAGCTGCTGAGTTGATGTCACGAATTGTCCTAAATTAAACTGTATAATAATACGCATAGGGTTGGTTTTCGTTCGGCATATATCTGGAGGTTCTTTCTAAAGGAATGTTGCATTTAAAATTCAATCGTATGGTTCCGTAAACAGAGCGGCGCTATTCCGGGAACATATTGAAATGGAAATTCTTTTATCTGTTGTATTTTTAGTCTTCTGAACAAAATACCATGACGCCTTCGTTCAGCATAGTGGTAGTCAGAAAGGTATTATTTTCTGAGCCTATTAGGCCTGTATTAAGAAATCGATCTCAAGTCTGAGAGCGATCTTGGAAATGTCATCCTAACGTCATACCAGTACAAAATGACATGTCAAACGCGAACTCAAGACCACTCCCAGACCTCAGATAAATTTATTAATACGCGCCTCTACTCCATTACACGTCAAGACTTTAAAACTTAAACCAAGTCGAATCTGGAATTGCATTTATTATCTAGGGACTCCAGCATTAGGGCTGGTGGTGCCGCCGCCTGCGCGGAATCCCTCAAACGGCGCAAATATAGCAACCATGATCCAGGTTATATGTTTGAGCCGTTTGGGGTAGAGACCCGTGGGGACCGGGCGCCCATCGCATTTTTGCGATTTGGGAAAGCGGCTGGTCGAAGCAACTGGTGGCCAGAGGGCTGGCACATATTTCGCACAGAGAATTAGCATTGCCATTCAACATGGCAATGCTGCCAGTCTTCTGGGCACTTTGCCAAACGACGGCGGTCTGGCACAAGTATATTTTTTGTAATATTTATTTATTTATTTATTTAAACTCTATGCACAAGTAATAATACAATGTACAAAGGCGGACTTAATGCCTTAGGCATTATCTACCAGTCGACCTTAGGGTGGTGCAGAAACAACATGGCGGGTGCAACTTATACGAGAGAAATAGAGAGTAATTTATACCTATAAACATATTATTGATAAATACATAGATACATACATACATATAAAACACAATTGTTAAGAGAAAAAAAAAAGTCCAACGAATTACCGCTGTGACGATTCTACCAACTTCTTGCGAATGTGCTCTCGTGCCTTCACCTTAAAAGACAACTTAATATTGTAAATTAATAGACCTTAGCTTTTTTATATCTGTACATAGTGTATATATTTGTTAGTTCTTACTTGTTTTCAATAAATATTGTTATCGACTAGGGTCGATTAATTCAAGTGGTGCGTAATTGAATTAAAATTGATTAGTTTCAAATCGGCGGAAAACAAAAAAGCGGTTCAAACATTTGTAGCGACGGGAATCGACTTGCAACCATTCGGTGGAGTACGGGCCGTGCGGACGGCCTACGCTTGCACCACCGGACCAAATCGTGTTAATATATTCATATTACTCGTATCCCGACTACACTAACTACTTAAGGCTAAAGCACCCATCTAGCCCGCAAAGTTCAAATTATTTGTGGCTTTTTTGAATTTTTTCTAAATCTGACCATAATAAAAGGCAGATTTTGTAGTTCACGACAAAGACCCTGTGCAGTGCATATATTAATATATCCAACATACTCTAAAACATTTCAGGAACGACAGCTATCCAGATAATCTGGCTTTTTGTATATTTAGTGATTAACTAGTATCATATCCACCGTGATAATATTTGGAGTAAAATAAATGTATTAATAAACGCACTGAATACTGTGTTTGTCGCAAATCACAAAATGTTGTCTTAAATAAAAGACATAAAATTTATTCCATTATAATCACATAATATAATTATCATTGGAACTCAAACTAGGCGCGCAGGGCAGCCTGTATCTTGAGACCAAGGAACATAATTAAAATTGCTGAATAGGTTCAGTGAGGAACGTATGAGTTTACAAATTAGTACGCTTAGTGTTGTCTAAGAGTAGTTGTTATAAGAATAGGTAGTGTGTTTGTGTGTTTGAGTGGGTGTGTTGTGAAGTGTGTGTGAGATGTAATGAATATGTTAGGGTGTGTTTGTGTATGTGTGTTAGGTACGTCAGATGTTGAAAATGTAATACTACCGAAGAGGTTTTAACATGTCCTCCGTGTCGTTATAAGTTAGTGTGAGAAGCCACTGTGTAACAGTTTTTTTACATGAGAATATGGTGCTGGATTTTATATTACAAAATTTGCAAACTATATTATAAGTGTATGGAAGTGAGTACATGGGTGAACGAGTAGCGAATAGGGATTTTACAGTGGGAACTGGGATTCTATATACTCTTCTCGATAAAAGCAATACATAGTCTGAGCTGTTAGTAGAAATACGGTGTGATTTTAGAGTAGCACTGAGAATGAATAATTGACGAGCAGTAAGGACTGGAAATTCTTGGTATAGTGTAACAGTTGGGAAGCGGAAAGGTTTGCTCAGAAGGACTTTTATTACAGCTCGCTGGGCTCTTTCTAAGCCTAACATATAGCTTTTGCCAGCATTTCCCCAGACAGAGATGCAGTATTGCATCACAGACTGGCACAGAGCTTTGTAAACTAGTTGAAGAATGTGAGGGGGGGCGCAGGTTTTAAGGTTTTTCATGATGTATATAAGCTTTCTTACGCGACCGGCGAGGTTGGTTAAATGCTGCTTATAGTTTAGGTTTTCATCCAATGTTATTCCTAAATATTTTACTGTTGTTGTGTGTTTGATGTGTTCACAGTCACAGGAGTTGTTGTTGCTCTGAGGATCTGAACAGGAGTGAATTTTAATTATTGGTTTGAATGTTGGTTTTGAAGCTTGTGTTTTGCAAAAGGTTAAAAATTGAGTTTTACTGATATTTAGAGTTAATAAATTGTAATTTAACCACTTTATTATTTTGGATATACCTGACTCCGTAGTTTTAAGTGTGTCCTCCCATGACGAGCCGTGGAAGAGTATTGCTGTGTCGTCAGCGTAAGAAATGATTTTAGCTTTAAAGAGGTTAGTTTTGAGAAGGTCATTAATATAAAGAAGAAATAGAGCAGGGCCCAGGATACTCCCTGGAGGTACGCCATAGGTTATTGGGAGTGGATCACTATGATGCTGTCCTATTTTAATAAATTGTTTACGGTCGGTAAGATAACTAGTGAACCAGGATAGTGGGACGCCGCGAATTCCAAGCCCTTCTAGTTTTTTTAGGAGGATATCGATGGAAACAGAATCAAATGCTTTAGCCAAATCGAGAAAAACACCAATGCAGTGATTACCGTCATCGAGATGTTTTGATATAGTATTAGTAAGTGATGTAGCTGCATCTTCAGTTGATCTGCCTCGTCTAAAGCCATATTGAGTGTCTGAGATAATGTCATATTTCTCGAGGTAGTGAGTTAGGCGGTTATTGACTACTTTCTCCAAGATTTTTGAGAACATATTCAGTAATGCTATGGGTCTATAATTGTTAGGAGAGTTTTTTGGTCCACTTTTATAAATTGGAGATACAGCGGCTAGTTTCCAGTAATCAGGAAATATGCCCGTTTCTAAGCTTAGGTTACAGATGTGAGTTAGGGGTACTAAGATTGAATTTTTAATAGATTTGATAATTCGGGCGTTTATATTGTCTGGGCCGGGGGCGCTATCGTTTTTTAATTGATTTATATAGGCTGCAATTTCTTTGGGATCAGTTGGTGTGAAAAATAGGGAATGGGTGCAAATTTCAGAAGATTTGAATTTATTAGCTATAGAAGTATGAGTTTCCGATATTTTAGTTAAAATTTGATTAGCAAGAGTACTACCTACATTCGAAAAGTATTCGTTGCAATTATTGAGAGGTGTTTTTGGGTTAGGATCTGTTTAGAGAAGATCAGTTGATATATTTTTCCTTTTGGTAGTTTCCCAAACTGATTTAATAGTTCTCTATAAACTTTTTGTGTTATTAGAGTTGTCAGTGATTTTTTTACTATAGTAGTCATTTTTAACTTTGCGTAAAAGTTTATTACAGAAGTTACGATATCTAGTGTAAATTTTATGGCAAATGGGATCGTTTGGATGAGTCCGCGTATTTTTGTGTAATTTATCTCGGTGTCTCATGCATCTGATAAGTCCTGGTGTAATCCAGGGTTTCAAGTTAATTTGATTGCGTTTAATTCTTATTGTTTGGGTAACACTATGTTTGTCAATGATTGATGAGATAATTTTATTAAAATGCAGAGTAGCTTGGTTGGTGTTGTTACAGCGTGTCACTAATGACCAGTCGGTAGAGCTTAGATCTGATGTTACAGCTAAATAATTAATTTTTGTTTTTTGGATTGTTTTTTGAGTGGCTATGTGAGTACCATGGGATAATTCTGCAATAACTAACTCATGGTCAGTGATATTAGATTGACAAACGCCGCCTATAATTTGAAATTTTGTTTTAGCAAATATATGATCTAAGCATGCTTGTCCTCTGGTAGGTTTATTGATGGCAGGTAAAAGACCATGAAAAGCCATTAGAGAGAGGTAATCAGATGATTGGTTGTTCGAATTATTATTTAAAATGTTTATGTTGATATCTCCTATAACTAATATGTTGGCTGTGTCTTTAATTTGATTTAAAGTGTCGTCTAATGAATTTAGAAATCTATCAGTGTTTGTAAAGGAGGGTGGTCTGTAAACTCCTAATAATGTAATATGTTCTGATAAGGTAATTAATAGACAATTGGCATCATCAATGTTAGGTTCCGTGCAATGGGCATGCCATTTCTGGTCGATGTAGATCACTACTCCGCAACTTTTATTGATAGACTTGGTTGTATGGAAGGTGTCATAACCGGGGATGGAATTAATAATTAAGTCAACATGTAGCCAGCACTCTGTTAGTACAATGACGTCAAAATTTGCGTTAAATCTATTAAGGGCTACAATAAATGCATCAAAGTTGCGTTGAATACTTCTGATGTTGAGAGTTAATACTTTGAGGGGATTTTTATTCGACACGAAGACATGATCCTTACTACTTTCTATTGAATCCAACAGGTGGCAATTAACAGTGATAGATTGGTCTAAGTCTTTTGTAATATCAAGTAATTCCATAATGGTAAGTAAGGGTATGATGGGAGTTTCTGTTGGTAGTATTACGTTCATTCATTACAGGTGAACCTATATAATAGTTGTGTGTGTGGAGTGTCTTTTGTAATGTGTGTAAGTGTGAGAAAGGATTGTGTAGTAGATTCGAGCTGTAATGGTGTAAATTGTGGTGTGAAGGTGTGTAATAGTGTGTAGAGTAGTGTGTAGAGAGTAAGAGGGTGGTGGGTGTATGATAAAGCAGTATGCTTACCAATGTTTTCAGATTTCGGATAAACTACAAAAATACTCGAAAATTTGCAATTTGGCGGGCTGGACAGGCGCCTTTACCGTAAGTACCTATAGATTAGTGATGTAACGAATGTTGGATTTTTGACATTCGCGAATGCGAATGCGAATGCGAATATTTTCTTCCAACATTCGCGAATGCGAATGCGAATGCGAATGTTGACTTTCAAATAACTCTAAACTTAAAATTTTAAAAATATCCCCTGCGACTGGTTTTTACACTACAAAAGAGCTGATAATTTTCAAATGGCTGAACCGATTTTCATGAAACATAGCTAAAAACACTCTCGATCAGAATGCCTTTCTAACAAGAAAGCTAAATTACTGTCGGATCATCCGATTAGGCGCTACGATGCCACAGACAGACACACAGATAAACATGTTAATATTATAACACTCTTTTTTCGTTGGGGGTTAATAAAGAGCGCTTGTGTGAAGGTCAGACTGGTTTAACATTTCGTGTCGGCCGAACATAGCCGAACCCAAACAAGTTGAAAGAACGAAGTTAGCCACATAAAGTTAATTCGAGGAAATTTGTTTTGATTGAGGGTAGTTTAGTATTATTGCATTAATCAAATTTAATTGATTGAAATAAAACTATGTTTACGGATTATATCGCGTTTATTTTTACTTTTTGTGTTCCCGACGTTTCGGTTGCTTTACAGCAACCGTGGTCACGGGGGGACTGAGGTGTTAGACGTCTTGATGTCATAGTTAAAAACTGGGTACCCTCAAAATTTTGTTGGTATTTGCTGTCCGATCCACGCAGAAAGTGCTCACTGTATCTCGAGGTCTTGCAATGGTACGCTTGGTTTTGGATTTAATTATATTAATTACTGGATCCCAAGTTGGTGGTAGCACCCAGCCATCTTCCCTATTGAAATTAGGATGTTTTTTAATTTCAATGGCCTCACGTATCATCCTTCGTCGGAATCGGTGTTCTTTTGCGAGGATCTGTGGTTTATCAAATCTGATAATGGCGGGTGCGGTCCTGTACATGTTCACAGATTGCAGACTTCGTGGAGCGCCGGTGTTTCACGTCAGCTATGTGTTCTTTTACGCGGGTTTTTACTGATCTTTTAGTTTGCCCTATGTAGAAGAGCCCACATTCACAATCGAGTTTGTATACCCCTGCATCTTGTAGAGGAATGTGACACTTGACAGGTGGTAAGAACTGACTAATCTTCTTAGGTGGCTTGAAGTAAGTTTTGATTGAAGCCCGTTTCAAGATGTAGCCAATCTTGTCTGTGACACCTCTTATGTATGGTAGTACAGAGCATGTGAGGGTACCCAGTTTTTAACTATGACATCAGGACGTCTAACACCTCAGTCCCCCCGTGACCACGGTTGCAACCGAAACGTCGGGAACACAAAAAGTAAAAATAAACGCGATATAATCCGTAAAAATAGTTTTATTTCAATGTGTAGTATTCGCGTAAATATAAGAAATCAAATTTAATTGATATTCAAATATTATTGAGTTCGTAAATATATTAATTATGCTAACGAGAACACTAGAGAAAGATCCTATTTATAATTTAGTTGCCTACCTCAAGACAGTCCCATTTTTTAAAGTTCAAATGTAAGTAAATATGTGCATTATGTACAAGTAAGCTGAGTTGATCATTACGATCGAGGCTGGTTTGCAGCCCAAAACTAACGCGAGGGTTGTGATGGTGCCAAGGTGTGTGTAATGAACAATGCTCACGCGTTTCATACGACATTTTACAACACTTGCGAGTAAAAAATATTAAAATCTTAATTGAAATAAAATCACAGTTCACGAATTTGTTTAAGACCTAGAGAATTGCAGGATGAATGAAAAATTAAACAAGATGGCGCGCCATTAGTTTTTAGGGTTTCGTAGTCAAACTCGGAACTCTTATACTCGAAGATTCGCTACGTCCGTCTGTCCATCTCTCTGACATCACAGTAATTTATTCAGAGACTATTACGGATAAACTACTGCAAATTGGCAAAAAAAAGAGTTTATGTACCGGTACAAAACTGTGTATTTATATCTTGAAAGCAAATTTATTCCATTCTACCTCCCGTACTTAAGAAGGCGAGTGTAAAAAATGTTTACTCACTCCCTCGAGTGAGGTATTTATTCAGTAGATATTTTAAAATATATATTTTAAATCTAAAGTTTGGACTGAGTCTCAAACCCACGCACCACTGCTTGTGCACCCAGTCTAATCACAACTTAATTATTTAAATTAAAACTCCTAAAAATAACTTTTCATCAGTCCAAAAAGAAAATAAAGTTGTATGACACATTTGCTTAAGATGACTATTAATGACGGTTTCATAAATTTAGTAAAAGAAATTTTACTAAATTATACGGTAGCCAATCGTTAATGAATTTTTCAGAAGTTAATAGGTTACGAGAGCCGCCGTATTCAATGTTTCATGTCAATAAAAAATACATCACTTTTATTTATAGGGTTCCGGTTATTATCGAAAAGTGGCGGGATGTTTACGGAACCCTATACATACCGATATGCATTTGGCATCTATGGGTCTGGCAAAGCCATATTTATTTATAATATTTTAATAAACATTGTTTATTTATGTAATACAAATGTTTACTATTTTAGGATTCATTACAGAGGATTAGGATTTTCAAAAATGTAAAGTCAAAAGCACTAGTGCGTAATAAGCTGCTTCATGAACCTAAAAGCAGTGCAATACGGGCCACCCTATGAGAAAGTTTGTTGAAAAATATATAATTCTTAATAGTTGCATTAAAATTCCATTTCATCCATACATCATTTCCTTTTTGTTTTTTAAAAAACATTCGCCAAACATTCGCATAGATTCTTGCGAATGCGAATGCGAATGCGAATGTCAAAAAATATGCGAATATTCGCGAATGCGAATGCGAATGCGAATATTCGTTACATCACTACTATAGATTAGATATATGGTAGGTAAATAAACTAAACATTATTATATTAACTTCAAATAACTTGTAAATTCAGTTCAGTTCTACTGGAAACCAAAGTTCACCGCATGTATTAAGTTTACTCTGAATATACAAATTGTGCTTACCAAATTATTATTAATTTAATATTATTATTAGCATTCATCCGAGGCTTCGCGTGCGTGGACTTCGGGGTCAAAACTGGCGTATGTAATATTCCAGAGCATAGCTGACCTCTGTATTTAATTTCATTAAAAACTGTATAGCCGTTTTTGCGTGATGCTCAGGCAAACTATTTAACACAAATTTAAAATAAAAATATTACCTTATGATAGTATAACAGTGTGATAACTCGTTATTTAGTGTTTATAGATTTGAAATCTAAAAAAATTAACACAATTTAAGCGGCCACTCACACGGTCAATCCGACACCGATTTTTTCCATACCTTTTATTGTAAGTATTTTAGTGTCAAATGCGGCCATTATCTGTCACTGTATAGAAAAACGGAGTCGTTTTCATAGTGTGAATTATCGATCAAATGTGGTACTTAAGTACTAAGTACTTAGTACTGAGCTGTTGATGACGTGAGTAGGTATCTAGGAAGCGACTTGAAATTGAAAACAACTGGCCCAGTTTTGTTCAACGCGGTTACAGTTTCATTTATCAAGTTCTGTGTATTAACTGAAAATGAATTGTTCTTTTTACACCAGCTCCAATAACTGGGCCTCAATGCATCTGTTGCATTGTTTATTGACACAGCATGCCGCCGCGCCGCAGACGGTCGAACGCGTTTGTTCCAAGTTTATGCTATTCATTACAAGTTGTAAACTCTTGCGCGTCCTGGTATGCAAATGATTTCAAACTCAAACTCAACATTGTTTTTGTTAATGTAAGCCAACAATGCATTTTTGAGTACTCAGAATCAACCACCGGTTCAGAATGCTGCTTCCACTGCGAAGATCCGGCAAGAAACTCAATGGTTATTCTTATCAATGAATAAAATATGGTGTACATTCTCAGGAACAGCAACAGAATGTGAGCAAGCACCACCTTTGTCACTATATAAGTAACTAGTAATTAAATCTCACTCACTTTCTTTTATTGACTAGCTGAGCCCGCGACTTCGTCCGCGTGGAATTTAACTTAACAAAAAGCCCGCTCTCGCGTTCTGAGCCCGCTCGACAGGACCCATTTTTTTTAAATTTTGTTTACCTAAAATAAAAGTAGCCTAAGTTACTCCTTATAACATCAGCTATCTGCCAGTGAAAGCCCCATCAAAATCGGTCCAGCCGTTTCGGAGATTACCCGGAACAAACACACAGACAGACAGACAAAAAAAATTTAAATCGCGTTTTTGCTATAGGTGTCGTATGTACTTTCATATGCACTTAGTGAAAAGGTGTTATTTTGATATTACAAACAGACACTCCAGTTTTATTTATTTGTTTAGATTGTACCTACAGTCAACATAAAAAGTAGTTTGGTATCTGAAATTTCCAAAATAATCACATTGTTAAATACGTCTGATGGGGGAGCGATGGTTACGATTTGCCATCAGGCTGACCGCCTGCCAGTGTGCTACCCGAGGCAATAAAAAAAGAGCTAGGTTACCACTTGGACATGGTGTCGATTTGGAAACTGATCAACATGACCACCAATAGTTTAGTTCTTGTCTACATTTCTTTAGTTTGGAATCTTAGGACTTATGTGTTTGCCTGAAAATTATCGATATTTTTATTAACGTAACATTGTGTTAGGAGACAACACTATTGTTACAATATTAGGAATTAGGACAGTTCGGGTAACATTTCCACATTTCGTTCTCAACTATGTTCCCTAGTAATTTGTTCCCGGCTGTTCACAAACTAGTTACGGCCAGACTTAATTTGTTCATTAACAGAGCTGTTAATATCGCACAATATAACTGTGTTTATTGATTCCTTTAAAAGCTTAGCCATAAATTGTTTACTTTATCCATTAATAATTTATCAACGAATTTTATGAGGCAATAAAATCGTTTTGTGATCTGTCTGTTGCAAACAATTTAATTAACTGACTGATTAAGGGTTCGATTTGCGGTTCATGGTATTTTAAATACGTCACAACTAATAATATTTTCGTCTTTCTTATTCATTACGACTAAGGTAATGAATAAGTGAGACGACAATTCATAAGTTTGTCAGTTATAGTTTGTGCCCCCACTTAGGGGAGGATCGCAAGCAGTATATTTTCAGAGCATTCATAGGTATTTTAAAAATAGTTATGACTAGTTTTTGCCCGCAACTTCGTCCGCGTAGACTTAGTAAAGCATTCTATGTGTTAATTCAGGTTATAAACTATCTGTGTTCCAAATTTCATCCGAATCAGTTCAGTAGTTTTTGCGTGAAAGAGTAACAAACAGACATCCACACTCACAAACAAAAACATTGGTCTTACATTATCTTCATTACAAACATTGTTAGTCATGTGGTCAGCCAGTGGACTGCTAGCAGTTTGGTTTTTGATATTTATTTTAATAGAACTATGGTCGAAATTCGACCATAATTCATTTAAATTATTAGTTTGAACGTTATTAAGGTTCTATTGTCAACTATTAAGTACAAAAACGCAAAACCTTCTTGCTTGATACTGGCACGCAGAATGCACTATGGAAGTCCCTCCGAACTAAAGAAAAAAAAACTGTCATCGGTTGTCAGTCAGACAGTCAGTCAGTTACCGAGTGGAGGTTACAACTGTTTGTGCGGCAAACGCATGGTAGTGTGTGTAATTATTTATTTATTACTTTAATTATTTTTAAGTGTTATTATATGAAAAATATTAGCTTTCTGCACTCTGCTACTCCATGTAAATTTTAACTGTGCCAAATTTCATACTCCAACATCCGCATAATTTTCGTAAAAAGGGATACAATGTTTTTGCTTCACGTATTGATACAATGATTACTTTTTTAAAGTTTTTTTTATGAAAGTTAGTTTGCTTTTCTCTGTGTTTGGCTCAACCATACATTTTCATAATATTTGTTCAATTATGAACTTTTCACAATTTATTTTAAAAAAAGGTCCCTAAATGAATACCACTGTTCAACATACAACTGTATATCTTCTCTGTGGCTGCTTAAGTAGATAATGTTCCGCATAAAACATAATCTGATGAATTTCTTTATTGGTACCTACCAGGTACCTATACCTACGAAACAGAAAAGATTTATTCCATCACTTTCTTGTTGTCAGTGAGTGATAAGACACCATTGAAAACATCGTGCATTACTCAAATACGACCTTATATGTACAAGTTAACGCGCGGGCTCATTATGTGCAACTTGATGAGATTTAAAAAGCCATTTTCTACGTCTTTGAGACACATGTTGGATGATAATGTGTCTCATTTCAGCCAGAGGAAGATATCTCCCGGTACAATAAAACGGGGGTCCCAACTCTGCTAATTTAAAACGAATTTGAATGCATCGGACATTGAACCATATCATCGTACATCGTAAAATCTTGACGGTCGACATTTCGTCGCCCATTTGCAGTTCTTCTTTCAATGTACGATTAACGATAGAGGTTTTAAGTAAATAGCAATGTATGTATGTGTATGTATGTATGGCTTCTAATAGAGTGGGTATCAAATATATTGACAGTGTGTGCTGATCATTCAGTAGCCCATCAATTTCCATGCCTCAATAACTATCGCTTGACCGCACGACCACTACAGCTTCCATCACTGTTTACAGGCCATTTAATTTCCATTAAACCGAGTATAACATGTTTAAACGTTTACTGCTAATGGACAGTTTAAAGTTATGAGAGATGGGGCAGTTTTGCGCCGTAGAAGGACTTTTAACTAAGGAATAATGTTATTGATATAATTGTTAAAAGAAATATGCAAAGTATCTCCAGACAAACATTTTAGATCGTTAGTCCCAAACTTAACTGTGGTGGAGGAGCTAGCTTGACCGGAATAGAACCACCCGCTCACAGAAGATCGGCATAAAGTATCTCATGGGTAAACAGGGTAGATAAACTTCAAAGAGATTCTCTTTAAACAACTGGCACAGATAATGCGTATTTTTTATGTCAACCGATAAAAATAATTAAATGCAGCAAAAATGTGGACTATGAATGCTGAGAACGTTTTGCTTTGCATAATGTGCTTGCAGAATTATGGTTCGAATGAAGTTAGTAATGAAGAATAGGCGCTTTGTTTAAGGAAAAAATAAATACCTAATTTTATTTTATTATTGTTTCAATTTCAATTGTCAGAGCTTAAGTGTGACCATAAATGAAAGCAAAAGAATAGCAGTATTTTTACTGCAGGTAATTTTCACGTATGGCCATTTACTTATTATCCTTTTTGTCAACCACATAGTAGGGATTTGAGATGCTGATTGTAAACAGCTTTGAGTTCGGTGGTAGTGGTTTCAATACCTTTGTGGGCAAACTCTTTTATGATTTGCCTCAAGATCAGAATGCATGATATTTGATTATCCATGACAAGCAGTAAAATTCATTTAAGTTTTACTAGCCTTCTATTTAAAATCTTTCCTCACCCCCTAGTTACCTTTAAAATTTTAATAAAGTCCCCAGTTTAGCCCATATCGGCATCATCTTGGGCCATGCTTTATCTATCATCTCCATCCATTGAGACCAGGTGAGTCAACCACTCTTAGCTAACGAGCTAAATTTGTCTAAAGTCATCTAGATTATTCAAATTGATGGATAGTGGTTGAAGTTTATCTGTGAGCTACCGAAATCATCCGTTAATTGATTGTCACAAATTTTACGTTAACAAGTCACAACTAAAATAAATAAATGTACCTATTTTATCAACAAAAAAGGTTTACTTGTTTATCCTGCAGCCTTACAAAATATGTAAGATAAAAGACCGATCTCAAAAATTGAATTCAAACGTAAGCGACATGAAAGGAACATCACTCAACATCGCCTACATACAGTTTACTTTGAAAAATACCTTTTATTTATGTTGCGCCAAAAGTAGACAACGAAAGCTTTCTTTAATAAAATAAAACAATATAAAAAGCTGTAAGTATAATGTAATGTACACGATGTATAATGGAATAGAGTAAACACACAGCGCTACAAAAATGTATCACTTTGTAGAGTCTACAAATTGCTTTGTAAGTCAAAGGCGTCATCTCAGCTCCCGCATTGCTTCTTGCCTGTTGATTTTGGAAAATATATAATAGCTTTTTGCAGTTTGCTAGCTAAAAACTTAAAACTCTCGATTTAAAATGCTATTTCAAATCCATTGTAACTTAACTGTATTTTACAGTACGATAATCAGGTTGTCTGTGCATAAACTACTAATACAGAAATAACTCGTAAGTCAACAAGAAAATATACCATTTATCACTAATTAAAATCGGTCCCGTCTGCCATTACGGACGGGTAAGAAAGGAAACAGAATCATGTGAGAGTAATTAACGGAGCGTGGCTTATCTCAGAGGGTGATTATTGCTGTCTTGAGAAAACATGGATGGATTAAAAACTATAGATATTGCCATTCAGAATTAAAGAAAAAAATATTTCGAAGTAAACATAAACCATTTTATAAAATATGAAGTTTAACTCAAAAAACGATTTTTAATATGTAAGTATTAAAATTTAATAAAAATATGAGTATTAATTTTAACATGTTTTGATGCCGAACGCCGATGCTGTGGCTATTTTAAATGTATACTATTAAGTTGGAGTTATTTGCTGCTCCATTTTGCCCCTGTCTCCCCCATTTAAGTGACACAACAGACACCTTATGCGATTTATATGCAAATTTTCCCGCCTGTCCTCAATCAGGCAAGATATGTGGGACGAGCCTTATTTAAACTTCTCCAGACATTTGCCCTGGCTCCTCGATGTTTTTTACAAATTAATCATTAGGAATTGCGGTCTTCTATTCGTGTGACGGCCTACGGTCGAACCACTAAACTCTGATGGATGTAACGAGAATTTCCTCCAGCCAGTCCATTATGCGGTAGCTATGTTGAATAATTCCAGAATAGTAAATGTTAGACGAGGCAGAATAATTGTCGTTGAATTTGATTTTTAAAACATTTGATACACTTAATGACCTACTTGTTGGTACTACGACTGAACTTTCTTCTACTTGCCTTTGATAGTGATAAAACGGAGTAAAATTGAGTTAGCATGACTTTCTGTATTAAACTGAATCTCTTTTTAGTTTAAACTTACTTAAGCACTTAAAACTAATGGGCATGTGTGTATAACAGTATTAAAATGGATCTTATTTATATATATATTTTTTATAATTAAATGGTGTTGCTGATGAATATTGTATGTATTTTTTTAGAAATATACATTTATTTTGGTGAACATTTATTGTAACGTAATACAATTGAAAAATATATAATCATTCAGGTACTTAAGTATGTTATTGCAAAAGACATTGCGCATTTTCTCATTAAAAATACGACTAAATGATACAATTTCAACGGAGTGTCAAACCGATTTCTCTCGAGAAGCTTGAAAAGGTCTCCGATAATTTATAAAATCGGTCACTGTGGCAGTAGACTAAAAACCGACACATTCACAATCTTCATGGTAGACCTGTCAAAGTGTGTAATTGACCAATACTGCCGACTCAAACTCTTCAAAAATGTAGAGCACTCATCTACAGGGTGCTTAACCCGCAGTTAACCCCTCAATGACGTCACCGCAGCTTGAAATTCACGCCCTTTACGAAGCAAGTTTTATTGGCAGTGATGTTGTGAAGATGGAAAAGTTGAACTGCAACTTGATTATTAAATAAATAGTGAAGTGATTTGTTTCACAGACTCAAAAGTTTTTTTTTTAATTTTCCGTTTTATTTTTCTTCAGTGATAAGTTGAAAGCTTTTTTAAAAAGCTGTTTCGCAACGTGCCATTTGCTAATTATCGTGGACGAATCTATAACATACCGAAACTTCCCCAGATTAACGGTTATTATTCGTTTTATGACGTCAATAAAATTCCTTGAAACTATCCTCATGTGTTTTAAACACAAAATGATCCACAAACCACAATATTTTTAAAATATGTATTAAACTTTTTTATTTTCGCTGAGGGACACTTTTTTAGTATAAATTCCACTTTTTGTAAGTTCGTGTAGAAAATTTAATTTTGTTACAAAAATAACGTTAGCTTAAATAGCGTTACTTCTTTAAAAACTAATTCTAAGTAAATAACCCTTACGTCGCGCCGGTCACATACATATCCAATCATCGGAGAGATTCTCCAACTGTTTGCAGACTCCAGTAGCTGTTCAGTAAACGGAGCTAATATAAAGTCGATATCGAGTCCATTCAGCGGACCACTATCTGTCTACATTCCTCACAGTTTTTATTTAGATAAAATAAGGGTGCCCTTCCAATTGAGCCGGCCGTGCTGTCGGGGCGAGCCCGCTCGTTTCGACTAATTTATTTCCTCCGCTCATTAATTTTTTTTTACAAGTGGAATCATTTATAGCTTTAAAATAAAAATTATCATTATTATGTTAAAGTCTAATGAATTATTGAAGGTCATAGAACAAAAGTCCTTGATTATGATTTTAGTTGATAGTCCAGAGAGCCTGATTAACGAGATAGAAGGCTTGCTTTGCTAAGAAGTAATTCATTTTCAATTTTGTTGTTATAAATATCGCCATACACCAACTGTATGCTCCTAAAACTAAGCAACGCCTTTACACCCAGCCAAGGGCAAATTACGAAAAGGCCATTTCCGAAATTTACCCGGACGGGAATCGAACCCGCAACCACCCGGTGTAGTGAGCCGAGCGGCCTACATTCGAACCACTACCCCAAGCGGTCGTCAGTATTTAAATAATTTTCAATGCTCTTGTAGATTATAAATTAAAAACTTGCTATTGCAAAGTAAAGGTAGGTTCCCATCTTGGTCGCATCTTACAAACTTTTATTCGCAAAGTTTTTAATCTCCGATCGAGGGACCATAACACCTTGTGTAAGTTTCCGCGAACTAAGTAGTTTTAAATAAATCTTTTAAACTTAGTATGACATAAGCTTCTTAGGTAACCGATTAATGCTACGGAACATCCCATAGGGTATATATAATAATAAAAAAGTGTTTTGGTTTTGCAAAATCGAAATATATATAACTCCGCACAGCCCAAACCACTGGACGGATCGGGCTGAAATTTGGCATGCCGGTAGATGTTATGACGTAGGCATCCGCTAAGGAAGGATTTTGATTAATTCTACTCCCAAGGGGATAAAATAGGGGATGAATAATCCCGATTTTTTTGTTAAGTTAAACTATACGCGGCCGAAGTCGCGGGCACAGCTAGTCATTTATATACTTATAGTAACTTACAATATTTTGCGGTGGTAGAGCCAAGCTCTAGCGAATGGTCTACAGCTCATATACAAACAAGGCTGGCTCTATGTGCGATTCGTACGATGAGAAATTTCCGGAAACCTGAGCCTCCTCCAACCCCCCTCCCATTCAGGTTGGCAACGAGAAATCAATGCATTTGCATTGTTTTCCGTATTTCTTATATTAAAAACAAGAGATTTAATAATAATAAATAGGTATAATGTTAATTCCATTCGAGGTACCCTTTTTCAAAAAAGAACAGTCGAAATTTTAAGATAATTTTATAATAAAATTGGATACCTACTTATTTATTTTGTCATTAGTTTACACATAACAATATATATTACATGCCAATTATATATTATGTTAGTCAAACACCATAGGGTGTTTATAATCACTTTCGGTAGAGTTACTTAGTTACATTTCAAGGTAAAGCCTCTCCTGTTATTATTTCCAATTTAATTTGTTCCCGATTATTTCTCGTTATGATATCGCCTAACAGAGGATTTCGTTAAATTTCACGGTTTCATCTCGTTATTAATTCATCTGTGCAACTCTTCAATATTATCGAGGCAGGTGTTGATTTAAGCCGCATAAAGTGCGTGTCATAGCGACGGGTGACAGCGGAGCAAATGCGTCTGCGCATGGATACTGCCATACACAAAAGTATTTGCCAATTGTTTTTATATTATGTAACTTTAGTTAGCCTTATCACCTGTCGATCCTCGTTTACAGGAGTTACAGTGGTAGGAGGGTGTGGCGGGACCAGTCCCAAAAGAAAATAGCCTTATTACCCTCGGGTTTTATTATACTTAGATATTGTATTAGTATATACGAGTATAAGGTATTACTTAAATAATTACCTAACATTATGAATATATATATTTTGTAGGTTAGTACAGCTGATTGGTAGCGAGTCATTTAATTTAAAGACAGCTGTTAGAAATAAATCATTTTTTTATGTGATACATCATCTTCATTATTTATTATAGCGCTGTAAAATGGTATTTAGAAATAATACATAATTATAAAATATTACGCAACTACTTAGGGCGCGGCGGTATTCTCGAGCAAAGATTCGTTCCAGGCATCCAACGCTCTTTTGGCAGAACTTGCAATTACTAATCACGCAGCTGTAGAGTCTCTAGAGACTCACATGTAGCCAAAACATGTGCTTACTCACAGGTACTTTGTTTATTCAATATTGACGTAATATTCTATGCTGTAATGTATACAATTAGTTTGTAAATACACAATGCAACGGTCCGCGCCAGTTGCAATAGCACCTATTGTATTGTCTAATTCATTTACATTATTACCTACCTCATTGTTTCACGCACTGCAGTGGTAGTGTGACTAATGTAAATACCTATATAGGCCGCTGTACAACTTAAACCCAGTCTTGTCTTCCGACTACTTAGCTCGCAGCACTTACCATGTTCTGACGGGAACATAATATTTCTTTCTATCGTGGACAAAGCTTTGTCTATAAAATGCTTATCTGTACGGCTGGTAAAAAGTATAGATTTTCGTTCTTCGATTCCATTGATACGTCGTTTATCGATTTTCGTACTAAAGGCTGTAGAAACAACTCGCTGTGACGTCATTTGCGTGACAAATCTGACAGTTGGACACGCGTTTGTATCGTCATGCTCATGCCTCCCGTGCTGGTTTATCCTCCAATTCCCAGCCAACACCAATCTAATTATTTTTCTCACAAACATTACTCACAAAACAAATATTAAAACCGACACAAATAGGCGGACAAATGCCGAAAATTGCATAATGTTGCCTCTGAATTGATAACAATTGTACCTTTGTCCTTTACATTACAAAATACGATCATTTTCTAAATAGTTACCAATTTTATGGAGAGATATTTCCCGTCGTTCTGGTTGGAAATTATAGGAGGTAGTCGCCTTCGAAACGGCGTACAAAACAATAAACAGTGTCGTTAAATCGAAGGGCGATTAATAACAGGTCACGACTTCTTATTGGAAGAAGAAAATCATATTTTTCGGGTAGATACAGATACCTGAGAAATATAATAAAATATTATAAATGTGAAAGTTTGTGAGTGTGGATGTATGTATGTTTGTTACTCCTTCACCCAAAAACTACTGAACGGATTTGGATGAAATTTGGAACACAGATAGTTTATAACCGGGATTAACATATAGGATACTTTTTATCCCGATAATCCCGAAATTTTTGTTACGTAAAATACTACGCGGACGAAGTCGGCGGGCACAGCTAGTTGGTTATATTATTTTCTAAGGTTCCGTATTTTCCATCGGTGATATTTAAGTAAATTATTAATCATTGAAGCGAAGCTTCAGCGAAGCGCTCTATCTGTGCTAAGTGTCAGACGTCAGTAGCGTGTAACGCTACTGACATCAGTAGCGTCAGTAGCGTTACAAGGTTTCTTTATTTGTATTGTTTGATGTTATTAAAATATTACCAATATTGTGAACATGATCCGAACAGTGTAGCGCTCGATAAAATAGCGCATAACACATTTTCTGTAGCACGCCATCTGTTGGTGACATTTGATACTAGACACTGACAGTGCGGCATCTATCATGCATCCTTGTTTTTATCGACAAAACTTGACTGTTACTTTGATTCCGGACGAATCTGGCATCGAACCTAAGTGTTAACGGTTGGCAGACCACCCTTGGAACCATTTGACCATCGAGATAGTCGTGGAATATTTAAATGGTTGAACACAAAGGGCCATTTCTCCTCCATTTTATCTTAATACAAGGAACGGTGTAACATCTTAGAACAATGCATTCAAATATATAATTCATCTTTATGACGGCCTGTTGTTAAAGCTCCTTAGGGTGTAATATACAAGGTGGGAAATATTTATGGGGATATGTATGATAAGGAACAATGGTAGGTATATATGGGCTGGTTAGATCAGAGTAGTACCACTGTCTCACATAATATCGGCGTAAAGTCGCTATTACAATGAGTGAGAGAGCCGGAAGCCAACCCTCCCACTCCCCCTTCTTTTCCCCTAACTCTGTCCCACTCCTCTGCGTGACAGCTGCTTTGAACTTAATGATATTTTATTTTTTTCGAAATTAGGCAAGTATTTGACCACAATCTCACCTGATGGTAAGTGACGATGTGGTCTACGGTGGTGCATACTTGTCTAGAAGGTACCTGTTCACGACTTGAAAACATCCAGGTTATAGTCAACCGGGAACAAAGACGCTGGCAAGGTGGTCCATTCCTTGGCAGTTCGCACAATAAAAGTGGAAGCGAAACGCTTGGTACGAACTGATTTTAAAAGTCCCGTTCGTTATTTTTGCAGTAATAACAAAACCCCCAAAAGTAAAGCATAGGTACGTTAGAAATTGTACTTATCGAGTTGGAACCACTCACCGGTGAAAGGTTTCAATGAAAAATTAACCAAAAAAACTGAAACAATATCACCGGTGGCAGCCATTTCAAAATTTATGAAATTTTGCTTTGAGCTGTCTTCAAACACGTTTACAGGGTTAAGTACTGGCAAAAAAACCGTGATATAAACGGACCTACTTTTGTAAAATGGAACCTACCCACATGCACTACTGTAGACCAAAACCAACCTTGTGTTAGTGGTTCTAGGTTGGTTTCAGTTTGCAGAAGTGTTTGTGGGTTGGTTCCATTTTGCAAAAGTAGGTCCAATTGTCCCATATTATATTGATTGAATTAATGGTCGTAGAGGCTGTGGCCAATTAACCACATCTCACATACGGGCTGGTTCGACTGAAGTAGTACCACCCTCTGACAGAAGGTCGTCGTAAAGTTGCTATTATACAGCTGCGTATAGAAGCCCAAATCCTCTTCCTTTTCCTCCGTCCCACTCTGTTTCAGGGCGGCAACGGCGAGCAATGCCTTTGGTATTGCAAGCATTTTTTAAATTGTCTTTAAATGCGCGCCCGAGCGTATTGAGTTTTAATGTATATTGCAGTTTATGTCTAAAATAGTAATAATATTAAAATAATTATAATTTTAGCCCTTTTGACGTCCCACTTCTGGGCACGGGCCTCCCCTCCACACGAGGGGGATTCAGGCCATAATCCACCACGCTGGCCCAGTGCGGGTTGGCGGATTTCACATGTCTTTCGAAAATTAGTTAAATCTTCTAAGACATGCAGGTTTCATCACGATTTTTTCCTTCACCGTAAGCAAGTGATAATCATATAGAAATTATGATTCGCACATAGATTTCGAAAAATCCAGAGGTTCGAGCCGGGGTTTGAACCCGAGACCTGGTAGCCCGCAAGACGCGTGCTTAACCAATCGGCTATCACTGCTACCAATCATATAAATAACAATATTTATATTAATAATATAATATTTATTTATGTAAAATCGCTTGAGATGGATTTGAGTAATGATTTCATGCTAAATATAATTCCAAAATGCTGTAAAATTTTAGCATGATTCATTACGAATCGACGGAAAATTCTAACTTTGGGGGGTCCGGCATGAGTTCAATCCATGGTATCAGTTTTCGTTACGATGCCCCTTACACCCTGTATTTATGAAAAATCCTGTTCTGGTTTTGGAATTTTAATTTGAAGGTAGCTACGTACCGAGCCATTCCTCTCTATTATTAAATTGGTTAGAAAGCCATCCATTTTCATCAACCTGTAAAGCATGCTGAAGTCTAACGAAGTGTTAGCTTTTACGTTTACGTTTCTACGGTAACAACCGGTTGTAAAAATCTATAAAACTGTCGGAAATCGGTTTGAGTGAACCGGCACAGGTTACTTAGATAAACCAGTCTAATTCCAAAACGGGTCGTTCCCATATTGTTATCGTATCATTTGGTACATAATTTATTGCAGAAATTGTGTTAAAAAATCCATTGTGCTGAAATATTATTTTATGACAGCGCGTGAAGTTGTCATAACGCTAAATATATGTGATGAAACGATATGAGTTTGATGTTGATGATTGTATGTGGTTTGTGTAAGGTGCAAATTTAAACGTGTTCTTTGATAACTTATAAAACATTATCACGTATACGCCTCGTTCAATAAAGGAAGGCTGAAAACTCATGCTACCATAATACGTTCTTCACAAGATATGTCGAGAATAATGCTTAGGAATTCAGGCTATTATATCCGTATCCAGCGCTGATCCATGTACAATTAATTTAAGTCTATGAGGGCATTTAGACATTCTCATTTCCACATTTTTCCTTAGCCCTATAACCGGATCGGAACATTATCTAGACTGAAAAAGTCTGGCAAGAAATTCAGCGGGATTGTCTTTATACATTAGGTTACACGCTGAGTTCGAAGCTTGACTCCTTCAGATATTCATTATGATAAAAAATATAGACAAAAGCACCTCTTCTTCCTACCCATTTCCCATTGGCTGATTACTGATATATCTGGGAGCGAGTACAAACAGCACTCAAAGTCACAACTAGTGGGACATTCTATGACTATTAGTAGGACCATTTCTCTCAAATTGTTTTCAGGATCTTTTCAGTAATGACTTTTTAATATGTTAGAATGTTGACCGGGACTACCAGCCTAACGTGCCCTCCGCATCCACAATATCACAAATTGAGTAGCTAATTACAATCACGTACGTTTCCATTATATCATTCGTGAGGGTAGTCGGTACTTCAATTAATTTAGAACTCAAATATAAGACTATTCAGTCTCACTTGGAATTGAAACAATGAAAGGTAAATTCAATAACCTGAGTAATAATAACCGCCTTTGTTTGAGGAAATGATAACGGCACCAATTAGGATGAAACCGATAAAATAATACGATATTCTAAATTGATGCGTAACAATGACACACGTAGATTGATATTTCAATGGTTTTTCATTCAAAACGTTTGATGTTTTCTTTTAATACTTGAATCGTGATTTGATTTTGGAATTGGTTTCGATTTGAATAAATTTAAGGGCAAAGGGCGTATGTCGTTATAACAGTTCAAACTAAAATCAAAGACAAAGCTATTTACTTTGCTAAATATGATATTATATATGTAGGTACATATGTACATACATGAGATAAAATATTAAATTCTTAGTATACTATCGCATACGAGATTTTGTCGAATGAAAGCTGGGGTATTGAATTTTGTAGTTGTTCTGAATTCTATAAAATTACGTTACATTGACTTTGTGGCGTATGAAATCCCCTCCGTATTAAGGCGAGGCCCCAGCAGTGGGACGTTATACCTTTTCGTATCAATCCTGATTTGTCAGTTTAATATTTTATGTGATGGCGATTGGAATATTGGAACTCTTACGCACAGAGTAGGTACTTGAGGGATTGAAAAAGGGTTGAGTGTGTAATAAGCCACTCAAAAGAACAGCAATTTGCGCATGACCTTGCTTTAAATAACCTTTTAAATTTAGTGTGTTGTATGTAAATACCTCTAAACTAGGGATTTACCTTAAGTTTCTAAATTATATTTATCTAAAGAAAAACAATATTTACTGCGTAAGATAAAATTCACTATGTATTCAAATTATTTTAGTTTATTTTCCTAATCGAAACGAATGTTGTAAGCCTTTTTTATTTACAAAATAAATTGTCTAAAGTTTAGATAGTTTAGAACTGGATAATGGTTTTGCCTCTAACGTTACGACAGTAACCATATATGAGCGACACTCAATCTAAAGTTTAGTTTATATTATAAAGCTCCGTAAAGAGCCGAAAGTGTTTTTTTAAGTATCAAGTGTTATGTACATAACATCAAGCAAGTTTATGTTCAGAATTTATTCTGCCAATGGTCATAATGACTAATATTGAATTTATTGTTTTTTATATCGAATTTTTATTTTTCAAAAAAAAAAAATTAGATAATAATAAAAAGATAAAGAAAACGTTTTGTTAATGAATTCACTGGTACTAATTGGAACATAAACATTAAGTAGGTAAGTATATAATTTTAAAAATAAGTTTCATGACAATATTCCCGTGTACCTACAGCCTTTGATCAAAGTCTACAGCACAATACTACGTATGTGTGTAATCTCGTCAGTACTCCTGTAAACTTAGCTTTAACAACCGGGTTTTAATAGTATACGTGATAATCAAACTATTAATTATTTATATTATATATTATAATTTATTTGATATTATTTAAAATCACATGTTTATACAACGGTATACCGGCTGTCACCAAAGAGAATACAATACTACGCTGTCACTGCCAGCGCACCGCAATTGTTATAATTTCAAAATATTTCACTTTTCTTAAATTCATTATTTTATAATCAGCCAGGAACGTCTATCGCTAGTGGCCAGTGCGCCGACATGGACCTTACAGTACCATCTTATTCGGTCAAATCTGAGAGCGATCTTGGAAATGTTATTTGGAGACAAAATGACATGTCAAAAGCATACTTAAAACCGTTCTTAGGCTTGGGATTGATTTATCAGTACGGTGCTAGAGTCTTGAGTTCAAGAGGCAAGGTCGCACGAGTCGCCCCCGGAAGCTCCCGCCTTCGTTTCCTACGTCGTTTCCTGCCGATGCGATATCCGCCTGCTTTCCGATTAGATATTGCAGTTAGATTTTCTATTGCACTTCTTACTACTAATTGTGCTGTAAGATCTTCATTACCTGGAGTATTTTTAACCAGCGACGAAAAAAGAGTGGTGCTGTAAGTTTAACATGTGTATCTGTGTGTCTGTCTGTACCATCGTAACACCCAAGCGGATAAACCGATTTTAATTTTGTCTTTTTTGTTAGAGAGGTATTCTGATCAAAAGTGTTCTTAGCTATGTTTCATGAAAATCAATTCGTTTTTGTTTTTTTTTATGCTTTGTAGTTTAAAAAACCAATTGGGGGTTTTTTAAATTTCCAATTTAGATTTATCCTAATTTATCCTAATTTTGCGGGCCGTCTCTTCTCCGAAACCCAACTATTGGGGCTACATCTGGTTACGAAAGTGGTCCCGGTTTCGTCTGAACTGGAAAGCCTTGCTGTCAATAAAGCGGGAGACTGTTCACTCTTACGTTTTAATGGGTAGGTCGCAGAGAGTCCGACATAACAACGTATGCGTTAGCGATCAAACGTTCAACAAATATACTGATTAGTTGGTTGACTGGTCGTACAACTTGTACCTAAAGAAAACAATTGCTCTCTGTGTAGGTGAAAAACAAGACGTTTTCAGACAAAAATTGCTATTTATTTTCGTAGACAGATTGAATTTGGAGGGTATCATAAATCAAAGTTTAATCTTAAGCTCGAAACCAGATAATCATTCTCGAGTTGGTACCTACACAATCAACAAGTTACTCAGAGGTCAATAGCGGCTGCGATACCTAATAGTTTCACAACTTCTTATATTTCAAAGGGCTGGTATCCAAAGTTTTGTTCAAGATTTCAATGATAAGTAATAGATATTCTCCGAAGTATAATCAATATTTTTGGCCTTTGAAAATATATAATTTCATTAGGGTATTACCACTCCGATTGACTGATACAATTGATAATGAAAGTCGCAAATCTAAACAACTAGAGTAACTCCCGAAATTTTCGTAGACGGGAATCAAACCCGCAACCCGCCCGGTGCTGTGAGGTAGCGGCTTGCACTTAAACTAGACCGAATAAGCCTTTGATTTTATTCAAATAAGATTATTTTCAGCAATGTTTTTCCATCTCCCGTGGTTGTTTTACGGGGCACGTGTCTCCGGGATATTAGTTTAACAAATAACGCTCTTAGCGGCATAAACATAAAGGCGGTATCTACCACGAGTTTTTTTACTTCTTATAAGACTTTGCGACGTGCCGAATTTGTAATCTTTTGATAGCGTCTAGCTTTTGTTTGAGAACGGGAAAGGTAGGAAAAGTGTTACCACTCACATCAGTAACACTAATAGAATATCGCCAGACGAACACACCAACAAAGATGTAGATTATTATGTAGCACAGAAAGATATTACCCCTTTTCCCTGTGACACCGTACATCCCGAAAAGATAGACCGATTTTGACGCACTTTGTTTGTTTGATAGCTGAGATCTTGTGGTTCATAGTTACGTTTTGAAGATACACGCTTTGCTGTGGCGCTGTTGTATATAGCAAACCCTGCTATTGGGCAGAAGGAATTAATTATATCGATAGTTAAGATGCGCTGTTAATCGTTAATAACTTTATCGATATAATTGAATGTAGTCATTACATCACTTATACCATCTGTTATAGAATGATTTCGCGAACAACATATTTGATGTGATGTGTATTAATTGTTAGGAATAAATATGTTTAGCTTTTCAGCATTATTTCCTCTTTTTGGGCAACACAAGGGATTGGCACATCTGTGTACACTAACGTAATAAAACAACGCATGATATAAATGTGGTGCTAATTCTGTTACTACACAAATAACACTTGACTAAACTAATTATACCTACTTATTCCACCCTCGCCATTGTCGTAATGTGTAAGCAAGACGGTAATATGTCCCTTCTCTGTCCCACTCACGGTCAGGTCGGCAACGTGCCAGTAACGCCTTTGGTATAGCGAGCATCTATAGGCTACGGTTACTACTTAACATCAGGCGGGTTATGGGCTTGTTCGCTGAGTTTGTGTCATAAAAATAGCTGTGTGTGGATCCAGCGATGTTGATCTTTAAGTAGAGATCTACGAAGACGCTGGATCCTTACATGATTTTACTGTAACGTCAGGAAGAAGCGATCTTTAATTATCTTAGTTTTAATACCATAAGTATTTTAAATTAATTTTCTTGATGGAAGCCAGCACTCAACACAGCACAGTTTTGAATACTATTACGAGTGCTGTCTGCAATGTTATTTATAAAAGATTATTTTTATTATCGCAATGGTTCTTTATTTACGGAGACGTTCTGTACTCTAATCCGCTCAAATGTTCAGTGCTGTGATAGTAGCTTATCATCTGAATTTCTCCCATATTTAATGGCTGAAAAGCAGTTGGATATAAATATCCTTAACTGTTAGGTACATAGTTATTTTCGTCTGGAAAATGCCAAATTTAGGAACGATACTAATCAAATTGGTGAAGTCATAATTCAATTAAGACTGAGGTGGAAACCTTTAAAAACTAATTAATCAACTATAAGGGGTGCTATAAGTTTAATATGTCTATCTGTGTGTCTGTCTGAACTCAACTGAATAAGTACGTTTAAATTGGTAATATTTGATTTGCGCAATTAATTAAAAATTGGCACTAACCCTTAAGTTTCTTCATTAAATAAAATACTGACTTATTTCTTAAACGGATTTCGGAAGCTTAGGATGCGTACATTTGTCTGGAATTGTCAATAATTTATTCATTACGTTCGTATTAAAACAATCAGCTCTTCTCATCTGAAATGCAACTACAAAGTACCTACTAAATATTAAAATTATTTGTGCGACAAAACTGGCCTTATTTTGATCTCATTATCACGAGAGAATACATCACTATATTGTAGATACCTATCTGTTTATCGATGTTATTAGTACGGAATTTTGATTTAGCACCAATATTTAGGTTAGCTAACAAGCGAACTAGTCACAGTGAAATAAGAGAACTAACCGTCTTTGGCGGTTTAAATATAACAAAACTCAACGTCTATCTGCGGTTTCAATTCTTAACTTATGTGAACGGCTATTCAATGGCTAGACAATTTAATTTAATATGAGTAAAAGTTATTATAATTCTATTAGTTTAGAACTTGAATTAACAATTATCATAAGTTGAGGCTACCTCTACAATGAATCCGCCCGCATCCCACGAAAGTTGAGAAATAATAAGATGACAGCGTATGTTTGACAAAGAGACATATCGCAGGCAATCTTCGCCGTGATGGAAGTTAAAAAATAAAGTAAAAAATTACTAAATAAACATTTAGACTATCATTTTTTATTGCATAATTATATAAGATATGTCTTATGATTACTACCAGTAAAATACTTCACAATCAGAAAAAAATATGCGAACCTTTAAAAACACAGGCCTAGCTAATGTATTATGACTTGATAGACTTAACTGAGTACATTTAAAAAACTTTAATAGCGCACATCATTGTAGTAATTTAAAAATTTTGAAATATATTCCCAATATGTGCAATAAATATTGGTAATAGTTTAAATAAAAAATACTCAATCCAATTTCAGTCATCATACCCATTGTAAAAAGTCACATTTAAGGAGCACTCGAGAAATTATATAACTAATAGCAGGCTATAGCGAACCATACTAGGAGACCCATGGAGACTCCTTATAACATTAGTCTAGATTTCAAAGTGCCTTACTTCAAGTTAATGGGTGTAAGAAATACGTAAATGAATAATGAAGCATTACACTAATTCATCTCGGCCTAAAGTCCTTTTTGTTCTGCTCTAGGTGACTAAAAACTGATAGTATGTGCCTACACATGTTTTTGTCTGACAATAGGGTCGTAGGTCGGCCTACGCGGACTTAAACTGAATTCTAGGCCAACCGAGCTTTAGAGTGCTAACAGAAATTATATGATTGTTCTACTTGATCAAATTCAATGGAACAAAAACGTATGTATTTCAAGTCACTAAAGCCCCTATTGTTGTAATGTTTCAAGTGATTTCACAACCTATCGACTCTCTCGATTAGAAAATTATTTTCTTTGCTCTTAGAATATCTTCTACTAAACTTTATACTAAGTGACGATCTCTTATTTACATATTATCTTATCACTACATAGTATAAAACAAAGTCGTTTCCCGCTGTCTGTATGTCCCTATGTATGCTTAGATCTTTAAAACTACGCAACGGATTTTGATGCGGTTTTTTTTAATAGATAGAGTGATTCGAGATGATGGTTTATATGTATCATACATTCGAATTTAATTTGCAAATAGTAGAGAAAGCCGTGCGAAGCCGGGGCGGGTCGCTAGTTAAAAATATAATTTATAATGTTATCAGTTCGTACCTATTTACAAATACTTATCACCATTAAGCTTGAAGGGCTAACATCGTTCGGCACTTTGTGATTGATATTAAAGCGATGCAAATCTGTGCCGACAAACACAGCATATGATTGAGATAAAATGACATGACAGAAATCACGGATGAATGCTTTTTTTAATAACTATGTTTTATTACAACGATAGCACCATCATGACGTGTGTTTACCCCGAAAGGGTAGGCAGACACACACAGCAGTGCCACATTTCGCAAATAATAATGTTGGCTCCGTTACTATTTGTGGAGCGGGTCACCCTCTTCCCTCTATTATGGTTGAGGAGAGTGATGCCGCTTTTCAAGTCATGCTCGTGCGCGGGCGCTGCTTGCGGGGATTAGTCCACTGACTTTCCTCTAAACAACATTGTCGTTAAATCCTATTCATTTACTTAGCATGGAAGGCATCACATCAAAGCAATATTTTCTTATCCACCTCTGTTTTATGAGTAGGTATGCACACCCCACTAAACTAGCTTTCTCGTTTTATTTTAATACCTAAATCTGAGTGATATTTGATTATTATTTACTATTACTTATTTAGTGACAATGGTGTTGCCTGCTCATATTTTTGTTGATGTTCTTGAGAATGTACACCATCTTTTATACATTGAAAAGGGTAACCATTGAGTTTCTTGCCGGGTCTTCTCAGTGGAAGCAGCATTCCGAACCGGTGGTAGATTCTGACTATTCATAAATGCTTTGTTGGCTTACTTGAATAAAACAATTTTGAGTTTGATATAATAGGGGACAAGCTGTTTGCGATACCGGACTCACTCGTCTTCAATCCGACGTGTGTTCAGGGCACAATAATGATTGAAATGTCCTTAAACAAATGTTGGTTTGAGGACATTTCAATTTAAAATACCCACTGTATGGTCCAGACCAGGTCGCCAACAATGCTAATTTAAAACTGCCCTACAAGTTTCGTTGTAAATTACTTTATTAATCTAAAGATATTTCTATGCGAAATATGACCAAACTGTCCTAAACTATTTCATATTTTGCCAAACAATTGTACCATCATGGAATTTAATACCTCGATATCTGAAACACGCAAATGAATCATCCGTAAACGATAAAGTTTGCAACACTATGGGGAGCTTATGTCTCTACATGCGGTTTCAGACAGATAGAGGTTCATTTGTGGAGCTTTGAAGTTGTAGCATAGAAATCGTAATGTCGTCCTATGGCCGTAACCATAGAAAATGTAATTTAGATTGGTACTAGTTCTTTTGGTCAAAATTACGATATTACACATAGTTGGCGACATTTCTGTGCTTAGTTACTATGTCAACAGGTATAGGAATAACACACGAGGCAAGTCAAGTGGACTTGCTACTCGTCAAGTTGCCAACTTGTATCGTTTAAACAGGGCATAGGATATATAATTTGAATTATTATATATTATGTTGTTGTCAGCAGTCACGTTCCCTTGCTCAGTGCATAGTGATGCCTCGTTGTAACCAATATTTGGGTTACTCGTCTCGAAGTAAACAAGCCCCAGGCTATAGTCTAGTGTTAAGTTGGCTTAAGCGATTGTGTGCATTTGGTACACTGGCTGCATTGGAAAATACAGTTGTATGACAGTATAGATGCACTACATGAGATGTATACAACTCTGTACCTTTTGAGAATGAAAAATATTTCAAAGTTTAAAAATCTAATAAAAATGTTTGGTTAGGCAGGCCCTTTTGTAAAAGTTCCTTTCAAAGATATTCGTTTCAATTAACTCATTGAACTGGAAATGTAGACTACCTGCGACTTCTTTCTTACATATCCTTCCAAAAGATCAGATAAACAAACGATACGAAGTTCTATAAGAAGACCACTAATAACAATAAAAATTCAAATTTTCTATGATTAGTGGGTACTTAAACATTTCGCACAGAACTCAAGATGTTGCCAATTCATAAAAATGTGACCATGATTTCTTTACTAAAATGTGCGGTTTCTTGCGTGTTTACTTGCATATTTCTTTGTCCGGTACTCTTGCATACTTCGGACTTCTGAAACACACTTTATTCCGCGTTTCTAGAATTCATTTACCAACAGTTCAGTACCATAAACAAAGTTGACGCTTGATCAATTTTGAACACTTTTCCCTTGCAGGCAGTAGGCATAGGATGCCTCGCCCATTATGTTGTTGTCCAATGAGACGAAAAGCGTCCGATGAGACAAAAGCCCTTTTTTCAGAAAGCCATTGTTTTAATTGTTTTTATGACCATGCTAGTCGCATGTGGCTGCTGGTCACTCCATACAAAATGCAACCTTAAGGTGATCAAGCGTCGAGTTTGTTGATTGTACCTAATATTACTAAAGGGATACGCCTCTATACAGCAGTACAATATCTATTGTTAGCCGAAATAGTTCGTTGTAAAATGTCAGGCACATAGGGAAAAAGCTCCGCTTGAAATAGATTTAGTCCGAACTATTTACGGTATACCTCTCGTTACCATGTATTAGTGCCCTATGATGATTCCACAATTGCGCGGTATTGCCATTATCAAAAAAGGTAAATATCTTAAAATCAGTTTGTTAATTTCTCTAGAGATCGTTACTGCACGTTGTTAAAAAATAAAACATTATCAAATTCTGATAGTAACTCTTTTCATCTGACAATATCGGGAAATAATTTCAGAAACTATTCACTTTCAGGCATATAGAATTTTCTGAATACTTTTTTGTAGACACAAAGAAGCATAAGTAAAATAATTTCAGTTCAGGTAAGTAATATTCAGGAATTTTAATCTTCTTTGAAGACTAAAAGTTGTTTTTATTACAATGACAAAAAAAATTACGTCCTGTACATTACGCTAAAAATACCATCAAGCTCGTACTCCTCGAAAGGGTTGGCAGTGGTATTATCCAAAATTTCCTGAGGGCATATAGCTCCCAATCCCAATAATTGTAGTAGGCAGTTTTGTTATACCGGGCGAACTACCCTTTAATGCAAGAGGCATTTGGACTACAGCGGCTGAGTGCAGGTTGGCGAAATTCTCACATATTTCCAAGTTGCGTAAGTTTCTTCACAGCGGTTACCGCTGAGCAAGTGACAATCATAAAACAAATAAGACTCAATGCAATCCGTAAATCTAACAGGTGCAAGCCAGGATTGTATCTGCACTACTTGTTCCAAGGCCGACAGTTCTTCCAACTAGGCTAACTCTATACAACTTTGAACCGAAAAACCTAGCTTGCCAAAATTTGGTACTTATGATAACCTAGCCAATGATATATTTTCGCTATTGAAACGGTCACGGAACCCACACCGTGAATGGCCCGACATGCATTTGGCCGGTTTTTGTTATTAAGTTTAGTTAAGCTGTATCCAATTGACTACAGCTCATATACGAGCTCGTTCGACCAGGTAGTACCACCCTCTCACAGAAGGTCGGCGTTAAGTAGGTATTATAGCTGTGTTTCGTACGATACGTGAGAGAGTCAGAAGCCCAACCCTCCTACCCCTCCTATACTAGGTGAAACAAAAAGGGTAGGTATACTAATTTTTTTGCAACTTTACTTTGTAAATCTAAAACTATCGGCTTTGTGGGACAGTTGAAGTACTAAGGGTTTTGTAGACTTGTGAAATCTGTCAACAGGTGTATTCCTATAACACCTTTTGTTTTTCAAATTTCCTCCAAAGCTGATAGTTCTAGAATTACAAAGTTAAGTTTGGAAAAAAAGTACACCCTTTATGTTTCACCTTGTATAAGACCTTATTAAGAAACACACGCGTGACATTCTAAAAGTATCAATGTAAAGTTCACATCTCAAATTGAGCATAATTTGGGTAAATTTTTCTATTTTATAGATTAATAGATTTTATGTAAGCTAAAAATTTTATTGAAAAGTTGAACTTGTCCTCAAAAGTTACAATTAAGCAATAATTCCGTAACAAATGTAAATATTACTACAGTTATTAAGACCCAAGAAAGTTGTGAAACTTTGAAATTAAATAGTACAAAACGATTAGTGTTGTGTGACATTTCCATCTTACAGGAAAATGGGACGCAATCTTTTTAGTTTTTAGAAATCAAATAAGCTTGGGTGTTTATAAAAATGATTTTTTTATACTATTTAACTAGGTATATTTTGTACAGGACATTTATTATTTTTATTCCTTGGCTTATTTAAAAGATGCGTATAGGTACTTATACTTAAGTATATATTTCTGAAATTTATTTACTTATAGTACCTATGTCTAAGTTAACTGTTCAACAAGATAGTAAACTACCTACTTTGTATAAATCATTTTCAGCAATTAGGTAAACACTCTTGAAAGAGAAACAACTTTGTAAACTTAAAAAATAAACTTACCTGGAATTATCACGGAACTCGTAAGTTACACCGCACACGCGCGTCAATGGGGCATGCCTCGCGCGAGCTGGAAGCTCACTGTGCGTCCGAAGTTAGTGAAAGCGCTTTTATAAGCGCACCGCGTCCAATCACGTTGGGCGGGCGGCGTCATCCGCCCAGCCACTGTGGGCAGGAAACTTATTTTTTGTTTATAGCTTTTGATTATTATCTAATAATATAGAGGATAGTTGTTTATAGATACTAGGATATAGGTACTTGAGTATTTATAGGTGCATAATAAATCATATGAATACTGCGCTTAACGAACTTCTGGATTCCTACGTAGGCATGGATTCGTTTGCAGATGAATGGGCGAGGTTTTTGTTGGTATATTTAATTACTGTGTTTATTTAATTTGGTATATGGAAGACTTACAGCTAAGTAAACTAAACATAAATAAAAATAACTTAGCGATAGGAAAGCTAATACAAGTCTTCACTTATAGCGACTGGATAAAACTTAGGTTTGTGAGCACAGATCCGGGTGAGCCACAAGGCAAGAGAATTATGAAAAACATGAATTATTATTATTATTTTGTAACTTATAAATGATTTTACTAATTGGTCGCTTGGCCGTTCTAATTACCTTTAAATAAATAAATAAAATACATGTTTTCTCATACAGGATGAATTTTCAAGTGGACGTGTATAGCGAGAACTACTCAAGCAAATCTCGGGCCCGACATTAATCGAACCCGTTAATTTTAAAACAAAAACATTCATTTTATTACTACGCCATTTTATTTGTAAATCAGTGTCGCTAATAACGATCAAATTTTGGGAAGTAATGACGCAATATACAGCAAACTTATGATGATTACTTAAATTGGCGGTTTTTTAAGTGTCCGAATTTCGATACAATTTTATACTTACCAATTAATCCTATACCCATGTACTCATCCAGACCCCCAAGTACTAGTTCAGACTATTGATACACCCTTCAGGCATTGGGTTGGAAGTGCGGGGACGCAACTGAGCTGAATAAGCTCCTAACACGTTTACCTGGCTAGGTAAATAAGGAATTGTATATATCTATACAAATAAATAAAATTGGAGTGTCTGTTTGTAATATCAAAATAACATATTTTCACTAAATGAATATGAAAGTACATACGACCGTATAACAAAAACGCGATTTAAAAAAAAAATTGGCCGTCTTTCTGTGTGTTTGTTCCGGGTAATCTCCGAAACGACTGGACCGATTTTGATGGGACTTTCAGTGGCAGATAGCGAATGTTTTAAGGAGTAACTTAGGCTACATTTATTTTAGAAAAACAATTTTTTTTTTAAATGTGTCCTGTCCCGCGGGCTCAGAACGCGGGAGCGGGCTTTTTTGTTAAGTTAAATTCCACGCGGACGAAGTCGCGGGCTCAGCTAGTAATTTATTATCGACCCAGTCAGTACTCAGATAATTTTTACAGCAAATAGGCTTGCAAGCCGGGATCATGTTTTGTAAACACATAAATACTTATTTGAGTGAACAGTGGTAGAGTCAAATGTAGGCAATTGAGTACACCTCATATATGGACTGGCTCCCCCGGGTAGGACCACCCTCTCACAGAAGATCGGCTTCAAGTATGGCACGGTCGCTGATCACGAAGAAATTCGTACAATGACCTGTTATTACCTGTGTCTGTCACTCCCGCGTAAATAAAATACGTCTCGCTCACACAGTTGCCGTGAACTGCATGTGACCGGCAACTGTGTGAGCGAGACGTATTAGATATACGCGGGAGTGACAGAGACAGGTGATAACAGGTCATTGTACGAATTTCTTCGTGATCAGCGACCGTGCCATATTATAGATGCGTTCCGTAGCGAGAGACCTGGGGCTATTTATTTCTCAGTTATTCTTAAGGAGTTTTCTTTGATATAAATAATGTTTCCCATGGGTGATTGTGAGCATCAAAACGCCCCCTCCATCAACTGGTACCTACCTAAAAAGTTTGCAGAGTGTTTCTGATGGTTAAGTTGGTTGAAAGCCTAGCTCGTCTTGGGAACAGCAGGTAGAAGATTCCACATTCGAAATTCGACAACTTGGAATTTTGTTTATTATGCCTTTATGATTGTAAGCGGGTACAAAGTGGGGGGGTTGCCATAAGGGGAGTAACAGGAGAAGTAATATTTAGACTTTCCCAACACCTAGTTCATCTTTAACCTTGGTATATATTTTTTTTTTTTTAATGATTGTGCACAGATGGTACACAATCTGCCGCTTCTCCTCTGACATAATAAGAGCCCTTGTTATCCTTGGTATCATTTCAACATGTCCACCTTTCTTCCTTTTATATTATCCTAGTACATTAGCAGTGATAGCCGATTGGTTAAGCACGCGTCTTGCGGGCTACCAGGTCTCAGGTTCAAACCCCGGCTCGAACCTCTGGATTTTTCGAAATCTATGTGCGAATCATAATTTCTATTTGATTATCAGTTGCTTACGGTGAAGGAGAACATCGTGGGGAAACCTGCATGTCTTAGAAGATTTAACCAATTTTCGAAAGACATGTGAAATCCGCCAACCCGCACTGGGCCAGCGTGGTGTATTATGGCCTGAATACCCCTCGGGAGGCCCGTGCCCAGGATTGAGACGTCAAAAGGGCTAAAATTATATATAATTAAATAAAAAGTACATTAAAGCCAAATCGTGAGCACAATACATGATAATTGCGTTCGTTATTAATGTTCTATTTATATCAGAAACCTATATTTTTAGAGTAATCTGGCCGTTATCGGCACACTCGATAATACATGACATTTCCATACAGCTCATCGTTGGACCACTTGGCTGAATGATATCACCGTGTTCTTTGTATTAGTACTTGAGTCTCTAGTTTTAGGGTTATGTTACGAAATGATAAGGGACCTTTCCAAAAATGTGCTTATAAAGGATTGTATATTGTAGTGAGAGCGCAGTGCTCGGCTTTTATACCGGGTGGTTGCGGGTTCGATTGCACACGAAATCTTTGGAAATAACATTTTCATAATTTTGCCCAATTTTAGTGTCACAGGGATCGCCCCTAGTCAATTTTATTACCCACAGCAAAATCATTACTAAGTAGGGACCAAGAGTTTGGTGTGTTTATCTGGCGATATTACTATTACTTATATAAAAATGTTAAATAAAAAACTTGTAAGTACTAATATTAATTATTTTGAGGCATATTTAATTCACTAATGTTTTTTATTGTCACCAGACAAACTCGTCAATCTTATCACTTGCTTGCACTGACGCACCATTTACATCTATATACTTATATTTTTGTCTCGTATGTTTGACCGCACAAAAGAGAGACCGAAACATATATCGGTGTAAATATTTTGTCGGCAAACGGAGAGGTAATGTCACTAACTAAGTAACCCTTATCTTAGTTAGGGGTACCATACATCAGACTGGGATCCATTATGAGAACCCACGCCGCAACTTCTAAAATATTTTTCAAGTTACGGAACCTCATGGCTATTTGTGTCCCACACTCTCACGAAATTCCCACCCCCTGTACGATGTCGTCATGATCTAGATAGCGTCGGCCAATACTGTGGGTTCGTGTGGGTGACAGTGCCCACGCTCTTCATCTTGCGTCATGTTGTAGGTATTTTAGATGAGGTGGGCCGAGTCCCAGGCCGATTCAGGCACATATTCCCGAGTTGCTGGTGAACGTGCTAGACTACAGCGAACGTACGAAATAATGCAATATCTTAAGACATTAAAACGTGTTGTCTTAGCCAGTATTTATAAATCATACTCAAATCTGAGAGCGAGCGAATACGCCATTGAGAATATTATAGTTATTATACGTTAACAATAAAAACATTAATTTAAAAACCTTTTTATTCATACAGGCTTATAAAGCACCGATGAATAGTCGGAATCTATCACTGGCTCGGATTCATCAAGATCCGGCAAGAAACAAAAAAATCAATGGTTACACTCTGAAATAGAATAAAAAGTTACTAAAAAAAACATAAAATAAATATCAAGCTAAATAAGACTCATTATGATTTAGAATAGAATTACTCTTTACTGTACACTAGAGTACAACAACAGTACCTATAAAACAGTACCTATTTAATTTATTATCGTTCGAGCTAGTGGCCAACTCTGGTGTCGGAGTAATCAGGCTGCCCGAAGGCCTCCAACATGGCTTATCCACGGTGGTAGCCGGGACCTACGGCTTAATCTGCCCTTTGAACCACCGACAGAAGCGCTCAGGTTTAAATGCCTCTAACGGCCACGAATCCAGGGGGTCAAGTCTGTTAACCATTCTAGTAACGCTGGACTCGCACTCGACATTTTAACATTTACAATAGTGCCAAAAAAGTCCGTACACCTAACGACTGCTTCTCAAGTCAATAAGTCGATAATAGGTCGGCACTGTTGGCGATTGGTTAGCGGACTACGGAAAACTATCAAAACATACATTGAGTCGAGTGCAAGTCGCCAGCTGTCCGTCCGACAGTCCTATCGTTTCAAACGCTTAACTTTTGGGAACGTGTAATGCGCACATTTTATAATTGTGAAAAAAGTCCACTGCCGGGATTTGAGCCACGACTTTTTGAACAGAAGCCATTCCCTATGAGCTAACACGACATTTACTAAACTTTTAAGCACCACCACGAAGGGATAGGCTGAGCTCTCTCGCACCCCTATTTGAGAGAGCCTGGGCGTACTATCTCACACACAAGTATAATTTCTAAATATTACATTCCCAAGTACCTAATCCATCCAATCCATCCATCCAATTATATAAGTAAAGTAATGGGTACCCACTCAGATGAAAAGTATGACTTGGACGGACTGCGTAAAACTAGTGAGTGAAGCCAGCGAAAGTAATACCAAATATTATTAATCCAGATTCTTTGCCGATTGCTGTTCGCGACCCGCGATTGGGTAAATGTATTTATGCCGTGTTGCATCATAAAAATGTAAAAACACATGAGAAAATCAATAAAAAAATCCACGATTGATGCTATTTGGTATTACTTCGACGCGCTTCTTCTAAGTTATTCTTATCGTCTGAGGGTGAACATAAGTCGATTCCTCAAATCTGTTTACTCAGAAAATAATGGATGCTCTCGGCTGAGCCAATTATGTAATGTATTCGTGTTTAGGGAAGTATTTCTGAACGGAGGTATGTTTTTGCAATAGTAGTGTTGTTTGTTATGGGCTAAAGGTAATGTTATTTGATTTCCGACCGACTGAGACTTAAAAAAGAGGTTCTAAGATTTTCACCGAATTGGTTACTAAGTTATATTTTAATACTCGGGTCATTATTTTATTTAAAAATCGAAGTTTGTACACTGAGAACGATTTTAATATGTGTTTGAACCTGCTATCACGAAATTAAAACTGGATTAAAATTACTCCATCACTATTTAATATAACTATAATTTCTCAGACATCCTGACAGATGCCATCACTACAACTTATAAATCTACGTTGTTCCTTACGTCAGGGTTTTAAAAGAAAACACTCCATAATTTCCAGGAAGTGTGTACACGATAAAGAGACAAGCAATTTAAAAGTTAGGGACGAGTTAAGCCCGCACGCGAACCAAGAATCCAATAACAAAACAATATAGAGCACTCCGAGTGGAAACTAAACGTTTTATTGCAGTATTGATAAATATTTCCTTGGTTAAATATATTACTATATAGTTTAGTTTACAGTGAAATAAAAACTTGTTAGAAAAATGACATTTTTTTATAATTAATTTCGATTAAAGGTACACTTCTACTAAAAATGGGAGCCGGAAATCTAACCTATACTTATAATCCTATGCTTCCTTAGAATTTCATCAACTTGCCCAACTATTTCTGCTTTTAAATGCCAAAACTGTTCCATTTACATACGAAAATTTGTTCGCAATAAACTATTAACCTTAGCGAACATGACAATCTAATTTAAACTGTAACACATAGGTTTAGTGCTCAATTTTCATCGGAATATTCGTTCAGGTTGTCATGTAACTGTAGAACAGAATGCATGTTATATTGTTTGTGAACCAAACTCATTATGTCAGATTTAGTGGGTAGAGAAGAACAATAATGAGGCACTCAGCGCAGTTTTGTGTGCTACATACGGACGTTTTAGATGTACGAGGCATGCCTTTTAAGTTCTGTCGTTTCCATAATTCCCGGCAATTTTGAATTTGGAACTGTTCTATATTCGAATGTGTTTAAATTTCGAATCTCAAAACAGTTGAATGTATTAGGATTAATGTTATTGTTTAGTCACAGCGTCGATTAGAATCTGTCAGGTTACGTACGAAAATGAATCTTTCTAAGGAAAATGTTCGTGCAATAATTTTCTACAACTTTAGAAGAGGCCTGACACGGCTTCAGTGTTTTGAAGAGCTAATATCTGTGTTCAGGGATGAAGCCCCATGTCTGCGGACTGTCGAACGCTGGTATTTAGAATTCCAGCGTGGACATACTAGTGTTAGTGACAAATCTCGCGAAGGTCGCCCAAAATCTGCATTCACTGAAGATAACATCATTGGAGTGAGACAACTAATTCTCGAAGATCGTCATGTGACGTATCGAGAGATAGAGGCTCTATTAGGCATCTCAGGGACAACCATTCAGAAGATCTTGCATGAAGCGCTTGGTGTAAGAAAGCTAGTTTGCCGTTGGATACCGCATCTGCTTTCCGACGATCACAAGGCGGCCCGCGTCAGATGGTGTAAGAAAACTCTGCAAAGGTTCAACCGAGGAGAGTCAAATCACGTCTACGACATCATCAGTGGTGACGAATCTTGGATCTATGCCTACGATCCTGATTCCAAACAACAATCTACAATCTGGGTCTTTCAAGACGAGCCAAAGCCGACTAAAGTTGTTCGTTCTCGAAGCACTTCAAAGAAGATGGTGGCCACGTTCGTTTGAAAAACCGGCCATGTTGCGACTATTGCACTTGATGATCATAGAACGGTTAACGCAGAGTGGTATACCACAGTTTGTTTACCACAAGTCATCGCCGAACTTCGAAAATCTAACTCAAAGCGACGCATCATCCTGCACCACGACAATGCAAGTTCACACAGCGCTCGTCAAACGATTGAGTATTTGAAGCAGGAAAAAGTAGAAATTCTTGACCATCCTCCATACAGTCCTGACCTAAGCCCTAACGATTTTTTTACATTTCCTAAAATTAAGAAAAGTCTTCGTGGTCAAAGGTTCCAGTCCAGTGAAGAAGCAGTCGACGCTTTCAAGTCAGCCATTTTGAACACCCCCACTTTAGAGTGGAATAAATGTTATAATAACTGGTTTGAGCGAATGGAAAAGTGTATTAAGCTACGTGGTGAATACTTTGAAAAACAATAAAAAGTACTATAAGGTTCTAGTTGTGTTTTTTCTTCAAACGACAAAACTTAAAAGGCATCCCTCGTAGGACTTGTGTAGCAGTAACTTAGAATTATATAATTTACTATGTAGATTGTAATAAATCAAGGAATGCTTATTTATTTTACTCTACAATCAATTACTACGCAACATCAATTGCTTTCTATTGTATGGACGCGTTACGCATGCCATCGTTTTAAATGTTCGAGCAATAAGTTGGTACCTATGTCGTGTTCGGTAGCTTCTTGTTACTGAAAATAATTCGGATACACGTATCACGGTGTCTGTGCGGTCGTGTTTCCAATCCGCTACGACCGTGTGTCCGTATTTTAAAACCATACAACAGTGTTTGCTTCGATACACACTGGACGTCGCTAGTAGCGCGTATTACAATGTCTACCGTTAGCAAAAAATACATTGCACTTTTCAACAATTATTTTGTATTAAAATAGTACATGTTACACAAGGGGTGAATGTAACTCGAACTATTGGCGCCCTCGCTACGCTCAGGCGCCAAACCACGTCTCGGGCCAAAATAAGTCTTTCACCCGAGGTAAACACTGTGCTTTTCATTACGAATACAAGGAAAGTAAAAATAAAAAACAGGAATTGGCTAAATAAATAATACAAAGAAGTATGAACAATACTCTACAACTCGAAATAAATAAGAAGATCGGATTACCGCCTATTTTGTTTTTTTTTCGTTGGCCGGCTAACTTCATTATTTTTCATTTTCATCTTTAAATATTTTGCCCAAATCTGTGTTATTTTAAAGAAATTGTTGAAACTAAATTAGAATTAAGTCATTTAAAAATATATATTCTTTAAATAATACTTAACTTTATGTTATTTCAATTTTACATCGCCATGGTTCCATAGAAATGTGAAAATGGAACTAGTTTTTTTTAATATTTTGGCAGCTGTCAGTTGAAAGTGATTCTCCCTAGGGCGGAAAAGTATTACTTTCAACCCGCTCCTCAGGCAACTTCAGACCTACTTTCCGAGTATGAGTAATGAAAAAACACATTGCAGACTTAACACTATCCGCGAAATGTGGATGCAGGGTGCTCCTTTGCCTACCCTATCGGAGGATATAGGCGTGATGTTGTCATTAAAGGCGGTTGCAGACTAGCATTTTGTTTGTATTACCTACCTATGCGCAATATATTATGAGCACCTAAAAATCGCTAATCTGACACCAACCCAGCTTATTCAATTTCATATTTTAAGTTTTATCAACTTTCTGAAAGAAATATTGATGATGTTTTAAAACCACGCTCACACTATCAAATGAGGAGGCTTCGTTCCTTAAAAAGTCTCACGTAATTTCTTTCTGAACATAACTAAGAAAAAGTATGTAAATTTAAAATTATTTATTCGCTTCAACTTATGAATGTAAATAAGGGCGAGTTTCCGCCGCAATTTTATACAGACACCTAATTGCAGTTTTATAAGAATTGGTTTTCCGTTTGTCATTTAAACCAGATTTATTATAAATTGGGACGGTGGAAGTTTGGGGCGTATTTATGAAAACTTTTGTGGTAATCCTAACAGTGTCTCGAGATTATTTAGTTGCGTCCCTCGGAGCCTATTATTCTTCTTACAAAATATCGCAGATTACTGAGACGATGGCAGCAAGATAACATCTATAGGGAGGATTAAAACACATTATTTTCTTTAAACATACAATACTTACATTAATTTACATTTAAATAGCTATAGAATTCCCAATTGGAGAAGTTAGTAGTAAATAAAACGCAATCCTAGTTGCACTTCTATCTTAAATCGTGACATCCGTCAAGTGGGTAGCCATAGAATCGCCTACTCATGTTAAACTCACAAATAGTTTGCATATGCAACACCTCTGACTGGAATAATCCTATAGCTATATAAAAAAATAGCCCTTTTGACGTCCCACTTCTTGGTATGGTACTCCTCCTCTCACTACGCCCCTCGTATTCAGGCTGTAATCCACCACTCTGGCCGGGTTTGCGGATTTCATATGTCTTGCTAAAATTTGTTAAATTTTCTAACACATGCAGGTTTCCTCACGATGTTTTCCTTCACCGTTAGCAACTATATTATATATATACTAGCTGAGCCCGCGACTTCGTCCGCGTGGAATTTAACTTAACAAAAACGCCCGCTCCCGCGTTCTGAGCCCGCGCGGCAGGACCCCATTTTTTAATAATTTTTTTTTCTAAAATAAAAGTAGTCTAAGTTACTCCCTATAACATCAGCTATCTGCCAGTGAAAGTCCCGTCAAAATCGGTCCAGCCGTTTCGGAGATTACCCGGAACAAACACACAGACAGACAGACAGACAAATTTTTTTTAAATCGCGTTTTTGCTATAGGTGTCGTATATACTTTCATATGCATTTAGTGAAACGGTGTTATTTTGATATTACAAACAGACACTCCTATTTTATTTATTTGTATAGATATATATATATATATATATAGCCCTGGGTGTAAAAACTGGGTTTCCGAAATAAGTTCTTCATAATTTCATTTTTCGAGAGTTTCACGTTTTTCCTGTCGGTACCTACGTAGACGCGTATTATAGTGTGCACAATGCGGAATGTTTTTACGAACGTTATTATGAATCCTGCATTGGTATTGGTACGTTCACTCTTGTCTGGCTGTGTTTGCATTTCAATGCTGGTTTATGTTTGTACCAGTTTCAAAGTTTAATACACAATGTACCAATTGTGTGGTCCCAAACTTGTAAGTAAGTATTAAGTTTTGAGGGCACCCCATCCCCCTTTTATGGGGGGGGGGAGGGGTGAAGTGAATGATTATTCTGATTGAGGTAATAGTTATGGTAATTGAAATCTATATTATTAGTCGATCTACAACCTCTATCTTCTCTATCGCCTTATTTTGTACATCCAAAATGAACGTGCACATATTTGTTAACGAAATACCTATTAAACCATTGTATAGATAGGACACGGAAAACCTTTTCTCTTTTCTAACAGGTATTATATCTCCTAGTCTCCATTCACAGTTGTAAACGTCGTACGTACGTATCGCTATTATAGTAGTCAAAATAACTATTTTGACTACTCTAATAGCGATATACTCACCAGAAGTACATTTATTAGGGCAACCCGACACCACCATTACTGCGTCGAGCAAATATTTTGTTGTTGACAACATTACACTTGTAGGGAGAGCGTCATGCGATACTATAATAATATCTATCGATTTAGCTCCACATAGATTCCGCCTGTGGGGTGAAGACACTGTATCTATACGGCAAAGTCTTTGCCATGATATACCCAAACTTGTTCGCATAACGTTCAGTGGTCTTTTTTTAACAAGGAAATGTTGGTTTGCTACTTTTAAATTCATAGACGGCGTCAATATGTTACGCACCATGAAACATTCCTAACTCATATCGTTTGTCTATTTTGGGCCACTATTAAATTGTAATTAATTTTATATATTTAACTCTACAACCGGATCGGGACTCAACTGAGAAAATTCTGCAAGATACTCAGCGGGCTTGTCTTTTTGTACTTACTAATAATTTTTATTGCCTGGGCACACTGGCAGAGGATCCACCACATGGCAAGTGTGAATTGGTAACTGACATTTGTAGCTCAAGAAGACTAGACGCAGGTTTTTTAGAGACCCGTAAACATAACACGACGTTTCTTGCATGTTCTTCTCCATAGGATTTTGTTTTGGAACATGCACCTAGCTCTTGACTTTTTAAAAGTGCCAGTTAATCTGGCCTATTTGAAATAAAAATATTTCAGTTTGAGTTTGAGTACGTAATACTATTTGGAGAGTTGAACACAGATGTGATAAAATTTCTCATTTCCTATTACAAAGATGTAAATAGCTTCTGTATGTTGCATCTGATATCGCGGTCGTCGTTTTGTTGGAAAGGTTGAAACAACAGAACAGAATTTGAATCCTCTCAAAATCTTTCAATATAAGCTTGCAACGTTTTCCTCAATCAGTGTGACGAACGACAAAAGAATGCGTTTTGTTGGAAAAGTTATATTTCTTTGTTAAATTAACACCTGGGCGCGGGGCAGTTGAGGCTACTTATGGATTAGGTTCCTTCACAATAGGTACAGATCCAAGATTTTGACAATCCTTTGGCGTAATGGCTTGAGAGCTGGTCGATCGGCTCACTGCACCCAGTTCGTGTTGTGAGGGTTCGATTACCGTCATGGTATATTTCAGAAATGGTTTGGGTTAAAATATATAAATAAATGAATATCGCCAGACGAACACAACTCACAACTCACAACAACTCTACGGTCCCAAACTAAGCAACGCTTGTACTATGGGTACCGTACAATGAACTGGGGGCGATCCCAGTGTCACTCAGACCTGGACAAATTACGAAAAGGCCATTTACGAAATTTGCCCCGGCGGGAATCGAACCCGCAATCACCATGTGCGAGCGGCCTACGGTCGAACCACTGCGCCAAGAGGTCGTCAAAAATTACAATGTACAGCGTTGCTGAGTTTGAAACCCTACAGTTAGTGTTCGTCTGGCAATAAAACCAAAAGTTGAATTCACTAAATTAGATGACACCTTTATGAAACTGCATTACGTGAAAGGTATTTAGACCTCTGCCGCAAACATAAGGTACTTAAAGATGGTAAATTTCCTTTAGTCGCCCTTACAATATCTATGAAAAGGTTATGATCACGTTACTCACTTACGTAATGCCCCGATACATCATTATAGAGGAAACCCGAACATATTCAAAAAAATATCAAATGTATAAAAGAGTTTCTTTCTGAATAAGATCAAAGGATTACCTTATTTACGACTCCCGTTTTCCAAATTTTCTCTTCGACCCTTATATTACGTCACAATAAGACCAATAAGTTATAGACGCCGGCTAACTAGGCATACATTGCTTCTTCTTTAAAAAGGACACCTACTAGACTGTTGTTGACAAAAGTTGTTACAGACTTTTGTTAAACAGTTTTTGTTTAAATTTTTATATTTCGCAACTAAGTAGTTGCATATAAGGAAAATATACTCTTGTATCACAGCTGCACATTTTGAGATATTCTTTCTTTCCAACTTGGTTGTGTGCTGAGAGAAAACACTGTTCCCTCGCAACCAGTTGCCAAGAATTAATACAAATCCTCTTTCGCAACTGGTTGCGAATCATAGTTGCCAAGGCGGCCGAAAGGGTTATAGATAAGACAATACGTCTATAACATATTTTTTTAGAAATTCCGTATTTGACCATCTTATAACATAAAGGTTTAGAAATGATTATTGCTAAAACGACAACGGAATAGGATAAAAATACAAATGAAAGAGCGAAATTATAAAATATACTTTTTATTTAGAAAAAGCATAGCTATTTACAAAACATTCCATTCAATCACAGTGAAGAGTATTTACAATAGTATTAATAACAGTTTAAACTAACCTAACTTATAGAACTCGATTAAATAATTACTACAATAACAATACTTTTACCTCGGAGTTAATATTTTTGGTAAACTTTCCAAAGTTTTAGTTTTCTTCGCAACTGCCTGCGTGTAGCATTATGCCAATGTAAAATAAATCAATTTTTATTTTTCTATTTAATTACCAAATTATGGATTACTATTAAAACCAAACTTTCGTAAAGACCGTGTCATTCCTTTTTACATTATAAAAATCTTCCAAATTAAAAGGTAGGTATTGGTGTACCGGATTTTTTATTATTTCAAAGTAACTATTTATTCAGCAGCCTTATTTAATAATCAAGTCTGTGCCTAGCTTGGCCCAACAAAAGCACAAACCACTCAAGCAATTGCACGGGCTTATTCTACCTATATTGTCGCCTATTTTCATTAAAAAGACCTGCAAAACTTATTAGACCACATTCCACATAATATTCGAAACTCCTTAACATTATACCAAAGACGATACATGTAGAGTTATTATATTTGTAAAAATATACGAAGACAAAGTGAGAGAGCAGATTATGAAGCGCAACAATTAACTTAAATTGAAAATCGAACGCGAAATAACATTCTCCCGAACTCTACTGTTTTATTTATTATTTGTATTAATACACTGAATACAGACTTACGCAATACACAATAAAGCACATATTTCATATTGCACGAATCTGGAGCTGAATAAAAAACCCGTATGTTTTCCCTAGTAATAAATAGAAACATAACTATCCCGTTCTATCGTTCACATATCCTCATGCTGGAAAGAGACGACGTTAGCCGTAGTACTGTGGTCCGTGGTAGTACTTGGCGCCTCGTCGGTCTATCATGATCAGGTTCGCAGTCTTCGCCGGATGCCCGTGGTGATAGATCCACTTCTTGCCGGAGTCTTCGCCCTCCTTTTCGAAGTGACTATGCCCATGGCGACCGTGGCCATCGTCGCCCGCAGCCGATTTGTGGCCCTAAAAGAAGGTACGAAGGTTTACATTTGTAATCAGACACAATTACAGAAGATCAGCGTAAAGATGCTATAACAGCTGCGCATTGTACGCTGAGTGAGAGCTCAATCCCTCATCTACCCCGCCTTCCAACCCAATTCCTACTCTCCTTCAGGTCGGAAACGAGCAAGCAATACCATTGGTATTGCGAGCACCTGTAAGCTATGGTGACTGCTTAACATCAGGTCGTACGATTGTTTGCAGACTATGTTATATCAACATTGTCGATCCTGACAGGGAAACAGTGGTGGGAGTGTGTCGCGGGATTAGACTGTTATATATTTGAAGAAAATCTTACAGAATGAGAAAATGATAGAGTTGCGAATATAAATAGTTATAAAAAATAAATAAAGGGGATGACGTAACTAATACAGATTGAAATGGTCACAGGCTATTTGGGATAAAATAACACTTTGCACTTGTACAAAAATGTGGCTTATTAGTAAAGTAACAAGAACGCTATTACCTTGTGCACGTGCATATGCCCTCCCTTAGAGAAGTCACCGGATTCACCCTTGGCGTGCTCCTCGTGGCCCGCTTGATAGTCGCCCTTCTTAAAATGTCCGCCCTGTAAACAAAAATATAACAATATTAGTACTAATCAAAATAATAAGGATTAGCGCTGAAATAAAAACAGGAGAAACAGTCATCACAAAAAGTTTGTGAACGCTTCAACGGTACTAAAGGCAAATTACAATAATTCTATCCGTCTTTGAAAAGCCGAAACAATCATTTTATATCCATCTATGGACTCTATAAAGATGTTGATTACTTAGAAGTTATTGTTCTCTATATTGTTACGTCACTTTTGAGATTTATATCTAATCTATCCATAATCATATTTGTTTCATAATACAAGTTAAAAATAATATCCCAAGCCCACGTATTTAATTACAAACGCCCATAAAGTTAACAGCGAGGAGCAAGCTTAGTTCATATTTACCGCAGTAAAGTTTCATTTGCTTACCACGAAGATATTATGCTTAGAAATACAAGTAAACTTGCAAGGCTTAATTGGACTGAAGGGTAGAGATGAGACTTCAGTGAAAACACTAGCGGGTATAGTAGAGTAGTGTCTCTATGCCTCTACTGCTGGTAGAGTTACAATGAAATGATTTCTAACTCGGCTGTGTGTCTGATGATACACTATCTCTATTGAACTGCGGAACCAATTGAAACGAAAAGTAAACACTAGTAGTGATTAATATTTAACCCTTTTAGGGTTCAACTCTTGGAATCCAGTCCATAAACCCCTACTACCCTAGTGCATTTTGTTCATGGTGGATTTCATATAACTTTCTAAAACGTGCAGATTTCCTCACTATGTTTTCCTTCACCGTAAACAAGTGATATATATTGCGATTATGATTCGAAAACTGCAGTGGCTTTGAACCCATGGACCCTAAGCACGAAAGACGTGTGTTTAACCAATCAGTTATGTTACTACTTCCTCATACTAAGTTGATTTAAGATCTGAATATTATTTTATTTTTATCACGGTAAGAGTCCTTTGGGGCCGTATTCACAAACAACACTTGTACACAACTAAGTTAGAGACCAAAACTTTAGAAAAATTTTATATTTCGCAATGCCCATTGTGAGACCTCATAGTAATGCTTCTGAATAATTCTAAACATAAAGTCATTAATTTAATTGTGAGAAAACCTTGTTTTTTATGAAGCCGTCCCTATATGTCCTTTGTGGCTTGTCGCGATGTTCTTTAAATAGTCGCAAGACCCAATGAGTCTTATTAGATTAGTGCCAAGAGTGATATAAGCCATGTCAGAGCCCTTTGGTGTGAGAACTCCGATGCTGTTACGCGTACTAATTCATACGAACGAATGCCTGACAGGTTGATAAGACTAGTTGTAGTTAATAATAGATAGCTTTACTATCAGCGAGGTTGCCTTGAACTGGTTCATACAAAAAACAAACGTAAATATTGCGACTTGAACCGTTACGAAAATTTGTATAGGATACAAAAAAGCTTGTATCGATTTCAGCCTAGAACGAAATGTAGTCTGAACAGTTTTGCAAATGCTTCATTTAAATTACATTTTAAGAAATTCACAAATACTTTTTATACGAAAATTTAATCGAAAAATATCGCAATTTGCTTTGATAAAGGAAGATTTTTATTTGTTTGCAAAAATACCTCTGGACAATATCAATTAGGTGCGGTGTTGAAATACGTGACGGATATTTCTTTAGGTTTTAGTACCGGAATAATGGACGCCGGGTTACGCCACGCATTGTCGATCCCGTATTTACATTCTTTATGTTTTTGCAATTCGATATAATAACTAACATATTTTAAACAGCTGCGTAATCGACGCTTCCCCACCCTGTGAAACTTTAACTAATGAGTCTGCAATACGTTATTTTTTATATTTTGGTTTTAAATTTATATATTTTTACAAATTTAGTAATAAGGTATTTTTAAGTATTCCCCTATTGAAATAACAACTCAACATATCGTTTAACTGTCCAATTGTAATGTAATTTAAATAAAACTCTAATATCATCCGTTAAAGCAACCATTGCACTGTTTATAAAAATACGAAAAATAAAATGTATATTTCTTTGTATAAAACAATCACTAGCTTTTTCTTCTGCACCGGCGAGAATTTTTTGTGGGTCTCACTTAACTTTTTAACTAGGATTAATTACACGTCGATTTGGTGTGTAATGAGCTCTTTGAATGCAAATTATAGTTAGTCAATATTGTCGACAACTCAAGGTTTAATTTCGTCATAATTTTCTAAATAAACTCAGTTACAAAGTGCAAAAACCTGTTTGAAGAACATTTTAAAGGAGAACATGAATTTTCGTAAAGTATGATGCGTGCCTGTAAATATATAATAATAATCATAATTTAACCCTTTTGACGTCCCACTCCTCGGACGGGCCTCCTCTCAACACGAGGGGGATTCAGGCCATAATCCACCACGCTGGCCCAGAACGGGTTAGCGGATTTCACATGTCTTTCGATAATTGGTTAGATATTCTAAGACATGCAGGTTTCCTCACGATGTTTTCCTTCACCGTAAGCAAGTGATAATCATATAGACATTATGATTCGCACCATAGATTTCGAAAAATCCAGAGGTGCGAGCCGGGGTTTGAACCCAAGACCTGGTGCCCGCAAGACGCGTGCTTTAACCAATCGGCTATAAATTAGTAAAAGATAAACACACAGACATAGCAATATAAATTCCACAGTCCATACCTCAGAGTGCCCGTGCTCCTGGTTGTAGCCGCCATGCTTTTCTTCTTCGCCAGAGTCACCTTCCTCCTCAAAGAATTCAATCTTCTTCTCGTATTCTTCTTTCTTGTGGATGTCGTGGCTACCCTTCGTGCTGTGCCCTTTCGAATGCTTGCCCGATTCCTCATACTAAGACACAAGGTTCAAGGGGTTGGTTTAATTAGTATGTTTTCCTTCTTCTATAGTTTTAATCACTTTGTCGCGAGACCACGTGGGATTAACACGACAAAATATACAGCAAAATATTAAGAACATAACTAACCAAAAATGCGTCAAATGGGGTCAATACTAATAATAAACATAGTGCGGTACATTCGCGTGTAAATGAAAGTAACCGTCCGCTTCGCTGTGCTATGAAGCGGATCCGCCCGCTTCAACCAATAGGATCGTTTTAATTCCTGTCAACTTGACTTGGCCGAGTGAACCTGAGGAAATGAAGTGATCCCATTGGCCGAAGCGGGCGGACTCAAAATGATTGCAAACCTAAGAGGATGGTCACCCTAAATCCGGAATTCATTCCCTGGTTATGCAAACATTTCTGTGATAAAATACAATTATCAACCCTCAGGAAAGTATGTTCAGTTAAGGACATTGGCTCGCCCACTATTGCAATTAAAAATATTTCATACCTGTAGTATTTGTTTTAAACGATTTCTAGCAATGTAAGGTTATATTATTAGTAATACATGGCACTTCACATCTGTGAAAAGCGGTCATACCACAGTGTAACCCCTATTACTGGACCCTGGACGCTCTACCATAAGATTAACAAAGCAGTTACTTTCTAAAGTTGTTAATTGTATTAAAAATATAGTTTCCAGTTTCATCTCCCATGAGGAGTGACATGCACAGTTTGCTTACTGTAGCAGGTAGCGTATTGAGACTAAGAAGTATACAAGGTATTTCAAAAGTCCGAAACATTGATTCCGGTACATATACGGTAGCCGATATTATGTGGGTGAGGTCATATTAGACTGCCCTAACTCAGAAAATATAATAAGGTAACTTTACGTAAATATTATACGATGCCTTCTGATCTCAATATTCATGAAAAAGTGCATAGCTGATTGGGGAATATATACTTAAAATAGGCAGGAAACAAATATATTAAAAAATATCGAATTTCGTTTAATTTTTATACCATTTAATTCTATATTTGATACTCATCTAAACCACTCAGTCTAATTTCGGAGTTTTGAAACAACCTGTTTAGTCACCAACAGCAACAAGCGGGGAAACTCTTTTAGAACTTTTAACTTGGAACATTATTTTTCTCTTCAAGTGACGGTCTCCATAAAGGTTCCAATGTAATAGGGGCGGGGGTGTAAGGGGGTAGAAAGCTGCTCGTGCGTGTGTTTTAAGAAATGAACCCAGTGCAGAAGATAAGAAAGTTGATTTTATAATTCGCCAAAAATAACACAGGGTGAAATTGAATTCTGTGGCAAAAATTTCTGCTGTAAAAATTATTAAATTTTTTGTCGCTTGACACCATGCCACACTTAAATTACAATTGCACAAAAGAACCGAAGAACCGAAGAAGGATTAAAGTTACTCACGCATTAAACAACGCATGCATACCTATCGTACATACTTACTAGTCATGTAACGAATGTTGGATTTTTTACATTCGCGAATGCGAAAGCGAATATTTGGCTCCAACATTCGCGAACGCGAATGCGAATGTCAAAAAATATGCGAATATTCGCGAATGCGAATGCGAATATTCGTTACATCACTAATACATACATAGCAGCAATAGCGCGACATTACACTTGACTTTTTAGAAATACATACATTTCTTTTTTTATTTTGATTGCGGTTACTGAACCTCTCATAACATTTGAGTATTGAATTCAATTGCACCCTATACATCATGAATTTTTCAAGTGGGCGTGGGTGGCCAAGTCCGAAACTATGAGAGCAAACTATACTCAAAAGAGCCTCGGGCTCGATTTTGATGAGGACTAAAACTGCGTCATTCAATTTTACAAAATTTAATATTTCGGCATAGGAATCGAACCTGTTGATTTTGAAAAAAAATAACAAACACTGTTTCCTTACACCCATCGATAGTGTCACTAATGAGGAGTAATGGCACTCTTTTGAGTATTTTTAGCTATTCCCAATAGTATTAGATTTGGCCATCCACACCGACTTGAAAAAATCATAAATATTGTGTCTATTGGCATTAGGTAGTGATGTTTTCAAGTACCTTAGCATGCTTCTTCCCGTGTTCCTCGTGGTGGTGGGCGCCGTAGTGGCCAGCCTCGTCCAGGTGGTACTTGTCGGTGCCGCCGTGGTCATCGTATTGACCCAGATGATTTTCTTTATCATGATGTCCTTTGGCCGACTTGGTTTCTTCGTGAACACCCTGTAGGGAGACAAATACATGTTAGGCGTTGAGTTTTTAACAAAATATTTTTATTGTTGTGGTGTTTAATTACTTATAGTTTTGATGGAGGTTTTATGTCTTTGAGGAGTTTTTTTATATCAAATATTTACTTTTAAATTTATAATAAATATAATGGATATGCAATGGCATTACATTAAGAAGCGTGTGTGCGAATTATTTAAAATTTATGTAAATTTGGACGTGATTTTTTATAGGTAATGTTATATTTTCATTTGTACATTTTCATTTAGGTATAAGTAATTTAAAAAAAAATCAAATGAATTAGGTACTAGATACTTATAAGTATAATACTTTTGAAGGTATAGTCACAAAGAGTGTAGGTACCTATCTATGAATATAACACAAAAGTAACAAATATGAATCAATCGTACTTAATTCTAGTAACTAACACGCAGATTTAAATGAATTTAGATTTTCAGTTAACGTATTTGGCCGATTCAGTGATATATTCGCTTCAGTAATTACTTAATTTTGCCAATTAAGGAGCCAAAAATAGAAACAATGATAGCATAAATATTTATATATTAACACTGGCTAACAAACTAATTCTGGAATGCCAATTAACAAAAATAAAAATAAATTACATTTGGTATATATGTCGCCGCCAAATAGCTTAATTCGCCGTTCAATTAACAGCCTAGGCACTTAACTAAACGGCGCGGCGCCGTTCAACTAGTGGCCTGAATGATATTCAGCCATTTGATCAAACAGCTAGGCAAATGACTTGGATCGATGACGTTTAACTACTTGCCTAGCCGTTTAATTACCTGCCTAGCCTGTTCATTTCAATTTAGTTCTACTTTATGCCACCTAGCGCCGAAACTCACCAAACTGTCAATATCTCTATATTCTATATTCTCTTTGGTCAATATGGCGTCGGAAAAAAACAACTTTGATGGAATAATTTTATTAGGTACTTAGGTTTTTTACGACTTTTTTAAAGATCCACCGAATCTATTTGCCGGGTGGGGTTTCTGTGGGGTCATAAAAAAATAACCCTAACCTAAACCCATCCAGGTCGTTCTGCTGATGGTAGTATTTTGAAAAAGTTTTGTAGTACTTAAATGTTAACCAGTTGCCTAAGCATTAGCCAGCCAGTTTATTAAATGTTGTAATAGACGATACGGCTGAATATCATTCAGGCCGTTAGTTGAACGGCGCCGTTTAGTTAAGTGCCTAGGCTGTTAATTGAACGGCGAATTAAGCTATTTGGCGGCGACATATAGACCGCAGGACACTGATTCGCGTCGAAGCAAATCATAAGTTCCTATGAGATTCAGACTATTATTTTTAGGTACACGTTAGTTATCATTTACTAAAAATTGTTTTCTATCATTATAACTGCAAACAAAAACCAATGAAAATCTTCCAAAAGAAAAAAAAGTTTGTGAAATAGAATATGATCGCGACGCCTACAAAATGCGATTCGGATATTATACATTTTATGCGGACATATCGTGTAAACGAATTGTTTAGTGACAACTGATTGTTATTTTGAATTAAACAATGCTAATGTTTAGTAAATTGTTATGATAGTTTTTCTAGAAAATAATGTTATGTGTTAGAAGTCACTAATGTTATGAGGTTATGGAACAGAAAATGGAAACAAAAGCAAGAGAACGAAAACACGTTCAAGGAATTGGTCTTGTACCAAATAAGTACTTAGGTAGCGATATTATTTATATGATATCATTATTATGGCCTGGATTATGGCCTGAATCCCCCTCGTGTTGAGGGGAGGCCCGTGCCCAGGAGTGGGACGTCAAAAAGGGCTAAAATTATTTTTTTATTTTTATCATTAATAACCCTAAAGTGTAAAAAAAAAACTTATACTCGTATGATTTTGATAAAGTCTATTTCATGAGTGTCTACTTATCTTAATTCTAATCACGATTTTAATCTCAAGATGATTCTCAATCATTTTCAAATTCTTATTTAAATGAATCAATTCCATAACGACAAGAGGTTGGTGTAACAAATCTGTTTGCCACACCTGAGCAACCGGTCGCTGTTGCCAATTGCGCGATAAGTATCCTCGGCCGCTTAATTAAAATCACGGAGGAATCTCGCCAGAGCAGTGGGGTCGCGAGGGATTGTAATTGACTTGTTGAACTTTGTTTTGTAATTGCTACTGAGTGTTCTCGATTGGTTTTCATTTTAATACTCACTGTAATAAGACATCATCACAAGTGAAGTGTCCAAAATAAAAACGAACCAACCTAATAGGGAGACCTTGTATAAAAAATGGAGGAGTAATTCTAATAATATAAAACTCTCGATAAAAAAATATAATAATGTATACGTATTTACCTTATGCATATTTGCCTCTCTATAAAAAGATGTTCATGACATAAGCTGTCGTTACGAAGATCACTAAGCTTGTGCTTACCTAACGAAGTAATTAATAATAACTTTTAACCGAATGCTATACATGTATTTTAATAATTTATAGAAATGCTAAATATTACCTACTATCTGTCTAATTGTTGTTCTAGACAATAATTGTTTTTGATTTCCTATCTCCAAAAATATTATATGACACTCGTGAGACAATAGTACGGATAACTGTAAGGATTAACTTCTTAATAATAGAATTAAATTAAAATGTCTGCAGATCGTATGCCCTAAAGGATTTAACTATCCTTGTCATCTAAACTGTACAAAAACTTTGCAAGTCTCAAAGTTCTCTCTATGAGAAAAATAATACACAATTCTGATTTAAAATATATATATTCTGGAGACAAAGAATGTTGGCAGTCTTCACACGTGTGTATATAAATAGTGTAATAAGCATGGACAAGTATTTCATAATTCCATGGCAATAAAATATTTTCAAGCAAATGGCATATTTCATAACCGTCTCTTGGCCTGATTAATTTTTAAAGTTATTTAAATGACACCGGATACAAGCCTTTTGGAGTCACACTGTTATTTTTTTTCACTTAAGTATATCTTGGTTGTATTAACAAAGTGTTGCTATGCCATTAAATTCCAGCATTAAACTCAGCGGACTTTTCTTTTTTAAAATCACCTACTTAATACTTATAATAAAAACAAAGAGTTGGTAGTTAAGTACTTTGATTAGTACTGTAGTTAGTGCACATTTTTGTATTGTTGTCAGATACTTCATTATTTTCGTTAGTTATCCAAAACATCGTTGTTAAATTGCAACCACAGTTGTCAAAGCAATCATTATTCTATGTCCGGACTATAGTTATACTTCTTTATTATACTGATGCGTAGGTCTGTGTGTTAGTAGTATTGCTAGTCAAAAATAATTACGCAATCGAAAACAAAACGGCCTTCGATTTCAATAAGTATGCGGTCATGTGTTATCAAACATTTCGGCTGTTATGGCTATTGTATTAGATGCCGTGTTTTGTTTTCGAATATTTCTAACATTTATGTTGTCATAACGTGCCTTCAATACGTGGGAGTGGACTATCGCTATTAGTGTGTATTCGATTGTTATTAAACATCATTCATTGTGTAAGGTTAGAATTACTCATATTTCCAATTCGTTGCTGTTTGAATTTGTTTTTGACTCAATATGTTGTCATATGCTTGAATGGAAATCTGTTCTGTTAATTTGGAGAACATAATATACATTAATTTCACGATTAAATGCAACGCTATCTCACAAAATTAATTTTGTTCTCGTATCTAAGATTTTATTCAATTTTGGATTGAATAAAATCTATCATCATATCGTTTGACCAATCTCCTACCTCCTACGATTATGTTCAATAGGTTATTGGCAAACTTTACCCAAAAATGGATTGTGGTATCAATCTTTGTTAAGGAACAAAAGTTGGGTCAGGCAGGATGGATTATTAATTTCGGTCGTTAACGGCAAAAGCGCGCAAATTTTCACCTTTCTTGAACATTTTTTTAAACGTAGGAAAGTATTTTATGTTATTTACTAGGGTGTGCATAATACGACTCCGAATTTCTTTGAGTGTTCAATAATGGACTCATTAAGAACGTTGGTTTTTTATTGCAAAAACTACAAGGGCATACTGAGAAACCCACGCGCTATCACTATACCTAATTATGGCAAATAGCGAAAAAATTTTGGCGTAGGGTCACATGTATAGTCAAGTCCAGACTAATTTGTCTGAGTAGCCAGTACACTCACTTAGAGTACCCGATGTACCAGATCAAATAATATGATTTCTTGACCTTTCGCTAAATTTCTTGTCATGTTTTTTTTAATATTGCAAGAGGAGGTTTGATTATTATATTCTTCATTACCAAGAGAATGATTAACAAAATATTATTTTTATTTTCCTCTCACTATTTCAAATACATTTTTTCTCTTTTTGCCTGACAGAAGGCCGGAATTTCGGACATGTCAAGAAAATTCCTACCGCCTGGTAAACGTAACCCCACGAATAGTATTTGTATGATATTTTAGCCAATCCCCTTTTTTAATCTGATTCAGGTTCTATATCGTATCATTAAAACTTGTAGTTACATAGGTCACAAGAAATAGACAGAATTATGCACAGTTATATTAAAGGGTTACGTGTTAACACATCAACATACAACAAAACTTACGTCCACATAATGATAGTACCAGGGTTTATCCTTGAACCGCCATATTGGATTGCGGTATAGCTTCCTATAGCGTGGCGCCACCTTTGTTCGAATTCAGGTTTGATATATTATACGATAGGGACTCAATGATGTCACAGATAAAGTCAGGACGATAAATTAATACCAGTTTGTAATTGCACACCAATTGTTTTGAGAATGTTATTGTTAGCGACAAAACAATTTAATAACAATATCATCGTAACACTTTGTTGCTATATAGTCTGCTAGAGTAAATGGTACAAAAAACCCCCGTGACAGTTAGGTCACGTGGTTGGGCCCAAGACTACGTCATCGCCTAAGAGTGAACATTATTTGTACTGAAGATGTCAATCAATGACAACACTGATCGTGACGAAGTCATGGGCCATCGTCGGAAGAGAATACCTGACGTAGAATATTATTGTAACATGGAGACAGATATGGAATTATTTAGTATCTAACTATTTAGAAAAAAATATAAATAATTGTTTTTATTTTACCATTTAATTTATTGCTGTTCATTCTTGAATCAACTATTTGGTGATATAGCAATTGACTCACATCTCCATATTTTTCGGCGTATTTCCTCCAACATGTTTTATGGAGTTTTTGGTTGGATATTATTCAATCTTTTGAATGTTTGCGTAATTTTTAGTACTGACAAGTGTCAATTTAGTCCTTGACTTAAGCCTTGTAGGCCAGCTTTTGTTTTTCAAGCCTTTAAGCGTAGATAACTAAATGCCATTAAAGAAATAACTTGTAAAAAAATACGAAACTCACGCCCAATCGTGTAGCGTAATCGTATCACCATCGAGAAATGAGTGTGACTCTTATTATTTTATTGTTTATTATTTAATCTGTAATGTTAGGGGGATGAGACCCACCCACTTACATTTAAGGTAACTTGGCGTAGGTGAAAAGATTGTTCTTACTAGAGAGATTGTTGATTTGATTTTCAACAAATAAGCGAGAGAGATATGTAGATACCTATATATTGTTACAATATTATCATTGGAAAACGTAGCTGACTTTATTAATATTCGTCTGAAATACCACGAAGGTGTTTTTATGTGGACTACGTGATTATTTTTTGGTGGAATCATAAAAGCGCTTCGCGAGATAGTAGGTAGGTAGCAAGTGCCTGCGAACAATTTTCTCGTTTCACTATTAATATAAAATAGCGCTGATTCTGTGTACTACTCTCCTCTTGACTGTATGAATACATTTTCGTTAAATATGTCAAATTAAGTTAAGTTTGAACTATAGACAACAGAAGAAATTCACTATGTTGTTAAGGAAACCTTTAATTGTTCTTTATTTGCAAAAATGCTGGACTTTATTTCATATTCGTGCCGGCTGTTTCCTCTCCTAGATATAGGCCTTTGATGTTTTCACGGTTTGACTAATAAGTGTCATCGAATCTACTCTTGGCCACTCGTGGTAACCATTTGGATATGCAATAAATACAACGGAAGTCTCTATTTGTAATATCAAAATAACCGCTTCTTACTTAATACATATGAAAGTATATAATACATAGAGTAAAATAACCAAAAAAAAAAATTATGTCTGTCCAGGATAATCTCCAAAAAAGATGTACCGATTATGATGGGATTTTCACTGGCAGACAGCTGATGTCATAAGGAGTCACTTAATTTTAAGAATGATTTGAACTTACCTCGTAAGCCTTCTTGCCGTGCTCTTTATGCTCATCGTCGTGTTCCGAACTGTATTCTTTACCACCACCTGCCGGAAGAAGAGGTCGCTCATTAATAAGTGTATTACCTCATGAGACCATTAACAAAAACAACTCAAATGCGGCTTAAATTTTATCAGACACAATTTTAATGCTAAATGACATCTTAAATCTAGTATAGCTAACCTCAGTGTGGTTAGGTTAGGTAGAAAAAGATTAAGTAGCTAACGTTGAATATTTGAGTAGTGTTTTAGAGTAAGAGGTCATTCACACGGAGAAGCCGACACAGTTTTGTTTATACAGTTTTTACAGATAATGGCATCTGGATACATCATACTAATATTATAAAGGGGAAAACTTTGTTTGTTTGATTGTAATGAATAGGCTCCGAAACTACTGAACCGATTTGAAAAATTCTTTCACTGTTGGGAAGCTACACTATCCCCGGGTGACCAGGCTATAATATATTTAAAAAAAAAATTGGGATCCTTATTAAAACTCGAATAATGTAACCGCAAAATACCCGTGTGAAGCCGGGCGGGCCGCTAGTAGTAAAATATATAGAAATAATCAGCGCCGGGTTAACGGTTTGAATGACCACTTAGCTTTAGAGTAAGAAACAGAGAGATACGATTTTTGTTTTAAATAATGTCTGTTTTTTATTGAAATGAAATAGTTTAGTAAAAAAGCGGGTTTCCAAGAAATCCAAAAATGTCATAAGGCCGAACACAGACGCAGGAAAAACTAACATACAATACCTAATATTTAATCAACTAATGAGTAACAGAGTGCATCAACTTTCCTTATCATTTGCATAATGATGGTAAATTTTTCTCTTTTACTAATACGGTTCGTTTTATACCGGGGTCGTCGTGACATAGATTAGATTTGTTGAGCAGTTTAACAGCTATGAATGGCACGAGCGCAATGCAATTGAACTGGAAGGCGCCGAGGGGTAAATACGGAGACACAACATACACTCCTACCTATAAGACATTGTACTATACTAGAAACCAGTTTGTAAACATTTTGGAAAGTACTCGAGATATGACAATTATGATATCGGACTTTTGAAACACCTTGTACACCTGGGTGTATACCAAATATAGGTTATATATTGTATCTGCTTATGGTAGCTCGGTCTCAATGTCTTTTATCATACTTAATCATACTAATATTATAAAGAGGAAAACTTTGTTTGTTTGATTGTAATGAATAGGCTCCGAAACTACTGAACCGATTTGAAAAATTCTTTCACTGTTGGGAAGCTACACTATCCCCGGGTGACATAGGCTATAATATATTTTCAAAAAAATTAGGGATCCTTACTAAAACTCGAATAATGTAACCGCAATGTACCCGTGCGAAGCCGGGGCGGGCCGCTAGTGTAAAATACATTCAGACTGCACTACTATTACTATATACAGGTTGAAACAGAAAGGGTATACTGTTTTTTTTTCAAAACTTAACTTTGTAATTCTAAAACTATCAGCTTTGGAGGAAACTTGAAGAACAAAGTGTTACAGGGATACAGCTGTTGACAGATTTCACAAGTCTACAAAACCTTCAGTACTTCAACTGTCCCACAAAGCCGAAAGTTTTAGATTTGCAAAGTAAAGTTGCAAAAATATAGCAAACCCTTTCTGTTTCAACTAGTATTATTATTGATTTACTACAATATGGCTGGGATATACTCGTAAAAGTTTTTTTCTTTCTTTCTTTCTTTCTTTCTTTCTAAATGCAGTTTATAAATACCATTGTCGAGGGGACTAGATGGATGTGTTCTTAGGCCGCAACACGAATGTTGTGACCTTAATTTTTTTGTAACTACGTCGGTAAACAAGTGTACGACCCGCTTAATGCTAAGCAGTTACCGTAGCGTAAAGATGCTTGCAATACCAATGGCGTCGCTCACGCGTTGACTGCCTAACAGAAGTGGGATAGGTAAGGTAAGGGTGGTTGGGCTTTCGGCTGTAGATATCACAAATCGTACGATTCGCAGCTATAATGGCTACCTTGGTCAAGCTAGCAAAAAACAAGGAAACATCGCTTATATTGACGACTGCTTGGCGCAGTGGTTCGAGGGTAGGCCGCTCGGCTCACTGCACATGATGTTTGCGAGTTCGATTCCCGCCGGGGCAAATTTCTGAAGAGCCTTTTCGTAATTTTCTCAGGTCTGGGTGTCACTGGGATCGCTTCCATTGTATGGTACCCATAGTACGAGCGTTGCTCAGTTTGGGACCATACAGTTGGTGTGTCAGTCTGGCGATATTATATTATTATTATCCACCTCTAATCATAATTGAATACAACGGACCTCAGAACTAATCCGAATCACTTTCTAATAACCACAATATTTCAGAATCCTAATAACCGATTGATTTTCTCATCATTACAGCTTTCACTCGAATCACTTTCGATTTCTGAATAAACAGTATTATTTACGGTGTATTACCGGTCATGGTGTGATGGGCATTCGCTATGGGGCTTGGTGGATCGAAGGTTGTAGGGTTTCCACACCTTACAGTAGTTATGGGGGTCAAATTTCCATCCATCCATCCATTTAGGATGGTAGAGCCAACTAACTACAGCTCATATAAAGGTTATCTCTACCGGTAAGTAGAGCGGTATACTTGCGTATCGTATGATGAATGAAAGAGCCGGAAGCTCCCCCCTGCCTAGCTCTCCCTAAATCGCACTCCCCTTTAAGTTGGTAGCGTGCGAGCTCTACCATTGGTATTTCAAGCATCCGGCGGCCATGGCAACTGCTTAACATCTGGTGGATCGTAAGATTGTTTGCAGACTTTGTTACATATAAAAATATAATCTAGTATTTCAAAGGGTCTGCCCTTGTCACCGGAAGGTTCCGGGTTCGATCCCGGTCTTGGCCATTGAACTATTAACGTGAAGCCGCTCCTAGCTTTAGCTTAGTTGGAGAGGCTAACGGTATTACAAGTAATTATCTCACATTGCTAGTATGCTTAAAACACATATCACGGCTTCTGGACCTTGCTTTCTCAAAGACGTGCATTATGAAGTACTCAATGGTTAGTCGGAATAAGGAACAATATAAAACTGAAATTTGCATCGGGCATGTAGTTTACCTTAACAAAAGAAACAATTTGACTTTGACCTCACTGCCCGCATCCAATTTAGCCAGAGTTGTCCAGATCTAAACTTTGAGCAAGTTTTGTAGGAATCATGGGAACAATAGAGGAGCAAGGCTGCGTGGGTGAGTAGTAGTTTGGAGAGCTACTTACTTATTAAGGTGAAGGCGTCTGTCTAGCCCGCGAAATTCAAAATTTTAGAGTATTTTTATAGTTTATCCAAAATCTGAAAACATTTAAGACAATATTTTGTGATTTGCGACAAACACAGTATGCAGTGCGTTTATTAATACATTTATTTTACTCTAAATATTGTCACGGTGGATATGATACTAGTTAATCACTAAATATACAAAAATTGCCAGATTATCTGGATAGCTGTCGTTCTTGAAATGTTTTAGAGTAAGTTGGATATATTAATAAATGCACTGCACACGATCTTTGTCGCGAATTACAAAATGTGCCTTTTATTGTTGTCAGATTTTGAAAAATGTCTAAAAACCTCAAATAATTTGAACTTCGCGGGCTAGATGGGCGCTTTAGCCTTAATAGAATAACTTAATATTTCCATATATTTTAAAGCTTTTCACGCTTGAAATTGCCCTGTTTGACTAAGGATTCAATACCGAATATTGGTTTTGTAAGGTTTCAAAGCTTGAACGAGACAACTCGGATTGGTTTGTGAGTATAATAGAATCAGCAAAAATTCGCTAGTTTGAATAGTCAACTATTTTAAATCGATATAAACAAGGGAGGCTCTCCATTTTCTATTTCTACCCATGTTATGTTACAGCATGGTTTTGGCATTTGTGAATCGATTTCGAAAATTATTTTTTTGTGTGATTGGTTGTGAGGATTGGTCCCATATTTTTTTAAATATAAAGCGGCATTTTCCTTAAATCTAGCACCCTATTTTGCCCATCACATAGTATCCACACGTTTGTGTTATCTCCCAGACTCCGCATGAAATAAATCACGTTTGGTATCAATCTCCCATCAATTGGAGCAATCCATTTTACGGATATTAGTGTCGAATATTATACCACGATACGCGTTTCAGGCCGGATGTTCAGCTAACTATCACTTTATCGATAGAGGGGGTGAAATATACCTTCTTGGAACTATATAAATAAATATTGTCAGACTATCACACCGACTTTATTGATCCCAGTGACTCCCACACCAGGCCAAATTACGAAAATTCCTTTCGAACAATTTATCCTGAAGAGTATGGAACCCGAAACCACTCGGAGCAGTGAACTTAGCAGTCTTCGAACAACTAATCGAAGCGTTCGTCAAATGGATATTTTTTTAAAGAGAAAAAGAACCAGGTCAACAGAAATGAAAGGATATTAATGTATCTTAATTTATTTATGTTGTCCTGGCAATTCATCAGTTCAGTTCACCAACGCGAACTCACCCTTCAGTTCACTAATGTAGGATCTATTTTGTGATTTTTATGCTTATGACCTGTTTAAATTATTTATTTTTCTATTGATATATTCCCCTCATTCGCAATACAACGGCTATTTTTCTTTTAAAAAATAGCAGTTGTTCATAAAAATCGTGTGGTAATGCTGATAATAAATAAAAATTTTACATTTGGGGTGTAATACCATGGCGAAGAGTGGATTGCATTAGTTCATCTCTGCCCACCCGTCCAGAGAACACAAGTGTAACAGAGTGTATATTGCTCTGCATTTCCTCGTTTGCTTATTGAAAGGAGAACAACATAATAAATTGCAATTTCCGTAACATTTGCGGTTAACGAACGCGTATCAACTTTACAACATTTCTTTCGTACTATTCTCATTAATTTGCGGTTGGTAAAGAAATATATTTTGTCATCTATAGAACAAGCAATTTGTTGTGGTTGCTGGACACTGTAGCCCAATCTATACTTGAAAGAAAAATAGAAAAAAAACGTTCATGATGTGATAACAAGATTACAATTACCATCCTAGAAACTTATAGTAGAGTTTCTGGCAGAGTTTAAAAGCCATTCCTGAAAGGGACCGAAACAGTTTTCTATAGACGTCTCAGTTAATTGAGATTCCAGATCAGATTGCGTCACATCAATATGATATACTGAGTGATCTAAGAACACAATAGATGATCCAAAACTATATACATGTAACATAACACGTGACTCACAAAACAAATCGCAGTTATAAATTCGAAAAACATTTGTTAACCAATACAATACAAATCTTAATTGAGTTAACCAAAAAAGGGTAATAAAAGTACAGTCGATACACAAAAGTGAGTAACAATTAATCCCATTAGGTAGAGTCGCGGCCATAATGCATTATTGCTTGCCAACTGTTAGACACGTCCGTGGCATTTCAATAGTTTGCGACAGACGGACATTGCGGTAGCGATGTCGAGATTATTTCTCACTTGCTTTATCCGCGACTCTACCCACGTGGCCTTCGAGGAAAGTTATCTATTCGTTATTCCTGTACCCAATTTCATTAAAACTTGTTCAGCCGTTTTTGCGTGATGCTGAGTCAAACAAACACACTTTTACATGGATAGGACATAGAATTATTGGTTCTTCATACGTGGTTCCTTTTCCTTTATCCGAATATGTATTCGTTTTGATATAGTAAGGAGCTGTACTATGAGTTAAAATTATAATAATAAATATCGCCAGCCTAACACACCAAGCTTACTGTATGGTCGGGAAATAGTCTATTTTGTATTTTTTCTGGTCTGGGACCAGTCCATTGTACGGTACCAGTAATACAATGGTTTATTGCTGCCGTGTTTTAACGAAACATTTGTTCAGATTTATTTAGTTAAGTTTAACCTTCCTTTTAAACGATGTATGTATTTAACATGAGATAAGAACATACCCTCCCTGTTTAGAGGTTTATTTGAGGTCACAAGACTTATGTAAATTAGATGTAGGGTGTTTGGCCCTTTGACAAATCCGAAAGTCCTCATTATAAGTCTAATTTTCTGTGTGTACCATCACGACTATCCACTTAAGGGGTAGCAGAAATCTACGAATTACTGCATTCTGTGTCTAATTATTTATTTTATATTAAGTTGGTTCCCAATATGACAAGCGTGGAGTTTATTGTCTTCGAATACACTTATAATTCTTATTTTTAGGGTTCCCTAGACCATAGTCATAAAAGGAACCCTTTTCAACCGACTTCAAAAAGGTTATCAATTCGTGTATATTGTTTTTTAATGTTTATTACCTCAGAACTCCGTCATTTTTATATACTTACATAAGTACCACCTTTTTTGTTTTTCGCCTGTTACTTATTAATTACCGCCGAGAGGTTTCTCCTCAAACAATTTGATTGTGAGTTATGATCAGATCGCATACTCCTGTGTAACTTTTCCTTTCACATACCTACTTATTTTGATATAACTAATGGAAATTACCATTGAAAACTTTTCAAAAACGTGGAAATTGTAATGTAATGTTTAGTATTAACTGTAACTAGTATTTACCCGCGGCACTGCCCGCATTCTTTTAGATGGTAAAAGTAGCCTATTATTATTAGTAAAGAGCATAATGTATTTTTTCTAGTAAAGTTCATTCAAATCTGTTCAGACGTTTTGGCGTGATGCTCCATCTAATGAACAAATACACTTTCACATTTAGTAAGAACTAGCTGAGCCCGCGACTTCGTCCGCGTGGAATTTAACTTAACAAAAAGCCCGCTCCCGTGTTCTGAGCTCGTGCGACAGGACCCATTCTTTTAATTTCGATTTGGTTTTTCTAAAATAAAAGTAGCCTAAGTTACTCCCTATAACATCAACTATCTGCCAGTGGAAGTCCCATCAAAATCGGTCCAGCTGTTTCGGAGATTACCCGGAACAAACACACAGACAGACAGACAGACAAAAAAAAAATTCGCGTTTTTGCTATAGGTGTCGTATGTACTTTGATATGCACTTAGTGAAAAGGTGTTATTTTGATATTACAAACAGACACTCCATTTTTATTTATTTGTATAGATAATAATCTCAGGAAGCGTCGCCAATATAATATTATTTTGTCGCTATTTGACGACCGCTTGGCGCAGTGGTTCGAGCGTAGGCCGCTTGGCTCACTGCACCGAGGTGGATGCAGGTTCGATTCCCGTCAGGGTAAATTTCGAAAATAGTCTTTTTGTAATTTGCCCTGGTCTGGGTGTCTCTGGGATCGCCCTCAGTCCATTGTACAAGCGTTGCTTAGTTTGGGACCATACAGTAGGTGTGTTCGTATACGGAACTCTGAAAAACCATGCAGTTCGCTTCCGATTTCCAATACTAATATAATAATATAATATCGATTCGTTGTACCCACTTTCACTTATCTAGTGTCGTATTGGACGTTACATAACGCTGAAACCGCACAAATACGATATAGATAGGTACGTTATATTGTTGTCAGAATATCGGTTACGATATCATTAATTGTGGCTTAGTTACGACATTGTTATAATAACGTAACCGTTATTCCGGGTGCAGGAAGGCTGTTTAATTTTGGTATTAAATATTTCAAACAAGACTTAAATGGACTTCAATAAAGAATATCACTCGTTGAATAGTAAAGGTAGGTACATAATGAATAAACTTTCTTTTTCAAGACGTGTGAAGTTTTCCAACCCACATTGGGTCAGCGTGGTGGATTATGGACCGAATCCCCCTGGCATTGGGACCAAAATTCAATCAATAAAATGCGTGTCCCCTGTACCTCAGCCTTACTTGAGGCTTCACGTGTTTTAGGCGTGGGTGCATGGTTATTTTAAATAATATTATATCCTATATACATCATATTATCTATCTAATATATAAAATTCTCGTGTCGCGGTGTTTGTTGCCAAACTCCTCCGAAATGGCTCGACCGATTTTCATGAATTTTTTGGAGCATATCGGGTAAGTCTGGGAATCGGTCAACATCTATTTTTCATACCGACCATTAGGAAATAAAATGTGCAGGGATGCAATGTATCGGTCCACTGGACAATAACATTTACCACTTGCACAGTGCGTAAACGGTTCACTAATTGGGGACAAAAATTTGATGGTAAAAAGTAATGGCCACAAATGATTTGGTTTTATTTTTATGCTTAGGCGGTTGAAGGTCGAGATGAACCTGGCTCTACTTTTTATTATTGTTTTAGGGTTCCCTATGAGATTTATTAAATGTTTAATGTCACATCCATTTTATTATCAGCCAATGTTGTTCGTATTAATTAGTTGTTGTAACGGCACTAATATATTACGCGGTCTTTACCCAAATCTGATAAATATAAAAATGTGATGATGACTTCTACACATCAGAAAAGAGAAGTACGTGCAGCTTTCACTGGTACGTACCCAGAGCTTCTTCTGACCGTGGCCATTAAGACCTTTGTGATCCTACAAGTTAAAAAACTTTTGCCTGCATTAACCCAAAGATTTTATTAACCTACCAATAAATGCTTGACGTGCAAGTGATGTATTCGACATAATAATATTACCGACTAGCTGTGCCTCCCGACTTCATCCGCGTAGTATTTAACGTAATAAAAATTTCGGGATTATCGGGATGAAAAGTATCCTATATGTTAATCCCGGTTATAAACTATATGTGTTCCAAATTTCATCCAAATCCGTTCAGTAGTTTTTGCGTAAAGGAGTAACAAACATACATACATACATACATACATCCACACTCACAAACTTTCACATTTATAATATTAGTAGGATATAAGTAGGATATTGTTATGGATTCGATAATTCCACAAACAATTGATAACAATAGCTGGAAATGTCAATCATTTATAATAGATCCATCAGCAATTTACCAAGAAAAGTTGTCGTTACTTTACCAGAAAAGAGAAAAAAGTTCGTTATAACCGAAAATATTACTCATTTTTATCAATAAAAGTCAGGATAACTATCAAAATATCATATCTACGGAGACCCATCTCTGAAACGAAAACCTTGTCAAAGAAATTAGGGTATTTGTAACCATTACAAACTCAATTTTACGGTTAAAAGGCGCGTGGGAGTCTAAACGTTCGTCCATATTATACGGTAATACGGTTGATTTTCAAATGAAAGAAATGTCACTTAACAGTAAATAAGCTGTTGGACATAGTATACGTGTTCTTGGCATTCCCATCCCATTCCCGTGCCATATCGCTGAAAGGTGGAGCATATTGCTGTATTACAATTTGTTCAGATGTAAATTGGATGGGATGTATAAAATGTTACTGGTTGTTGAGAAACGTGAGTGATAGCGAACGTTTTTATACAGAACCTTGCTCTTGAATTGAGACCACTGTGCATGATAAATATTTAGCACATTCAATGTTTATAAAAGGAAAATATATTTCGGAAATGACATATTTTCTAAACAGTTGTTTCCAATAAAAGAAGATTCTAATTCAAATCTATTCCACTACTTAACTACTTGTGCCTCATCGATATACGATTGGTAACGTAAGGTTACGGCCCTCTATGTAATCGCGTTTTAGGCCAAGATTTGAATGAAACTAACTATCTTTCTTTACTATTCATGAATCACTTACCTTTCTCTCTGTGGAAATCTTCATCCTGTTTGCCCTCTTCCTTCTTGTCAGAAGACGCCGGAACCGCGTCAGAAACCGCATCCGAGTTGGTAGGCAGAGCGTCGATGGCTACCGAGGCAGCTGTGAGTTCGGTCACTGCCGCTACTTGCTTAGCAGCATTATCAGCTATTGTCTCAGCGACTGAGGAATCCGCTGGCAGTAACGTAGTCTTGTTCTTACGCTTCTTGTTTTTCCTCTTCTTAGGGAAGAAGAGTGTCGGCTCTCCCAGCTTCGCGTCATTTTCCTGTGGCACTAAAGATATTCTCTCACCCTCATCAGAGTTCGTGGTTGTTGTTGAGTATTTAGAAGAGTATTTATCCTTTTTGAGGCTGCTTTTCGCTTTGGGTCCTCTGATTTTAATTGGTTTTGGTGTCGTTGTTTGCTCAGAGCTGTCGTCATCGTAGACCATGTAGAGTTGAGGGTTCTTGAAGACAGATAATTTTCCAGACTCTACAGTCTTATCTTTCTTGCTTTTCCGTTTGTTTGTTCGCTTTGGAACTTTTACCGTAGCCTTAGCGACCTTTTTATTTTCAGGAGTCATTTTGTATTTGTCTTCTAACGATATGTTCTTATCCTCATACTCTTCGTAGTCTGGGGCAGATTTTCTGGCATTTTTCAAGTCTTTTTCATGTTCCTCTTGTGAGAGTTGGGCTTGGATTTTATCTCGCTCCCTTTCTTCTTTGTATATCTCCTCTTCTTTCACTTTCTCGGATATGAATCGTTGCTCCTCAGCATGACGCTCCTTGAGCTCATCGACGCTGTCTAAAATGCTAGCTTTTTTGGCTTCGTTTTCACTTTGTTCGTTCTCTGCTGAATCCTGTTTCTTCTCCGAACTTCCTTCTTCGTAATCAGCCTCGTCTTCGTATCGCTTATTTTCCTGTTTCTTAGATTCCGCAGTTTTAGGATCACTTGCTTTCTCTTCTTTCTTCTCAGCCGCTTTTCCTTCTGTTTTATTAACTTCCTCAGAACTTTGTTCCTTGCTCTGATCAGCTTGTTGCTGTTTAGCTTTTTTAAGAGCCTCCACTACAGCATTGTTAGGTTTCTTCGTTAGTATATTAACAACACCGTCTATCTCAGATATTTGTGTGTGGTTCAATTTATCCTTATCGGCTGCGACTTGAGCCGGCCTGTTCAGGTCGGACCAATCTTTCCTTTCAAAGTAATCCTCATTGTCGGCACCTTGTCCTTTATCAAAGTATTCTTCGCTTTCTGGCTCCGCAACGGCTCTCATTACAAAATTGACAGGTGGAGCCAATCTCTTCTTGGGCTTAGCTTTTGTTACCTGCACGAATTCTCCCAGTTCCTCGCCATGCTTGTTCTTGAAGGGCACCCAGTCGGGGAACAGGTCACCTACGCTCGCCTCACGCTTAGTCACAGCCTGTTTATCACTCACAGTTCCTATGCTAAGTGCGTTGCATACGATTAAACAGCATACAGTAACAGATAACTGTTTCGCTAGCATTTTTCTAATTCAATGGGATACAGTCATAACTCGATTTGTAACACTCGACACTGGTAGGTGATCGTCCGTCGGCTGCGCGCGGTCTACTGTTTGTGTTAGTCAAAACTACTATTATTTATATTGTTTGTAAAGCAATTCTCTTCGGTGGCGACGGCTATGGACGCTTGAGAATAGGGTGGAACGGTTTCGTTTAATATCGACGCGTCATAATCATTTGCGACAGTAGAAATTATGAGCAATACGTTTTGTTTATGTCACGGTATGATAGTCAGTTGTTTATATTTTTTTCTGAATATTGAAATTAGTATCAAATTACTTAATTTTTGTAATACATTAATGGGAAAAACATAGGTCAAGTATTGTAAATATTTATCTAAGACGGTGCACTTTTTTATTTAATACTCTCAAGATACAGCAGTGATAGCCGATTGGTTAAGCACGCGTCTTGCGGGCTACCAGGTCTCGGGTTCAAACCCCGGCTCGAACCTCTGGATTTTTCTAAATCTATGTGTGAATCATAATATCTATATTATTATCACTTGCTTACGGTGAAGGAAAACATCGTGACGAAACCTGCATGTCTTAGAAGATTTAACCAATTTTCGAAAGACATGTGAAATCCTCCAACCCGCACTGGGCCAGCGTGGTGGATTATGGCCTGAATCCCCCTCGTGTTGAGGGGAGGCCCGTGCCCAGGAGTGGGACGTCAAAAAGGGCTAAAATTATTATTTACTCTCAAGATATTTTTTTTTTGGATAGATTCCTTTGGATCATCTGGAGTCTGATTTTTGAAAATGTTACTGTCTTCAACTATGCAAAATAGCTTCTGCTAAGAGTGCATTGACGTCAATAGTTGAATGGCTAAGCTGAGGATCGAACCTGGACCTCTTATTTACTTAAGTGCAGTCCTATGATCAACTAGGCTATTGTCTTTTAAATATTGAACTGGATACAAAATCAATTTTTTGGACTTAACTCCTAAAATATATTTTCAAACAAAAACATAAGTAAGCCTAGTAACTTAAGTAGGTCTTTATATTGAGCTTGAGCTTTACTTTATGAAATTTTCAGGAGGTTTTTAAAATCGTGTTTAAATATTCTCAGATCTTTCATTATATTTTCTAATAAATTACTGAAACTTATTTTTTATTACAATTTCACGCTTATTATTACAACTGAAGGCGCATCCATACTATTCTAACCGCTTCAAACGTGGGACAGTGGCGTGAAATGTTCAATTTTCAGTGCAAAGCGGCACGTACACCAACGGGCCGGCCGCTACGATCAGTACATCGATAGTTTAGTTAGTTTAGTCAACTAAACTATAGTTTAGTTGTGTTTGGTTCACTTTGTGCTCAGTTTGATTTGACCATTAACGGAAATAATGTAAGTACTCACATTTAATTAATTAGGAAAGAAAACAGTGACACAACTTGTATTTGGAACTTTTTTTTATTTGTTGTTTTTTACCTTTAAACCTAATCATTTCTTTCTGAATCTCTCTTTCTCCATCCATTTACTAGCAATTTGTAAGTAAGACCTACCGTTAATAAGACGCGTCAAGTCGTATCGAGTTATCAAAAATCGATTATCTACTATAACCCGTATCAAACAGCACTGCGCATAATTTCCAAATTCCAATATTTTCTTCTTGTGATTCAATTCGATGAGCCTGTAATAGACTCTAGGAACTCTTCCTAATAATTATTTGTAAATCTTTACTTAATTGTAGTACCAGCGTTATTTTTATATTACCTATATCATTTATAGTTTTTTTTAAAGAGAATCTCCAAAACTATGGATACCGTACCATAGACTGGGGGCGATTCCAGAGACACGAAAAGGCCATTTCCAAAATTTACCCTAACGGGGATCGAACCCGCCACCACTCAGTTCAGTGATCCCAGCGACCTATGCTTTGACTACCACGCCAAACGGTCTTCATAATATTTGCTACAATTGTGAACGAATTGCAAAACAATCGCACACTAATTTCGCATATTTATTTTGGGTAAGTAGGCCTCCATGCGTTGATACCTACATCAACTTTCGACTGTTTTTGTAAATACTACAACACGAACGTCCATTTTCATCCTTAAGTCTTATACAGGTAAGTCGTTTTAAGGACTCTTCAAGGGTCAAACCTCGACGTCATCTTTGGTCACCATTATCAATCCTGGCTTACATGAGTAACTTTGGTAGGAGAGTGTGGCGGGACTAGTCCCAAAAAACCTCATCACAATGAAAGGAGTAAGATCTTTTTTTGGATATTGATTCTCCGTGTCCCCCGCTCGTCTGCTTCGTTCAAGGCTAATATCGAAAGAGTCTCGTGTAGCGATGATCTGAAACTCTTGTAACTGTCTTGCTTCACCGAGTGCCGGCAAAAACTGGAGCCAATGACCTTTGGCGTCTGATAGATCGACCGCTTATCAGTACTTAACTAAAAGATTATACTATGAAAAATTAAGGGCTGATAATTATTTTGATTTATTGTTTCCATATTTCTCCCTCGGTAGAAGAAATGGTGTTACCTTTTCATCACGTTTTCGCAGACTTTATAATAACTGACCTTTGAAATGAACTAACATTACTACTCCTTTATGACAGGAGCTTCAATAATAAATGTTCGTAAGTCGCTAGTGGTCTACACTAATGTCGCTTAGCCACTGTGACAGCCGGGACCGACAGCTTAACGTGCCCTCGGAAGCACCCACACAAGGAAACAATTAATTATATTGCAAAGATACACACATATGAAATCTTAATACCCACGCCATATTCTTTTAAGATACAAGATTTATCGACCGCGCTGGAAAACAAATAAATTATTATTTGTATAGTTATATGTTATACTAGTTTCTGCCCGCGACTTCGTCCGCGTAGACTTAAGTACAGTATTTTATGTATTAATCCAGGTTATAATACTATATGTATTAAAGTATCGGCGTGAAAGAGTAACAAACATCCACACTCACAAACTTTGGCATTTATAATATTAGTAGGATTTATTAACATAATTTTAAAAGTATATTTATTTAAATTAACTAGATACGCGACTCTCCTATGTGGTTGCTGCCGCTAGTCTATCTCGCGGTTGGCCTTAACGCTATCATGATATCTTCCCCTTGCAAGACACCGGCGCCTGCGCTGATAAACGCCGCACCCACCTACGTACAGTCAACATCAAAAGCTGCTGGTTATCTAAAAGCGCCAATGAATCACATTGTTAAGGACGTCATAAATATATGTGACCAGAAGGTTTTTACGGTGATAGAGCCAACTGACTACAACCCCCCCTGCCTTTCCCACCTTCTATCTCACTCCCCTACAAGTCAGTAACGTACAGGCATAGGTATTGCAAACATCTTTAGTAACTTCTTCAAATCAGGCCAGTTTTAAATAAGCTTGGTTGCTGACTTAAAAAAATAGACTCACGGTTTAACAATTACAATGAGTAAAGGAAAAAAAATACGCACTCATTTTACAAAAAAATATCAAAATAAAACTATTTTTACGGATTATATCGCGTTTATTTTTACTTTTAATGTTCCCGACGTTTCGGCTGCTTTACAGCAGCCATGGTCACGGGGGGACTGAGGTGTTAGACGTCCTGACGTCATAGTTAGTAACTGGGTACCCTCATATTAAGTTGTTGTTTGCGGTCCGATCCACGCAGAAAGTGCTCACAGTGTCTCGAGGTCTTGCAATGGTACACAAGTGTACCATTGCAAGACCTCGAGACTAACACCTCAGTCCCCCCGTGACCATGGCTGCTGTAAAGCAGCCGAAACGTCGGGAACATTAAAAGTAAAAATAAACGCGATATAATCCGTAAAAATAGTTTTATTTCAATGTGTAGTATTCGCGTAAATATAAGAAATCAATATAAAAAAATATTAATCCAAATTGACAAGAGATTTTTTACAGTAGGTACTTAGCTAACACAAATGAAAAACCACCGTCTTCACACTCATTTCACGCGTTCGAAACGCATCGGCAGTAATCGAATAAACCTTTAAGAATCATTTGTTGACAGTCAGTTAGTACTAGCCTATTACAAAATATGTTGTAATTGTAATACAACCTACTCGTACTAACAGACATTTATTTCGAGGAAAAAAAGTTCGAAATTCTTTTGTAATGGATCCAATTTTGTAAGAAGATGGTGTTGGTAGCTGAGGCGTGTCAACACAATACTATCATCATAATGGAGGCAAAAAAGGGTTAAGAGTGAATCGTGCTCGGCCAGATGACGTTCTGTATATTTAGTTTGAACCTACGATCAATACTTTATTTTTTATTAAATTTATCGCAAATTTCATATTTTTTTGTGTGTGCATAGTTGTCATACAATATTACATTTATTTTCATTCCTACTTTCTTACTTACATATTAGTCTAAAGTAGGGGAGAGTATATGCGTGAAAACTGTTTTATTTTAGACTGCAAATGTGGGATATGTGAGTTGGGGTCGACTACCACAACTAGTACAACTAACAACAACAAGTCAAGCTCACTACTCGAAAATTAAAAATTGCAATACAAACGTAGCTTAATTTGGGGCCATATAGTTGTTTTGTCCGTCTGGCGATTTTTTTTGTTTAGTTAGTGAGTGGTCTTATTTATTAAGCAGTTATAATACGGTTAATATGATACGCCAATACGTCATAATGTTATGCATAAAAACATGTTTAAAGATTTTTTGTTGTAGTTTTCACTTACCCACTTACTTACTGCGGAACCCAAAATACTAACTAGAAACTGTTTTAAAATTATTTCCAATTCCAATGAAATGAAAAAGAAAACTTTTAAGACCTGGAATTTTCTAATTTCTATACTACTTTAGAAACTACTTTGTTATATACCGTATTACAATAACAATAGGATTTATATATTTTTTGTTGTTTTCTTCGGTTCTTCCACGCTTCGCACGTCGATAGCGGTTCCGGTTGGCATGCATTCTGACACTTGCGACTTAAAAAAAAACCTAAAAACTTGCACATAGGTAACTCTTAATCGATCCTCTGTTTTAATCAAGCAATATATTACGTTATCCTGGAATAGGAATTAGTTACATTACCATAAACTTAATTTTATAATATAACTTTTTATTAAGGAAAAGAAATACTTGAATCACTTACTGGTAGTCCAACTGGTAAGGTCTAGAAGGCCAGATAGCAATACCTCTATGTAAATATTGTGTTTCTCTGTTTAACTACGAATACGATTTAGTATATTGCATAATTGTATAATGTAAGTATGTCTTACGAATACTACTTAATGAAATAATTTTAAAATCACATAAAAAAAAAACAGTCATTTAAATTTCCTAAAACGGTAAAGCCAGCCTAGCTAGTAAAGTACCAAGTCATTACTTAGCAGTTTAAGCAAGCTTTAATAGCGAATATCTATATTTTTATGTAATATCTTTTTCAGAATTTAATTATGTCAAAAAATAATAAGTACTACTCATGAATTAATATCAATGTAATACAAAATTCAATATTAGACATTATCCCTATCAAGGTAGAAACAAAACCGCGAACAGCAGCAAGCACAAATAGTTTCAATTTTAATAATAATCCATAGCGTACCAGCTTTTATTACTTTTGATGGATGCAGTCCCGGGTATTGATAATGCCACTTTGTTCAAATATTGATAATTTATTTGTAGTTTTATTTGATTTGAGGAGGCTGGACTTCGTGGAGGATCCATGTACCGCGCACTTATTTCGAAAACTTTTCGTAATTAACTCCGATCAGGCTGTCAACTGCCTTTGATTGCCAGATTAAAATGGAGCAATAGAACCATCTAAACAGCTAAATTTTCCGAAAATAACATCGGTAAAGATAACACGCCGGAAAATTTAGCATTACAGCCATCGCCACAGAACTGCCGACCAAATTGATCAATTCGTGAAAAAAAATCCTAGGATTTTGATGTCATTTCGTAGAATTTTTTTATTGGAGGAGGCGGCAAAGCAGTTTTAATTAACGTCGCTTCTCTGAAGATTTTAACCTTGAAGTGTTTGCGACGATGATTGTTTCCGGTGGGTTGAAAGCGTTTTAAGTCAAAATATGAATAATGATTTTCTTAGATTTTTTTCTTTAATAGAGTTTTACATAGAGTCGCAGCAGCTCCCACTGACAATCAGCGGCTGGCGACTTCGATGCCTGGTTCGCCTCTGTAGTGACTGCCCTTAGCTCTCTAGTTACTTACATTGGGGTCTTAAATTTTCGGCGAAATGCGTGTGCATTTCTCTAAATGGGAATGTAGACGTGATTTCGTGTTTATTGCCATAATTGGATTTCGTTTTGCAGGATGGAATGTACTGCTGCAGACCAAAACCAACCCTTGTTTTAGGGTTTCTAGGTTGTTTTCAGTTTGTAGAAGTGTGTGTGGGTTGGTTCCATTTTGCAAAGCAAGGTCCAATTATCTGACAATAATTATTCTAATTATTTTAATTCTGAATTCAAATTACAAAAAAGTCTAGACATTCTGGTAAAAGCCGGTTTGTAAAAACGGAACTTAAATCTAGGGCGAGGTTGGATGAAACATCGTTTGTTTTTTTTTAAGTCAATTTAATGGCCAATGTAGACGAACGATGTTTGTTGCCGATTATTGTCGGTTGCCGTTTTTTATGCGTAACTTAGTTCTGAGTCTTCCACCAGTGGATGGCATTTCTTCTTTGTTCAAATAGCCTTGTACCGAATACCGGAATGGTTTGATGCAACGCCATTTTACAGGATGGAAGGGTCACAATTGATTTGTCTTTACCACTTTGCCAATGGATATTTTATTATTGGGGTTTCTGTTGTTATGAGTTGAAGGACTTGACCCTATCGGACTTACCTATTTAGTCAGAGAAAATAATAGGCAATAAAATGATGTACGTACCCACATTTCTATCGAATTCAACCTTCTTATCTGTGTAATAAATAATAACACCATCGAATATTTAATCACTTATTTTGTATGATTGTCACAAGCAATGTTTTTATTAGTCTTCAATCACAAACGAAGCTAGAGGATCCAACAAAAAATATCTCTGAATTAAATGATATTCCTAAATTTGCGTTAACATTATTATGTTTGCAAAGCAAATTAATGTAATTGAGTTTATTTGTGTGGACAGTTTTTCCAATTGTAATATCGTCTGCACCGGGCCTTATATTGAAAAACATTTAACTAATATAAGTACATTTAAGCAATTGTAACCTAATTTACTTATTCAATTATTCAAAACAGATAATACTTAAGTAATTACTGAAAATGAAAATGATTTTGCAATTCTACCATTATTTGTGTACAATATAATGTAAAGGCGAAATCTTTGGCGTGAAATGAAGCGAATTAACGTATTGGCCCAATGTGCCGCTGGAGAAACTTCTTTTGACGCTCGCAGGTTGAAATTCAACCTTACTTTTTGAGTCATAAAGTTGAGGTTACTGAATGAAGATCTTCGTGATAGAAATATTCGGTGATAATCAATTTTGAGCGACGGTACAGTGGGACCGTAGAGTTTTGGGGGCCGTCACCTGTTCGGTCTTGTTTATTGTTCGCTGGTTGGGCAAAACCCTATATATGACATACACACGGGAAATAACCATACGTTTTTCCACACCTAGATTTTAACCGTATTTGCGACTTAAATACAAGTCAAAATGAATTTAGAAAACGTGTTATGCTTTTCCGTGTGAATAAGATGTTTGTGGGGATTTGTCCACTTTCATCTTTTTAACATAATGCTTTAACTTGTCGCTTATTTATTTAGCAAGGATGGCATTACACCAAAGCAATTATAACAAGATTTCTATGTTAAATATCTAAAGCCTGAGTGATACTTAATCAGCTCGATAATATTGACTTGAGTGTATTATTATTTAGTACTTTCACATTGCGTTGCAGTTTCTAAGAATATATACCTAATTTATTCTATTGTATAAGTAACCATTGAGTTTCTTGGTAGGTAGGTAGTTAAAAAAAAAAAAAAAAAAAAAAAACATGACATGTAAAAAGACAAGCCCGCTGAGTTTCTTGCCGGATCTTCTCAGTCGAGGTCGCGTTCCGATCCGGTTGTAGATATAAGGAAAAAAATATGTAAATTGACAATTTGTAAGTGCCCCCGTAGGCCTAAACAAAATAAATGATTTGAATTGAATTGAATTGAATTAGGTACCAACCTGCCTACCTACATTCTGACTATTCTAAAATACTTTGTTAACCTTCTTACTAGAATGAAAAGTATTTCAGTTTAGTATTTCTATTTAAGGCATTTTCCTTCGACCTTCGTTCCACAGAGCGTGTGAGACATTTCCTTTGTTTAATATCTTGCATCTAATAAATATTTTACAATTTTATGACTCGATAACAGATGACATAATGAGCCCGATAGAGGCCGATTGTCCACCAAAGGTGCGAAGATAGAGCTCTGTAGAGACATTGATCCATTGACTGCAAGTAAATTTCAATCAAATTAATTTCGAAAATTGCTGCGGCGTGGGATGCGAGGAACCGCCATTGTGATAGGTCGGGAGCGGAGGCAACGCGTTGTAATTGGTCTAGCGAGAATAATAATGTATTATCCTACTAATATTATAAATGTGAAAGTTTGTGAGTGTGGATGGATGTATGTATGTATGTTTGTTACTCCTTCACGCAAAAACTACTGAACGGATTTGGATGAAATTTGGAACACAGATAGTTTATAACCGGGATTAACATATAGGATACTTTTTATCCCGATAATCCCGAAATTTTTGTTACGTTAAATACTACGCGGGCGAAGTCGCCCCCGCACAGCTAGTGACCTTATAAAGCGTATGTGTTTTGGAAACTATTGCCCCTGGAGCTAGCTGCCCCCCTGCCCCTCTGGCTGGAGCGCACTTGCGCTCGCCCTCTGTCTGGGAGAAGTTGTTCTGACCAACCTTATAGTCAATAAAAAAAAAAAAAAAAAAAACCCTGTTGTCTTGAGTGCAGAGTCCTGAGGGTGGGTGGTGGTCTGGAGCCAATAGGATAATTGTAAAAAAATACATACATACATTACTTGTCTTGTAAAGAAGGGAAACCCTTGAAGGTGAATATAATTTTGCTGAGCTGGATTTGCACTTTATTGCGTCGCAGAAAGAGTCTCTATTTATTACGAAATGTCTTTCTGAAAGAAATTAAGCTCTCATTAGTGTACTAATTCAAATTCCTGTTCCACTGCTCCGTGGCTTCGCTGTCCAATGGGCACGGACCTTACATCGTTTATTGATTGGTCAAGCGCAATATAACTACTGTAGATAACATATAGGTAATTGTGCCACACTCGAGGGCTATCAAGATGTTTTATGGTGTTGTAAAGTGACAATAACAGTTTGATAAAACAGTTGTATCCGCGTTTATCTAAATTATATTTTCGTATAAATAAGTAATAATGTCGTGTTTATCTAGTAGGTATTAAATGAAGACTAGGTATAGATAAATGCCAAATATGAACCCCATAAGTTTTATAGTAATAATGAGTGACAAGTGAGCCTCACATCTGAAATTTGAAAAATTAATCTCAAAATTCTAAAATGTTTTTATTCATGTAAGCGAACAAAGCATTAATGAATTGTCAGGATCTACCACATGTTCGGAATGCTGCTTCCACTAAGAAAATCCGGCAAGAAACTCAACGGTTGCTCTTTTATCAACAGTGAAATGTGAGCAAGCTACACCATTGTCACTAAATAAGTAAATTGTAACCAAAACTCACTCAGATTCAGGTCTTCGAATTAGAAACCTATTTTAGTGAGGTGTGCATGTATTATTTATCATCTACTTAATATGATAAAAAAAATGAACACCAGGACCACTCGGTCCGTGATGTTAATTTATTTAGTTGCCCATAATATAGCATTCAGATTGGGAATGCTAATCATACGTGCCGACGAACGAACTATAGTTAGATACCTAGGTACCTAGTTAATTTCACGTTGACGAGTGCCCTATGGTCTTTAGCATATAGGTCAATTTACAATAACGCCCACGTCACCATAAACTAACTATATATTATACTATAAATAGAACACTAGGTTAAATTATTGAACCATTGGGCTTTTAAATCTGATATTCAAGACTGTAGGGTTGTATTACCAGCCCCTCTAGCCAAGTGTCTTCGTCTACAAGCGTTTCTACAAATCGCTACGCTTCATGTATAGCAATGACATAAGTCACGTGATCTACTTATCGACTTGTAATGTCATTTCCATACATTGAAGCGTAGCGTTTTGTAGAAACGCTTGTAGACTAAGACACTTGGCTAGGGGGGCAGGACGTCAGAAGCTGCGGCGTTGGACATCCGACGCTAAACCGATGTACTGCGGACGGCATCATGCAAGAGATAACCAATTTAACATTATTTGTGATAAATTATAAAAAATGGTTATTCTAAATATTGTGAGGAAACCTGCACGTACTTAAAAAGCCGTGTGAAGTTCACCAACGCACTCATGCTGGACCTATGATAATTATTTCTACCTTGATGGATTTCATGCGAGAATCATGTGTAAAACTATACAAATAAAGAAAACGGAAGTGCCTATTTGTAAGCATTGTCAAAGAAACACCTTTTTACTAATGCATATGAAAGTATAAGTATTCTCTATTTAGAACAAAAAAAACTTTTTTTTTTCTGATTCCTTTTTAATCTCCGAAACGGCTGGACAGATTTCGACGGGACTTTCACTAACTTAGGCTACTTTTATGTTATCGAAGTACCATGAGGGTGGATCCGCGGGCTACTGCTAGTGTCTCATGTCTCACTGCATGGTAATTATAATTCTAGTCATGCCTTCAGTCTTGTAATTTGAAGATAACAGTACTGAAGTATATGTTTGTAACTAAATATAAATACCTGTGGGGGGGAAATATTTTCCCCTAATCTTTAAATCCTAAAGTTGATGATTCCTTATTACTGATGATAAACTAAATTATCACAGTAGATTTTAACCCTTATCGTAAGAATAAATATAAATAATTGGACGTAAGTATGGAAAATCGAACCAACCCACACAGCCTTCTGCAAAGTAAAACCAACCTAGAACCACTAAAACAAGGTTGGTTTTGGTCTACAGCAGTGCATGTGGGTTGATTCCATTTTGCAAACCTACGTCCAATTTATTGTATTGTTTAATTTTTTATTAAAATTATTATCCGTGGGTACAGTACGTAGGGAGATGACCTGCTAAGGTAATTAAAACCTTCTGATTAAATGGTAAAAGAGAAAGAGAGCTAAGAAAAATGAATGCCTCTGTGGCGACCTCACATTCACGTTGCCGACAGAAAAGGACAGATGGCGCTAAATGCAGCGCCTCAATACAATGTACGGCTTCTTCATAGAAAAACTGAATCACGATATTAAGAATCGCAAGCATCGTGGCTATATACTAGGTGAAACAAAAAGGGTATACTATTATTTTTGCAACTTAACTTTGTAAATCTCAAACTATCGGCTTTGTGGGACAGTTGAAGTACTAAAGGTTCTGTAGACTTGTGAAATCGGTCAACAGCTGTATTCCCATAACACCTTTTGTTTTTCAAGTTCCCTCCAAAGCTGATGGTTTTAGAATTACAAAGTTAAGTTTCGAAAAAAAAGTATACCCATTATGTTTCACCTTGTATACAAGACCCCGAGAAAAACCAGCAGGGCATAGCGGCCGCCCCGCCAGGCATAATACCCGCCTGGCTGGAAGATCTTCCCTTTTCCGCTAAACCTCTTTATCTAGAAAGCTTGGACTCTGACTGACCTCCAGCGTTTTATTTAGTCAATTCTAGGGAAAATCTTCGTCTTGACCATTTGACATATATCCCTGAACTTTAAAAGGATAGTAGAAACCCGATAATTACGAATTTTTTGCCATCATCACTTAATAATACTATTAATAGTATGTTATGGACAGTATCTCTACGATACAATTCCTCAAAATATTTTATTATTTATTTCATAAAGGCCCGGATAGGGATCAAATCCCGTATCTTTCGTTACTTATCGTTACCACTGGTCTATTGATTGACACATTATTTTTTCCTGAATGATTATTTCTTGGTTGTCTCTCACTGAATGTCTGCACAGGTAACGAGATAAATTGAATAGTCTCTCTGTAACTCGAGTTCTATGTCTGGCAGCGACAATAGATAGACACGCGCTCTTAGGGTGACCGTCCACTTGGCTGTGCTATGAAGCGGGCCCGTCCGCTTCGACCAATAGGAACGCTTTATTTCCTCTCAACTTGAGCTAAGCTGGGTCGGCTCACTACACATTTTCGAAAATGACCTTTTCGTAATTTGCCAAGGTCTGGGTGTCACTGGGGTCGCACCCAGTCCATTGTAAGGTACCCATTGTACAAGCGTTGCTTTGTTTAGGACCATACAGTTGGTGTGTTCGTCTGGCGATATTTACTACTAGCTGTGCCCGCGACTTCGTCCGCGTGGAATTTAATTGACAAAGTTTCATACAAACTTTCATCCCCTATTCTATCCCCTTGGGGGTAGCATTAATCAAAATCCTTTCTTAGCGGATGCCTACGTCATAACATCTGCATGCCAAATTTCAGCCTGATCCGTCCAGTGGTTTGGGCTGTGCGTTGATAGATCACTATGTCAGTCAGTCAGTCACCTTTGAGTTTACGAGTATAAATTTAGATTTATTTATTTATTATTTACGGGGAGTCCAAAATTGTGATTATCGCCTTAATGGGATCCGCTTATCATCATTCAAATTCTAATAAGTTGCTCTATAATAGAATTCTGAATTTTGTTATATATATTAGGTGCCATACAGATAACACTTTTTTAAATAAAGGTGTTCTATATCCACCAGTATATAACAAGTTTTGGTATTGAGAGCTCATAGTTACAGTTCTGAATCGTGTTTCATTTAGTGTAGTATAAAGATGTTGATAACTTTTGTCAAATTTAAATATTTCTTAAATATAAAGACACGGAAACGTTAACAATTTGTGAGCTTTGAGTACAAAGTACTTTGTTTATCTTTTGTTTTGGGTCGAAAACTGCTCTTATACAGCGTTTTTGGGCCTTAAAAGCTAAAGCGCCCATCTAGCCCGCGAAGTTTAAATTTTTTGAGGTTTTTTTGAAATTTTTCAAAATCTGACCACAATAAAAGGCACATTTTGTAATTCGCGACAAAGACCGTGTGCAGTGCATTTATTAATATATCCAACTTACTCTAAAACATTTCAAGAACGACAGCTATCCAGATAATCTGGCAATTTTTGTATATTTAGTGATTTACTAGTATCATATATCCACCGTGATAATATTTACAGTAAAATAAATGTATTAATAAACGCACTGCATACTGTGTTTGTCGCAAATCACAAAATGATGTCTTAAATATTTTCAGATTGTGGATAAACTATAAAAAAATACTCGAAAATTTTGAATTTCGCGGGCTAGACAGGCGCCTTCACCTTAAACAAAATGAAAATTGATTACTTAATATGGATCTTCTTGCAAAAAATCAGTAGTCCGTGATATCATTGACGGTCGAGAAGTTGCCGGTAAGTTTACTGCTAACAACTAAATAAATAATAAATATCGCCAGACGAACACACCAACTGCATGGTCCCAAAGTAGGCAACGCTTGTACTACGGGTACCGTATAATGGACCGAGGGTGATCCCAGTGACACCCATTACGAAAATGCCATTTCCGAAACTGACCCTGACGGGAATCGAACCCGCAACCCCCCGATGTAGGGAGCCGAGCGGCCTACGCTCGAACTACTGCGCCAAACGGTCATCAACAGGTTTTGGGTTTCTATTTATATAAATAAGGTTAACGACTTTGTGTTTAGCAGACTATTTTATTATTACCTACTATGAAGTCGGCAAACAAACGTACGGCCCACCTGATGGTAAGCAGTCCCGTAGCCAATAGAAGCTTGCAATTGGTATCAAAGGCATTGCTCGCACGTGGCCGACTTAACTGACAGTGGGTCGGGGGACGGAGAAGTAAGGGGGTTAGGGCTTCCGCTTCTCTAGCTCACCGTACTAAACGCAGCTATCATAGCGCCTTAACGGTGATCTTCTGTGAGAGGGTGGAACTAACCCGGTAGAGCTAGTCCGTATGTTAGTACGTTGGCTCTTCCACCGTTAAATATCTGCTTGAACTGGCCAAAGAAACAAAAACTCTGTTTTCATCACTACATAGTATTAAACAAAGTCGCTTCCCGCTGTCTGTCTGTCCCTATGTGTGCTTAGATCTTTAAAACTACGCAACGGATTTTGATGCGGTTCTTTTTAGTAGATTAGATTCAGGAGGAAGGTTTATATGTATAATAAATGCATAATATAGTAGAGAAACACTGACAAAATACCCGTGCGAAAAATACCCGGGGCGGGTCGCTAGTTCTATAATAAACCCCGTTGAATTCTGATCTATTCCGGGCTTCGTTATACATACTCCTCAAAAAATCGCCACTGAACAGCCTGCATATTATATTATTTGCGATATAATTTACGATATTATAACCCCGCGTGGTGGAGCCATGAGGCATGCGTGGGAATCGAACACCGATACCCGCGTCACGCCCAGCAACTCCATAAATCAACAAACAGATAATATATGATATTGGGCCAAACGATATCTACGTTGTATAGAATAGTTCCGTATATGACCGTTCCGTACTTGAAGACCGCTTGGCGCAGTGGTTCGAGCGTGGGCCGCTCGGCTCACTGCACATGGTGGTTGCGGGTTAGATTCCCGCCGGGGCAAATTTCGTAAGTGGCTTTTATGTAATTTGTCCAGGTCTGGTTGTCACTGGGATCGCCCCCAGTCCATTGTACGGTGCCCATAGTAAAGCGTTGCTTAGTTTGGGACCATACAGTTGGTGTGTTCGTCTAGCGATATTTATTTATTATTGAACTGCGTAATTGGTTTTTTATTTCGCGCACCAGCGGCCGAAACATTACTAGGAATATATGGTCGGTTTGTGCAGCGTATAAGAACCATGTTCAACGAACCATGAGGAAGGCCATGTTACGTGATAGTTTTGTTTCCCCTCCCCACTGAACCAAAAATACGCTAATCTCGGCATAATCACTTGGATTATGATTCGACAAATGACTGGTATATATAGTAAATATAACACATTCTAAACATTATTAGCAGTTGGACCAGCTATATTTAATAATTTCAAAATGTTTAAATTATTAATTGGTTCCCTGTTAATAATCTGCTTGGGTCTTTGTAGCGGTGAAGAATCGGTCACAGATGGCACGGAGCTCGTCCTTACCTTCTTGGTGAGTTTAGTATTTTAAATTCGCCTCTATTGACTCTATTTAACCGTCTAATTGATCATCAACATTATATCTCTGAAAGCATTGGGATCCTCGGTGTCGAAATATCGAGCGAAGACTTGTTTGGTGTTCATGTAGAGCCAAAGTGGCTGAAAAATAAATTAGGGTGTTGAATTCAAACAGTACTTTACACCGGGACACTGGCTCTTGTTGTACAAAGCTCAGGTTCGTCCCCACATGGAGGATTATTCCCATCTTTGGGGTACGAACTCCTTCCACTTGACTCTATCCAACGTCGGGCTGATCGTATTGTCGACGATCTCTTGCTTACAAACGGTCCCTATCCCCTTAGTCACGTGCGAGAGAGACGCTAGCTCGCTATGTGTGCTCTACCGTCTGTACCAAGGGGAATGAACTGTTTAGGTCCGTACATTGCAAGCCTTCCATTCACGCACATACAAGTCGTTGTATTTTTTTTAATTGGTGAAAACAAAGTTTAGTAATATATTTTATAATTCCATAAAAATATTCCATTCTTATGCGTCCAAACCACCAAGTACTTTTTAGTCCGGGATTTTGAAACACCCTATGTATAGTAACTTCAGTGGTGGAAACCAAACCTTTGGCTCGGCCGGCTACACCTCATCATAAGAATAACAAAACAATATTCCTTTAGTTTAAAATTAATGGAATATTTATTTAAATTTATGCCAAGTTCAAGATATTTTTAAATAATAATTAAACTTAGGTTCAAATTGATTTCCACAATATTGCAATATCATCTCTTTATAAAAATCGTCTCAAGGTTGTTATTACATTAGAAGAGGACAAAAAATATAACTTAAAATTGAAGACTTGGACTTGGTTGTAGAACTTACCTAATGTATTTGACCTACTAACGGCAGATTATTTCAACTTAAGGTACTCAAATTTTTGAGTCCCACTGAAGGAACAATATAGCTACAAATTATTTTTCTACTTCCCTTAAGTCTTATAATCTTTTTAGTATTTTTACTAAACGTTTTGCGATTACAGGAAAAAAATATGCAATGCCTATGCAATGGTGTTTATAAATTACTAGCTTCTGCACGCGACTTAAAAAAAGTATGTTATATGTTAATACACGTTATAAACTGTCTGTGTACCAAAATTCAACCAATTGGGTACAGCCGTTTTTTGCATGATTGAGTAACAAATATCCAAACAAAGAATCTTCCACATTTAAAATATTAAAGAGATTCGCTGTCATTACAAAACGTTTAGTGAAACCTTAGGTAAAACATACAAAAAGGACTCCTGGGACCTACTTATAAAAGAATTGGCTGTCGTATTTTCTTACGGGTTACGGGTATTAAATACTAGACTCTTTCCTCTGCAGGATTAATGCCGAGGAAACAAAGAATACAAATGCCTTACATTAAACTGTGTTCTCTGATTGTTGTAGGTCCACCGCCATGGTGACAGGACGCCCGTCAGCAGTACCTTGGCGTACAGCAACGACCCCGAAGCCCTGGCTGAACTGTCAGCCCCGTACGGGTACGGACAACTGACTGATGTAAGTACAATATCTACTAGGTGAAACAGAAAGCGTATAAGTACAGTTTTTTTTTGCAACTTTACTTTGTAAATCTAAAACTATCGGCTTTGTGGGACAGTTGAAGTACCTACTAAAGATTTTGTAGACTAATGTAATCTGTCACCAGCTATATGCCTAAGCACCTTAGGTTTTTCTAATTTCCTCCAATGCTGATAATTTTAGAATTACAAAGTGAAGTTTTTTTTAAAAAAAATACACCCTAGCTGTTTCAAGCTGTACATTTAGATACTTACCTGTTTTGTAATTAAAACATTTTTCAGTTTCTATATCTAAATTTAAATTTTTAACATTAAGAGACACATTGATCGTACACAAAATATTATTATTTTGATTATTACGTTTCGTTTATGTTTGTTTTGCAAACAGTGCCTTTCATTGGAATAAAGTATTTCATCTAACGAATTTAGATCCAATTCGTCGAATAACGATCCGTAGTGCTTTACAGCTGGTCTTCAATTAGTCTTGCTTCTGTGACAATCTGCTTAAATACAGTAATGTTTGTCTCCTGATTTGTACCGGAGTGAAGTCGATAATTCATCCAACTCCTTGAGGGTCAAACCTCGGGGTCATCATTGGACACCAATGTTGATCCTAGCTAACAAGAGTAATAGAGGTAGAAGTGCTTGGCGGGACTAGTGTCAAAGTCAAATCATTTACCTTGTTGAGGCCTACGGGGACACTTGCAAATTGCCTCTTGAATGTCCTAATCCTGCTCGCGCACAAGCCTCCCTTCAATGCGAAAAGAATTGAGGGAGGGGCATAAGGCCCAATCGGTCATCACTGCTATTAATAATTTGCCGTCCAAATATTGACTCATAATAGTCCAAAGATAATTGATAAAGGTTGATTTATGATCACTTAAGTATTGTCGACAAGGTAATCAATTGTATATCAGATGATCAAGTCGTGGCGTCGCTTGGAGGCCTGCCTGGATGGCAAATTATACGCTGTGACGCACGCTATGATAATGATATCTTACTGACATTCAAACATACAATGTTAAGGTAGTGATAAGGTTATCAATATAAGTGTAAAGTTCAATTGAATGAATAAATTTGAAAACGGTCAAAGGTAAGTAGGTAATAAATAAATGAATATTACTAAGAACTTTGGTCGTTTCCAAAAAATACTTACATTAAATTGAATGGTTTTGGTTTTTCAACAAAATCAATTCGTTTTTTTTTTGGAATAGTTTAACTCTAGCTGTCAGTGCTTTTGGGTACCACAGCATACCTATACATTTTTGTATGACGATGACTCCTTCGCATTTTAATTCACAGAAGAGAGTGAGTTTGAGCGTAGGCTGTTCGGCTCGCTGCAACTGGTGGTTGCGGATTCGAATCCCGGCGGGGAAAATTTTAGAAATAGCCTTTTCACAATCTGGTCTGGGTGTCACTGGGATCGCCCACAGTCCATTGTACGGTACCCATAGTACAAGCGTTTGCTTAGTTGGAGGGGCTAAAGGGAATACTTGTAATATGATAACGACACGTTGCTAGTAATTTTTATGAAAAAATATATCTAATATTTTAATAACTGTTACAATTGCTGGCTTCATTTTCAGGTGGGCATTCAGCGCGGCTACCAACTGGGTCAGTTCATTCGCAGCCGTTATGGCGAACTCCTCTCGGACTCTTACAACCAGTCTGAGATTTACATTCGGTCTACGGACTCTACCCGCACCAAGATGACGGTCCTGGCCGCCATGGCCGCCATCTACCCCGCTGGAGACTCCAACTGGAGCGGTGATATCAACTGGACTCCTGTACCTTACACCACTGTACCTGCTAAATATGATTTTGTAAGTACAAATCGGATATCATTCGGATCGCGGACGTGGGCGAGAAAACAGCAAAGCTGAAGTGGGACTGGGTCGGCCACGTGGCACGCATGGATCCGCAAAGGTGGGCTAATCGTATTAATACCTGGACGCCCAAAGATGGTCACCGACGTCGCGGCAGACCAAGGCGAAGATGGTGCGACGATTTGAACACCTTTGCGGGTAAATCGTGACCACAACAAGCCGAAGATAGGGTCCTGTGGCGTAAATAAGGGGAGGCCGTTGCCCAGCAGTGGGACATAAAATAGGCTATAAAAAAAGTACAAATAACTCAAGAGCTAGCCTGAGCTAGGCAGACCTGAGCTGTAAGGAATTGTCTACAGTGCTCGTATGCGGGCTGCCTCGATCCTGGTAGTACTAACCCCTCACAGAAGATTGGCCTAAAGTAGCTAATAATTGATAGCTACGTGCGAACACTGCCATTGGTATTACAAGCACCTATAGGCCACGGTACTTGCTTAACATCAATCACGCTCTACTAGATATCTATACAAATACAAATAAATAAAATTGGAGTGTCTGTTTGTAATATCAAAAATTACACCTTTTCACTAAATGCATATGAAAGTACATACGACACCTATAACAAAAACGCGATTAAAACAATTTTTGTCTGTCTGTCTGTGTGCTTGTTCCGGGTAATCTCCGAAACGGCTGGACCGATTTTGTCGGGACTTTCACTGGTAGATAGCTGTTGTTATATGCTTCTACTACAACTAAGTACTTTTAGTTTAGAAAAGCAAAATTTAAAAAGTGGGTGCTGTCGCGCGGGCCCAGTACGCGGGAGCGGGCTTTTTTGTTCAGATAAATTCCACGCGGACGAAGTCGCGGGCTCGGCTAGTTTAGACTATGTTCTTTTTGATAGACCTACTTTGTAAAATCACTGTTACTTTCTTTACAGAACTTTGCTGTAATAAACTGCCCGAAGTTCATAACCGGTTACTACAGCTCCTTCCTGAAGACGTCCTCAGCCATGGAAGGCTATACCGACCTGCTCAACACCTGGTCAGGGTATCTGGACTTCAATATCACCGCTACACCTGTTTACGCGTACGCTGTATACGACGTTTATGCTAGCCAGGTGAGGAATTACATCACCTGATCCCTCAAAGGGAGAAAATTGGAAGGAAAGGAAGGGGAAGGGGAACAGAGAGGCGAAGAGACGCACAGCAGCGCACTTATATTTTGCTGATGGTATTCTACCATTATAGACAAATATAATGACTATAGATTCTTAGTCCACCACACTGATTGTGCGGTTTGGCGAAATTCACCAGCTTTTCAAAAGATATGCAAGTTTCCTAACAATGTTTTCTTCACCGTTCAGCATAATATTTTATCCGTTCAGAAAAATACAAGCACGCTTTTATACTATTAGTGTATTAGATGCACTAGTGTACAAGCATATTTCGCCGGAAATGGCAGGAGACAAAATTACTTGGCAGTACACGTAACGTGAGGGTCTGGAAACGTGTGAATCGAACCAAGGACCGTTATGATCACAGCAGGCCACTGGTGACCACTAAGCCCAATAAATAAATGTATCTTTATCCGGTCGACATGTCGTCCGGAAATGTCACTGGTTTAAATTAATTGACACATCATAGGCTTAGAAAAAAAATATATGACAGAATTGACGAGAAATTGTTGTTCACAGCTCAGTTTGGGTCTGGCCCTCGATCCCGAAGTAGAGGCCATCTTCCCGGAAATTACGGAGGCCGCTGGAGCCGCCATGGATATTTCTTTTGGTGATGAAAACTACATCGCTTTACAAGCTGGTAAGATCTCTTCAAACACCTGCTTTCAATGATTTCATACACCGACAACTGCCAGATTAGATCACAAGCCCTTCGGTTCGTTGTATCAAAATTTAATTACTGCTCAGTGGCGGACTATATATCTGGAGATATAGGTACTTTTTAAAATATAATTGACTACTTTTTGTGTATTATTGAAGATTGGATTGCGCCACCATCAATTGCTTAGCTTCTTGATTAAAGAGGCCGCATAATTGACGGCTAATTTAATTTTAAAAACGCTAATATTATAATACCTTCCATTTTGCCAGGTGTTCTTCTAAACGAGTTCTTTGAAATCGCTGACCTGATCATCTCCGGGGAAGATACGCCCGCGGTCAGGGTGTACTCCGCCCATGACGTGAATGTCTATGCCTTCGAGGCCGTCACCCAGATCTCACCGCGTCAAGGAGTCCCCAAATACGGTGCCATGTACGCTTTGGAGCTAAGAAAAGTCACTGCGACTGGACAATATGTTGTTTTAGTAAGTACAATCCGGACTACGATGGCTCTAATTACGCTTAATGTTTGTGCTAGAGTACAACGACCGCTTGGCACATGGTGGTTGCAGGTTCGATTCCCGCCGGGGCAAATTTCGTTAAATGCCCATTTCGTAATTTGCCCTGGTCTGTGTGTCACTGGGATCGCCCTCCGTCCATTGTACGGTACCTATAGTCCAAGCTTTGCTTAGTTCGGGACCATACAGTTGGTGTGTCAGTCTGGCGATATTTATATTTATTATTTATTTATTGGTAGATCATGTGCTGTTCCCCGAGCAGCCACTGATCACGGAAGTATGCGTAGGAGACTCATTTACCCAGTCTGCTTCTGTCATTATAAATTGGGATCCACGAGAGGTTTCCTGACGTTAAAAAAGTAGACTGACGTTGGTGAAGTTGATGTTTCTGGGACCCATCATCCGGTGGTACTGAGTCAATACAATTAAAGTCAAATAAATTGGCTTATGTTACTTCAAACAGTTTTAATGGTCTAATAGCAACAAAACCGTAGAACAAAAACAATGGATAGCAGACCACTGGCCGACGACATGTCGACTGGCAAAGACAACCGATTAGTATGACAATCATAATAATGATCAATGGTTTTCGGGTGGAATGGACATGTAATTGATTAGTAGACTTGGCGCTCAGGTCTAGTTAGAGGAGAAATTATAACCTGGTAATAAAATCCACAGCCTGTCTATCTAACAACGCCCGCTTCTGACGAGATCCTGTACCTCCCTGTGACCGGCTGTGACGACCTGCTCTGTGACATCGAACAGTTCCGTAATGTGACAGCCAAATACGTGCTAGACGAGGACACCTGGAGGGACGAGTGCGGTTTCACCAGTGACATGGAAGTCGATACTACTAACATTTAAGAACAAAATTATGGAATGGGATTATGCGCTGTGAATATACTTTTTTACTGTTAAGCATGTCAATTTATTTAATCTACGTAGTATGATTAAAATAGCTCTTCTGACCGAATTTCGGTCACGGCGGCCATTCTGAACGAAGGATAGCCCTACGCAGAAGCCAAGCGTGTGCAAGCCCAGGTTCACTCCCTCTACCCTCACTCTCATAGTCTGGGACAGCTTTACGTGCTCTCCAAGACACCTAGACGCTCAGTTCAAATGGAAATGGTTACCCATCCCTGACTGACCTTGCCAAGCGTTACTTAACCTTCCATCGATCACTTATAATTAGTGTAGATAAGTTTTCTCGTTCTCCTGAGCCGGCCGGGCTGGCTGGGCCAGCTTTCGGCCAATAGGATTGTTTCGTTTTAATGAGCTGCGGAAAATGAAGTCATCTTATTGGTCATAAGTCAGTTCAGACAGTCTGCCCTGGTCAAGTGGACGGTCACCCTTATAGTGGTACAGACTCGGGATGATTTGCCATAAGTAGGTATATGTAGGGTGGAAACTAATTTAAACTCTCTAAAATTTATATATTCCGTTTTTTTTATAATTTACTAGCGCTATCTATTAAAATATCAAAATCGGTCAAGGCGTTTAGCTGTAGAAGAATAACGAACACACGCACACTGAAATTTTATAATATCCTAGCTGACCCGACAGACGTTGTCCTGTCTTAATTTTGAATATTGAATTCGAATTGATCCGCTCAACTTTCTTATTTTTTTCTTTCATAAAAACCTTCTCCTGACAATAATAAACACAACACAAAAGAATTAGCGAAATCGTTCCATCCGATCACGTGTTAGGCGATGACCAAGGAAATAGAGATTCATTTATGTATACAGATAAGGATAATTAGGTAGTATATAGTCAACTAGTTATTTTTTACATGTCTAGCAGACATCCGATGGTAAAGTATCACTACAACATAGTATAAAACAAAGTCGCTTTTGTTGTCGCTGTCTGTCCGCTGTCTGTCCCTATGTAGGTATGCTTAGATCTTTAAAACTACGCAACGGATATTGATGCGGTTTTTTAATAGATATATTCATTCAAGAGGAAGATTGATATGTATAATACATGCATTATATAGTAGAGAAACACTAGTATCAGCATTGCACCCGTGCGAAGCCGGGGCGGGTCGCTAGTTGACTATAAACATGAGTAAGACGTATAAAATTGCATTTTGATAGAAGCATGTATTGAGCTGGTATCGCAGATAATTTCCTATGGGAGACAGACGAACGACCGCATGTGCAACACAAACAGATCGGGGATGCGACTCTTGTATGTTTTATATTATGTTTAATATTATAATTTGACGACCGCTTGGCGCAGTGGTTCGAGCGTAGGCCGCTCGGCTCACTGCACTGGGCGGTTGCGGGTTCGTTTCCCGTAGGGGTAAATTTCGGAAATGGCCTTTTTGTAATGTACCCTTGTCTGAGTGTCACTGGGATCGCCCCCAGTCCATTGTACGGTACCCATAGTACAAGCGTTGCTTAGTTTGGGACTATACAGTTGGACGAACACCGTCTGGCGCAAAAAAAAAACAAAAAAAAATAGGTTTTTTTGTTGAACGAATAAACTGAATGTACAGCGATTGCCAGACCTCTAATTTGGGTTGCCTTTGAGTTCTCGGTTGAGTTCAAAATTTATTAATACCAGTGCAAGTGTCAGAGCGATCTCGTAGGGGGGGGGGGGGGGGTGATTTTAAATAATTTTGAGCGCCCTTTGAAATCCAAAGGGGAGTCCGACAAGGGGACCCAATCTCACCAAAAATTATTTAATGCAGTCCTAGAACATATTTTTAGACAACTAGGATGGAACAATATCGGCATAAAAATAGATGGAGAATACTTGAACAATCTCCGATTCGCGGACGACATAATTCTCATTAGGGAAAGTCATAAAGAACTTGAATATATGTTGAAATCCTTAGACGAAGAAAGTCGTACATGCGGATTGCATATGAATGCTGAAAAGACATCTATACTAACTAATAACACTAAAATCCCGACAACAATCCAAAATACACCTGTAAAATACGTGGACAACTATGTCTATCTTGGACAGAACATTTGCTTCACTAAACCGACAGAAAATTAAGTAGACAGAAGAATAAAGAGTGCTTGGAGGAAGTACTGGTCGATGAAAGAAATCTTCAAATCTCACATACCCACAAGATTAAAAAAGAAAGCTATGGATACCATCGTATTACCTACTTTGCTGTATGGTTGCCAAACCTGGGCACTTACAAAAACTATCATGAACAAAATACAAGTTTTCCAACGAGCTATGGAAAGAAGCATGCTTGGTTTTAAGCTTCGTGATAGAAAACGTAACAAAGGAATTAGAAAAATTACAAAAATAATAGATGCCACAGAACTAGTTTGCAAACTAAAATGGAGCTGGGCTGGCCACACTGCCAGAGCTACAGATGGACGATGGAGTGAGAAGATACTCCATTGGTACCCACGAGACATACCTAGACCACGTGGTAGACCCAAACGCCGGTGGAGCGATGACATCGTGGCTACAGTAGGCTATACTTGGACACGACTAGCACAGGACAGAGAGATGTGGCGAGAAACGGAGGAGGCCTTCACCCGCAAATGGGTACCCAACTAAAATTATTTATATTATTATTGTATGATTATTTTACTATAATTGCATGCACTTTTAATTATTATTTTTAATGTTAGTGTTATCAATTGAAATAATGAAATGTAATGTTGGGAATAAAGGCTATTATTATTATTATTATTTATATTCAAATTCAAATCATTTATTTTGTTTAGGCCTACGGGGGCACTTACAAATTGTCAATTTACATATTTTTTTCCTTATATCTACAACCGGATCGGAACGCGACCTCGACTGAGAAGATCCGGCAAGAAACTCAGCGGGCTTGTCTTTTTACATGTCATTTTTGAAGCGAAGCTTCTTTACGGACGTTCGGGGCGCTCGCTACCCGGGGACTAAAACGGCGAAAAGCGTAACGCGTTACGCGTAACGCGTTACGCGTTACGCGTTAATATAATATATCTAATATCTACTGCAAAGCTTCGCTTCTTTCGGGCGTCCCTAGACGGCACTGTTTTTTTTTTTTTTATCGCCAGTATACTCACCCCTTTATTAATAAACGTGGATTAGCGGGCGAGTTACACACCGAACTGTATCTTTCTATTCCATTATCGATCCGGTAATTTAAAATACCCCGCTTGACTACTATTTGGACATGTCATTTTTTACTATACCTATGACTGGTATGGCGCTCATTAGAGGAGGCCTATGTCCAGCAGTGGACAAACATAGGCTGATGATGATGATGATGATGATGATGATGACTGGTATGACAAGAATGGCATTTCCAAGATCGCTCTCAGATTTGAGATCGCTGTATTTACCGGCTACAGTCAAAGGCGATAGGTACCTTTGTGCTTATGCCATTTGCGAAGTCTAAAACTAATTATTATATCCATGTTTCATGAATATTAAATTATGGACAGGCTGAATAATTATTGTGCGGATTTATGTACTGAACCCTTCTCAAGCAAACATTGGTTTATTTGCTGACAGTTCAGTACATAATGTAGTAGAATTACATGCGTAGGCATTCTAATACGTGTACAAAACGGTTCGAGGGACCACCTCTTGAGGTTCAGAGTCCGATCCCAGCCATGGCCTTTAAACTATTGACGTAAGTCCAGTCCTAGCACAAGCCTTTACATTAGCTGGAAGGGCTATAACCACACGTCACGCGATAAGCTCATATAATAATATCGCCAGACTAACACACCTACTGTATGGTCCCAAACTAAGCAACGCTTGTAGTATGGGTACAGTACCTTTGACCAGTCCTGTGACTGCGTGCGATCCCAGTGACTGACACCCAGACCAGGGAAAATTTCGCAAATAACTTTTGAGAAATTTTCCCTGGCGGGAATCGAATTCACAATCATATGGTGCAGTGAGCCGAGCGGCATACGGTCGAACCACAACGTTTAGCGGTTGTTGTCATTGTATCTCTTTAAGTATTAAAATAAAACTCACCGATCCCGCCAATGACGACGTCAACACTACATACCTCTTTAAGAATTCCCTTTCATCGCTAAACAAGATTATGGCACTGAAAGAAATTCTTTCCAGTACTGAAAAACAGATTAACAGTGAATACCTACCCTCTAGGGCGTCGGTGGCACCTCTCAAACCGGTTACGTGACGAACATACACGAACATACACGTGATACTATACGTGTTTGGAGTTAGGTATATATTTGTGTTATTGCTACTCCGATGTTTCTTTCGATAGACTCGAGCGAGTTGCAAGACATTTTAGCTTCACAAATTGAAACATTTTATTTGTTGAACAGAAAGTGAAACCACGGTCTTCGTCGAATCTTAGATGTGATTAAAAAACGTTCAGTTAAAACAAAACTAAAATAATTAAAGCTAGAAGCTATACCTATTTACAAAAAATATTTGTCGTATTTTTTTCTTAGTAGCCCTTATTCGGGGAATTAGGGGTGAAAGGCTACTTCAGTGCGGCTCGTAAAGTCTGCCAGTCTACCTACACGCTCAGTTTATGTCAGGTCACCTCTTAAACAAGCTGATGGAACTGAATAAAATAGGTCACACGCATGCGATGTTGCTAGTGATGTAACGAATATTCGCATTCGCATTCGCATTCGCGAATATTCGCATATTTTTTGACATTCGCATTCGCATTCGCATTCGCAAGAATCTATGCGAATGTTTGGCGAATGTTTTTGAAAAACAAAAAGAAAATTATGTATAGATGGATATGGAATGTTCATACAACTAAGTAAGACTTATATATTTTTACAACAAACTTGATCGTAGTGTGCCCTTATTGCACCCCTTTTAGGTTCATAAAGTAGCTTATTACACACTAGTGCTTTTGACTTTACATTTTTATAAAATAATATAAGTAAATACATTAATTATTTAAATATATTTATTTCACATTAAATTTCATTGTAAATGAAACATATTATAAATATTCGATTTATTATATTTCAAATAATATTATAATTGTTAGCGGCATTGCTAGACCCATAGATAAATATAACCGGCCAAATACATGCCGCACTACGCATACACTAGGGTTCTGTAGACAGTAGCCAGTTTTCGAAAATACAGAAATCTAAAATGAATTGTTTTTTTACTGATATGAAAAATTGAATATGGCGGCTCTCGTAACCTATAAATTTCTGCGGAATTAATAAACTATTGGCTACCGGCAATAAAATAGTAAGAAAATATGTTACAAAATTTATTAAATCGGCATTCGTAGACATCTTAAGCAAAAGTGACATAAACCTTTATTTTATTTTTGGACTGATGAAAAGTTCTTATAAGGAGTTTTAATTCAAATAATTAAGTTGTGATTAGACTGGTTGCACAATCAGTGGTGCGTTGGTTTGTTTTGAATAGTAAATAACTATTTATTGTCTACAATAAACCACTACATATTTATAATATGGTTCTAATTTAAAGGATGAATCTTGCTGCTCACGTAAAAAAGGCCACAATGAAGCTCAATATTTCGTAAACGGGAATTAATATTGAAAAACTGTCAAATAAACTTTCAAATTATTTTAAAATACCTACTAATAAATACCTCGATCGAGGGGGTGAGTAAAAATTTTCAACTCCCCTTTCTTAAGTAAGGGAGGTACAGTGGAATAAGTTTGCTTTTAAAATTTAAAAATAGATTTTTTGACGTACATAAACTCATTTTTTTTCGCTAACTTGCAGTAGTTTAGCCCTAATGGTCTCTGAATAAAATTACTGTCATATCAGAGGGACGGGCAGACGGACAGACTGATGTGGCAAAACTATAAGGGTTCCAAGTTTGACTACGGAACCCTAAAAACTTACGGCGCGCCATCTTGTTTTACTGTTCATTCATCCTGTAATCTGGTCCTAAGGTCTTAAGCAAATTCGAGAATTGTGTTTTTTTTTTCAATTAAGATTGTAATATTTTTAAAGTAAGCTGTAAAATGTCGTATGAAACGCGTGAACATTGTTAATTACACACCTTGGCTCCATCACAGCCCTCGCGTTAGTCTCTGGCTGTAAACCAGCCGATTGATCGTAAGTAAGCTCACTTGTATATGCTGCACGTTTACTTATATTTGAATTAAAAATATATATGGAACTGTCTTGAGGTCGGCAACTAAATTATTAATATGATCTTTCTCTATTGTTCTTGTTAGTCTAATTAAAATATTAACTCAATAAAAATTGAAAATCTCCCTCCTCTCCCTCGAATCAAAACAAATCTTTTCGAACTAACTTTATGTGACTAACTTTGTTCTTTCAAACTGTATGGATTCGGCTATGTTCGGCATACACGAAATGTTAAACAAGCGCTCTTTATTAACCTCTGGCGAAAAAAGAGAGGTGTTATAAGTTTAGGATGTATATCTGTCTATCTGTATGTGAGATCGTAGCGCCCAAACGTTGTTTTAGAAAGGTATTCTGAACGAGAGTGTTCTTAGCTATGTTTCACGAAAATTGGTTCAACCGTTTGAACATTATCGGCTCTTTTGTAGTTTAAAAAGTCGTCGCATTGGAGTTTTTTAAAATTTTCAATTTAGAGTTATTTGAAAGTGAACATTCGCATTCGCATTCGCATTCGCATTCGCGAATGTTGAAGCCAAATATTCGCATTCGCATTCGCATTCGCGTATGTCAAAAATCCAACATTCGTTACATCACTAGATGTTGCGATTCAAATACATAGTAGGGTAAGGAAGTCCGTGCTTTTGTCCATAGCTATTTCCGTCCTTTGTCTACGTGATTCTTGAGAGAATTGTTTATAGGATACGGAATGGAAGGGACTCTGAACGTCCTAATTTTCATCTAGGAAAGATTACGTCAATTCTCAATAACAATTAGTAAATACTTTTTTTTTTTAATAATAATAAAAAAATTATTTCCATTACCATAATTTTATTTTTTTAAAGATGATGCGTTATCAGCATTTTTTTATTGTTGAAGCTTCGTTCATACTATTTTGAATTGTATTTAATTTAATGTAACGTTGTTTATTAATTGTGACTTTCAAAATTATTCCCGTGAAATATGAATCATATGCGTTAACTCCTAGGCCAAATTATACTCGAGTTTTAAGAGGTTGGTTCATATATCTAATGCCGGCTCCACATTCACCCGCGATTAGCGCCGCGAAATCACGCCGTGATTCACAGCATCGTTTCGCTCTTCCCTGCGTGTAAAACGGTCGCCTCTACACTCGCAAAGCTTCGCAAGACCTTCACAGTTTAGTTCGCGCGCTCAACGAGAATGGACGTCGATATGGCTGCCGCTGCTTCTTTTAAATTATAACTTAATAAATAAAATACAAATAATTTAATTATATTTTACGTAATTTAATAATAATAATATAATCGACGACCGCTTGACCGCTCGGGTGGTTGCGGGTTCGATTCCCGGAGGGGTAAATTTCGGAAATGGCCTTTTCGTAATTTGCCCTCATCTGGGTGTCACTGGGATCGCCCCCAGTCCATTGTACCGTACCCATAGTACAAGCTTTGCTTAGTTTGGGACCCTACAGTTGGTGTGTCAGTCTGGCGATATTTATAATTAATTAATTAATGTTCGCCTGCCAAAGTATAGGCTCTTCTTGATAGTATTCAAGGAGTGTCAACTCCAGGTCGTTGATCAAGGTGACGCTCATTGCTCATTAAAAAAATATATTTTGCTCTGAAATTAACTTAAGAAAATAAATAAAGCGCGAGACAGCACGACCATTCGACACCGCGTCCCGAGCGCTACCAAAGAGAATACAATACTACGTAGCGCTACTGCGAAGATTCACGAGTGTAGCTGCCGTTCGCAGTCACGTGACGCGAACCAATCGCGAACCTTTTGACGCGGGACAAAAAACCGACAACGATCGGGGAACGCCGCGACGCGCGAACGCGAAGCTGCGAACGAAAAGCGCGAAGATGTGAAACCGTCTACATTCTCGGTTCGCGGGTTTCGCGGGCTGTCGCGCCGTGAATGTAGAGCCGGCATAATGAAATTTGAAATTATTTCTCCATAACAGCAGCATTCATCACGACAGGAAAATTTTACGGTTCAATTAAATAACCGGACGTTTTCTATTTATGTATTTCAGAAGAAATCTCACGATTAAATGTCATGAACATTAATTACCTAGTCTCAAAATATTTCACCCTGTTGATAAAAAATATTTATTTATTTATTAGAACGATTTATTAGAACGAATTCAATTAACCAATTACACTAATAATACAATACAAAACAAAAGCAATTAAGTATACACAAATTGGAAATATAAAACGATCAGGCATCTATCTCGCAGAACTTCAAGCATGCTAAAAGAATCTTCGCCCATTCATCCGCAAACAAATCTAATCTTGCGTCTGAGCCCATAGGTCATCTAGCGCAGTGAGGGTGCAGGGTACAGGGGACATCGCTCGAGCAACGGTCCGGCAAGCAGGGACAGCAAAAAGCTTATGTTTCCTGACGCGACTGTAATTTATAGGAGTGAAGAGTCGAAGCAAGACACTGAGCAAATCAGGCGCATCGATCCCTCCAGAGACGATCCTGCACGAATTTGTGATTTGAGCGACTGCTCTCCTGACTTCAAGTGAGTTATAACCAAGAGGAACCAAGTAGGAACTTGGTGGGGTAACGATATGGGTAGTGCCCATGAATACGCTTGTACAAAAATCTTAAATAGGCTTTTTGCACTTTTTCTAGTAAAAGAGCATATGTCCTCTCGTGAGGATTCCAGACAGTCGCACTGGTTTCCAACTTGATTCGGACCAACGCCTTATATAGTGTCTGGATTACATTGCTATTTCGAAATGGCGTACATTCCTCAAAACAAAACCTAACCTCTTGAAGGACTCTCTAGTCGCTAGAGCAGCAGTCGCTAGAGTCTAGCGACTGCTGTAATATGGCCATGGAATGTTAACTTCTGGTCGAAAGTGACACTAATATATTTATTACGATACCGATACGCGTGGTCAAGCTGTGTTTGGTAAGTCCTGTATTTAGATGGGTTGCCGATTTGAACCCAACCTGCAAACTAAGTCTGCAACCCAAATAAAACTTTAAAGGGCGCGCATATTACAGATTTGAATATCTATGGCTAAACGATAATTTAGCGGTGGTAAAGACCTGTAGCCACATGACTACTTCACATCTAAATATATATAACTCAAAGGTGACTGACTGACTGACATAGTGATCTATCAACGCACAGCCCAAACCACTGGACGGATCGGGCTGAAATTTGGCATGCAGGTTGATGTTATGACGTATGCATCCGCTAAGGAAGGATTTTGATTAATTCTACCCCCAAGGGGATAACATAGGGGATGAATAATCCCGAAATTGTTGTTAAGTTAAATTACACGCGGACGAAGTCGCGGGCACAACTAGTTTAAAAGTATAAACTATAAACTAAATCGCCTCATCTGCCGGACGTCGAACAGCACATTATTATTGGGGCATCATAGAGGGTGGATTAATTGAAAAAGTTTGTCAAATTTAAATAATTTTATTTCCTTATCCTTATCATAAATAGTTTAACATGCATCCACTTCACTAACACGTAAATTAAGCGTCATTATGCTACACAAACGAAACAACCATTTTAGTACAAAAAAATAGTGCTATCAAAAGTTACACTTGAGTGCAATCGATTCGACACAGCATAAAAAAACTCTTTTTTTCTATTTTTTATCGGTTATTTTTTTACTAACCGGAAATCCAGAATAGATCCGCAATAGTTATTTATTTTTAATACATTTGAAAATACTATCAATGTACATATTTCTTATCATGGCACAATAAAAAAAAAACAGAAAAACTTACCACCAATTATTGCACAGAAATCATTTTATATTTATAACAAATAACCAACTTGTTGAGACACATTGCACGTCTATCAATTAGCGTAGATATAAACCACATCACAAGTTAAAGAAACTATTGTATGACATTATATTGTTGGCGTGACGAGACTTTTTAATGACAGTGACAGGTAAAAAAAATGTCATCACTCCTTTTGAAATGAACTGCCAATACTTATAGAATAATAACTAGTAAGTACATCATAGTATTCTCCCCATTTGCACTCCATTCATTTCGTGATTGTAAAGTGTAAAAATATACAGTTGAGTATCGAACGAATGCGACGTATCATACACTATTAACAAAACACTATGCGATCTCTATAACTTAACTACAACGTTTAAGTTAGTTTAATTATCATAGTTGAAGTTGATTACGTTGAAATAACTACTATCTGCCATTTATGCCTTCAGACTAAAACGCTTCAAAAGTTTAAGTTTAAAACGTTATGCAAAAATGTATGGGACTGACATGAGTTACCGTTAAGTAGATCACTTGAATTGAATGAAATTAACTATAAATTTAACTGGAACTAAATTTATAAACATTTAATAATTCATTTGTAATTCTCATACATTTTAGGCGTTGCTAGTTTATAGACATACATTCTCATTTACTGGCCAAATTTCAAGACTTCGGCGATTCTGGGATCGGTCAAAACATATTGACCGATCCCAGAATCGAATCCGTTTCCCCCTTATTAATTCGTCTAGAAGTACAACAAATGGCAGCTGTTATTTCACATCACAAACTAAAAAATACATAGTTTTAGGTGTGCAATTATTTGTGCCAGCAAGTGCACATGCATACATTATACATGTATAAAAAATAATATGACGTAATATCTTATTAATATTGCACTGGCGTTCGCGTTTAGGCCACTTAACATATTATAATTATTCCATAAAATAAATTACAATTAAATTGATAGACAAATTACTTAATTATCGTTGAAAGCAACGTAATGGCAAGAAACGTATCACAAGAAAACCATAAAAAATATAATGTTCAACAATTACTTAAACAATATTACAAATTCTATGATACAGAGACTACCAAAGACGTGGAATACTCACTTGCTTAACCATGGCCAACGAAAAGCAATACGAAATTGAATAGGTCATTTTATTATATTAATTGATTGAAACGTTTCACCTTCATTTATTATCTTTATAAACAACTAGGTAAGTATCTAACAAACAATTTTAATAACTAGCCGTTACCTATGAACGACAAAAAATTAAGTTTATGTACTAGTAGAATTAGATTAAATATTATTAATGGATTTAAAAAACAAACTGTCTTTTCAATACAATGTCAAATATATTACAAATATTGATATATTGGCTGTTACACACTGCATGCCAATATTGCCAATAACAACGGAATAAAGTGAAATGTGTGACCAAAACATAATTCCGCAACATGTTGCTGTCTCTATTTTCTGACAACAAAAAAATACAATAATGTTTATGAATGTTACGTCAGCGCAGACCAGTTAAGGAAACACACGGACCAACCGACCACTGAAAATCTTGTGAGCCAAAGTGGCTCATGCATGGCATTTACATCGACCCAATCACAATCCATTATTATTTTCGATAGACCAATCACAATGCGTTGTCCCTGTTCTGACTAGTCATAATAGCGTTGCTTGCGCATCATTTTTTTATTAGTGTGTTTAGTGCCGACAAAGATGGGGTACGTTTTTTTAATGTTTGTGTTGTGTCTTTACTCCATCATTTTAGACAACGTCTTAAGAAACAGCGATCTTGAACGCTGTGAAATCGTGTTTTTACTCCTGCGGTGCCCAGTTGTCATACCCACAGATATAGATTTACATATATAACGCAAATGCATGTACAGTCTGCGCGACTACAGATATAAAAAACATGAGTATGAGCGAGATAATCACTCGAGAGGATCGTAGCGGGCGGAGGGGCATGGGCGGCATCGGTGTTTTTGAAGCGGTTTGGATATCCCGGCACTTGTGACGTCACAGTAGGTGTTAAAAATTCGGCACGCTTGGTTTCAATACAAATCGTGATACTTGCGTTATCTATGTAAATCTATATCTGTGGTCATACCTCTTTCGATGTAAGTATTTTTATAGTAAAGATTATGTGAGTTAAATCACATTACTAGATTTTCTGTTAGCCTCTCCAGCTAAGAAAATGCTTGTGTTAGGAGTGGGCTAACGTCAATAGTTTTTATTTATTTTATATCAGTTGTAAATGAATACTACTTCATTTGTGAGTAACATGTCAAAAATACCTGCAGTGTTAGCCTCTTCTGATGTTAATTTATAATTAAATTGTCAAAAATTCACACCCATATCTAAACAGTAAAGCAGTTTTTAAATTTATTTACACGATATTTTTAAACTTTTGCATACAAAATTTGCGGTTTTTCTCACTGTGAAAACGCTTATAATTGTCATAATAACACGTTCATCATAACAATGGCAATGGTGCGAATTCTCTTGGCTAAAACTAAACTAAACTTGACACAGCAATACACCGAGATTAATTTTATTTTTATTTTTGCACCAAAAGTATCAGCCGATGTCTAGTTAACAAAATTGATACAATAGTTAAAACGATCAAAATCATTAAAAAATAATAATTACTTACAAATTCAATAAATTTTAGAGATTCGTATTTTGAGTGGCCCATATTAAGTGAAACAAATTATATATCTCCTAAATAGAATATCACTGAACATTCGAGCAAAAATAAAACAAGTTTTGAGAAAATCATCTTCTTAATAATATCTTAAATCCTGTCGGAATATTGTTTACGCGTAAAAAATATTTTTTTTTCCACTTATCATCTAAAAGGTCTCTAAGGCTAAGGCTAAAAGCTTTTTTGGGCGTTCGGAATCTGATAATAAAGTCGAAAATAGTTTAAATTGTCTCACGTTTTAGTAATGAAAATATTTAAGTACCTATTAAATGCAATGTACCTAATGTTAGTGAGATTCGCTTACTTATAGAAATTGCGATACATATTATTTAAAGTTACAGTAATATTATGTAACAACTACGTACAACGTTCGCTATTTTATCGTATAATTAATTATTTTAAGAAGAAAAAAAATCATCGCTCTAAGTTATTTTTTTTACAATAAGTACCTAATTTAATGTCAATAATTATAAAATGTACAACTCTACGTGATATACTTATTGGGTTGGAATTGAGTGCGAAAAATTTCGCGAAAATGTGAAAAGGTGATTTTCGCGAAATTATGAAAAAGTAATGTCATTAAGTAAACTAAAAATATGTACCATCACACTGTACTACACACAGTAAATAAGCAGGAGTACGTACTACACGTAATTAATATGAATGAGCGAACCTATTTTATAAAATGTAATGTTACGTTTTCGTATTTTTTCCAAAATTCTCGCACTTTCAAATTCAATTAATGAATGAATACATCATTATCGTGATTAATCATTCCTAGTCTATTTTTGTCACAAAAACACTCGGTGCGACTTTCGGCCAAAACCACGGCCGAATAAAGTTCATATTACTAAGCGGTAATTTATCACTTCAGCTAACAGTTGCTATCATAATAAAACTACCATAAAGAATGGCAATTTCGTAACGATTCCTAGATTCGGCCACCTGAACGGGTGTAAGTAGACGGCGCTGTACGACAATAGTAAAAATGCCGCGAGGCTATTATTCGACCAAACGTGACCGGTGACGAGCATTAAACTTTTTATTTGTGGTTTAAAAAAAAATAGTTTTGCCAACGAATTAAGCTGTTTTTGGTTTATGCAAATCCACTGGGGTACTTGCCAGTAACTGTTCTAGAAGTGTGGCAGTCTGCTTCGGCGTAGCGGACAGGGGCGGGCGGCTAGGTGATGAGGCCAACCGTGTGTAGGCCCTACAAGCGGCTCGCCAGGGGCGGGCCGTGACGCAACTCGCCGGCGGGGGGTGACGGGGGCGGCGGGGGGCGGCTAGGTGATGAGGCGGGGCGCGTGCAGTCCGTGCAGGCGGCGCGCCAGGGGCGGGCGGTGGCGCGGCTCCCCGTCGGCGGGCGGCGGGGGGCGGCTAGGTGATGAGGCGGGGCGCGTGCAGTCCGTGCAGGCGGCGCGCCAAGGGCGGGCGGTGGCGCGGCTCCCCGTCGGCGGGCGGCGGGGGGCGGCTAGGTGATGAGGCGGGGCGCGTGCAGTCCGTGCAGGCGGCGCGCCAGGGGCGGGCGGTGGCGCGGCTCCCCGTCGGCGGGCGGCGGGGGGCGGCTAGGTGATGAGGCGGGGCGCGTGCAGTCCGTGCAGGCGGCGCGCCAGGGGCGGGCGGTGGCGCGGCTCCCCGTCGGCGGGCGGCGGGGGGCGGCTAGGTGATGAGGCGGGGCGCGTGCAGTCCGTGCAGGCGGCGCGCCAGGGGCGGGCGGTGGCGCGGCTCCCCGTCGGCGGGCGGCGGGGGGCGGCTAGGTGATGAGGCGGGGCGCGTGCAGTCCGTGCAGGCGGCGCGCCAGGGGCGGGCGGTGGCGCGGCTCCCCGTCGGCGGGCGGCGGGGGGCGGCTAGGTGATGAGGCGGGGCGCGTGCAGTCCGTGCAGGCGGCGCGCCAGGGGCGGGCGGTGGCGCGGCTCCCCGTCGGCGGGCGGCGGGGGGCGGCTAGGTGATGAGGCGGGGCGCGTGCAGTCCGTGCAGGCGGCGCGCCAGGGGCGGGCGGTGGCGCGGCTCCCCGTCGGCGGGCGGCGGGGGGCGGCTAGGTGATGAGGCGGGGCGCGTGCAGTCCGTGCAGGCGGCGCGCCAGGGGCGGGCGGTGGCGCGGCTCCCCGTCGGCGGGCGGCGGGGGGCGGCTAGGTGATGAGGCGGGGCGCGTGCAGTCCGTGCAGGCGGCGCGCCAGGGGCGGGCGGTGGCGCGGCTCCCCGTCGGCGGGCGGCGGGGGGCGGCTAGGTGATGAGGCGGGGCGCGTGCAGTCCGTGCAGGCGGCGCGCCAGGGGCGGGCGGTGGCGCGGCTCCCCGTCGGCGGGCGGCGGGGGGCGGCTAGGTGATGAGGCGGGGCGCGTGCAGTCCGTGCAGGCGGCGCGCCAGGGGCGGGCGGTGGCGCGGCTCCCCGTCGGCGGGCGGCGCCCAGTCCTGCAGGCGCGCGCCGCCCGCCAGCCGGTGCGTCAGCCGGTGCGCGATCGAGAACCCGCCGCTGCCCTCCAGCTGAGTCAGCACGATGATCACTTGTCTGGAAGTCGAATAGAGTGGAATCATCGTAATTTTCGCAAAAAAGCGAGGCATTAGTGTGTAATCGAAATATTGAATTTTTGTAATTGAGGGGTTCTGGGTTCGATCCTCATCGCGGCCATTGAACTATTGACGTGAACGCGCTCCTAACACAAGCATTTGCTTAGTTATAAGGGCTAACAGGAACACTAGTAATGTGATAAAATCAGACTGCATTTATAAAAAAAAAAAACAATAGTTTAACAAACGTAATTTCGCGAAACTTGGTATTTTCGCGAAATACCGTATGGAAAAATAAAAAATGTTAAAGCAATATTTGATTATTAACTGTTTAGTTTTGATGGTAAAAATTCAGTTTTTTTTATTGCTTTCAGCACGCGTCTCGCATCTCTGGATATCTCGAAATCAATATGCAAATCATAATTTCAATATGTATATGTCGCCGCCAAATAGCTTAATTCGCCGTTCAATTAACAGCCTAGGCACTTAACTAAACGGCGCCGTTCAACTAACGGCCTGAATGATATTCAGCCGTATCGTCTATTACAACATTTAATAAACTGGCTGGCTAATGCTTAGGCAACTGGTTGACATTTAAGTACTACAAAACTTTTTCAAAATACTACCCAAGCAGAACGACCTGGATGGGTTTAGGTTAGGGTTATTTTTTTATGACCCCACAGAAACCCCACCCGGCAAATAGATTCGGTGGATCTAAAAAAAATCATAAAAAACCTAAGTACCTAATAAAATTATTCCATCAAAGTTCTTTTTGTCCGACGCCATATTGACCAAAGAGAATATAGAATATAGAGATATTGACAGTTTGGTGAGTTTCGGCGCTAGGTGGCAGAAAGTAGGACTAAATTGAAATGAACAGGCGAGGCAGGTAATTAAACGGCTAGGCAAGTAGTTAAACGTCATCGATCCAAGTCATTTGCCTAGCTGTTTGATCAAATGGCTGAATATCATTCAGGCCACTAGTTGAACGGCGCCGTTTAGTTAAGTGCCTAGGCTGTTAATTGAACGGCGAATTAAGCTATTTGGCGGCGACATATACATATTTAAGTATCACTTGCTTATGGTGAAGGAAAAAATCCTGACAAAACCTGTTTGTCTTAAAAAATCTAACCAATTTTGGAACGACATATGAAATCCACCAACCCGCACAGGACCAGCGTGGTGAATTATGGCCTGAATCCCCTTCCTATTGAGGGGAGGCCTGCGCGTAGGAGTGCGACCTTAACAGGGCTAAATTATTTATAAATTATAATGTCAAACATCTATTGGTGCACTTTGGCAGTAAAATCGACCAGTTTGCCGTCACAGCAAATGGCATGACGGTATGTCATGCCGTCACGCCCCCTCTATGGCACCACTCTCAACTCCCTTGTGTGTGTGCGCGCGTATACTATACACTACACCAGCTGTAGTAGCAGTATGGCCTACTTTAATTTTTAATAATTATTACGGAGGTAGTTTTATTAAGACTCACCTATGTAAAGGCGGTACTGAATCTATGGTCTTGAGCTCCCCTCTAGTGGAGACCACGTTGTAGCTCTCCTGGCAGTCGCACTTCACGTGGATCCACTTGTCCGTGTGCCTGTTCTCCACCATCACCACCAGCCCTGCCCAGCCCTGGAATAATACACCTTATTAGCAAGAACAAAAGAATTATTTTTCAATATATTCTAAATTAGTTGTAGAATATAAACTGTAGTACAGTTTAATCACGGCTTAAATCAAGTCGGCCCCTGTTTGGACTATCCATCGCTAAGATCAGCTTGAAAACTTAACGATGTCTTTACACCAACCCATGCCATAGACTAGCTTATAATTAAGACCAGAGAACAACTTTTACCATAGATGAGCCCGTACCTTATGAGCCAGTCCATTTCAAAGAACGTGTAATAATAATTTAGCCCTTTTCACATCTCACTCCTGGGCACGGGCCTCCCCTCACTATACGCGGGATTAAGGGCGTAGTCCACCACGCTAACCTAGTGCAGGTTGGCGGAATTCACATGTATTTCGAATATTGGTAAGATTTTCTAAGACATGCAGGTTTCTTCACGATGTTTTCCTTCACCGTAAGCAAGTGATTATCATTATAGAAATTATGATTCGCACATAAATTTTGAAAAACCAAGAGGTGCGTGCCGGGGTTTGAACCCAAGACCTGGGGCCCGCAAGACGCGTGCTTAACCAATCGGTTATCACTGCTATATATCACTGTTATTTTACAACCGCTTGGCGCAGTGGTTAGAGCGTAGTCCGCTCGAATCACTGCACATGGTGGTCGCGGGTTCGATTCCCGCCGGGGAAAATTTCTGCAATGGCCTTTTCGTAATTTTACCAGGTCTAGGTGCCATTGGGATCGCCCCCAGTCCATTGTACGGTACCCATAGTACAAGCGATGCTTAGTTGGTGTGTTCATTTGGCGATATTAATTTATTATAGACCGTTTCTGTACTTAGAACCAGCCCTAATTTTAGAGCAGCCTGTACATCAGTCCAGTGCGGTGTCTGTGTACCTTGGTCAAGTAGTATGCCGTCATGCCCTGGCGGCCCTCGTGGCGCTGTCCGCGCGCCAGCGTGAGCCCGATGATGGCGTCGGCCAGCAGGTGCGCGTGCAGCGCGGGCCGCTGCACGCCCAGCGGCTTGGACGCGTGCGCGGCCAGCACGTGCCGCGGCCACGCCGCGCGCGCGCCCAGCTCCAGCCCCACGTGCCAGTGGTTGAACGCCAGGCACACCACCAGGTAGAACCCCTTCTCCAGCATCTTGTGGCATCCCACGAACCCGCGGACCTGGACCCACGGAGACGCAGCGTGTTTCACGTATGATCATGAGATCGTGTGCATTTGTAAAAAATAATAATCAGTCTGTATAGTTACTATTGTCAAGGAAACCGATAGATGTCGCTGATATCAATATAGCGCGCGGTGATAAGGTGGTCGTGGCATTCCATATAGCCGTTGAGTTTTATTTTTGTTCTTCTATAAGTGGAGCAATATACACCTGTATCCTAGTGTTTTAATGTGAAGCCTAGAGGTAGGACACCTTGTGACCTGCACCAGTTGTATACATAAAAATTTACTCAAAAATTCTAGTAATGTTGACATTATTTTGCAAACTTTCTTCGAGCAAATTCGACGTTGCGGCGCTACAAAGTGTCCCGAAAGGTGAAGGCGCCTGTCTAGCCCGCGAAATTCAAAATTTTCGAGTATTTTCATAGTTTATCCAAAATGAAAAATGAAATGAAAATGAAAAATATTTATTCAGTAGAGGGAACACATAAGGAAATATCAGCACATAATTATAAAATAAGTGAAATAAATAGACCTAAGGACAGTAAGCTGCATTTCCTACAGTGTGAGCTGTACCGAAAGGCATTTGGCTCAGCATGTGCTGGAGGGGAACGAAATCTCCTCCAACGTTGATTTTCAGCCAAAGCCTCCTCATACCTTGTCTTGCATACCTACACCATTTGCTACCTAAATCACTAAGCTATTACAACAATATAAGTACTTATACGTAATAATAAATATAATACATATTTAAATAAAATTAAAAGGAATATAAGAGAATTGTTAATCTGACAAATTGATATAAAAATAAAATAATTGTGTATGAATGAACGTGAAGTAAGTATGAACCCACGACAAACGACCGCCTCGCCCGACGCCCGAATCCTTACAAGTGTATATATATATGTAGGTTAGGTGGCTAGGTATAGGACTAGCGACATTGCGACGCATCCCCGTGCATCTCAGTGACCCACCGCACTCACAGGCATACGCTGCGCTGTATGGAGCTGCGGAGCGAGCCTGCCTCTAAACATAAACGTAACTAATATACAATGTCGAAGAGTGGCTATGTACCAACGTAGTAGGTAGATAGGTATCTAATGACTCTGTTATTGATATTGATTACACTAAAAACGTAGTGAAATATTATCTACCTATCTATAACACCATGCCGCCATGACGCCGTGAACCGGACGCCACCCTTGAATGCCCTTGAGACGCACTGAGCTGAGAATCTAAGCGAATGTCAGCCAAGCGGTAAGTGGATATTTAGGTATTATTATATATACTACAATACATCAATTATTCATTACATATTTATGTAATAATTCAATTTACAGTATAATTAGTAGATAGGGCAAATTTAAGAAAAACTATATATATGTCGCCGCCAAATAGCTTAATTCGCCGTTCAATTAACAGCCTAGGCACTTAACTAAACAGCGCCGTTCAACTAACGGCCTGAATGATATTCAGCCATTTGATTAAACAGCTAGGCAAATGACTTGGATCGATGACGTTTAACTACTTGCCTAGCCGTTTAATTACCTGCCTAGCCTGTTCATTTCAATTTAGTTCTACTTTCTGCCACCTAGCGCCGAAATTCACCAAACTGTCAATATCTCTTATATTCTATATTCTCTTTGTCAATATGGCGTCGGAAAAAAACATCTTTGATGGAATAATTTTATTAGGTACTTAGGTTTTTTACGTTTTTTTTTAGATCCACCGAATCTATTTGCCGGGTGGGGTTTCTGTGGGGTCATAAAAAAAATAACCCTAACCTAAACCCATCCAGGTCGTTCTGCTTGGGTAGTATTTTGAAAAAGTTTTGTAGTACTTAAATGTCAACCAGTTGCCTAAGCATTAGCCAGCCAGTTTATTAAATGTTGTAATAGACGATACGGCTGAATATCATTCAGGCCGTTAGTTGAACGGCGCTGTTTAGTTAAGTGCCTAGGCTGTTAATTGAACGGCGAATTAAGCTATTTGGCGGCGACATATATATATATATATATATTTTAGGTATTGGCAGACCTCCGTAAAATCTGAAAACATTTAAGACAACATTTTGTGATCTGCGACAAACACAGTATGCAGTGCGTTTATTAATACATTTATTTCACTACAAATATTATCACGGTGGATATGATACTAGTAAATCACTAAATATACAAAAATTTCCAGATTATCTGGATAGCTGTCGTTCCTGAAATGTTTTAGAGTAAGTTGGATATACTAATAAATGCACTGCACACGGTCTTTGTCGCGAATTACAAAATGTGCCTTATATTATTGTCAGATTTTGAAAAAAATCTCAAAAAATTTTAACTTCGCGGGCTAGATGGGCGCTTTAGCATTAATGTCGTGTTATTAAATTAAGAAAAGCTGATTGGCTGGTTCAAATCGAGATGGCCATGCTTTCGGTGCTGCTGAGTGCTGATTAGTTGTTTGTTTAAATCGTGTTGGTCGTGGTCTAAAGACCAAATTAAAACCAAATTAAAGGGAAAAGTGCAGCGTCGTAGAAATTTTTCAATATTCCATAATTTTAGATTTTTACCTACTTGGCTAGTTTTATTTAAATGAGTCACATTTTTGAGTAAGAAAGAAAGAAAGAAAGAAAAAACTTTATTGTGGCTCACAGGATAAAAAGATAACAAAAAAATAAATGAAAAAAGTTAAAAATTCTGCTCGCCACAAACGGACCCAATTCAGCATGTGCTGGTTGACAAGAAGCAGCGCTGGTCTTCCATTGGGCCCGTTAGCGAATTCACGGGCGCAAACCACAAAAAAATTAATAAAGATAAAATAAATAAACAGCTAAATTAAGACTAAAGGGCTATACATAAACTTCTTGCATAAAACTATAAACTCTATGGTGCGACAAGACAGATCTAACTACCTCAAAGAGTATACAATATTACCTCGTGAAAGCAAAACTAACCTACAAAATAATGTGAATTAAAAATAAAATAAGAATGGTGTAAGTAGAACATAAAATTATTTTTAAAAACAGTGAAACATAAAAGCACCTCGTCAAGATCAAAATGGAACAACTACAACAATACAATTCTAACCTAGGGAAACATTTTTCTTGCTGACGTGGCAAACCCGATATTGGCAAAATCTCAGATAACAAAAACAAGGGCAAAATATACGAACACTAAAAGAACGAAAAGCATACAAACATAGAAGAAATAAAAACTTGGTAAGTACACTACATATAGATAAATTAAGCATATATAAATATATTTCTTATGATAGTTTATAATGTTCATAATAATGGTAATATGCATAAATAGAAATATAAATGTATGCTAATAAATAAGTTCAACAAAATAATTTAAATCGCACTAGTGTCATTTGTTAAAATTTCCTGCGACTTCTGATGAGACAGAATAAAAGATTTTAATTTGCACCTAAACCCATGTATATTTTGCAGATTCCTTATTGGCGGCGGGATGTTGTTCCAACACTTGGACACAGCGTAGCGGAAACTACCCCGAGTAAAGCACTATACAAGCCTTGGTCTGCAATGACGCTATAATGGCCTCAAGCTAAGCTTAGCTACGCTCTCGGCCTTCAAGCTTGGTCATCAATGCAGCCTTGATATCCGCGCTATAAAGGCCTCGACCGTCCATCAAGGGCTGCATGCTGACCTCGCTGTGGTGGCCTGGAGCTGCGCTACGCTACGCTCTCGCCCATCAACACCGTGCCCAGCAACGCACTCATAACAGACCACGGCAGTAACGTACTATTAAATGTGACATTAATAGTACATTGTTACACAAGGAGTGAATGTAACAAAATAAGTCTTTCACCCGAGGTAAACACTGTGCTTTTCATTACGAATACAAGGAAAGTAAAAATAAAAACAGGAATTGGCTAAAGAAATAATACAAGGAAGTATGAACTACCCTACAACTCGAAAAAAAATATCGGATTGCCGCCAATTTTTTTTTTCTATGGCCGGCCAACTTCATTCATCATCAGCCTATACTTGTCCACTGCTGGACATAGGCCTCCCCTAATGAGCGCCATAGCGCCCTGTCTTCAGATTGCCGCATCCAGCATCTGCCTGCAGTCTTTCGCAGATCGTCATCCCACCTGGTCGGAGGGCGTCCTACACTACGCTTGCCGAGTCGAGGTCTCCACTCAAGAACACGTTTACCCCAGCGGTTGTCGGTTCTTCGCGAGATATGGCCAACCCACTGCCAAGCCAAGCTGGATCCTCCTCTTGGCCTCCTTCTCAAAATTGTTTTTACCTAACTGCAGAATCTGCCCAAGGTACGTGTACTCGGAAACAATTCAACTTCATTATTTAGCCATTATTTTTCATTTTCATCTTTAAATATTTTGCCCAAATCTATGTTATTTTAAAGAAATTGATGAAACTAAACTATAATTAAGTCATTTATAAATATATATTCTTTAATTAATACTTAACTTTATGTTATTTCAATTTAACATCGCGCTGTAATTGAGTGACTGTAGAAAAAGTTGGAACATGGTTCCATAGAAATGTGAAAATGGAACTAGTTATTTTTTTTTTATTTGACAGCTGTCAGTTGAAAGCGATTCTCCCTAGGACGGAAAAGTATTACTTTCAACCCGCTCCTCAGGCAACTTCAGACCTACTTTCCGAGTATGAGTAACGAAAATAGATATTTTTACCTGTCTTTTGCTGTGCGCCACTAGCTTCCCCACTTGCGCGTTGGGTCCCGATTTCGTTCTGAACACGACGACGCACAGATCCAACTGTGACCGCTGACTTTTTTCAGAATTTCTATGAAAAAAAAACGCCTTGCAGTCGTGAGATTTTTGATAAAATTTGCAAGTCTTATTTCCGACTAAGATTATCAATATTATCTCGGTCACACGCAGTTCACGGCAACTGTGTGAGCGAGACGTATTAGCTTTACGCGGGAGTGACAGAGACAGGTAATAACAGGTCGTCGTACGAAATTCTTCGTGCTCAGCGACTCTGCTTTAGTCATAGAACAGACAACTGCATAGAAAATGACGACGATTGAAAATGATGCTTCGTAGTAATTATAACCTCTTTGGTTTCTATATTTCTTAAAACTATTGTTGTTCCCAGTGCCTGTCGATGTCACATACTATACACTGGTATGTTGGCAATACTGTATCTTGCACTCGTGCAAGCAAAAGTCGACTCTAAGGTGGTTAACCTTTTAATTCCTCGAGTGAACAAAAAAGTGAAAATAGTTGTGCACCTCTGCCCCTCCTGGAAGAGCGTGAAGTCGACCTCGGTGGGCTGCGTGGCGGTGAGCAGCAGCACGGTGAGGTGGCGCGGCGCCGACAGCGGCGGCAGCACGCCCGCCAGCCGCGTCTCGTGCCAGCCGGCGCGCACCTTGCAGATGTCGATGCAGTCGAAGTACCTGCGGGCCGGGGGGAGGACGCCGTGTCAAGTACAAGGAGTAACAAACACGACCGTTTGGCGCAGCGGTTTGAGCGCAGGCCACTCTGCTCACTGCACCAGGTGATTGCGGGTTCGATTCCCGCCTGGTAAAATTTCGGAAATAGCCTTTCCGTAATTTGCCCAGGCCTGGATGTCATTGGGATCGTCCCCACTCTATTGTACGGTACCCATAGTACACGCTTTGCTTAGTTTGGGACCATACAGGTGGTGTGTCAGTCTTGCGATATTTATTTAATTCACAATGAAAATGTTACATGATCTGTACCAGGCAATCTATGGATGGAGTGGAACTATGGAACTGACAACAGATGGGGTTCTACTTAATGCAATTTTTGCCGCATACACTGGTTTTATAGGCCTCTGCATGCATTATAAGGCCACAACAAAGGTGTTGCGTTAAATATTCAGAGGCCCCTAAATAAACTATGAAAGCTGGTTGAAAGTAATACTTTTCCGCCCTAGGGAGAATTGCTTTCAACATACAGCTGTCAAAATATATAAAAAATATGTTCTATTTTTACATTTCTATTGAACCATGTTCCAAGTTTTTCTACAGTCACTCAATTACAGCGCGATGTAAAATTGAAATAACATAAAGTTCAGTATTAGCAAAGCTAATACGATATGCATCGTACGTTCGAGGACTGACCTGAGCACGTCGTCGAAGCTGATCCAGAAGACGCCCTGGTCGCGCTCGGCGTCGGCGGCGGGCGCGTGCGCGTGCGCGGCGCGGCGCGCGGCCTCCGTCCAGCGCGGGCAGGCGTGCGCCCACGCGCCGCGCCACGTGTAGTGGCCCCAGGGGTTGCGCAGCCGCAGCAGCCGCGTGGGCGCCGCGCCCCCCGCGCCCCCCGCCAGCTCCATCACGTCCAGCACCGAGTACGCGTGCCGCGGCCGCAGCCCCAGCCGCTGGTACTCCTCCTCGTCCACCTGCCCGCCCGTTCAGAGATAGAAGACCCGAGTTGGTCCACTCAATTTCCTCTTAAAAACATTGTCGTTAAGGCTAAAGCGCCCATCTAGCCCGCGAAATTCAATTTTTTTGAGGATTTTTAGAAAATTTCCTAATTCTGACGATAATAAAAGACACATTTTGTAATTCGCGAAAAATACCGTGTGCAGTGCATTTATTTATATATCCAACTTACTCTAAAACATTTCAAGAACGTAAGCTATCCAGATAATCTGGCAATTTTTGTATATTTAGTGATTAACTAGTATCATATCCACCGTGACAATATTTAGAGTAAAATAAATGTATTAATAAACGCACTGCATACTGTGTTTGTCGCATATCACAAAATATTGTCTTAAATGTTTTCAGATTTTGGATAAACTATAAAAATACTCGAAAATTTTGAATTTCGCGGGCTAAACAGGCGCCTTCACCTTAAATACTATTTATTTACTTAGCATGGAAGGCATCACACCAAAGCAATTATCATATTATCCACCCCTGTTTTATTAATTATTATTTTGGTTCGTAAACGTTCAATTTGATGTAAGTATGAGTAGGTATGACCACCACACTAAACTAGCTTTCTCATTTTATTTACATACCTAAATCTGAGTGAGATTTGATAATTATTTACGATTAGCTATTTAGTGGCAATGGTGTTGCCTGCTCATATAATTTTTTTATGCTGTTCCTGAGAATGTACACCATCTTTCATTTCTTGAAAAGAGTAACCATTGAGTTTCTTGCCGGCTCTTCTCAGTGGAAGCAGCATTCCGAACCGGTGGTAGATTCTGACTATTCATAAATGCTTTGTTGGCTTACATGAATAAAAACAATTTTGAGTTTGAGTTGTGTACCCTAGCTGCGTCTCGTACGACGAGGAAGAGCCCGCAGACCAACCCTCCCCGTACCTTTCCCTCCCTCAGAACCACTTCCTTTCAGGCTGGCGTCGGGCGAGCAATGTCTTCAGTATTGCAAGAACCTTATCATCAGGCGAATCGTACACCAGTTTGTCAAATTTGTTGTATGTAAAAAAAAAAACTATACTAGAGATATTCAGACCGTGTGTTCACAAAGAGTAAGAGATCGGAAAGCTTAGGCCCGTTTGAAAAAAACGATGACGAGTCAGAGGATTCATAAAAGGATCCCAAGCGATCTTGGAAATGTAATTCTAAAGTCACACCAGTACCAAAATACACGGGCAACGGCATCGATCTATGACTGGCACCTTCATGTTCCCGCCGCCGCAGCTGGCGCCCATGAGGAAGCAGGCCTGGCGCGAGGACAGCAGCTGCGCCCACACCAGGTCGCGGTCCAGCGGCTCCAGCGGCGCGCCCGCCCCCGCGCCCGCGCCGCCCGCCTGCAGCGACACCGACTCGCACGGCGCGCCCGTCAGCGTGCACAGCCCTGCCAGGCCCACCAGCGATATATCAATACTGTCGCGCTATACAACTAGTGCAGGCGCTGAGGGCACTGCTTGCGGGGATTGGTCCAATCACTTTCCTCTTAACAACATTGTTATACTACATTCATTTATTTAGCATGGATGGACCGAAGCAATTATAATTATTTTTCATTACTCATACTCGGAAAGTAGGTCTGAAGATGCCTGAGGAGCGGGTTGAAAGTAATACTTTTCCGGCCCGGGAGAATCGCTTTCAACTGACAGCTGTCAAATTATAAAAAAATACTAGTTCCATTTTCACATTTCTATGGAACCATGTTCAAACTTTTTCTACAGTCACTCAATTACAGCACGATGTAGAATTGAAATAACATAAAGTTAAGTATTAATTCAATAATATATATTTTTAAATGACTTAATTATATTTTAGTTTCAACAATTTCTTTAAAACGTAACATAGTTTTGGCAACATATTTAAAGATGAAAATGAAAAATAATGGCTAAATAATGAAGCTGGCCGGCCAACGAAAAAAAACAAAATAGGCGGCAATCCGATCTTTATTTTTTTTTCGAGTTGTAGAGTATTGTTCATACTTCCTTGTATTATTTCTTTAGCCAATTCCTGTTTTTATTTTTATTTTTCGTGTATTCGTAATGAAAAGCACAGTGTTTACCTCGGGTGAAAGACTTATTTTGTCCCTCGAACTATTGGCACCCCCGCTACGCTCAGGCGCCAAACCACGTATCGGGCCAAAATAAGTTGCATTCACCCCTTGTGTAACAATGTACTATTACACCCTTGAGTGTAAAACTTTTCAAAACATTGAATGTGTATTTATTTATATCGAATCAACAGCCTAAAAAAATAAGTTACAAGCTTCTAGCTCTAAAAATGACGATATTTTCATACAAATTTTCATCGCCCGTTTCAACCCCTTACAACCCTTTCTTCGCATTAGAATGTAGCCTATGCCCTTTCTCAGGCTCTAGACTATCTGTGTACCAAATTCAATTTAAATTGGTTCAGTAGTTTTGGTGTGAAAGCGCGACAGACAGACATACAGGCATACAGACAGTTACTTTCGCATTTATAATATTAATAATAAGTATTATTTTGGTTGTAAACATTTAAATTATATATAATATTTTAATATTAGTGTAGTTTGAAAGAACTCTTACCTTCGATAGCCCTCCCGGATACCAGGGCTTCATAGCAGCCGTGGAGCTTCGCGACGGCTTTCTCTATTAACGGCACCCATAGTTGTTTTCTTTTGGCCTGAATTAGTAACATAAATCACTATTTAGTGTACGTAGGGTAACTTAGGCCAGTTACAGTGGCGTCGCAACGCTCTTATAGTGGCGTCCCGACGCAGTTATAGTGATGTCGCGACGCAGTTATAGTGGCGTCGCGACGCTGTTATACCTGCGTCGCGACGCTGTTATAGTGGTGTCGCGACGCTGTAATAGTGGCGTCGCGACCCTTTTTTAGCGGCGTCGCGAGAAAGAATAGAAATAGCGTTGCAGTACATGCAGTATTGGTTACCTGTGAATAGACGAGGTGGCCCTTCTTGTTGGCCGGCAGCAGGTCGTCCACGGTGACGGTGAGCCAGCGGCCGTCCTTGCACAGCCGCAGCTGGTAGGCGCCCACGCTGGGCTCGCCGCGCACCACCACGCCGCGCACCAGCGACGACCGCTCCGCCAGCACCGCCAGCGCCGACAGCAGCCAGCAGTTGCCGAGCACACCTGCCGGGGATATCATAATTATCGATAGACTTTCGTCATGATGACCGACATGGTAGTTATACAGAACGCTCGGCCAGTGCACAAACATCTTATGTATAAAATTCTCGTGTAACAATGTTAGTTACCATACTCCTTCGAAACGGCTTGGTCGATTTTTATGAAATTTTATATGCATATTATTCAGTAGGTCTGAGATCGGCTTCATCTATTATTCATACCCCTAAAAGGCAGGACAACGTCTGTCGGGTCAGCTAGTTGTTGTATAAAATTTCATATAGAAAACAAGTTATTAAAAAAACTGACCATACCGTATCGTGTCACGCACATTGTAGGGTTCGACTGACCTTGCGAGATGTCTGAGGGTCGCGGGTCGCGGAAGACGACCCAGGGCGTGCGCGTGTCGTCCACGTGGATCTGGTGCGGCCGCAGCCAGCGCGCCGGCGACTGACCTTGCGAGATGTCTGAGGGTCGCGGGTCGCGGAAGACGACCCAGGGCGTGCGCGTGTCGTCCACGTGGATCTGGTGCGGCCGCAGCCAGCGCGCCGGCGACTGACCTTGCGAGATGTCTGAGGGTCGCGGGTCGCGGAAGACGACCCAGGGCGTGCGCGTGTCGTCCACGTGGATCTGGTGCGGCCGCAGCCAGCGCGCCGGCGACTGACCTTGCGAGATGTCTGAGGGTCGCGGGTCGCGGAAGACGACCCAGGGCGTGCGCGTGTCGTCCACGTGGATCTGGTGCGGCCGCAGCCAGCGCGCCGGCGACTGACCTTGCGAGATGTCTGAGGGTCGCGGGTCGCGGAAGACGACCCAGGGCGTGCGCGTGTCGTCCACGTGGATCTGGTGCGGCCGCAGCCAGCGCGCCGGCGACTGACCTTGCGAGATGTCTGAGGGTCGCGGGTCGCGGAAGACGACCCAGGGCGTGCGCGTGTCGTCCACGTGGATCTGGTGCGGCCGCAGCCAGCGCGCCGGCGACTGACCTTGCGAGATGTCTGAGGGTCGCGGGTCGCGGAAGACGACCCAGGGCGTGCGCGTGTCGTCCACGTGGATCTGGTGCGGCCGCAGCCAGCGCGCCGGCGACTGACCTTGCGAGATGTCTGAGGGTCGCGGGTCGCGGAAGACGACCCAGGGCGTGCGCGTGTCGTCCACGTGGATCTGGTGCGGCCGCAGCCAGCGCGCCGGCGACTGACCTTGCGAGATGTCTGAGGGTCGCGGGTCGCGGAAGACGACCCAGGGCGTGCGCGTGTCGTCCACGTGGATCTGGTGCGGCCGCAGCCAGCGCGCCGGCGACTGACCTTGCGAGATGTCTGAGGGTCGCGGGTCGCGGAAGACGACCCAGGGCGTGCGCGTGTCGTCCACGTGGATCTGGTGCGGCCGCAGCCAGCGCGCCGGCGACTGACCTTGCGAGATGTCTGAGGGTCGCGGGTCGCGGAAGACGACCCAGGGCGTGCGCGTGTCGTCCACGTGGATCTGGTGCGGCCGCAGCCAGCGCGCCGGCGACTGACCTTGCGAGATGTCTGAGGGTCGCGGGTCGCGGAAGACGACCCAGGGCGTGCGCGTGTCGTCCACGTGGATCTGGTGCGGCCGCAGCCAGCGCGCCGGGGCCGGCGCCGCCGCGCCCGCCTCCGCGCCGCCGCTGTAGTACAGCGAGCGCGCCGACGCCGGGAACGACGAGTCCACGTACGGCTCGCCCGTCTAACCGAACAACATTCCAACACTCAACAACACCCAACAACAACATACATAGTCGTGAATATTACACGTGCGCGTGCGACGTTTGGGGCGCTCGCCGCGCGGCCAGTCTATCCGTGCTAAACGTCATTAGCGTTACACGATAAGCTTTTATACGGACGTTCGGGGCGCTGGCCGCGCGGCCAGTCTATCCGTGCTAAGCGTCAGTAGCGTTACACGATATATAGCCATACTAGCCTGTGCCCGCGACTTCATCCGCGTAGTATTTAACATAAAAATATCGGGATTATCGGAATAAAAGTATCCTATGTGTTAATCCCGGTTATAAACTATCTGTTTTCGAAATTTCATCCAAATCCGTTCGTAGTTTTTGCCTGAAAGAGTAACAAACATCCACACTCATAAACATTCTCATACCTCAACTCATATACCGAGAGGCTGTTTCAACCCTTAGTTCCTTCCTACGCTTTATACTATAAAGCTTCGTTTCTTTCGGGCGTCCCTAGACGGCACTGTTTTTTTATATCACACCAGTACAAAATGTCATGTCAAAAGCGTTCTTAAGTGCGCTCTCAGACTTAAGATTGATTTATTAATACGGAAATGACTTTTGGGGCTGATTTAGATGAAAATATATAAACAATAATATCTAAATTTTTTTTTTTAAGTACATTTGAATCGACACCGCCTAAACAAGAAGCCAATTTCTAGTAATTCTAGTAATTCTAACCGGTAAACTAAAGGAAAGGTTCATCATCAAAGGTTCTCATCTTTAATAACTGATTCAAATTATAAAATACTAGATGAAAACCCGGCTTCACTCGGGTGAAATGTGACTACTCATAATACACAATCTTTTACAAAACTTAGGTAGATATTTTTTGTAGTTATCGGTTTTCAAGGAATGTTAGGCAAGGCATAGATTCGTATAGCATTGTCCATTGAAATTAATACGAAAAAAAATCGCCAAGTGCCATGTCGAGCTATGCACAATGAAGGGTTCAGAGTCATTGAAGGTAATCTGTTTAAAATTTCACCCCAGGTTGAAATAGATACTAAAGTTGTATACATACTGCTACCGACATCTATCGACACCATTAAATACTAAGAAATAGACTAATGAACATAAAACATACATTTATTGCTGTTATTTAATTGGAATTTATTAACAATTTATCCAATTTCGTCAGCATAATCTTATTCATATTTTTGCAACATAAAAATGTAAGAAGTGTCGATATTTTTTTCGTAAAAAATCTTACCCACTGTTGTTTATAGACTACTACCGACATCTATCCACGTGCATGAACACTTCAGAAATACACGTATTAACACAAAATATAAATTTATTGCTGTTATTTCATTGAAATTGGTGAACAATGTATCCATTTTCGACTGCATAATCTTATTAATGTTCTTGCAATAGAAAAATGTAAGAAGTGTCGAAATTCATTACGGAATTTTGATTTAATCTTTAAAAGTTAAAAATCTCGCAAACGGAATTTTTGATGATAAAATGTTGTATGAAAACATCATTTTATTTGAAAAGACCTTTTCAACGTCACCGAACATGATTGGGTAACTAAAAAAAAAAAAATTGCCCCTTTTTCGATGTTCGGGGAGGTACCTCAAAAAAAGTAATTTTGCTACATTTTATATTTTTGAAAGTGAGATCTACTCTTAAAGTATTTTTGTACCAAATTACATCAACATCCGTCAGAAACTGTAGAAGTTATGACCCTGTGACGGGTCGGGACAGACAGACGGACGGACGGACGGACGGACTGGATGATCTTATAAGAGTTCCTCGTAGGGACTACGGAACCCTAAAAACATGAAGACTGAATTTGTTTGTTCTGAAAGCTCAATCTTCTTCTTCTTTCTTAAAAAATATGGCCCACCCAGTTTAATAGATATTTCGAATAAAGACTCATTTACACATTGAGAACACTGACACTAACTGACAGGGATTCGTTCATAGAAAATATAGCGGTACTGTGCCAAACTTGACGGAACTGCCAATATGGCGAAATATTGTCTTTTGACCCGTTAGAATTTAACAAAATACTCGACAATCCGAATTTTGCCGATATATGTTGTCGACTCGAAATCATTATCTTTTTATGTTTTATTATTCTGGTAAGGTTTCAATCGAGTCTACCGTACCCCTGAACGGAATTATTAATATAGAAGTCGAATCAACAGCCTGACAAATAAGTTTCAAGCTTCTAGCTCTAAAATGAGATACTTCCATACAACTTTTCATCCCCCCTTTCAACCCCTTAAAACTCTTTTTTCGCATTAAAAAGTAGCCTATGTCCTTTCTCAGGCTCTAGACTATCTGTGTATAAAATTTCATTGAAATCGGTTCAGTAGTTTTGGCGTGAAAGAGCGACAGACAGACAGACAGACAGACAGACAGAGTTACTTTCGCATTTATAATATTATATATATATATATATATATATAATATATAATTATATATAGTAAGGATTAGCTTCCCGCACCGTATGTAACTTTTTAATTTGACATACTTGAAAAATTCACTCTGTATACATTTAGTCACATATTTTATACTAGATGAAACAGAAAGGGTATAAGTACTATTTTATTTGCCACTTTACTTTGTAAATCTAAAACCATCGGCTTTGTGGGACAGTTGAAGTACTAAAGGTTTTTTAAACTTGTGAAAAATGTCAACAGCTGTATTCCTGTAACACCATTTGTTTTTCAAGTTACCTCCAAAGCCGATAGTTTTTGATTTACAAAGTTGCAAAAAGATAGTATTCCCTTTTTGTTTCACCTAGTATATAAAACACATATTAAAATAATGATCTCGAGCGACAGCAGCAGCACTCACCGCGGCGCACTGCGCCAGCACCTCCTGCCACTGGCTCCAGGCGTGGCTCTCCTCGCTGAGCCGCAGGATCTCCATGGGCGTGCTGTCCTGCCGCTCCGCGTCCGAGCCCTCCGCTGCACGCCACAGTGACAAACGTTTCATTTGATGGCAGTATGCGTAGGTATGCACACCCCACTTAACTGGCTTGCTCATTTTATTTAAATACTAGTTGCTGCCCGCCACTTCATCCACGTAGACTTAAGTAAAGTATTCTGTGTGTTAATCCAGGTTATAAACTATCTGTGTTCCAACTTTCATCCAAATCCGTTCAGTAGTATTTGCGTGAAAGAGTAACAAACATACATCCACACTCACAAACTTTCGTATTTATAGTATTAGAATAAATCTGAGTGAGATTTGATTATTATTTACTACTAGCTGTGCCCCCCGGCTTCGTCCGCGTAGTATTAAACGTAACAAAAATTTCGGGATTATCGGGAAAAAAGTATCCTATATGTTAATCCCGGTTATAAACTATCTGTGTTCCAAATTTCATCCAAATCCGTTCAGTAGTTTTTGCGTGAAGGAGTAACAAACATACATACATACATCCACACTCACAAACTTTCACATTTATAATATTAGTAGGATTCTGTTCCTGAGAATGTACCATCTTTTATTCATTGAAAAGAGTAACAATTGAGTTTCTTGCCGGATCTTCTCAGTGGAAGCAGCATTCCGAACCAATGGTAGATTCTGACTATTCATAAATGCTTTGATGGCTTACGCGAATAAAATCAACTTTGATTTGGGTCTGAACCAGTACAAATAACAACCACCAGCGATGTCAAAATGAAATGTATCCATACATTAATCGATAAATTGTGTCTACAATAATAACTCTAAATTGAAAATTTAAAAAACCCCTGAAGCGACGACTCGTTAAACTACATAAGACCTGATAATTTTCAAACGTTTACTCTCACGTTTGACTTCAAAATCAACATTGGAATTGAAATTAGGACATACGCGAATCATCGTCGTCCAACGAGGGCTGGTTCGGCGCGGCGGGCAGCAGCCTGGTCTTGGGCGACTGGCACATCTCGCACGACACCGCCGCGCCGTTGTTGACGTACGTGCACTCCGAACACGGCCATTCAGCCGGCTCGGGCCTGTGGACCACAGTTAAATGTAGCTAATAGTGCTTAAGCTTATAGTGCCACACCTTTATACAATTCTTGTTTTTTTTTTTTATTATTATTAGCATTTTTTATATAGTTTTGGGTATGAGCCCTTTAGTCCTAATTTAGTTATTTATTGATTGTTTTTTGTGGTTTGCGCGCGTGAATTCGCCAGTCGGGGCCCAATGGAAGACCAGCGCTGGCTCTTGTCAGCCAGCAAATGCTGAATTGGGTCCGTTTGTGACGAGCAGAACTTTTTATTATTGTTATTTCCTTTTTTTATATATATATTATTTTGCTCAATCTGCTGGTCATAATAAAGTTTTTCTTTCTCTTTCTTTCTTTCTAATGGTACCCCACATTGTGGTTGATAAAACAACATAGAGGGTTACTGTATTAAGACACAGATGGCCCATAAGTTGGACAATTTGTTGGTATTAACTATATAGGCAACAAACGAATTGAAAGAAAAAAATATATATAAAAGACAAGCCCGCTGAGTTTGTTGGCGAAACTTCTCAGTCGAGGTCGCTTTCCGATCCGGTTGTAGATATAAGAAAAATAAAATTGAAATTGTCAATTTGTAAGTGCCCTCGTAGACCTAAACAAATTAACCGCTTTGACTTTGACTTTTTATTAACATAGGGCGGTATTCATAAATCTATTTCAGGTCTAAAAGCGATCTTGAGTTGAAGCGGTTTTGACATGTCATTTTGAAACTGATAAAACATTTGAATGACATTTCCAAGATCGTTCTCAGACTCGACTTCTTTGACTTCGAAGTCGTTGGCAATATTTTAAACTATGACTCTACGTGAATATAAAGTACTTACTTGGGTTCGGGCGGCGGTGTTTTGTGCCTCGAGCCGCGGCGAGGCAGACCGGGCGTGTGCCTTGTACTCCGCCTCGGCGAGGGACTCCGCCCGGCTGACATAATACATTCATGAACACCTTCACGGGAATATCATAGCAAAAAATTGCTCAGGACAGACATGTATATAGAAGTTAAGAAGACGCAGCATACCCGGGAACGGGATAACTCTAGCAGGTCAAAAAAAACTGAAGACTTTTTTTTCAAAGTTCATAAACATTATAGTTCTCAACAATCGAGTCATGAAGTTTTCGTTTCAAAATTCTCAAAATCGTCTCCAAGACTCCTTTCAACATGTTTCGCTATTCCTCGTACATGTAGATCCGTCGATACCTTTGTAAAAATTCAGCCTGCATATCACAACATTGTATAAAACAAAGTCGCTTCCCGCTGTCTGTCTGTCCTCTTGTATGCTTAGATCAAGAGCGATTCAAGAGGAAGGTTTATATGTATAAGACATGCATAATATAGCAGCATTGAGCATTGCACCCGTGCGAAGCCGGGGCTGGTAGATAATAAAATGTACCGTGGGTGGTGTCGGCGGCGGGCACGGCGAGCCCGTGCTTCGGCACCGGCGGCGTCTTGCACGCGAGACACAAGCTCGCCGACACCGGGTTCTGGAGAGTGCACGAACTGCAAGACCTGGGAGAGAGATGAGACCTTACATCGGCGTACTTATATGGGCAAATAAAAAATTGGGACTGGTCCCGCCACAAACTCCCACCACAATGGTGACCAATAATCACGTCGAGGTTCGACCCTCGACGAGTCCCGGGGAAAACTTAAATTGTCTTGGAGCCCGCACGAATTTAATCGTAAGAAATAATCTGAGGAGTTGAAAGAAAAAAGCCAATTCCCTCCGGTGCAAAGCGGGAGACAAAAATAGCTGGTATGAGCTGATTTCCATAGAAACAAGAAACATTTATTAATTATAGATAATATTAGATGATATTTATATGATATTTATTAATTATTATGAATAGCAAGGAAAAGCCGGCAGGGCGGGTCGCCGGTTACCAGTAATTGTGTGGTTGCGGCTGGGAGCCGGCGCACGCTGCGCACGCGGCGGCCGTGGACTCGTTCACCAGGGTACACCGGGTGCACGACCAGGTGGGCGCCGCGGGGCTGGGCGTGGGCGTGGGAGTGGGCGTGGGCGTGGGCGTTGAATCTGTAATACAAAAGTTATGGTGCTATAGCTAACTGACTATACAGCTCATGTAAAGGCCGGCGTAATTAGCTTCATCATCATCATCATCAGCCTATGCTTGTCCACTGCTGGACATAGGCCTCCCCTAATGAACGCCATAGCGCCCTGTCTTCAGCTTGCCGCATCCAGCATCTGCCTGCAGTCTTTCGCAGATCGTCATCCCACCTGGTCGGAGGGCGTCCTACACTACGCTTGTCTAGTCGAGGTCTCCACTCAAGAACACGTTTACCCCAGCGGTTGTCGGTTCTTCGCGAGATATGGCCAGCCCACTGCCACTTCAGCTTGCTAATTCTTTGAGCTATGTCGATAACTTTGGTTCTCTGTAATTAGCTTGCGTTTCATATGATGAGTGAGAGCCGAAAGACCAACACCTCCCTCCCCGATTCCCACTCGGACACTCCTCTTCACAAAATACATCCAGATATGACGTCCCTAACCACCTGACTGGGAATAACGTGCATTCAAGATATTGTTCATGGCCATGTGATTGGTCGAGGGTGGACGGAACGCATTGTCATTGGTCGATCGTAAATCTTATATATACACCTTACTAAGCGTATGTATTTCGGAAACTTTTGTCCAAGAGTGCGGAGTCAGTCCGTGGTCTGAGGCTCGTATTAATAAATCGATCTCAAATCTGAGAGCGATCTTGGAAATGTCATTCGTATGTCATAACGGTACAAAAATACATTTCAAAAGCGTGCTCAAAATCGCTCTGACTTTAGATCGATTTATTAATACGGATCCAAGTCACTTACCGACAGCAAAGAGCAGTTCGTCGCTGTTGAGGTCGTGGTCCAAGGATGCTATGGGTACAGTCAGCTTCTTGGGGTGGCTGGCCTCCATCCTGCTGCTGGCCGTTGCCTCCGTCACGGTTGTGGGACGAGACCTGGGGGGAGAAAAAACACATCAAAAAAGTCAAAACTCGAAAAAACAATTCAAGAGAGATTTTTTTTTCCGTTTGATAGGCCTGGTTCAATAGAAATGTCAAAATAGAACTAGTTTAATTTAATAATTTGACAGCTTTCAGTTGAAAGCGATTCTCCCTAGGGCGGAAAAGTATTACTTTCCACCCGCTCCTCAGGCAACTTCAGACCTACTTTCCGAGTATGAGCAACGAAAAGTATTTTTTTATTTTATCTAACGAAGCAATATTGGAATGTTGTCTGTGTGTGTAAGTGTGTCAATACTCACGTGTTGTGGGGCGCATCGACCACGTCCCTGGTGGTGAGCGTGACGGCGGCGTGGGGCGGGCGGCCGCCGCGGCACACGTCGCACCGCCGCGCCCACCACGCGTTGTACGCGAACCAGCACTCGCTGCACTGCCACATGCGGTTCTCGCGGCTGCACACAACGAGCGATGGATCGGAAACCGTAGATATTGTCACCTATTCGCTTGGTACAATACCAAACTTTGACTCAAAGTCAAAGTCACATCGTTTATTTTGTTCAGGCCTATTAAACTAATCAACCGGATAAAAACGTGAGAAGATCAGCAGGCTTGATTTTCATATCTTATTATCTTTTTAAATCTGCAGTTGCTTATATTTTCGAATTATAAGGAGTAGCTATTATTTTGTGAATAGAATAGCTCGAGTGTTTTCTTTTGAGATATTAACGTGCGACCCTTGTCATGGTTGTCATACGACAGCAAAATTTCACCGAATTTATAAAAAGAAGTTTACGTTTAAGACTTTTATTCTGAAAAATGTTTCGTAAATCAATTATCGCTTCTACACATTTTGTGGGTCATTTTTTGTCTCTATCTACGCTCACATTGCCCAGAAAATTGGATTTTTTTATAAAACTCGACATGACGATAGATCTTGGGACAACATTTAGGACATTATTAAATTCCTAATCGTAAAAGAGTCCTGTATGAACAAATCTTTATATATAATCTGATGAATCTCTATTCCCTTGGTCATCGCATCACACGTGAACGATTTCGCTAATTATTTTTTTGTTGTGTTTATTATTGACAGAAGGTTCTAATGAAATAAAAAAATTAAGACAGTTGAGCGGAATTCGAATTCAATATTCAAAGTTAACACAGGACAACGTCTATCAGGTCAGCTAGTAGGACAATAAATATGAGGACTTACGAGCCAGGCTGCTGTGTTGTAGGCACTTTAGACGGCTCCCTCGGGCTGTGAGACACTTTCCCCACCGACGGCAGCATATTAAACACTTTCCCCTCCCTAACTGGCGCCTGCGCACCAATATGCGATGTCCTTATATTACTCGTTTCAGTCACTGGCGATACACAGTTCTCTGTTCCTAACAACTCGTCAATCCTCGCGTAATCCCCTTCGCTTACATCGTTCGAGTACAACGCCTCGTTCTGAGAGTTACTCATGGCAATCTTAGTATCTTGAACCGATACATAAGAGTATCTAGTACCGTTATTATTAACTTGCAGTTGCAAATTCAAATCCTTGTACTTCCCTTTGTTGGGTAACGCGTATATAACTCCTTCGGCGTTCGTGTCCCAACTGCACTCTTTATCGATCAATTCTGTGTGGTTTTCGTCGATTTTCGTGTCTTTCCTCGCGTCGGATTTAGGTAAACTTCCACAGTAGCTGGCTAGAGACTTCTGGTAGTCATTGAGGCTTCGTCTACTGGAAATGACCTTACCCACAGGTCGCTCTGCATTCGTCTGCTCCGAGAAAGATCGACGGTACGATGGTCGGATTTCCGGTGAGTTCTGAGCGCTCACGGACCTCCTGAACGCCGCTCCTAGAGTAGTACTACCTGTAGGCCAATCTGGGACCGTTATCATGACCCCACCAGAAGGGAGGGACGTGGCCCCGTCGCCGCGACTGATAGAATCATGTCTACCTAACGTGGTCACACTCAGTCCTCTGGAATTTGGAATTCTAGCGAGCGGAGACACTCTGGGAGACAAACACGCCTCACAATGACTCCTTATCCCTGGATTTTCCAGGGTACACTTACTGCAGGACCACTTCTTCAAATGGAGACCTCTGCTCTGCTCTCTTTGGTACTCTTTGACATAATTCAGCTCCCAATTCGACTTACTTTCGCTACACTTCTTAGGTCTTCGTGTCACAGTGTGCAAACTCCTTAGGAAGGATTCTCTAGGATTGTTCTGCCCGAATCGTTCGGATACCATCAAACTGGTGGGTCTGTTGATAGTGCCTCTTTCTTCGACCTTCCACAACTTCTGTTGGGAGTTGATCACGGACCCGTGGGACAGGGATCGTGTGACTCCGTGCGCGTGGTCCGTGAGCTGTGTGGGGGACAGGCGGAGGGATTGCAGGTCGATGTTGAGTCGTCTTCCGTCAGTGTAGCTTGTTGTGGGCTTGTATGATGGAACTGCCAGAGTGTTGGACCTTATCATAGTGTTGTCTGTAAAGGTTTGAACATATAAATACAACATATGAAATAAAAGGTCCAATATTTCGTATGTCACCTTAGAAGATGCTAAAGATTCAAACCTTCTACCAAAAAATCTGATGGTTTCAATCTTTCTGTTGGTTGGCAGCAAGTGATTCAATCAAAGGTTAGCTGTTACAAAGACACCCGTTGGACACCCGTTGGCCTTTAGCATTTACTAAGGCACCATGAAAAATATTGTGCATTATTAAAATAAGACCTTGATCATAGATTAGATGGGGAAGAAGTTTATAGTATACCTTGAGCAGACTTTTTTTTGTCCGTCATCCCTGAAGCTTGTTCCTCATCCTCAGACAGCCTGCAAAATAACAGTACAGACTTGAATTTGTACACAAAAAAATACATAAATGCTATTTCATATGATTAGGCAAGGTGGGAAAGTACCCGGAATGTCCTTTAACCACTAAGGTATAAACAGTTAAAAAGGATAAAGGGTGGACAGACAGTGCTGAATGTACCTGTAGACGGGCGCGTGGGGTGCGAGCGCGTCGCAAGCGGCGCAGCGCCACGCCGCGGACACGTTGCGGAGGCCGCACGCGCAGCGCCACGAGCGCGACGCCTCCGGGGCCGAGCCCACGCACGACCATCCGCTGTGGCCATTGTACATATTGTTACAATCATACATAAACATCAATTTATAAACTAGTTACTGCCCCTGACTTCATCCGCGTAGACTTAAGTAAAGTATTCTATGTGTTAACTAGCTGTGCCCGTGACTTCATCCACGTGTAATTTAACTTAACAAAAAATTCGGGATTATTCATCCCCTATTTTATCCCCTTGGGGGTAGAATTAATCAAAATCTTAGCGGATGCCTACGTCATAACATCTACCTGCATGCCAAATTTCAGCCCGATCCGTCCAGTGGTTTGGGCTGTGCGTTGATAGATCACTATGTCAGTCAGTCACCTTTGAGTTATATATATTTAGATTCAGGTTATAAACTATCTTTGTTTCAAATTTTAGCCAAATCCGTTCAGTAGCTTTTGTGTGAAATAATAACAAACATACATCCATACTCACAAAGTTTCGCATGAATAATATTAGTAGGATTAATTATAATAATAATTTGGCCCTTTTAATATCCCACTCCTGGATACGGGCCTCCCCTCGATACACGAGGGATTCAGACATAACCTACCACGCTGGCCTGATGTGGGTTGGCAGATTTCACATGTCTCGAAAATTTGTTAGAATTTCTAAGACTTTGAGATTTTATCATAGTGTTTGCCTTCACCATATGTATGCAAGTGATAATTATGATTTGAACATTCATTTTGGGAATAACCCATAGGTTTGAGCCAGCATTTGAACCCAGGACCTTATGCCCACAAGACGTGTGCTTGACCAATCGGCTATCTCTGCTTTTGTATTTATTTATTCACAAGTTTATTAATTCTTAATTCTATAGTACATTTCACAAATTAAAGCATTGCATTTTTTTCAAGTGCATGAAAGTGTAGTGTGTAGAATGAATACAATTTTTATTGACTCAAACATAAATATCATCAGGAACAGCATTGACAACTGTAGTTAAGAACAAGAGTTAGACACCGCAATGTGGACTAAATCTTAGCATGTCAGGACATACTATATGGAATAATGTGTACTAGGCAATAAAGAAAACAAACACAGCATAATACACAGTATCAGTAAACAATTAAAAGCTGTGTGGGTAGTGTAGAAACACGAAAACTGATTTCATCTTAGGTACCTGTATAACTAAGTACCGTGTTAACACGCAAGGCTGTCGACTGAAACCCCTGCTTCGATCAGAACAATCCAATATCCATTTAACAAAAGGTACCTACGTCTCTTCATACCTACATGCATTGTGAACGAAGGCCCGTCGAAAATCACATTTTTCACCCAATTACTGACACATTAATACCGAAAACACCTCGTTAACAGCTAATTTGGCTAATGAACTCACTGCCTGTACGCGCAACAATGAAATACAATAGAAATATAACCTAAAATACAGGTCAAGAAAAATCGATATTTTACTGACAGTCACGACAATGAAGGTGGTAGAATCGATACACACCTGTTAAAGCAGTTTTCTGTCGGTATAACGATCGCCTCAGACCCTGGGGTAGTTCCTTCGCTTTTTCCAGTACGCGACGTGTAATCCGACGAAGAATCTCTGCAATTTTCTTTGGATATTCCAGTGTCATGACTTGATACCCGTTTTGTTCCACATTTTAAACACTTCACACTCTCTGTTGGGTTGATTTGGCCGCACGTCTGACAATGCCATTGCAGCACCGATGCGATTGAACCCATTTTAATTCACACATGGCTATGATACCATAACAATGCGTCGTTTTATGAAAACAAATCGAGATTTGAGAAACACGAAAACAGCTGATCCACCATGTTGTTTGTGTATAACTTTTTTTCGTAGGTCCGTGACGCTCTAGATAAAATATCGTTTTTTATCGGTTTTATTCCTTTTAAAATATGTATTATTTTGCATTTATATAATAATAAGTTTCTCATTATTTGTATTTACTAAATTTTAGAATAACAAAAGCGTAATTGTAGGTCAAAATCATATTCTTGTAACTAGTTCCGCAGCTAAGCGACATCTATACAAACAAGATGGAAGTTACAGGTAGCAAAGTATTTACCATCGCTTCAAGGTAGATGTCGCTGTATGAAATATTGTGTTAATAATATTCATAAATGTTGCTTGTAGAAAGAAGCATACTATAGAAATTAGATTATTACTTAATTGTTTGTGAGTCAGGTACGTTATAAAAAGTATGGTTGCAAGAAAGAAATGGCTATTCATTAATCGATTGTGGAGTAAACAAAGCGCATCAAACAACTTTATACCTACGACCGTAGTATTTACACTACCAATCGTGAATAATTAAAATCACCGGAATTACGTACCGCTCAGTCGTTTATATCAATTCGATGGCAATAACTTTTGAAAAACCCACCGTACGGACGAATAATACAAGCTGATAAATTTTGAATTATTGCCACACTCGGTGCAGCAGACTGATAGCGAGGTCGGAAGGATACCTATTTATTTACAGATAATAAACTGTTTATAATTTTAATTGTATTACCTATGTCAAAAATATAAGCTGCATTGCCAATGTCTAAGACGTCAAAATACCCTTATTATTTGCGTGATAAGATTTTGTGCGATAGTAGGTAGGTACTAATTATGTTGGTTGTACAAAACTAAACTAGTCTGAACTAAATGTAATGCCGTCATTTTTGTGTTCAATCTTTATGAACCCTTGTTCAAAATATAATAAAATAGATATTAGGCACACTGGTATAGCTATGATAAAAATTACCTATAAGTAGGTACGAAACTAGTTAAGCACTCGCACAACTTATTATTCCAGACTGTGAGTGGGCTAAATTGTACCTAGATAGGTACATAAGAAATTCCATATAAAACCTCAATAGGTATGAAAGTAACACTTATCAATGCTCATGAATAGACCGACCGACCCACACTTGTACTTTTACTACTTGAAGCTCTTAAATTAATTATCACACAAAATTAAATCATAATATAAACCAATGATTATGGTCAGCGTACATGGCGCGGCTGGTAAGTGGCCACAAGAGACCATTCAAAACAGAAACTGCGATGTAACACTATTATCGGGTGCAGCTGTCATCCGCATCGCTGTTCAGTTGTGTGTTACCGAGTTTAATAAACGTTGTAATGGTACCAAATAATAAAACAAGCCCTATAGAACGAAATACCTAACTTTAGAAATGATCACGACCGTTATGCGTTCACTATATCATAAGTTATAGTCGATCAAGTTAGAGCAAAGTTTGTCTCCCGTTGTATCTGAAAAAAAACTCAATAGTTGGTGTCCAAATCCTACCGCAATCACAACTTGACACTATTTCTCGTAGGTATATCACGACTTTAGTTATAGATAACTACGATGAGTTTTCGCTATTGAAACGGCTACGGAATCCTACTTTGTGACCTGACACGCACTTGGCCGATTTTTTTGTAACGCGTTATACTTATTTAAGCAGCTCTCATATGTGAATTGCGTTTGTGTATAAGCAGTTAGAATTGATCCATACTAGCCTAATTAAATAATACATGAACCATTATTACCTACCCACATTTATTTTTCTAATTTAGTTAATTCTTCATTTTCCAATTTAGATGCTTACTTCTTCTTGGACATAATAAAAGGCTAAAACGCTACAATTGGATTGCAACGTGTGGAATAGCGAGGTGGCGGGCAGGCAATCGTCTCCGCTGCAAAGGTCCTGTGAAATTGGTTCGACCACCGGTCGACGATTGCTCTGCCACTTCGATTGTGAGGCTTGGTTTACATAGAAAGTTTACTAAAAGAAGACCTATTTACTATTTTATAAGGATCAGTTTTAGGAAAATGATTTGTAAATTGAAGTACACGTGGCGGAACTAAAAACGCTTGCACATCAAAAACTCGAACTCTACGCACTACTTATATCTAATGACGCTTCACGGTTTTTTTATTGTCACTTTTAGTACGACATATACTTGAGTAATACCAGAAATCAGCAAAATAAAAACACCAAACACGGCCGAAACTGTCGTATCAATGTTGGCGTATTTACGTCATTAATGTGTACGTTTATCTTTTTCTTGAATCAACAGACTGAATATAGCCGTCGAATAATATTTGTCACAAAAATAGACCACTTACCGATAAAATGGCTGCACATCTCTAGGGCCTGAAGATGTCACTGGAAATTATGTGCGGATGTCAAGTCCAGGAATGTTATATATATTTTATTTATTTTTTTAAATTAATGGCCTCTTTCATTTGGGTCAGGCCCAATGTGATTCTGCCAATGTCGAGTAACAAATAACAATAACAAACACAATTAATAGCAATACAATACAAAAATGTCTCCATGAATGTTATAATGTTAGATTGTCTAAGGTTACAATGGAACTTTTATACCATTCACAAGCGGTACTTAGGCCGTAGTGGTAGGTAGGTTTGTCTAAAACACCTATCAAGATCACAATGACAGTCGTAAAGTTAAGTTAATTAGCCGAATTAATTGCAACTCTGACCCTAAACTTGTCAATCGGATTTTAAATAAGTTGTGCATTTTTAACACCCAGCCATGTAAACCAACCATTGCACATCGAATTGCACAAACAGCGTTTACACGCAATCGTCTCGGCGAGACACGATTTTCCGAGCGGAAATAAGAAATTGTTTGATCTTTTTGAGAGCGATTCGAAATAATGTTATCTGTAGGACAATGTTTATTTTATTTTACAAGTATTCAAACAGGCAAAAAGGCACTCCAAATAGTCTGAAGGGACAAGAAATATTGAACCGGAGATGGGACATGTCCCATGCAGAAATTGAACTATTATAGTCACATTTATGAAAGATTTGGGTATACTTTAAGGTTACGTAATATCTACCTGGCTATTCTGAAAATACCTCAAAAATTATGAGAATATACCCAGTTTGAGCTATGTTATTCATAATAAATAAATAAAATTCACCACGCCTCAAATATAATTCTGCTGTTCCTTATAATTCTGCTAAGTGTGTAATAACAGGCAATAACTATTCAGCATGGGTAAAACAGAGCAAGCAATAATAATAAATAGAGAGATCACGCTTCCAATATGAACAAAATTGCCGATTTTGAATGCAGGGGTAGCTCGGACACAGGGGAAATGCAGGTAATGCACTTCCAAAACGTTGCGGGGTACAACCGGGGTGCAACAGGGGTGCAAAGGGGTGCAATGGGGGCAGGGCAGCAACGGTGTTGCAAATTTATAGCGTCGTAAACGTGCCTACAGTAATCCTGGTAAATTGCCTAGGGGCTTATATTTAGGGTTGTCTATCGGATTGGTCTTATAATAATGGATGCAATTCAACAGTTCACATGTGGAGCCAAACCAAAACAGCATTTAGCTGCCGTTCTGTAAATCTCGCATAAGGTGAAACCAATTTAACTACTTATTCACAAAACAGAAAGAAGAGGAAAGATGATAGATGTCAGATGATATGGTGTATAATTCGACAGAACACCTTTATACAACAACTAGTTGACCCGACAGACGTCCTGTCTTAACTTTGAATATATAATTCGAATTGTTCCGCTAAACTTTCTTATTTTTTTCTTTCATAACAACCATCTCCTGACAATAATAAACACAACAAAAAAAGAATTAGCGAAATCGTTCGATCCGTGCACGCGTGATGCGATGACCAAGGAAATAGTGATTCATTTTTTTATATACTTATTATTATTACATATATATGTATAGATAGAAAGAAAGCGTGGAAAAGAAGCCCAAGATGTGGTAGGTTATATAAGTAATATAAGGAGGTTAAAGAGACTGCTTTTAAGGTAAAATGTTATTTAGACGAATTAAATTGGAAGTTGACAACTTTTAAATAGAAATAGAACAAATGAAGTTCAAATTCCCATAACAGTGGCATTGGCCTTTAGGTCGAGAAAGGTCAAGAGATCTTTATCAGTTACACGGACAAGGAGCTCAGGCTACTTAAATAATAAGGTATTTCTGTATCCAATTTTATTCACTTCCGTCAAAAACTATCGAAGTTATAGTACCGTGACAGACCGGGACAGACGGACGGATGGACGGACTAGATGATCTTATCTTATTAAGGGTTCCTCGTAGGGCCTTAAGAACCCTAAAAACAGGTATTTGCAAGTTATTGGCAAATACACAATCACGATTACAGTCGTAGTTATCTTAATGCTTGCAAAATAAATCGAGATGCGACCTATGGTCGTCAAAGATTATTAACTTATAATTACCTACCTTACTCAAACACTTAATAAGTAATGTATTCAAATCTTTCACCCCTTTTATTTCAAAACTGGTGCGAGTTCACGCATCGATTCGATATGGAACTGCAAAAAATATCGTTCCCTTACTGCCGCCCAACGTGGGACCAATTAGAAACATACGGTGTTGCAGCTTTATCCCGGCTAACTTTTGATAGATCGTGCTGAGCATGTCGGTGATAGCAGAATGTGATTTATTCCAAGGTATTAAGGTATGGGATTGAGCGTAGATATATGCGAATTGGGCAGTGGTAGTATTAATATTTGATGTGTTTATATTAGTAGATACTAAAGCTCAAGTTATGGTTTTATGAAAAGTGTATCAATGTTTCTAACAACATCCACACTTCAAGCCCTTCCTGTCGACAGCAGGATGTAATAACAAACAAATTTCTCTTTAATATTAAAACGATAAACATAAATATTGTTAACAGTACGTACATTCTGTGGACCATTTGTTACTCGAGGAAAGGTGTGGCTATACTGCTAGAGAAAAGCGGATAGTGGGCTGTGACTTCGTCGATCCACTGGTCGCAAAAACTGTGACCAATACTTGATTATTTTTCATATAACAAAGTCGGCAAACAAACACACGACCCGTCTTATGTTAAGCAGTCACCGTAGCTATAAATGCTTGTATTATCAAAAGCATTGCTCGCACGTTGGCGACCTTAAGAAGAGTAACACATAGGAAGAGGGGCTGGCTTCCGGGGTATTTATCTCATCGTACGAAACACAGCTATAATAGCCACTTCACGCCAATATTTTGTGAGAAAGTGGTACTACTCCAGTCGAGACAGCCCATACATGTGCTTTAGTAAATTAGCTACAGCTTAGTTTACGTTAGCTTCCCTAAAAGAAGTAAGCTAACAAAAAGTACTTAATAATAGCAAAAGTACTAGCAGTGATAGCCGATTGGTTAAGCACACGTCTCGCGGGCTACCAGGTCCCGGGTTCAAACCCCGGCTCAAACCTCTGGATTTTTCGAAATCTATGTGTGAATTATAATTTCTATATGATTATCACTTGCCTACAGTGAAGGAAAACATCGTGATGAAACCTGCATGTCTTAGAAGATTTAACTAATTTTCGAAAGACATGTGAAATCCGCCAACCCGCACTGGGCCAGGGTGGTGGATTATGGCCTGAATCCCCCTCGTGTTGAGGGGAGGCCCGTGCCCAGGAGTGGGAGGCCGAAAGGGCTAAAATTAAAATTAAGGAATTAATAATAATGCTTCAACCAGGTCCGCTACTCACGATCACGGTCCTGAGAATGTACACCATCTGTAATTCATTGAAAAGAGTAACCATTGAGTTTCTTGCCGGATCTTCTCAGTGGAAGCAGCATTCCGAACCGGTGGTAGATTCTGACTATTCATAAATGCTTTGTTGGCTTACATGAATAAAAACAATTTTGAGTTTGAGTTTTGATCACTGGCGCTGCAACTTTACGCCGCAAAAATGTATATTTTCCGCTCAATTATTCCTGCCGGGCCGTCACGCGAAATCATTAATTCAAGTGCGGGGGAGAGCGGAAAAATTTGTCAAATGCAAATCGGCTTCTAGCTCGATGACAGCCGACGCCCTCGTGTTTAAAGCGCGATAGTTATACACAACCCATGTCCCGGGGCACAGAGAACAATAGGAAGTAATTAGGTAGCTGTATCTTGTGAATATAATAAAACATTTTATAAAAATGTTGGTAGAACAACTGCTTAATAATGCCGGTCGTTAGCTGGTTTGCGGATTTTGTTATACATAATATAAAAAAAAAACATTTATGGCGATATTATGTACTTAGTATGGTCCCAAATTAAGCAACGCTTGTACTGTGGATTGGAGGTGATCCCAGTGACACCCAGACCCGGCCAAATTATGGAATGGCCATTTCCGGAATTTAGCCTGATGGGAATCGAACCCGCATCCACGGTTTAAAAAGAGTAACCATGTTTCCCACTTTTGCCTTACATTGGATTCCATTCTCAATCCAGAATCATTCCGACTCCGAACATGTACGAGTAAGTAGGATGGCATTGAGGAATGCAATGGTTTAATCTTTTCTAAAAGTAAACCAATTCAAGGAAGTTTGGCATCCTGGCCGTGTCTATCCGGTGTGCCAGTGTCTGGCAATTCCACACCCGGATAATAAACCAGAGTTGCCAGACCGTGTGATAATTATGGGGGTGTAACATAATTTATCCATCTGTACGATTAGTAGCGGATATCTAAATTAAGCAAAACGTTCGATAATATCTAATACTAGCTGTGCCCACGGACTTCGTCCGCGTAGTATTTAACGTAACAAAAATTTCGGGATTATCGGGATAAAAAGTATCCTATATGTTAATCCCGGTTATAAACTATCTGTGTTCCAAATTTCATCCAAATCCGTTCAGTAGTTTTTGTGTGAAGGAGTAACAAACATACATATATACATACATACATACATCCACACTCACAAACTTTCACATTTATAATATTACTAGCTGTGCCCACGGACTTCGTCCGCGTAGTATTTAACGTAACAAAAATTTCGGGATTATCGGGATAAAAAGTATCCTATATGTTAATCCCGGTTATAAACTATCTGTGTTCCAAATTTCATCCAAATCCGTGCAGTAGTTTTTGCGTGAAGGAGTAACAAACATACATACATACATACATACATACATACATCCACACTCACAAACTTTCACATTTATAATATTATAAGTAGGATAAGTATAAAATTCTCGTGTCGCGGTGTTTGTTGCCAAACTTCTCCGACATGCCTCAACCGAATTTCCAAAAAAATTGTGTGCATCTCGGGTAGGTCTGAGAATCGATCAACATCTATTTTTCATAACCTAGAAATCATTTATCTGGCAGAACAACGTTTGTCGGGTCAGCTAGTCGAGCTATAAAGAACTGGGGAAAGGATGGTATGCGCAAAAAGCAAGGTTCACTCAATTTGACATCAGGAATTGGACATTCTGTGCCACAAAGTGCTTAGTCTCCATGGTGCCAGGTGAATTTGAAAGCTAAGATGTGAAACTGTGCGAGAATTTTTTAAAAAAACTATAATTATGTTGGCGAGATAGAATGATTTCCACTGTTAGATCTGGCAACATTGCAATAAGCTGGCAATGCAGGTGCTCGTATAGTTCAGCTACACTGGCCACTCGGCACGCTGCCAACCCTCTCATTACTCAAACAGCGAATTTATTTGACACGTTTAATTAGTGTTGGATTTTGTATTTAATACACCATTAAGCCTGTACTTCCTGTAAGAGTAGGCAGGGGAGCACTGCAATATACCCAAATATCGTGGTTTTTCAGTTCCAATGTACGAAGGGCGAGTCAATTGCCATTATGCCACATACCTCCTCAATGAGATAGAGATTCCGCCGTAATCCATCACTAATGCATCATGCAGGCTGATAGCAAGTTGGCAAACTTCACATATCTTTCTAAAGACGTGCAGGTTTCCTCAAAATGTATTCCTTCACTGTTCAGCAAGTGAAAGGTAATCGCTGGTAATGAGATTCGCATATAAAAACCGACAATCCCAGGGATGTGAGCCATTGTTGTCGATTATTTTTAACCAACGACGAAAAAAGAGGGGTGTTATAAGTTTAACATGTACATCTGTGTAGCTGTGTGTCTGTCTGTGGCATCGTGCCCAAGCGGATGAAACGATTTTAATTTTGTTTTTTTTGTTACAAAGGTATTCTGATCGGTTCAGCCGTTTGAAAATTATCAGCTACTTTGTAGTTTAAAAAGTCGTCGAATCGGGTTTTTTTTATTTTCAATTTTAGTATAAGGCGTTAAAGTTGAGCTCTCAAATTTGAGTAGCGTTCGAGTATTCACCGGCTTTACAAATAAAGGTAAAGCTAGGTCTCAAGTTCATCGACCCCTGAAACCAAGCACTGTGTTATTTCTGAACCATTAAAGTCCGTTCTAAAACAGTCACGCCGCAAGTCTGGTCATCGTCTGCTGCAATCAAAGTGGATTCCTTTAATGTTTATTACACGGCGGAGTGGTCGGATAACTATATCAAATTTTAGCCATCATAGATTAGAATACTCTGCAGAATTGGAATATGGGGGGTACAGATAATATAAAATAAAGCATTGTCAATCCGGATCGCAATACTGATAGCACTCTTAATGGATATTAATCGTGATACGCGCGTTGTGTGTGATATTACTGATGGTATAATAGGTATTTAACGATTTATTTTTTCTAGATTGTCTAGCTTCTGCCTTCGACTTCGTCCGCCTGGACTTAAGTAAAGTATCCCATGTGTTAATTCAGGTTATATCAGGGTTTACAAACATCCAAACTTTCACATTTATAATACTCGTATTAGTAGGATAGTGAAGACCTCTGACATGGCTCCACGACTATGAACCCGGAACCTCTCGGTTACAAAAACAGCTCGACTAACTACTCCGCTATAGTCGCTTGATTTGTGTACCTGTTCTCTAATATCCCCTACTCTATGTACAAACGTAAAATATATAAATAAATAGCGCTCACACAGCATAAAAGCATTGGATCATTTACGCGCAGTAACCACGTTGAACCTTCAGTAAACAGAGTTGAACTCACAAATACACACCATGTATATATAGTATCGGGCTTATAAATAAACCTGGGCTTTTATTGATTTTGCTCTTCCGTGAACACAAATAGAATGCGGAAATACAAACGGTTTGTGATGAAAAGACGTAAAAATTAATATGAACATAGGTGTCCTTTAAATGCCAGGGGTATTTGGGCCCTAGTACTCCTCCATAGCGGATTCCATGAGCCTTCCAGGAACCAGCCCCTGCAACAAAGAGGACTGTCTACAAGCGTTTCTACAAATCGATACGATCAATTGTAATGGGAACCGACATAAGTCACGTTATCTGGTTATCTACAGCAAATTTTCCATACATATAAACCCATAAACCCATAGGTACATATAAAAACTTGTAGATAATCCTTTTGGCTAGGAAGGCAGAATATATATCTGTTTATAAACTATGGCAATCAGAAAGTATTTTGTCTCCCGCTTTGTAATGAAGGCAATTGGATTATTTTCTTCCATCTCCCTATATTCTCTCTTTTGATTAAATCCATGCGGGTTTCAAGACGATTTAGCTTTCCTCAGGCCTCGTCGAGGGTTGAACCTCGGCGTCATCGCTGGACTCTATCCACCTTAAAAGTTTTAAAGGGGTAAAAAATCCTACTAATATTATAATTGCGAAAGTTTGTGAGTGTGGATGTATGTTTGTTACTCCTTCACGCAAAAACTACTGAACGGATTTAGATGAAATTTGGAACACAGATAGTTTATAACCGAGATTAACACATAGGATACTTTTTATCCCGATAATCCCGAAATTTTTGTTAAGTTAAATACTACGCGGACGAAGTCGGTGGGCACAGCTAGTATAATAATATAATATTGCTAGATTGACACACCAACTGTTTGGTCCCAAACTATGCAATAGCAATAGCAATGCTCGTACTATGGGCACCGTACAATGGGCTAGGGCGATCCCAGTGACACCCAGACCTGGAAAATTTACGAAAAGGTCATTTCCAAAATTTGCCCCGGCGGGATACGAACCAGCGACCACCATATGCAGTGAACCGAGCGGCCACTCCTGAACCACTGCGCCAAGCGTCAAATAAATAAACAATAGTTAATATAAGTCTAACTAGCCACGGATAATTAAATAGAAGCTAGAAATAAAAACCGTTTCAAAGGACACAGCAGTTTCCAATTTGCAGTTGACAAAGACGGACTAAGTAGAGTCGTTCGCAATTATCTTGTGTTGACAACTAATTTGTTAAACTACTAATAAATAAAGTCGGCTGTCTAAAACAGACGTGTTTCGGGTGCTAATTTCTTTTAGTAGAGTTGGGAAGAGTTTCAAAAAAATATAGTAGTGTGAAGTCATAGCAGTGATACGCGTCTTGCGGGCTATCAGGCCTCGGGTTCAAACCCCGGCTCGAACCTCTGGATTTTTCGAAATCTATGTGCGAATCATAATTTCTATATGATTATCACTTGCTTACGGTGAAGGAAAATATCGTGATGAAACCTGCATGTCTTAGAAGATTTAACCAATTTTCGAAAGACATGTGAAATCCGCCAACCCGCACTGGGCCAGCGTGGTGGATTATGGCCTGAATCCTCCTCGTGTTGAGGGGAGGCCCGTGCCCAGGAGTGGGACGTCAAAGAGGGCTAAAATTATTAAATTATTAATGTGAAGTCATATTACTGCTGCTTCCGTTAGATGAATCCCCCCCCCCCCCCCTTTACCATTCCATTCCATTTACCGGCTTTGTGGGACAATTGAAATACTAACGATTTTGTAGACTTATGAAATCAGTCAACAGCTGTATCCCTATGACACTTTTTGTTTTTCAAGTTTTCTCCAAAGCAATAGTTTCAGAATTACTAAATTAAATTTAGAAAAAAATGTATACCATTTCTGTTTCAAACTGTATAAGTACACAGTATCGAAGTTTTTGAACTCGAACTCTACAGTGTTATATATTATTGGTCTATATTATTCTAAGCGCATTGCACTCCAAATTTAAATTGCAAACATCGTCTAAACCAATCTGTATCTGTAATTTTCTATTCAAAACGTGAGTATCTGAAGCGAACATTTTCAGAGAATATTGATAATATGCGTGAATTAATTCCTTCAGATTTATTGAATGTAGAGTTTGAGTAGGTTCAGTAAAACAATGACATTATTTATTCTGGTTTATAGCTCGTCCACATTAGGAGAACTTCTTATAATATGAAGAAAATATCCTACTAATATTATAAATGTGAAAGTTTGTGAGTGTGGATGTATGTATGTATGTATGTTTGTTACTCCTTCACGCAAAAACTACTGAACGGATTTGGATGAAATTTGGAACACAGATAGTTTATAGCCGGGATTAACATATAGGATACTTTTTATCCCGATAATCCCGAAATTTTTGTTACGTTAAATACTACGCGGACGAAGTCGGGGGGCACAGCTAGTCTTATAATATGAAGAAAATATCTTTATAAATATTCCGATGCCGACAATTTTAAAACCGAATGAAAATAAGTAGTAAAGCAATAGGAAAATACAGTCAACTTTTTTGTGTCAATAATTCAGTAAATAAGCATACGATGCGCCTGATGTTAAGCAGTTACCGTACCCTACAGATGCTTGGAATACCAAAGGCATCGCTCGTACGATGTTGGTATGAAGGGGGTGGGACAGAGGTAGGGGAAAGGCAAGCTCTCTCAATCATCGGTCGCAACGCAGCTATTATAAAACTTTTCACCGATCTCATGTTCTGTTTAAAATGATTTGTTTAAGTAGGTAGGTACATAAATTAACTAATTATACTCTGTACAAAGTTGATTTCCTGTTTCCACTAACCGTTAATATGCTTGGCGTCACAGAGTGGGGGTACTTTTAATTGTTCTTTTGTCGTCGAGTTAAATATGGGTGAATACTTATTTTGTTCCTTATTCCAATTAAGTTAAAAGCCACCCCTTAAGTGATTTGAAGGTTATGAATAAGCTTTTGCAGCACACTTAATGTAAGAAAACAAAAAAGCTCAGTGGCAGTGGCAGTAGCAGTGGCTTGTGATCGTGGGTTCGAATCCCGGTAGCGGACGTACGCCATAAAGTCCTCTCACGGAAAAATCTATGTTCAAATACCACGTCCCCAAAACAGCAGAGCTCAAGACTGTTAAAACGGGACCATGTCTGGTAATTTCGATGACATTTACGGAAAATAGTACAAATTGTTGTATTTTACGACTGGTTTTCCGATGGCTCAAATGTCAAAGAAAATAACAGGCTTGGAAGGGTGGCCGCGTGGCATTTATTTACAACTGAACGCTTCCGATCTTGCGTTGCAGGGCAAGTTAAGCTGTCTGTCCCGTCTATCACAGTCGTTAAGCCATGTCAGAGGCCTTCAGGTGGCCTAAAAAACCCGACACCAGAGTTGGCCAGACTAGCTCATACGGCAATAATAATAATAATATCGCCAGACTGACACACCAACTGCATGGCCCCAAACTAAGCAACGCTTGTACTATGGGTACCGTACATTGGACTGGAGGCGATCCCAGTGACACCCAGACCAAGGCAAATGACGAAAAGGTCAGTTCCGAAATTTGCGCTGGCAGGAATCGAACCCGCAACCAACATGTGCAATGCGCCGAGCGGCCTACGCTCGAACCTCTGCTCCAAGCGGTCGTCAAAGACTTCGGGAAAACTTGAAGTTGTAAACCCGAAGAGCCCTCCGTTTAAGGGAAAAATGTCTTATAAAAAGGTTAGTGTAAATTGAATGTCATGCTGTGTTACATAAAGTACATAATACAAACACATAACCCCACTTCCAATGGAGCAGTAAATGTCGTAAATTTTTATGTTCGTAGTAAATTCAGGTTATTATTGAAGAGTGATATTAAAAGGCTACACCGCGTGTCGCATTAAATTTTTCCTTCATATTGCGGAGATAAATCTTAAAATTAGTACATATTTTGTGTCTTAAAGTTGTTTTTTTTGCGGATTACGTAAATTATTTGGAGCGTTACCAAACCAATCGAACGACGGACAATTGATGATCGATCGATGGCAGAACGAGAAGCGTCGACTTCGATCGAAAATGTATACAAAGAACAACTTTCGATCGATGATCGATTGACTGAAGTGATAACAACCCTTTTTGCAAAGTAATGTGTAAACCACAAGCAGAAAAACTAATATGAAACATTTACCTAATTTTCTGACGTTTTTCAGGGAAAATTCGTTGGGTTCGATTCAATTCTGGTATCACGAAGGAGTGACTGCATTTATTTATTTTACAAATTTGTTTCAACAAAGCTCTCAAATGTTACTGTAATGTATTTTTATAACATTATCTAAATCAATTGTTTTGCAATTAGTATTACCATTAAAACAAGCAGTACCTTTAAAAAATATCATAAGTAAGAGCTGTGCCAGCACGAAGCTGTGCCAGCATGCCTTCGTGCTGGTTAAGAGCTGAGCCCGCACGCCGCAAGGTAGTATTGTATTCTCTTTGGCCGCAAGCGCGCTCAGGCACTTTCCTTCGATTCATTTCTGTCAGTGTCACTATAAATACTCTTAGTTGTTTTAACTGTCATGTGTCAATGTCGCCGACCTAGTGGGATAAGATCCAGGATGCCCCCATCATTTTTTAAATATTTTAGAGCGAAATTCTCGACAAACAGGCGTACGACTCAACTGTTGTTGCTTGCTTGCTTACTCGCACATTGCTGACCTGTAGCTATAATAGCTATCTACTTTACGCTTATGTTCTGTTCCGTTTTTATTTACTAACCACGACAAAAGGGTACAAGCGGACCGAACGCAGTTAATTACTGCAGGGTACCACCTGGACCTGCCCGCCCCGCGGCACCCTTCCTAGGTAACGCATTCGCTAATGATGACGTCATTAACACGGATTCCCAGTCATTGTCTCGCACGGCTAATGGGTCATTTTCGGGGGAACTGTAAAATGATATAATAATGATGGAATGATGCAACTCACGCGAGATATCATTACGTTCGTAGAGCCGTAGAGTTCCCAATATCGCTGGCGATTTCTGAGGTGTATTATCATTAAATCAATCTCAGGTCTGAGAGCAATTTTGAGTACGCTTTTGACATGTCATTTTTTACTGGTATGCCCGAAGTGAAAATTTCTAAAACGTCTTTGGATGTGAGGTATGAGACAGAAGAATGTCATTTCTAAGATCGCTTTACATCTTAAGATCGATTTATTAATACAGATATTAACTTATTTATATACTTTCTTATATTGTCGGTCTTATTTAAATAATGCACGATAGTCTAAATGGCGCTTTAGTCAATTCAAGATTGGTACCTAACACAAACAAATCTGATCGTATGAATTAATATTTCCTGTAAGCGAGAGATTTCATAAAAAGTCAACTGTTGCAAAGAAACCCAATTGATTATTATACATTGTAGTAGGTTCCTTGCATTATTAAAATAAAACCTTATAGTAGGTACTCTAAGGTCCATGTCGGCGCACTGGCCACTATCGATAGACGTTCCTGGCTGATTATAAAATAATGAATTTAAGAAAACAATGTTTTTGAAATTATAACAATTGCGGTGCGCTGGTAGTGACATCCCTTACGTAGCATTGTTTTCTTTTTGGTGACATCCGGGAAACAGTTGTGTAAACATGTATTTTTAAATAATGTTTAATAAAAATATTATATAATAATAATAATTTTAGACCTTTTTGACGTCTCACTCCTGGGCACGGGCCTCCCCTCAACACGAGGGGGATTCAGGCCATAATCCATCACGCTGGCCCAGTGCGGGTTGGCGGATTTCACATGTCTTTCGAAAATTGGTTAAATCTTCTAAGACATGCAGGTTTCATCACGATGTTTTCCTTCACCGTAAGCAAGTGATAATCATATAGAAATTATGATTCGCACATTGATTTCGAAAAATCCAGAGGTTCGAGCCGGGGTTTGAACCCGAGACCTGGTAGCCCGCATGACGCGTGCTTAACCAATCGGCTATCACTGCTTAAAATATTATATTATAAAATAATAATGGTATATTATTACGAATACTGCTACTACCACCTGGGTGTCACAGACCGAAGTAACATTGCACTGATCGATCAACGTTTTAATATTCAAATCAGCTCATGCATGTCACAATATATGTTAAAGTATATTAGACTACAAAACTAGGTTTAGCATTAATATGCAGTTTCAAGTGTGCAGTTATCCCATTGTGTTGCTAATAAGGCCGGATATAGCATAACGTTAGGCCCTAACGGAATCCCCTTAAGCAGCATCTGCGCATGATTCACTTATGAATGATGATATTTGCATGAGTTATGAGGTTAGTACTTTTGTATGATTGAAAACACGAAGCTTCTATACGGACATTTGGTGCGTTCGCCGCGTGGCTAATCTATCCGTGAGCGTCAGTAGCGTTACACGATATATATAGTTATACAAAGGGGCAGCTGCGGCGCCCTGCGCTTTATACTATAAAGTTTCACTTCTTTCGGGCGTTCCTAGACGGCAGTGTACGAGCGTACCAGTCTGATGTTAAGCCATTACCGTAGACTATAAATGCAATGCGAATAGCATTGCTCGCACTTTGCCGGCCTGAATGGAAGTGGGATCAAGGAAGGGGAAAGGGAGGTTTGCCTCCTTACTCTCTCACCCACCGTACGAAAAGCAGCTATAATAGCTGCTTTATGATTTTATAACCATGCGTCTGGCCAGGTATTCTTTGGTCACGTGATTGGCTCAAGACTACGTCATCGGCTGTGGTGCGGTTACTAAAACGCCTCCTTATTTTGTATTGAAGACAGTGTTGACAGCCCCAAGCAACTAAAAAAACAACAGCTCATTATAAAAGAAACAGGAGACAACGCTAGGTAAAGTAAAAAAGGCAGATTTCATACTTTCCTCATATAATTAAAACAATCTATTTATAACATTCACTAGTTACCAGGACTCACATACATTGCTATATTATAATATTGATACTGTCATCTACTGTCATAGTATAGTGGTTCTCAAAAAATATTTGAATAGTATAGGTGGCGCTGAACGCTAATTAACTAACAGGAAAAACTAGGGCTAGTTAAAAATTAGGAATTAAACAGAAAACAGGGCATCAACGTGACAACAGCAGATCTGCAGTAAAACAGAGATTTGTAACACTGATCGAAGATGTCAATCAATGACAACGTTGACCGTGACGTAATCTTGTGCCATCGTGGGAGAAGATAATCTCCTTTATTCTCTTGACGACCGCTTGGCGCAGTGGTTGGAGCATAGGCCGCTCGGCGCACATGGTGGTTGCGGGTTCTATTCCCGCTGGGGTAAATTTCGGAAATGGCCTTTTAGGAATTTGCCCTGGTCTGGGTGTCACTGGGATCGCCCCAGTCCATTGTACGGTACCCATAGTACAAGCGTCGCTTGGTTTGGGACCATACAGTTGGTGTGTTCGTCTGGCGATATTTATTTATTCAAGGGTAGGGAATGTGAAAAAATAATCGTTTTTTTTATAAAAATTGATTAATAATCGATTTTTATAACCGATTTTTAAATAGGAATTAATCTATTATTAATAGATTTTTAAAATCGATTTTTATCTGCCTCACCCTGACATTTCAGTCTAGCCGGAGCGCGAATTAGGTACATTAACCGGTCTCACATCCGAATTAAACTTGTACATAGCTGCGCCTCTAATAGGATTAAAAGAAAATGCATTAGAATCCTGAAGATGAATGAGGGAGCTTATCCCAAACTGACACAGTCGGTGTACAAGCACCTTTTGGTACCGTCTTCTTCGGCTCCAGCAGACAGATTGTTCTTGAAAGCTGTTGCCATATTAACTAAGGCCAGGAGCCGAATATTATCCAAACGCTGACCTAAGCACTTTCGAAACTCATTGCCTATGGATTTTTAGTATTTTTTTATTAGTATGTTGATTATAAATTCCAAAACTTCTGATTTCCATTGTTTATTTTCAAGTAATAAAACTGTGATTAATTTTTTATGGTAAATCATTCACCATAAAAACATCTATTATTTATTAATCGATTATTTTTAGCATGAAAAAATCGATGTATAAATAATCGATTTTTTATATTCATCGTTTTTTTCAAAATAAACGCCCAAATTTTCACCGTGAATGTCACATCCCTATTCAAGGGCAGATCGCTTCACCTGAGCCGCTCGCAAAGTAGGCGAACAGCTCAAGGGACGACCTGTACCCTTCAAAAATACGATCGCCCTATAAGGACATTGCCAAGAGTTACCAAGGCCCAATAATTTCCTTACTCAATAGATTGAGGCACGAAGTATATTCGCGGCATGATTGGTAATGTAAATTCACTTGAACGAAACCATCGCGACGGCTAGATTGAGTGTAGCGACATCTATCGGGGACAGGATAAAACTTTTAACGAAATACGAAAATATATATTTTAAATAAATAAAATGTTAGTTGTCTATTTATTATATAAAAATAATGGCGTTTTGGTTAATGCGTTATGAAAGTATATATGCGGTACATATAATAAAAAACTAATTTTATAATTTTATCTGTCTGTCTGTCTGTTTGTTCCGGCTAATCTCTAAAACGGTTGGACAGACTTTGACGGGACTTTTTAGTATCGTAACAAAATAATAGATTATATGTATATAAGACTTATATATAGACTTGTGAAAAAAACAGAGAGCAGAGCGTAGAGGACTATGGCACGACGAATCTGTTTCCCTTTAAGGCTAAAGCGCCCACCTAGCCCGCGATGTTCAAATTTTTTGAGGTTTTTTAGAAATTTTTCAAAATCTGCCAATAATAAAAGGCACATTTTGTAATTCGCGACAAAGACCGTGTGCAGTGCATTTCTTAATATATCCAACTTACTCTTAAACATTTCAAGAACGACAGCTATCCAGATAATCTGGCCATTTTTGTATATTTAGTGATTAACTAGTATCATATCCACCGTGATAATATTTAGAGTAAAATAAATGTATTAATAAACGCACTGCATACTGTGTTTGTCGCAAATCACAAAATTTTGTCTTAGATGTTTTCAGATTTTGGATAAACTATAAAAATACTCGAAAATTTTGAATTTCGCGGATTTTTAAGGGGAACGCGGACGCACCATAGATCCCTGCTAACTCCTTTTGGCAAAACAGGCGTGATGATGTACAAAATAAGACATAGGTATGGCAGAAGAGGTAGTATTTTCCCCACACGGGTAGTGTAGAGAACAACTAAAATAGGGGCTAAACTTAATTAAAGATCACTTCCGTAGGGTCCCACACAGTCGGGGTTCCATCCCCTGACTTAATACATCTTAAGGTACTTTGTAGTTATGGAAAATCGATCTTATGGGGGTGATGGATGGATTATAATTATAGTACCATTAATCCGGGGAGTTATAGGGTGGGCAGTACCTCTACCATGAGTTATACGTTCGCTAAGAGTTTATACTCGCTAACCGCTGCGTAAATAATTCGTACAGGGTTCCTGGTACTTTTTTTTTTTTTTAAGATTCCTAGCAATGTGTGTTTATCACATTACTAGTATTCCCTTTAGCCCCTCCAACTAAGCTAATGCTTGTGCTAGGAGTGGGGTCACGTCAATAGTTTAATGGCCAGGATGGGGATCGAACCCGGAACCTCTTAGCTACGAGGACGGCCCCTCTAACCACTAGGCTATTGACGCTTAAATTTTGTAATACATAATACAATCTTCCAGTTATTTTTAAATATTTAGGTTGATATTAATAAACCAATCTCAAGTCTGAGGGCCATCTTGAGTACACTTTTGAGGATTACATTAGGTTAGGATAACATTTCCAAGATCACTCTTACACTATCGATTTATAAAGTTATAACCTTAAACTGCTAAGTATGTATTTTAGGATATTTAATGATTTATAATGCTTTATTTTCCTGTTAACAATAGGGTCATATTTAATTATTTAAAACATGAGTTTTCATGAGATAGAGAAACGTATAGAAAGATCAATAAGTTTTTTTCTTTTTTAGTATTTGTGTCCATATGAAAAAAAAAACACACATGAAAATATCTCCAAAAGAACGAAATTCGCGGAACATAAGATCTTTCAATCAAAACCGAGTACAATTTTGTATCCATAATTTTAACCACAAGGTGCAGCGAAACTACAGTTAAATTTAAACTGACTAATTAACAGATGTAAACGGTAACGATTTCTCTAATTGGCCGTTGACAGATAACCAGCAGTTTAACTTGAAATAGTACAGACATTAAGTTTAGGAAGGACTTTAAAGCTTTTTGTAAATACATTATTTTTATCCATGTCTCCTAAACGGCTAGACCGATTTTTATGGTTTTTTATACATAATATCTACTTTTGAGGTCACCTGGATGGTTGTTAGGCGCTGTTGTCGACATAAAGAAAATAAATTCGACACAAGCGAAGCTGCTGGAAAAGCTAGTTTGATATAAAAAATATTACTAGCCATGTGAGGTTATCACCATACTTTACGACGGCCGACGAGAAGCGATATGAAGTAGAACAGATTTTATGGGTTGCTTTTATGGTTTGCGTTTATTTATTTTTAACTCGGCGATAATTGTCGACACATTAATAAACCACGCATTTAAAAAATGCCCACTCTCCTGTTGGCGATCTTGGCGGTGACCGACTTGAACTCGAACGTTTTTAAGTACCTATCTATTTTTGTATCGTTTCTTGTTGGCCGTGGTATAATTCCGGATCCGCCAATAGTTAATTAGCGGAATGGGAGTCGAACCGGGAACCTTTTGGTTACGAGGGCGGACCCTTTAACCCCTGAGCTATTGACGGTTAGACAGCCTGGTAAATTGCTATTTCTAACAGATGCCTACGAATATCTAACACGAAAACAGACAGCGTGGTTCCGTACAGTGATTTAACGTGTGAATAAAAATGATTTAACATTTAATTACGGCCCGAGAATGATTTATGGGCAGATTTCTTGTTAACGCTCCCCCGACAGGGGGACACACGGGACGGAAGGATGTGGGATACTTTTCATTTGTTAACTAAAGTTTGAGGATCGCTTGAATTTTATAAAGAAAACATAAGATACACACGGGTTCATCTCGTGTTTAACTCGTTGTAATTACAACGAATTTATATATCTAGAAATATATTTATATACCTATAGATTTACACATGATGATTGTCAGTCTAATACATGAAATGTGTGTACCTCCACAGTACAACAAATTGGGTGCGATCTCAGTAACACCCATACTAGGTAACTTACGCAAAGCCCGCTTACGAAATTTGCTCTGGCAGGATCGAACGCGCCACCTCCGACATAGTCAACTGAGAGAGGCCCGTTAACAACATTTTAATACATACTAGCTTTTACTTTTCTGGCTGCCATACCAGGGCCATCTAGCGGGTTTAACTATAGCTCAGAACCATACAAAGACGCCATAGGTACACAAGAAAAATCATCAAAATCGTTCAAGCCGTTTAGGAGAAGAATAACTAACCAACGCACACCGGATTTTTTATGCAAATTAAAACTGAACAGATCGACCGTGTGTCCCTCTGTAATACATTACCAAATACCAACATATTATACTTATTATGTCACCCTCTGGTTATTTATGGGTTTAAAATTAAATGTTTACCAGAAGTTATCTCATTAGCCCCATTCATCTGATATTCAGTTTTAAGTAGCAATTGCTGACGCAACAGATCAATATAAAAGGGTCGGCTCGATGTTATTAGAACAGCGTAAAAAAGTTCAATTTACTTATTTTACTTTCACGGTAATGTTTTGTTTGTTTTATTAGGAAATTGAAAATAATTTTAGATTATAAAATAATTGAATCAGGGTTCATATACCTGGGGATTAGCAACGATGATCGATATATCGTGACATTCCTATTATCGAATCCAACTCTAAATTCCATATTTTTTGTCGTCGTATATCGTCTGAACGAACCATAATTCTGTATAGTTCGTTCAGTAATCGATGGCAAAAACGATGGAATTTAGAGTAGGATTCGGCAATACGAATGTCACGATATATCGATATCGCTGCTAACAGTAGCACCCCCGGTTATTTCTATCCTGCATCGGTTAGCTAGACTATTTTAATCCACTAACTGTTAGTTCAATGTGTGTTTAGTAAGTAGAGCCAGCTAACGAGGAAAGGTCAGAGTGGTCATTATAAATTCATGTTGGTTGGTATAGTACAGTCTGCAGTAAAACTATGTAAGTAGTACAAAATAATTATGATTTTTGCGAATATTATTTATTATTTTAGAATGAATTACGATACCTTCTACGTAGATAGATTTCAATTCGATTTATTCAAGTAATTCATAAGATAACATAATACTATAATAATTAGGTACAATGTTTTCTTAGGTATAATTTAATTAGTACATGTGCCTAGGCAATGCTGTGTTTCAGCCTAGACCGGCTTATTATATCTAAAATACCAAAATCAAATAAATTGAAGTGTGGGAGGTATAAATAATACTTTATAATTAATAACAATAGGGCAAATAACATAAAGACAAAAGGTGCATAGATATACTTTTAATTGAATTTTTTTTGTAACTGTTGATATAATTGCTGTAATTCACGAAATTTTCGCTGAGGTTCAAGCGATTGATTGTGACATATTATTTAATTCATATATGTAGTTGTCAATTCAGCACGTGTAGCAATTTAATTGTGACCTTGTGTACATTCGTATTATATAATACTCAACAAATTTAACATTTAGACAATCACATGTAATGTTTTGAATTTGGTTTTCTGAAGTTTTAATGAAAGGAATCATCGAGCAATCGTTTATTATTATGGACGACCGCTTAGCGCAGTGGTTCGAGCGTAGGCCGCTCGGCTTATGATGGTCGCGGGTTCGATTCCCACCGGCGCAAATTTCGGAAATAGCCTTTTCGTAATTTGCCCTGGACTGGGTGTCATTGGGATCCCCCCCAGTCCATTGTACGGTACCCATAGTACAAGCGTTGCTTAGTTTGGGACCATACGGTTGGTGATTCAGTCTGGCGATATTTATTTTTTTATTAAACTAAATAGTTTTAATGGATGAAATATATATGTCCGACTGTACCTATATCCATGGGTTCAATAGTTTAGTATGCAAATTGGAGAATCGGCCGCGGTTCTCAGGGGACGCTCTGCAATCAGGTGGAAATCTTCAAGACTATATCCAAGGCGTCTTAATCTGTTTACCTGTACTGCATACGGCAGCAGACTCTACACTAGCGTAAAATTACGCAGCCTAATGCTAAATAAAAGCTTCCGTTCGGTCTCTGACAACATAAGTACTCAGAGGATTGACGAATCCTTATACTAGGTGAAACAAAAAGAGTATACATTTTTTTGCAACTTTACTTTGGAAAAGTATATAACAAAGGTTTTGTAGACTTGTGAAATCTATCAACAGCTGTAGTCCTATAACACCTTTTGTTTTTCAAGTTTCCTCCAAAGCTGATAGTTTTAGAATTACCAAGTTAAGTTTTGAAAACAAGTATACTCTTTCTGTTTCAACCTGTATAACTATAAAAAACAGTGCCGTCTAGGGCCGCCTGAAAGAAGCGAAGCTTTATAGTATAAAGCGTAGGGCGCCGCAGCTGCCACTATATATACCTATATATCGTGTAACGCTACTGACGCTTAGCACGGATAGAGAGGCCGCGCGGCGAGCGCCCCGAACGTCCGTTTAGAAGCGTCGATTCTAAATTACGGTGTCCGTTTGGTCGTAGTTATTCTTCTCCTAAACGGCTAGACCGATTTTGATGTTTTTTTTCCACTTATGGTTTTACCTGGATTGTTCTTAGCTATACTTAGACCCGTTAGGTGGCGTTATAGTCGACATCCAAAAGCAAAGCAAAAACAAGAATTATATAAAAATAAAACGCGCAACTTCCTTTACAGTTATCAACTCAATTGAAATTCGTCAGCTCAAATCTAGGTTTGCGTTTACGTTACTGAACGTGAACGTCATCATATTACGATACGTTTACGTTACGTCACGCTGGCCAATTTAAGCCCACCCACATACTTACCTATTACATTTTTTACCACAATAAACCTATTCACGAGTTACACTAACCGTATTATTTCCAATCGAATCAGAATCAATTTACAATATTCCCTTTGCACATTATGCTTTGATTTGCAATTCTCCTCGAGCGATAATTGTAAAGCAAACCTACACTAATTGTTAAAAGGAATCAGTTAATGCGTGTGTTTGAAGTTCTATTTTAATGCTCTTTACATTAGAATCGCTACACAATATTAAATAGAGTATAATAGTTACCGGCGGTGACCCGCTGTCTGTTTGTCTATCTATTCGAATTCGCTATATAATCTCGTGATCCACTGAACAAATTTGGATGCAGTTTTCACCATTACGCTCTATCTACATTTCTTCAGATAAGTAGGTTTCTTCTTATAGGGTAGGTATGGATATAAAAATGCATAATTGGAACGAAGTTCCTCATCGCGCGTTGTGAAAGGGGGCTAGACGGAAAGAATTAAGACCAAAAGTTGTAACGACACTTTTTGCTGTAGTTGTAAGCCGTGCGGCGTGCGCGTGTTTCTCTGTCTGTCTCTCTCTCTCTCTTATAGAAAGCAAGCCAGTTATTTCGTTTCGTCTTTCTATTTCACATTGAACAGCGTGGTGTCGCGACGATTATTTTTGTTGAGTGTATACAGGTTTTTTGTGCATAATAAAATTTTATTACAATTCCTTCACTAATAAATCGAAAGGAACTTCGTTCCATTCGGGTGTCCCTTGACACTTCTCAAGTATTTTTTTTTCAGTGAGGACAAAACCTAAGCTCTATTTACAACGATGGTACAGCCGATCTGTAGCCAAATGACTACAGTTAAGTAGCTATCATAGCTCCGTTTCGCACGATGAGTGAGCCGAAAGCCCTACCCCAACTCCCTTTCAGGGCCCTAACCACGCTAGCAACTCTAATCGTAATAGAAAAGCAAACGCTCGCGATTACGTTTCAAACGCTCCGCTTTTGACGTTTTGCTGACACCATACCATATCAATGTCAGTAGAAATCGTGAAGCTCGTGTCAGCAAAACGACAAAAGCGGAGCGTTTGAAACGTAATCGCGAGCGTTTGCTTTTCTATTACGATGGTCAGGGCCCAGGTCGGCAACGTTCGAGCGATGCCTTTGGTATTACAAGTATTTATAGGCTACTGTTACTACTTAACATTATACATATAAATATCGCCAGACTGACACACCAACTGTATGGTTCCAAACTAAGCAACACTTGTACTATGGGTACCGTACAATGGACTGGGAGCGATCCCAGTGACACCCAGACTTGAGCAAATGACAAAAAGGTCATTTCCAAAATTTACCCAGACGGGAATTGAACCCGCAACCACCCGGTGCAGTAAGCCGAGCGGTCTACGCTCAAATCATTGCGCCAAGCCGTCGTCCTTTAAAAAAAAATGCTGTTAAAATATAGTAAAATATAAATTTCCCTAGACTACGTTGTTGCACCTACAAATAGGCTGTCACTGTGTATAATGCCTAGCTTTATCTGCCTGTTCTTGCTGACATTAGTCTTATCCCAGACTCGATACGTGGAGAGAAAATCGGCGCACTGCAGGCATAGAGTACGGGCACACGACGATATCGACAAATCGATGACATAAATTGTATACCTGTGAATATTAAATGTTAAATTGACAAGGATTATTATCACAAATAATAGCAAAATAGTTCTCGGAAGAAGTGTGAAGTTCAGATTTCGATATAAGTAACTTGAAGATAATTGTACGTGATCAGTAATCACTTTCTTCAGGCAACAAAGAACCTAGGTATAATAATGGCAACGCTTTAAATGATTACAAGTATCAATATTCATAGAGCCAATAATAATAATAATTTGGCCTTTTAACATCCCACTCCTGAGCATGGACCTCCTTTCAAAATGAGGGGGATTCAGGCCATAATCCACCACGCTGGCCCAGTGCGGGTTGGCGGAGTTCAAAAGCCTTTCGAAAAATTTAAAGTAATATTTGTATCTGAGCATAAACCTCATCACTAGATGGACTTCTATTTACCAACGAGTCGCGTTCGATGCCGAAGCACTGGCTCCCTTGAGAAATACCTCCGAACTAGGCGCTGCACCTTTGCCAAACAATTTACACAAATTCTCCTTTTATTTCCTGCCCCTTAGAGGCGTGAATGTTCGCAGAGATACACGAAAAATGAACGAGGTAAATTCTGGTATTTCACAGTGGAAGATCCACAGATATAGATAACACAAATGCATGTAGTTCGCGTGTCCGAAACCCCGACGAAACGTCAAGGTTGGTCGCCGCTAAATTACAGCCTGCGCGACTACAGATATAAAAAGTTTGAGTATGAGCGAGATAATCACTCGAGAGAATCGTAGCGGGCGGAGGGGCATCGGCGGCATCCGTGTATTGGAATCGGTTTGGATTTCCCGTCGCTTATGACGTCACAGTAGATGTCAAAAATTCGGCACTCTTGTTTTCAATACAAATCGTGATACTTGCGTTATCTATGTAAATCTATATCTGTGGGAAGATCTAATCTCTAGCCAATGGACTACAGTGCATATACCGGCTACGTCAACCGCAGTAGTGCCAGAATCGGCGTTAAGCTGTGTTTCGTACGATGAGTACGTGAGCAGAAAGCTTAACCTCACCTTTTGTTCGGCATCGTGCCAGTAATATCACAGGGTGCAAGCATCTATAGACTACGGTAACTTCTTAACATGAGGCGGGTCATACGCTAGCTTGCCGATATAGTTTTTGTGTGTTTATAACAATTCACATTACTAGTATTCCCTCTAGCCCCTCCAACTGAGCTAATGCGTGTGTTAGGATTGGGCTCACGTCAATAGTTTAAAGGCTAGGATGGGGATCGAACCCGGTACCTCTCAGCTACGAGAACAGCCTCTCTAACCACTAGACTATTGGCTCAGTTCGTTATATATACAATAACTTAAAAAAAATTGCTTCCATACAACGTAAGTAACTAAATAAGTAGTCTAAATACTAACCGACATCGTTCAGCAAGAGACAATATGTAATCTAATTTTCAAAACTTTCGTTGTCTATGTTAAAAATATCAAAGAGTTACCGATTCTCTATTCCACAAAAGAGTTACGCTCTCGCGTTGTATATCTAATGCAACAACTGCATCCGTGGCACGGAGCCGCCTCGGGGCGAATCATGCCTCGTGTCAGTGGAACGGATACACGGACTTTTCATATTTCCTTTATTCAATTATATGATGCTAGCTGTACCCGCGACTTCGTCCGCGTGTAATTTAACTTAACAAAAATTTGGGGATTATCCATCCCCTATTTTATCCCCTTGGGGGTAGTATTAATCAAAATTATTTCTTAGCGGATGCCTACGTCATAACATCTACCTGCATGCCAAATTTCAGCCCGATCCGTCCAGTGGTTTGGGCTGTGCGCTGATCACTATGTCAGTCAGTCACCTTTGAGTTATATATTTAGATTTCTATAAAACAAGTACTTAGGTATTTCTTTTCTGAATGTTTGGTAGGTATTAGGTTCTCAGTGTAATAGGAGCTAGCCGTTTGCCTTTATTGTTATATTTAATTAAATACTTACTAGACTCAGAAAACTGCAGACATAAGAGCAGAAAAAATAAAATATCGCTTTAATCTTCGCACTTTGCGGTCTAATATTGTGTGGGTAGTGTGAAAGCGGCTTTATGACTAAGCTTGGTATTAATAAACAGTACAGGCCGGCGCCATACGTCTATTAGTTTTGTGGTAAGTGGGTTAAATTAAACGCTGTTATGAACCTAATGCCTATAAGAATAAAGATAAAGTCCAGTTATATAAGTGATGTACTGAATGTACTAATGTTTTACCCGACTACGACAGTACCAAAAGGAAGGGTTATGTGTTTAGCAGTTTATGTATGTAGCATTTTTATGTTCTACCGTAGCGCCTAAACTACCCATCCGATTTTGATGAATGAGGTGCCAATCGATTTTTTTTTATAGAACGGTTGACATAGGCTACATTTTATACAAAGAAAATTATTATTAATAAATCGAAAATAATTATTTTATAATATTTCATAAATTAAGAAGAGTCAATAGCCTTGTGGTTAGAGGAGCTCCTCTCGTAGCCGAGAGCGTCCAGGTTCGATCCCCATCCTGGCCATTAAACTATTGATGTGAGCCCATTCCTAACACAAGCATTAGCTTAGCTGGAGGGGCGAACGGGAATACTAGTAATGTGATAAAATAAAATAAAAGATTATAATTGAATTAGTTTGATTGAAAAATATGACCCAGATCTGTTTATTGAGAAAAAGTTGCGCTTTCGCGTAGTAAATGTAATTCAAATGTGGCAAAATAACACTGAACGGTCTTTCGGTAATCGGAATAGTACATATCAGGCTACCATTTCCGAAATATCGCCGTGAAGGTAAAAAAAAACAAAAAAATGTAGTCAAGGAAAATCCTTAAGAATAAATATGTAGGCCGTTTTAAAAGGTCCCATGGCACCGCACGAGTGAATGCTTTGTCGCTGCCTGTACGGAAGTGTCTGCCTGCCCCAGGGATGAGGGGACGTTTATAAATCTTCACGTCGTCTCTGGGGTAAGCACAACTCCCTGTGAATGTCAATCAACGTAAATAATAGCTATTGTTTACGGAAATAGAAAGTGTTTATTAATATTTTTTAATTATAAATGAATGGCGAGTAAATTCAAACGTTTAATAACAGTGCCTCCTTATAGTAGTAATATCAAGGCGACCCAATAACCATACGGCAACAAGCTAAAAATTAAAAAATAAAATAAAAAATAACCTAAACAATAAGCAGTGAAAGCCGATTGGTTAAGCACGCGTCTTGCGGGCTACCAGGTCTCGGGTTCAAACCCCGGCTCGAACCTCTGGATTTTTCTAAACTATGTGCGAATCATAATTTCTATATGATTATCACTTGCTTACGGTGAAGGAAAACATCGTGATGTAACCTGCATGTCTTAGAAGATTTAATCAATTTTCGAAAGACATGTGAAATCCGCCAACCCGCACTGGGCCAGCGTGGTGGATTATGGCCCGAATCCCCCTCGTGTTGAGGGGAAGCCCGTGCCCAGGAGTGGGACGTCAAAAAAAAGGGCTAAAATTATTATTATTAAATTATTAACCTAAACAATACGATTTTGATGCGAATTCTATTGGCGAATCTAAACAACAATATATTTGACGCTTTTACATTATTTTCACCCAGTATATTATCTTATTTATGTTAATAATTAGCACGGTCAGTCACCAATTACACTATTAAAAAGTAAAAAAAAAATAGTAAAATAATAATAATAAAATATGAACAAATTAAAGATAAAACGCATGTTCGCATTCATAATTCTTTCTCGCAAAACTTCAGACATTCGTCCGCAAACAAATTACTGTTTGGATTGAAATCCAGAAGCTGATTGAGCGCCCTGAGCGTCCTTGATAACTTAACTTACCTTCCTCATTAATTAAGGCCATAGGAACGAAGCTAATAAAGTTAGCAAAGTAGTTATATGCGTTTTAGAGCTGCACACGCACAGATAGTCTAACTTTATGTAATCTATAGTACCTACCTATATTACAGCTTGGGACTGAGCAGCTCAAATCTCGACAGTCAATGATAATGTCAAAGCGTAGCGTGTCTTGCCCTACTAGTCCGAATTACTTATGCAATTCTGGAAATATCTTCTACACTTTGTAAGTGTTAACGATGCCTATAAGCAACTGGCGAAAAAAAAAGAAATATAACAAATGTAAAAAGACAAGCCCGCTGAGTTTCTTGCCGGATCTTCTCAGTCGAGGTCGTGTTCCGATCCGGTTGTAGATATAAGAAAAAAAAAGGGAAAATTTGCAATTTGTAAGTGCCCGCGTAGGCCTTAACAAAATAAACGATTTGAATTTACAGCATAGTATATAGTATGTCATTTTTCATTTCTGAACGATTTTCCTTTCATCTCCAGTCAGCTTGCATAACTCTACAACCCGCAAACTTTCCACAAACGACAATGGTACGAATTAGTTTTAGTTAGGGCGAGTAATTAAAAGTAGAGTTATGAGGAAACTTTGATTCAACTATGAAATTAATTTTTGTTATGAAAACTTTTGTTTGAAATTATTCATGCGGCTGTTGGTGCCCTTGGTTTTGTTTTGTGTATATTTTTGTTTGGGTCCGTTTTAAATTTACATAATAATAATAATGAACCATATATTTTCACTTCACAAACGGCCAGGGGGCTAACTTAGATAACCGCTGGCATCTCGATGAAGTCGCAATACTTCAAAACGGACTTATCGCTTATGTGAACAGGTCAGTTTTCACAGATTTTCTATAGAAAAACTGACGTATTCAGATAAGCGATACGTCAGTTTTGACGTATTGCGATTCGATCGCGATCCCAGCGGTCAACAGAGTTGGGCCCCAGGTACAATATTACTAGTAACGGAATTTGTGTGAGACCCGAAATAGATTTGAAATACCTGTATACAGTTCATCTGGATCCCAGTCCGCGGGTATCGTAGGCGGTCTAAAACATGATTGTTTGGTCACACGAACTGTATGGTCCCAAACTAAGCAACGCTTGAAATGGTACAATATATATATGGTATATAATGGGAGCAATCCCAGTGACACCGACTAGGGTTACTTACAAAAAAGCTAGTTCTGAAATTTGCCAATACGGGAATCGAACCCGCAAGCACCCGGTGCAGTGAGCTTGAGGCCTACGCTCAAACTACTGCGGCAATTGGGCATCTAATTAACAAAAAAAAACACTTTACGGATAAGCCTCTAATTTTCTTTTGTCTGTAGACGTTTGATTGTGTTACAAAAAAATTCTACCTACCCTCAGTTTTTCAGTAGTGCCGTTGGTTCAATGTGTGGTGACCCCGGGAGCCTCCATTAGCCGGTCTGGAGCGACGATCCGCCGCTAAGTCACCGAGGATTAAAATTTTGCCGGATAACTGATTCCTTGGTACTTAAATAAAGTATGCCGTGAATAGGGAAACGTTTAAGTCAAAGTAGGTACTCGGAAATTGTGGCAATCCTACCATTGTAATGTACGTTAGAGGAGAGTGTCGCGTGCTTATAACATCAGCTATCTACCAGTGAAAGTCCCGTCAAAATCGGTCCACCCGTTTCGGAGATACTCTTTGATTGCATGTGTTTTTATTTTTTTACGTGGCACCCTAATTGTTTTTTTTAAATTTAAGTAGCCTAAGTTACTTCTTATAACATCAGCTATTTGCCAGTGAAAGTCCCATCAAAATCGGTCCAGCCGTTTCGGAGATTACCCGGAACGAACACACAGACAGACAAAAAAATTATAATCGCGTTTTTGCTATTGATGTCGTATATACTTTGATATGCACTTGGTGAAAAGGTGTTATTTTGATATTACAAACAGACGCTCCAATTTTATTTATTTGTTAAGATGTATAGATTTAGGTAAAGTGGCTCTATCTTTCTGTTCACAAACGATAATAATACTAGAGCTAATAACATATCTGTCACCTTGCAATCTATCATTCACTGTTCTACTATCAATTCAATCCGTTAAAGGGACAGTGGGTATTATACAGTTAACAAATTAATTTGTCACTGCCCGCTTTGAATTGAATGGAATCCTGTTGGGGCCTACTAACAATAGTGAATTTCTTACTTAATCTTGTCGTTTATTTGTAACACTATGTTAAACATTATTGGAATGTTAGTCTGTATAATAACAAGTATTTACCCTTTTGGAATTAGAAATTTAGATTAATTTCCAATAGTTTAAAAATAAAACCAATATGAAAAACACAATAATTGTGTTTTTCATATTGTTTTTTTAACCTGTTAGAATTATTCTAACAGGTTTTTCTTCTGGAAAGTACCTCTATTACCCAATATAACTCGCTCGCTATACGCTAACAATAGGCCTTTAAGGGCGCAAAAACGGGCGGCGTCGAAGCACATAACTGGTACAAAAAGGGTGGCATTTGTTATCAAATATGTTAAGCCGGGCACCGGGAGGGTTCGGCCGGCCATTATATGCTACGAATGACCGAGATTAAACCCGCGCCCGCTACCCATCTGTCAGGTTGACCATTATGCAACAGATGATGTAATTCTCGGCTAAATAAATAATTGCCATCCATCCGGCCGGGTATTTTGTTATTATTATGAACGGGTTAATGATTTCAAATTGGTTTTGTGTTAAATGTGTTTCAATTAGGGTCTTACACTATTCATGACGCCTTACTTCAAACAAGAAGTCAGATGTCACATTGGAATATGACAAATGAAAACTAAAAAAATACTGAAATATAGCTTTAATCACTTTTAATAATGTCTGTATTTACATTGCCTTAAAACTATATAAAACTGGATTTCTACAGTAAACATTGTAAAAATATCGTACGCAGTACACTTCACAAAATAAAAATGGTGGAATAACAAAGCGAGACATTTGACGCGGCTGGTCAGACGTGGCTATTAATTTGCATTTAGCAAAAACGCGGCACAAGGACGCACGATTAAAACTGTAGGGGCACTATTTACTGCAACGATTTAGACAAGGACTTAATAGTTTTTTTACATGATCCCATAACAAAAAAATTGTGTAAAACTACCGTGATTTTGTGGATTATCATTAGTTTTCGTCTCTGATATTTACAAAGTATAGGACGATGTGTTCAAGAGGTTTATCGAGTTTCAATGAGAAAGCATATAATGATGATCGACCGTGGATTTACGCATGAAATACTACAAAAAAGCATAACTATATAAACGTGTTTTAAAGCACCGAAATTATCGTCACGTTACAATATGACACCGAATTTAAGTGTTTACGATGCCCTATTTCATATGACAATGTAATTCAAAGACTAATTATAAAGTGATCATAAAGATAGTCCCCTCATAAACTGTTGCAGTAGATTTTTGCCAATGAATTGTCACAGTACTGGCTTATGACTGTCAATTATTAAATGGCATTGTTATTATATACCTACAGTACATAAATTGACATAAACAAAGTACATTCTTTCAATATTTATCCCTTACGTTTAACTTAAAAATGCATTCTGTAGCAAATACACGGCTATTATATGCACGTTTCAAGAAATACAGGAAATCACATAAACGTTTAAAACATCTCATTTTTATAATACAACGTTGTCATGTACTTGTTAAACTTAATTATTAAATCTTTTACTTGAAAAATGTTGGCATATTGGCTCGTAATTTAAATTCATTATTTTTACAAGTTTTTTTACAGATTATTTTAAATAATTTCGCGCATATCAGGATTCTATATACACAACAGAAAGCCGTTGGAGCCCATAATTAAGCATTATGTAAAGAAAATGATTTCTTTTTCAAGTAAAAGATAATAAACAATAAATAGACACAAAATAATATTTTTTACTAAAAATATGCACCTGAAACTTATGCGGTTCCTAAAAAAATAGCTACCAAGCTAGCTCGTGTAAAACAATCGTAGGAACTATTATCCGGAAAGATAAATCAATGTCAGTATGTGAAAACGACAATAATAGACAAAACAGCAACACGAAGTACTTATTACAAAACAACATAAGTACTGTTTAATTATGCGTCTGGATACAAATATGACAAAATTCCGCATTTACTAGAAGACTAACAGGTTAGTAAATATAAAAAGGAGTAACAGCCTCGGACTAAAAACTAAAATAGGGTTAACTTAGAAAAGAACGAAGTTAAATATTTTAGCACGGGATGACCGATTAATGATAATTAATAAAATTGTGTATGCTGCGTATTCTTATTAATTCAAAAAATGTGTTGACCTTGGTATTTTGGGACGAACTGCACTGTGACAAATGTGACATTGTGCAAAATGACAGATTTGTAAAATGTCACATTTGTAGTGTAATGCCAAACACAAAACTACAGCTGATATACGGTTTGGCTTGACCCGGGTAGTAACAACCTCTCACATAAGATGGGCGTTAAGAAGCTATGATAGATGTGTTTCGTACGTTGAGAGAGAGAGCCTGAAGCCCAAACCAAGTTTACAATGACAATAATGATCATTTTACAGCATATTTCCAACGTACGAAAACTGTCTTTGAATATTAAAAATACGCAACACACACAGACAAAGATATAACAGAACTAACCAATTACAAAGATCGCTTTTAGCAAACTATTGACCTGATCAATAGTTTAAAAGCGACAAATTACTTCAGTCTTCAGTATTACAGTTGAAACTCATTCTAGCATGGCTAATGTTTGAGACTACGCAAAGAATGTTTCACGGAATGTCGAATAATGTGCGAGTGAGAAACAGTTTCAGGCAGAAAAACATTGACCGTGACCTTATTTTAAGTCTCATTGGGTCTATAATAACTTCTCGTCATTCTGGTCACAGATTTTAAACAACCAGATGAAAATAAATTAACATTTAGTAACATTTTTTATTCTGTTGAAATCCGCAACATTAAAACAATATTTTAAGGTTTTTTATAAATAAATGGAAATGTGAAAACAAAATATAAGTTAAATTATAATGGACGATTGAACATGATTGCATTCTGCTTGATACCGTCCACACATCACACGGAAATGTCAATTTAGAATAATCAGTCTTGAAATGGTTGAAAATAGTCATACTACGGCGAGCGGACAGCTACCGAGCCGAACCTAAACGAAATAGTACCACAAAATAAATACTTAACTCGAGCGTACACGCGATCGGCGTTACGAAGGTTACATTAAAAAATGGTCCATAAATTGTACGCGATAGTAAAAAATCTAGCACAACTTCTATGTACAGGAGCACCGCGGAGAACTAATCGTAAACACGTCTTTTCACTGATATCATGGCCCGACGAACGGTCCTAACTCACTAGAAGCTCATTGGCACTTTGGTAAACTCTCAGTTTCAATCACTACACTTCTGTGCCGTCCTCGCCTTCGTCTTCGAACAACGGTTCGTTCTGGTTCACTTCAGTCGGCGGCTTCTTCTTAGGCTTAGGGGGCGGCCTCGGCGGGATCTTCCCACTCCTGCCCAGGGTCCCCGACTGGTTCAGAGAAACATCGTTTTTCTTACCATCGTCCTTCGATGGGGATGTCGGCTCTTCTTTCTCAACCCTCGGGATTCGCCTCAGAGATCCAGTCTCTGGTTTTCCCTTCCGACTTAAAGTGCTACTGTCTGAGATGTGAGACTGCGTGTCACTTTTATCACTGAACAAGACCTTCCTAGGTTCTGGCTGCGGTGTGGACGTGTTCTTTGCTGTCCAGCTCATTCTCGGATTCACTGGCTCTTGCGGACCTGGTGTGGAAAGCTGTGCGGACAATTGTGAGCTGATGCTGTTACGAGGATTGTGCTGCGGAGGGACTGGAGATGGTGCCGGTTCCTGTTCTTCAATGGGTGCGTAGTATACTGGATGTGGAGGTGGGTACGCCGTGGGAGTGGCCGGCAGGGGTCTGTTCCTCATTGGAGAGAACTGGGTTTCTAACCCAGCCTTATTTAAAGACAGTACAGAACTGCCGTCTGCTGTTGTCCTCAGCCCCAGATTATCGTACAACGGTTCTTGGGCTTCTGAGCTGGGCAGGATGGCAGTACTCGCAGTACTGGACCAACTTGGAACTCTAGGTCTTCTGGGTATGGTCACGTATCCTTGTCGGGGCGTGACCACTGGAGGCGTGATTGGCGCCGTAAAGGGGGACTGAGAGCGTGAATAAGGCAGAGTCCTGAATAGATTTACATTTGGTGCCATTCCGTAGATTGGTGAATGTATTGGGCTGACTGGATTCAGCTGTGGTGGTAGCCTGGTAGTGTCTGGGACGGTGGACGCGTTGCTAGCTGCCGGTGAGATTTGGGCAGCTCTCGGAGGGAACGAGAGGAGGTCAGGCGGGTATGCTCGTCCGTCGGTGCGTCCGTATTCAACGTTCAGGGCGTCGTGGGATCGTTTCATAAGTTGATCGAAGCCAATTGAGCGCTTTTCGTCTTCATTATGAGCTGGAACAAAGATGAAATAAAATTAGTGGTTTTAAAATATTATTTTTTTATATAATATGACGAATAAAAAGTCATGACGACAGCTTGACGCAGTGGTTCGAGCGTGAGCTGCTCGGCTCACTGCACATGGTGGTTGCGGGTTCAATTCCCACCGGGGAAAATTTCCGAAATGCCCTTTTCGTAGCCCTTTGCCCAGATCTGGATATCACTGGGATCGCCCCCAGTCCATTGTACGGTACCCATAGTACAAGCGTTACTTAGTTTGGGATCATAAAGTTGGTGTGTCAGTCTGGCGATATTTATTTATTTATGACTGAATTGGGTAAGTTATGACTATCTTTGAGAGGACTCAGCAAGGTACACTGTATGACTGTGGACTTTCATTAAAATATATTGCGAGAATGTTTAAATATATAGGCTACTCACCAAACACAGAATCATTGTCCAGCAATGTCTTGTTCATCTCCGACATTTCTGTCGCCCCGCTGGTGATCGACGGCGGTACATCATACCTCCTCGGTGGCTTCGTCACCGGGTTCACAGCAGTGATCAAACTCTTCTCCATCTCGGGTATCACCGAGCCCTCGATCAACGCATCGCCGTTCGACGTGTCTGCTTTCTTTTTATTAGAGCCGCGTCTTCTGCAGCAGCAGTAACATATAATTACTAAAATTATCAGCATAGTTGCCACTGTGCACGATACCCCTATCAATACTGGTAATATGTAATTAGGTATATCGGTTTGGGGAATGATACCTGGAGTACTATGAGAGACGGCTAAAGTTAAACTCCTCTCTTCGACCCCCCCAGAGTTTTTAGCGACGCATAAGTACTCTCCGTTATCAGTGCTGCCAACATCAATTATGGTTAAGTTGACCCATTCGCTGTTCTCCATACGGTTTTGTGTAATATAATACTTAAGCTCTCCTTGGTATTTGTAAGTGCCGTCAATGATTTGAGCGTTCAGCACCCAATTCACTTCAGGGAGAGGGTTCCCATTGACTTGGCAAGATAGAGTTATATTTGTGTCTGATGATCGTAAGGTGGCGCTGGTCGGAGGATACACGATGCTGGGTTTGCACGCGAAGTCGCTAGAGTTCAGCTCTTTCCACAGCTTTCCGTGGACTTTAGGGGGCTCCATGCACGATATAGGAGACGTGTAGAAGTTTTTACTGATCACTAAGTTTCTAAATGGTTGTAAGTAGCAGTCACACCTCCAGGGATTGTCATGCACGTCCAGATTCGAAAGCGAGGTCAATGCACTTAGTGTATCAACCTTTAGATACTCTAGTTTATTCCCGTTGAGTCTCAGAATATTCAGTTTGGGTACGTTCATGAATGTTTTCATACCCAATTGGACAATTCTATTGTTGCTCAAATCCACTCTCTGGAGGAACGGTAAATTGCTAAATAATCCATCTTCTAGCTTTTCAAGCTTATTATCGTTGAGGAGAATCCATCGGATTTTAACAGTCTCTCTGAACGTGTCGGAGTATAAGACTTTCAAATCATTCCTAGACAAATCAAGTTCTATCATAATGGCTAATCCACTTAAGCCATTTCTTTGAATCGTGATCAGTTTGCACTCTTTCAGTATTAGTTTCTTTAGATTAATGAGACCAACATCTTGAAACGCGTGCCTCGTTATTTCGTAGAGTTCGTTTCTAGTTAGGTCGAGGTTTTGAATCTCAGAACTTAAGTTTTTCGGTATATCTTTCAAATATGACTGTGAGCAGTCCGCCTGCTTGTTGCCGCTGGCCCACACGCATTTGCATTCTTGCGGGCAGTTACTTGTGAAGTCCGCTAACGTCGTCGCCAGGAAGAAACTGAAGATCACCCAGACTTTCTTCCCCATTTTTGGATCATGCGTTTTAGACCTGAAACAAAGAAATTGCGTTTTAATCTTTTTGTGAGTGAAATAAAACACAGTCGGTACCAGAAATAGAAGGCAACAATCCACGCACGGTAGTTTTAATGGGGCCATTAAGAATGCAGCCGACATCGTTTTATGTACTAAGGGCTGTAAACTTAACAAATGTACGAAGGGCTTTGTTTGAACTCTTTGGTAAAATTGGGGCTTTGTGAATGCTTAAGCAGACATCTAGCACCCGCAGACTTGTTGATAACTTAATACATTGATGGATGTCTTGATCAATACTGTTTACTGCTCGCTAAATATTTATAGGCATCGTCTATGCTAATCCAAAATGACTATACCCATAATAGGATTAGCATGCACAAAATAGTTTTCCTTTAACATATTAAACTGTAGGGCAAGAATTGTTAGCCTGATATTTCTAGTGATATAACAATGGATTTGTGTCAACAGAAAAACATTTTCAAGGCATAATAGCGTTGCTTTTAGCTCAGCAAGCAATGAATTATTCTAGGGGAAAATATTGTGAAAAAGTCGCATTTTCTGAGTAAATTATGAACAAACATTTATGTCGGGGATTCTGATGTATGCGGTTGTTGTTATGTTTAATGATGTCACATATGAGCACAATAAAATAAAGGTAAACAGGTAGTATCTATAATATTATACGTTTCAAGGCAATACCTTGGTGGTATATATATAAAAAAACAACCCTAACTATTTTTATAGATACTCTGTTTATAATATTCCAAGTTCCTGTTTCCTATAAGTATCAACTTTGAATTGAAATAAATACATCATATCAGAAACTATATAAAAATGAATCTCTATTTCCTTGGTCATCGCATCACACGTGAATGGATAGGTCGATTTCGCTAATTCTTTATTGTTGCGTTTATTATTATCAGGAGAACGTTCGTATGAAAGAAAAAATTAAGAAAGTTAAGACAGGACAACGTCTGACGGGTCAGCTAGTCATACTAATATTATAAAGAGGAAAACTTTGTTTGTTTGATTGTAATGAATAGGCTCCGAAACTACTGAACCGATTTGAAAAATTCTTTCACTGTTGGGAAGCTACACTATCCCCGGGTGACATAGGCTATAATATAATTTCAAAAAAAATTGGGATCCTTACTAAAACTCGTATAATGTAACCGCAATGTACCCGTGCGAAGCCGGGGCAGGCCGCTAGTATTAGATAAAATTATATAATTTTCTCATTAGATAATGAGACAACATAATATGTCATCTCATTATCCAATTATGGGAAGCGGAGCATTTTAAATAACAGATATCGATGCGATGTGACCTTGATAAACAGAGTATTATATAGATAAGATAAGAGAGATGTAGCTATCAAAGACGCCGCTGGGCGTGGCTTTTAGTCCTATAGCCAGATATATTTTCGGCTATAATAGTAGCAAGGTGTTTTTACCCAGAAATCCAACGCCTACAACACAATTAAAGAACCAGGGAGAATAAAGCCACGCTCCTTTCTCGTTAGGCCCCCAATTCAGAGTGCCGTGCGATAATTACACAGCGCGAGAGTAAGGGCGTGCGTAAACTGCGTGTAATTTGGACGTAAGTGCGTTCCACGGTGTGATCTGTGCCTTATGTTGGTAGGTATGGAATCGTATGGTACAAGGATTTTGAGGATATAGCGGGAATATAAGATATTTTTAACCATTCCAATGATGGGTTGCCATTAAGCGTCGCAATATTTCGGAGGTATAATTTTTTTTTGGTTTTTTTTTTCGTGCCGATCAGTTAGGTTTTGTTTACAAGAAAGATACTAAAACAGATAGGATTTGACATAATCAATCTATGAAACCCACAGATATAGATTTACATAGATAACGCAAGTATCACGATTTGTATTGAAACCAAGCGTGCCCAATTTTTAACACCTACTGTGACGTCACAGATGTCGGGCAATCCAAACCGATTCAAAGACACCGATGCCTCTCCGCCCGCTACGATTCTCTCGAGTGATTATCTCGCTCATACTCGCGTGGACTGTAAGTTAGCGGCGACCGACCTTGACGCTTGGTCGGGATTTTCGGACACGCTAAGTACATACATTTGCGTTATCTATGTAAATCTATATCTGTGATGAAACCCTAGTATCGTTGACGTTACTGAACGTAGCAAATACACAACCAATTGCCGCTCACGTCTTATACCGTAAGGGAACGCGACATTTGGAGCATTCAAATCTTATACATCTACATAGGCGCTCGCGACACTCAAGGGGTTAAGAATCTCTAATTGGCTGAGCTGGATTCACTAGAAGGTCAAGCTCTTCAGCTCATTGGTGATACTCCGCTATCCCCGTCATAGGTTTGCTTGACAATTTACTTCAAACAGATTTAGGTTGATTGCTTCTAAAATTATGCGTGAAATTATGTTTTTCTTTCACTGTTATTTCATCTGCTATTTTTCATAGTCAATGAATTTTCATCGTGAATTTTCACAATGTTACTTAATCATATGAGGACACTGGTCGATTCATCATGAAAGCCGGGACGGTATCGAAAGTTTTGCTATTTAATTGCAATGATTTAAGATAGATTCTGACTATCTCGATAGTAGGTGCTACTTATGAAATCCTATATAATATGATTTTTTACACGCTACCTGTGAAATGTTCCATCTCTACTTCCTTCATTTAATTAAACCAAAATATGTTCATCTCAATCTCATCCCGTTAGCTGTAACTAATGTCTTATACCTTGCACCATTGCATTACAATATGAAACGGTAAGTACCGTGAAACGGTTTTCTCTTTCTAACGTCGCATATCCCTACGTTTTCATCTTTAATGTTTGCATTCCTTACGCATGAATATTGAGTTTTGTGAGACTTTGTTGGGTTTTATGCTTTTATTCGTACCAATACTTATATATACTTTTTGAATTATTAGCAATGTGGGGTTATTAGGTTAGGTACTAGTAGTTCCGTTAGTTCCCAACTAGGTAATAATATGCTAAATTTAAGTTATGTCCAAGCTATCTTCACCGCTATAAGAAGAAAATTTGAAGTTCAGTTATATATTTCTAATCTTCAACGTATGACTTTGCACATTTAAAGCAATTTTCGCTTGGTAATACTCTCTGCAACTGTATCATTCAATCGTAAAATTGTTAAGTGGCCAAGGAGTATACATACATTCAAGGACTTTAACCCGTCAAATTGGCCACCCAGATAATTCCCGTCTTCCAGCCAATAACAATCCCATATCGGTCAATAATACCCATCGTGCGCTCACAATGGGCCGCTCAGATAACCCGTACAATGGACAGAGCCCCATCAATGAGGGCCCGTTGTACCGGGGTTACGCTTATATTGACCCCTGTTAGTTAGGTATGAATTTACGGGTTACGTATTTAACGTTGGATAAATGTGGATACGATTTAAAAAACAATAATTGAAAGTGTGTTCCTTTTTTCGAAAAAAAAAACATGATAAAGACGCTTCAGAATTGATTTTCCTTTTTTTTTAAGAAAACCATATTCACAAACCTACATATTATTGTAAAAAAACTAAAAAATGCTGATGTAAGTAAAAAGTCAGAAACTTGGGAAGTTTTTTTTCTTGAACAACTAGTAGCAGCTCAGCGTGCCACAAAGTTTTCACAATTTCAACACTGCGAGGAAGCAGTACTTATTGTTTTATGAAAAAAAAAAATCTCATTTTTTCTTGTAATTTATTTTGCCATAAAGAAATTTGCATAAATGCAGAATTCATTTATTCTGAATGCAAAGCAGACATTAAATTGCTATGAGCATTCATTTGTGAAACTACTATTTAAGTAAATAGCTTTAAAAGTAATTGTTTCAGTGTTTTCTAAGCAAAGCAATTTATCACATTTATAATTGACATGGACTAAGTGCTAATCTGATTGATCGAGTTCATATCCTAAGGTTTCATTAGAACTAATACTTTAGTTCATCGGCTTCTTGAATTTATGGAATTAATTAATGTGTAGATTGATGAGAGTGGGGACATTTCTTAGATAGAGCAATGATCTAAGTAAGGAGGTCACACCACATTTGACGTGCGCCGTTTAGGTATTTAAAATTGAGTTCAGTAACTTGTGGAATGATCTATCAGTCAGTGAACTACATAGTAATAGACGTAGACATATATTCTATAAATAATTAAAATTTAATATATATTTTTAATTTCTTTTATCATGTCATGTAATTGGTTGGATCTTTGTTATCTAAAATAAATAAATTAAGCACGTATACATGACAGTTTTTATATTATAATAAAAATACATTAAAAAGGACAATAACAAAGTCAGTTGTCTATTAAGTTTAATTTATTTCACTTTTGAAAGTTTTAAACATTAAAGTGTAATCGTTGTATTTTCTAATTCTACAATTTTATAGTATTCGGAAACGATAAAGTTGAACCTATTCGATGGCTAAATAACGATTTGTCGTTACTGTTTATAGTTGCGCTGTGTGTTCAAGGGTTTGTTTATAGGCACGCATTTATTTTTAGCGTCGTGCTTAGGAACGGATAAGTGAGACCTACGCGTCATTATGCGAACAGGAATACTGTTAACCGTAAAAATAAGTTATGATCAGAAAATAATTGCAGTGATTAGGTACCTGTGTTATCACTACCTATCATAATGGGGATTATTGTTGAGTCCAGTAAAATACAGGAATAGACTGATCATAATAATAAAATTTAATTACTAACTAACAAAAAGATAAACTAAAAATAATTATATCCATAAAATATACAAAAATCTCGACCGTACAAGTTTCATTTGTAATCCGAATCCCCTCGTTTTGAGGAGAGGTCTTATGTTCAGACCACCATATCACAGTTTTTAACGAAAACGGAAATCTAAATTATTTGCTGGAAATATATTATCCATAGAAATCCAACAGCATGTCGATTGGTCCATAGCATCTACCGGCCGTATGAGTTAAATGAATCAATTCTAACTCGTTGATGCCACGTTCCTTCAGTTTAAAATATGAAAGTTAATGAAGTACAATGGCCCTTGTCAAAACAAACCAACGCATCATTCAGTAGGGGCATACCTTTTTGTTTTTAAGAATTGTCAACCTAGGTAGGAGACTACAAAAATTGGAAATATATAGCTGTGATGTGAGGTACAGTAGTTACTAGGCATGGAAATTATTGCTATTTTCAATTCATTTTCATTAAGTGAAATGATATTTTTTACTTTCAGTTTTTCACCCGTGATTTTTCACAGTCAATGATTTTATTAAGAGTGAATTTTCATTATGACACGTAATCATATGAAGTCACTGGTCGATGATTTATCTTAAAAGTCGTGACAGTACCAAACGCTTTGAGATTTAATTGCAATGATTTTTAACAGTATCTACCTATGTCGGTAGCTGGTGCAACTTATGAAAACCTATAGGTTTATAATCATATTATATATAATATGATTTATCACACGCTACCTGTGACATATTCCATACCTAGTAGTTCCTAAGAAGAAAGTAACCACTGATATTATCCAGGAACACTATAAGTAATCTTTGCCCAGTTCCTCGAATCAATGAAAAAAAAATCAATGAAATATTGCCTTGGCTAACAAGCATTCGTATTAATTCATCGTTAGCTAATGTTGTTAATCTGCAATAGTTCATCTTTGAGCCTAACTTCCAAATCTATCCAACTAAACACTAATACCTTCTTTTAAAATCTAAAAAATATAAGTTAAAATTCAGTAACAGTGATGTAACACCTGATCTACATAGGACATCACAATACCCATCGAAATCATGGAATTACCATAAATTCTTTCAGAATACAACGTCGTCCCGTCGTATTTGCATACATTTCACTGTGACATGCTTATAAAACGCGTTTTTGGTTATTTCATGTCCCAAAGGTTCCGGCGGGCGGACTGCCAAAAGGTCATCCTACGAAGCGAAATTTTAAATTCTTGAATAGACACCAAGAAATTTATGGATCGCGTCATTTTCCTGAACAAGAATAGCTTTAAGAGGCCAAGACTATTGAGCTCACAAACATTACATCCATGAGATGAGAGACTGGAACTTAGCCCGAAAATAAGATGTCGCCTAACTCACACACGTCTAACGAAATGACCAACACCAGCTGCTTCAATCAATATTAATGGGCAAAGTACCTGGCAATCGAAAGGAGGCGTAAGATGTCATAACTACGGAACACGGAGTAGACAGACATCAATACGATTGAAGAGTTGTTGAGACTGGCACTAAAGAGAACAAAAGTTCAGAAGCTGATTGCTATGCTTCTAAATTAGGTTACACTTAAGGAAAATTATACATCTCACTAGACAATAATAGGAGGCATGTGTTTAAGGTCCAAAAAACGGAATCAAAAGCGTATTCAAGACCACTCCCGGGGATTTTTTTTATATATATATATTTTTTTTAATGTAATGTTGTTGGCCAGAGTGGCCATAACAACTTCACCCGGACAGAGGGCGAGCGCAAGTGCGCTCCAGCCAGAGGGGCAGGGGGGCAGCTAGCTCAAGGGCGCCACGAGGGCCACGACCTCGGCTTGAGCCGCTGCCAAGAGAGGTGGCGAGGGTAAATCTACCACCGGATGGGAACGCGACCTCGACTGAGAAGATCCGGCAAGAAACCCAGCGGGCTTGTCGGGTGTCAAGATGCGTCTAGGTACGTAGACGCACCGTCGACCTCACCGGCGAGGTCGGTATCTGGTGGGGAGTGTGCGTGGGTCGTTCTCCTCGACATCTGAGTCGAGGAGACCGGTGAGTGCGTCGGGGATACTTCTCGGGGAATTGAGATCCATTTATTAACACGGCCCTCAAGTGCTCCGCAATCTATTTGAACTAACAAACATACAATGAGGAGATAATGATCTGAACAATAAAGGTTAATGGGCCAACAGACATTAACAAGTTTCCGATCTATCGACAGCGTGCGAACTGAGTTATCGTTAAATATAATGGGAGCGGCGCAATTAGGGAAGTTTAATATGGCACGAGCTAACGGTATCGGTAAAGTATTGAACTATAGATGCAAAAGCAGGAACAAGATGGACGTTTAGTTATTTTTTAAGCATTTGTTCAGGAATGTGTTATTGTCTAGACTTCACAGGAACTATTTTGTATGCCATGTCTGTTTTATTACTTCCTTATTTAGTGACAATGGTGTTGCCTGCTCACATTTTGTTGCTGTTCCCGAGAATGTACACCATCTTTTGTTCATTGAAATGAGTAACCATTGAGCTTCTTGCCGTATCTTCTCAACGGAAGCAGCATTCCGAACAGGAGGTAGATTCTGTAGATTCTGACTATTCATAAATAATCTGTTGACTTACATGAATAAAAAAAACAATTGAATTGATAAATAGATCTCAACTCTGAGAGCGAGGATATTAATCCCATTCTAAACACATTCTTATATAAAACTAGCGACCCGCCCCGGTTTCGCACGGGTGCAATAAATTATCAGTGTTTCTGTTCTATATTATGCATGTATGATACATATAAACCTTCCTCTTGAATCACTCTATCTATTAAAAAAAACTACATCAAAATCCGTTGCGTAGTTTTAAAGATCTAAGCATACATAGGGACATACAGACAGCGGGAAGCGACATTGTTTTATACTATGTAGTGATTATATCTCGAGAGCTTAGTTTAGCTTTTTGATTTGATTTAGCTTGTTCTGATAGACTCAAGCTGTAGCCAGCTACAGCTCATATACTGGTTGGATCAACCGTGGTAGTGCCACTGATGATCGGTGTTAAGCAGTTATTATAGCTGTTTTTCGTACGATAAGTGAGAACCGGAAACCTTACCCAGATCCCTCTGTATCACTCCCCTTCAGGCCAGCAACGTGCGAGCCACAGATATAGATTTACATAGATAACGCAAATGCATGTACTTCGCGTGTCCGAACCCCGACCAAGCGTCAAGGTTTGGTCGCCGCTAACTTACTGTCCGCGCGACTACAGACATAAAAAATATGAGTATGAGCGAGATAATCACTCTAGAGAATCGTAGCGGGCATCGGCGACATCGGTGTCTTTGAATCGGTTTGTATTTCTCGTCACAAAATTTCGGCTGTGACGTCACAGTAGGTGTTAAACATTCATTAAAAATTCGGCACGCTTGGTTTCAATACAAACCGTGATACTTGCGTTATCTATGTTAATCTATATCTGTGGTGCGAGCAATGATTTTGGTATTGCAAGCATCTATAAGCTACGGTAAACAACAGGCGGTTAAACTCTAAGTGTGTTTAGCAACAGACGTTGCTATCTCCTATGCCAAGGATCCATGTCAATGAAATTTCATTTCATCTGGTGCTCAATTTAACAGCTTCGTAAACAGCTTGACGGTAAGCTGCAGCGATACGGGTACTTGCAAACCGTTCCCAGCTTACGGACACGGCACAATGGGATTATGTAAAAGCTTGCCGTCCGCTTTCAGTTAGTAGTCCACCTATAGCGCGTTTGATGCTGAAAGGATGAACTTTTACGATATTTTGCATTGTTGCAAAATTGATTTTGGATAATTTTATTCAATATACAGCGAGGCGCTACCATGGCGACTTTAATTTAATACACAGGTAGGGCTAGTGGTCAATAATCATAACAGTAATAAAAATAAAAAAGTCCGTAAATAGAAAAATAAAATTTTGGAACAATATAGATAATAAATAAAGTAATCAAATTGGCATCACCCTTGAAATCCGATTCACTCTTACGCTCTTACCTTCTACTCGTAGCGGGGCGAGCGACCGCGTCGAGTTGGCAACGTGGCACTAGAGTAATTTACGTACTGGCTGCTCCAAAATGGTATTTTAGAAAATGTTGAATTATTTTATAAATAATAATGTTTAATATATTTTAAATATCTCGAAAATCTGAAAATGCGAAGCCTAATACGTGTGTTAATTTAAAGTCGCCATGGTAGCGCCATGCTGTATATGTTCGATATTCGTTTATAAGGAGCAGGAATCACTCTATTCAATGCTTGACGCAAATATAGGGTTATCGTTTCCGAATATATTTTGGTGTCGTTTGGAGTCGAGGGGACCATGAGGTCCTTATCTCTTATAAGGAACTTTCTAAAATATTGGTTGACGCCACTGACGACCTTAGAGCTGGGCTTTTCTGCCTTGTCTGGTTGACTCGTCCGGTGAGTAACTTTAGCCAACCAGCGGGGAAATGCAGCAAGCTTCTTGGGAACGATTACGCAATCATCACACAGCATGGTGGGCTTTTGACCCTGAATGAATTGACCAACTGTGAACGTTGAATTTTAGTTTAATTTGCTTAATACACAGTTATAATTTGGGTAGTTAGATTGCACCGACATTAGCATTCAAAGTAACGGTAAAATTTAATACGAGTAGCAGGTAGAAACTACTTCCCTAACTAAGAGACCCATTTCTCAATCCGAACCATACCGAAGCCTGAAATAAGATTCTCCCTTAAGAAAACGACCATAGACTTACGCAACGTTCGTTCCAATTCATTAATTATCGCCAGAAGTGTGAAACTGAACCGCTAATGTAATCCATGAGTAATCGCTTCGAGCGTTCAGACTACAGCGTTAATTGTTACTGCATATCTTGAATTGAAATTCTTGTGTAACTGGTTAACGAACTGTTTGTCTGAAGAGACTACCTGCTTCTTGGTGCAAAAATGGTTATCTATACTAGCAAGTTAACGTAATAAGAGATAACTAGTATTCCCGTTATAATGGTCGAAATCCGACCATAATTCATTTCAATTTTAAACGTCAATAAGGTTTTATTGTCAAAGATTATTTGATACTGGCACGCAAAATGCACTATGGAAGTCTCGCCCTCCAAAAACTGTCACCGTTCGTCAGTCAGACAGTCAGTCGGTGTGGAGGTTACAAATGTGTGTGTCAATTCATGGTAGTGTGTGTAGCGTTTTATTTATTGATTTTAATGTATTTATAAGTATTATAATATAAAAATAATAGCATTCTGCACTCCTTCTCTATATAAACTATAAGTGTGCCAAATTTCATACTCCTCCGTCCGCGCAATTTTCGTATTAAGCGGTTGGAAGTTTTTCCTTCACGTATTAATACTGCGAGATAACTCAATAAATAATCTTGCTTAAACCAACCAAGCCTCAAACGAAGCTTCCAAAACACCATGCAATCGGGTCCTGTTCCGCTTCGAAAGCAAACGCCTGGGGGAAACCCCAAATGAGCCTGTCAGATCGATGCGAGCCCACTTGCCGGCTCCCACATATACCGTCTGTGATTTTAAAACGCGAGTTTGTATGGAAATCTGTGTTCGTGATTGATGCAAGCGGTCTCATGGCATGACAATTAATGGGGATACAATTATTGCTCTTGCAAATTTGAATGTTTTTCAAGCTTCCTAAAATGTTGTGTGTTTGAGAAACGTGGAAAAATTTTCAACGATTCAATGGATAAGCTTACTAAATTGTTGTATGGAGAAACGAAACAAATGCTCAAAGGTTGAATGTTATTAAGCTGCACACGTTTACAGCAAAAAAACAAAATATTTTATGTAAAGCCTCGTATTTATAAATTATATTTTGTGATATAAAAAGGAATAAGAACTATGAAAATGCTAGTAAATTGTTAAACTTTACACTGCGATCGATCCCCAATTCAATTCGTACAATAATAACAACCGCCAGTCGTGATCCGATATCAGACGGATTGTTTGACGTGTCAGTCATTGCGCCAGAAACATATCGGGAACTGCATTCAGGATAATGTTTGTTTGGCGAGGTTATTATTGGAGCTTTTGAAATGGGTCGATTGATTTTATTTGAACATTAAAATGGAATTCCGAGTTTTATTCGGAGATGCGTGCATTTTTGATGAAGTCGTAAGTTACGTTACCATTTGGATTTGGGTTTGACTCGTAGATAAATGTTATTACGGTAAGACCCGTTTAAGACGATTTCACAGGAGGAGACTAGGGGTGCTACACTTAGCAACGATAATCGATATATCGTGACATTCGTATTGTCGAATCCTATTCTAGATTCCATATTTTTTCCGTCGTATCGATTACTCAACAATCAATATAAAATAATAGTTCGTTCAGACGATTTACGAAGGCAAAAAGTGACCAGAAATAATAAAACCCATTTATTTTTGATTTATTTTTGGGGCCCTTTGACTTTGAGTCAAAGTGTTGTTTTAATTCGATGTAGTACCATCCTCTCACATAAGATAGACGTAGTCGTATGATGACTGAGAGAGCCGGAAATCCAAGTGGCTTACCTTCCGGTCGGCAAAGGGCGAGCTATAAGAAGCTTCTATAGGCTAGGTCGGTTACTGCTTACCTAATATCAAGTGATTTTGTTATAATTTGTATTAATTGGTTACTACGCTTATTTTATTTTACATGTAGTAACAAAGGTACCTATCGGACTGCCACTGGTGCGTTTGGAGATCCCGGACTCCCGCTGACGTGTCGATGTCGGTCCCCATGGGGTTTTACCCAGTATTAATCCGTTATAACCCACGCGGATTTCCCCAATGTAAAAGAACGGTAACCATCGCGATCGGACAACGTGTTACAGTCTGCTAACTCCAATTCTTACAAATCGCTATGAAAAAGGTTTGAGTAACAAACCTTTATTGAAGCATCACCAAAGCTGTCCGCAGATAGCCCCGTCATGTCGGATAAACTTTCATTTTTATGTCCGGACCGCCTGCATTATCGTCTGGGCGGGCAATAGGGCGCGAAGATTCCCCTGTCACTCAACCCGTTTTGAAAGAATGGTATAGTGGCGAATATTCATGTTTGACGACCGCTCGGCGTAGCGGCTCGAGATCAGGCCGCTCGGCCCACTTCACCGAGCGGTCGCGGTTGATTCTCGTCAGGGTAATTTTGGCCTTTTCGTAATTTGATACTGGGGTCGCCCCCAGTCCATTGTACAGTACCCATAGTACAAGCGTTGCTTAGTTTGTATACACATGGCGAGTTGAAAAAAGTATGTAGGTACTTATATAGAAGAGTCGGCAAGAAACTAGAAGTAACTCTATGATTACTCTTTTTAATACCAAAAAGTAAAGAGCAGCAATTCAATGTGCGCAGGCCATTTTCATACTACTAGAAAAAATACTCAAGTAGTTAAAAAATTAAACGTCTTTTTACACACTGATTTTGTAAATAGATAAACCTGATCGATTTATTTTAAACAAAATTTCATTTACATCTAGTCTATATCAAAATGCCTTTTACTAGTCAGTTAAATACATTTAGTTTGTGTTTTATTTATATTAAGATAGTGTTCGTCGATGCCTGTGTTCCAGGCGATATGATCTCGTAGTCAAATATTTTATTATATTCTTGTAAAAGGACCACATTTTATGGTGATAGGAAGATTTTTGTTAAGATACGTTAATAGGTCCAGCTAATCAAAAGGGTCCTATGCTATCCTTAATATATAATGAGACATAAAAAGCTGATTATTGTTTCTCAAGTAGGTACGAGTATTTCGAAAGCATCGACATACAATTAAGTCACATCAAGATTTGACGACCTATTAGTAAACATGAGTCTGTCATGTAGCAACAAGTAGGCCAATAAGTTAGGCGATTTATCCAATACTGGTACTTAAGTCATCCATTATCGTAAGACCCAGCAATCGAGTTACTCGTAATTAAGGAGCATTCTACAATTAAGTTAAGGCGTGGGCGGTGATCTAATTACCATTGTTTGGGGTTAGGCACGTGGGCTTCATTAAATCTCAACTTTTCCACTCCTTTTGTTTTTCTACTATAATATTTGTTGTGAGAAGTCCTGGCTGACTAACTCATTGACGCAGAGTCGTAAGTACTGAAGTTATAAACACAAAATTTCGTGGGCAGGTTTCTTTTATGGCGTAAGCAGTAAATAAGAAAATTAAACCCCTAAGCTAGGAAGCTTGAGTACACGCAATCACTTCAACAATCTCTCGTAACGGTAATCAGGAATCATTCAATAATATCTTCCTTCTCACTAAATGCATATAAATTATAAGACATTGGATTGATGATGACCGCTTGGCGCAGTAGTTAGAACGTAAGCCGCTCGGCTCACTGTACCGAGTAGTTGCGGGCTTGATTCCTGCCTGGGCATATATCGGAAATGGCCTTTTCGTAATTTTCCCTTGTCTGGTGTCACTGGGATCGCCCACAGCCCATAGTACAAGCGTTGCTTAGTTTTGGACTATACAGTTGGTGTGTCAGTCTGAAGATACAAATTTATTGATCTACTAAAAAATAAATGTTCCTGAATCGCTCATTCCTTGGCCCACACCCTAGCCAATATTACTCGGTCTGGGGCAGACCACCGCTCCGATATGGGTCCATTGTCTGCGCAGACAACCTTAGCGTTCCTGGAACCCGAAAGCCCATATTGTGTGTTAAAACGCGCTTTTTATGGCGTCGGCAACGATTCCCTTTGAACACGTTCCGTTGTTCAGCAAATTAGTTTTCGATGGAAAAGACCGTTGCAATTTAAAGGTTTTATGTTTGTGTGTCGAATTGAAAAAGTATTGTGATCATTATTTTTTGTGGAAACATAATGTATGTACCACCTAGATGGTAATCCTTTCAATGGGTATGCTAGAAATTGTAATGAAAATTTATCGGTATGACCTACCTACCTTTTTAACCTTTATCATTACATAGTATAAAACAAAGTCGCTTCCCGCTGTCTGTATGTCCCTATGTATGCTTAGATCTTTAAAACTACGCAACGAATTTAGATGCGGTTTTTTTAATACATAGAGTGATTCAAGAGGAAGGTTTATATGTATAATACATGCATAATATAGAACAGAAACACCGATAATTTATTGCATCCGTGCGAAGCCGGGGCGGGTCGCTAGTTACAATATAATAGATGGATACATAGTAGTGAAGTAGATGATGTTTTATGTATATAACATCTGCATACATTCTATACAACTAGGAAAGGAGTTAGGTATTTATTTATACAATTATTAATTTATTGTTCTTAAGAACACAAGAAGAAGTCCACAATCGTATGAGGATAACATAGATAGAGTTATCTATTTTTGTATACATTAATTTCTACAAACACACAAAAAAAGGTGCCCAAAATTTGTTTTCACTCAAGAATAATTTTATTCTCAGAAATATTCTTTAATAACAAGTAAATATATGCTTGAACTGACAATAATGTCTTAGTTTAACAAAAACGTTTTTCTCTGCGTAAACCAATATTATTCTCGATAAATTTACTAGAATTAAAACAATTAGTGTCTCTTCGAGAATATATCAATCTTGACCAAATAATAAATTAGTTTTGGATATTAAAATTTATATGTCTTGATATGAAACAGCATTGTTTATATACAAGAACCATAATAAATTGGATCAAAACCTGTTACAATTTTCGTGAATCAAAACTCTTAATATATTAGATGAAGATTTTTTGTTTTAGAATAAAACATTATATTCTTCCTTCAAAAAAGGTGTGATTCTCCTAAACTGTAAACGATGAATGCTTTCGCCCAAGAAAAATGTGTGTCGTATCAAGAATAATGGTTTTTATTTAAAATAGTAATATACTTGAATTAATTAGATGAAATCAAATACAAACGAGAAAAAATGCTATTCAAATAAAAATAAAAATATTTGGATTATAACCTTATATTCTTGGCGTGAGAAAAGTGTGGTATCAATTCAAGATAAGAATTAATTTAAAACAAGATGCTCAATGAGCGTAAACAATAAATTTGAATATATTTGTGTTAGTAAATAATAGAGTTAAACGAAGACTCGTAGTGTTTGCAAAAAAGATGAACTAGCGTTTTGTTTAAAGAAAATATAATATTTATTTCAATAACATTTTTATTGATATGAGTAACTGTAAGAATTGATCCAAGAAAACGAATAATTTATAACAAGATACTCCAATTAGTTCGTACAACACTTTTGTTGTTTTGTGAGAATGAGTTATTGCGTTCAGCTAAGAATATTTTTGTTTGCAAAGAAGATAAACCAACGTTTTATATAAAGAAAATATAATATTCAGTTCTATAATATTTAATTGAGACGAATAAATCTGAGTATTGATGTAAGAAACTGAATAATTTAAAATAAGATACTTCGATGAGATAGTACAATACTTTTGTAGTTTTGTGAGAATCAGTTATTGCGTCCACCTAAGATTTTTTTTGTTTCTATATGCGATGAACGAGCGTTTTGTTTAAATAACGAATAATATTCAGTCTAATAAAAACTAATCTTGAGACGAATAGGTTTTACAACAAAGTTCGTTTCCCTGTTCTATTTGCATATTACATGCTAGGCATTTCATTTTTAAATAAAGCTTTAAAGCCTGCTTCTCATATATAAGACCACACAAAACAGAGTGTATTATAATGCACTTGACCGACAGTTAAAAACAATAGCTCAGTTTAAGCCGCCTTTGGGAGTTGCAATGATAGTGACGGAAATTTTTGCTTCGAAAAGCACAGCTACGGTGGTGCGTCGCGCAAACAGCCCGCCCACACCGACCGACCATGCCCAGGACGCGGGTTCAAACCCAACCGCAGGCAGAGATCTCGATGCAAAATATCAAACAAATATACTACGAGAATCCAATAGGTGACTGGGTCTTATGGGGCCACTCCACAAGATAGTAAGAGAGGCACCGATAATTTGAAAGACAAATGTATACCAAAAATAAAAGCAAGCACTTAAGCACGACAAACACCTCCACTCACGAGAGACCCACAAAAAAAAAATAAGACTCAAGGTCAAGAACTTTTTTCTTAATCTAATACTACAATATTCGTCAGTTAAGATTAACAATTATCAAGACAAGTGAATTGTATCATTAAAATAAATTTAGAAAATATTGAATCAAGATAAATCCGTTTTAGTTTAAAACATATACTTTCTCAAGTTAACAAATATTTTAAATCACTTCAAAACTCAGTATTCTCTGTAGGAGCCTCTTTATTTTTTAATCGAATAAAAAAATACTCCCATTTAATCACTATTATCTTAATTCAACAATGGAAACATAAAATTTCAAGAAAATATTGTTTATGTTTGAAAATCCTTACTCTTGGTTTGAAAATAAAAATTAAATAGAAAATTCAAGTTATTTGTTTTTGTTCAAGAAAAATGCATGTCTTTGAACCCCGAGAAATGTATCGGTCTTGATTTCAAAAAGTGTTCATTTCTCTCACCAATAGATATCTTACTCTTAATTCAAGCTAATTATTGTTAATCTAAGAATAAAATCCAAAACAAATATATGCTACATCCAAGAAAATATCGTTTTCCCCATATATGAATCAATATTATTCTTGACCAATAAATATTTACTTGGTTCAAGAATATATTTCTGTGTGTGAATACATTGGATTTGTAGAAGTAATGTATAGAAAAATATCGTCTAACGAGCCTGGGGTGTGTGTGGCGGTAAATTTGAGCTTCTGAGATCGGTCATGCGAAAGAACTTAAATAATTTATGTCATTATTCATTTAATATCAGCACTGTACTTAAACTCACGTTCCACTCATGAAATACAACTAAAACCTAATTTAAATTTCAATCATAAGAAGCTATAAAACAGCACAAAGTACATTTACAATCCTTTTCATAGTTACTTTGGATAGAATTGAAAACTTGACAGAAATTGCTTAGACGACCGGACTAGTTTCAAAGTCATGTACTTTTGTAGCCGTGTGGTCGTAAGTTTTGGCTTAAGTTGGCTGAAAAGCGGTTTAAACCTGAAACTTGAGAGTGAAGGCTCCCGAGGACAATCAACAGGTGGTCACGAATTGTCTGGCCAATCAATCTGGAAGGACTCAGGGGAAATCTCCGAGAAGGGAGTTAATGAAAGTAACTACACATTTTTATTTGCAAATATTTATTCGCTGAAGTTTGATTAAGAGTGCCATTCTCTGCGGGAGCGGGAATCTCATTGAACGTGAGATAAGTATCTAGAATTAAAATATCGCCAGACTGACACACCAACTGTATGGTCCCAAACTAAGCAACGTTTGTACTATGGGTACCGTACACTGAACTGGGGGCGATCCCAGTGGCACCTAGACCAGGGCAAATTATGAAAATGCCGTTTCCGAAATTTGCTCCGGATCGAACCCGAAACCACCATGTGCAGTGAGCCGAGCGGCCCACGCTCGAACCACTGCGCCAAGCGGTCGTAATTAGCTTCTCTCTTCCACAATGTTTTAGGAGATAAAGAGATTACTGAAACTGTCGTTATGTCAAAATTAAGCAGGTGCCCAATTTTGTTTGCGTTTTAGTCAGGGACCTTGAATAAAATTTCGCTTGGAATTTGGCTGAAAGTGTCATACTAATAATTGTAGCCTTTACGCTATTCTATCGACCAATCTCGATTTTATGTGCAAAAATGTACTCATTTCCGCACAAAATGTACTCATTTCCGCACAAAATCTAGACTTTTCCAGAAAAAATCTCACGACGATATTCGAGGTAACATTAACAAGTAAACGAGCGTGTTTTTGTCGGGAAATGTGTCCAGGGGTGTATTGACACCGAAATATCTAATAGCGGATATCGGAAAGCGATCAGCGGACGCAGTTAGGTTAATTTACCCACTTCTGGGTGTTCGTTGGTCGGTCCTGAGAAATACCTACTGTCAAGAATAATATTGAACTCACAGATATATATTTACATAGATAACGCAAATGCATGTACTTCGCGTGTCCGAAACCCCGACCAAACGTCAAGGTTGGTCGCCGTTAACTTGCAGTCCACGCGACTACAGATATAAAAAATATGAGTATGAGCGAGATCAAATCACTCGAGAGAATCATAGCGGGCGGAGGGGCATCGGCGGCATCGGTGTCTTTGAATCGGTTTAGATTTCCCGTCACTAATGACGTCACAGGAGGTGTTAAAAATTCGACACGCTTGGTTTCAATACAAATCGTGATACTTGCGTTATCTATGTAAATCTATATTTGTGATTGAACTATTCAATTTTGAAAAACTAATCCGGTGAGTGAGCCGTTTATAGAATGACCAATCGGGACCACGATAATTTTTATAATTACCAATTATGTACCTATCACCCTTTTTACTTCAAAAACGTGATTGGCAACAACCTTTCAGCTGCAACTGTATTATTCTGAGTTCCTAGTGATAGCAATTCTAGGAGATTTAACGGCGGATTGGCGCCGGGGCTAGCTAATGGACGGCTTCCGCTAAACTCTTGATCCTGTTCGTTGAAAGTCCACAAAGTTAGGAAAAAATGCGGAATAGAAATTGAAGATTTAAAAGTTAAATTTACTTTTCAAACAATGCCCGTCATGGGTTAGAACGGCAACCGAAGGTACATAGCAGTGTTCCTGTGGGAGGTGTAAAAGGTGACTAAATGAATTAACATATGGACAGTTAAGTGAGAGTAGTAATTTTTTAATCTGAGTGAGACTTAATTTTTTGCTTGGTAATATTGATACCTTCTAGTGATAGATAATTGTATTGCCTGCTCACATTGCGTTGGTGTTCCTGAGAATATATAGATATATAGATAGAACACTTAGAGCGTTGAATTTAAATATTTTAATTTTTGTATGAATGTCTGGTGATTTATTAAAAATCGTAGAACATAAGTTGTTGTTAATGATGTTAATAACATAGTCTTGCAAAATTTGTAGAGTTTAACCAATAACCCTGTATTATTATGTTAAAATGTAAGCGCGTGTTTTTGTAAGCTTATCCTTTATAAAAAGATATGGGCATGTTACAGCTGAAAGGATGTCAAAGTAATTTTGCGTCGTTTACGGGGCCCTTACGGTCTGCCCGCCGGCGAGATAAGGCCAACACACAGCGAGTAATATAAATCACCTTTTATACACACGAACTGTGATATCGCTACACCGTAAAGATAATACCTCTGTACTACCTTTGTACATACATATTTCAATGGTAAAAAAGCAGGGGTCCTCTCTGGCAACTCGATCAACTCGCACTCGGCTCGCAATAAATCAAAACTGACGTATCGCTTATCAGAATACGTCAGTTTCGACGTTTTGTGCCAGTGGTTAAGAGTTGGGCTCTTGGTAGGAAAACTTGTCGCGGTCTTGTTTGAGTTAAACCGTAAGTATGTTCTTCTAATGCAGTCCTCGCTAGCAAAAGGACCGGTGTTAGATAAAGGATTTTATAAACGGCAAAATGAGATTTATTTTCAATACAGTATAACGAACGACAGAAAAGTTTTATTCCTATAGGTACTAGTAGAATTTGCACGCGTTTTGCTTACAGCTTGGTCCATACGTAGCTTCCACAACAATTTGTTTTCAATTTGCTCTGATAAGAACAAATGTCCCGTCTGAGTTAGTTATAGAGGCATCTGTGAACAACATTGTCCACTCTGCCACCGTTAAGACGATAGCTTGAGTTATCGACTGGCTTAACAAGTCACTGTGCAAAGCCAGTAGTTATGAATGTATACAGAGCGAAAGATCACAGATATAGATTTACATAGATAACGCAAGTATCACGATTTGTATTGAAACCAAGCGTGCCGAATTTTTAACACCTACTGTGACGTCAATAGTGACGGGAAATCCAAACCGATTCAAAGACACCGATGCCGCCGATGCCCCTCCGCCCGCTACGATTACCTCGAGTGATTATCACGCTCATACTCATATTTTTATATCTGTAGTCGCGAGGACTGTAAGTTATCGGCGACCAACCTCGACGCTTGGTCGGGGTTTTCGGACACGCTAAGTACATACCATCAACAAAGTTGACGCTTGATCAATTTTTAACACTTTTCCCTTGCAGGCAGTAATCATAGGATGCCTCGCCCATTATGTTGTTGTCCAATGAGACGAAAAGCATCCCATGAGACAAAAGCCCTTTTTTTAGAAAGCTATTTGTTTCGACGGTTTTTATGACCATGCTAGTCGCATGTTGCTGCTGGTCACTGCATACAAAATGCAACCTTTAAGGTGATCAAGCGTCGAGTTTGTTAATTGTACATTTGCGTTATCTATGTAAATCTATATCTGTGCGAAAGATAGACCCAAGAAAGAAGTATGTATTTAAGAGTGACGAAAGAGAACAGAATACATGATGGTAGAGACAACCTCTAGTTAATTACCTACAGCTAATATACAGGCTGGCTCTACAATGGTAGTACCACCGTCTCACAGAAGATCATTGTAAAGAATCGATCGCAACCGCAAACTCAAAATTGTTTTCATTCATGTAAGCCAACAAATCATTTTTGAATAGTCAGAATCTACCACCGGTTCGGAATGCTGCTTCCACTGAGAAGATCCGGCAAGAAACTCAATGTTTACTCTTTTCAATGAATAAAAGATGGTGTACATTCTCAGGTACAGCAATAGAATATGAGTCGGATCAAGAAATAATAAATAGTAATGAAATCTCTCTCGTACTCGTACTCGTATACTCGTATTAATAATTAATTCAATCAATATTTCTATCTTAATAATTTTTATTTAATTTAATTTGATATCTATATTATACAATTTTGAATGAATAAATTTCTGAATCTGTAAATTACGATTTTTTTAGACATATTATTAAAATTCTTATTTACTGATAATAATGGAAATCATGAAAACAGTTAGTAATTATAATAGTATTGTCGGAAACAGCAAAAACTTTATCAATGAAATAATTTATTATTATTATTTTTTTAGATTCATACTTTGCATGTTTCTTTTTATGGTTAGCATTAAGTAGCTTTTTTATTTTATTTTATTAATCATATCTCACTCAGATTTAGGTATTGAAATGTTTAGAAACCTAATTATTATAAAAAAAAAAAACAGCAGTGGGTAAGAAGATAATGCCTTTGGTATGAAGCCTTCCATGCTAAATAAATGAATAGAGTTTAATAACAATGTTGTTAAGAGGAAAGTGAGTGGGACCGATCCCCGCAAGTCATGCACGCGCACGGGCATGACGTGAAAAGCGGCAACACTCTCAACCAAAATCCCTCCCTCAATAGAGGGAAGAAAACCCGCTCCACAAAGCCACCGCAAACCGCTGAATTTCGTATGATAGTTGAGAGAGCCGGAAGCCTTACCCCTCCGTGTGTACCACTACCCTTAGTCGTACGTTTGTTTGCCAACTTAGTTATACAGCCTGGCGCTACCATGGCGACTTTAAATTAACACACGTATTAGGCTTCGCATTTTTAGATAATCGAGATATTTAAATTTTATTAAAAATTATTGTTTATTGAATTATTCAACATTTTCTGAAATACCATTTTGGAGCAGCCTGTACGTAAATAACTCTAGCGCAGAGGTCATCTGCCGCGGTCACGGATAATAACATTTCTTCAATGAAATTAAAACGACAAAGAAATACTATTAGAAATAATAATAATACTATTAGCTCGCCCCGCTCCGAGTTGTAGGTAAGAGCTTAAGAGTAGCTGAATGAATCGGATTTGAAGGGTGATGCCAATTTGATTACTGTATTTATTATCTATTTTGTTCGAAAAATTTTTTTTTTCTATTTATGGCCATTTCTTTTTTTATTACTTTTATGATTATTGACCCTAGCCCTACCTGTGTGTTCAATGAAAGTCGCCACGCTAGCGCCAGGCTGTATAAAACAAGTAAAAACGTTTAAAAAAATTTACTTAACCCGACTACGAAAAATAAGTTAAATTAAAGGAAAAAAAAAAGTTAAAAAACTATACAATAATGTTCTTTTTTCTCTCACTTATTTTATATTTAAAATTCACAAATTGTAGTGTGTCTTTATTAACTCAACATTTTCTTCTCTTTGATTTGACAACCCTAAAAATAAAGAAGCCTTATTTAAGAATATAATACCAGTTGTTGTAGAAATAGAAACACATCGCCAAAACATTTCCTCAGCGACCTCGTCTATATTCAGCTTGTAAACATCCAGGAATCGATCGGATTTGCCAGCCCCACTGACATATGGATTTGACAGCTCAATTGAACGGTTTTGACAGCCGCCCGTTGCTGCGATGTTATTGTAAACAGTTTCTTCAATCCAATTAAGTCTTGCGTTCTTCGTAGTTACGGCGGGTGAATAGAAATACGAATAATTGGTTACTGGGATGTTAGACAGCTTGAAACGGAAAGGGTATTCTTTTTTTCTCAAAACTTGACTTTGTATTTCTAAAACTATCAGCTTTGGAGGAAACGTGATAAACAAAAGGTGTTACAGGAATACCAGCTGTTGACAGATTTCACAAGTCTACAAAACCTTTAGCACTTCAACTGTACCAAAAAGCCGATAGTTTGAGATTTACAAAGTAAGGTTGTAAAAAATAGTATACCCTTTTTGTTTATACCAATTCCCACTCCACTTCAGGTCGCCAACGTACCTGCAATACTATGGTCACTGCAAGCATCTATACTGTATAGGCTTCGGTAACTGCTTAATATCCAGCACGATGTGCGCTTAGTTAGATATACTGTATCTAAAACCTAATGGTTAGAGGGGCTACCATGGTAACCTTGAGATTAAAGCTTCGATACCATCAAATATTGACCGTGAGCCCACTCTTGGTTTAAGGATTTTGTTTTGATAGAAAAGGTAACAAAGTTCGAGTTCAAGTCGGTCACCGCCGGGCTTGCCAACATTTGGGCGGCCATCGTATAAAGTCGTGGTTATTTATGTATCGGAAACTGTGTTATTAATTGTTACTAATATAAAGTATTAAATTCTTTTTCGTATCGGTTCTCGTATACACTTTGTTAGAAATCTTAATAATTTAGGACCACCCCTATTATACTGGGATTTAGGTAATCCGTGGGATTGTGTAAAGTGGCCCTCTATCAACACTTACATTTTCCTTAAAAATATGATTACTTTCACACAACATGACATGTAAAAATATTACCATTTTACGGCCCGTCGCGGGCTTCACAAAATATTACATGTAAAACACCCGCCTCATTCAATAATCTCACTCCGGAGAGACGTATACGAGCAAGGTAGAGTTTACCACAGTAGAGTTTATTTAAAAGTCCTGACACCGAAACTTTGGTCTGAAGCTTTAATTTTTTTATCATTAAATAACTTATATTTTATATCTTATAATTTATATCTTTAAAATATACAAGTCTTCAATATCATCGGCAATGGACGCATGAGTCGGTTATATCCGTCCCCAGGGTTCGGTAAAAGCAAGCAAAACACTCGCGGTACCAAAATAGCGAGGGGCGCGTTTTGGCGGAGTGTTTGCCTTTCATTTTGATGCAATATGCCTGAGTGGGATGCATGAAGTATCCTCAGTGGGGATGTGACGGATTCGGAGAGAGGTATATTTTGTAGAGGCATATCAATCCTTTCAAAAAAACCACCAAATATCGCCAGACTAACACAAACTGTGTGAACACAACATGGCTCGCCAGTTAGCATAGATTTAGTGGTAGCATAATTACCAGAGCAATGGAGTAAGTATACCTCACCGTAGGCTACGCCTGATAAAGAGGGATTTAATAATATATATGGGAAATAAGGGGCCCCGCTCACACAAGAGTCGCGGCGGGGCGTCACGGCTGCGTCCAGCAGCAACGCAATGCACAAAATGTATTGGCAAACTGGGGGCGGCAGCGTCGAGGCACGGGCACACTTCTCCCTCTTGCCTCGACCGCACCGCGCCGCGCCGCTGCGACGCCCCGCCGCGATTCTTGTGTGAGTGGGGCCCATTATTTTCCTTATAACTTTATCCTTCTGTATCGGGCGTTTAGTTCTAAAGATAACCTGGACGCAGCGCGCCGCTTAGGCGTCCGCGTCTTCACGCCATCACTACTCTAGAGCGCGTGGGCGAAGTCCCTAAGACGCAAAGAATCTGCCTCTATTCCGTTTTCTCTACCAATAACACTACGAGCGACCAAGCTGATAGCCAAAGGGCTACATTTATCAAGTGTTTCCTGTTCTCAGTGGTCCTTTCAGTGGATAAAATGGGATGTCTTCAAACGTGAGTAACGGCGACTGCAAAAGCATTATTACTACGGCTTGAGGTTGTCCATGTATGAATATACAAAGAGGTTTGATTAAGCTAGTAGTAGCCTAGTATAGTAAATGCAAAATTCAGATCCTTTGTGCATATTTATCGTTGAAACGGGACAACAGAGTGCCTTGAAATTTTGCATAGAGATTGTCCAGGTGACAGAGAACGACATGCCTACTCTACAAGTCATTTCTAAACAGGAACAGTTGCTCTACTATGAGTATATGCATTTGGTAAAGTAGCTAGTAGCGTTAACGAAACATATTTGTATAGTACAACGGCCCACGGCAAGCTGAAGACAGGGCGCTATGGCGCTCATTAGAGGAGGCCTATGTCTAGCAATGGATAAGCATAGGCTGATGATGATGATGATGATGACGGCCCACGGGTGATATAAGGTGCTGCAATATGTTTCTTAGATACTAGCGAGTTAAGATGCCTAATACTCATGGTAGAGCCAAATAAAAAACAATAGGTAAGTGCAGAGTAACTCTACATACATATTTTCACAAGCGAGTGAGACAAGTGCATCTCTACCATTGTCTTAATTGTTAGCTACATATGGCATTCAACATTGTTATTAAAACTCTAACATGCGAGAAAGCAGTGATAGCCGATTGGTTAAGCACGCGTCTTGCGGGCTACCAGGTCTCGGGTTCAAACCCCGGCTCGAACCTCTGGATTTTTCGAAATCTATGTGCGAATCATAATTTCTATATGATTATCACTTGCTTACGGTGAAGGAAAAACATCGTGAGGAAACCTGCATGTCTTAGAAGATTTAACCAATTTTCGAAAGGCATGTGAAATCCGCCAACCCGCACTGGGCCAGCGTGGTGGATTATGGCCTGAATCCCCCTCGTGTTGAGGGGAGTCCCGTGCCCAGGAGTGGGACGTCAAAAAGGGGTAAAATTATTATTATTATTATGCGAGAAAGACGTAATATTCAGTTCTGTGTGATAGTCATAGAGATATGGTGTTAACCACTTCCTTTTACCTCGTCCTTAATAACGAAATAATACCCCTAATCTCTCCTGGTTGGCATCACAGGAGGAACACTCAACAATTTGCTAAGAATTTGCCTTCCATGCGGCATGAATATTGAAAATGAATTTGTTGGTATAAAACCGCTTGCGCTAACGAGATTTTTTAATTAAAATGAATACGTAGATGGGATTTATAATTGAAGAATGACGAGAAAACTGTGTAGTGTATGCTACGCAAAAACTTGAGGAGAAGATAGCAGAGTATTTTATTATAATTAATCACAATAAGTGCTCTATAAAAACACCTTTATCCCTATAACAAGAATTTGGGCCACGGAAATTATATTGTGATTTCCGTGGCCTTAATTCTGGTGGTTCATAGCGCTCATAAAGGAATGGAACAAAGGAATATCGGAACATCCCTCCACGGTATCCCTCTGAATAATGAATCTTTACGAATTAGTCGAGAAAAAATGGTGTGCGGAGTCGAGATACTCTTCAGACTTATTGCGGTACGATACTTTATGGGAAGATTACAGTAAATTATGGGAAAAACTCCCTATAAGTCGGTCATTTATTAAACGTTGACGTTGACCATCAGAGTTACACACTAACTTTATCCTCCCGAATTTAGACTTGAAATAAAACTTGCACGATGTGTACCTCGAAATGGACTGGGTCTATATCAGAGACACCAGACCCATACTCGAAATTTGTTCCGACGGGGTTTGAACCCCCAACCTGGTGTATTCAAATTCAAATCATTTATTATGTTTAGGCCTACGGGGGCACTTACAAATTGTCAATTTACATTTTCATTTTGTAGTAAGTAACGCTTAAACCACTAAAACCAAACAGTTGTCAAACACCTATCCATCATTGTTGCCGGGCAGTTAGATTTTTGAATAAGATAATAAGCATACAGAGTAATATTGAAATTAGTATCCTATATCAATTTTTAACTCATATAACATATACCAACCGTTTTCAATAATTCTTAATTCAAAAATATTTAATAAATGCAAATATATTCACTATTAAGGTTTGCCCTCAGTTATGACATTATACTTTAATTTGGTAATATTTTCATACGTACTGTATTGTTGTCTGTATTTTTTAAAGATATTTTGATAATTGTTTAACAGGTAAAAATACTAATAATTTTATATGATTATGCAAAAACTAAAACATACCTAATAATAATAATATTAATATCGCCAGACTGACACACCAACTGTATGGTCCCAAACTAAGCACCGCTTATACTATGGGTACCGTAAAATGGACTGGGGGCGATCCCGGTGACACCCAGAACAGAGCCATTGACAGGCCAATGGCATTTCCGAAATTTACTCTAGCGGGAATCGAAGCCGCAACCACCATGTGCAGTGAGCCGAGCGGCCTACGCTCAAACCACTGAGCCAAGCGGTCGTTATAATCCCTATTGCACATGGATGTCCCATTTAAGACATAGTAGTCAGTACAACTTGACACCGGGGTCACAGTTATTATGTGGCACAGTATTGAGTGTGATAACCCTACTCTCAGTACGTCGCCGCCGCGCCGCGGAATGCAATTAAACACATGATAAGATGTCTCTTAATGTTAGCTAGTTAAATAAGAACCGATCCGCATGATCCAGGAGCCGAACCACCACGGCGTGACCACTATGAACGAGTAACATCAGACTAATACCTACCGTGATATTATATAAAGGGAAAACTATAGACTAGGGGTTCCTAAACTTTAAAGATAACGGAACACCAACCAAATAGCTTTTATTTTGTGGAACCCCATATCAAATGATTGCAAATCAACACTGAAATTTATATAAATAATAAATAAATAATTTTAGCCCTTTTGACGTCCCACTCCTGGACACGGGCCTCCCCTCAACACGAGGGGGATTCAGGCCATAATCCACCACGCTGGCCCAGTGCGGGTTGGCGGATTTCACATGTCTTTCGAAAATTGGTTAAATCTTCTAAGACATGCAAGTTTCCTCACGATGTTTTCCTTCACCGTAAGCAAGTGATAATCATATAGAAATTATGATTCGCACATAGATTTCGAAAAATCCAGAGGTTCGAGCCGGGGTTTGAACCCGAGACCTGGTAGCCCGCATGACGCGTGCTTAACCAATCGGCTATCACTGCTTAAATTTATATAAGAACATTTTTTAAAGAAATGTTATTATAATTGAAACACATGTATGCTTGCTATCTACCTATTTACATAAAAGTAATGAGTCCTTCTCATCACATATTTTGCGCTATTTCAAAATAATATTTGTAACCTAAAATTTTGTGGAATTATTTAATAGCTAACAATAAATAATTTTGGCGGAACCCTGATGACTATGCTACGGAACCAAGTTTGGGAAGCCCTGCTATAGACAACCTAATAATCAAATTCCGACAAAACTGAATTGATAATACTGTGACAGGCTGGGACGGACGGACTGACTGGATAATCTAAGGGCCTGTGCACATCACGATTTATAAACGCGCCGTCGACGAGCGTTTGTAGCGATACAGACGCAATACGCACGCGAGTCAGACGCAGCCTGTATAACTTTGTAGGATAAAAGCGCGCCGTCGACACACGATTCCAAAACGCGCGTCAAATGCGCGTTTAAAAAACGTGGTGTGCACAGGCCCTAATAAGGGTTCCTTGAAGGGTCTACGGAAACCGTATACACTGCATAATCGTGGTTATAGGCTTAAATCTTAGAATAATTACTTGAGGTTTACAATATCCATTTTATTTAAGTACTTCCTATAGGTGCCAACTTCCTCATTATAGAGACCTACAAAGTTCATTGTAACACCACACGCCATTATAAAAAAACTGTTTACGTAATGATTCTGCGAATTCCCCGATATTGATTGATTACACCTTCAAAAGCATCTGCGGACGAATTTTTCAGCGTCATATTGAAAGCTTACTGAAATTAAATATCTGGATATTTAGCCTAGATATTAGGCTTGACGATGAAATATGGCAGGTAGGCGACGGGGTGGAATCAATAAAAATTTACACTAGATGGCGACAGTTGGAAGTTAAATGAAATATTTAGGGATCTATAAAACACGCGGGATTGGATCTTGTATACTCAAATCCTACTAATATTATAAATGCGATTTTTTTTGGGAGTGTGGATGTTTGTTACTCTTTCTAGGCAAAAACTACTGAACGGATTTAGATGAAATTTGGAACACAGATAGTTTATAACCGGGATTGACACATAGGATACTTTTTATCCCGATAATACCGAAATTTTTGTTAAGTTAAATACTACGCAGACGAAGTCGGTGGGCACAGCTAGAATGTACATACAAGCATCCCATTACCATAATCCATGTGAATAGAATTCGTTGACAAATTTTCGTGGCGGTACAACTTATCAGCTCGCTGGAGGTGGTAACATGTAAATGTGATCCCCAAATCCGCGGGATTGAGCGAGATCTGAGATGGGGGACAGGGGTAACAGGTACGAACTTCGTAGTATATTCTGGGCCCCCTGACTCCCCCCGGGGCCCAGGAGATAACGCAGTTATAAAACAAAATAAAATATCCAAATTTTGATGACAATAAATGCAAAATATGATGACTACATATTGTAGTACCAAGATCGTACTAAATAGCTGCCGATTATCAGCCTTTTAATGTCCAACAGATCTGGACGCTCATACAATTTGTCCCTGTCGTTAATTTCGCTGGCTAATAAAATTTGTAGAGTGTCGATCAGAGATATGGTAGGTATTTCAAGAAAGCTCCTAAAAATACCTTTCTTATGGGGATATTCTTTAGGTTTATTTTCTGTCACTTTAACTTTCACTTCACACTTTAAAAATCCTAAAACATTAGGGTCCCTTGATTATTTTTGTAGCTCGTCAGAAATCCGTCCCTGTAAACAACGAATAGTTGTCGGGCTCAAGCCTCAAATAAGGCGAATCTCGTAAGATGCGAGGCGGGAATCACATATTTGTTCAGTGTTTCTTATTCAATGACATGTTTTCTTTATTAAAATGTTGTTCTCTGCACGAATTGTACGCCATTGTAATAATCTTCCATCCTCATCTTTTAAGACCACCTGCACGGAAACACCTGGTCCATTGACCCCGCGGGATGTCCTCCATCTATCATATTGATGGCGCTAATACAAAATGAGAGATCAATTTGAAAGGAATATTAAAAGGGCGACTGCTGCGCGAATGTGTACCTTAAAGCGAAGAGTAAAGGTTTGTAATATCTAAGGTGAAGAATTGCGTGTCATGGCTGGAGAGATATGATCTTTATGGATCTGGAATGTCTTCTTTAACCTAGATTTTGATGTCCTATTAATGTCTACATTTTTTGCAAAGAAAAATGGTTATCCTCGCTAAAATATAAATACGGTAAGAATATCTTATTTGCTTGAATTTTCGACATTCAACGTCTGATTAAATTTTGGGTAAAATCCTTCAACTACCATACACAGTATCTCTACTATACATGTAGGTATTCTGTGGCTCTACCATAACTTTTCGCTCGCTGTGGTCGCTAGTGTCTACGTAAAAGGTTTGTATCGCAAATTGATAGTTCCTTGGGCGACATATAGTTTAATATGCTTTAAAGTAAAAATAAATAATAGCTATTGATTACTATTTACTTATTTAGTGACAATGGTGTTGCCTGCTCACATTCTGCTGCTGTTCCTGAGAATGTACACCATATTTTAGTCATTGAAAAGAGTAACCATTGAGTTTCTTGCCGGATAATCTCAGTGGAAGCAGCATTCCGAACTGGTGGTAGATTCTGACTATTCATAATGTTTTGTTGGCTTACATGAATTAACACAATTTTGGGTTTGAATTTATCGATTAAAGTATACATGACTGCTGGACATTTTAACGTAGAGTAACTGTTAGGCAATCCCAAGGAATAAGACTTATAAGCTATGTACGAAATATTAGATCCCATCAAAAACAAAACTTGTAAAAAAACCAAGTCTCGCAACTCTGTTCTTCTACCGTAAAAAGTTGTGAGATCTATGTAATACATTTTTTTACAAGTTTTGTTTTTGATGGGATCTCATTTCTTTTTGTAGATATTGTTCTTTCTTTCATAGAAATTTCGGGCAATTTAGTCTACTTAATACTTTATTGAGGGATTTTGGTACAATTCATATCATAAGTAAGGCATGTCCCATTCTTGCTTTTTCATTCCGTTGACCATTTTACTAGTTACTTTTCAACATAATTATATCTAGGTACCTATTATTGCATTCCATTATCGTAATATAGGTACATAATATGTACAGGTACACCGATACAATAACTGCATATGTAAATTTGTTATCCTATATATTTATATAGGATTACAAAGTTATTTATGCAGTTGGTGTAACTAGAAAACTGGACCGAAATTATAAAATATTTTAGTTTTCCCGTGATTTATACACTAAACACTAACTGTATTCTAAATTTGAGGCTCCTATGTCTGCTAGAAGTGCCTTAGAGTTTTGATGATCGGTCAGTCAGTCAGTGAGTGAGTGACAAAATTAAGAATTTTGACTAGTTATAATTCTTAAACTACTGGTTCAATTTGAATGAAATTTGAAATATACCGTGTTTATACAATGCCTGCTTGGTTACTGAAAATTCAGGGTTCTAGTTTTATCCACAACGAAGTTATAGGGGGTCGAAAATGGCCCGAAGTGCTTCGAGAAAAGATGGTACGGCCGTGCCGCGCTCGACGTGCCGTGCTCGACTTGGGGGGGGCACTGCCGTGCCCCCAGATAAAACACAAAACCTATTCGAATACCTATATATATCGCTCTCAGTCTGTAGTGTCTAAGACTTCAGGTGAAATATTGCGATCGAGGCTCGCGCGAGAACATTTTTCATAGAAAATCTTTATTAAATTGAGGTAGGTACCTATGTTGTTTAATTCGATTTTAGTTTTCAGAAGATTTTCTACTACGTATGTACCTTTTTAAAAAATACCAACCTACCTACCTATTGAACCAAATAATTATATTATTGACTAGCGGCCCGCCCCGGCTTCGCACGGGTACATTGCGGTTACATTATTCGAGTTTTAGTAAGGATCCCTAATTTTTTTTTAAATAGATTATAGCCTATGTCACCCGGGGATAGTGTAGCTTCCCAACAGTGAAAGAATTTTTCAAATCGGTTCAGTAGTTTCGGAGCCTATTCATTACAATCAAACGAACAAAGTTTTCCTCTTTATAATATTAGTATATGATTATATTGAAGTGAATCAACATTTGAGGCGTCAATAGCCTAGTGGTTAGAGAGGCCGCCCGCGTAGCTGAGAGGTCCCGGGTTCGATCCCCATTCTGGCCATTAAACTATTGACGTGAGCCCACTAGCACAAGCATTAGCTTAGCTGGAAGGTTTAATGGGAATATCAGTATGTATGTATGTTTTATGGGTAGTAATGTGGTAAACTCACATAGCTAGTAAAATTATAAAAAACCATTAGTCCTACTAATATTATAAATGTGAAATATTGTGAGTGTGGATGTATGTTTGTTACTCCTTCACGCAAAAACTACTGAACTGATTTGTATGATATTTGGAACACAGATAGTTTATAACCGGGATTAACATATAGGATACTTTTTATCCCGATAATCCAGATATTTTTGTGACGTTAAATACTACGCGGACGAAGTCGGTGGGC